>JBBDGP010001330.1:3327500-4732500 GCA_037952835.1 Lithobates septentrionalis
TTTTCAGTTGGTAGACTCTGCCCCCTTCCGTAAGTTTGTGGAATGTGCGGTTCCTCAGTGGCAGGTACCCAAATGCCACTTTTTCTCACGGAAGGCGATTCTGGCTCTCTACCGGCATGTGGAAGGCAATGTCCATGCCTCGCTGGACAGGGCGGTCAGTGGTAAGGTGCATATTACCGCTGACTCATGGTACAGCAGGCATGAACAGGGATGTCACCTAAGTTTCACGGCGCATTGGGTGACTCTGCTGGCATCTGGGAAGGATGTAGGACAAGTAGTGTTGGAGGTTGTTCCGCCACCACACCTCCAAAATGCTACTACTGGTGATTCTGACACACCTCTCTCCTCCACCCCCTCCTCTTCTTCTTCCTCCATGGCCTCTTCCTGTGCTTTGTCCTCGGAACCAGCAATGCTCTGTAGGCGTTCAAGGGGCTACGCAACTACGCAGGCCATGCGGTGCTTGAGCTGGTGTGCTTGGGGGACAGGAGCCACACTGGGGCAGAGGTTCTGTCGGCTCTGCAGGGGCAGGTTCAGAGCCAACTTAAGGCAGGAATGGTGGTTTGCGACAATGGCACCAACCTCCTCTCCGCCCTCCGACAAGGACAAATGACCCATGTGCCCTGTTTGGCTCACGTCCTTAACTTGGTGGTGCAGCGGTTCTTGGGCAGGTACCCGGACTTACACGATGTCAGGCCAGGAAAGTCTGTGTGCATTTCCGCCGGTCATATAATGCCAGTGCTCGGCTGGCTAACCTCCAAAAGGAATTTAACCTGCCCAAGAACCGCCTAATCTGTGACATGCCCACCAGGTGGAACTCAACGTTGGCCATGCTGCAGCGGCTGCACATGCAGCAGAGGGCCATCAATGAGTACCTGTGCGACTATGGCACCAGGACTGGGTCCAGCGGCTGCACATGCAGCAGAGGGCCATCAATGAGTACCTGTGCGACTATGGCACCAGGACAGGGTCAGAAGAGCTTGTTTTTTTTTCCCCACACCAGTGGGCCATGATCAGGGATGCATGCACTGTCCTGTCACAATTTGAGGAGGCCACGAGGATGGTGAGCAGTGACAGTGCATGCATCAGTGACACTGTCCCCCTTGTCCACCTGTTGGAGCACACACTGCGTGGAATAATGGACAGGGCACTTGAGGCAGAACAGAGGCAGGAAGAGGAGGACTTCCTTAGCTCTCAAGGCCCCCTTTATGCAGATAGTGTTCCTGCGTGCCCGCCGATCACACAGGAAGAGGAGAAGGAGGAGGAGGAGGAAGAGGAGGATTGTGTCAGCATGGAGGTGGAGCCTGGAACTCAGCATCAGCAGCAGTCTTTAAGGGATCAATTACAGTCCCAAGAAACCCATGGACTTGTACGTGGCTGGGAGGAGGTGGCTGTGGATCATGTCGTCCTTAGTGACCCAGAGGACTCCGGACCGAATGCCTCAGCAAACCTACGCTGCATGGCCTCCCTGATCTTGCAAAGCCTGCGGAAGGATCCTCGTATTCGTGGTATCAAGGAGAGGGATCAATACTGGCTGGCAACCCTCCTTGATCCACGTTACAAGGGTAAGGTTGCGGACCTTATCTTGCCGTCGCAGAGAGAGCAGAGGATAAAACATCTTCGGTAGGCCTTGCAGAAAGGTCTGTGCACCCCGTTCCCAGAGACTGGGAGGTTACAAACTCCTGTTCCTGGGCAACGTGTTGCTGAGGCATCGGTCAGTCAAAGAAGGAGCGGTGGAGAAGGTGGCCGTCTGACCGATGCGTTCAGACAATTTTTTAGTCCACAGCCCCAAGGTATGATCGGTTCCATCAACCATCGCCAGCATCTATTTTACATGGTGCAGAAATACCTAGGGGCAAGATCTGACTTGGACACCTTTCCCACAGAAAATCCTCTGGGTTACTGGGTCTTGAGGATGGATCACTGGCCAGAGCTTGCACAGTATGCAATTGAGCTACTGGCCTGTCCTGCATCCAGCATTCTTTCGGAATGCACATTCAGTGCTGCTGGAGGTTTTGTAACCGATCACAGGGTGCGCCTGTCCACTGACTCGGTCAATCGACTGACCTTCATAAAAATGAATTAGTCTTGGATCAGCACCAGCTACCAAGCACCTGATGCTGATGTAACCGAATAATTTTTTTTGAAATGTCAGATCCCTTCAAGACTGCCTATGCTGATGCTGAGTGACTATCCTGTTATGCTGAGTGACTATCCTCTTCCTCCTCAGTGATCATGCTGATAGCTTGTAAGAATATTTTTGGTTTTGGATGCCACCACCAGTGGCTAAGGCCCAATTTTTCAGCCCCTGTTTAACAGGGGCGTGTAATTACAATTTTTGATGCAATGTTTTGCAAGGAGGACTCATTCCTGCGCTCCAACTAGAGTATCTGTGAGGGTTTGCAGTGTTGTGGCACCAGTGCCTAAGGCCCAATTTTTCTGCCCCTGTTCAACAGGGACATGTAATTATAATTCTTGATCTAATATTTCACAGCAGGGCCCGTTTCTGCGCCCACCATGAGTAACTGTGAGGACTTACAGTGTTGTGGCACCAGCACCACCACCACCAAAGGCCCATTTTTTCTGACCCTGTTCAACAGGGGCATGTAATTACAATTCTTGATCTAATATTTCACAGCAGTTGAACACCCGTTCCTGCGCCCACAAAGAGTAAGGGCTTACAGTGTTGTGGCAACACCAGCACCTAAGGCCCCAATTTCTGCAGAGAATATAGGACAGGCCCCTATTTTCAAACATCCAACTTACAAACGACTCCTACTTGCAAACGGAAGGAGACAACAGGAAGTGAGATGAAATCTACCCCTAGGAAGGGAAATTCTCTCCTGTAAGAGTTAATATGGGAAAAACGTTTCTCCTTTCCACTGATGCTTTATCACCAATCCTTGTTTCACTAAAAACCCCAAATTGTCAAAAAACATTTGTCATTGGGACAGAAAGTGATGTGAAATCTTCTGAAGAGGTGCACAGACAGCAAAACAAACGTCACAGGGGTGATAACCCTTCCCTATGTTTTCCAAAAAGCTTAAAAATAGATTTTTTGGCTGGAGCTACACTTTAAAAATGTACCACTTCAAAATTACAAACAGATTCTACTTAGCAACAAACCTACAGTCCCTGTCTTGTTTGCACCGCCTGTATAGTGCTTTTCAGAGGGCCTGGGGCCCCACGCCTTTCCTTTTTTAAATTTGGGTGCGGGGTTCCCCTTAATATCCATACAAGACACAAAGGGCCTGGTAATGGACTCGGGGGGTACCCATGCCATTTGTCTCACTGATTTTCATCCATATTACCGGGACCGGACATTACATTAAAGCCATAAGCAGTTTTAAATGACTTTTATTCCTTTAAAAATGTAATTTTGTGCAGGGACTGTTCTAAGCACGGGAAACACGCACCACTTTACAGGCATACTATAGACACCCCCCAGGTACGATATTTAAAGGAATATTTCACTTTTTTTTTTCACTTTAAGTATCATTAAAATCACTGCTCCTGAAAAAACGGCCATTTTTAAAACTTTTTTTTGCATTGATACATGTCCCCTGGGGCAGGACCCGGGTCTCCACACCCTTTTTAGGACAATACCATGCAAATTAGCCTTTTAAATTAGCACTTTTGACTTTTCGAACGTTCAAGTCCCATAGACTTCAATGGGGTTCTAAAGTTTGCACAAATTTTCGGTCCGTTCGCAGGTTCTGGTGCAAACCAAACTGGGGGGTGTTCCGCTCATCCCTAATCTGCAGTGTATACTTATCTCTCTCCAAAGCCCAAAGTCCAGTGTCTTTCTGCTGCTCCGTTCTTCCATTAGCAGCATGATAACTTCTGGCAAGCTCTCCGACACAGGAGATAAAAGGAGCTGGAAATTTGTGTTGGGGAGGTAACTTAGAGACAGATAAGCAGAGAGCTTGTCTATTCACAGCACAGCTTTGCAAGTTTCTTCGTTCCTCTGCCTATGTGCAGGAGGGGGGTGTGCCTTTCCTCCAATCAGCTCACACACAGTGTACGCCCAGACTCCCCCCCCCCACTGCTGAAACAGGAAGAAAAATTTCCAACACGAAGAATGTAGAAAGCTGAAGACCGCAGATATACATGTAAAACCTATGTAGGGAGATTTGTTTCATCCCTGTGTATCATGAGGCTGTTCACGTCACTGGGTACATGTGAGGGTTTACATCCACTTTAACCACTTACCAACCGGCCCATAGCCGAATGACGGCTGCAGGGCGGTTGGATAACTCTGGGAGGGCGTACTATGACGTCCTCCCGGAATTCCCCTCTCGCGCGCCCCCGAACACATCCGTGACCGCCGGGTCCAGAGGACCCGGCGCATCACGGATCCCGGTAAATGGCCGCTGATCGCGGCCGTTTACCATGTGATCGCGCCGTCAAATGACGGCGCGATCACATGTAAACAGACCGGCGTCATCTGATGACGCCGGTTCCTCTCCTCCCCTCCTGTGTACCGATCGGTACACTGTGAGCGGAGAGTGGGATGGATGGATGTCTGCAGCGCTGTGGGCTGGATGTGTAGTGCCCACAGCGCTGCACAGAGACATCCAGCCATCCATCCATCCATGATCAGCCATCCCCACTACTCTGCAATGCTGTGCAATACTCTGCAATACCCCCACCATACTCTGCAATACTGTGCAATACTCTGCAATGCCCCCACCATACTCTGCAATGCTGTGCAATACTCTGCAATGCCCCCACCATACTCTGCAATGCTGTGCAATACTCTGCAATGCCCCCACCATACTCTGCAATGCCCCCACCATACTCTGCAATGCTGTGAAATACTCTGCAATGCCCCCACAGTACTCTGCAATGCCCCCACAGTACTCTGCAATGCCCCCACCATACTCTGCAATGCCCCCACCATACTCTGCAATGCTGTGCAATACTCTGCAATGCCCCCACAGTACTCTGCAATGCCCCCACAGTACTCTGCAATGCCCCCACCATACTCTGCAATGCCCCCACCATACTCTGCAATGCTGTGCAATACTCTGCAATGCCCCCTCAGTACTCTGCAATGCCCCCACAATACTCTGCAATGCCCCCACCATACTCTGCAATGCCCCCACCATACTCTGCAATGCTGTGCAATACTCTGCAATGCCCCCACCATACTCTGCAATGCTGTGCAATACTCTGCAATGCCCCCACCATACTCTGCAATGCTGTGCAATACTCTGCAATGCCCCCACCATACTCTGCAATGCTGTGCAATACTCTGCAATGCCCCCACCATACTCTGCAATGCTGTGCAATACTCTGCAATGCCCCCACAGTACTCTGCAATGCCCCCACAATACTCTGCAATGCCCCCACCATACTCTGCAATGCTGTGCAATAATCTGCAATGCCCCCACCATACTCTGCAATGCTGTGCAATACTCTGCAATGCCCCCACAATACTCTGCAATGCTGTGCAATACTCTGCAATGCCCCCACAGTACTCTGCAATGCCCCCACAATACTCTGCAATGCTGTGCAATACTCTGCAATGCCCCCACAATACTCTGCAATGCCCCCGCCATACTCTGCCATGCCCCCGCCATACTCTGCCATGCCCCCGCCATACTCTGCCATACTCCGCCATACCCCGCCATACTCTGCAATACCCCGCCATACTCCGAAATACTCCGCCATACTCCGCAATACCCCGCCATACTCCGCAATACCCCGCCATGCTGAGCTATGCTCAGCTGTACTCGGCCTCTGTATGTGGCCGTACTCAGGAGGAGTAGGAGAATCTATTTTGGGGTGTCATTTTTGGTATGTACATGTTATATGGTAGAAATATTGTATAAATAGACAACTTTGTGTTTTAACCACTTCCCGCCCGCCGGCCATCATACGACGTCCTTGACTTTGTGCGGGGATATCTGAATGATGGTTGCAGCTACAGGCATCATTCAGATATCAGCTTTTTCAGCTGGCGATTCCCTACACCATGAGAACGATCATAGCAGCTGTTCCACTGCTTGATCGTTCTTACGGGAGGCGAGAGGGGATGTCCCCCCCTCCCGCGCTTCTACCGACTCACCGCTACGATCGAAGCCAGAATCGTTTTTTTTTTTTTTTAATTTCAGGCTTCCCAGTCTAGAGGTGAGATGTGGGGTCTTATTGACCCCATATCTCACTGTAAAGAGGACCTGTCATGCCATATTCCTATTACAAGGATGTTTATATTCCTTGTAATAGGAATAAAAGTGGTCAAATTTTTTTTTTTTTGGAAAAAAGCATCAAACTAAAATAAATAAAGTAAAATGAACAATAAAAAAAAAAAAAATTTTTTAAAGCGCCCCTGTCCCTGTGTGCTCGCATGCAGAAGCGAACGCATACGTAAGTCCCGCCCACATATGAAAACGGTGTTCAAACCACACATGTGAGGTATCGCTGCGATCGGTAGAGCGAGAGTAATAATTTTGGCCCTAGACCTCCTCTGTAACTCAAAATTTGTAACCAGTAAAAAATTTTAAAGCGTCGCCTATGGGGATTTTTGAGTAGCAAAGTTTGGCGCCATTCCACAAGCGCGTGCAATTTTGAAAGGTGACATGTTGGGTATCTATTTACTCGGCGTAACTTCATCTTTCACATTATGCAAAAATATTAGGCTAACTTTACTGTTTTGGTTTTTGTAAAGCACAAAACAGTTTTTTTCCCCAAAAAAACACGTTAAAAAAATTGCTGCTCAAATACCGTGCGAGATAAAAAGTTGCAACGACCGCCATTGTATTCTCTAGGGTCTTTGCTAAAAAAACATATATAATGTTTTGGGGTTCTATGTAATTTTCTAGCTAATAAATGATGATTTTTACATGTAGGAGAGAAATGTCAGAATTGGCCTGGGTGCTCCAGAATGCCTGAAGGTGCTCCCCTGCATGTTGGGCCTCTGTATGTGGCCACGCTGTGTAAAAGTCTCACACATGTGGTATCGCCGTACTCGGGAGTAATAGCAGAATGTGTTTTGGGGTGTAATTTGTGGTATGCATATGCGGTGTGTGAGAAATAACCTGCTAATATGACAATTTTGTGGGAAAAAAAAAAGTAAAAAAAAAACCTTGATTTTGCAAAGAATTGTGGGAAAAAATGACAACTTCAAAAAACTCACCATGCATCTTTCTAAATACCTTGGAATGTCTTCTTTCCAAAAAGGGGTCATTTGGGGGGTATTTGTACTTTTCTGGAATGTTAGGGTCTCAAGAAATTAGATAGGCCGTCAGTACTTCAGGTGTGATCAATTTTCAGATATTCGCACCATAGATTTTGGACTCTATAACTTTCACAAAGACCAAATAATATCCACCGATTTGGGTTAATTTTACCAAAGATATGTAGCGGTATAAATTTTGGCCAAAATATATGAAGAAAAATTACTAATTTGCAAAATATTATAACAGAAATGAAGAAAAATGTATTTTTTTACAGATTTTTCGTTTTTTTTTCTTTTACGGCGCAAAAAATAAAGAACCCAGCGGTGATTAAATACCACCAAAAGAAAGCTCCATTTGTGTGAAAAAAAGGACAAAAATTTCATAAAGATACAGTGTTGCATGACTGAGTAATTGTCATTCAAAATGTGAGAGCACCAAAAGCTGAAAATTGGTCTGGTTAGGAAGGGGGTTTAACCACTTGACGACCGCCTCACGCCGATGTACGTCGGCAAAGTGGCACGGACAGGCAAAATCACGTACAGTGTACGTGATTTGCCTTCCGCGGGTGGGGGGTCCGATCGGACCCCCCCCCGGTGCCCGAGGCGGTCGTCCTTTGTGCCCCGGCGATCGGTGGTGAGGGGGAGACCATCCGTTCGTGGCCCCCCCCTCGCGATCGCCGCCGGCCAATCGAATCATTCCTTTGCTGCTGTATGCTAAACAGCAGCAAAGGAAATGATGTCATCTCTCCTCGGCTCGGTAATTTCCGTTCCGGCCCGAGGAGAGAAGACATCAATGTGAGTGCACCAACACACACACACACAGTAGAACATGCCAGGCACACATTACACCCTGATCCCCCCCCCCTGATCGCCCCCAATCACACCCCCCCCTGTCACAAACTGACACAAAGCAGGTTTTTTTTTTTTTTTTTCTGATTACTGTATTGGTGTCAGTTTGTGACAGTTACTGTGTTAGGGCAGTGAATGTTAGGCCCCCTTTAGGTCTAGGGTACCCTCCTAACCCCCCCTAATAAAGTTTTAACCCCTTGATCACCCCCTGTCACCAGTGTTGCTAAGCGATCATTTTTCTGATCGCTGTATTAGTGTCGCTGGTGACGCTAGTTAGGGACATAAATATTTAGGTTCGCCGTCAGCGTTTTATAGCGACAGGGACCCCCATATACTATCTAATAAATGTTTTAACCCCTTGATTGCCCCCTAGTTAACCCTTTCACCACTGATCACCGTATAACTGTTACGGGTGACGCTGGTTAGTTCGTTTATTTTTTATAGTGTCAGGGCACCCGCCGTTTATTACCGAATAAAGGTTTAGCCCCCTGATCGCCCGGCGGTGATATGCGTCGCCCCAGGCAGCGTCAGATTAGCGCCAGTACCGCTAACACCCACGCACGCAGCATACACCTCCCTTAGTGGTATAGTATCTGAACGCATCAATATCTGATCCGATCAGATCTATACTAGCGTCCCCAGCAGTTTAGGGTTCCCAAAAACGCAGTGTTAGCGGGATCAGCCCAGATACCTGCTAGCACCTGCGTTTTGCCCCTCCGCCCGGCCCAGCCCAGCCCACCCAAGTGCAGTATCGATCGATCACTGTCACTTACAAAAGACTAAACGCATAACTGCAGCGTTCGCAGAGTCAGGCCTGATCCCTGCGATCGCTAACAGTTTTTTTGGTAGTATTTTGGTGAACTGGCAAGCACCAGCCCCAGGCAGGGTCAGGTTAGCGCCAGTACCGCTAACACCCACGCACGCAGCATACGCCTCCCTTAGTGGTATAGTATCTGAACGGATCAATATCTGATCCGATCAGATCTATACTAGTGTCCCCAGCAGTTTAGGGTTCCCAAAAACGCAGTGTTAGCGGAATCAGCCCAGATACCTGCTAGCACCTGCGTTTTGCCCCTCTGCCCGGCCCAGCCCACCCAAGTGCAGTATCGATCGATCACTGACACTTACAAAACACTAAGTGCATAACTGCAGCGTTCACAGAGTCAGGCCTGATCCCTGCGATCGCTAACAGTTTTTTTGGTAGTATTTTGGTGAACTGGCAAGCACCAGCCCCAGGCAGCGTCAGGTTAGCGCCAGTACCGCTAACACCCACGCACGCACCGTACACCACCCTTAGTGGTATAGTATCTGAACGGATCAATATCTGATCCGATCAGATCTATACTAGCATCCCCAGCAGTTTAGGGTTCTCACAAACACAGTGTTAGTGGGATCAGCCCAGATACCTGCTAGCACCTGCGTTTTGCCCCTCCGCCCGGCCCAGCCCAGCCCACCCAAGTGCAGTATCGATCGATCACTGTCACTTACAAAAGACTAAAACGCATAACTGCAGCGTTCGCAGAGTCAGGCCTGATCCCTGCGATCGCTAACAGATTTTTTGGTAGCGTTTTGGTGAACTGGCAAGCGCCAGCGGCCTAGTACACCCCGGTCGTAGTCAAACCAGCACTGCAGTAACACTTGGTGACGTGGCGAGTCCCATAAGTGCAGTTCAAGCTGGTGAGGTGGCAAGCACAAGTAGTGTCCCGCTGCCACCAAAAAGACAAACACAGGCCCGTCGTGCCCATAGTGCCCTTCCTACTGCATTCGCCAATCCTAATTGGGAACCCACCGCTTCTGCAGCGCCCGTACTTCCCCCATTCACATCCCCAACCAAATGCAGTCGGCTGCATGAGAGGCATTTTCTTTATGTCCTCCCGAGTACCCCTACCCAGCGAACGCCCCCAAAAAAGATATTGTGTCTGCAGCTAGCGCGGATATAGGCGTGACACCCGCTATTATTGTCCCTCCTGTCCTGACAATCCTGGTCTTTGCATTGGTGAATGTTTTGAACGCTACCATACACTAGTTGAGTATTAGCGTAGGGTACAGCATTCCACAGACTAGGACACACTTTCACAGGGTCTCCCAAGATGCCATCGCATTTTGAGAGACCCGATCCTGGAACCGGTTACAGTTATAAAAGTTAGTTACAAAAAAAGTGTAAAAAAAAAAAAATATATATATATATATATAAAATAAAAAAAAATAGTTGTCGTTTTATTGTTCTCTCTCTCTCTATTCTCTCTATTGTTCTGCTCTTTTTTACTGTATTCTATTCTGCAATGTTTTATTGTTATTATGCTTTATCATGTTTGCTTTTCAGGTATGCAATTTTTTATACTTTACCGTTTACTGTGCTTTATTGTTAACCATTTTTTTGTCTTCAGGTACGCCATTCACAACTTTGAGTGGTTATACCAGAATGATGCCTGCAGGTTTAGGTATCATCTTGGTATCATTCTTTTCAGCCAGCGGTCGGCTTTCATGTAAAAGCAATCCTAGCGGCTAATTAGCCTCTAGACTGCTTTTACAAGCCGTGGGAGGGAATGCCCCCCCCCCCCCACCGTCTTCCGTGTATTTCTCTGGCTCTCCTGTCTCAACAGGGAACCTGAGAATGCAGCCGGTGATTCAGCCAGCTGACCATAGAGCTGATCAGAGACCAGAGTGGCTCCAAACATCTCTATGGCCTAAGAAACCGGAAGCTACGAGCATTTTATGACTTAGATTTCGCTGGATGTAAATAGCGCCATTGGGAAATTGGGGAAGCATTTTATCACACCGATCTTGGTGTGGTCAGATGCTTTGAGGGCAGAGGAGAGATCTAGGGTCTAATAGACCCCAATTTTTTCAAAAAAGAGTACCTGTCACTACCTATTGCTATCATAGGGGATATTTACATTCCCCGAGATAACAATAAAAATGATTAAAAAAAAATAAAAATGAAAGGAACAGTTTAAAAATAAGATAAAAAAGCAAAAAAATAATAAAGAAAAAAAAAAAAAAAAAAAAAAGCACCCCTGTCGCCCCCTGCTCTCGCACTAAGGCGAACGCAAGCGGCGGTCTGGCGTCAAATGTAAACAGCAATTGCACCATGCATGTGAGGTATCACCACGAAGGTTAGATCGAGGGCAGTAATTTTTGCAGTAGACCTCCTCTGTAAATCTAAAGTGGTAACCTGTAAAGGCTTTTAAAGGCTTTTAAAAATGTATTTATTTTGTTGCCACTGCACGTTTGTGCGCAATTGTAAAGCATGTCATGTTTGGTATCCATGTACTCGGCCTAAGATCATCTTTTTTATTTCATCAAACATTTGGGCAATATAGTGTGTTTTAGTGCATTAAAATTTAAAAAAGTGTGTTTTTTCCCCAAAAAATGCGTTTGAAAAATCGCTGCGCAAATACCGTGTGAAAAAAAAAAATGAAACACCCACCATTTTAATCTGTAGGGCATTTGCTTTAAAAAAATATATAATGTTTGGGGGTTCAAAGTAATTTTCTTGCAAAAAAAAAAAACTTTTTCATGTAAACAATAAGTGTCAGAAAGGGCTTTGTCTTCAAGTGGTTAGAAGAGTGGGTGATGTGTGACATAAGCTTCTAAATGTTGTGCATAAAATGCCAGGACAGTTCAAAACCCCCCCAAATGACCCCATTTTGGAAAGTAGACACCCCACCTATTTGCTGAGAGGCATGTCGAGTCCATGGAATATTTTATATTGCGACACAAGTTGCGGGAAAGAGACAATTTTTTTTTTTTTTTGCACAAAATTGTCACTAAATGATATATTGCTCAAACATGCTATGGGAATATGTGAAATTATACCCCAAAATACATTCTGCTGCTTCTCCTGAGTACGGGGATACCACATGTGTGAGACTTTTTGGGAGCCTAGCCGCGTACGGAACCCCGAAAACCAAGCACCGCCTTCAGGCTTTCTAAGGGCGTGAATTTTTGATTTCTCTCTTGACTGCTTATCACAGTTTCGGAGACCATGGAATGCCCAGGTGGCACAAACCCCCCCCAAATGACCCCATTTTGGAAAGTAGACACCCCAAGCTATTTGATGAGAGGTATAGTGAGTATTTTGCAGACCTCACTTTTTGTCACAAAGTTTTGAAAATTGAAAAAAGAAAAAAAAAAAAGTTTTTTCTTGTCTTTCTTCATTTTCAAAAACAAATGAGAGCTGCAAAATACTCACCATGCCTCTCAGCAAATAGCTTGGGGTGTCTACTTTCCAAAATGGGGTCATTTGGGGGGGTTTTGTGCCACCTGGGCATTCCATGGCCTCCGAAACTGTGATAGGCAGTAAAGAGTGAAATCATAAATTTACGCCCTTAGAAATCCTGAAGGCGGTGATTGGATTTCGGGGCCCCGTACGCGGCTAGGCTCCCAAAAAGTCCCACACATGTGGTATCCCCATATTCAGGAGAAGCAGCAGAATGTATTTTGGGGTGCAATTCCACATAGGCCCATGGCCTGTGTGAGCAATATATCATTTAGTGACAACTTTTTGTAAATATTTTTTTTTTTTTTTGTCATTATTCAATCACTTGGGACAAAAAAAATAAATATTCAATGGGTTCAACATGCCTCTCAGCAATTTCCTTGGGGTGTCTACTTTCCACAATGGGGTCATTTGGGGGGGGTTTTGTACTGCCCTGCCATTTTAGCACCTCAAGAAATGACATAGGCAGTCATAAACTAAAAGCTGTGTAAATTACAGAAAATGTACCCTAGTTTGTAGACGCTATAACTTTTGCGCAAACCAATAAATATACGCTTATTGACATTTTTTTTACCAAAAACATGTGGCCGAATACATTTTGGCCTAAATGTATGACTAAAATTGAGTTTATTGGATTTTTTTTATAACAAAAAGTAGAAAATATCATTTTTTTTCAAAATTTTCGGTCTTTTTCCATTTATAGCGCAAAAAATAAAAACCGCAGAGGTGATCAAATACCATCAAAAGAAAGCTCTATTTGTGGGAAGAAAAGGACGCAAATTTCGTTTGGGTACAGCATTGCATGACTGCGCAATTAGCAGTTAAAGCGACGCAGTGCCAAATTGGAAAAAGACCTCTGGTCCTTAGGCAGCATAATGGTCCGGGGCTCAAGTGGTTAAGTGCCCAGTTGTCAAGTGGTTAAGCTAGATAGGCCCTCTCCCCCTGTCAACCAAAGTATACTACTCTAGCCCAGTGGCGGCCGTCCATAGGGGGTGCACAGGTGCCCCCCCAAAGCTGGTCACTGAAAAAAAAAACAGGCCCTTAAAAAAAAAGTCCTGTAAGTGCACTGTGTACGGGAAAGGGACGCAGTGCACTATGGGTAGCGTGACGCCTATGCACGTGATTGAAGGTGACATGCTTTATTTGCAGGGTTTTGGGAGTCCTTGTGGAGCAAAGCAGTCCGCCACAACACTCCCATCTTATAGCCATTCCCCTTGCTGTGGGGTTTTCTATTGGCACCGCTGTAAGACATGGGTGGTGCGGTGCTTTCACCGGAGGCACGTTGTCACTTCCGGTTTCCCCTGGCCCAGTGTCTGCACTATAGAGGAAAGTGTAGATACAGGAGGATCCACAGCCTGTTAATTGCCGGACCTCCCACAGTGGGGTATTGTCATCATTGCTGCAAACCCTGCATTGCTGTCAGTGTGCATGGGGGAAAGAGCTGTCAGTGCCGTAATTCCTGCACAGGGGGTGCTGTCAGCCCTGTGAGCCCCGCACAGGGGTGGTGCTGTCAGTCCTGCCAACCCCGCTCGGGGGTATCTGTCAGTTCTGCGAGTCCCACATGGGAGAGTGCTCTCAGTCCTGCGAGTCCCACATGGGGGTGTGCTGTCAGTCCTGCGAGTCCCACACGGGGGGTGCTGTCAGTCCTGCGAGCCCGGCACGGGGGGTGCGGTCAGTCCTGCGAGTCCCGCACGGGGGAGCTGTCACTCCTGCGAGTCCCGCATGGGGGAGCCGTCATTTCTGCGAGCCCCGCACGGGGGGTGAGCTGTCAGTCCTGCGAGCCCCGCATGGGGGGAGCTGTCAGTCCTGCGGGCCCTGCATGGGGGGTACTGTCAGTCCTGTGAGCCCCACACGGGGGGTGCTGTCAGTCCTGTGAGCCCCGCACGCTGGGTGCTGTCAGTCCTGCCAGCCCTGCACGGGGAGGGGGTCAGCCCTGCATGGGGGGGTGCTGTCAGTCCTGTGAGTCTCGCAGGGGAGCTGTCAGTCCTGCGATTCCCACACAGGGGGTGCTTTCAGTACTGCAACCCACACGGGGGGGTGTCAGTCCTGCGAGTTCCGCGCGGCGGGGCTGTCAGTCCTGCAGGCCCACATGGGGGGTGATGTCAGTCCTGCGATTCCCGCACAGAGGGGTGCTGTCAGTCCTGCGAACCCCACATGGGGGGTGCTGTCAGTCCTGCGAGTATCGCACAGGGGGTGCTGTTAGTCCTGCGAGTACCGCACAGGGGGGTTGTCAATCCTGCGAGTCCCACATGGGGGGTGTGCTGCAGTGGCGGCTGGTGAAGTTTTTGGATGGGGGGCCCCAGACCCCACCCTTCCTTTTTGACCCCTCCCACTTCTCATAAATCACACCCCTTTTAGAATCCGCCCACTCCGTCCCCTGTATTCCACTTGCTTCCACCCATAGTGTCAGGAGTATACAGCTCAGATCACAGAACAGAGTGTATAGCCCCAGCATCACAGGACAGAGTATACAGCCCCAGCATCACAGGACAGATTATATATCTCAGCATCACAGGACAGAGTAAATAGCTCAGCATCACAGATCAGGGTATATAGCTCAGCATCACAGGACAGAGTATATAGCTCAGCCTCACAGATCATGGTATATAGCGCAGCCTCACAGATCATGGTATATAGCACAGCCTCACAGATCGGCGCAAACCAACTGAAAAATTACACTGTTAGTAATGAAGGACTCTAAATAGACATTTATCAGGTGATTATGTGTCATTACTGCTAGATAAAATATAGAAAATGTTAATGTTTAAGTCAACTGTTAAAGAATGCAATAAATGTACCATGAATCAGTGATTTTTTTTTAAACAGTAAACAAACTTTATTGTACAACAAACACTAACAAAAAAACTCTGAATCAGAGTAAAGGTGACTGAAACTATTTAAAAAAAAAATTTGCTCTCCTTTCTTTCTGGTTTGCAAATTTCTCAAAGACCTTCTGGTTGAAGTCAATCATCTCTGTCACCACCTGTCCTGGGTCATGCTATTACTCAGAAAAGTCCTAATCCTTTTTAAGGTTGAGAAGCACCTCTCAGCTTCTGCTATGGTGATAAGGATCTTCAGCAGAGTGACAGTCTCTCTAAATACTTTATCTAGATTGTTCTCCACAAACAGCTGGAATAGGTCCACAGCACCATTACACTTTCTGAACTCTTCTGTGCGGTAGATGAGATTAAGCTCTGTCTTTAACTTACTCTTATTGAGCAGTGGATAGGCCTTCAAAGTCTTACTCAGTGCATCCTCCGGAAACTCCATTGCGTACTGTTCAAACCTATCTGCTTGAAGCAAGGTGGTTCCTGAAGGAGAAACGTTGCATGGTATGTAAGAGTATGGTATCACAGACCTATAGAGTGAGGGATAAAAACAAAAATTATGTAGTGATGACAAAATGTCAATGTAGTCTCTGTTAGCTCCCTGACCATCAGAAATGCATGAAACTTGACGTACTTACTAAGAATGTCTTACCCATGTGTATAGAGTTCTAAGAAATTATGGATTAAAAACCACTGAAACTGATCTCGTTTCATAACTTAAAACTGGTCATTTTAAAATGTTCAGTTTTAAGTTATAAAGGGAGATCAATTTCAGTGGTTTTGAATCCATAACTTCTCAGAACTGCATACACATGGACAAGACATCCTTAGTAAATATTTCAAGTTTCATGCATTTCTGATGCTCAGGCAGCGAACACAGATGAAGGCTGTAATAATAATGTTATCCACTAGAGGGAATAACAAATCCTTTTAGATCACATCATTTTCATATGAATATTGTAAGAAAAATATTTTTCTTTCCAATCTCCCTAGCTACAAGAGGGAGCTATCAAAAAGACAAATATTGCAACAAATAAAAACTCACCTTGGCTGCAATGCAATTATGTTCTCCTGGATTCAGTGAGCACCGCCTCTTTGGTTGAGAACCACCTTCACTGCTTTGGTCAACCAGGGATGGGATAGAAATAATAATAAAAAAAAAAAATAATAATAAAAACAACACATGGAAAAGGAGGAATACAGCTGCTACCTGATCTTCTGTATGTCCCTCTGGAACTGCTGGATGCTCCCCTTAAAGTGGACTGAATCTATGTCCTTCTTCTGGAGTTTGGCATAGAGGAGGTCCACATGTGGCATGATGTTGTGGAAGTGTCAGAAAATATTTAAACTCCTGATCCTCCAGCAGCACGGCAAAGCCTGTTGTCTCTCTCATGGTAACAAAGTCAAAGTCACCTGAGTCTCGCATAGTTTCAAAACAGCAGATGAGGTCCTCTCTGTGCTCAAACACTGTATTGACGGCACGGCTGTGGAAGTTCCATCTGACAACTGCTTGATGTCGGTAGTCTATGGGCAACTACTTTCTCAACATCTGTGTGCTTGGGTGAGCTCGCAAAAAAGCTGGCAAATCCTTCAAGTTTTGCAAAAAAAGTCTCACTTTGGGCATTTGAGAAGTGGCCTGTTGCATTATCAGATTGAGCTGATGTGCATAGCAGTGGATGTAATGAGCATTTGGGTGCATATCTTGAATCTTCTTTTGAACCCCTGCAGTTCACCCCTCATCACGCTGGCTCCATCATATGCTTGGAAGATGAGTTTATGCTTCTGATCCCCTGGAAGGATGACAGCAAGATGCTCTTATAGTGCTGTAGCGATGGAATCCGCATTAGTCGAATGCAGAGGAATAAACTAAAAAAACCTCTCCTGCACGTTGCTTTTGGCATCAATGTACCGCAGTACAAGCACAAGTTGGCACTGTGTGGCAATATCAGTGGTCTTGTCAGCCTGGATTGAGATAAAATCGCTGCTCCATGCTTCTTGGATAATGTGCTCTTTCACAATAGACAACATACAGTCCAACAGCTCGTTCTGCACAGTTTTTGAAGTTCCCTTTAAAAACAGTGGCATTCTCAAGGTGCTCTTTCAAAACTCCATCAAGAGAAGCAACAAAATTGACCAAGCCACGGAATATCCCAGGATTATCTGATCTCTCACTCTCGTCATGGCCACGCAAAGCCAGCTCGAATGCACCACAAAATTTCACACAGTCTATTATTCTAGACAGGATGTGTCTATTTTTTGTGACCTCTTCATTGTGTCTTCTAATGCCAATTCTGTAGCCTGCATCTAGCTGTTCACCAATGCTACGCTTCCCAAAAAAACTTGAGCCTCATAATGTTGTCAAGATGGCTTTGGGTACTTTCATGCAGCTTGCACTTTTCAGTGAGATGCTTTAGGTCGCAAACCCCTGTTTATAACCACAGCGTGTCGGTGCCACGACTTTAAAATAGCAAACAAGGAAAACAATAATAGGCATGAGTCACATCACATCCAGCTAGCCAACTCCATTTACTATAAGAAGTGGTGGAAAAGCTTAGAGTGTAAACTCGACCTCGAGCACTTGACCTCTGCTGAATTTGCAATTTGGGTTGATGTGGTCCAAGCTCCTTTATCCTCTTTATTTCTTCATCTGAATGCCTTGTGAAGGGAAATAGTTTCAAAGATGGAATCGAATTTTCACTGATTTTGAAAAAAATCTCCACAATGATCAGTACCTATTAGTCAAATGAAAATCTGGGTAAGTTTAAAAGAGAGATAGATATGGCGCTGCCAAATGCAAGTATCTAATTCATCAAATGCAGCCTCACTGTGCCCATCAATTGCAGCCTCACTGTGCCCATAATGAGGGGTTCCCACCATGCCTGTGCTGAATTCCTGGGTCTGTACAGCTGCTGGCTGCTGTAACCATTATAAGGGGTTCCCCCCATCCCTGTGCTGAGTTCCTGGCTGGCTTTTATACTGTGGCGACAGACTTCAGAGGACAAGTGTAGGTTCAATCTGATCACCAAATGTTTCCAGCTGTTCTGGATGCATGTTTATTCAATATTGCCATGTGAAAAACACAGCCAGAAATTTTCAGTTTATCTTGGAAAAACAATAGCTATCAGTTGTTATTTTGGGTTATTTCCCTTTAGATTGCACACTTGAAAGGCAGTATAGACTAGGGGTCTCCAAACTATGGCATGAGAACAACATCCGACCCACTACAAGATTTTACCCGTGATCTGATATGATGGGTGCTTCTGACACACAGGGGGGAGGGGTCTGTCTTGGATATGATAAGGGGGCTTCTAATGTGAAAGGGGGATCCTGATGTAATAGGGGGTGTCTGGTGTGAAAGGAGGGACTCTTATGTCATGGGGAGCTTCAGATGTGAAAGAGGTATTCTGATGGAAGGGGCTTCTGATGAAAAAGGGCGCATTTAAGATGCAAAAGGCTGGACCGATATTTTTAACCCACAAATCTTTATATGATTTACATAGCCCTGTGTATAATGTAATACCTGGTATATGATGTACAGAGCCCTGTGTACAATGTACAGCCTGGTATATGATGTACAGAGCCCTGTGTATAATGTACAGCCTGGTATATGATGTACTACACTGGGCTCTGTACATCATATACCAGGCTGTACATTGTACACTGGGCTCTGTACATCATATACCAGGCTCTACATTATATACCAGGCTCTACATTATACACAGGACTCTGCACATCATATACCAGGCTCTACATTATACATTGGGCGCTGTACATTATACACAGGGGGCTACATTATACACAGGACTCTGTACATCATATACCAGGCTGTACATTATACACCGGGCTCTACATTATACACAGGGCTCTGCACATCATATACCAGGCTCTACATTATACACCGGGCTCTGTACACCATATACCAGGCTTTACATTATACACAGGGCTCTGAAAGTAGCCTTACTGATGTCTTATTGTCCTTCTGGTTCAGTTCTCTCATGGTATGTAAATATGCTAATAATATATCTTTATAAGAAATGATTATTGTATAGAAAAGTGCAGCACGGGATAATAAACCAATGGTTTTACCAAGTGAACATAATATATAAATTTACATTAAAGTGACATATGTATCATAATCAAAAATATCAAGTGAAATAAAATATCAAGTGAAAGTAAAAAAATGGGGAGACTCCAAACATAAATTTATGTGTTAAAGAATTTATGTGTATAAATGTGAAAAAAAGTTCATAAGTGAAGGTGTCCCCAATGGAGAAGCTTCAATATAGGAACCAGGGTCTATGTTCTCTGCTTGTGCTGCCCGTTATAGTAGACAATGAAGGCTTACCGGAAAGCCTGCGACCACCCTTCTCAGGGGGGTGAAAACAGGCTTAATAGAAAATGCAGGAACATTGTTAGGGATTCCCAGGTGACCATCTGGCATCAGTCAGGAGAAGCTTCCATGATTCATTAACAGGAAATGAGTGCTGTGCACCAAATGGATGACCAAAGAGGCAGAGAGCAAGAGCGCACCAATGGGCGACCGTTGAGACAGGAACTGCGCACCAATGGATAACGACAGAAGGTGGAGTGAATATGGGATCTGTGCTTACCATTAACCAGCCACTATATGGATGATGACCAAGTAAGAAAAGAAAATGGGGGAAAACCAGATAGAGAAGAAAAGGAATTTAACAAATAACCACCAGTTGATATTGCATATCCATAGTAGCTAGGTCATTTAAAAAAGATAAAGTAGCTTGTAACCATTGAATAACCTCATAGCTGATCAAAACAAGAAACAGACACCACAATATTACATGTTTAAATTCCAAATATGATGAATGTGGGTTCAGATAGTTTATTGCTCAAAACTATGGTCTTATGGTTCAGGTTCCACAATTTCCTGTCAAAGCACACTCGACTAGATCATTCTTGGTACTTGGGCATAATTCCTCCAAGCACCTTTAAGCTGCAGGCATTTCCAATTTGTTTGTTGTTTTTAGTGGGCCCTGTTAGTATTTTGCTTCATATGTTCCCAAACCTTCAGTTGGACTGCTTTTTGATGTCCCAAATGTCTCTGAATCCTGTGTCCTGAAAGTAGTACTTTTAAACTCACAGTAAAATCCTTTTCATGGAATTCCTTGAGGGAAATAGATTTCCCCCCCCCCCCCCCCCCCCCGTTTATGATTTTGCACTCGGTACGGCTTTGTTACAAAACTGAGGCATGTTGGGAGTGGGAGAGGTTATACCAGACTGGTCGCTTCTTCTTTAGTTTGCTAGTGTCCAAGTCTTCCTGTAGGAGGCCGTAAAACCCAAGTATCTCTGAATCCTGTGCCTCTCAATGAACTTCAAGGTTTTACAGTAAGTACAAAAATCATATTACCATTCTTTCAAATAAAGAAAAAGTGGTACTTGCAAGCCATGGTCAAAAAAACGCTCCATATATACTTCACATAACCTATACCCTAGCCAGCCTAGATTACATGCATGGCTGGATCTAGGGAACTCTGCCTCACCTTACTACTGACCTCTAAACTCTGCCGTACTTACTACAGGCCCCTGTCCTCTGCCTTGCTCATCCCTGTCGTCCACCCTGCTGACTCTGTACACCACCCTTCTGACCCCTATTCTCTGCCCTGCTGACCCCTGTCCTCTGCTCTGCTGACCCCTGTACGCTGCCCTACAGTCTAATGGCCTCTGCACAACCATAGTGCAGCAGTTCAAAATGTGGCTCGCCCAATTTACACATTAAATTTTAGATTATACAAATAACTGATACAAATATTTACATTTAACCACTTCAGCCCCGGAAGGTTTTACCCCCTTCTTGACCAGCCCATTTTTTGCGATACGGCACTGCGTTACTTTAACTGACAATCGCGGGTTTGTGCGATGCTGTACCCAAATAAAGTGTATGTCCTTTTTTCCCACAAATAGAGCTTTATTTTGGTGGTATTTGATCACCTCTACGTTTTTTTTATTGTTTGAGCTATAAACAAAAAAAGACCGACAATTTAAAACATACCCAATAAAAAAAATGTAAAAAAATAATTTCTTCATCAGTTTAGGCCAATATGTATTCAGCTACAGTACATATTTTTGGTAAAAAAAAAATTCCCAATAAGCATATATTGATTGGTTTGTGCAAAAGTTATTGCGTCTACAAACTATTGGATATTTTTATTGCATTTGTATTGATTTCTTTTTTTTACTAGTAATGGCAGCGATTAGCAACTTATAGCGAAACTGCGACATTGCGGCAGACAAATCAGACACTAAGTGACACTTTTTGGGGACCAGTGACACTAATACAGTGATCAGTGCTAAAAAAAATATGCACTGTCACTTTACTAATGACATTGGCAGGGAAGGGGTTAACATCAGGGGCAAACAAAGGGCTAAATGTGTTCCTAGGGGGTGCTTTCTAACTGTGTGGGGAAGGTGCTTGTACTGTAAAGAGACAGAGATCTGTGTTCCTGCTTAGCAGAAACACAAAATCTCTGTCTTCTCCTGTCACAGAATGGCGATCTGCCTTGTTTACATAGGCAGACCGCCGTTCTGTCTGCCTCGGGAACGATCAGTGTGTCCCGGCGGACATCAGATCCAGCTGATTGGCTCCCGCTGTGTCCTATCACAGCGGGAGCGGGTCGCCGGCAGCGCATGTATGCTCCCCAGACCCAGAAAAAAAAAATCACGTCCAGGTATATGTACGTGGGGCGGTCCTTAAACGGTTAAAATACAACTATGCCCACACTATAGACATTGAGGGCTCTTGCAAACGGATGGCTGACCTTGTTCCACATACAGTAATTGCTGTGGTATTTCCTCTGCCCAGGCAGCCCAGGTGCAGCACACAGCCTATCATTGACATGAATGAAAATGTTCTATTCTTGCACATGGCCATACACTGTACTCATGTTTATGATAGCACCACTATATACCCAAATATAGCAGTGCATAGCCATTCATGTCACATGAAATATGGTGGCGATTACACTGAATGGCCTCAGCCCCCCACACTGTCAATGGCTTGTTTTTACCACTTAAAAACCAGCATGTTAAACCCCCTTCCTGCCCAGGCCATTTTTCAGGTTTCAGCACAGTGATATTTTGACTTAACAATCATACAACACCGTACACCAATAAATGTCATATCATTTTTGTTTTGAGACAGATATAGCTTTCTTTTGGTAATATTTAATACCATTGGGATTTTTATTTTTTTACTATATAAAGGAAAAAAGACCAAACATGTTGACATTTACACCACAAAACACATTCTGCTACTACTCCTAAAAATGTGGTTACACATTTGTGAGACAAATGTTTGCACTGATTATCTACTAGACATTGTATCTTGTGTATCACACAAATCAACCAATATTGCATCATAAACAATGTACTGTACTGTAATGTTTGCATCTGTATGAGTGGTCAGGGAATATAGCTTAGTATAGTCTCACCTATACCAGTCCCCATTGCTATAAACCAAGCAAGCCTGGCCTACTGGTACGTGGCTGCCCCCAGGAATGTCATGTTCATTGGCCAGGAAGTGCAGGAGGCTGAAAAAAAGAGTTCATGTGGTTCCAGGAGTTCAGTTGTCTGCAATGGATGGCTAGGACTGGTGTCTCAGCAATGTAATCAGTGGGACATGCAGATGGATCCGTTCAGGTGGAAGGCAAAAATATAGTCAGCAAACGAGGAACGATTCTGTCCAGGTGGCAGGCAGAAACATGATCAATAAACAGGCCAGGGTCTATACAGGAGGCAGGCAGAGGCAACACTGCACTGTTGCTGTCTGCACTGGTTCCGGTAACACTGTAGTGATGTGGTGGTGATCAAGAACACTGTTGGTGGTGCACAGGTCTGGTGACACTGTAATGATACCATAGCAATATTGTTGCCACCTGTCTGGGATTCACCCTGACAGCCCAGGTTTTGAATCATGTGTCCGGGTTTCAGGCGGGCTAAAACCCAGACACATTATTCAGAGTGGGCTGACTGGTTACTTGTAAATAACCAAGATAGTCACACACAAATTTGTTGCCGTCGGGAGCTGCGGGCGGCTGTCTGTGGGCAGGTTTGACATCACTGGGAGGTAGGGTGATGATGTAAGCAAGAGAAATTTGACCACAGCCACAGTTTGCTGCTGCACGCTATGCGCACCATATTACTACTCTCCTTGGGGCACCCAAAGGTGCCCCAGGCTGCTAAAGTGTTTGGGTTTGGCTTGAAGAAAAGGGGGCAACCCTAGGTAGCAATCAGGGACACTGGTTGGCAGCACTGGTATGATGGCACATGTACAACAGCTGGACGGTGGTTAAACTACTTTGACTACTTGTTCAGAATGTGTAAATACTTTGGAGTGAATAGCGTGGACACAGGTTCACTAATATAAACGTATTGGTATTGTGGAAAAATATTAGGTTTGCATATAATCATTATATTTCATTTTTTGCACCAAGGTGTGCATTTCTGCTGCTCAAAGCAGCTACTTGAGCTCTATTTAGAAGTAGAATAGAATATATGCATCGACAATATTTAATACATCCTTTGTGTCCCTGGATCTTAGCTATCTCCTTTGATTCAGAAATGACAGATTTATTATAATTCAATGAAGTAAATGGCAGAATAGTATTATCCTTTAAAGTGGCAACAAAGCATGTATTCCACGGGGAACACAATGTCAGTACTGTAGGTAGGAGCTAAATAAGCATTGTGTGCTGTCATATTTATAGAGCTGTATGATAAATATAACAGTAAGTACAAATTGTTAATGAAAAATATAATCCATTCCTTTTATAGCAGACTTCCATCCAAAAGTGGAATTTCTGCTTATCTGATTCCCCCCCTCCGGTGCTACATTTGGCACCTTTCGCAGGGGGGGGGGGGGGATGGGGTGGTGATGGGAGCGACGCTGTCCCCACTTTCAGCGGACCTCGCCGTAGCGAGGTCCTCAGCACAGTGCTGTGGAAACAGCGGAGGGATGATCGCAGCACAAGGATTCCATTGAAGAAGGAACTTTCTCAGGGGATACTGAGGGGAGAAGACACTGAAAACGGCTGTGTTGGTAACCCAATGAAGCAGCAACCTCAACCCTCCTGGTCATGTGACATCCTTGTGGCTTAGTGATCGGCCCATCACAAGGATGCTTCACAGTTATTAGTATTAGCGTGGTATACTACTTTGATAGCTTCCTGCTCTGTCCTCAATCGAGACCCTTGAATGATCGAGTCCCCTTGGCTGCTTGCTGTGTGTTCCTGCTTCAATATATCAAGCATTTGGGAGCCGTCATCGCCATTTCTTTGGAGCAAGGCCCTGGCGGGGTTAACAGCCACAATCCCATTTTAGCTTGTCTCTGGTAAGCACGCATTTTATGTGGTGGAGGAGCACGAGTTTGTGGTGTTGTCACAAGCCATACCAAGATTTCACATGTGTGGTTATGTCTTGTGGACTTATTTACAATATTAATTTTGTGGTGTTATGAGTAAATCCAAGATATATACACATTATTTGCATGTTTTGTGTTGTATTAATTTATGGTTAACACATTCTTTACTTAAGCGCAGCTCCATTTTATTATTTCTATTTGTTTATATGTTTATCCCATATTGAGCTGCTGCTGCTCTTTTTTCTTATTTGTATTGCTCACTTAGCGCGGTATTTTCTCCATATTTTTTCTGTGATATTGAGAACTGTCTGAGGAGGAACAATGTGTGAATAGTGAGGCTCTCGGAGATAACGGAGGGCAGGGACCACACAGAATTTGTGGAAAACTGGCTGCTCGAAGTCTTTAGGAGAGGGGTGTTTACCTCGTTGTATTCTGTGCCACCCAGGCCTCTCCCACCAGGCCATCCGCCTCGTACCCTCCTAGCCAAACTCCTTAATTATAAAGACATAGAAATTATACTTCTCTGCAGAAGTACAGCGCTACAGAACGAGATTTGCTGATGTTAAAAAGAGGCTTCAACAACTCCAAGCTACATATGCCATGCTGTTCCCGGCATGACTCGCATTATGGTTAGAGGCCAAGCACACTTTTGTGAATCCGCGACAGACGCATCTGCATGGATTGATGTCAACGAAAATGTTATGCACCAGATCAGGAGGGCTGCGGAGGAGGAGGACTGACATCTCTTTCCACTGTTTCCAGAGGTGGGGTGAGCGAAGACAAAGCTACCTTTATTTACCCTGTTTTTCTTCAGGACACCGGCAGTTTGGCTGGGAGACAAAACTGTTTTTTCCTCTCAGCGTTGTGAGCAATGTGAGTTTTCCGAAATCCATAAGTTTAACAGGAAAGAACTAGTTGATTGCCTTTCAGTTTTTCCAGTTGGGCTGCTCAAAGCAACCCTATGTTATTAGTTTGTTTCCTTTCAGTTGTAAACTGACCGATTGAGTTGGAAATCGCTGGATAGCGAATGTTTCTTCAGTCACACAGCGATGGTGACTCTACTGTTCTTAGTTCACTATTTTTCTTTATAGTTCAACCAAGATGCTGCTATGATTCTAGATCGTTTGACCTTACTTCCAGCCACTGCGTATTCACCATAGAATTGTGCCTTGATACTTACCCAATGCTCTGTGACCAGCATGCTGCTGTTCACCCATGTATTGCTCGGCTGAGCAGGAGCATGCATTGCTGTGGAGTTGCCCTGCCTCTCCGCATCCCAAAGATCACTTCAGGACGTTCCCATTAAAATAGAGGAATTTCAGGAGGCGATTAGCCTCTCCCATAATTCCAAGGCCCCGGGGGATGATGGCCTCCCGATAGAAATTTATAAGCAATATGGGGGACCCATTCTACTTCATCTACTTAGAGTACTTAATTCAACCAGAGACTGTCAGTGTCTGTCAGTATCCATGACTAGGGCCAATATTGTGTTTATACTGAAACCCGGGTAAGGACCCGCTGGATCCGGGTTCATATAGACCAATATCTCTATTGCAGAGTGATATTAAAATCCTGGTCAAGGTCCTAGCCTTAAGACTCAACAAGGTCATCTCCTCTATTATTCACCCAGACCAGTCTGAATTCATCCCCAAAAATCTACTGCCATAAATCTCCGCAGAATTTTTCCTAACGTGCAAGCTCAGCCAGATATTGTGGGTGACAGGGCACTGCTGTCACTGGATGCCCATAAGGCTTTCGACAGCATAGAGTGGCAACACCTCTGGGCAGTTATAGGCAAGTTCGGCTTTGGGGACATGTTTTTGTCCTGGATCCGGCTGCTATATAGCTCCCCACAGGCAGTTATAAGAGAGGCGGGCCACATCTCCTTACCTATCCATCTCCACAGGGGTACCCGACAGGGCTGTCTATTGTCCCCATTACTCTTTGCCACCGCAATTGAGCCCATGGCCGCCTTGATTAGGTCTAATCCATCTATCAGTGGTTTCAAATACGGGGACTTCAGGAAAAATGTATGCTCTATACCAACGACACTATGCTACTCTTGAGAGACACTGCTGAATCCCTGAGGACAGTGATTTTGGTCATAGAGAAATTTGCAGTATACTCTGGCCTGGTGATTAACTGGACCAAATCCTCATTAATGCTAATAGATACGGGACCTGACAGCCAGGGTCCCGCATTACACAAGGTGCCAGTGACCTCGAGCTTTAAATATCTGGGAGTATATGTCACCTTTGAGACACGAGATTATATCTCCCTCATTTTGTCACCCCTGATAGGTTGCATTCATGATAGAATCAAAGTATGGTAGAGATTAAAAATGTCCTTGGTAGGTAAAGTGAACCTCATTAAAAATGATTTTTATGACACAACTTCTCTATATTTTACATAATACCCCAATGGTGGTTCCCCTTAAAATATTTAGTATTGTCAACTCCATCTTTAGGTCCTTCCTATGGCATGACAGACCCCCAAGAGTTAAGCTGGAACAATTGCAGAAGCCTAAAGACGCGGGAGGCCTGGCCTTACCTAATCTATGGAGTTACTATTTAGCTGCCCAACTACAGCATATTGCTCGAGCCACGTCTCCGCTGCAAAGGGAGGTGGGGGGAAACCCTGTAACAGACCCTATCAAGGCCCTTATGTGCCAAGTAATGGGGGTTAATGATGTAGCAGAGGGATTAGAGGCCTTGGTGCCAAGTAACGGGGGTTGATGACGTAGCAGAGGGATTAGAGGCCTTGGTCTATACGAAATCTAATAAGAGGTTCCCCACATTTGCCCTGATCCAAAAGATATGGAACAAGGCCAGACACTTACAGGCCGTCGAAGGCTTCACTAAATATAGTCCAATTTGGGACAATGGATACTATATGGAACTGCAATCCTTGACATGTGGGGCTTGGTGGAGGAAACACGGAGTAACGCACCTGAAGCACATTTTTGCAGAAGGTAAATTGGGTTCTTTCTTTGATATAATTTCGACTCCCACAGATGATGTGTACTTTTACCATATTCAGCTGCAACATGCTGTTAGGGCTCAATCCAGAGGGACTCCGTGGGTGTTATCCCCAACTCCTATATTTCATTACACGGAAGAGGTGTCCTATTTCAAAGGCTTTATTTCTACCTGTTATTCAATGCTATTCCTGGCGGGATTCCCTTTGGGGGTGGTGAGAAAGTGGGAAAATGATGTGGGCACATTTGAGGAAGAACAGTGGTAAGAGGTCCTCCAGGCTGTCCATATGTCCTCTCTCAACATAGCACAATGCCTATCCCAGTTGTACATCATCTTGCGGGTGCATTATATACCCGCCAGGCTGTTTAGAATGGTTGTGAGATCAGACTCTGACTACCCTCATGCACTAGAGACCATGGAGACTTAATCCATATGATGTGGCGTTGCCCCAAGCTTCACCTATACTGGACAGGGGTTCTGAACACTATTAATAAGGTCTTTTCAGTTAATATCCTGACAGACCCCAGACCATGCTTACTGGGCATTCTGGACGACCTCCCCCTTGAGGATAACTCTAAACCAGCTATTGCGAGAGCACTTTTTCAGACTCCCCTGATCATCCCTCAGCGATGGAGGGTAGTTAACCCTCCCACGCTCAAGGAATGGATCAACCAAGTGGGTGACACTTTATGACTGGAGGGGTTTATCTTCCAACATAGAGGGTGCCCCTGGTAAATTCGATGTATTGTGGTCACCCTGGCTGGATACCCCGGGACTTTTCCCGGTGGACCTAATATTGGACAGACTATTACTCTAGACTAGTTGCATAAGGCTTATAGACCGTAATATTGCCTGATGTTGGACAGCGTAGTGGGCCCTGTTGGGTAGTGTGTTGACGGTGCATATTGAATATAACATGTTGAGCATTGGTGTAAAGTGATGATAAATATATCGATTGTACACTGTAACTTGTTGAAAATGGAGTCTCTGGAATGAATCTATGCCCTGTTTTTAATTTCTTTTCTTTAATAAACCTCTTTGAGAAAAAAAAAGAAAAGGGACAAGAGGGGCGATGGGGGCAGCATTTACTAGACCTGATTAGTGTATTTTTTGCAGCAGCTGAATGCCCATGGGAGGGGAAGGAGAAGTATCCGGCTTTCAGCTGCTGCAGGATCAGCTGAAAATACAGCTGATCGGGTCCAGTAAATGCTGCCCTTGCCACCCTTCCTGTCCCTGTTCCTCCTGTTGCCTGGGCCCCCTGGAGCATGAGTGGGGTCACCATTGCAACCCCTCTGACCCCAATTGTTACGTATGCTGGAGAGCTTGTGCTTTTGAAAATTAACTCAGATATGTTGGGTGGAAAACCAGTTGAAATTAGGAGAAAGAAAGCCTAAATAAAGAAAACAGATGCAGCCATTACATCTAAGAATTGGTAATTTTTGAGATATGTTGCCCACCAAGGGGCAGCTTAAGGGCAGCCATCCCCCACTTGGGGTGTGACTGGATGGAGGAAGGTGTGTGTGTGTGAGTCAGCGAGAGTGTGTGCAGGTGTCTCCCCTCTGCTCTCTACCTCCGCCCGAACGACATTACCTGGACAGCTAGCCATGTCTGGCGGCTTGGAGATAGCTGTGGAGCTTGGTGGAGGGGCTGCCCGTCTCCTGTCATCTTTCTGCCACCTTGGAGGCCTGCGGGATACTGCTATGACACACACAGACTTGGAGCTGCTTCCTCTGCTTCTCCCAGGCTGGATGGTGGATCGTAGCTGCTCTGGAGCCGACGCCGAGCAGCGAGCGAAGCTGCCTGTGTTCCCGCCCAAGCTCTCGCGAGACTGTGCGCGATCTCGTTGTATTATTTGGCGGCCACGGTGAGAGAGGCGAGGGTGGTGAGAGCGCACTGGAGGAAGTGGGAAGATCTGCTGGGAGGCTTACATCCCCCCTCTCTGCAGCAATAGACTCTAATAAATATTTGAAAAACATTTTAATAATTCCCGGCCAGTTTTACAGTTGAGCCCTAACATGTCTAGAAAATGAGTAGTTGACGAGCAGCCACCCCAGGAAGGGACGCAGGTGACGCGCTCTGCAAAGGAAAAAGAGAAGAAGGGGATGCAGGTGGCAGCAACAACTGCAGCAGCTGCAGCAGCTAAGTTGGAGCGTTTTGCCCACACAACCTCCCTGTCACCCACTAAGAGGGGCCACCAGCAGCCTGCGATACAAGCTAAAGCCCAAGCGGGATCTTCACCAGACAGAAGGAGTCAAGGACTCGGCCAGACATCCCCAAACCCCACCACCCCATCGTGCAACAAAACTGTAAGTAACAAGGGGCAGGAGGAGGAAAAACTGGAACTATACCAGCTAAGTCTGCAGCGGCTGGGGCGACCACAGTGGCTGGTCTTATGATCAAGGACGAGGGGCAGACATTGAGGGATGTTCTCTCTGCTGTTAATATCTGCAATGCTTCAATTGCTAGCCTTGATGACCAGTTAAAAAGTATTAAGGTAGAATTACTCTCAATGAGCCAGGTTTTGTGCAAGACCGTAGAGAGAACCACTGTTTTAGAAGAGAGACTAAGCACAGTTGAGGATAACTTAAGCCCACTAAGGCGAGAAATTAAGGGACTACAGGAACAAATGGCCGCACAGGCTATTAAACTCGACGAAATGGAAAACAGAAATCGTAGAAACAATGTGAGACTGATAGGCCTACCAGAGAAGAGCGAGGGTCCCGATCCCATAGGGAAATTTTTGGAGCCACTACTTTTACAGCACTATTTGCGATTGAAAGAGCCCACCGAGTTCCCCTCAGGGCCTGCCAGTCGGGCGAATATACTATGCCACTGCTCCTGAAACTTGTTAATTACAACAACAAGGTAATCCTATTACGCAAGGCCAGAGAGATGGGGGTTATTATGTACAATGGGGTTAGGGTCTTGCTGTACCCAGACTTTTTACCGGAGCTCCAGAAGTGCAGGGCGGAATTCATACCAATCAAGCAAATTTTGCAGAAATATAAGCTTGCATATGCTTTGCTGTACCCAGCTCGCTTGTGGGTGGCAGCATTGGGTGGAACTTTGTTCTTTGGCTCACCACCTGAAGTGGAGCAGTGGCTGGAAGAAAATAAGAAGGACCTGTAAATGATATAGAGCATGAAATTATTTTGTTGTGGGGGAGAGTGGGGGGGTGATCTGGTGGAGGTTGGTTAAGCCTTGTTGGGTCCGTGGGGCCCTCTCTCCCCCTCCCCCCTCCCCTTTTTTTTGTTGTTTTTTCTTTTTTCTGTTTTTTTTTTCTTTCATTATTATTTCTCTTTTTAAGGTATTGCTTGCACTATTTTTGATCTATCATTGCAACATCACTATTATACTATTGAAATTAGTTTGATTGTCCAGATTGGACAGAGAGGAGGAGGGGAGACATTTTTTTGGGGGTATGTTTGCAAGTAGTTGAGTAAGAGAGTGTAAGGGACTCCCACGGTTAAGCTTTACATTAAAGTCACGGTGTCTGAATATGTGGAGGGCAAGACAGGAGTGGTATGACAAGGTCACAGGTGAAGCCCTTAGGGTAGGCCCTGATGGGCAGGGGGGGTATGGGTGGGGGGAAGGGGGTAAGAGCGGGTCTGGGTCTGGGGCGGGGGGTAGGTTAGAGGGTCAAGAAACACACATCACTAATATTAGTATTTTGCAAAACACACAATGAGAGGGAAAGGTATGGAGAGAGGGAGAAATACACAGATTGGAAAGCTCACTTGAGTTTAAGAGATGCAAGTGCAATTGCTAGGCTGATCACTTTTGCACTGAATTTTGTGTTACTTTCCAGCATTGATTTATTTTTATTTATTTTTCCATGCAAGAAAGGAGAGTTGGCATAACCTCATGGAATGTCAGGGGCCTAGGGGATCCAATTAAGAGAGCCACGGTTCTTTCGGCATTAGAGAAGAGGGGGCCACGCATCTGACTAATGACACGGTGATACAATTACGTAGTCGGAAGTTCCAAGCCCAATACCATTCGGTCTATTCCTCCTATTCAAGGGGGTAAGTATACTGGTTGGGAGAGGAATGGCGTTCTCCTGCAGGGAAAGTTGTATTGATGAACAGGGCCGATATGTTTTTCTACTTTGTTCGATTGAAAACAAATTATTTGTGTTGGAAAACATTTATATCCCCCCCCCCCATTCAAGCTAGAGGTTCTACATAAGTTATTGGAGTTTGTGCTGGATAAAGCGGGAACCCCAATAATAGCGGTGGGTGACTTCAACGAAGTACTCGACGGGAGTATAGACAGATTCCCGTCGGGTCATAGGTCCAACACAATAGCGCAATATCAATAATAAGTAGTATAGAGTATGGTCCGAGAGGAGTCTCAGATCACTCTCCGCTTGTGCTGACAATATATGCTGGGGGTAGGACCCTTCCTAGAGAATGGAAAATAAATACTTGATGGCTGAAATTGATTGGCAATTCTGGAGAAGTGGTGTCTAGTCTTAATGAATATGTACAAATCAACACAGGCTCGGCATTGCCGGATGTGGTTTGGAATTCCTTGAGGGCCTATCTCAGAGGCCTCCTGATCCAACAGGTGGCAAGAACTAAGGGGAAATGCAGAGAGTTGGAAGGGGATATTAGGAAAGAGGTGTCACTGGCAGAAAAGCGGTATGTCAAAGACCCAACCCCAGATAGGCAGAGGGAATGGTTAGACAAGCAACAAGTGTACAAAATGGCTATTACTAGGAGGACGGAGAATAGACGTATATTTCAGAGGCAGTGCCATTTTGGGGAGGGGGAAAGGGTTGGTCGTATCCTGTCCCTCCTGATTAAATCTAATACTCCCCCCGCTACCGTTTTGACGATTAGGACTCCAAGCGGGGATATCACCACCGACGCGATAGAGATAATGTAGGTATTTAGTAATTACTACAAGTCTTTATATAAATCTAAGAGGGGCGAGGGAAGTGAAATAACGGATGATTTTCTCCAGGGAGTATGAATCGCGTCCTTGTCAGAGCAGGATAGAACAGATTTGGAGGCACCAGTGACTTTGGAGGAATTAAAACGGCCAGTGGCTGGGATGTCCAGTCAAAAATCACCGGGCCCAGATGGGCTCCCGGTAGAAATATATAAAAGATATTGTGAGGTACTTCTCCCAGAATTGTTGGAAACATTAGGATGGACACTAGCTAATGGGAGACTTCCTACTTCAATGTCAGAAGCCACCATTATCGTAATACACAAGGAGGGGAAAGACCATCTGGATGTTTCTTCCTATCACCCAATCTCATTATTATGCACTGATGTAAAAATCCTGGTGAAAGTTTTAGCAACCCGTTTAAATAAATGTATTCAAGGGTTGATACATCCGGACCAGTCGGGGTTCATTCCCAATAGATCAACAAGCATTAACATTAGAAGAATCTTCTTAAATATGCAGGTTCCCACTGATAACTTAGATCCTAAGCCATTTTGGCCTTGGATGCCGCCAAGGCCTTTGATAGCCTAGAATAGGACTACCTATGGAAGGTGCTAATCCGATTTGGGTTTGGCCCCTCCTTTATTAGTTGGGTGAAGCTATTATATAATGAACCAAGAGCAAAAATTAAAATTAACAACGAATATTCGGAAGTGTTCCAGTTGGAGAGAGGGACAAGACAAGGCTGTCTCCCCTATTGTTTGCTCTTGCAATGGAACCGCTAGCAATCATGACTAGATCAAGGCCAGACATACAGGGGTTCCGACGCCAGCTGGAAGAGGACAGGATAGCACTGTTCGCAGGTGATATCCTGTATTTTTCTTGGGGACGTTGAAACCTCGCTAAACCCAGTAATTCAAATGGTGGGTGATTTTGGGCGCCTTTCTGGTCTGGTCATCAATTGGGCTTTGTTACCGAACAACGCATTTGGTGACCAGATACCACTGGGAATTTCCCACCTGAAAGTAGTGGCCAAGTTGAAATACCTGGGGGTTTGGATTATGAGTGATATAAACCAGTATGCCAAAAATAACTTAGCCCCATTGTTATTGAAACTAAAACAAAAGGGAGACACCTGGTGCCGTTTCCCCCTATCTGTCGCAGGGCGCTGTAATTTAATAAAGATGATATGGCTACAGCAGATATTGTATACGCTTCACAATTCTCCAACCTGGATAGGTCAAAAGTGGTTCAAGAAAATAGAATCCCCTTTTCGGGAATTAATTTGGAAAAAAGGGCCAATCTGGGATTGGCTTGCAAATGCTGCAATTACCGATTAAAGACGGCGGTATGGCGATTCCACACCCGAGACTATATTTTTTGTCATCTCAGCTGCAACACCTTATGGGTTGTGGAACCATAGGTGGCAGCAATTCTAATAATAGAATGATGATAAAGGGGGTCCCACACAATACACTAGTGGAGGCACTAGAGGCAGATTCTTTTACTTATACTGTAGATGCCCGACGATAAAACTAGTTAGTAAAGTGTGGAAAGTAACAAAGGCACTAATGGGGTACAATGGGGTAACAGAATGTACCCCTCTATGGCATAACAAAAATCTGGCTGAAATAAGGGGTATAGAGAGACCCTGGGAATGGGAAAGGCAAGGTATTAGCCGTCTGTTTCAGTTATACGAGGGCAACCTTATGAAGTCTTTTTTAGATCTAAGATGGGAATTTAACATATCAGACAAGGCGTTCTATAAATACCTGCAGATTAGACATGCCATTCAAGTACAATTCAGGTATCAAACTATAGAGTGGACCCAGATACCCGTACTCTTAAAAATCATCAATTCAGTTTCTACTAAAGGTCTAATTTCCAAGATGTATACTAGTCTGGGGGAGAGTATTATGAGTGGAGTGGGTCCTCTTAAGAGTAGAGAGGGGTGGGAGAGAGACGTAGCAACAACCACTAAGGCACAATGGGATAAGATATTAGAACAAGGAGCCCTGGTCTCGATCTCCCATTCGCAGAAGTGTTGAAAATCGGGTGTTCGCTGAACAGCGGCGAGATCACCGTGCATTGATGTCTAATGATTGGCCAAAGCATGCACCTGACCTGCATGCTTTGGCCTATCACAGCGTGCTCTGCTGCGAGAGCCATAATTGGCCAAAGGCCACGCCCCACACTATATAAGGCTGCTTACATAGTGGCCGTGTATAGTGTGTGACTGTGGGCAGAGATAGATTGAGCTAGATTAGGCAGGCAGGTTAGTTAGTTAGTAGCAGTGTATTTTATATATATATATATATATATATATATATATATATATATATATATATACATATACACAGTTTAGTATATATATATATATATATATATATATATATATATATATATATATATTTAGTGTAGACTAGATATTTAGATATATATATACTCTACATTTAGTGTAGACTCTATATTCAGTCAGTGCATGCATTGTGGTATATATTACACAGTGTAGTGGTTAAGGGGAACCCCATTCCAAAATTAAAAAAATAAAATGGCGTGGGGGTCCCCCCAAAATCCGTACCAGACCTGAAAGAGGAACCCTGCGCCAAAATAAAGAAAAATGGCGTGGGGGCCCCCCAAAATCCATACCAGACCCTTATCCGAGCAAGCAGCCATGGCAAGCCAGGAAAGGGGGGGCCCCCCTCCTGAAAGATACCAGGCCGCTTGCCCTCAACATGGGGAGGGTGCTTTGGGGTCCCCCCAAAGTACCTTGTCCCCACGTTGATAGGGACAAGGGCCTCATCAACATGGGGAGGGTGCTTTGGGGTCTCCCCAAAGCACTGTGTCCCCATGTTGATGGGGACAAGGGCCTCATCCCCGCCACCCTTGCGCTGTGGTTGTGGGGCCAGTGGGCGGGGGCCATATCGGAATCTGGAAGCCCTCTTTAACAAGAGGGACCCCAGATCCTGCCCCCCCCCCCCCTATGTTAATGGGTATAGGGTACCCATTCACCAAAAAGTGTCAAAAAAGTAAAAACAACAGGAGACAGCTTTTGACAATTCCTTCACGTCATGTGATGTCAGAGGGGGCGGGGTTACCTGTTTATGTCACCGGGTGGCCCCGCCCTTGCCTATTTACCAGCTGTCACAGCCAAGAGACAAACAGCAGTCGGCGGGACGCCTCCCATGGAGGCGGAGCTTTTTTTTTTCTATTTTATGGGTTCATCGGGCGTCGTGATTGAAGCTGGATGGACATCGCGGGACTTTTATTTTTATAATAAAGGAATTATTATGACACTTTTTTTGGTGAATGGGTAGGGGTACAATACCCATTCACATGGGGGGGCGGGATCTGGGGGCCCCCTCGTAAAGAGGGCTTCCAGATTCTGATAAGCCCCCCCGCCTGCAGACCCTCACAACCACCAGGCAAGGCTTTTGGTGATGATACCCTTGTGTGGATGAGGAACCCCAAAGCATCCTCTACATGTTGAGGGAAAGCAGCCTGATATGGTTCTGGAGGAGGGGCACTTACTTGTCCCCCCCTTTCCTGGCCTGCCATGGCTGCTTGCTCAGATAAGGGTCTGGTATGGATTTTACGGGGGACCCCCACGCAATTTTTTTTGGCATGGGGTTTCCCTTAAATCCATACCAGACCTGAAGGGCCTGATATGAATTTTGGGGGGAACCCCCAGGTCATTTTTTTAATATTTTGATGTGGAGTATCCCCTAACATCCATACCAGACTTGAAGGGCCTGGTATGGACTGTGGGGGGCGCACTCAGTTTTTTTAAATGTTTTTTATCTATATTGCCGGGAGCCAACAATACATTACAGACACGAGCATATTTGAATTACATTTTTTCCTTTAGAAATGTCATTTTGCTGCGGTACTGTAATAAACATCAGAACGATGCGCTACTTTACAGGCAGACTGAGGGGACCCCCAGGCACGATATTTAAAGGAATATTTCATTTTTATTGTATTACTTTAAGTATTAATAACCACTTGCCGACCGCCGCACACAGATGTACGTCGACAAAGCGGCACGGGCAGGCATAAGGGCTTACCTGTACGTCCCTGCCTGCCCGCGGGTGGGGGGTCCGATCGGACCCCCCCCCCCGGTGCCTGCGACGGTCAGCAAATGTCCCCCGGCGATCGGTGGTGAGGGGGAGGCCATCCATTCGTGGCCCCCCCCTCGCGATCGCTCCCAGCCAATGGGATCATTTCCCTGCCTCTGTATTGTACACAGAGGCAGAGGAAATGATGTCATCTCTCCTCGGCTCGGTATTTTCCGTTCCGGGCCGAGGAGAGAAGACTGTAATGTGAGTGCACAACACACACACACACAGTAGAACATGCCAGGCACACATTACACCCTGATCCCCCCCCCCGATCGCCCCCAATCACACCCCCCCCCTGTCACAAACTGACACAAAGCAGGTTTTTTTTTTTTTTTTTCTGATTACTGTATTGGTGTCAGTTTGTGACAGTTACTGTGTTAGGGCAGTGAATGTTAGGCCCCCTTTAGGTCTAGGGTACCCTCCTAACCCCCCCTAATAAAGTTTTAACCCCTTGATCACCCCCTGTCACCAGTGTTGCTAAGCGATCATTTTTCTGATCGCTGTATTAGTGTCGCTGGTGACGCTAGTTAGGGACATAAATATTTAGGTTCGCCGTCAGCGTTTTATAGCGACAGGGACCCCCATATACTATCTAATAAATGTTTTAACCCCTTGATTGCCCCCTAGTTAACCCTTTCACCACTGATCACCGTATAACTGTTACGGGTGACGCTGGTTAGTTCGTTTATTTTTTATAGTGTCAGGGCACCCGCCGTTTATTACCGAATAAAGGTTTAGCCCCCTGATCGCCCGGCGGTGATATGCATCGCCCCAGGCAGCGTCAGATTAGCGCCAGTACCGCTAACACCCACGCACGCAGCATACGCCTCCCTTAGTGGTATAGTATCTGTACGGATCAATATCTGATCCAATCAGATCTATACTAGCGTCCCCAGCAGTTTAGGGTTCCCGAAAACGCAGTGTTAGCGGGATCAGCCCAGATACCTGCTAGCACCTGCGTTTTGCCCCTCCGCCCGGCCCAGCCCAGCTCACCCAAGTGCAGTATCGATCGATCACTGACACTTACAAAACACTAAACGCATAACTGCAGCGTTCGCATAGTCAGGCCTGATCCCTGCGATCGCTAACAGTTTTTTTGGTAGCGTTTTGGTGAACTGGCAAGCACCAGCCCCAGGCAGCGTCAGGTTAGCGCCAGTAGCGCTAACACCCACGCACGCACCGTACACCTCCCTTAGTGGTATAGTATCTGAACGGATCAATATCTGATCCGATCAGATCTATACTAGCGTCCCCAGCAGTTTAGGGTTCCCAAACACGCAGTGTTAGCGGGATCAGCCCAGATACCTGCTAGCACCTGCGTTTTTCCCGTCCGCCCGGCCCAGCCCACCCAAGTGCAGTATCGATCGATCACTGTCACTTACAAAACACTAAACGCATAACTGCAGCGTTTGCAGAGTCACGCCTGATCCCTGCGATCGCTAACAGTTTTTTTGGTAGCGTTTTGGTGAACTGGCAAGCACCAGCCCCAGGCAGCGTCAGATTAGCGCCAGTACCGCTAACACCCACGCACGCAGCATACGCCTCCCTTAGTGGTATAGTATATGAACGGATCAATATCTGATCAGATCTATACTAGCGTCCCCAGCAGTTTAGGGTTCCCACAAACGCAGTGTTAGCGGGATCAGCCCAGATACCTGCTAGCACCTGCGTTTTGCCCCTCCGCCCGGCCCAGCCCACCCAAGTGCAGTATCGATCGATCACTGTCACTTACAGAACACTAAACGCATAACTGCAGCGTTCGCAGAGTCAGGCCTGATCCCTGCGATCGCTAACAGTTTTTTTGGTAGCGTTTTGGTGAACTGGCAAGCGCCAGCGGCCTAGTACACCCTGGTCGTAGTCAAACCAGCACTGCAGTAACACTTGGTGACGTGGCGAGTCCCATAAGTGCAGTTCAAGCTGGTGAGGTGGCAAGCACAAGTAGTGTCCCGCTGCCACCAAAAAGACAAACACAGGCCCGTCGTGCCCATAGTGCCCTTCCTGCTGCATTCGCCAATCCTAATTGGGAACCCACCGCTTCTGCAGCGCCCGTACTTCCCCCATTCACATCCCCAACCAAATGCAGTCGGCTGCATGAGAGGCATTTTCTTTATGTCCTCCCGAGTACCCCTACCCAGCGAACCCCCCCAAAAAAGATGTTGTGTCTGCAGCAAGCGCGGATATAGGCGTGACACCCGCTATTATTGTCCCTCCTGTCCTGACAATCCTGGTCTTTGCATTGGTGAATATTTTGAACGCTACCATGCACTAGTTGACTATTAGCGTAGGGTACAGCATTGCACAGACTAGGCACACTTTCACAGGGTCTCCCAAGATGCCATCGCATTTTGAGAGACCCGAACCTGGAACCGGTTACAGTTATAAAAGTTAGTTACAAAAAAAAAAAAAAAAAAAAAAAACACATACAAAAATATAAAATAAAAAAAAAATAGTTGTCGTTTTATTGTTCTTTCTCTCTCTATTCTCTCTCTCTATTGTTCTGCTCTTTTTTACTGTATTCTATTCTGCAATGTTTTATTGTTATTATGTTTTATCATGTTTGTTTTTCAGGTATGCAATTTTTTATACTTTACCGTTTACTGTGCTTTATTGTTAACCATTTTTTTGTCTTCAGGTACGCCATTCATGACTTTGAGTGGTTATACCAGAATGATGCCTGCAGGTTTAGGTATCATCTTGGTATCATTCTTTTCAGCCAGCGGTCGGCTTTCATGTAAAAGCAATCCTAGCGGCTAATTAGCCTCTAGACTGCTTTTACAAGCAGTGGGAGGGAATGCCCCCCCCCCAACGTCTTCCGTGTTTTTCTCTGGCTCTCCTGTCTCAACAGGGAACCTGAAAATGCAGCCGGTGATTCAGCCAGCTGACCATAGAGCTGATCAGAGACCAGAGTGGCTCCAAACATCTCTATGGCCTAAGAAACCGGAAGCTACGAGCATTTTATGACTTAGATTTCGCCGGATGTAAACAGCGCCATTGGGAAATTGGGAAAGCATTTTATCACACCGATCTTGGTGTGGTCAGATGCTTTGAGGGCAGAGGAGAAATCTAGGGTCTAATAGACCCCAAGTTTTGCAAAAAAGAGTACCTGTCACTACCTATTGCTATGATAGGGGATATTTACATTCCCTGAGATAACAATAAAAATGATTTAAAAAAAAAATGAAAGGAACAGTTTAAAAATAAGATAAAAAAATAATAATAATAAAGAAAAAAAAAAAAAAAAAAAGCACCCCTGTCCCCCCTGCTCTCGCGCTAAGGCGAACGCAAGCGTCGGTCTGGCGTCAAATGTAAACAGCAATTGCACCATGCATGTGAGGTATCGCCGCGAAGGTCAGATCGAGGGCAGTAAGTTTAGCAGTAGACCTCCTCTGTAAATCTAAAGTGGTAACCTGTAAAGGCTTTTAAAGGCTTTTAAAAATGTATTTAGTTTGTCGCCACTGCACGTTTGTGCGCAATTTTAAAGCATGTCATGTTTGGTATCCATGTACTCGGCCTAAGATCATCTTTTTTATTTCATCAAACATTTGGGCAATATAGTGTGTTTTAGTGCATTAAAATGTAAAAAAGTGTGTTTTTTCCCCAAAAAATGCGTTTGAAAAATCGCTGCGCAAATACTGTGTGAAAAAAAAAAAATGAAACACCCACCATTTTAATCTGTAGGGCATTTGCTTTAAAAAAAATATATAATGTTTGGGGGTTCAAAGTAATTTTCTTGCAAAAAAAAATTATTTTTTTATGTAAACAATAAGTGTCAGAAAGGGCTTTGTCTTCAAGTGGTTAGAAGAGTGGGTGATGTGTGACATAAGCTTCTAGATGTTGTGCATAAAATGCCAGGACAGTTCAAAACCCCCCCAAATGACCCCATTTTGGAAAGTAGACACCCCAAGCTATTTGCTGAGAGTCATGTTGAGTCCATGGAATAATTTATATTGTGACACAAGTTGCGGGAAAGAGACAATTTTTTTTTTTTTTTATTTTTTTTTGCGCAAAGTTGTCACTAAATTATATATTGCTCAAACATGCCATGGGAATATGTGAAATTACACCCCAAAATACATTCTGTTGCTTCTCCTGAGTACGGGGATACCACATGTGTGAGACTTTTTGGGAGCCTAGCCGCGTACGGGACCCCGAAAACCAAGCACCGCCTTCAGGCTTTCTAAGGCCGTAAATTTTTGATTTCACTCTTCACTGCCTATCACAGTTTCGGAGGCCATGGAATGCCCAGGTGGCAAAAAAAAACCCCAAATGACCCCATTTTGGAAAGTAGACACCCCAAGCTATTTGATGAGAGGTATAGTGAGTATTTTGCAGACCTCACTTTTTGTCACAAAGTTTTGAAATTTGAAAAAAGAAAAAAAAATTTTTTTTTTCTCGTCTTTCTTTATTTTCAAAAACAAATGAGAGCTGCAAAATACTCACCATGCCTCTCAGCAAATAGCTTGGGGTGTCTACTTTCCAAAATGGGGTCATTTGGGGGGGGTTTGTGCCACCTGGGCATTCCATGGCCTCCGAAACTGTGATAGGCAGTGAGGAGTAAAATCAAAAATGTACGCCCTTAGAAATCCTGAAGGCAGTGATTGGTTTTCGGGGTCCCGTACGCGGCTAGGCTCCCAAAAAGTCCCACACATGTGGTATCCCCGTACTCAGGAGAAGCAGCTAAATGTATTTTGGGGTGCAATTCCACATATGCCCATGGCCTGTGTGAGCAATATATCATTTAGTGACAACTTTGTGCAAAAAAAAAAAAAAAAAATTTGTCACTTTCCCGCAACTTGTGTCAAAATATAAAACATTCCATGGACTCAACATGCCTCAAAGCAAATAGCTTGGGGTGTCTACTTTCCAAAATGGGGTCATTTGGGGGGGTTTTATGTCATCTGGGCATTTTATGGCCTTCAAAACTGTGATAGGTAGTGAGGAGTAAAATCAAAAATGTACGCCCTTAGAAATCCTGAAGGCAGTGATTGGTTTTCGGGGCCCCGTACGCGGCTAGGCTCCCAAAAAGTCCCACACATGTGGTATCCCCGTACTCAGGAGAAGCAGCTAAATGTATTTTGGGGTGCAATTCCACATATGCCCATGGCCTGTGTGAGCAATATATCATTTAGTGACAACTTTTTGTAATTTTTTTTTTTTTTTTGTCATTATTCAATCACTTGGGACAAAAAAAATGAATATTCAATGGGCTCAACATGCCTCTCAGCAAATTCCTTGGGGTGTCTACTTTCCAAAATGGGGTCATTTGGGGGGGTTTTGTACTGCCCTGCCATTTTAGCACCTCAAGAAACGACATAGGCAGTCATAAATTAAAGGCTGTGTAAATTCCAGAAAATGTACCCTAGTTTGTAGACGCTATAACTTTTGCGCAAACCAATAAATATACACTTATTGACATTTTTTTTACCAAAGACATGTGGCCGAATACATTTTGGCCTAAATGTATGACTAAAATTGAGTTTATTGGATTTTTTTTAGAACAAAAAGTAGAAAATATCATTTTTTTTCAAAATTTTCGGTCTTTTTCCGTGTATAGCGCAAAAAATAAAAACGGCAGAGGTGATCAAATACCATCAAAAGAAAGCTCTATTTGTGGGAATAAAAGGACGCAAATTCCGTTTGGGTACACCATTGCATGACCGCGCAATTAGCAGTTAAAGCGACGCAGTGCCGAATTGTAAAAAGTGCTCTGGTCAGGAAGGGGGTAAATCCTTCCGGGGCTGAAGTGGTTAAAATCACTGCTCCTGAAAAAACGCATTGATACATGTCCCCTGGGGCAGTACCCGGGTCCCCAAACACTTTTTATGGAAATAACTTGCATATAAGACTTTAAAATTAGCACTCTTGATTTTTCATGTTCGTATCCCATAGACTTTAACGTTTTTCGCATGTGCGCACACATTTTTTGTGAGTTTGCATGTTCTGGTGCGAACCGAACCGGGGGGGTGTTTGGCTCATCCCTATAAAGCGTTGCACCAGCGATCAGCAGATCACTGATGCCATGCAGGTCTCCTGCAGACCTATCATTGTATCTGCTTCCTCGTACCTCATACAAGGAAGCCGATACATGCTGACAGGAAGACTGAATTACAGCGTCATAGTAGTTCATTGAAAACTAAAAGCTGACATTCGCAAAGGCTACCGGACCATGTAGTTTTCAATTCAGAAGATCCCCTGCTAGCTGGCACAGCAGGGATCAGGGAAGTGCAGGGGCTGGTGCATTCATAACATGTTACATGTTACAATCTGAATATGGGTGTAACATGTTATGAAAGGTGAACGTATCCTTTAATGGGCAAGGGGACAGCATCTCTTTAACTGTAGCTGACCGTTTAGGAATGCAGCTTTTGAAAACAGATTCCACACTGCCCTTAGAAAAAAAAACTTTTTAAAATTATATTAGAATTATTGTATATTATTTGAGCTTAGATAAAAATTGTGCCTCATGTAACTCGTTTTTAATTTATAAGTACTCTCCGTACACACTATTGTTTCTAAAGGTGAAATGACATTAGTGAATAGCAAGTCCACAAGACACAGGAAACGATCTATAAATCAGAGCAAGTGCTCATACGAATATAAATCAAATAAAATGTCTTTCCATTGAGTAGTATAAAAGCCCTAAGGAAAAAAAATATGATATTAGGATAAATGTCATGCATTAGATCAGAAATAATCCTTTATAATTAGATACAAACTCAAAAAATAAATGATGAATATATTTATGGACATTAAATATTCTTTGCAAGGCATTATCAGAATTTATGAAAATAATATTACTAAAGGTCAGCTTCCTAGAGAGAGTGATTGGTAAGTAAATGGAAGTGGAACAAGAGAAAAGAGCTACATACACTACTCCCTGATTTAAAGATTAATGTTTAGAGAGAACATTTTTGTAGTCAAAAGATAAATCCCTTATGTATCTGTAAATAATAAGTAGAAATGGGGGAATTGACAAAGTTCTACTTTGCAAATGAGACGCTCCACCGTGTAGTAGCTTCTTACAACCTACACTATATTGTCAAATGTATTGGGACGCCTGCCTTTACACACACATGAACTTTAATGCCATCCCAGTCTTAGTCTGTAGGGTTCAATATTGAGTTGGTCCACCCTTTGCAGCTATAAAAGCTTCAACTCTTCTGGGAAGACTGTTCACATGGTTTAGGAGTGTGTCTATGGGAATGTTTGACCATTCTTCCAAAACCGCATTTGTGAGTTCAGGCACTGATGTTGGACGAGAAGGCCTGGCTCTAATTCATCCCAAAGGTGTTCTATCGGGTTGAGGTCAGGACTCTGTGCAGGCCAGTCAAGTTCCTCCACCCCAAGCTCGCTCATCCATGTCTTTATGGACCTTGCTTTGTGCACTGGTTCAAATCATTTGGTGGAGGGGGGATTATGTTGTGGAATTATTTTTCAGGGGTTAGACTTGCTGAGGTTTTGGAATTTAGTGACTCCAGCTGATTCTCTAAAAAAAAAAAAAAAAAAAGAAAAGAAAAACCACAGGGGTTATATAAGCCTCCATTAATCTATCTAACATGAAAAAAGTTTTGCCTGTAGTTCTACTTTAAATACTTATTTAGTATGATCATCTGCTCCATCTAATGGTCATAATATTTCCTGATTCACTTGATTCTTATGATGAAAAACATTTGAACTGGAAAGAAATTAGCCTAATTCTATTAGTTTTTGCCCCATTCACACATAACCAATGCACATGCAATTTCACAGAATAAGTAGCTCTGCCATTTTTTTTTTAAATGAATACACCTTTAATCTACAGTGCAGAGGTCTACCTCATATTATTTCATCTTTTGGTTGAATGTTCTAAGCCTATAGTGTTAGGCACAATTCACACAGCTTTACAAAATCCTAATGGATTAACTGTAATTTCCAAATCTCATTGAACTCCCACTCCCAAATGACTGCCACTTTTTTTGATAATAAATATCCTTATCCTGGTTGTGTTAGATTGCACCTAATGGCCGTTAACTCGTACGTTCTGATAGAAATGAGCCCTAAACAGATATATATTGGTAAATACAGGATTCATATTACCTTTACCACTGAGAACTCTCCTAATTTAATGTTAGATTTGATTGATTTTCTCTAATAGCTCTCAGTGTACATAAATGCAGTATTCCCTAGACTAGCCTTTTTCAACCAGGATGCCCAGGCACCCAGTGGTGCCTTGATTTTTCTCAGGGGTGCCTTGGCAAATTGCCTACACATTGCCCAAAAATTGTATACAAGCCAGCAGATGGATCAAGCCTGCCTTTTAGTTACACAAAGCCACAGGTTTTCATTGTGCACCATTTCAATCTTCCAGCGTGCAAATAGTGCAAAAGAAAATAAAAATTCCACATACAAATAGGCATCCAAAAATAGTGTGCCCTAGCAGCTCACCTTAATCAAAGACCACGTAAGTCTGACAGCGCTTTTGGTCTTTGATTAAGGTGAACTGCTAGGGTACACTCCTGGTGGATTTTGGAAGTGTGTCTACACTTTTGGATGCCTATTTGCACGTGGACTTTTTTTTTTTTTGCACTATTTGCATGCTGATACTATTAATCATCTCAATATTTTTTTGCACATGCGCTTTAATGTTTGGAACTAACCCTTGGCATTTCCTAATATTTTGTATATATTTTTATGGACTGCTGTTTTGTGTGACATCACTTATTGACACTGCTGTTTATTCATTTACTGTATTATTCATTTATGTGCGTTATTTGAGGATGGTTTATGACTTTTCACAGCACTCTAGAATTGGATTCATTGTTTAGAGGTTATACACCTTTTCTTATTTGTTATTTGCTTGTTCACCCTTTGTGTAGCACTACATTGTACACTTTGGTGGTAGCGCCACATTTTATATTTTATTTTTTCATTATTGTGTGAGGACACATCTGAATGTTGGCGGCTACCCACATATATTTATTTTCTTGATTACTGTGGTTTGCGCATTAGTCCTTATTTTTATTATTCCAGTGGGGACACCTGCTCAGATAACAACTAACAGTAAATGTACATTTACCCTTCAAACATAGACTGTTGATAGGGATGAGCCGAACACCCCCCGGTTCGGTTCGCACCAGAACCTGCGAACGGACCGAAAATTCGCACGAACGTTAGAACCCCATTGACGTCTATGGGACTCGAACGTTCGAAATCAAAAGTGCTCATTTTAAAGGCTAATTTGCATGGTATTGTCCTAAAAAGGGTTTGGGGACCCGGGTCCTGCCCCAGGGGACATGTATCAATGCAAAAAAAACTTTTAAAAACGGACGTTTTTTTGGGAGCAGTGATTTTAATGATGCTTAAAGTAAAAAAAAAAGTGAAATATTCCTTTAAATATCGTACCTGGGGGGTGTCTATAGTATGCCTGTAAAGTGGCGCGTGGTTCCCATGTTTAGAACAGTCCCTGCATAAAATGTAATTTTTAAAGGAAAAAATCTCATTTAAAACTGCTTGCGGGTTTAATGTAATGTCGGGTCATGGCAATATGGATGAAAATCAGTGAGACAAATGGCATGGGTACCCCCCAGTCCATTACCAGGCCCTTTGGGTCTTGTATGGATATTAAGAGGAACCCCGCACCCAAATTAAAATAAGGAAAGGTGTGGGGCCACCAGGCCCTATATACTCTGAACAGCAGTATACAGGCGGTGCAAACAAGACAGGGACTGTAGGTTTGTTGTTAAGTAGAATCTGTTTGTAATTTTGAACAGGTACATTTTTAACGTGTTTAGCTCCAGCCAAAAAATCTTTTTTAAGCTTTTTGGAAAACATAGGGAAGGGTTATCACCCCTGTGACATTTGTTTTGCTGTCTGTCCTCCTCTTCAGAAGATTTCACCTCACTTTTTGTCCCAATGACAAATGTTTTTTGAAAATTTGGGTTTTTTTGTGGAACAAGGATTGGAAAGCATCAGTGGAAAGGAGAAATGTTTTTCCCATATTAACTCTTACAGGAGAAAATTTCCCTTCCTAGGGGTAGATTTCATCTCACTTCCTGTTGTCTCCTTCCGTTTGCAAGTAGGAGTCATTTGTAAGTTAGATGTTTGAAAGTAGGGGCCTGCCCTATATACTCAGCAGAAATTTGGGCCTTAGGTGTTGTTATGGCCACAACACTGTAAGCCCTCACAGGGCCCTGCTGTGAAATATTAGATCAAGAATTGTAATTACATGCCCCTGTTGACCAGGGGCAGAAAAATTGGGCCTTTGGTGCTGGTGGTGGTGCTGGTGCCACAAAACTGTAAGTCCTCACTCGCTTTTGGTGGGCGCAGAAATGGGCCCTGCTGTGAAATATTAGATCAAGAATTGTAATTACATGCCCCTGTTGAACAAGGGCAGAAAAATTAGGCCTTTGGTGGTGGTGGTGGTGCTGGTGCCACAACACTGTAAGTCCTCACTCGCTCTTGGTGGGTGCAGAAATGGGCCCTGTTGTGAAATATTAGATCAAGAATTGTAATTACATGCCCCTGTTGAACAAGGGCAGAAAAATTGGGCCTTTGGTGGGGGTGGTGGTGCTGGTGCCACAACACTGAAAGTCCTCACAGACACTCTAGTTGGAACGCAGGAACGAGCCCTGCTGCAAAGTATTGCATCAAAAATTGTAATTACACACCCCTGTTAAACAGGGGCTGAAAAATTGGGCCTTAGGCACTGGTGCTGGTGCCACAACACTGCAACCCCTCACAGATACTCTAGTTGTAACGCAGAAACGAGCCCTGCTGCAAAGTATTGCATCAAAAATTGTAATTACACGCCCCTGTTAAACAGGGGCTGAAAAATTGGGCCTTAGACACTGGTGCTGGTGCCACAACACTGCAACCCCTCACAGATACTCTAGTTGTAACGCAGAAACGAGCCCTGCTGCAAAGTATTGCATCAAAAATTGTAATTACACGCTCCTGTTAAACAGGGGCTGAAAAATTGGGCCTTAGGCACTGGTGCTGGTGCCACAACACTGCAACCCCTCACAGATACTCTAGTTGTAACGCAGAAACGAGCCCTGCTGCAAAGTATTGCATCAAAAATTGTAATTACACGCCCCTGTTAAACAGGGGCTGAAAAATTGGGCCTTAGACACTGGTGCTGGTGCCACAACACTGCAACCCCTCACAGATACTCTAGTTGTAACGCAGAAACGAGCCCTGCTGCAAAGTATTGCATCAAAAATTGTAATTACACGCTCCTGTTAAACAGGGGCTGAAAAATTGGGCCTTAGGCACTGGTGCTGGTGCCACAACACTGCAACCCCTCACAGATACTCTAGTTGGAACGCAGAAACGAGCCCTGCTGCAAAGTATTGCATCAAAAATTGTAATTACACGCTCCTGTTAAACAGGGGCTGAAAAATTGGGCCTTAGGCACTGGTGGTGGCGCCCAGAACCAAAAATGTTCTTACAAGCTATCAGCATGATCATTGAGGAGGAAGAGGATAATTACTCAGGGATAGCCACTCAGCATCAGCATAGGCAGTCTTTAAAGGGATCTGAGATTTCAAAAAAAATTATTCGGTTACATCAGCATCAGGTGCTTGGTAGCTGGTGGTGATCCAAAACGGATTCATTTTTATGAAGGTCAGTCGATCGACCGAGTCGGTGGACAGACGCACCCTGTGATCGGTTACAAAGCCTCCAGCAGCACTGAATGTGCGTTCCGAAAGAACGCTGGATGCAGGACAGGCCAGTAGCTCAATTGCATACTGTGCAAGCTCTGGCCAGTGATCCATCCTCAAGACCCAGTAACCCAGAGGATTTTCGGTGGGAAAGGTGTCCAAGTCAGATCTTGCCCCTAGGTATTCCTGCACCATGTAAAACAGACGCTGGCGATGGTTGCTGGAACCGATCATACCTTGCTGCGGACCAAAAAATTGTCTGAACGCATCGGTCAGACGGCCACCTTCTCCACCGCTCCTTCTTTGACTGACCGAAGCCTCAGCAACACGTTTTCCAGAAACAGGAGTTTGTAACCTCCCAGTCTCTGGGAACGCGTTGCACAGACCTTTCTGCAAGGCCTCCCGAAGATGTTTCATCCTCTGCTCCCTCTGCGATGGTAAGATAAGGTCCGCAACCTTACCCTTGTAACGTGGATCAAGGAGGGTTGCCAGCCAGTATTGGTCCTTCTCCTTGATACCGCGAATACGAGGATCCTTACGCAGGCTTTGCAGGATCAGGGAGGCCATGCAGCGTAGGTTTGCTGAGGCATTCAGTCCGGAGTCCTCTGGGTCACTAAGGACGACATGGTCCGCAGCCACCTCCTCCCAGCCACGTACAAGTCCATGTGTTTCTTGGGACTGATCCCTTAAAGACTGCTGCTGATGCTGAGTGCCAGGCTCCACCTCCATACTGACACAATCTTCCTCCTCCTCCTCCTCGTCCTCTTCCTGTGTGATCGGCGGGCACGCAGGAACACTGTCTGGATAAAGGGGGCCTTGAGAGCTAAGGAATTCCTCCTCTTCCTGCCTCTTTTCTGCCTCAAGTGCACTGTCCATTATTCCACGCAGCGTGTGCTCCAACAGGTGGACAAGGGGGGCAGTGTCACTGATGCATGCACTGTCACTGCTCACCATCCTCGTGGCCTCCTCAAATGGTGACAGGACAGTGCATGCATCCTTGATCATGGCCAACTGGCGTGGGGAAAAAAAACCAAGCTCCCCTGACCCTGTCCTGGTGCCATAGTCGCACAGGTACTCATTGATGGCCCTCTGCTGCGTGTGCAGCCGCTGCAGCATGGCCAACGTTGAGTTCCACCTGGTGGGCATGTCACAGATTAGGCGGTTCTTGGGCAGGTTAAACTCCTTTTGGAGGTCCGCCAGCCGAGCACTGGCATTATATGACTGGCGGAAATGCACACAGACTTTCCTGGCCTGCCTCAGGACATCCTGTAAGCCCGGGTACCTGCCCAAGAACCGCTGCACCACCAAGTTAAGGACGTGAGCCAAACAGGGCACATGGGTCATTTGTCCCTGTCGGAGGACAGAGAGGAGATTGGTGCCATTGTCGCAAACCACCATTCCTGCCTTAAGTTGGCGTGGCTCCAACCACCTCTGAACCTGCCCCTGCAGAGCTGACAGAACCTCTGCCCCAGTGTGGCTCCTGTCCCCCAAGCACACCAGCTCAAGCACCGCATGGCATCTTTTGGCCTGCATACTTGCGTAGCCCCTTGAACGGCTACGGAGCACCGCTGGTTCCGAGGACAAAGCACAGGAAGAGGCCATATAGAGGAAGAAGAAGAGGAGGGGGTGGAGGAGAGAGGTGTGTCACAATCATTAGTAGTGGCATTTTGGAGGCGTGGTGGCGGAACAACCTCCAACACTACTGCACCTTGTCCTGCATCCTTCCCAGCTGCCAGCAGAGTCACCCAATGCGCCGTGAAACTTAGGTAACGTCCCTGTCCATGCCTGCTGGACCATGAGTCAGCGGTAATATGCACCTTACCGCTGACCGCCCTGTCCAGTGAGGCATGGACATTGCCTTCCACATGCCGGTAGAGAGCCGGAATCGCCTTCCGTGAGAAAAAGTGGCGTTTGGGTACCTGCCACTGAGGAACCGCACATTCCACAAACTCACGGAAGGGGGCAGAGTCTACCAACTGAAAAGGCAGCAGTTGAAGTGCTAGCAATTTAGCCAAGCTAGCATTCAACCGCTGGGCATGTGGATGGCTGGGAGCAAACTTCTTTCGGCGGTGCAGCAGCAGGGGCAGGGAAATTTGCCTGGTACAATCTGACATTGGTGTACCAAAAGCAGATTGCCCACAAGTACTTGGCTGTGACACACCTAATTCTACACCTTCATTCCTCTCAGTGCAGGTCTCAGAGAGGACTGAAGGTATAGTGGGGGTTGGAGATTTCAGCTGATGAGGAGCAAGGAGAGGTCCTCTTTGTTCTTTGGTGTGGGTCTTTTAGATACGCTTGCCAACGAACTGCATGGCAGGTCAACATATGTCTGGTCAAGCATGTGGTACCCAAGCAGGAGATGTTTTGGCCACGCAAGATACGCTTGAGACATATGTTGCAAATAGCAGCGGTGCGATCTGATGCACTCGTCTCAAAAAAGGCCCACACCAAAGAACTTTTTGAATAACGCGCAGAGACTGCAGCACCCTGCACATGTGAAGCTTTGGGGTGTGATGCAGTCAATGTGCTGCCCTTAGGCTGGCCCCTGGAGGGCATCCTGCCTCGTTGGTGATGTGCCGCCTCCTCCTCCTCCTCCTCCTCTCTCCTATCAGGCACCCACGTTGAGTCAGTGACCTCATCATCCCCTCCCTCCTCATCACTGGAGCAAACCTGGCAGTATGCTGCAGCAGGGGGAGCATGACTGCCAGATTGCTGTCCTTCTTGGGCACCCCCTCTGTCCGTGCTCATGTTACTGCCTTCATCGAGCTCAGTATCATCATCAGAGCCTTCCAAACGCTGGGCATCCTCCTGGAGCATGTACCCAACACTGTGGTCAAACAGTTCGAGGGACTCCTTAGGAGGACATGGTGGGGCTAGGGAAGGAGTCACTGATGACATTGAGCCGAGGGAAGAGGCCGCTGCTTTGCCAGACAAAGTACCCTGAGCATGGGTGAGAGAGGATGAGGAGGATGAGGACGGCTTGGTCATCCACTCGACCAAGTCTTCCGCATGTTGCGGCTCAACACGGCCAGCTGCCCAAAAAAAGGCCAAGCGTGTCCCATGGCCATGTGTTGATGAGGATGCACCGTCTCCATGACCAGCACTAAACACAGAGCCTGCTTGACCTCTCTTATTGGCTTGTGACTGTCTGCCTCTCCTTCTTGGCCTTCCAGACATACTAATGGCCTGTAGCTGCACTAAGCTGGGATATATATATGTGCAGAGGTCTCACTACACTAACTTGTAGGTTTAGCTGAACACTGTGCAGAGGTCTCACTACACTAACTTGTAGTTTTAGCTGAACACTGTGAGCAGGACGCACTGCACTAACTTGTAGTTTTAGATGAACACTGTGCAGAGGTCTCACTACACTAACTTGTAGTTTTAGCTGAACACTGTGAGCAGGACGCACTGCACTAACTTGTACCTTTAGATGAACACTGTGCAGAGGTCTCACTACACTAACTTGTAGTTTTAGCTGAACACTGTGAGCAGGACGCACTGCACTAACTTGTAGCTTTAGATGAACACTGTGCAGAGCTCGCAAAAAAATAACTTGTAGGTTTAGCTGAACACTGTGAGCAGGACGCACCCCACTAACTTGTAGTTTTAGCTGAACACTGTGAGCAGGACGCACTGCACTAACTGTAAATAGTCTAGCTGCCTGACTGTGGTACTAATAGGATCAAAAGAACACCAGCAATTTTCTTCAGGTAGCTGTAAATACTGTAACAAGACAAGTCTGCCTGTCAGTAAGAAGATAACAGAAACGGATCTAGCTAAACTGAATACAGTGTATATATATATATATATATATATATGCAACACCTGGGATGCATATATATATACACACAATACACTGTAAGTGCAGCTAACTCACTGATTGTCCTGCCTAATCTATCTAACTCAAATGAAATGACACTGTCTCTCTGTCTATCTATCTCTCTTTCAACGTCAGAACACACACTACACAGGGCCGCCGTGCAGGCTGCCTTATATAGTGTGGGGCGTGTTTTAAACACCCTGAGCCGTAATTGGCCAAAGCCACCCAATCATGCTGAGGTGTGGAACAGCCAATCCTTGCAGAGCTGCTGAAGAAAGGAGTGGGGGTGGAAATTAAATAAATAATGCATGTCTTAAGCTAGTGCACAAGATATGTAAATCACCTGTCACTCACAGCAAGGGGAAGGATTTGACAAAGTTTTTCTCTGTTTGTCAAGTTTTATCTCACTGAACAAAAAAAGAGGATTGCTCACAGCTGGATTAACTCTTTGTGGCAAGAATGGGCTCAAATGATAGGAAATCTTATACTCTACATTATGACATAAAAAAAAAAAAAAAAAAGTTGGGTTTACATCCACTTTAAAGTATAGTATGTTGTTGCATCTCAGGTGTCTTCTATTCAATGCTAGCCTTGAGCTGACCACACGCTTTTCTAATGAAAATTTTTCATTCATTAGATTTTGCAGTTGTTAGCACAGTCAAATCAACATTCGTTTTTGACCATAGTGAAAAAAGAAAATTCAAAGGAGCAGGTTGGAATTTTTTTCTGGAACAAATTCATTTCCTACAGTAAATGTGGCTTTCGTTTAGGAAATTACATTCATTCTCAAATTGAATGCTAAAAGCAAACAAAATTTTGCACTTTCAAACGACCTTCATCAAATCTTGAATGTACCAAAGAATCAGAAGAAAACTTTTTTTTTTTTTTTTACTATATTTTTCCACTTTAGAGTTAAAGTAAATCTCCAGCCAAAACATTCTTGTTCCCCTCAGATCTAGAGCAACTTGCACTTCAAGTGCACTTGTCCTTCAGATCCGCGTTATATTCGAATGACGGCTACAGCGCGGATCTGCTTTGCCAGGAGGGCGTCAATATTCGTCCTCCCCTTAGCAAGCTGGCCACGCCCCCCTGAAGGGTGCGCGCTGTGATCACAGATCGGAGCAAGGGGTCGATCCTGACCCCTTACCACGTGATCAGCTGTCAGCCAATGACAGCTGATCACGTGATGTAAACAGAAGACAGCGCGAGGAGAAAAAAAGCCGATCACCGGCCTCTGTTGAAGGGACATCGGTCCTGAGCAGGGAGAGGCAAAGCCGCCTCATATGTGCCCACAAGTACCGCCTGCCAGTGCCACCAATCAGTGCCCACCAGTACATCAGTGCCACCTATCAATGCCCACCAGTGGTGCCAATCAGTGCCCTTATCAGTGCCACCTAGCAGTGCTGCCTATCAGTGTCACCTACCAGTGCCGATCAGTGCCCATCATTGCCACCTATCAGTGCCAGCTATCAGTACCACCTATTATTGCCCTTCAGTGCCACCTATCAATGCCCATCAGTGCCACTTCTCAGTGCCCACCAGTGCCACCTTATCAGTGCCCATCAATGCAGCCTATCGGTGCCCGTGCTAAAAGCTGAAAATTGGTCTGGGCAGGAGGGGGTTTAGGTGCCCAGTAAGCAAGTGGTTAAACTCTCCAGTATCTTCCCAAATATAGAAGTTAAACAGGTTTATGGTTACTTTGTAAAGACTTTTTAAATATAGGCACCACATTGGCTTTACGCCAATCCAGTGATACTACTCCAGTGATTAAAGAGTGTCTAAAAAATAGAAACAATGTCTTTGAAATGACAAAGCTCAATTCTTTTAGGATTCGTGGGTGTGTGCCCTCTGTCAATATCATCCCCATTATGGACATGAGCTCCCCTATGCTCCCTTGTATACACAGAGCAAAAGAAGGTATTTAATAAATTTGCCTTCTCTTTGTCCCCATTTACCTACCTACTACTAAATTATTTTGTTGAGGGCCTAAATGCTCAGACCTAACCTTTTTACTATTAATATATTTGAATAATTTCCTTGGGTTTGTCTAATGCCGCGTACACACGGTCGGACTTTACGGCAGACTTTGCCTGGCGGACTTTTCAACGGACTTTACGACGGACTTTCTGAATGAACGGACTTGCCTACACACAATCCACCAAAGTCCGTTGAATTCGTACGTGATGACGTACAACCGGACTAAAACAAGGAAGTTCATAGCCAGTAGCCAATAGCTGCCCTAGCGTGGCTTTTTGTCCGTCGAACTAGCAAATAGTCAAATGATGTCCACAGATGGGATCTCCCATCCTGGGCGGGCGTCATGTGACGTCCTTGGCTTCCCGCCGCTACTGTGTCCGGCAGAGCGTGGGAAACAGCATGACCGGCTGTATCCAATCACAGCCGGTCACTATGCAGAGCGGCATGTATGCCACTCATGCGCACCCCCAGGGGCGCTGAGCGCGGTGATCTGGGTTGAGGTTTTTCCTTCGGACAAAGCTCAGCCCCTATCAGGGTAAAGAGCCAATGAAATTGGCTCTTTACCATGTGATCGGCTGTGTCCAATCACAGCCGGTCACAAATGTCAACAATCCCCAGTGTAACAGCTGTTGCTGAGTTCTCCTCTTCACACACCGATCCAGTGTGAGGAGGAGATCACGGGAATAGTGAGTTACACATTGCTGTATATACTACTATGCCCAGATTGCCCCCCCCGAATAAAGAGGACCTGTCACCAGGAGTACCTGTCATAGAAGTACCCGCCATCAGAGTCCCTGTCATCCATCCATCCCGTCTGAGTACCATTTATGCCGTCTGAGTACCTGTCCCGTGATCCCATCAGGAGTACCTGTCTGCAGCCAATTATTACCAAGATGCAGCCCATTAGTCTCTGACATTCAGCCCATTATTCCCTTACGCGCAGCCCATCAGTGTTTCCCGTCATACAGCCACTATGTCCAGAAAGGTATACACTCCAGAAGAGGCATATCAAATGCAAAGTCTGACCGATGAGAGCAACACCGCTCTCACCGCCCAGTTCTGATTCCGATTCTGGTTCAGAATATGAGCCCATCGAAGGCAGCAGATCAGGATCCAAATTAGAGGAGGAAGTAGTCCATCCAAAAAGAAGACGGTCTGAACACCAGGCAGCTACCAGCAGTGCCAATGGCGCTAGACCCCAGGCGGAGAGGCCCAGTATAAGCGCTGCTAGACCCCAGTAGGAAAGGCCCAGTACAAGTGTGGGAATTGCAAGCCAAAGAATTAGGGCCCAAACCCAGCTTCCAGATGCCTTGGCAAACCCATTGTGGCTGCCTTCTAGCACAGGGTCAGCCACGATCCCCCCTTTCACAGCAGAGCCAGGTGTGCAGGTCAACACTGAAGGTTTTTCCAAAATTGATTTTTTTTTAATTTATTTTTCCCTGACTAATTAATTCAAGGCATCGTGGACCAAACCAATCTTTTTGCCCCACAATTCATTGAAAACAACCCCAGGTCAATCTATGCTGGCCCTTTTGAATGGAGACCCCTAACAGTGGAGGAGCTTAAATTGTTTTTAGGCCTAACGCTCAACATGGGGATTCCAAAAAAAAAAATTAAGTGCATGCATATTGGTACACCTCCCAACATTTTGAGACAGGAATGAGGGACACCTACTACCACACATTATGTAGGCAGAGGACAAGCCCCTGTCACACCCCTTAAAGGAGAATTAACCAAAAAAGTTAAATTAAATCCACAAGGGCTTTTTTTTTACCACTACGCTTTCTTTATATTGGCTTTTAAAATTTACAAATGCAGCAATTTAGAAATTGGAGGAAAGGTTTAGCACTGAGAAACACTTTTTTAAAAGATAAAAAGTGCATTTTATACAAAACTATATAGATCAGACCAAAATGAGGGACAAATGAGGAGGAAAAAGGGACAGGGGGACATTGTTTCAAATCAGGGACAGTCCCTCAAAATCAGGGACAGTTGGGAGCTATGCATATTGGTCTACCAACCCTATCCACCAAATGCCAATTTTTTCATCTGTCATGTCCAGGTCCTGGTATGAAATTATAATGCGCTTCCTGCTTCCACAGTGCCACCCCCCCAAAATCACCCAGAGTTTGATAAATTATATAACATTTGCCTCCTAATTGGAGGTTTGCCAAACTTTATATCCCTGACAAGAACATCTCTGTGGACGAATCCCTGGTCCATTTCTCAGGCCGACTGGGAATCAAGCAGTATATGCCCAGTAAGAAGGCGAGGTACGGGTTGAAGCTCAACAAGCTCTGTGAAAGCTCCACCAGATATGTGCACTCATTCTGCGTATACGAAGGCAAAGACTCTCAGCTCCAGCCCCCTGAGTGTCCACCGTACATAGGAATAAGCGGAAAAATTGTCTGGGAGTTGGCATTTCCACTTCTCCAAAAGGGGTATCACATTTACATTGACAATTACTATACCAGTTTGCCCCTTTTCCGCCATCTATACCTGAAAAATACTTTGGCCTGCGGTACAGCAAGGAAAAACAGAAAGGGCCTCCCACAGAGTCTAGTCACCACAACGCTACAAAGACAAGCTTGAGAAACGAGGAAGTGTTGGCTGTGAAGTAGAGGGATAGGAAAGATGTGTACCTCATGTCCACCATCCATGATGACACCTTGGTGGAACTTCGCAGAAGACGCGGTCCCATTCGAAAGCCTTCCTGTATCCACGAGTACAATAAATTCATGGGGGGGGGGCTGGGGGTAGATTTAAATGAACAAATGTTGCAGCCCTATTTGTCAACACGAAAATCCCTCTTCTGGTATAAAAAAGTTGCAATTTACTTTTTTCATTTGGCCATGTATAATTCTTCATCAATTCATCATCTATCAAAAATCGACGGAAACACCCAACACCTTCCTAAAGTTTATCAAAGAACATTGTCACTGCCCTGGTATATCAACAAGTATCCCCCCAGAAAGCATTCGCTCCGATTGTGTCAGCAGTCTACATGAGCGCCATTTTCCTGACCATATTCCACCATCAGGATCCAGAAGACGACGCCCAAAAAAATGTTGGTGTGCACCAAAAGAGGAGTTAGGAAAAACACCAGTTTCCATTGTCCCCAATGTCCCTCCCAACCTGGCCTTTGCATCGAAGAATGCTTCAGACACTATCACACTCTTGTAAACTATTAGCCCATATTTCTAATAGACTGCCATTTCCCCATTTTCCTTGTCAAAAGAAGTTTATTGAGTATACAATGTTATAAAGATACATAAAGTAAGTTTACAAGGATCTATAAAGTAAGCTCATTGTTTTACAGTAGGGTTTATATAGGTAAATATCATGGAATTTCAAATATTAAACATCGGGTTCACGTAAACCTAAATTAAAGATATATATCATTTCCTTAGTTACTTTTGTAGGTATTTAAATGATTTATACCTACTATACATATTGTTTACAAGTAGAGTGTATATAGGTCAAATAAATTCTGATAATGAGCTTTAATCGTAAGGTGGAGAAAAGGAAAGAGAAAGAAGAAAAAGGGTTGAAAGGTAGAGGTATGGTCCACAAGGTTGTCCCGCTCGTCAGTTTATTATTCTTTTTAGTTCTCTTTGAAGCCTTAGAATGGGTGTCTCTGTAAGTCATTTAATCTGTTACCATGGCAACAGGACAGAGTCATTGAAGTTTGACAGGAACTGTTGTTTTATCCAAGGATGCCAAAGTTTTTCAAATTTTGGAATTTGATTTTGATCGATGGCTACCATCTTAGCATGGGACATTGTATTATTCATTCTGTGAATTGTTTCTGCTAGTACCAATGTAGGAGATTTCCATGCCTTGGCCACTGTTTGTTTTGCAGCCGTTATTAGTTGGATCATAAGTTTGAATTGAGAGAGTGTTAACCATTCCGGTTTTAGATTAAGTAAAGTTAAATATGGATCTGGTTGTATTGTTTTTTTAAATATTTTAGATGCAATCACGAAGACTTCCTTCCAGAAGGTTTGGATTACTGGGCACGTCCACCATATGTGTAAATATGTGCCTATTTCTGGACATCCTCGAAAACAAAGAGCCGAGGTATTAGGTGAATATTTTGCCACTCTAGCGGGTACAAGGTACCAGCGAGTTAGGACTTTATAATTTGTCTCCAGTGCTAAGATGTTGGGTGAAGATGACTTAGATGTGAGCCATATGTTAGACCAGTCCGTGTCTTCTAAAGTTCGTCCCAGGTCCTCCTCCCACCTCTGAACGTAAGAGGGTCTATTAAGATTTGCTACTCCATATAATTGATTATAAAGTGATGAAATTGTACCTTTAGCAAATGGATCTTTTGTACAGATTGATTCAAAAATGGATAATTGGGATAATGGTGTATCCCCCTTTAGGAATGGTGTATAGAAATTTTTGATTTGGAGATATCTAAATATCTCAGAGTTTGGTAGATCATATTTTTCTCTAAGCGATGGGAATGAAAGGAATGATTTAGATGCTATGAAGTCATTTAGTGTCTGAATGCCTGATATTGTCCAAGCTTTAAAAGAATTTGGGTAGATCCATGCCGGATAAAAGGCCGGATTTCTGATAAAAGAAAGGAGAGGATTGTGTGGAGATTGTAACTGATATTTGGTTTTTAGTTTATCCCAGAGAGATAAGAACTGTTTAGTTATGGGATTATGAATTTTAAAGCGGTCTTTAGGATCAAGCCATAATAAATTTGATATTAATAGAGGGTCATTTTCTGAAGCCTCTATAAATACCCATAATGGGATTTCCTGTTTTGCATGGTATTTGGACAGACTGGCCAAATGTGCTGCTCTGTAGTAGTTAGTAAAATTAGGGTATCCCAGGCCTCCTTTATTTTTGGGAAGATGTAGTGTGTGTATAGGTATACGTGGTTTAGAAGAGCCCCATATAAACGAAGTTGCTCTTTTTTGTGCTATTCTCAAAAAATAGGAAGGAATTGGAATAGGGAGGACTCTGAATAGATAAAGCTATTTGGGTAGAATAGTCATTTTGATTGCATTAATCTTCCCTATCCAGGATAAAGGAAGTTGCGACCATTGTTTTATTAGATTTGTGATCTGTCTTAATACAGGAGGATAATTGGTTGAGAATAAGTCAGAATGAGATGCTGTTAAATGAATTCCAAGATATGGGATTGATTTTTCTGCCCATGTGAATGGGAGTGCAGCCCTAGCCGGGATCAATTCCATGTTTGTGAGTGAAATATTAAGCACTAGGCATTTCTTAGGATTAATCATAAGGCCGGATAGGGCTGCAAATCCATCAAGAGCTGGTATTAAGTTAGGACCAGAGACCTGTGGTGATGATAGAAAAAGTAATATATCGTCTGCAAATATACATAGTTTGTGTGTAATACCTCCTACTTCAATGCCAGTTATAGTTTGGTTTGTTCTGATGTATTGGGCCATGGGTTCGAGTATAAGGGCAAATAATAAGGGAGATAATGGGCAACCCTGTCGGGTACCTCTTTCGATATTAAAGGCTTCAGATTTGTATCCAGCATATTTTATATAGGCTTTGGGTTTATTATATAATGCTTTGATCCATGTTAAAAAGTGGGGTCCAAAACCCCATTTTTGTAATGAATATTGCATATATTGCCAGGATACTGTGTCAAATGCCCTCTTAATATCGAGAGATAGAAAACATAAAGGGATTTTCCGTTTTTTAGCAATATGTGCCAATAACACTGCCCTGCGTATATTATCGCCTGCCTGTCTATTTGGCATGAAGCCTACTTGATCTCTATGTATTAATTTTCCTATAATGCTATTGAGGCGTTTTGCTATTATTTTTGCTAATAATTTAATATCGAGGTTTAACAGAGAGATAGGCCGATAATTCACACAGGAAGTATCATCAGAAAGGGGTTTTGGGATCATACAAACAATTGCCATTAGTGTTTCTTGCCGAAAAGAATGTCCATCTAGAAGTTTGTTAAAAGTTTCAGTGAGAATGGGAGAGAGTATTTCTGAGAATGTTTTATAGTATAAAGCCGAGTAGCCGTCTGGGCCTGGTCTTTTGTTAAGTTTTAGTTTTTTTTTGGCGTTAGCAACTTCATCTATAGTTATAGGCTCATCCAAACTGCTTTTTTGATTCTGAGATAACTCAGGTAAGGTTATTTTTGAGAAGAAGGATTCAGCCTCTGTAGGATTTATTTCATTGTTTGTCTTGTATAAAGTTGCAAGATGTGAGTGAAATTTATGGACTATTTTAACTGGATTACAAGTGTAAACATTTTTTGATAATTTCAAACGTATTGGTTTGAAAGATTTGTTAGTTGAATTTAATGCCCGAGCCAAATATGTACCTGGTTTGTTTGTATTCATGTAGAAATTGTGTTTGGAGCGTTTGAGGGATTTATCAACTGACTCAGTGAGAAATAGATCGTATTCCAATCTAGATTTTTCCAGATGAGATTTTGTACTCTGAGATGGATTATCTTGAAATGATATGTAGGCTGCATTAAAATTGAGTTCTAGTTTTTTTGCTAGATTTTTGCGTTCCCGTTTAAATAGTGCCATTTGTCTTTGTATTGTACCACGCAAGACAGGCTTATGAGCTTCCCACAGTGTTATTGGGGAGATGTCTGTTGTATTATTAATTGATATGTATTCCTTTAAAGCTTGTTCAATGGCCATCTGATGTAGTGGGTGTTTGAGCATTATGTCCGGTAAGTACCACGTTGGGCCATTTCCCCATTTTCAATTAATGACCTGAATATTTCCCTGTGCCTCAACCAACCATATCATTGTCTTCCATGTGAACCGACCCTGGCCTGTTTATCATCTATGCCTCTGCCTACAGTCTGCATTGTTTATCCGCCATGTTTCTGCCTTTCACCTGAACTGACCCTGGACTATCGACTATGCCTCTGCCTACCGTTTTTTCTGCCTTTTACCTGCACTGACCTCGGCCTGTTGACCATGTTTTTGCCTGCCCCTTGGACTGATATTTCACCCTGCTACACAGGGGTCTCACATATGTGAGGGGCTCCAGACTAGTGTTCTGAGTTGAAAAAAACAGTTTTTAGTTTTCTGTGTTTCCAGAACAGGGTCTGGTTGTCCAGAGGCTTCAAAGAGATTTGGGTGGAAGAAGCCTCTACCCCTGTCCCCATTCTTTCCTGACTGATGCCCTAAGCTTGATGGTCCTGCCTGCTCTCTGGACAAATACTTTGGCTGTGCTGGCCATATGTCTGCCTGATGCCTGTACTAACTATGGACAATGCTGCATGGACGATCCTTTTGCTGCTGCAGACCACATCCCTGCCTGCTACCTGGACCAATGCTTTGGCTGTGCTAACAACATCTCTACCTGTACTGACTATGGACAGTATTCCTGCCTGCTGCCTGTTTTGCTGTCACTGTCCACGTTCCTGCCTGCTGCCTGGACCGATGTTCTCCTCTGTGGTCCACTGCACTACTAAAACTGCAGGTAATATTTTCTTTACCCTTTGCTCTGCAGGATGTATTTTGGTTTGTAATTGGTATGTACGGTACATACTATGTGTTAGAAATATGAAGGGCCTTCAACAATGTGATAAGTTGGCAAGAATTTATGTGTGTAATTTATGCTCCTAAAACGCCTAGAGGTGCTATTTGGATGTTGGGCCTCTGTATGTGGTCAGGCTGTAAAAGTCTCACACATGTAGTATTGCCATACTCAGGAGGAGTAGCAGAATGTATTTTGGGGTGTAACTTTTGCTATGTACATGCTGTGTGTTGGAAATATCTTATAAATAGACAACTTTGTGTAAAAAAAAGAGTTTTCAATTTTTTTCCACATTTCCAAAAACTTCTGGAAAAAATGAAACGTTCAAAAGACTCATTATGCCTCATAGATTATACATTGGGGTGTTATCTTTCCAAAATGGGGTCATTTTGTGGGCATTTCCATTGTCCTGGTGCTCCAGAGCCTTCAAAAGTGTGATAGGTTGTCAAGAAATTATATGTGTAATTTATGCTCCTAGAACGCCTGATGGTGCTACTTGGATGTTGGGCTTCTGTATGTGGCCAGGCTATGTAAAAGTCTCACACATGTGGTATGGCCATGCTCAGGAGGAGTAGCAGAATGTATTTTGGGGTGTCATTTTTGCTATGTACATGCTGTGTGTTGGAAATATTTTATAAATAGACAACTTTGTGTAAAATTTAATTAGTTTTCATTTTTATTCCACATTTTCCAAAAAACTTCTGGAAAAAGTAAACTGTTCAAAAGACTCATTATGCCTCATAGATTATACATTGGGGTGTTAGCTTTCCAAAATGGGGTAATTTTGTGGGCGTTTCCATTGTCCTGGTGCTCCAGGGTCTTCAAAAATGTAATAGGTGGTTGAGAAATGAGATGGGTCATTTATCCTTGTAGAACGCCTGAAGGTGCTTCTTCAATGTTGGGCCTCTGTATGTGGCCAGGCTGTGTAAATGTCTCACACATGTGGTATCGCCATACTCAGGAGGCATAGCACAATGTATTTTGGAGTGTCATTTTTGCTATGTACATGGTATGTGTTGGAAATATCTTATAAATGGACAACTTTGTGTAAAAAAAATGTGGTTTCATTTTTTTTTTTCACATTTTCCACAAACTTCTGGACAAAAATGAACCGTTCAAAAGACTCATTATGCCTCATAGATTATACGTTGGAGTGTTATCGTTCGAAAATGGGGTAATTTTGTGGGCGTTTCCATTAACCTGGTGCTCCAGGGCCTTCAAAAGTGTGATAGGTTGTCATGTGCAATTTATGCTCGTAGAACGCCTGGAGGTGCTACTTAGATGTTGGACCTCTGTATGTGGCCAGGCTGTGTAAAAGTCTCAAAAATGTGGTATCGCTATACTCAGGAGAAGTATCAGAATGTATTTTGGGGTGTCATTGCAAGTATGCATGTGCTGTGTGAGAGAAATAACTTATTATTATGACAATTTTGTGTAAAAAACTAAAAAATTAAAAATGTCTTCATTTTCCCAAGAATTGTGGGAAAGAATTACTTTGAAAAACTCACCATGCTTCTTACTAAATACCTTGGAATGTCTGCTTTCCAGACATTCCAAGGTATTTGTACTTTCCTGGCTTGTTAGGGTCTCAAAAAATGAGATAGGCCTTCAGTACATCAGGTGTGATCAGGTGTGATCAATTGTCAATGATTTGCACCATAGCTTGTAGACTCTATAACTTTCACAGAGACCAAATAATATACACTAATTTAGGTTATTTTTACTAAAGATATGTAGCAGTATACATTTTGGCCCACATTTATGAAGAAAAATGACTTATTTGCTAAACTTTACAATAGAAACTAAAAAAAAGTGTTTTTTTTCTAAATTTTCTCTCTTTTTTCGCTTATATTGCAAAAAATAAAAAACACAGCAGTGTTTAAATACCACCAAAAGAAAGCTCTGTTTGTGAGAAAAAAATTATAAAAATTTTGTTTGAGTACAGTGTAGCATGACTGAGTAATTGTCATTCAAAGTGTGAGAGTGCTGAAAGCTAAAAATTGGTCTGGGCAGGAAGGGTGTATAAATGCGCTGTATTGAAGTGGTTAAATGATGATCGTGTTCCTTCAGTTTTATATCTTTAAAAGCTCTTTTCTTATCTTTTTTAACTTTGGCTTTGCACAGAAAGGACTACAAGAGCTGGGACAGTGATAATAATGGGGGATTTTAGCTACCCAGATTGACTGGAGTAATGGCACCACAGGAACATTTAAAGGACAAATATTGATAAACCTATTAGAAGACAATTTTATGGTCCGGTTCAGAGAGGCCTTTACTAAGAATGATGCTCTGCTGGACCTGGAAATCTCAAATCATGCAGAGCGTATTAATAACGTTCATATAAAAAAAATCATCTAGATAGCAGTGACTATAACATGATTTCATTTAATGTTAGCTGTACACAACAAACACATATTGGAAAGATAAAAACACTTAACTTTAGGAGAGCAAATTTTCCAAGGATGAGGGCTGCTCTCCAAGACTTAGATTGGGAGGGAAAATTGGCATCGATGAACACAGAACAGAAATGGGAATTCAAAACAACTGTATGCGAACGCACTAAAAAATATATTCCCATGGGCAACAAGTTTAAAAGGCTAAAATTGGTTGTTCTGCTTGCCTTAAGATGGTGGAACTAGAAATCAGAGCACAGGGTCCATCTTAAAAAACAAAGAGAAAATAGCTTGCCTGAAAGAAGTAGAAACTGGAAGATAGTAATTGATTTACTAAAGGAAAAATAGACTCTTCACTTTGTACAGTCCAAGGAAATTTTCCCAGAGCTTAGTGAATGTGGTAAAATTTCACTTTGCGATATAAACCCAATCATGAAAAATCATGTAAAAAAAAAAACACATTTTGCTTGCACACAGTTGACTGTTGGAAGCCAGCTTGCAAAGTGAACAGTCTCTTTGCCTTTAATAAATCAACCCCAAAACTCTCCAGCCGTGAACGCATCCAGACAAAAGAAGGAAACTTCCTTTGGGTGACCTGGAGGCAAGCCAAAGGATAAAATAAGAAGGTCCACATTGGGGAGACAGATAGAAACTACCCTAGAGGAAGAACTGGGCTTCAATCACCTTGTCCTGTGCAAAACCATGAAGGATTCATTGCCAAATAAGGCCACCAGTTCAGGAACTTGCCTTACCAAAGCAAAGGCTACAAGAGAACAACTTTGGATCCTAAGGGGATCCCCAGGGGAAGCTACATTACCCTACATTGGCCCAAGGACATTAACAGAAAAACTCCAAATTACAAGAAAAAATACTTGACTTGGCATTGCGGTGCCACACTACTCGGGAGGCAGGCTGGGAAACCTCCATTCAAGGAGAACACGTTTGAGTAAGATAGCCCTGGCCCAGTTTTTTCACCTCAAGAGATCCATAGAAGGGTTTTCTGCTTTATTATTTATGATAGCATCCAAGGTCAGGGACTGTGCTACAGGAGAGGCTTAACCTGCATGGACAACCACCAAAGGTGGAAGATAAGAGTTTCTCCTATTCACACTGGTTGAGTTGCGCAAGGACAAAAAAGGGAATGGGCATTTGCATGGGCATCAATACTTTATAGCTTTGCATTGGCCCTGTAGGTAGACATAGGTGGGGCTACTACCACTTGTGTGCTGCCACATTGGCGCTAGGAAAATACTTTGAGAAAATATTGAGATAATTAGGTATTTAAAGTGTATGTAAAGACAAAACCTTTATTTTAGATACAGTAGGGAAGGGTTAAACCCCCTAGATTTATATTTGTCTATCTCTAACTGGGGTCCCGGTAACAGAAATGCAACAAGAAGTAAAAAGAAATCTCTGTAAAGTGAGCAGAGTTCACTCTTAGACAGTTGTCCCCAGGACAAATGTACCAATTAAAAGATTTTCCCTTTCTGCCATTTGTTTTGCTGACAACTGTAACATTTTTGATTTCTGATCACTTTGTATCTAAGTGACAGTGGCTACCGGGACAATTGAAAAGGGTAAATCTACCTAGCGGGACACAAATGGTAAATAAAAATATGACAGGGGTCCTAATCCTTGCCCACTCTAGCCAAAGCTAAAGAATAGGGATGAGCCGAACACCCCCCGGTTCGGTTCGCACCAGAACCCGCGAACGGACCGCAAGTTCGCACGAACGTTAGAACCCCATTGACGTCTATGGGACTCGAACGTTCGAAATCAAAAGTGCTCATTTTAAAGGCTAATTTGCATGGTATTGTCCTAAAAAGGGTTTGGGGACCCGGGTCCTACCCCAGGGGACATGTATCAATGCAAAAAAAACTTTTAAAAACGGCCGTTTTTTCGGGAGCAGTGATTTTAATGATGCTTAAAGTAAAAAAAAAAAAGTGAAATATTCCTTTAAATATCGTACCTGGGGGGTGTCTATAGTATGCCTGTAAAGTGACGCGTGTTTCCCATGTTTAGAACAGTCCCTGCACCAAATGTCATTTTTAAAGGAAAAAATCTCATTTAAAACTGCTTGCGGGTTTAATGTCATGTCGGGTCCTGGCAATATGGATGAAAATCAGTGAGACAAACGGCATGGGTACCCCCCAGTCCATTACCAGGCCCTTTGGGTCTTGTATGGATATTAAGGGGAACCCCGCACCCAAATTAAAATAAGGAAAGGTCCCTATATACTCTGAACAGCAGTATACAGGCGGTGCAAACAAGACAGGGACTGTAGGTTTGTTGTTAAGTAGAATCTGTTTGTAATTTTGAACATTTTTAATGTGTTTAGCTCCAGCCAAAAAATCTTTTCTAAGCTTTTTGGAAAACATAGGGAAGGGTTATCACCCCTGTGACATTTGTTTTGCGTCTTTCCTCCTCTTCAGAAGATTTCACCTCACTTTTTTGTCCCAATGAAAAATGTTTTTTGAAAATGTGGGTTTTTTTGTGGAACAAGGATTGGAAAGCATCAGTGGAAAGGAGAAATTGTTTTCCCATATTAACTCTTACATGAGAGAATTTCCCTTCCTATGGGTAGATTTCATCTCACTTCCTGTTGTCTCCTTCCGTTTGCAAGTAGGAGTCGTTTGTAAGTTAGATGTTTGAAAGTAGGGTCCTGCCCTATATACTCAGCAGAAATTTGGGCCTTAGGTGTTGCTGTGGCCAAAACACTGTAAGCCCTCACAGGGCCCTGCTGTGAAATATTAGATCAAGAATTGTAATTACATGCCCCTGTTGAACAGGAGCTGAAAAATTAGGCCTTAGGCACTGGTGCTGGTGCCACAACACTGCAACCCCTCACAGACACTCTAGTTGGAACGCAGGAACGAGCCCTGCTGCAAAGTATTGCATCAAAAATTGTAATTACACGCCCCTGTTAGACAGGGGCAGAAAAATTGGGCCTTAGGCACTGTTGCTGGTGCCACAACACTGCAACCCCTCACAGACACTCTAGTTGGAATGCAGGAACGAGCCGTGCTGCAAAGTATTACATCAAAAATTGTAATTACACGCCCCTGTTATACAGGGGCTGAAAAATTGTGCCTTAGGCACTGGTGGTGGCGCCCAGAACCAAAAATGTTCTTACAAGCTATCAGCGTGATGATTGAGGAGGAAGAGGATAATTACTCAGGGATAATCACTCAGCATCAGCATAGGCAGTCTTTGAAGGGATCTGAAAAAAATTATTCAGTTACATCAGCATCAGGTGCTTGGTAGCTGGTGGTGATCCAAGACTGATTCATTTTTATGAAGGTCAGCCGATCGACCGAGTCAGTGGACAGACGCACCCTGTGATCGGTTACCACGCCTCCAGCAGCACTGAATGTACGTTCCGAAAGAACGCTGGATGCAGGACAGGCCAGTAGCTCAATTGCATACTGTGCAAGCTCTGGCCAGTGATCCATCCTCAAGACCCAGTAACCCAGAGGATTTTCGGTGGGAAAGGTGTCCAAGTCTGATCTTGCCCCTAGGTATTCCTGCACCATGTAAAACAGACGCTGGCGATGGTTGCTGGAACCGATCATACCTTGGGGCTGCGGACCAAAAAATTGTCTGAACGCATCGGTCAGACGGCCACCTTCTCCACCGCTCCTTCTTTGACTGACCGAAGCCTCAGCAACACGTTGTCCAGAAACAGGAGTTTGTAACCTCCCAGTCTCTGGGAACGCGTTGCACAGACCTTTCTGCAAGGCCTCCCGAAGATGTTTCATCCTCTGCTCCCTCTGCGATGGCAAGATAAGGTCCGCAACCTTACCCTTGTAACGTGGATCAAGGAGGGTTGCCAGCCAGTATTGGTCCTTCTCCTTGATACCACGAATACGAGGATCCTTACGCAGGCTTTGCAGGATCAGGGAGGCCATGCAGCGTAGGTTTGCTGAGGCATTCGGTCCGGAGTCCTCTGGGTCACTAAGGACAACAACGTCCGCAGCCACCTCCTCCCAGCCACGTACAAGTCCATGTGTTCCTTGGGACTGATCCCTTAAAGACTGCTGATGCTGAGTGCCAGGCTCCACCTCCATACTGACACAATCTTCCTCCTCCTCCTCCTCCTCGTCCTCTTCCTGTGTGATCGGCGGGCACGCAGGAACACTGTCTGGATAAAGGGGGCCTTGAGAGCTAAGGAAGTCCTCCTCTTCCTGCCTCTGTTCTGCCTCAAGTGCCCTGTCCATTATTCCACGCAGCGTGTGCTCCAACAGGTGGACAAGGGGGACAGTGTCACTGATGCATGCACTGTCAGTGCTCACCATCCTCGTGGCCTCCTCGAATGGTGACAGGACAGTGCATGCATCCCTGATCATGGCCCACTGGCGTGGGGAAAAAAAACCAAGGTCCCCTGACCCTGTCCTGGTGCCATAGTCGCACAGGTACTCATTGATGGCCCTCTGCTGCGTGTGCAGCCGCTGCAGCATGGCCAACGTCGAGTTCCACCTGGTGGGCATGTCACAGATTAGGCGGTTCTTGGGCAGGTTAAACTCCTTTTGGAGGTCCGTCAGCCGAGCACTGGCATTATATGACCGGCGGAAATGCACAGAGACTTTCCTGGCCTGCCTCAGGACATCCTGTAAGCCCGGGTACCTGCCCAAGAACCGCTGCACCACCAAGTTAAGGACGTGAGCCAAACAGGGCACATGGGTCAGTTGTCCCTGTCGGAGGGCAGAGAGGAGGTTGGTGCCATTGTCGCAAACCACCATTCCTGCCTTAAGTTGGCGTGGCGTCAACCACCTCTGAACCTGCCCCTGCAGAGCTGACAGAACCTCTGCCCCAGTGTGGCTCCTGTCCCCCAAGCACACCAGCTCAAGCACCGCATGGCATCTTTTGGCCTGCGTACTTGCGTAGCCCCTTGAACGCCTACGGAGCACCGCTGGTTCCGAGGAAGAGGCCATGGAGGAAGAAGAAGAGGAGGGGGTGGAGGAGAGAGGTGTGTCACAATCAGCATTTTGGAGGCGTGGTGGCGGAACAACCTCCAACACTACTGCACCTTGTCCTGCATCCTTCCCAGCTGCCAGCAGAGTCACCCAATGCGCCGTGAAACTTAAGTAACGTCCCTGTCTATGCCTGCTGGACCATGAGTCAGCGGTAATATGCACCTTACCGCTGACCGCCCTGTCCAGCGAGGCATGGACATTGCCTTCCACATGCCGGTAGAGAGCCGGAATCGCCTTCCGTGAGAAAAAGTGGCGTTTGGGTACCTGCCACTGAGGAACCGCACATTCCACAAACTCACGGAAGGGGGCAGAGTCTACCAACTGAAAAGGCAGCAGTTGAAGTGCTAGCAATTTTGCCAAGCTAGCATTCAACCGCTGGGCATGTGGATGGCTGGGAGCAAACTTCTTTCGGCGGTGCAGCAGCTGGGGCAGGGAAATTTGCCTGGTACAATCTGACGTCGGTGTACCAAAAGCAGATTGCCCACAAGTACTTGGCTGTGACACACCTAATTCTACACCTTCATTCCTCTCACTGCAGGTCTCAGAGAGGACTGAAGGTCTAGTGGGGTTGGAAATCTCAGCTGATGAGGAGCAAGGAGAGATCCTCTTTGTTCTTTGGTGTGGGTCTTTCAGATACGCTTGCCAACGAACTGCATGGCAGGTCAACATATGTCTGGTCAAGCATGTGGTACCCAAGCGGGAGATGTTTTGGCCACGCGAGATACGCTTGAGACATATGTTGCAAATAGCAGCGGTGCGATCTGATGCACTCGTCTCAAAAAAGGCCCACACCAAAGAACTTTTTGAATAACGCGCAGAGACTGCAGCGCCCTGCACATGTGGAGCTTTGGGGTGTGATGCAGTCAATGTGCTGCCCTTAGGCTGGCCCCTGGAGGGCATCCTGCCTAGTTGGTGATGTGCCACCTCCTCCTCCTCCTCCTCCTCCTCTCTCCTATCAGGCACCCACGTTGAGTCAGTGACCTCATCATCCCCTCCCTCCTCATCACTGGAGCAAACCTGGCAGTATGCTGCAGCAGGGGGAGCATGACTGCCAGATTGCTGTCCTTCTTGGGCACCCCCTCTGTCCGTGCTCATGTTACTGCCTTCATTGAGCTCAGTATCATCATCAGAGCCTTCCAAACGCTGGGCATCCTCCTGGAGCATGTACCCAACACTGTGGTCAAACAGTTCGAGGGAATCCTCATGAGGACATGGTGGAGCTAGGGAAGGAGTCACTGATGACATTGAGCTGAGGGAAGAGGCAGACAAAGCACCCTGGGCATGGGTGAGAGAGGATGAGGAGGATGAGGACGGCTTGGTCATCCACTCGACCAAGTCTTCCGCATGTTGCGGCTCAACACGGCCAGCTGCCGAAAAAAAGGCCAAGCGTGTCCCATGGCCACGTGCTGATGAGGATGCACCGTCTCCACGACCAGCACTAGACACAGAGCCTGCTTGCCCTCTCTTATTGGCTTGTGACTGTCTGCCTCTCCTTCTTGGCCTTCCAGACATACTAATGGCCTGTAGCTGCACTAAGCTGGGATAGAACACCTGTAATTTTCTTCAGGTAGCTTTATATACTGTAACCAGACAAGCCTGCCTGTCAGTAGGAAGATAACAGGAACGGATCTAGCTGAACACTGTGAGCAGGACGTACTGCACTAAATGTATATAGCAGGAACGGATCTAGCTGAACACTGTGAGCAGGACGCACTGTACTAAATGTAAATAGTCTAGCTGCCTGACCGTGGTACTAATAGGATCAAAAAGAACACCTGTAATTTTCTTAAGGTAGCTTTATATACTGTAACCAGACAAGCCTGCCTGTCAGTAGGAAGATAACAGGAACGGATCTAGCTGAACACTGTGAGCAGGACACACTGTACTAAATGTAAATAGTCTAGCTGCCTGACCGTGGTACTAATAGGATCAAAAAGAACACCTGTAATTTTCTTCAGGTAGCTTTATATACTGTAACCAGACAAGCCTGCCTGTCAGTAGGAAGATAACAGGAACGGATCTAGCTGAACACTGTGAGCAGGACACACTGTACTAAATGTAAATAGTCTAGCTGCCTGACCGTGGTACTAATAGGATCAAAAAGAACACCTGTAATTTTCTTCAGGTAGCTTTATATACTGTAACCAGACAAGCCTGCCTGTCAGTAGGAAGATAACAGGAACGGATCTAGCTGAACACTGTGAGCAGGACGTACTGCACTAAATGTATATAGCAGGAACGGATCTAGCTGAACACTGTGAGCAGGACGCACTGCACTGAATGTAAATAGCAGGAACGGATCTAGCTGAACACTGTGAGCAGGACGCACTGCACTAAATGTAAATACCAGGAACGGATCTAGCTGAACACTGTGAGCAGGACGCACTGCACTGAATGTAAATAGCAGGAACGGATCTAGCTGAACACTGTGAGCAGGACGCACTGCACTGAATGTAAATAGCAGGAACGGATCTAGCTGAACACTGTGAGCAGGACGCACTGCACTGAATGTAAATAGCAGGAACGGATCTAGCTGAACACTGTGAGCAGGACGCACTGCACTGAATGTAAATAGCAGGAACGGATCTAGCTGAACACTGTGAGCAGGACGTACTGCACTAAATGTATATAGCAGGAACGGATCTAGCTGAACACTGTGAGCAGGACGCACTGCACTGAATGTAAATAGCAGGAACGGATCTAGCTGAACACTGTGAGCAGGACGCACTGCACTAAATGTAAATACCAGTAACGGATCTAGCTGAACACTGTGAGCAGGACGCACTGCACTGAATGTAAATAGCAGGAACGGATCTAGCTGAACACTGTGAGCAGGACGCACTGCACTGAATGTAAATAGCAGGAACGGATCTAGCTGAACACTGTGAGCAGGACGCACTGCACTGAATGTAAATAGCAGGAACGGATCTAGCTGAACACTGTGAGCAGGACGCACTGCACTGAATGTAAATAGCAGGAACGGATCTAGCTGAACACTGTGAGCAGGACGCACTGCACTGAATGTAAATAGCAGGAACGGATCTAGCTGAACACTGTGAGCAGGACGCACTGCACTGAATGTAAATAGCAGGAACGGATCTAGCTGAACACTGTGAGCAGGACACACTGCACTAAATAGTCTAGATAGAAGATAACAGGAACGGATCTAGCTAAACTGAATACAGTGTATATATATATATGCAACACCTGGGATGCATATATATACACAATACACTGTAAGTGCAGCTAACTGACTGACTGTTCTGCCTAATCTATCTAACTCAAATCAAATGACACTGTCTCTCTCTCTCTCTATCTCTCAGCACACCGGAACACACACTACACAGGGCCGCCGTGCAGGCGGCCTTATATAGTGTGGGGTGTGTACTAAATCCCCTGAGCCATAATTGGCCAAAGCCACCCTGGCTTTGGCCAATTACAGCTCTCTCTACTGACGGCGCTGTGATTGGCCAAGCATGCGGGTCATAGTGCATGCTTGGCCAATCATCAGCCAGCAATGCACTGCGATGCCGCAGTGAATTATGGGCCGTGACGCGCCACACGAATTTGGCGCGAACGGCCCATATCGTTCGCAATTCGACGGACGGTCGAACAGCCGATGTTCGAGTCGAACATGGGTTCGACTCGAACACGAAGCTCATCCCTACTAAAGAAATCTTTTTTGACTATACAATAACTTTAAGAGAATTTAGATTTACACGCCTTGGTCAAAGCGACACAATGAGTTAGAGAGAAAATATACAGAAGAAAGACATGCTTAGTGACGTAGACTCTTTTTTAATCTTGATAGCAATAGACATACATGTGATAAAAGTAGTTGCTTGACGTTGAGTAGTTGTTTGACATTGAGTAGTTGTTTGACGTTGGTTAAACACTTACATTTACACGTTTATGTAAATCCTAATACAATGGCTCCTAAAACAGGAATTTTTTGGTACTTCTTTTACAATAGCTCAAAATTAACTTTGAAATCATTATTTTTTGGAAAGCAAATTGTATAAACATTTACCCCTTTAAAGGTTATGGGCACTGATGAATATTCAGCTGATGTTTATTAAATGTTGTTGAAAAGGACAATACTTTGATATACTGTATGATTCTGCTTTCTGACAAATCAACAGTTCCCAAAGGAATATGTCATGGCCAGCTAAGTCTCTGGACCAGAGAAAGACCAGGAACTATCTTCCTACTGTCCAGTTTCATGATTGAACTGTGGTTATCAGATTTTGATGTGTAGTCTAATAAACTGCCTCAAGAAAGTAATTGGGGACTTGGCCCACAGCGATCATTCAGGCTTCATGTCTGTTCATATAGCCTTGAAGAATAATAAACAGCCATTGGCAAAGACAGAGTATTTTGATTTTTTGCATGTGCAAGAGGGTGGAGTTTATTTGCTCCTCTTCTTCTCTCATCTCCATGGCAGATACCATGAAGGAATTTGGTAACATATACTAGGAACTATTATCAATGCTTCTGAGAGATCTGATTTAGGATTTAGGATTTAATTTCACAAAATCCTTTGTTTTAAGGGCACAGATAGGGATGTCCCCTGTGACCATGGATGTTTAATTTGTTCTGGTACTCCACTCTCACAGTTACAGCTAAACTTCAGGCAAACATAAAAGACCCAAATAAATATACATGAAATTTATTTTTTGAATGAAAACAGTGTAAGTACCTGAATTTGATCTGGTATTAGCCCCTTGCAGTCCATGTACAGTACAGGCCAGATTAGGAGAAGGAAATACAATACATGAACATAACCACTTCAGCCCCGGACCATTTGGCTGGCCAGAGACCAGAGCACTTTTTGCGATTCGGCACTGCGTCGCTTTAACTGACAATTGCGCGGTCGTGCGATGTGGCTCCCAAAAAAAATTGACGTCCTTTTTTCCCACAAATAGAGCTTTCTTTTGGTGGTATTTGATCACCTCTGCGGTTTTAATTTTTTTAGCTATAAACAAAAAAAGAGCGACAATTTTGAAAAAAATGCATTATTTTTACTTTTTGCTATAATAAATATCCCCAAAAAATATATAAAAAAACATTTTTTTTCCTCAGTTTAGGCCAATACGTATTCTTCTACATATTTTTGGTAAAAAAATTGCAATAAGTGTTTATTGATTGGTTTGCGCAAAAGTTATAGCGTCTACAAAATAGGGGATAGTTTTATGGCATTTTTATTAATAATTTATTTTTACTAGTAACGGCGGTGATCAGCAATTTTTATCGGACACTTTTGGCGCTATTTTGGGACCATTCACATTTATACAGCGATCGGTGCGATTAAAAATGCATTGATTACTGTGTAAACGTGACTGGCAGTGAAGGGGTTAACCAGTAGGGGGCGCTGCAGGGGTTAAGTGTGTCCAAGGGATGTGTTCTAACTGTGGGGGGATGGGCTACGTGTGTCATGACACTGATCACCGCTCCCGATCACAGGGAGCTGTGATTAGTGTCCTGTCACTAGGAAGAATGGGGAAATGCTTGTTTGCATCAGCATTTCCCCGTCCCTCCTCTCCGTGAGACGATTGCGGGTATCCCCGCGGACATCGAGTCCGCGGGACCCGTGATCACACTCATGAAGCTCGAGGCGGGCGGGCGCCAGACGCGCCCACAATGCCGCATCTTAAAGGGTAACGTACAGGTACGTTAATATGCCTGTATGTGCCATTCTGCCAACGTATATCGGCGTGAGCCGGTTGACAAGTGGTTAAATTGTAAAGGGGTTCTGTGGAATGCATAAAGTTAAAAAACCATCAGCCCTACTTAATACAGTGCCTTGCGAAAGTATTCACCCCCCTTGGCTTTTTAACTATTTTTTTACATTACAGCCTTTAGTTCAATGTTTTTAATCTGAATTATATGTGATGGATCAGAACACAATAGTCTAAGTTGGTGAACTAAAATTAGAAAAATATATACATAAAACTATTTTTCAGAAATAAAAAATAATTGGCATGTGCGTATGTATTCACCCCCTTTGTTATGAAGCCCATAAAAAGCTCTGGTGCAACCAATCACCTTCAGAATTCACATAATTAGTGAAATGATGTCCACCTGTGTGCAATCTAATGCCCCGTACACACGGTCGGACTTTGTTCGGACATTCCGACAACAAAATCCTAGGATTTTTTCAGACGGATGTTGGCTCAAACTTGTCTTGCATACACACGGTCACACAAAGTTGTCGGAAAATCCGATCATTCTGAACGCGGTGACGTAAAACATGTACGTCGGGACTATAAACGGGGCAGTGGCCAATAGCTTTCATCTCTTTATTTATTCTGAGCATGCGTGGCACTTTGTCCTTCGGATTTGTGTACACACGATCGGAATTTCCGACAACGGATTTTGTTGTCAGAAAATTTTATATCCTGCTCTCAAACTTTGTGTGTCGGAAAATACGATGGAAAATGTGTGATGGAGCCCACACACGGTAGGAATTTCCGACAACAAGGTCCTATCACACATTTTCCATCGGAAAATCCGACCGTGTGTACGGGGCATAAGTGTCACATGATCTGTCTTTACATAAACACACCTTTTTGAAAGGCCCCAGAGGCTGCAACACCTAAGTGGCAAGTGGCGCCACTAACCAAACACTCACACATGTGGTATCCCCATACTCAGGAGAAGCAACAGAATGTATTTTGGGGTGTAATTTCACATATGCCCATGGCATGTTTGAGCAATATATCATTTAGTGACAACTTTGTGCAAAAAAAAAAAAAAAATTTAATTTTCCCGCAACTTGTGGCAAAATATAAAATATTCCATGGACTCAACATGCCTATCAGTAAATAGCTTGGGGTGTCTACTTTCCAAAAATGGGTCATTTGGGGGCGGGGGGGGGTTGAACTGTCCTGGCATTTTATGCACGACATTTAGAATCTTATGTCACAGATAACCCACTCTTCTAACCACTTGAAGACAAAGCCCTTTCTAACACTTTTTGTTTACATGAAAAAATATATTTACTTTGAACCCCCAAACATTATATATTTTTTTTAAAGCAAAGGCCCTACAGATTACAGTGGTGGGTGTTGCAATTTTTTTTCACACAGTATTTGCGCAGCAATTTTTCAAATGCAATTTTTTGGGAAAAAACACTTTTTTAAAATTTTAATGCACTAAAACACACTATATTGCCCAAACGTTTGATGAAATAAAAAAGATGATCTTATGCTGAGTACATGGATACCAAACACAACATGCTTCAAATTTGCGCACAAACGAGCTGCAGCGACAGACTACATAATTTTTAAAAGCCTTGAAAAAGCCTTTACAGGTTACCACTTTAGATTTACAAAGGGGGTCTACTGCTAAAATTACTGCCCTCGATCTGACCTTCACAGTGATACATCACATGCATGGTGCAATTGCTGTTTACATATGACACCAGACCAACGCTTGCCTTCGCCTTTGTGTGTAAGCACGGGGGGGCAGGGGTGCTTTTTTTTTTTTTAATTATTTATTTTGCTTTTTTATTTTATTTTTAAACTGTTCCTTTAATTTTTTTTTATTATTTTTATTGTTATCTCAGGGAATATAAATATCCCCTATGATAGCAATAGTTAGTGACAGGTACTCTTTTTTGAAAAAATTTGGGTCTATTAGATCCTAGATCGCTCCTCTGCCCTCAAAGCATCTGACCACACCAAGATCGGTGTGATAAAATGCTTTCCCAATTTCCCAATGGCGCTGTTTATATCCGGTGAAACCTAAGTCATGAAATGCTCGTAGCTTCCGGTTTGTTAGGCCATAGAGTCCATTCTGGTCTCTGATCATCTCTATGGTTAGCTGGCGGAACCACCGGCTGCATTCTCGGGTTCCCTGTTGGGGCAGGAGAGCCTGAGAAAACCATGGAAGTCGGTGGGGGGGGGGGGGCGTTCCCTTCCACTGCTTGTAAAAGCAGTCTAGAGGCTAGTTAGCTGCTAGGATTGCTTTTACATGAAAGGCGACTGCTGGCTGAAAAGAATGATACCAAGATGTTACCTAAACCTGCGGGCATCATTCGGGTATAACCACTCACAGTCCAGCAACATAACAGTACGTCGCTGGTCCTTGTTGGGCAAACATTGTTATGTTCTTTTTTTCATGCAGCCTGTGGGCTGAAGGAAAAAAGAGATTGATCGGTGGGTATGCCCACCATTAGAATACCGCCCTTCATCCACCCACTTCTAATGATGGGCATACATGCACCTTTTTTTTTTTAACTGTGGTGTTGAAATCACCTCCTACAGCGCTGGAGTCGCTGATTTACATATCGTGGGAGCAAACGCTGTTGCTTTCAAAATAAATAAATCAGTGCTGCAGCTCAATGGTATACCTGCTAAGCAAATTATGGTTAACAATAAAACAAAGTAACATTACAGTATCACTGTAAGACATACCATACCTGCAAAGCAAATTCAACAAAACATAGTAAAAATAAAACAGAGAGAGTACAATAGATATAGAACAATGGTGAGCAAACAATAGAGCGGACAGTAGAGAGCGAAAATAAGAGAGAGAGCAATAGAGAGAGAGAGAAGAAAACTAAAACCACAACTATTTTTGGCTTTTTTATTTTATATTTTTTTGTGTTTTTGTGTGTGTTCTTTTTTCACTTTTTTCACTTTTATAAAAACTGTAAACTGAACGTTCCAGAATAGGGCCTCTCAAAATGTGATGGCCATCTCATCTTTCAAGACCCTGTGTTAATGTGCCCTAGGACTGTGTAGTGCTGTACCCTATGCTAATACTCCACTAGTGTGTGGTAGCGTTTGAAACCGATGTCACCGATGTAGAGAATAGGTTGGTCAGGACAGGAGGGACAATGAAAGCAGGTGTCATGCCTAAATCCGCGTTTTCTGCAGGCACAACATCTTCTTTAGGGTGTTCTTTGGGTAGGGGTACCAGGGAGGACATACGGAAGATGCCTCTCGTGCAGCTGGCTCACTGCATTTGCGTTGGGAAGGTGGGTCATAGCACCGTCTGGAAACATAAGGGCTGTGATGATCTCTTCCTGGAATTTTAGGAAGGATCCAGTTCATCCTGAAGCTCTGTATAGCACATGAGCATTCAGCAGAGCCAATTAAAATAAGTATACAGACACTTTTTTGTACCAGCGCCTGGCCTTACGGGCAATTAGGTACGGCGCCAACAACTGGTCATTGAGGTCCACCCCTCCCATGTTAAGGTTGCATTCATGGACACAGAGGGGTTTCTCCACAACACCAGTTGCCGTAGGAATTGGGACTGTCGTATCTGCATGAAGGGAGGACAGAACGAAAACATTCCGTGAACCCCTCCACTTCACTGCTAACAAATTATTACACTTCAAGCAGGCTCTCTCCCCCCGTCTAAGTCAGGATTATACAAGCCGTTGGGGGAAGCCCCGGCGATTAGATCGCACGGTGCCACATGCAACAATTCCATATTCAAAAAGGTGACCAAAAAGTGGCACGCTCGTGTAATAATTGTCCACGTACAAGTGGTACCCCTTTCCAAATAAAGGTGACACCAAGTCCTACACAATCTTACCAGCGCTCCCTATGTAGTCTGGGCAGTTCTCCAGCTCTACGTGACTATCTCTTCCCTCGTAAACCATAAAACTATATGTTTAGCTTGTTGCCCTGTCACAGAGCTTATACATCTTGACCCCATATATGGCACGTTTGCTGGGAAGATATTGTTTGATAGTCAAGCGGCCAAAAAACTTAATCAGGGACTCATCAACGCAGATAACTTGATCGGGAGTTAACAAGGCTGCAAACTGTTGGTTGAAGTGGTTTACGAGGGGTCGAATTTTGTAGAGCTGATCAAATCCAGGGTCACGCCGAGGATGACAGAGTTCATTATCATTGAAGTACATGAACCGCAAGAGCTGCTTGTATCGTGTCCTGTCATGGAGGCAGAGAACACGGGCATATGGTGAATTGGGTCAGTGGACCAATATGACCGCAACTCACTCTTTTTAGTTATGCCCATGAGGAGGGATAGGCGGCCCAGGAAGGTCTTGAATTCAGAGACAGTAATAGGTCTCCAATCTCTGGCAAGGGTCAACCGGGATTTAGCGATGAAGAATTGATCAGGCATACAAATTGCTTTGGTCCACAATTGATCTATACAGATTTTCCGTGAAAAACAGGGCATAAAAATCAAGTGACGTAAAATCAACTGTTTCCACTTGAATTCCGGGTTGGCCAGTGAATGGGGGAAGTACGGTTGCTGCAGAAGTGGTGGGCTCCCAATTAGGATTGGCAAATGCAGCAGGAATGGCACTATTGGCTCGACGGGCCTGTGTTTGTCTTCTTCTTGGTGGTTGTGGGACACTATTCGTGCTAGCCACCTCACCAGCTTGAACTGCACTTTTGGGGCTTGCCACGTCACTAAGTGTCACTGCAGTGCTGGATGTATGACCAGGATGTACTAGGCCGCTGGTGCTTGCCAGTTCACCAGAAGGATGAGCGGCACTAGTACTGGCTCTCTGCTCCATACGAGAGCCCTGCGGTTCTTGCACCTCAACGAAAGGCAGAAGAACAGGGTCAGATAAGCCTGACCTTGGCAGGGACCACTAATCTTTTGTCAGAGCTATCTGTCAGGGTGCTGCTGCTGTGGCGGCTAGTCCGGAACTGGTTAAATGATGCAAATCCTCAAACAATCCATGTTAATTCCAGGTTGTAAGGCAACAAAATGCGAAAAATGCCAAGGGGGTGAATACTTTTACAAGGCACTGTACATATCTAAGCCCAATCTTGATCCAATGATGTGCACAAGAGCAGTGACTTTCCATGGTCCTTCCCTTCTCATTGGCTGAGATGCAGCAGCAGGAGCCACTGGCTTCGGCTGCTGTCAATCAAAGCCCATGAGGAGGGAGTGGGGGTAAGGCTGAGCCACGCTCTTTGTGCCATATGGACACAGAAAGCTGGGCTCAAGAATAAGCTATGGGGACACTCGGCAGGGGGTAGGGGCCCAGAGTGGGGAACCCGAGAAGAGGATCATTGCACAGAGCAGATAAGTATAACGTGTGCCTTTACAAACACTTTGTTGTGCTGCAATGCTCATGTGCTAACAAGGAACATGCTGATAGAAGGAGAGAGTAGAGGGACAGGGAGGTGAGCTTGTCAGTCTGTGGTTTAATCCTTTCTCTGTCCAGTAATTGGCCCAGAGGAGGGACAAGACCTGCAAGTGAAAAAGCTGGTCTCCTGGCTTGCCAGTCAAGGGGCTATGCTGTGTGGCAGAGATGCATAGAATGCATTAAGGTGAAAAACCTTAAGGCTTTAGAACCACTTTAAGTCCTTCTCTTGCTAATTTTTTTAAGTGTGTTGAATCCTCTCCCTTTTACATTTCTCACAGCCCACTGGGTTTTCTGTTCCAGGAGGAAGGAAAGTTAGAAAAGCAGACTTGGTGAAATGTACTCTGCAGCTCCGGGATAGCTTTGCTGTCTCTGCACCCTGTCTCTGCTCCCAAAGAGCAAATGCTGCTGCTGTCAGTGCCTACACACCTTCTGAATGACGTCACATGCCAGGAGTGCCAAGATGCCGGTATGGAGAGATTCACAGTTCTAAGGGAATTCCCCTTTCATCAGTCTCCAATTCATCATTCTCCAACAGCCTTCCCTTTCCAGGTGAACAGTTTATGTGCCTGTTAGTTGGTTAAACTTATTTGGTTCATATGGTGTCAAGAGTGTGTCGCAGCAACCAGGTGAGGATTACAAAGACAAGTGTGTTTTGCCTACAGTCAAGCATGGTGGTAGGAGTGTCATGGTCTGGGGCTGCATGAATGCTGCCGGCTCTGGGGAGCTACAGTTCATTGAGGGAACCATGAATGGCAACTTGTACTGTGACAAACTGAAGCAGAGCATGATCCCCTCCCTTCGGAGACTGGGCCTGCGGGGCAGTATTCCAACATGATAACAGCCCCAAACACACCTCCACTGCCTTGCTAAAGAAGCAGAGGGTAAAGGTGATGAACTGGCCAAGCATGTCTCCAGACCTAAACCCTATTGAGCATCTGTGGGGCATCCTCAAATGGAAGGTGGAGGAGTGCAAGGTCTCTAACATCCACCAACTCTGTGATGTTGTCATGGAGGAGTGGAAGAGGACTCCAGTGGCAACCTATAAAGCTCTATGCCCAAGAGGGTTAAGGCAGTGCTGGAAAATGAGGGAGGGCCACACAAAATATTGACACTTTGGGCCCAATTTGGACATTTTCACTTATTGTACTCACTTGTACTCACAACTCTTTGATTGCTTTCGCAGTATGCTTCGGGTCATTGTTCATCTGCACTGTGAAGCACCGTCCAATGAGTTCTGAAGCACTTTGCTGAATATGAGCAGATAATATTGCCCGAAACACTTCAGAATTCATCCTGCTGCTTTTGTTAGAAGTCACATTATCAATAAATACAAGAGAACCAGTTCCATTGGCAGCCATACATGCCCACGCAATGACACTACCACGACCATGCTTCACTGATGAGGTGGTATGCTTTGGATCATGAGCAGTTCCTTTCCTTCTCCATACTCTTCTCTTCCCATCACTTTGGTACAAGTTGATCTTGGTCTCATCTGTCCATAGGATGTTGTTCCAGAACTGTGAAGGCTTTTTTAGATGTTGTTTGGCAAACTCTAATCTGGCCTTCCTGTTTTTGAGGCTCACCAATGGTTTACATCTTATGGTGAACCCTCTGTATTCACTCTGGTGAAGTCTTCTCTTGATTGTTGACTTTGACACACATACACCTACCTCCTGGAGAGTGTTCTTGATCTGGCCAACTGTTGTCAAGGGTGTTTTCTTCACCAGGGAAAGAATTCTTCAGTCATCCACCACAGTTGTTTTCCCTGGTCTTCCGGGTCTTTTGGTGTTGCTGAGCTCACCGGTGCGTTCTTTCTTCTTAAGGATGTTCCAAACAGTTGATTTGGCCACACCTAATGCTTTTGCTATCTCTCTGATGGGTTTGTTTTGTTTTTTCAGCCTAATGATGGCTTGCTTCACTGATAGTGACAGCTCTTTGGATCTCATATTGAGAGTTGACAGCAACAGATTCCAAATGCAAATAGCACACTTGAACTCTGGCCCTTTTATCTGGTCCTTGTAAATGGGATAATGAGGGAATAACACACACCAGGCCATGGAACAGCTGAGCAGCCAATTGTCCCATTACTTTTGGTCCCCTAAAAAGTGGGAGGCACATATACATCTGTTACGATGAAACATGTCAGGCAGGTTGACATCCATACGCTGATTGCTGCAGCCGTTTGTTCCCATCATTGATGCATGCTGTTTTAAGCTTCAACTGTAAGTTACTACAATAAAAGTTTTTTTATCTATCATTACGGGCTTCACTATGGGTCCTTCATTTTCTTTTCTCGGATATATGATGACTACATGCCTGAATGCCTAATTCTGAAGTGACCATTGGGAGATGTTTATATGTGAAGGAAATCCCACGGATGTTGTGGTCTGATGAGGGGTTCCAGTGGGCTGGATTTGCTGGATGCTATTGAGAATTTATCATCTATGCCTAATCCTTAACACCTTCTGGTAAGCAGACTACATTACCACGTGGTGACGAGTGAATCTTTCTACATCTGCACAATATATTTGGTGATTGGATTCCTCCCACTCTTCAATTTCATTTTTGAACTTTTCAGCGCCGCAATAATTTTTATGCATGTGACTTTTTGTTTGTTATCTACGAACTTTGCTGGCCGCTTGCTTTTTTCAGTTCAGCGCAAATTTTTACTTGTTTTATGACATATACAAACTGTTGTAATTCCTACACCATTCACCTGATTTGGATGTAAATACCCTCAAATTAAAGTCTGCAGTTAAAGCGCATCTTGTTCGTTTCATTTCAAATCCATTGTGGTGGTGTATAGAGCCAAAAAGATTAGGATTGTGTCGATGGCCCAATATTTATGGACCTGACTGTATCTATATAGATAGATATATATCTATATATATATATATATATATATATATATATATATATATATATATATATAGATAGATAGATAGATAGATAGATAGATAGATAGATAGATAGATAGATAGATAGATAGATAGATAGATAGATAGATAGATAGATAGATAGATAGATAGATAGATAGATAGATAGATATTTCTTTCTTTTTTAATGCTTTATTATTTTGTTCCCTTTTTTCGTGTTGCTTATTCTATACTTGTACTTGATGATCAATTTGTGACATATATGGAACAAGGGAAGAACAGCAAATCATTCTCTAACTTTATGTCAAAGGAAGAGTTAATTTGTTATAATCCAACATCCTCCAGAGATTAATGTGTTTATTTCAATTCTTTCTTTTTTATGATTTTCCCATCACTTCTGCTAAGATTGAATAAAACAATTTCCTGCTTTATATGATGGGAAGAAAAGGACATTCTTCTGCCAACACAGACAGAGCTAGTTTAAAAGCTCTGAATTTATACTAGTATTCTTTAGTTAGACTTTTTTTTCATGGCTCAGAGCTTTTTATATCTATCTATGATGCTCATCTATGTCAGGGCTTTCTTAAGCTTTTCTTTTCTTATTAAAGGAAGAGATTTGAAAGAAAATTAGATCATTGCCATATTTTAGGGATATTATAAAGACATTGAATATTTTTTAATGAAACCTTTCAGTTACTCAAGCATGTAAATGTAGTAGAACCCTTTTTCCTATTTTTTCCATATACTGTATGCAGCTAACATAGATTAAACAGTGTTGCTACTAATATGCAGTTGTTGACTTCTTTCAAAAGTTAGCAGCTAAGCCCTCCTCTACATCTCTAACCACTCCCCCTACACATCGGGGGTCATTTACTATAGTGCTGCAGCGCTAATTACAGCTAATTAGCGCTAAAACGGTATTCACAATAGCGTTGGTAAAAAAAATACTCCCAAAATCGAATTTACTATAGTTCCCTGAAAACAAATAGCTCCCAAACCCTAACTCTGCTAAAACCTGGAGTAGTGCACATGGAAATAATGTTTAGAGCATGATATAATTGCCTAAATGGTACTGAAATATGCGGTATATTGTTTAAAGATAATCTGCTTTAAACTGTGTGAAAAAGTGATTTCTACACTGAAATATCTTTAAAAGTCTGAGAAGAGATTGGGACTGTGACGTCACAAGGTGGCGGGGTCACTGCCTATATAAATGGCTGCGCAGCTCGCACACAGCATTCCAGCAGGAGAGAGCGTCGTGTCAACATCTGATGAAGAGAAGAGAAGAGGCGACAAGACAGCGGCAGCAGACCGGGCCCCCGCTAACAAAAGAGCTGGAAGAAGATAGCGGGGGAGTCCGGCATTAGATACCAGAGAATAACCGGACAGCGGCAGCAGACCGGGCCCTTCGGTAGCAAAAGAGCTGGAAGAAGATAGCGGAGGGACCCGGGAGAAGAAGCCGAACACCGGAAGAAGACTGAAGAAGACCCCGAAGTTATAAGAAGACCCCCGGAGGTACCTAATAAATTACTTTTAAAACCTGTGTAGTGTGTTTTTTTTATTGACACTTTTTTTTCCTAGGTGAATGGGTGGGGTACCATGTGCCCCATACTCATTCACATAGGGTGGGGGGCCGGGATCTGGGGGCCCCCTTATTAAAGGGGGCTCCTGGATTCCGATAAGTCCTCCATCTGCAGACCCCGACAACCAACGGCCAGGGTTGTCGGGAAGAGGCCCTTGTCCTCATCAACATGGGGACAAGGTGCTTTGGGGTAGGGGGGCCCGCAGGGCGCCCCACCTGCCCCAAAGCACCCACCCCCCATGTTGAGGGCATGCGGCCTGGTACGGTTCAGGGGGGTGCTCGCTCATTCCCACCCCCTTTCCTGACCAGCCGGGCTCCGTGCTTGGATAAGGGTCTGGTATGGATTTTGGGGGGGACCCCAATGCTGATTTTTCGGTGTAGGGAGTTCCCCTTACAATCCATACCAGACCTAAGGGCCTGGTATGCTCCTGGGGGGGAACCCACGCCGTTTTTTTCATTTAAAATTTGGCGCGGCATTCCCCCTCATGATTCATACCAGACAGCTGTCAGCACTGCCTGTCACTCTTCGCGAAAGGAAAAAAAAGTTTTCCTTTCCCGATCAGCTAGCCATCTCGGCGCTTGCTCCCGTGACGGGGCTTGCAGGTGTCAAATCTCACCGATAAAAGCGACGAGATTGACACAATATCGCGGTCACCTACTGTAGATTTAACCCATCTCAACCTCTTCATCAAAAAAGAAAAATTCAAGATGGAGTCTTTACATACGATCCAGCAGTCTGTCCAACTAGGAGACTGGTTGGCGTCGACCGATCTAAAAGATGCCTACTACTTCCACGTTCTGGTGGCAGAGGATTTGCAACAATTCCTTTGCTTTGCAGTAGGCCAGCAGCACTTACAATTCTCCTGTGTCCCCTTTGGTCTAACAACATCACCTTGTGTCTTCTCCAAAGTCTTGTTGGCTGTTGTGGCTTTGCTCCGAGTCAAAGGGGTTCGTCTTCATCACTACCTAGATGACCTCCTTCTCCTAGCTCAAGACAAAGGTCAACTTTTAGAACACAAGAGCCTGGTCATGTCCATCCTTCAAGAGTTTGGGTGACTCCTGAATCTAGAGAAGAGTCACCTGGAACTCTCACAGCCCCTCGTGTTTCTCGGAGCTCACTTCAACACAGTGGAGGACACCATCTTGCTGCCCAAGGAGAAGATTGTAGTAGTCCGAGACAGAATCTGCTCAGCCCTTACTTCGTCTCATCTCTCTGCTCTCCAGTGTTTGAAGGTGATTGGCACCATGGCAGCTACAATTCCCATGGTGAAGTGGGCACAGTGGCAAACGCGACCCTTCCAAAAAGGGTTCCTCCAACAATGGAGGTCCGACAGCAAGAGCCAGCACATCCACCTCACTCCAGCTATGAGAGTGTCCCTCCTTTGGTGGCTCCAGGGGAAAAATCTTCGCAATTGACACTTGATCGTTCCCATCACATGGGTCACGATAACCTCAGATGTCCAACATCCTGGAACTGCGGGCTGCTTTTCAGGCGCTTCTAGCATTCCATCATCTAACAAAGAAATCCTCAGTGATGCTCAGGTTGGACAATACAACTGCAGTGGCCTACATAAGAAGGCAGGTTGGAACCCGCAGCTGGTCCCTGCTATGGGAGGTGGAGCCAATCATGAGCTGGGCTCAGAGAAACTTCCATCATTTCAGCGGTCTACATACCCGGGATCCAGAATATGCAGTCGGAGTTTCTTTCTCGTGTTCAGATGAACAACAACGAGTGGTCTCTCCACAAAGAGGTGTTCGATTGGCTCTTGACCCTGGGGGTGTCACCAAAGGTCGACCTCTTTGCATCCCTATGCAACAACAAGTTGGCCAAGTACTACTCAAGGTTCCGAGACCCTCAGGCGTATGGGATAGATGCTCTCATGGACCAGTGGAGGTTCAACAAGGCTTACGCCTTTCCTCCAGTGCCTGTGATACTCCAGTTTCTCCGGAGGCTTAGAAAAGAGAAGGTGGAAGTGATAGCGGTAATTCCTTTATGGCCCAACAGGCCATGGTTTCCTCTCGACACTCCTCAGCTATCTGGACTCAGTTCCCCTGCCACTCAGGCCAGATCTATTGTCTCAGAGCACAACCCTGCACCTCTGTCCTTCTCCCCTGCACCTCAGGGTTTGGTTCTTGAGAGGGGAAGGCTCGAGGCTCTAGGTTGTCCAGAAGAGGTCATTACGACCCTCCTTAATGCCAGAAGGAAAAGCACCAACAGGGTCTATGAACGAATATAGACCAGGTTCACGGATCACATGTCTTCCAGGCCTAACCCTTGTAGCGCTCCGGCGGTCCAGGACATTCTTAGCTTCCTACAATCAGGCCTAGACCTATCCCTATCAGTGAACTCACTTTGGGTACAGGTATCGGCCTACATACTGTATAATGATATCTGCAAATAAACGAAAATTTTAAAAAAATCTAATCGTGGGTGCGATCAAATATTCGTAATTGTGATCAAAAGAGCGTGGTTTCACCTTCTGACCCGGAAACGAGTCATTGTAATGACCCAAAAGTTTCTGTGCTGGTCAGGATCCCCATCTAGATGGACATGGTGAGGTCCCTCTTTAGCAAAGAGGAGGTGCTGCTTACTTGCCGCGTAAGTGTAGGATATGTACTTGTGCTTACTCAGTGTGGGGGTGGGGGTTCATTGATTTGTTTGGCATCACCACACATTTGCTTCTGGCCCACGTGCACACATCACTTCCTGCATTTGTTCTGCTGATGTAAATCAGTAAGGCCTATGCAAATATAAATGATGAGAGCTCCTTTCTATTAAAATTTATCACAGTTGGGCGACTTTTCCAGCAAATTTGGACCTCCGAGTTGCATGACAAGTTGTACCCCATGATTCTTAATGATAACCATTCATATCTGTGCTACTTCAAGTTGCAACAACTTCAAACTAGTCCCTGTACTACTTTGGAGTCACTTTCATGTGACTTGAGGTACATAGGGCGCAATATTACACAGGCATTCCCAGAAGTTGGGGCCAAGTTGCAGTAAAATAGTGTGACTTTCAGGTCGCAGCAGTGTGAATGAGATTCATGGATAATAACTTCAAATTAGGCACTAGTCTCACTTGTTTATCCTGCAAGTAGGTCGAATTCGTTACTGCACTACTTTGGTTTGACTTTGATGTGACTTGAGGTCCATATACCGCAAGATTACACAACATTTGTCACACAAGTGCAAATGGGGCCTAATTCAAAGGTGTTATCAATTAATCTCATTAGGTTCCTTTCACAATTTTCAACATTTTTTTTTTATTTTGGCACGTGGTTCCCCTTAAAATCCATACCGGACCTGAAGGGCCTGTTATGGATTTTGGGGAGGGACCCCCACGCCATTTTTTTTCAAATTTTGGTGCAGAGTTCCTCTTAATATTCATACCAGAACCAAAGAGCCTGGTAATGGACTTGGGGGGGAATTCATGCCGTTTTTTTCAATGATTTTTATCTATATTGCTGGGATCCGACAATACATTACAGCCGCAAGCAGTTTTAAAAGACATTTTTTTCCTTTAGAAATGTCATTTTGCTGTGGTACTGTTCTAAACATGGGAAAGATGTGCTACTTTACAGGCATACTAAGGACACCCTCCAGGCATGGTATTTAAAGAATTTTTTTCATTTTTATTGTTTCACTTATTATAAGCATTATTAAAATCACTGCTCCTGAAAAAATGTCCTTTTTAAAAACATTTTTTCCAATTGATACATGTCCCCTGGGGCAGGACCCAGGTCCCCATACACTTTTTATGGCAAAGAACTTGCATATAAGCCTTCAGTGAGAACTTTGGATTTTGCAGGTTCGAGCCCAATTGACTTTCACTATTCCTGCATATGTGATCTGACAGGCATGTTCGCAATAGCGCTGCTTTCCATTTGCATTTGCGCCCATTTTCTGAGAGTTGAAGTCTTAACCACTTGCCGATGATATACGTCGACAGAATGGCACGGGCAGGCATATGGGCGTACCTGTATGTCCCTGCCTCCCAGCAGGCTGGGGGCCAAATCCCCCCCCTGGTGCCTGCGGCGGTCGGTTTTGTACCAGGAGCGATCTGTGCTGAGGGGGAGGCCACTGATTCATGGCCACCCCCTCGCGATCGCTCCTGACGAATGGGAAGCTTCCTCTGCCTGTGAACTATAAACACAGGTCAGCAGAAGTGATGTAATCTCTCCAATTTACCATATGCCCCTGTTCTCTGCCTCCATGGCCAGGGCACGATACGAGCAGATCTTGTGGTTCATGCACTTCAACGACAATGAACTCAGTTGTCCTCGTGAAGACCCTGGATATGATCGGCTCTACAAAATTCGGCCCCTCATAAACCAGTTCAACCAACGTTTTGCAGCCTTGTTTACTCCCGATCAAGTTGTCTGCGCTGATGAGTCCCTGATTAAATTTTCTGGCCGCTTGTCTTTCAAACAGTATCTTCCCAGCAAGTGTGCCAGATACGGGGTCAAGATGTATAAGCTCTGTGACAGGGCCACAGGCTATACATATAGTTTTAAGGTTTACGAGGGAAGAGATAGTCACGGAGAACTGCCCAGATTACATAGGGAGCACTGGCAAGATTGTGTGGGACTTGGTGTCACCCTTATTCGGAAAGGGGTACCATTTGTATGTGGACAATTATTACACAAGCGTGCCACTTTTTAGTCACTTGTTTGATCATCAGATTGGCGCATGTGGCACCGTGCGACTTAATCGCCGGGGCTTATCCCAGAGGCTTGTAGATTCCCATCTTAGGCTGGGGTAGAGAGCCTGCTTCAAGTGTAATAATTTGCTCGCTGTGAAGTGGAGGGATAATAAGAATGTTTTCGTTCTGTCCTCCCTTCACGCAGACATGGCGGTCCAAATTCCTACGGCGACTGGTGTTGTGGAGAAACCCCTCTGTGTCCACGAATATAACCAAAATATGGGAGGGGTGGACCTCAACGACCAGTTGTTGGCGCTGTACCTAATTGCCCGTAAGGCCAGACACTGGTACAAAAAATTGTCTGTATACTTATTTCAATTGGCTTTGCTGAACGCTCATGTGCTATACAGAGCTTCAGGACGGACTGGATCCTTCCTTAAATTCCAGGAAGAGATCGTCAGAGCCCTTCTGTTTCCAGACAGTGCTTCACCTTACCTTCCCAATACAAATGCAGTAAACTGGCTGCATAAGAGGCAATTTCCTGTATGTCCTCCCTAGTACCCCTACCCAACGAGCCCCCCCAAAGAAAACGTTGTGTCTGTAGATTGTGCGGATATAGGTGTGACACCCGCTATTTTTTTCCCTCCTGTCCTGAAAATCCTGGTTTTTGAATTGGTGAATGTTTTGAACGCTACCATACACTAGTGGAGTTTTAGCGTAGGGTACAGCACTGCACAGACTAGAACACACTCTCACAGGGTCTCCCAAGATGCCATCGCATTTTGAGAGACCCGAACCTGAAACCGAACCGTTACAGTTACAGTTACAAATAAAAGTGTAAAAAAAAAAAAAAAAAAGTAAAAAATAAAAAAAAAAAAACACAAAAAAAGAATAACATAAAAAAAACAAAAAAAGTTGTCGTTTTATTGTTCTCTCTCTCTCTCTCTCTCTCTCTCTCTCTATTGTTCTGCTCTTTTTTACTGCATTCTATTCTGCAATGTTTTATTGTGTTTTATTGTTAACCATTTTTTGTTTTCAGGTACGCCATTCAGCTGCAGCGCATATTTATTCATTTTGACAGCAACAGCGTTTGCTCCCACGATACATAAAACTGTGACTCCAGCGCTGTAGGAGGTAAGTTTTCTCCACCACAGTTAAAAAAAAAGAGCATATATGCCAAAGCATGGCGGCAGCAGGGGTGGAGGAGCAATTTGCTCCTAACTTTTGGGGCGGATGCCCCCATGCTTCGGCATATATATATTTTTGGCACAGGTTGCGTTGCCACAGGTATGGTATGTCTTACTGTTATACTGTAATGTTACTGTGGAACCTCGGATTACGAGCATAATCCGTTCCAGGAGTATGCTCGTAATCCAAAGTACTCGCATATCAAAGCGAGTTTTCCCATTGAAGTCAATGGAAACTAAAATAATTTGTTCCACATTGACTTCAATGGGATGCAATACCGCATGTGGCCAGAGGCGGGGGGTCGCCAGAGAGCCTCGGAAACAGCCGAAAAGGCCAGAGGACACTTCGGCTGACCTCGGCAAACCTCTGAAAGACTTCCTACCCGAGATTTGCCAAGATCAGCCATGCTGTAGTCGGCCCTTTCCGTGCATTTCCGAACGTGACATTCTGCTCTGCTCAGCTCCGGTGCCTCCCCACCTCAGGCCAAAAGCGGTACTGCACACCGCTTTGGCCTGAATTGTGCTCGTTTTGCGAGACAACACTCGCAAACCGAGTTACGATTTTTAAAAATACAGTGCTCGTATTGTGAAACGCTTGTTAACCCCGTTACTCGCAATCCAAGGTTCCACTGTACTTTGTTTTATTGTTAACCATCATTTGCCTAGCCGGTACGCCATTCAGCTGCAGCGCAGATTTATTTATCTTGACAGCAACATTGTTTGCTCCCACGATGCATAAAGCTGTGACTCCAACGCTGTAGAAGGTGATTTCACCACCACAGTTAAAAACAAAATGGTGCATGTATGCCCATCATTAGAAGTGGGTGGATGAAGGGAGGTATTCTAATGGTGGGCATACCCATGATCAATCTTTTTTTTTCATGCAGCCCACAGGCTGCATGAAAAAAAAAAATTACAATATATGCCCAACAAGGACCAGCAACATACTGGTATGTTGCTGTACTTTGAGTGGTTATACCAGAATGATGCCTGCGGGTTTAGGTATCATCTTGGTATCATTCTTTTCAGCCAGCAGTCGGCTTTCATGTAAAAGCAATCCTAGCGGCTAATTAGCCTCTAGACTGCTTTTACAAGCAGTGGCTGTCCCCCCCCCACCGTCTTCCATGGGTTTCTCAGGCTCTCCTTTCCCAACAGGGAACCTGAGAATGCAGCAGGTGGTTCCACCAGCTGACCATAGAGCTGATCAGAGACCAGAATGGCTCCAATCATCTCTTTGGCCTATGAAACCGGAAGCTACGAGCATTTCATGACTTAGATTTCGCCGGATATAAACAGCGCCATTGGGAAGGCATTTTATCACACCGATCTTGGAGTGGTCAGATGCTTTGAGGGCAGAGGAGAGATCTAGGGTCTAATAGACCCCAATTTTTTCAAAAAGGAGTACCTGTCACTACCTATTGCTATCATAGGGGATAATTACATTCCCTGAGATAACAATAAAAATGATAAAAAAAAAATGAAAGGAACAGTTTGAAAATAAAATAAAAAAGCAAAATAAATAATAATAATAATAAAAAAAAAGCACCCCTGTCCCCCCCTGCTCTTGCGCAAAGGTTCACGCAAGCTTTGGTCTGGCGTCTTATGTAAACAGCAATTGCACCATGCATGTGAGGTATCACCATGAAGGTCAGATCGAGGGCAGTAATTTTAGCAGTAGACCTCCTCTGTAAACCTAAGGTGGTAACCTGTAAGGGCTTTTAAAGGCTTTTAAAAATGTATGTAGTTTGTTGCCGCTGCAGGTTTGTGCGCAATTTTAAAGCATGTCGTATTTGGCATCCATGTACTCGGCCTAAGATCATCTTTTTTATTTCATCAAACATTTGGGCAATATAGTGTGTTTTAGTGTATTAAAATTTTTAGAAAGTGTGTTTTTTCCAAAAAAAAAATGCGTTTGAAAAATCGCTGCGCAAATACCTTGTGAAAACAAATATGAAACACCCACCATTTTAATCTATAGGGCATTTTCTTTAAAAAAATATATAATGTTTGGGGGTTCATAGTAATTTTCTTGCAAAAATTTTTTTTTTCCATGTAAACAAAAAGTGTCAGAAAGGGCTTTGTCTTCAAGTGGTTAGAAGAGTGGGTGATGTGTGACATAAGCTTCTAAATGTTGTGCATAAAATGCCAGGACAGTTAAACCCCCCCCAGATGACCCCATTTTGGAAAGTAGACACCCCAAGTTATTTGCTGAGAGGCATGTCGAGTCCATGGAATATTTTATATTTTGACACAAGTTACGGGAAAAAGACAAATTTAAGTTGTCACTAAATGATATATTGCTCAAACATGCCATGGGCATATGTGAAATTACACCCCAAAATACATTCTGTTGCTTCTCTTGAGTATGGGTATACCACGTGTGAGACTTTTTGGGAACCTAGCCGCGTACGGGACCCTGAAAACCAAGCACCGCCTTCAGGCTTTCTAAGAGTGTAAATTTTTGATTTCACTCCTCACTGCCTATCACAGTTTCGGAGGCCATGGAATGCCCAGATGGCACAAACCCCCCCAAATGACCCCATTTTGGAAAGTAGACACCCCAAGCTATAAAAATAAAAATACAATTTTCTTTTCTTTCTTCATTTCAAAAACAAATGAGAGCTGAAAAATACTCACCATGCCTCTCAGCAAATAGCTTGGGGTGTCTACTTTCCAAAATGGGATCATTGGGGGGGGGGGGGGGGGGGTCGTGCCATCTTGGCTTTTTCTGGCCTTCAAAACTGTGATAGGTAGTAAAGAGTGAAAAATTTACGCCCTTAGAAATCCTGAAGGCGGTGCTTGGTTTTCGGGGCCCCGTACGCGGTTAGGCTCCCAAAAAGTCCCACACATGTGGTATCCCCGTACTCAGGAGAAGCAGCAGAATGTATTTTGGGGTGTAATTTCACATATGCCCATGGCATGTTTGAGCAATATATAATTTAGGGACAACTTTGCTCAAAAAAAAAAAGAAAAGTTTGTCATTTTCCCACAACTTGTGGCAAAATATAAAATATTCCATGAACCCAACATGCCTCTCAGCAAATAGCTTGGGTGTCTACTTTCCAAAATAGGGTCATTGGGGGGGGGGGGGGGTTGTGCAATCTTGGCATTTTATGGCCTTCAAAACTGTGATAGGTAGTGAGGAGTGAAATAAAAAATTTACGCCCTTAGAAATCCTGAAGGCAGTGCTTGGTTTTCGGGCCCCGTACGCGGCTAGGCTCCCACAAATGTGGTATCTCCGTACTTGGGAGAAGCAGCAAAATGTATTTTGGGGTGCAATTCCACATATAACCATGGCATGTGTGAGCAATATATCATTTAGTGACAACTTTTTTGAAAAAAAAAATTTTTTGTCATTATTTAATCACTTGGGACAAAAAAATGTAATATTCAATGGGCTCAACATGCCTCTCAGCAATTTCCTTGGGGTGTCTACTTTCCAAAATGGGGTCATTGGGGGGGGGGGGGTTGTACTGCCCTGCCATTTTAGCACATCAAGAAATTAGATAGGCAGTCATAAACTAAAAGCTGTGTAAATTCCAGAAAATGTACCCTAGTTTGTAGACGCAAACCAATAAATATACGCTTATTGACATTTTTTTACCAAAGACATGTGGCTGAATACATTTTGGCCTAAATGTATGACTAATATTGAGTTTATTGGATTTTTCTTATAACAAAAAGTAGAAAATATCATTTTTTTTTTCAAATCTTTCTTTCTTTTTCAATTTATATCGCAAAAAAATGAAAATAGCAGAGGCAATCAAACACCATCAAAAGAAAGCTCTATTTGTGGGAACAAAAGGACGCAAATTTCATTTGGGTACAACGTTGCATGACCTCGCAATTAACAGTTAAAGCAGCGCAGTGCCAAATTGTAAAAAGTCCTCTGGTCTTTAGGCAGCCAAATGGTTCGGGGCTTAAATAGTTAATTGGGCGCTATTTTCTGGGACTTCAGGATCATTTATTGGCGCTATAGTAAATGACCCCCACTGAGTTTTCATGTATTGCCATGCAGAATTCACTGACATATCATTGCCACCATCGACTGTTTCAGAAAAGGCCGAGGTGTTGTTAACATCAAATCTGCCATTGACAGGCTGGCTCTACCTCCTTTTTGTGGTACTAACAGCAAAATTAAAAGTGACACATATGATGCAGTCTGTCACTAGAATTAACAAAGCAGTCTTTGTTTTTCTGAGTTCCCTACTGTAACTTTGTTTTTTTACCTGTTGATCCCACCATTGATTTTCAACTTGCTTTAATAGACAAAGCTGTGCATGCAAGTGGAAACTAAAGGGTCGAGACAAACCATTTAAAAGCTAAGTTCACCTTTACAGAAAAAATAATAAAATAATAATAAATGATAATAATAAATGCACGCATTTTTGCAGAAAAAAATGTGCATTTATTTGTCCTATTTTCCTATTTTTTTATTTTGCTTTTAGTGCGTATCTCTGGAGGACATGTCAGTAGACTACAAGAGCGCTCCTCAGTTTCCTCGCAGACCATTGCAACTAGTAAGTTGTAGTTTATTCATTCACAGAAATCTGTGAAAGAATGATGTGGCTGTGTGGTTGGAGCCCTGCACAGCTACATGGTTTTTAAAAAATTACAATTGGTGTGGGGAGAAGAAGAAGAAACCTCTCCCACTGTTACGTGGAGGGGGGATCGGGGGAGGGGGCAGAAGCTGGAGCATGTTAAATGTTCTATCCTTATACAAGCAGAACTTGTAACATGTTCCAAAAGTGAACTTAGCCTTTAACTACTTAAGGATCACCCCACATGCATTTACTGCGGCAGGACGGCTATTAAGCGCAAAATCGCGTACCTGTATGTGATTCTCGTGCATGGCTCTGGGGCGCGCGCTCGCTGCCGGAGCCTCCACCCGCAATCGCTCTCTGGAGAGATAGAACAGCGCTCTGCCTATTTAAACAAGGAAGCCCGTTGTTCTGTCAGACAGGAAGAGAGACATCTGTGATTTTTGCTAATCAGGAACACAGATGTCTCTCTTTCTGGAGTCAGTCCATCCCCCACACAGTAAGAAAACACTCCCAGGGAACACAGTTAACCCTTTGATTGCTCCTGATGGTAACTCCTTCCGTGCCAGTGTCATTTATACAGTGTCAGTGCATTTTTTTTAGCACTGATCACTGTATTGGTGTCACTGGTCCCCAAAAAGTGTCACTTGGTGTCAGACTTGTCTGCCGCAATGTCGCAATCATGCTAAAAATCGCTGATCGCCGCCATTACCAGTAAAAACAATAAAAAAATTAAAAAGTCCATAAATCTATTCCATAGTTTGTAGACGCTATAACTTTTGCGCAAACCAATCAATATATGCTTATTGGGATTTTTTTTTACCAAAAATATGTAGCAGATTACAAATTGGCGTAAATTGATGAAGAAATTAGGTTTTAAAATCATTTAGATTGAGAATGTTTTATAGCATAAAAAATATTGTTTTTTTTTTCAAAATTGTCAGTTTTTTTCTGTTTATAGCGCAAAAAATAAAAACCGCAGAGGTGATCAAATACCACCAAAAGAAAGCTCTATTTGTGCGAAAAAAAGGCAACAATTTTATTTGGGTACAGCGTTGCATGACCATGTAATTGTCAGTTAAAACAACACAGTGCAGTATCGCAAAAAATGGCCTGGTCATGAAAGGGGGGGGGGGGGTAAAACCTTCCGGAGCTGAAGTGGTTAAAGCGGTAGTAAACTTGACAAAAAAAAGCTGTTTCTTCCTGCAAGGCAATATCATAAAAAACTTATACGCACTGCATACTAGCATATTATGTGAGAATTACCTTGAAACAAAGCGCTCCAGTGGTGCGCTGTCACTGCTGCAGAGGGGCACACGACTTTGAAGGAATGGCACTGGTATGCTGTTCCTTCAAAGCGCATGCGTCGGTGACATCATTGACTGCTGCTCGCTAGAATATCTCCTAAACGATGCACGCTTTGGAGATATTCATTTAAGTTACAGGTATACTTTATTATAAGCTTAATTGTAGGTAAAAATCAAAATGTGTAGATTACTACTGCTTTAACACTGACAGGGATACGTACAACGATCAGCTTTTATTAATTTCATTCAAAAAGGAAAAACATTTCTGTAACCGCTTAATAAGTTTTAACTAGAGTTAAGCTTTCATTTTCTAGTAATTTCTAGAGCTGACCATACATGGATCATTTTTTTTTTTTTTTGATCAGCTGGTGGAAAAAAACAAATGGATTCCCCCATCCACACAAGCGAGGTGGATGGAGGAATCCTCCCCACTGTATTTATGTATTCTGAAAGTGGGACTCCGATTGGCTGCAGTCGCTGCTTGAACAAAAATTTTCCAAAAGCCCCATTCAAGAGAATTTGATCATTAGATTGAATTTTGAATGGGAATGGCCATAGATGGATAGAAATTTGTCTGGTTCCTGCTGAACTGAACAATTTTCTATCCATCTATGGCCAGCTAAATTTACTATCCTATCTAACACTACCCTCTCCAGACAATGCTGCTGTCCAAGGGTGACTCCATTGCTCCTCCATAGATAGAAAACACACCCTTAGACAGGAATTGTGTAATTGGTTGGAACACCAGGTGAAAAAAAAAAAGTCCACAAAAAGGAAGTGAATAGTACCATCACATCTAGGGATTAGTAAACTGCAATATATTAAAAGTTTTGTTTTTGGGTTTAATGTTGCTTTAAAGTGTTAGTTCACCTTTTCAGAAAAATAAATTGAAGAACTAACAGCCTACTTCCTCCCTACCCCCCTGGTCCCGCTTTATTTACCTCCCGTGAATGATGTGCTGTATACAGGTGGTATAGCAGTCCAGAGATTTAATCTCAATCTTCTCCCTTTTCGTTAACTAGGGCTTCCAGGACAGAAGAGAGCTCTTCTGATTGGTCAGCACTGATTTTGACCAATGATTAATGCTCTTAACTGTACCAGAAGTCCTCCAGAGTGGGACAGGAGGGCTGGGGAGGGTGTAGGGTGTTAGTTCACCTATTATGTTTTTCTTAAAAGGTAAATTAATGCCGGCCATAGACAAAAAAAAGAAAAAGGGGGGGAGGGGCTTCAGTAGAGGCCTCTCTAGTGATGGACAAAAATGTCCAGTACCTCATCCTGGAAATTTACTACACAAACAACCCTAGCTCACTAAGTTAAGGACTTTAGTGGTACCAATGAGATAAAATGTCAAAAAAGTTTTTATTATACAAAATTTTAAAATATATAGGCATGACATAGAATTGTATAAGTATACCACAAACACTTAAGAATAAAAAATGATGAAACTCTCAGTATTTTCCTCATCAACTTCACTGCAGTTAGCGGATGAGTAGCTCACTGTAGCTTTGACGAAGATGTGTTTCAGGGGCTGTTGCCACTCCTTCAGGAAGATATATTACAGCCGAGCTCTAAGATAGGAAATATTATAAACATCAATTCCAATCTTATTTTCATCAATCATGTGTATATTGGCTCAATAGAATGTTGCCACATACCTCAGAGTTCATAAACAAAAATATAAACAGTGTCACACCAAATGGTCATCCTACAGCCAGCCGCTGCCAACCCTCTGGTCACATGGGGTAGTCTACTTGACCTTTTTTTTGGTGTAGCACTAACTCACGGTGGAGCTGCTGGTTTAAGCGGGTCTGTTACCTTCAGTCTGCTTCCCTCTGTTTCACCGGCACCGGGTCTAGGGTTCCCTTGAGTTTACTTCTGGACGACACACGCACCAACACTGGAGTACGTTTTCAATGCTTTATTAAACAAACGACTTAGGAAGTAGCAGGAAAGAGGTAGTAAGGAAAGTCGCAGAAGAAACTCAAATATTCTCTGAAATGGTTCTCTTGGCAAAAGGGCTTGGTATAATTCAAATACTCATTGAAATGCGCTCCCCTTGTGGGACACACTCCTTTCCTCGTCTGGATAGGCCTCTCTCACCGGTCTAGCAGCCAGTACGCAGTACGAATCAAAGTCTCTGCCACAGATTTGTTTGGAAACAAAATCCATACGATCCTCTGCCACAGGATGTATAGATTTGCTGTAGTGAAAGTCAGTCACAGTGCTTGAACCTTTAAGCCGAGCCGGCAACACTATGCTTTATAGCTACTTTTGGATACGTCCTCCAACCGAGTCACCAGGCCCCTCTATAGACCAGCATGCGGCGTGATCTCTCCAAGAAGGGTCCTTCCCTGGGATCTCCTCGATTGTCCAGCTTCGTCACACAGGACCGACAGCTCAGGACCATTCCTTGGCCGCGGTGGCAAGCTCCAGACGAGCCTCTGGAACCACCCCTGCGCCGCTGTATCGTGGGCCTCCCGGACAGAGGACCACGAGGTAGCTCCTTAACGCATACCTGTCAGCCAGGAGGGCCAGCAGGTGGCTGTAAAACGAAACCCAAAATATGGCGTCTGTCCCATAAATACCCTCGCCCAGAATGCAACTCGAAGGACCACCTCCACCGAGAGTGCCTCCGGGACAGAGGAGCATCCATACGCTTCAACACGTTGCCTTTCCAACCCTGACTAGTGGTAACAGCGACACCCACCAATCAGCACGGAAACACACACAACGTCAGCCAAGCTGGAACAGAGGCGATCTTTTAACCTTCCTAGAAGAAAAATATTACAGTGCACACATGCAAAAAAGACATTTACCTCAAGCAAGGCTAGTTTAAAACACCTAAGCATTTCTAGAAAAACATTTTCAAAAAATATGGGGATTTGGTCACACCATATTGCTATATGGTGCTAAGCCCACTTACTGCGACAAAGTACCCCATAATCAGTGGGTCCTACACTATCCATGGAGTGGGAGAACCTGCATCTCTGAACCATGAGAGCATTTCACTCTTCTAAATGGGAGAATCATAAGGTCTCCACCCATGTATTTTGTATGGATTCTGACCAAATCCTGTTGGGTGTGGAGCACCTCACTACATAACATAAGTACCTTTAATTAGTGTCCACTTGTGTCATGGGTGGAGACCTTATGATTCTCCCATTTAGAAGTGTGAAATGCTCTCATGGTTCAGAGATGCAGGTTCTCCCACTCCATGGATAGTGTAGGACCCACTGATTATGGGGTACTTTGTCGCAGTAAGTGGGCTTAGCACCATATAGCAATATGGTGTGACCAAATCCCCATATTTTTTGAAAATGTTTTTCTAGAAATGCTTAGGTGTTTTAAACTAGCCTTGCTTGAGGTAAATGTCTTTTTTGCATGTGTGCGCTGTAATATTTTTCTTCTACTGTATGGTCTTATGGCTGCACCATCTTTAATGCATTTTTTAGAGTGTGCCCCCCAAATATCTTGTTTGTATTTTGTATGGATTCTGACCAAATCCTGTTGGGTGCGGAGCACCTCACTACATAACATAAGTACCTTTTAATTAGTGTCCACTTGTGTCATGGGTGGAGACCTTATGATTCTCCCATTTAGAAGAGTGAAATGCTCTCATGGTTCAGAGATGCAGGTTCTCCCACTCCATGGATAGTGTAGGACCCACTGATTATGGGGTACTTTGTCGCAGTAAGTGGGCTTAGCACCATATAGCAATATGGTGTGACCAAATCCCCATATTTTTTGAAAATGTTTTTCTAGAAATGCTTAGGTGTTTTAAACTAGCCTTGCTTGAGGTAAATGTCTTTTTTGCATGTGTGCGCTGTAATATTTTTCTTCTACTGTATGGTCTTATGGCTGCACCATCTTTAATGCATTTTTTAGAGTGTGCCCCCCAAATATCTTGCTTTTAACCTTCCTAACACACAATTTACTAAATTTACCTAACATGCGGTAGATTGCAAATCTGCCAGCGCTACATAGGGATAACAAAGTCCCAGTCATAGTTCTGAGTGGGTGTATATCTGCAAAAGATATCATAGAGATCTACTAATAGGAAGCGTAGTTCATGGGACAAAACAAAAATAAATAAGTGAAAATAGGACAAAAGTAGCATAAGGGGGCAGGAAGAGTACCTTTATTGTGGGATCCTTTAAGTTACAAGTTACACCGTAGGCAGTGCAAATTTGTACGATTTCCCCATCAACACAGACAGTGCTGACAGGGGAATGCCTCCTGCTGAGCAATTGTCTTCTGGGGAAAGCTGTTCCCACCGATAGAAGACATTGATCATTGCTAGTGGCTATAGCAGCTGCTAGTGATAATTGAAAGTGAATCCGGCAGGCTTGTTGTACCCAAGTTGATTGATCGATCAACATGGTACATTCAGCCTGCCCACACACGGTTCGAATCTCAGCAGGTACCTGCTGAACCGGCTGAGATTCAAACTGTCTATGGCTGGTCTAACACTTTAAGCTGTGTGACAGCCAAGATGGCCACACCCAACAGAAAAATAACTTGGCTTCTGAGGACAAATTGGAGTTTTTGATCACTAATGATGCATTAATGCTTTGTTTATTACCTGGATAGTTTATATTTCACAGGGGATTCTGTAAACATATGAGATGGGATAATATATATGATATTTTTTGTGTCCTGCTGGTGAGATATCATTTTCCTTCCTATCTTGAAGATGCAACAGAAAATGAGAGGAAATCTTTCTGAAGTGAGGTAAATTCCTGTCTTTGACAGTCACAAGAACATTTGTCCTCATTGAATGATCGGTCCTCACCTGCTTTGCAGTACTGTGAACTATAAGTTCTAAGCGTTATCCAGAATGTGAGTATTAATGGATTATTGTGCTTATCTTGGAGTGAAATTGAAGTTATCGTGCAGTTAAATTGGTGTGATATTTTCATACTCTTGATCTAAATAGCTCTGTTCCTGGTTGTTGCTCCCTATGTGTCCTTTTGTTGTTTCTGTGACCGCCTCGGGAGTTTTCTGCAAGTTAGCCACATCTGCATGTTTTTGCAATATTTTTGATTTTTGCAAGATGATCATAAATGTATGTATTTAACAGCAGTAAAGATGGTTTATGACAAAATGAATTAAAAATAATAAAAAAAATGAAAACCAGCTCTGTCATGCTGAGCACACCTGCAAATGCAAACAAACGACAATTGTTATATATCACCATGAACGTCACATTGAGAGCAATAATTCTGAGTCTATCATTTACTGTTTACTCTAAACTGAGCTGTAGAGGCATTTAAAGCTTTGCCTATTGATAACACAGTTTTGAGGCCTGCCACATGTGGCATCTATTTATTCTGCACTACTTCATCTTTTATTTTGTACAAAAATTTGGGGATTAAAGCGTGTTTATGTGCAATAAAATTCAGTTTGGTGTTTTATACGATTTTTAAACAGAAAGCAAGGGCGTTATGGGACTTTAAATGAGGTGCATGATAACATACACCTTCATCCCTAATTCAGAAATAAGAAAGGGGTTTTTGGGACTTTGAGTGAGGCACAAGACACGTGGTAGGAGAAACTGTAAAATTGTTTAATAGGCATATAAACAAAGCATATCTGAAAAAAGGTACCAAATAGGATCTAATGCTTTGCCCAGATATTAAGAAAAAAAGGTAGGGGCAAGGGGAAACAAGACGTACCGTATTTATCGGCGTATAACACGCACCGGCGTATAACACGCACCCCAATTTAGGAGGGAATTTTAAGGAAAAAAAAACGTTTTAGGGGGGAAGTTGAAGGGAAAAAAACTTACATTTAAATGCCCATCATTGCAGCCTTCTCAGTGCAGCCTTGCCCCAGTGCAGCCTTGCCCCAGTGCAGCCTTGCCCCAGTGCAGCCTTGCCCCAGTGCAGCCATGTCAGTGCAGCCTTGTCAGTGCAGCCTTGTCAGTGCAGCCATGTCAGTGCAGCCTTCCCCAGTGCAGCCTTCCCCAGTGCAGCCTTCCCCAGTGCAGCCTTCCCCAGTGCAGCCATGTCAGTGCAGCCTTGCCCCAGTGCAGCCTTGCCCCAGTGCAGCCTTCGATCCCCTGTCCCTGCTTCCTGGGCATCAAAATCGCCGACTGCGATTTGAAAATGGCGCCGCCAAAGCCGAAATACACAGAGCCGGTCCTCAGCTCTTTCCGGCGGCTCTTGTTCACTTTCGGCTCCACTCGTAGTCCCGAGCGGAGCTATCCGAGTAGGGACTACGAGTGGAGCCGAAAGTAAACGAGAGCCGCCGGAAAGAGCCGAGGACCGGCTCTGTGTATTTCGGCGCCGGCATTTTCAAATCGCGGTCGGCGATTTTTAAGTTTTGACAGCTCGGGATCGCAGGGGATCGGCGTATAACACGCACCTGCGACTTTCCCCTGATTTTAAGGGGAAAAAAGTGCATGTTATATGCCGATAAATACGGTATATCTCCCTGGAATACTTATGGTACATATAAATTGTTCTGAATAAGCAGTGTTGCAAGTCAGGATCTGCAAGGCAAGTCTATCCCGGGAGCTAAGCGAATGAACCCAAGGAAGAAGCGCAAATATTATATGACATAAAAAATTGCAACTACCATTGTTTTATATATAAATTTTTGGCTATAAAATTACTGAAAACCTCCAGGACATTAGGGGGGTCATTTACTATAGCGCTGGGAGGTACTGGGCACTATTACATATAATAGAGCCCATTTTAGGCAATAAGGGTTTCAACAGGCGAACGTGCAAATAAAAATGAGCACTATTAGCGGCGAACATGCGTTAGTAAATTCGGAAATCAGTGCTATTTAGCGATTTTGCGTATATACAAATGCCAATTTCTACTAAGTTATGATATAGCACTACACTGCAACCATGATCCATGTATGTGAAAGGAACATTTTTTATGTGAGATGTGCTCTACCTCGTGTGTGTATATATTGATGTGTGTTGCAATTAGTATTCCTAGTTTTTTTCCTTCTTTTGCTAACGAATGCAGTTATGAATGATTATTACAGAGTAATGTCTGCTATTCTGTAAAGTTACATGTGTTGAACATTTAGGTTACCAATTTGTTGTATGTTTTTTTAAATATATTTAGGTGACTATAAAGCGGTAATTATTTATGTTCATTCTTTAATCATACTACACTATTATGCAGGTCGTAGTGTATTTAGCACAATGGCTTGGTGGTCTGCTCAGGTGTCTCCACAGCGCTCATGGTATGAGTACAAATCCCTACCATCCACCAGCTGTGTTTATTTTTTCAGTGCACAAGCGAATTAAAATAAACAAACAAAGAAATGTAAACTGCCCGTTAGCTAGTGTGTGGTGTTTGGAAGTCCACACCATAATATTATTGAATATTTACATACCATTGCATGCATTTGAAGCGTTAATATAACAAAATCAGCCAAATTAAAGTGCATTGGCTAATTGACATTCGCCTATTTTCAGCATACGCTGCTTTGGCTAATTGTCATTTGCCTTTTTTTCACCAAGTCAATCTTTTAGTCTCTCTCTATGGGATTTGAACCCATGAGTCCTTCAAAGCCTGAGTTTTTCAAGGTAGAAGTGCTGACGACTTGGGCATAGCACAATCTTACATAGAATATACATTTTACTAGTGTTTGATGTTTCTTCTCCCCAAGCTGTCTTCTCCCCGAGCCGTCTCTCCTGCCGCTGCCGTCTTCTCCTGCTGCTGTGTTCTTCCGCGGGTAATGGGCAGTGCGGAAAAACACAGCAGATAAAGAAGACGGCGGTGGCAGGAGAGATGGCTCTGGGAGAAGACAGCTTGGGGAAAGGATGAAGGAGGGAGAGACAGCGGCAGGAGAAGACAGCTCAGGGAAGAAGACAGCTCAGAGCTATTTTACAATAAAGGACTTGTCAAAAACCAGCTATTGTTTTGTTTTTTACATTTCACTGCTTTTTTTAGTGAACGGGTAGGGGTAGGATGTCCCCCATACCCATTCACATGGGGGGCAGAATATGGGGGCCCCCTTGTAAAAGGGGGCTTTCAGATTCTGATAAACCCCCTGCCCGCAGACTGACAACCACAGGCCAGGGTTGTCGGGAAGAGGCCCTTGTCCCCATCAACATGGGGGCAAGGTGCTTTGGAGCATGTGGCCTGGTACGGTTAAGAAGGGGAGGGTGCTCGCTCGTCCCCCCCTATGCTGACCTCCAGGCTGCATGCTTGGATAAGGGTCTGGTATGGATTTTGGGGAGCCCCACGTCAATTTAAATAAAAATGGTGTGGGGTTCCCCTTAAAGTCCATACCAGACCCGAAGGGCCTGGTATGTACTGGGGGGGGGGGGGGTTAGAGACCCTACAGCGTTTTTTTCCTTGATTTTTGGAATCCCACACTATAATATTATTGAATAAGTACATACCATTGCATGCATTTGAAGATTTAAAATATGGAATAAACCAAACTGATGTGCATTGGCTAATTATGCTGCTGAGTACAATACACATGTTCAGGAGATGATACCATCCTTATGGGATTTGAACTCATGGCTTGAACCTTTGAAGGTGGCAGGGCATACCACTATGCTACAGAGCTGAGCACATACCTACACAGAAAATAAATTTACTAATGTTTGATCCTATACATTAATGTTTTGCATTTCAGGCATTCAAATTATAGTAATACCATGCTCATGCTGATGTGGCAATGCCTGTGTAATCTTGAGGTCTATGGACGCAGGTGTCGCAGGGAAAGTCGCGCAATTTTCCAGCGATTTTGCGCCTGCAATTTTGCCACAATTTCAGGGAATGCCTGTGTAGATTTGTCTATGGACCTCAACTCACATCAAAGTCGGACCAAAGTAGTACAGGGACTACTTTGAAGTTTAAAGTACTCATGGAAAATCATGAGGTATGACTTGTCATGTGACTCTCATGTCCAAAGTCGCAGGAAAAGTCGCACAAGTGTGAAAGGGGCCTCAGCCCAACTTTATGAGTGATTTTAGAGACATCAGTGCACTTTCCTGCACAGATGTCTAGTTGAATCGCATAGGTCCCAACTGTCCCTGATTTGGAACGAAGTCCCTCTTTCCTCATTTGTCCCTCATTTTGTTCTGATCTATATAGTTGTATATAAAATGCACTTTTTATCTTTCAAAAAGGGTTTCCCAGCACTAAACCTTTTCATCTAATTTCTAAATTGCTTTGTTTGTAAATTTCCAAAGCCAATCTAAAGGAATATTATTGGTAAAAAAAGCACTTGGGGGTTTAACTAATAATTCTTTTTTTTTTTTTTTGGAATAATTCTCCTTTTAAGGAGGTGTTTTAGGGGGTGTGTCCTATGCCTACATAATTTTGCTAATAGGTGTCCCTTATACCTCAAAAAGTTGGGAGGTAAGAAATTGCCCCTGAAGTCACCCAAAGTAGTGCAGGAACTACTCTTGGGAATCGGTGCGGCGTCCATTTGCCATCAATAGGTGCCGATTTGGCCCATAATTTGACATGTCAATTCAGAGCTATGTGAACATGGGTGAAGTTGCATGCATATGAATGGAAATCATAAGGGGCAATTTTTCATCCGACTCTGAGGTCCAAAGCTGCATGAAAAGTTACCCAAGTGTGAAAGTAACCTAAGTAACCTAATGAGATTAATTGATAACACCCTTGAATTAGGCCCTATTTGCACTTGTGCGACCTTAAAATTGCACAGCTTTGCCATGACGAGAAGCAATGCCTGTGTAATCCTGTGGTGTATGGACCTCAAATCGCATCAAAGTCAAACCAAGGTAGTGCAGGGACGAATTTGCCCCACTTTCAGGATGCACAAGTGACAATAAGGCCAAATTCAAAAGGTATTATCCATGAATCTCATTAACACTGCTGCGACCTGAAAGTCACACTATTTTGCTGCCACTTTGCCACTGCAACCTGGCCCCAACTTCTGGGAATGCCTGTGTAATATAGCGACCTATCTACCTCAAGTCACATGAAAGTCACACCAAAGTAGTACAGAAACTACTTTGAAGTTGGTGCGACTTAAAGTAGCACAGATATGAATGGTCATCATTGAGAATCATGGGGTACAACTTGTCATGCAGCTCGGAGGTCCAAATTTACTGGAAAAGTCACCCAAGTGTGAAACAAGTCATATATAGGAGCTCTCATTTATTTTTGCATAGACCTTACTGATTTACATCAGCAGAACAAATGCAGGAAGTGATGTATGCACATGGGCCAGAAACAAATGTATGGTGATGCCAAACAAATCAGTGAACCCAACCCACACCAAATCTAACTACCACCTCCACCCCCACAATTACATATCCTACACTTAAAATCGCATTAAAAACGCTGCGCTATCAAAGGTATAAGAAAAAAGCCTCTGAACTGGTAAAAATACATCCTCTACACTGTGGTAATAATAATGTATAAAATATATAATGAAAAATATCTAAAATAGCACGTGCTTAATAGCTGCAAGTGGTTAACATGTCTCATAAACAATGTAAAAGTACTAAAATCGAATTAAAAAATAAAATGACACGTGCTTAAAGAGGAGTTCCACCCAGGGGGGCCATTAAAAAAAAAAAAAATTAAAAGTCATTAGCTACAAATACTGCAGCTGCTGACTTTTAATTGGACACTTACCTGTCCCTGGGTCCAGCGGTGCGGGGGATCGAAGCCCCGCTCGTCCCCCCCCTCCGCTCGTCGGCGCCGGCATTTCAACTGTGGGCGCCGGGCTGTGGCTTCACAGCCTGGCACCCACTGCGCATGCGCGAGCGGCGCCGAGCGCCGTGATTGGCCGCTCAATCACCTGGGACCTGCAATGGGTCCCAGATGATTGACAGGAGGGAGGGAGAAGAGCCGAGCCCTTCCTGTGCCAGGGGGAAGTGATGTCACCAGCCCAGGCAGACGAAGGGGCAGATTACGAGGGACCACCTAGCAACAGGCATTTAGAGGTAAGTAAAAAAAAAAAAAATATCCAAATGTTTTTTTGTTTTTTTTTTTTTAGAATTTTTTAGGTATGTTCTTTTTTTTGGGTGGAACCCCACTTTAACCACTTGCCGACCGCCTAACGCAGATATACTGCGGCAGAATGGCACGGGCAGGCAAAATCACGTACCCATACGTGATCTGCCTCCCGCGGGCGGGGGGGTCCGATCGGACCCCCCCCCCGGTGCCAGCGGCGGTCGGCTTGTGACTGGAAGCGATGAGAGGCGAGGGGGAGACCATCCGATCGTGGCCCCCACCTCGCGATCGCTCCCAGCCAATAGGAATCCTCCTCTGCCTGTGTGTAGTTTCACACAGGCAGAGGATGTGATGTCATCTCTCCTCGGCTTGGCAGTTTCCGTTCCAGCGCCGAGGAGAGAAGACATGTGAGTGCACAACACACACACACAGTAGAACATGCCAGGCATACTTTACACCCCCGACCCCCCCCCCCCCCCCCCGTCACAAACTGACACCAAGCAGTATTTTTTTTTTTTTTCTGATTACTGCTAGGTGTCAGTTTGTGACAGTTAGAAGTGTTAGGGCAGTGAGTATTAGCCCCCTGTAGGTCTAGGGTACCCCCCTAACCCCCCTAATAAAGTTTTAACCCCTTGATCACCCCCCGTCACCAGTGTCACTAAGCGATCATTTTTCTGATCGCTGTATTAGTGTTGCTGGTGACGCTAGTTAGGGACGTAAATATTTAGGTTCGCCGTCAGCGTTTTATAGCGTCAGGGACCCCCATATACTACCTAATAAATGTTTTAACCCCTTGATTGCCCCCTAGTTAACCCTTTCACCCCTGATCACCGTATAACCGTTGCGGGTGACGCTGGTTAGTTTGTTTATTTTTTATAGTGTCAGGGCACCTGCCGTTTATTACCGAATAAAGGTTTAGCCCCCTGATTGCCCGGCGGTGATATGCGTCGCCCCAGGCAGCGTCAGATTAGCGCCAGTACCGCAAACACCCACGCACGCAGCATACGCCTCCCTTAGTGGTATAGTATCTGAACGGATCAATATCTGATCCGATCAGATCTATACTAGTGTCCCCAGCAGTTTAGGGTTCCCAAACACGCAGTGTTAGCGGGATCAGCCCAGATACCTGCTAGCACCTGCGTTTTGCCCCTCCGCCCGGCCCAGCCAAGCCCACCCAAGTGCAGTATCAATCGATCACTGTCACTTACAGAACACTAAACGCATAACTGCAGCGTTCGCAGAGTCAGGCCTGATCCCTGCGATCGCTAACAGTTTTTTTGGTAGCGTTTTGGTGAACTGGCAAGCACCTGCCCCAGGCAGCGCCAGGTTAGCGCCAGTACCGCTAACACCCACGCACGCAGCATACACCTCCCTTAGTGGTATAGTATCTGAACGGATCAATATCTGATCCGATCAGATCTATACTAGCGTCCCCAGCAGTTTAGGGTTCCCACAAACGCAGTGTTAGCGGGATCAGCCCAGATACCTGCTAGCACCTGCGTTTTGCCCCTCTGCCCGGCCCAGCCCAGCCCACCCTAGTGCAGTATCGATCGATCACTGTCACTTACAAAACACTAAACGCATAACTGCAGCGTTCGCAGAGTCAGGCCTGATCCCTGCGATCGCTAACAGTTTTTTTGGTAGCGTTTTGGTGAACTGGCAAGCACCAGCGGCCTAGTACACCCCGGTCGTAGTCAAACCCGCACTGCAGTAACACTTGGTGACGTAGCGAGTCCCATAAGTGCAGTTCAAGCTGGTGAGGTGGCAAGCACAAGTAGTGTCCCGCTGCCACCAAGAAGACAAACACAGGCCCGTCGTGCCTATAATGCCCTTCCTGCTGCATTCGCCAATCTTAATTGGGAACCCACCACTTCTGCAGCGCCCGTACTTCCCCCATTCACATCCCCAACCAAATGCAGTCGGCTGCATGAGAGGCATTTTCTTTATGTCCTCCCGAGTACCCCTACCCAACGAACCCCCCCCAAAAAAGATGCCGTGTCTGCAGCAAGCGCGGATATAGGCGTGACACCCGCTATTATTGTCCCTCCTGTCCTGACAATCCTGGTCTTTGCATTGGTGAATGTTTTGAACGCTACCATGCACTAGTTGAGTATTAGCGTAGGGTACAGCATTGCACAGACTAGGACACACTTTCACAGGGTCTCCCAAGATGCCATCGCATTTTGAGAGACCTGAACCTGGAACCGGTTACAGTTATAAAAGTTACAGTTACAAAAAAAAGTGTAAAAAAATAAAAAAAACACAAACAAAAATATAAAATAAAAAAAAATAGTTGTCGTATTATTGTTCTCTCTCTCTCTCTCTCTCTCTCTATTGTTCTGCTCTTTTTTACTGTATTCTATTCTGCAATGTTTTATTGTTATTATGTTTTATCATGTTTGTTTTTCAGGTATGCAATTTTTTTATAGTTTACTGTGCTTTATTGTTAACCATTTTTTGTCTTCAGGTACGCCATTCACGACTTTAAATGGTTATACCAGAATGATGCCTGCAGGTTTAGGTATCATCTTGGTATCATTCTTTTCAGCCAGCGGTCGGCTTTCATGTAAAAGCAATCCTTGCGGCTAATTAGCCTCTAGACTGCTTTTACAAGCAGTGGGAGGGAATGCCCCCCCCCCAACGTCTTCCGTGTTTTTCTCTGGCTCTCCTGTCTCAACAGGGAACCTGAAAATGCAGCCGGTGATTCAGCCAGCTGACCATAGAGCTGATCAGAGACCAGAGTGGCTCCAAACATCTCTATGGCCTAAGAAACCGGAAGCTATGAGCATTTTATGACTTAGATTTCGCCGGATGTAAACAGCGCCATTGGGAAAGCATTTTATCACACCGATCTTGGTGTGGTCAGATGCTTTGAGGGCAGAGGAGAAATCTAGGGTCTAATAGACCCCAATTTTTTCAAAAAAGAGTACCTGTCACTACCTATTGCTATGATAGGGGATATTTACATTCCCTGAGATAACAATAAAAATGATTTAAAAAAAAAAATGAAAGGAACAGTTTAAAAATAAGATAAAAAAAAAAAAAAAATAATAAAGAAGAAAAAAAAAAAAAAAAAAAGCACCCCTGTCCCCCCTGCTCTCGCGCTAAGGCGAACGCAAGCGTCGGTCTGGCGTCAAATGTAAAAAGCAATTGCACCATGCATGTGAGGTATCACCGCGAAGGTCAGATCGAGGGCAGTAATTTTAGCAGTAGACCTCCTCTGTAAATCTAAAGTGGTAACCTGTAAAGGCTTTTAAAGGCTTTTAAAAATGTATTTAGTTTGTCGCCACTGCACGTTTGTGCGCAATTTTAAAACATGTCATGTTTGGTATCCATGTACTCGGCCTAAGATCATCTTTTTTATTTCATCAAACATTTGGGCAATATAATGTGTTTTAGTGCATTAAAATTTAAAAAAGTGTGTTTTTTTCCCCAAAAAATGCGTTTGAAAAATCGCTGCGCAAATACTGTGTGAAAAAAAAAAATGAAACACCCACCATTTTAATCTGTAGGGCATTTGCTTTAAAGAAAATATATAATGTTTGGGGGTTCAAAGTAATTTTCTTGCAAAAAAAAATTATTTTTTTTATGTAATCAAAAAGTGTCAGAAAGGGCTTTGTCTTCAAGTGGTTAGAAGAGTGGGTGATGTGTGACATAAGCTTCTAGATGTTGTGCATAAAATGCCAGGACAGTTCAAAACCCCCCCAAATGACCCCATTTTGGAAAGTAGACACCCCAAGCTATTTGCTGAGAGGCATGTCGAGTCCATGGAATATTTTATATTGTGACACAAGTTGCGGGAAAGAGACTATTTTTTTTATTTATTTTTTTTGCGCAAAGTTGTCACTAAATGATATATTGCTCAAACATGCCATGGGAATATGTGAAATTACACCCCAAAATACATTCTGTTGCTTCTCCTGAGTACGGGGATACCACATGTGTGAGACTTTTTGGGAGCCTAGCCGCGTACGGGACCCTGAAAACCAAGCACCGCCTTCAGGCTTTCTAAGGCCGTAAATTTTTGATTTCACTCTTCACTGCCTATCACAGTTTCGGAGGCCATGGAATGCCCAGGTGGCAAAAAAAACCCCCAAATGACCCCATTTTGGAAAGTAGACACCCCAAGCTATTTGCTGAGAGGTATAGTGAGTATTTTGCAGACCTTACTTTTTGTCACAAATTTTTAAAAATTGAAAAAAGAAAAAAAAAATTTTTTTTCTCGTCTTTCTTTATTTTTCAAAAACAAATGAGAGCTGCAAAATACTCACCATGCCTCTCAGCAAATAGCTTGGGGTGTCTACTTTCCAAAATGGGGTCATTTGGGGGGGGGGGTTTGTGCCACCTGGGCATTCCATGGCCTCCGAAACTGATAGGCAGTGAAGAGTGAAATCAAAAATTTTCACCCTTAGAAATCCTGAAGGCGGTGATTGGTTTTCGGGGCCCCGTATGCGGCTAGGCTCCCAAAAAGTCCCACACATGTGGTATCCCCATACTCAGGAGAAGTAGCTAATTGTATTTTGGGTGCAATTCCACATATGCCCATGGCCTGTGTGAGCAATATATCATTTAGTGACAACTTTGTGCAAAAAAAAAAAAAAATTGTCACTTTCCCGCAACTTGTGTCAAAATATAAAAAACATTCCATGGACTCAACATGCCTCAAAGCAAATAGCTTGGGGTGTCTACTTTCCAAAATGGGGTCATTTGGGGGGGTTTTATGCCATCTGGGCATTTTATGGCCTTCAAAACTGATAGGTAGTGAGGAGTAAAATCAAAAATGTACGCCCTTAGAAATCCTGAAGGCAGTGATTGGTTTTCGAGGCCCCGTACGCGGCTAGGCTCCCAAAATGTCCCACACATGAGGTATCCCCATACTCAGGAGAAGCAGCTAAATGTATTTTGGGGTGCAATTCCACATATGCCCATGGCCTGTGTGAGCAATATATCATTTAGTGACAACTTTTTGTAATTTTTTATTTTTTTTTTGTCATTATTCAATCACTTGGGACAAAAAAAATGAATATTCAATGGGCTCAACATGCCTCTCAGCAATTTCCTTGGGGTGTCTACTTTCCAAAATGGGGTCATTTGTGGGGGTTTTGTACTGCCCTGCCATTTTAGCACCTCAAACGACATAGGCAGTCATAAATTAAAGGCTGTGTAAATTCCAGAAAATGTACCCTAGTTTGTAGGCGCTATAACTTTTGCACAAACCAATAAATATACACTTATTGACATTTTTTTTTACCAAAGACATGTGGCCCAATACATTTTGGCCTAAATGTATGAATAAATTGAGTTTATTGGATTTTTTTTAGAACAAAAAGTAGAAAATATCATTTTTTTTCAAATTTTTCGGTCTTTTTCCGTGTATAGCGCAAAAAATAAAAACGGCAGAGCTGATCAAATAACATCAAAAGAAAGCTCTATTTGTGGGAAGAAAAGGACGCAAATTTCGTTTGGGTACAGCATTGCATGACCGCGCAATTAGCAGTTAAAGCGACGCAGTGCCAAATTGTAAAAAGTGCTCTGGTCAGGAAGGGGGTGAAACCTTCCGGGGCTGAAGTGGTTAATAGCCAAGTAATAAAGTGACAGTGTGCATTTATATAGTGATAAATTTTTTTTTAAAAACAAATAAGTCCGTGGAAATTTAAACAGATCCAAATACTGGAATTATAAAAGTGCTTAAGTGCACTGTGCAAAGTTCAAATTGATCCAATTTACAGGTGCTCCACACCCCATGCGATTCAGTATACTGTGAAAGTGATGCAATAATCAGACACTGTGTTCTCACTCAGGTGCTTCCCCCCATGTAATGAAGGCTCACCTTAACCACTTGACAACTGGGCACTTAAACCCCCTTCGTGACCAGACCAATTTTCAGCTTTCAGCGCTCTCACACTTTGAATGACAATTACTCAGTCATGTAATACTGTACCCAAATGAATTTTGTGTCCTTTTTTTCATACAAATAGAGCTTTCTTTTGGTGGTATTTGATCACCTCTGGGCTTTTTATTTTTTGCGCTATAAATGAAAAAAGACCGAAAATTTAGAAAAAAAACACATTTTTCTTCGTTTCTGTGATAAAATTTTGCAAATTATTAATTTTTCTTCATAAATTTTGGCCACAATTTATACTGCTACATATCTTTGGTAAAAATAACCAAAATTAGTGGATATTATTTGGTCTGTGTGAAAGTTATAGAGTCTACAAGTTGTGGTGCAAATCATAATAAATTGATCACACCTGATGTACTGGTGGCCTGTCATTTCTTGTGACCCGAACAAGTCAGGACAGTACAAATACCCCCCAAATGACCCCTTTTTTGAAAGTAGACATTCCAAGGTATTCAGTAAGATGCATGGTGAGGTTTTTGATGTTGTCATTTTTTCCCACAATTCTTTGCAAAATGAAGATTTTTTTTTTTTCCTCCCATAAAATTGTCATTGTAATTGGTTATTTCTCTCACATGGCATGTGTATACCACAAATGATGCCCCAAAATACATTCTGCTACTCTTTCTAAGTATGGCGATACCACATGTGTGGGACTTTTTCACAGCCTAGCCACATAGAGAGGCCCAACATGCAGGGAGCACCATCTAGTGTTCTATGAGCATAAATGACACATCTAACTTGTTAACTACCTATTACATTTTGAAGGCCCTGGAGCACCAGAACAATGGAAACGCCCACAAAATGACCCCATTTTGGAAAGCTAACACCCCAACGTATAATCTATGAGGCATAATGAGTCTTTTGAACGGTTCATTTTTTTCCAGAAGTTTTTGGAAAATGTGGAAAAAAAATGAAAACACATTTTTTTTTTACACAAAGTTGTCCATTTATAAGCTATTTCCAACACATAGCATGTACATAGCAAAAATGACACCTCAAAATACATTCTGCTACTCCTCCTGAGTATAGCGATACCACATGTGTAAGACTTTTACACAGCCTGGCCACATACAGGGGCACAATACTGAAATAGCACCTTCAAGGGTTTTAGGAGCATAAATTACACATCTCATTTCTCACCCACCTATTACACTTTTGATGGCCATGGAGCACCAGGACAATGGAAACGCCCACAAAATGACCCCATTTTGGAAAGCTAACACCCCAACGTATAATCTATGAGGCATAATGAGTCTTTTGAACGGTTCATTTTTTTCCAGAAGTTTTTGGAAAATGTTGTCCATTTATAAGCTATTTCCAACACATAGCATGTACATAGCAAAAATGACACCTCAAAATACATTCTGCTACTCCTCCTGAGTATAGCAATACCACATGTGTAAGACTTTTACACAGTCTGGCCACATACAAGGAACACCGTCAGGTGTTCTAGGGACACATAGCATGCACATACCAAGAATTACACCCCAAAATACATTCTGTTGAGCAAAGGGTAAAAAAAAAGATTACCTGTGGTTTTAGTAGCACAGTTGTCCACAGGAGGATAGCACTGGTCCAGGCAGCAGGCAGGGACTTGGTCAGCAAAAGCGAACGCAATTGTCCAGGCAACAGACAGGAACACTGTCCATAGTCAGTACAGGCAGCAGGCAGGGATACTGTCCATATACAGTCCAGGGTCAGTGCAGGCAGAGATTGTCAGCAGTGCCAAAATATTGATCCTGGTAGTAGGCAGGAACATGGTCCATCCATGTGGTGTGGTCAGTTCATGCGACAGGCAGAGGCATGATGGCATAGGTCCTACAGGCAGCAGGCAGAAGTAGGGCCTCGTTCAGGACAGAATGGGGACAGGGGTAGAGGCTTCTCCCACCCAAATCTCTTTGAAGCTTCCGAGTCTCCAGACCCTAATCTAGGAATGAGAAAACAAAAAAAATGTTTTCTTCATCCAGAAAAACAATTCTGGAGCCCCTCACATATGTGAGACCCCTGTGTTATGAATCCCACTAGTCCAGTAGCAGGGTACAAGATCAGTCCAAGAGGCAGGCAAAAAGGATGGTCAAACAGTCCAGGGTCAGTTCCAGATCAGGCAGAGGTATGAACAGAATCGGTAGGCAGAAGCGTGGTCGAAAAACAAGCCAGGGTCAGTTCCAGATCAGGCAGAGATATAAACAGAATCGGTAGGCAGAAGCGTGGTCGAAAAACAAGCCAGGGTCAGTTCCAGATCAGGCAGAGATATAAACAGAATCGGTAGGCAGAAGCGTGGTCGAAAAACAAGCCAGGGTCAGTTACAGAGCAAGCAGAGGCATAAGGGGTGTGAAGGTAAATGGCAGGAAGTGAGGGTTATGTTTACCATACTTCACTAATAATTTAGTGAAGTATGGTAATGGCGGAAACAGTTAATTATACAGAGGCCTGGTTGGGAAGGACATTGGGGACAATAAAAAGTAGTGTCTCTTCTCACTCCTCCTTTGGTGCACACCCGGCATTTTTTCTGCCGTTTTTGGCCTGTTGGTCTGGGGGGCATTTTTTCGGTGAAAGTGGCGTTCGGACAGTCTACTAATCACATCGGATCGAATGGTTTCTGGTGGGCCGTTCGGGTATATAAGGGCAGTGATGATTTCCTCCTGGTATCCAAGGAAGGATTTGGGGCTTGCAGTGGATTTATGATAAATAACATAGCTGTTATATATGGCCAAATTGAACAAATATATCAAAACTTTTTTATACCACTGGTATGTTCTTCTCGTGGCAAGATAGGGTTCGAGCATCTGGTCGTTGAAGTCGACACCCCCCATATACTTGTTGTATTCAAAGATGCATGTGGGCTTTTGAATTACCCCATTCCTCCTGGTTATCTCCACGACGGTGTTATTGTGGATTGATGAAAGCACGTAGACGTCCCTTCTGTCCCTCCACTTCACAGCCAGAATTTCCTCATTCCTCAAGCTCGCCATTTCCCCTCTTCTTAGCTTTTTGTTCACGAGGCTTTGAGGAAGCCCTTCCGGTTCTTCCTTATGGTGCCACATGCTGGAGTCTTCTGTCTGTGAAGATTTCGGAACAGGGGCAGACTAGAATAAAAATTGTCCACATATAGATGGTAGCCTTTTTCCAGGAGTGGGTTTATGAGTTCCCAAACGACTTTCCCAATCGATCCGATATATTCTGGGCAATTAGGGGGATGTAGCTGGGTGTCCTTCCCTTCGTATACCATGAAGGCATAGGTATATCCTGTAGCTCGGTCGCATAATTTATACATTTTCACCCCATAGCGGGCCCTTTTGGTGGGAATAAATTGTTTTATGCCCAATCTGCCACTAAATTTGACCAGGGACTCATCCACACATATGTGCTGGTCTGGGGTAAATAACTGGGGGAAGATATCAGAAAAATATTTTAGTAGTGGGCAAATTTTATATAGCTTGTCAAAATGTGGGTCATTTCGGGGAGGGCACTGGGTATTGTCATTGTAGTGTAGGAATCTCATAATCATGAGATACCTGGTTCTGGGCATTACAGAGGAAAAGATGGGCATGTGGTGGATGGGGAGGGTAGACCAATAGGAACGTAATACATTTTTTTTTGGTTAGTCCCATACAGAATGTGAGGCCCAAAAAAATTCTAAACTCCTCCACTGTTAGGGCTCTCCATTCGTAGGGACGGGCATAATAGGACGTTGGGTTACTTGCTATGTATTGTTGGGCATATAGATTGCACTGGGCCACAATCGATGCAAGCATGTCCTCAGTAAAAATAAGGTTGAAAAAATCTAAAGGTGAAGAATTTTCTGTATCCACCTGGACTCCTGGCTGGGCAGTAAAAGGGGGAATGATAGCTTCTCCTGAATTGGGTGGCAGCCATAAGGGGTTCGTAAGGGTGTAGGGAAGGCTGGCATGGGACCTAACCCTTTGGGCCTGAGGTGACACCCCACTGGTACGTGGACTTTGTCGAGGTACTGCGGTGCTGGTGGATGGCATTGCGGTGATAGTGGATGGCATTGTGGTGATAGTGGATGGCATTGCGGTGCTGGTGGATGGCACTGCATCCTCACTAGTACGTCTTCGTCTGGCGGGCGGACTCTCATCCTCCTCTGAGGCTGTCAGTGTACCACTGCTGAGGACAGGCTCATAGTCCACGTCAGACTCAGAATCTGAATAGGAATCTGAAGTGGAGAGCTCCCCGTTGCTCTCGTCGGCCGCAAGAATATTATATGCCTCCTCAGCTGAATATACTCTTTGTGACATAGTGATGAAAAATGGCAGATATGTGGCACTGATGACACGTGACACTGGCAGATTGCACTGGTGATAGATGGCACTGATACGTGACACTGATGTGGTAGGTGACACTGGTGACACTGATATGGCAGGTGACAGACAGGTGGCACTGACGACAGATGGCACTGACAGATTGCACTGATACGTGGCACTGATACGTGGCAGGTGACACTGGCAGGTGGCACTGATGTGGCAGGTGGCACTGATGTGGCAGGTGGCACTGATGTGGCAGGTGGCACTGACAGGTGGCACTGATGTGGCAGGTGGCACTGACAGGTGGCACTGATGTGGCAGGTGGCACTGACAGGTGGCACTGATGTGGCAGGTGACACTGACAGGTGGCACTGATGTGGCAGGTGACACTGACAGGTGGCACTAAGGAAAGATGGCACTGACAGATGGCCCTGATGACAGATGGAAGCACTGTGGCACTGATGTGGCACTGTATGGGCACTGTATGGGCACTGTAGGGTGTTTCACTGAAGGCTCGGCAACTCACAGTAATGACAGATCGCTCTCTCTCCTCACACACGGTCTCTGTGTGAGGAGAGAAAGCCGGCAATGAGAGATGATCTCATATGTTTACATTTGAGATCATCTCTCATTGGAAGCTCGGATCGCGCTGTAAACGGCCGCTGTGATTGGCCGTTCACGGCGATCTGTGACTGGCTGTGTCCAAGGGACACGGCCAGAGCAGAATTTCCCCGATGCGCGCTCCCGGGAGCGCGCATTGCGGAAGTGAACAGGAGGCCGTCCAGGGACGCCCTCCCGGCAATTGGAGTTCGCGCTGTAGCCGTCTTTCGGCTATAGAGCGGACGCCTAGTGGTTAAGGTGTGTGACCTTGCTGTTAAGCTTGGTCGATACACACTTTAGAACCACTACAAGGTTCAACAGTGCGTCCGGGATCCTGGATCAATCGCCAATGTGCCTCAGTAAATCAATGAAAAAAGGATCTCATAGTGTAGTATGTTTATGCAATTTATTGAACCAAAAATAAACAGGTCCCACACAGGGTACTCACAATATCCAGGCACTTCAGTGCGCCATTCTACATCAAGCAAAAAACGAATGGTTGAAACCGGCCGGTAATGGGATGGTATGCTGATCGATCCTAACAGCTGATCTGCTAAGCGTGCCGTCCTGTCCCCTTCGCCTTCAAGTGTCGATACAAGGGAATTTTGTATCTTCCTCAGGGGGTGATGTGACATATCCTACACTACTACAGAACCTCCTCTTTGCTATAAAGGGACCTCGCCATGTCCACCTAGATGGAGATCCTGACCAGCACAGGCACTTCCGGGTCAGAAGGTGAAACCACGCTCTTTTGATCGCAACCACGATTAGTATTTTTTATTTTCGTAGATATGCAAATCTGTGTTTCTACATATAACGATATTTGAAGGCAAACTTAAGGGAGTTTGATAACAAATGGTGTCCCTGGGATTGCAGCAGGTGAATTACAAAGACAAAGGCCCAGTTTGAGCCCTGGTTCACACTGACAGCGGGAGGAAATCGTGCGAGTTCAGCTGAACTCACACGATTTACCGTATTTATCGGCGTATAACACACACTTTTTTCCCCTTAAAATCAGGGGAAGATCATGGGTGCGTGTTATACACCGATCCCCACTCTCTGTGTGACAAAAAAGCCACGAGCGCCGTGAAAAAACCGAGCGCCGACGGAAAAAAACAAGCGCCGCCGAAAAAGACCGAGCTGAGTGCTCGGCTCCATTCGCAGTCACGCCGCCCCGCCTCCCTGCTGAGGATGAGAAGCGAGTGCTTCCGAAAAAGACCGAGCCGAGTATACTGTGTACTCGGCTCGGCTCGCAGTCCCGCCCAGCTCCTTTGATGGACATAACACTCCGTCCAATGGCAGGACTGGGCGGGACTGCGATCCGAGCCGAGTACACAGTATACTCGGCTCGGTCTTTTTCGGAAGCGCTCGCTTCTCATCCTCAGCAGGGAGGCGGGGCAGCGTGACGAGCCGAGTACACAGATTTTGCTGCTTACGACAATGGGCAAGGCTGTAAATGGACACTGATCATTCTGCAATGATGGACAAGGCTACAGATGAACACTGATGAGGCTGCATTGATGGGCATTTAAATGTAAGTTTTTTTTCCTTAAACTTCCCTCCTAAAAGTTTTTTTCCTTAAAATGCTCTCCTAAACTTGGGGTGCGTGTTATACGCCGGCGCGTGTTATACGCCCATAAATACGGTAATTCCCGCGTATCAGTCCTTATGCTTTAAGGTGAAAAAACACCTGGCAGTCACCGGCCCCCTAGCCCCCCTGTTTTACTTACCTGAACCCCTTCATTCAGTCAGCGGGGACGTGCTGTCTCTCTCTCCACAGGCTCCCGGCTCTTGATTGGATAGATTAATAGCAGCGCAGCCATTGGTTACCGCTGCTGTCAATCAAATTTAATGACGTGGGCGCCGGGGGGGCGAGCCAAGTCCTGCATTCGGCCTCTATGGACGCCGAATGCTGGAATCAGGAGCGGGCCCGCAAGGTAATTCCCCGGGAGAGTGCTTCTCCCAGGGGGTTATCTGATACTGGGAGGAGCCGCGAGAGCCGCCTGGGGACCCCAGAAGAGCAGGTTCGGGGCCACTCTTTGCATCATGAGCTGCACAGTGGAGGTAAGTATGATATGTTTGTTATATAAAAAAAAAAAAATGTATTTAAAAAAAAAAATTACCCTTACAATCACTTTAAGTCCAGCATCATTTCCGTCTATTCAGTAAGAGGCAGCAGTTTGGTGTGTTCCTGATTCTGGCATGTCCAGTAACATTTCTTGTGATCTTCGTACTTTTTGTAGCTCTAACTTCTGGTGGCTGTGTAATGGAGAATATCACTAATCAATTAATGCTTCAAAACGAAGGTCTACCCACCTCTTTCCTCTTTTACAAAGTCTCTTTTATGTTGTCTCTTTCCGTATTTATTAACTCTCTTTGCCAACATCTGTTGCTAGATCGTCTGTTACTTTTATTCTTCAAAGTAGCATTGATGTAATAAATATTTTATATTGATTTAAGAAGAAATGTAAAATGTCCATTTCTAATCCCCTGAAGCCTTCTCTTGCATATGCAAAGCCTGCATAATGATGTATAATCAATATTGGCTGGTAATAAGGCTTTCAGGAAGTGATGCGTGATATTCAAGGGAATTCTAAGCTGTTTGATTCTTTCTTTATTTTTAAAGGGAGAATATGTTTTATAAGGCAGTGATGGCTTTATTAACATGGTTGTAAAACCGTGAATGAAAAATGAATAAAGCATGTCCTTCTAAAGTGTATACTTGCTTCATAACAGAAGCTCTTAGTGTGATTTCTGTCTGCTCTGTCATTCCTCTGCTACCTGCATCAGTCACTTCTGACAGTCTATGCCGACACCAGGCAATCCCGGAAGATGGCCCTGCCCCCCGCCCCTGCATGTTTCCGTATGAAACTGTTTGGGGGGGGGGATGTTCCTCTCAGGTATTAGATTACACTCAGCCCCCTGATCTATGCTATGCAGTGTGTAACATCAGATCCCCACCCCTGTCTCCTGGAGCTGAGAATTATTGTGTAAATTCTGTACTTTGAAATGGCTTTGGAGAAGAAAAGGCTGCAGATAAACAGGCACAACTTATGCAGGGGGATTTGTTTAATCTCTGTGTATCATCTGAGGCTATACCCTTCAGTTGGTATATGTAAGGGTTTACAACCACTTTAAGAACTACTTGACTATTTAATGCTGCTGACATCACTACTGGTAGTCTCAGTTTATACATCTACTCAATGACACTTAAGAGTCATATTTATGGAAGAAATGTTAAATTGTTGTACATTGCCTGAATTCGATCAATTGTCATCATCTTAAACATATGCAAATGAGGATTTTCGGCTAAATGTGCACCAGACATGGACTTAGCAAACCAATGATGGTGGGTTTTCATGAAGCAGTTTTCAAAAGAATCACTAATTTGCTATCTGAAAACAGTGTTTACATATTGTTGTTTAGATCGCCTAATGTAACAGTTGTGTTAGAAGTATGTATAATAAGTATGCAGATGTTACTGTGTCCTGGGATTTCAATTAAAGAATGGAAACATTTAGGAGGTGAACATTAGCAAATACCACTTGATCCATCAAACTCAAAGTTTAAACTGAGGCAAATAAATTTTTTGGTTGCAAAAATGTTATCATATACAAATAAAGTAGAACCTCAGCAATTGTTTTTCTCGTTTTGGTGAAAGTAAGGAACCTTCCCTGTTAAGTTTTTATTGCTCTCTGGTCCCTTGTTGAAGAGATTTGTCTTCACAATTTTTCATAATGGCCATTGTTACAAGGATAGCAAGTCACAGGGACATCCAAAATGTTATATTTGTCACCAGAGTAGATGGGATATTTTCCAATGGCGACAAGTGTTCAAGCCAATTGTGGAATATCACCTCACCTTGTGGAGATTTTCAATGGGCGAATTAAATAAAAAAAAAAAAAAAAAAAAAAGTCAAGTCGTCCAAATCCTACTCCATTTGTGTCTAACATTCTCCCCCTCCAAGACACTGCAACCAGAAATGGAAGGGTTTCAGAGGCACAGTCAGTTGTGGCACTCCAAAAAGCAGTGGGCAGGATTACCTGGGGCCAAGTGCTAATTTGCCAGGCTTATGAATTGCCAAAGATATTGCTGATAGTCATGCCCCTTGTACTATCTTCTTTTCCATTATAGTGCACGTAGGCATATCCTATATGGGAGTAACATCGCTGCTTTGAATTCAGTAGCACTGCAGCAGGGTTGTCTCCCCATCACAGGAAGTAGAAAGAAAAATGACTTCACTGGCAAGGTGTCACGTACCTGGTGGTGGAGCCCAGAATGCAAAGAGTAGCCTCTCGTGTGCCTCTGGTTCGAGAGCCCCTGATAGAGAAGACAGGGACTCAAGAGCGCATGGGGCCACAAGTGCTTGGCAAGTGGCAGGTGTAGAGTTGATCCGGACCTCTGGTGCAGCAGCAGGAGGACTGACAGGAACACTGGATCCACTGGCAGGAACTCAGGAACAACAGGCAACAGGGAGGTGTTCTGTAGTACAACTGGAGCACTGGAACAACTGGTAGATGAACCGGAACTCTTGGCAGGAACACTGGAACTGTTGACTGGATAGAGAAGCACTGTAGCTAGCAGAAACCCACGGACAAGCAGGCAGCAGGGAGGTGTTCTGTAGTACCACTGGAAGCACTAGCAAAGTCAGACAGGCCGGGTCAAACACAGGCAAGCAGAGCAGGTACAAAACGGAATCAGGAGAGTAGTCAGGGCACGGACCGGATCGGCAACAGACAGGCAGGTAATAACTGAAGGATGAGGCAGGAGAATCGTCAGACAAGCCGAGGTCGGGGACTGGCAGCAAACAGGAGAAGTCAGGAACAAGCCGGGTAACAGGAATCAGGTAAACAGGTATACTGGAAAGCTTAGGGTCACAGGGAACGCTGTAGACCGGACAGCAAGGAAGCATGCTGACAGGCACCCTAATCGCGCCAAAAGCTGTCACACTGCACGTCTGCGCGCCTCCACGTGCACACGTGCACGCCCGAGTACCGATCATACGTGCCCGTTCGTATCATCGTGTACCCGCGTACACCCGCTCGTATTAGCGCGCACCCGCATGCGTCCGTTCGCGCCAACGCGCCTCCGAACGCGTCCTCTGGCTCTATTGACAGTAGTTCTGTTAACCGATCTTCCGCCGACGGCTGAACTAACAGGACGTCTTTCATGACACAAGGTCAACAGATATTTGTGAGACTTGGCAGGTAGACTTAGACCCTTTTCACAATGGGGTTGTTTTAAGGAGCTTTAGGGCTAGAAATAGCCTCTGCTAAGTGCCTGAAAACCGCCTCCAATTCATTCAAGTGTGACTTTTCACACAGGGGCGGTGCGCTTGCGGGATATTCATAAAAAGTCCTGCAAGCAGCATCTTTGGGGTGGTTAGGGAGCGCTCCCAAAATGCCTTGCCCATTGGAATGAATGGGCAGCGCTTCCGAAACTCCTGAAAAGTGGGAGTTTTTAACCCTTTCTTTGGGCTAGACAGAGCTAAAGCGCCGCTAAAACGAGCGGAACTTTAGCGCTAACGTGGCTGCGGCCCTAGTGTGAAAAGGGTATAAGGGTAAACAGTAAGTGGAGATGCACTTATACTTATGAGCTTTTTTATAAGAGGCCAAAGCTCTTTTAATTTTTTATTTCTATTTTTAACAGGAGGCCAAAGCTGCAATGTAACACTGAATATGTAGCCATATATAGAAGTATTGTGCACACCACATAAAGCTACCTGGATGGTGCCATAAAAGCAATCTGAGAATCCAAGAAGTTGTTGAAAGCAATGGCTGGAAGCTATGCATCGCTCACAACATAAAAGGAGGTTATGTTCTACCAAGACTGTATTTATTTGTCAAAAATAACTATTGTTTGAAATGCTAATACCATGCTGATAATCATGATGTTATAAAAAAAAGTAAATGTTCTGACTTTAGTTTTTTTTAGGCAGTTATATATAGGTAATTTTAATTATTACATGAAGTACTGCTGAATACATATACCCATAGCAGAAATATTTAAATTGCTCTAGCTTAAAAAGGGTATGCATGTTTGAAAGCTGAGGTGGTTAAATAAGAATACTAATGCGCAAACCAAAATGTATAGGTCACCGAGTGGCTGCCGACATGAAATGGTGTTCCCACACAATGACAAACAAAGATAATAAATAAATATGGAGCTTACTCAATAAAAAAAAATAAACAGTGCAACAACTTCCAAAGTGACAATGCAATACAATGCTGAATAATAAATGTGCAAAGTATTGAATATACATAAATACTGGTAGATCCAAAAAAACGTGATCAGTCCCAAAATAAAGTGCTAATACAAAAAACCTGATCAGTCCAAAAATAACAGGGATGGATAATAAAGTGCTTGTGCAAAACTATGTATATTCAAATGTGACATCAGTGCAAAAATTCAGTTCATATAGTGATCAGCTTCCATCATCCATGCACCAATGATGAGCCCCGGCCTCTCACCTCAAATTAAGACCCCCTACAGGTCTAGAAGCACTTCTGTTGTTGAATATCTAGAATATCCAAAGCAGCAGGCTCTTTTCCTTGGAACATCCAGCCAGATCAGGTATATTTTGGAAAGGAAACTCCACTGTAAATGTTATCCTCCACTCTCCTCCATTAAAAGCTGTGTTTCAACGGAGAAAAGATATACCTGTCACCTTATAATGCCTACAAATATATACTGGTTGGCAATAATCAAGTCAATGTGTGGGAAGTAGAGGGTTAGGCATTGGACTGTTCAAGGGCAGGGTGGGGCTTCGACAAGAAGGCGACCAAACTTCCACCACACGTCACCTGTGTAGTAATGATTACCAACCCAACGCCTCTCCTCTGTGTTTATGAGGCTACTGCCGTAACCAGAAAACAGCATACAAAAAAATGTTTTCCAAGGAGAATCAGAGGAAAGAAGACCTCCCACGGAAAAAGGACGGTTACTATGGCTGTAGTGGGCAGGTAAAGGAGAGTAATAATAAAATACAACTCATTTTTATTAAGGTATCAAAGCTACAACAATTAAAAAGATGTTCCTCAGCAATAAGGAGCTATATTTAACTGGTCTTGCTGGACATCAAAAAGTGTCACACCAAAAATGCGTCAAAACATGTGGTGCACCAAACAAACAAATACACAGGCAAAGGCAAAACGCCAATAGAGGAAATATAAATAAAGCAATAGGTTGATACAAAGGGAAACTATGTATGCGTGGCCCCCAGGGGTGTGGAGAAACTATGAAAAAGTGCTGCCAAACAATAAGGTGCCTGTCTGACTTAATCCCGAATATTGCACAAAGTCTCCAAGTTTAGCTGGCAATTAGTTCCTTTTTTGTTGTCTAAAGTGAATGCAACATATAAAGGTGCAAGCGCATGCGAAAAACATTTAATCAAAAGTGTCAATTCCTGGAAGTAATTATGCAGCTGAAACAGAGTTCGAAGAACAATAGGAGACCAGATTCATATGTGGAGCGGTTAATAATATGGTGTTTGCTGACAGCTACCAGGTGAAATGGCCTTGATCAAGGTAAGGTAAATAATGCAAATATTGGTTTCCTTTTACCGCAATTAAGGTGTTGTCATCATTAGTCCTGTATAAGTCACATAAGGCTATCCCAGAATCTGAATCAGCCCCTGGGCCATGCAGTTCGTATATTGCAATAGAGTCTATAAAGAGACATGATGATTTTCTACGTTACCGCCTCCTTTCACTATGCAGGGATACTGTCCGGAATTTCTTGTATTTCCAATGAACAGGGCAACTCCACCGTGTCCTCTTCCACCAGAAAGACCGGTGGCCAAACATTTTGTTCAGTACCTCAGGGTAAAACTGATGGACTTAAGGTAAAGGGTATTTATGTCCTAAAGTTACCAGCAAGGAGGGGGGATTTCAATTGTATTCTACTGCAAAATGAAAAGTGGTGGATATACACTTTGAAATCCCTCGCTCCCCTGGGTATGAACACTGAACTCAATATGCAGCTATTTTTGGATCAGTGAAATTTGGCTGCCCTAGACTGTGGCATGGTCCTTTTTCCCTTCTCTCTCCCTATAACCTCCTTCCCACTATATGTCTTACGCCACTATTGTTTAGTGCCCCTGTCAGAGGAGTTCTCCGAATAGATTGGCTATTGGGCGCTCCAGTGTGCGCCGGTTCGCGCCGGTCCGCGCCGCTGTGCGGGCGCGCACGGCGCTTGGCGCCAGCCGCCCTATCTAGTCTGCTGGAATCTTCTGCTCGGTGCTGTCCGATCTGCAGGTCCAAGTTCCTGACTTCCTGTTTCCTGTTTGCTTCCTGTTTGCTTCCTGTTTGCCTGTTTGATCGCCTAAGTGACCCCGGCCTGCCTTTTGGACTCCTCTTGCTATCCGCCTGCACCTGACCACGGCTTTCCTTGACTACGACTCTGCCTACTCCTTTGTACCACGCTGCCTGCCTGCTGCCAACCCTGCCTGTGACCCGGACTTTGAGCCTGCCTGCCCCTCTGTACCTCGCTTACCGTTTGTTGCCAACTCTGCCTGTGACCGGACCAGCCCACTTTGCTCCTGCTCTGCACCAGCTGCCTAGACCCTTACTTTCTAGGACTTCCAGACCATACGCATCAGGATCCTGGGCCTTACCTCCGCAAGTCACCTGCCAGGCTCTCTTACCACTCTGCGCTCCTGTGCTTTCTGTTTACACTACCAGGGGCCAGGAACCAGATACGGCCTCCCCTGCTATACCGGGTTCGTCAGTCAGGTACGTGCAAGTCTGACAGTATCGGACAGCCATGTCCGAGCCCGAGCATGGATCCTCTCCCATGGAGGAGCTATGCAGACACCTGGCAGGTCTCACTCAAGCTGTAAAGAGCCTTCAGGAAGGCTATACTAGGCTGGAAGAAAGAGTCCAGGTGCTCTCCTCACCTGCTAGCCCTCTAGCTGCTTCTGCTACCGGACTCTCATCTCCTCCCTCCGTGGTCATGCTTCCTCCTGAGTCAAGGGTTCCTACACCCGACAGATTTTCCGGTGATCGTAGCAAATATCGATCCTTCCGCAATGCCTGCGAATTATACTTTGCTCTGTTACCACGAACCTTCTCCTTGGAAGCAACGAAGGTGGGCTTTGTAATTTCTCTCCTATCCGGCGAACCACAGACCTGGGCCCACCGTCTCCTGGAACAGAAATCAGCATCTCTAGACAACCTGGATGCATTATTTGCTGCCATGTCCCAATTGTATGAGGACCCCCAGTTGAAAGCCACCGCTGAGTCCGCTTTGCACGCTCTACAACAAGGGCGTAGACCTGCGGAAGATTACGTCCTGGAATTCAGGCGTTGGAGTTCAGACACGGATTGGAGCAACGCGGCTCTGCTTTACCAATTTCGCATGGGTCTTTCCGATCCGCTTAAGGATGAGTTGGCGCGGGTTGGAGTACCACAAACATTGGAGGACCTTATCAACCTGCCCGTTCAGATAGACCGGTGCCTCAGAGAGCGCCGCTCTGAAAGAACCACCAGTCAGTTCCGTCCTACCTGGGTCCTCCCAAAGGTCCCTAGTGCCACCAGCTCTGTCGGCCCAAGCCCTCGTGTACCGCCTACTTCGGTCCTTGATGCCCCTGAGCCAATGCAGCTTGGCCTTCTCCGACCATCCCTCACGTCCGAAGAGCGACAGCGTCGACGGGTCAATAACCTATGCATGTAACAGCGTCGACGGGTCAATAACCTATGCATGTACTGCGGAGAGTCAGGTCACTACGTGAGATCTTGCCCTAACAAGATATGTAGGTCTTTTTCAGCCTCTACTAAGTGTGCTCCTGTCATGCGTAACCCTGCTAATCATTTTGCTCTCCCCATTGTTCTACAACTTCCAGGACAGGATCTTACAGTCTCGGTCATAATTGACTCCGGAGCTTGTAGCTGTTTTATAGACCTAACCTTTGCTGCTAACCAACGCATTCCTCTCGAAGCAAACTCACAGGGACTTGCGGTCCATCTCGCTGATGGTTCCACTCTCAGCTCTGGTCCCGTCACCCAGGAGACTATTCCTCTGTTGGCCATCATGGGTACTCACCATAGAGAATTCCTTCGTTTTGATGCGATTTGCTTCTCCACTTTTTCCAATTATTTTGGGAATGCCGTGGCTACAAGCCCATAACCCTAGTATTGATTGGGTGTCCGGGTAAATTAAGTTCTGCTCCCACTATTGTCAGCAATACTGTTTGCCCAGCACTCCTACTGATTCTTCTCAACTCATGTGTCTGGACGTGGACACCGAATCGCTGCAAGCGATTCCCACTCCGTATCGGGATTTTCTTGATGTCTTCAGTGAAAAGGGGGCGGAAACCCTTCCTCCTCACAGACCTTATGATTGCCCGATAGAACTTTTGCCTGGGTCTGAAGTTCCTTTTGGACGAATTTTCCCGTTAACAGAGCAGGAGCTGGGTACTCTCAAGACCTATATTGACGAGAACTTAAGGCGAGGATTCATCCGTCCTTCCACGTCACCGGCCGGGGCCGGCATTTTCTTTGTGGAAAAGAAGGACCACTCCCTTCGGCCTTGTATCGACTATAGAGAGTTAAACAAAATTACTATCAAGAATCGCTATCCCTTACCTCTGGTACCTGAACTCTTCCAAAGACTGGGTTCAGCAACAATCTTCACTAAACTCGATCTCCGTGGGGCCTATAACCTAATCCGCATCAGAGAGGGAGATGAATGGAAAACTGCCTTCCGTACCCGGTTTAGGCACTTCGAATATCTTGTTATGCCCTTTGGTCTGTGCAACGCACCTGCAACGTTTCAGCACTTCATTAATGATATTTTCCGTGACCTCCTGGACTTATACGTTATAGTATATCTAGATTATATTTTGATCTTCTCCTCCTCAGTCATCGATCACAGGCATGTCCGAAATGTACTAACCCGGCTCAGGCAGCATGAACTTTATGCCAAATTAGAAAAGTGCGAATTTGAACGCCAATGCATCCAGTTCCTCGGCCTAATCATTTCTAGTGACGGCATTAAAATGGATCCGCAAAAAGTGGCAGCTATCCTTGACTGGCCCGCTCCCTCCGATAAAAAAGGGGTCCAACGCTTCATTGGCTTCACCAACTTTTTTGGCAAATTTATTAAAGGCTTCTCTGCAATTATTACACCAATTACCGAAATAACCAAGCAAGGGAACCATTTCTGTTGGTCTACCGAGGCGCAACCTTCCCTTGTCAAACTTTAAAAAGTTGTTCATCTCCGCCTCCATCCTGAAGCATCCAAACCCTGCCTTACCTTTCGTCCTTGAAGTGGACGCTTCAGAGGTTGCAGTGGGGGCAGTACTCTCTCAGCGGCAAGGTGCCAAGTCTCTGCTTTATCCAGTGGCTTTTTTTTCTCGGAAACTCTCCACTGCGGAAAGGAACTACCACATTGGAGACAGAGAGCTTCTAGCTATTAAGGCCGCATTGGAAGAGTGGCGTTATCTCCTAGAGGGTGCTGCACATCCCATTTTGGTCTATACCGACCATAAGAACCTTGAATACTTGAGAGCAGCCAAGAGACTGAGACCTCGGCAGGCAAGGTGGGCTCTGTTCTTCTCTAGGTTCCAGTTTTACATCACGTACAGACCTGGCTCCAAGAACACTAAGTCGGACACATTATCCCGCATGTTCCAGGATTCCGAGGAACCTTTACCTTCTGACACCATCCTTCCTGCTGGAAATTTTCTGTTGCTACAGGGGGATATCATATCCCAAATTAAACAGGCCTCCAGGAATCTGTCCCCACCTAGGGAAGTCGACGTAAGCTTGCAAAATGGGTTGTTCCGGTACAAAGACAAGATCTTGGTCCCAGAGAGTCTAAGAGTGGCAGTACTGGAACTTTGCCATGATCATAAGTTAGCGGGGCATTTTGGCGTACTGAAGACGACAGAGCTGGTGCAACGTACATTTTGGTGGCCCCAACTGGTAAAGGATTGTAAAAGTTATGTGGAGTCTTGCACCACCTGTGCTCGGAGCAAGAATAGTCGGACAAAGGCTTGGGGTCTACTAAAACCTCTACCCGTTCCAGAAAGACCCTGGAAAATGATTGCGATGGACTTCCTCGTAGAACTCCCCCTGGCAGAGGGTTTTTCCACCATTTTTGTCATTGTAGATAGACTGTCTAAGATGGCTAATTTTTTACCCATGAAAGGTACACCTTCTGCCGTGGAAACTGCAAAAATTTTTGTCAGGGAAATCGTAAGATTACATGGAGTACCATCAAGTATAGTCTCCGATAGAGGTGTGCAGTTCACTTCCAGGTTCTGGAAGGCTCTCTGTGGGTCACTTGAAATTGAGTTGGTGTTCTCATCTGCCTATCACCCCCAGACAAACGGGCAGACAGAGAGAACTAACCAAACCCTGGAGCAATACCTCTGATGCTTTTCCACCTTCTCACAGAACGATTGGGTCTCTCTTCTGCCTATTGCTGAGTTCGCATACAACAACTCTGTGCACTCAGCTATTAAACAGACACCATTCTTCGCCAATTATGGCTTTCACCCGTCATTCCTGCCTGAAACCTTACCCGAGTGCTCTATTCCTGCAGCTTCTGAAACAATGAACTTCTTTGTCACCAATAATAAATTACTACGCAAAATCATGGCTAAAACCCAAGAATATAATAAAAGGATGTTCGATAGGAAGAAGCGTGGAGAACTCATTCTGGAACCTGGCAACCAGGTTTGGTTGTCCACCCTCAACTTAAAGTTGGCCTGTCCCTCAAAGAAGTTGGGTCCCAAAATCATGGGTCCCTTTCCAATCAAAAGGAAAATTAATGATGTGACCTATGAACTGGATCTACCCAATACATTAAAAGTTCACCCAGTCTTCCATGTATCCTTGCTGAAACCTGCTATTCCCAATTCCTTTTCGGGTCGTCATACCGGCCCAACTGAACCTGTAATTGTGGACAACAAGACAGAGTTTGAGGTGAAAGCAATCCTGGACTGCAGGAAGAGACATGATCAAGTCCAATATTTGATCAAATGGAGGGGGTATGGACCAGAAGATAACTCCTGGGAACCAGAAGGCAATCTGCACGCTAAGGAAGTTTTAAGAGACTTCTGGAATGCTCACGCTGATAGACTGGCCCAGATGGGCGTCCGGAGGCCGCCCTTTAGGAGGGGGCACTGTCAGAGGAGTTCTCCGAATAGATTGGCTATTGTGCGCTCCAGCGTGCGCCGGTCCGTGCCGCTGTGCGGGCGCGCACGGCGCTTGGCACCAGCCGCCCTATTTAGTCTGCTGGAATCTTCTGCTCGGTGCTGTCCGATCTGCAGCTCCAAGTTCCTGACTTCCTGTTTCCTGTTTGCTTCCTGTTTGCCTGTTTGATCGCCTAAGTGACCCCAGCCTGCCTTTTGGACTCCTCTTGCTATCCGCCTGCACCTGACCACGGCTTTCCTTGACTACGACTCTGCCTACTCCTTTGTACCACGCTGCCCGCCTGCTGCCAACCCTGCCTGTGACCCGGACTTTGACCCTGCCTGCTCCTCTGTACCTCGCTTACCGTTTGTTGCCAACTCTGCCTGTGACCGGACCAGCCCACTTTGCACCTGCTCTGCACCAGCTGCCTAGACCCTTACTTTCTAGGACTTCCAGACCATATGCATCAGGATCCTGGGCCTTACCTCCGCAAGTCACCTGCCAGGCTCTCTTACCACTCTGTGCTCCTGTGCCTTCTGTTTACACTACCAGGGGCCGGGAACTAGATACGTACGGGAGGCCTCCCCTGCTATACCGGGTTTGTCAGTCAGGTACGTTCATGTCTGACAGCCCCCTTCCCCCTCTCCCGCTCATGCTCTCTCTATTTTTTGTTTTTGTTTTTCCTGTCTTTCTTTCTCTTTTCCTTCGCCCTCTCCCTCTCTTTCCCTTTTATGTTCTAAATTTATTTTTTATTTATTTATTTATTTATTTTTTCATAATTATTATTTTAAATGATAATTTTTTAATTTTTAGGTTGACTTAATTGGGTGAGATGGTAAAGGTGAGGGCTTTCTGTCTTGAGCCGTCCCCTATGTATTTCAGTAACGGATTGTTAGGCTATATCAACAATTTTTATTTGGAAGGCATAAACTGATAACAGATACATGGAAGATGTTTATCCAAGCTTTTTTTCAGCTTGTCCCGGTCAGTCTATTTGTGAAGATGCAATAAAAGAGAGAGGTGTGTGCCTGCCCTCTCCACGTCCAGTTGAAGCTATGTGACGTTGCGAAACGCGTCGACGTAACTACGGCCAGGAGACGCCGTCTAAGTGATCCCCCAATCCAAATGGGAAGTGGAGAACCGTGAACCAAGTACTCAGCTTATACATACTGAGCTGTTACCTGTCTAACTATATCGCTGCAGTGTGGCCGAAGACCTGTGAACACCCCGTATGGTACATCCAACAGCGTCCTGTGTTTGATCCTCCCTCAGTGGACGAGGAAGCGGCGGAGTTGCCCTGTTCATTGGAAATACAAGAAATTCCGGCCAGTATCCTTGCATAGTGAAAGGAGGTGGTAACGTAGAAAATCCTCATTTACATAGGCTCTTGTCTCTTTATAGACTCTATTGCAATATACGAACTGCATGGCCCAGGGGCAGATTCTGGGATAGCCTTATGTGACTTATACAGGACTAATGATGACAATACCTTAATGAAGGTAAAAGGAAACCAATATTTGCATTATTTACCTTACCTTAATCAAGGCCATTTCACCTGGTAGCTGCCAGCAAGCACAATATTATTAACCGCTCCACATATGAATCTAGTCTCCTATTGATGTTCGAACACTGTTTCAGTTGCATAATTACTTCCAGGAATTGACATGTTTTATGAAATGTTTTTTGCATGCGCATGCAACTTTTCATGTTGCATTCACTTTAGACAACAAAAGAGGAACTAATTGCCAGCTAAACTTGGAGATTTTGTGCAATATTCGGTATTAAGTCAGACAGGCACCTTATTGTTTGGTAGCATTTTTTTCATAGTTTCTCCACACCCCTGGGGGCCACGCATGCATAGTTTTCCTTTGTATCAACCTATTGCTTTATTTATATTTCCTCTATTGGTGTTTTGCCTGCAGGGTCTCTATGCATCTGTGGTAATATAGGCGCCCGGACCGTCTTTGTTATTTATGTGTTTATTGTTTGTTTTATGTCTGTGTATTTGTTTGTTTGGTGCACCACATTTTTTGATGCATTTTTTGTGTGCCACTTTTTGCAAGCAGCAAGACCAGTTAAATATAGCTCCTTATTGCTGAGGAACATCTTTTTAATTGTTGTAGCTTTGATATCTTAATAAAAATGAGTTGTATTTTATTATTACTCTCCCATACCTGCCCACTACAGCCATAGTAGCCGTCTTTTTTCCGTGGGATGTCTTCTTTCCTTTGATTCTCCTTGGAAAACATTTTTTTTGTGTGGGGCTTACCTGCAGGAGGATCTCAAGCGCATAATTTGCACAGGGCTTCAACCTTTCCTAGTCATTGCTAGACCCTCATACTCTGGGAAATGGAGACTCTAGGACTAAGCTTTTAAATGGTGGTGGAGCTTAGATATAAGGGAGTGGACAAAGTTTATCTTCAAAGCTGAAGTCCAGCATAAGAAAAAATTATATATATACAAGAGGTGTGTATTTCTTACAGATCTGTCCAGTAATGCAGCATAAAACTTTGGTTTAGGAGCTTCCTTTAATAAAGACCAGTCACTGCTGCTCTCTTATCTTGTGCAGGGTGACTGGTCTTGTCTCCGCCCCCGCCTATACTTTTCTGCAGGCAGTCTGTGGTGGGTGGGCCAGCTGGGCCCCTCCCACAGCTCTTCTTCCTGCACAGCACAGTAATGACGCCCCTGCTAATTTATAAAGGAATATCTTGGTTCACATAGGTATTTGGTGTACACAAAGCAGATTTATATCCATTGTGGCTATTGGGGAATATACCTAAATGAAAAAAAATGTACCTAAAGTTCAGCTTTAAATCATTATCTGTGTGTACAAACCTCCATTCTGAGTACATAAACATTGATTTAAAGATTAACACAGGTGCTGGGCCTGCAGTTTAGCAATATCGTGAGTGCAGATGCTTTATAGGATCTGATAGGTTTACTTTAAACATGATGATACAGACAGACATAATACATAGGAATTCCATAAGGTGCTTAAACACATACATTGAACTACACTTGGCATAATGCATATGTTGTGTTATCAAGCTAAATGCACTATTCCTAACCACGCTCTGATAGTGCCAAGGAATGCCTCTTGGTTCTGTTTGTCAGAACGTGTGTTTTAGTTCATTCAAAATGCACACTATAGTAGCTTGTGTCATTTCACACCAGAATTAACATGATGGCATATTGAAATAACCTTTCAAAAATGTGTTCTCAATGTTTTATTAATCTGTGTACTCTGTGTGAACTCGCTTTTAGCTTAAAGACAGCCTTTTCATGGGAGCCCTTGCAATCATCTGTTAAATTTGGCACCAAAAATAAACCTGCAGTCATTCTAACAGCATAGGATGGTACACTGACTACAAACAGTGCTAACTTTTCATGTATATACATGTGTTCACTGCAGTGCTAGAAAGGGTAAATATAGCCTGTAGTGCTAATTAGAAGAAAAAAAAAAATTTTTACTTTTCTTTGAATAATTCGATTAAATTTAAGAGGACAAATCTATGGACAGGATGGGGACTTAAAAGTGGGGCCCCAAAACATTGAGGTACTAAGCCTTAATTGTATAAAAGTGTACAGTGCATACAGAAAGTATTCCCAAAGCTTCACTTTTTCCACATTTTGTTGTTACAGCCTTATTCCAAAATTGATTCAATTTATGATTCTCTTCAAAATTCTACAAACAATACCCCATAATGACAATGTGAACAAAGTCTGTTTGAAATCTTTGCAAGTTTATTAAAAATAAAAAAGGAAAAAAATCACATGTACATAAGTATTCACAGCCTTTGCTCAATACTTTGTTGAAGCACCTTTGGCAGCAATTACAGCCTCACGTCTTCTTGAGTATGATGCTACAAGTTTGGCACAACTATTTTTGGGCAGTTTCTCCCATTCTTTGCAGGACCTCTCAAGCTCTGTCAGGTTGGATGGGGTGCATTGGTGCACAGCCATTTTCAGATCTTTCCAGAGATGTTCATTCGGGTTCAAGTCTGGACTCTGGCCTTTGCTACTAAAGGATATTCAAAGAGTTGTCCTATAGCCACTCCTTTATTATCTTGGCTGTGTGCATAGGGTTGTTGTCCTGTTGGAAGAGGAACCTTCGTCCCAGTCTGAGGTCCAGAGCAGGTTTTCATCAAGGATGTCTCTGTACGTTGCTACATTCATCTTTCGTTTCATTCATTCCTTCGATCCTGACTAGTCTCCCAGTTCCTGCCGCTGAAAGACATCCCCACAGCATGATGTTCTACCACCATGGTTCACTGTAGGGATGGTATTGGCCGGATGATGAGCGGTGCCTGGTTTCCTCCAGACATGACGCTTGCCATTCAGGCCAAATAGTTCAATCTTTGTTTCATCAGACCAGAGCATTTTGTTTCTCATGGTGTGAGAGTCCTTCAAGGTGCCTTTTAGCAAACTCCAGGCAGGCTGTCATATGCCTTTTACTGAGGAGTGGCTTCTGTCTGGCCACTCTACCATACAGGCCTGATTGGTGGAGTGCTGCAGAGATGGTTGTTCGCCTGGAAGGTTCTCCTCTCTCCACAGAGAAACACTGGAGCTCTGTCAGAGTGACCATTGGGTTCTTGGTCACCTCCCTAACTAAGGCCCTTCTCCCCAATCACTCAGTTTGGCCGGTGGCCCGCTCTAGGAAGAGTCCTGGTGGTTCCAAACTTCTTCCATTTACGGATGATGGAGGCCATTGTGCTCATTGGGACCTTTAACCTGTCAGAAATGTTTCTGTACCCTTCTCCAGATCTGTGTCGGAGGTCTACAGACAATTCCTTGGACTTCATGGCTTGGTTTGTGCTTAGACATGCACTAACTGTGGGACCTTATTTAGACAGGTGTGCACCTTTCCAAATCATGTCCAATCAACTTAATTTACCACAGGTGGACTTGTAGAAACATCTCAAGGATGATCAGTGGAAACAGGATGCACCTGAGCTCAATTTTGATTGTCATGGCAAAGGCTGTGATTATTTATGTACAGTACATGTGATTTTTTTAGTTTTAATAAATTTGCAAAGATTTCAAACAAACTTCTTTCACTTTGTCATTATGGGGTATTGTTTGTAGAATTTGGAGGAAAATAATGAATTTAATTTGTTTTGGAATAAGGCTGTAACATAACAAAGTGGAAAAAGTGTAGCGCTGTGAATACTTTTTGGATGCACTATATATAGAATGCACTGTCGAAAATGTGAATCAAGATTACTAAACAGTTTACCACATGTAAATATGCAAAAAAATAAACAAAATAAACAGCACCATAAAATACAACTAATGACCAATGTATCAGTAAGTCCCATTCAAATAATAGTTGCTTAACCACTTGCTGACCACGCACTGTACATTTACTGCAACAGTGCAGGCGGGCTGCGCAGAATCATGTATAAATATATGATTATGCATTTCTGGGTAGGGGTCATCCTCGGGGCCTGGCCAGCAATTGACCGCCAGCACCCAGTGAACAGCACTGAGCTTCACGGAAAACAGCTCTGTGAGTGTAAACAGCACAGAGCTGTGTTCAGTGACAGGGGATCTAGATGGTTTCCCATTCCCTGCTAAGCAGGGAATAAAAACAACTAGATCCCCATTAAAAGCAACACATATTACAGACACAAATATTTGCTAGGCACATATTTAACCCCTTGATCGCCCTAGATGTTAACCCCCTCTTGCCCAGTGTTATTAGTACAGTGAGAGTGAATATTATTAGCGCTGATCACTGTAATAATGTCACTGGTAGTTAGTTCCCACAAAGTGTCAGTAAGTGCCCACTGTCCCGCTATAAGTCACTGCTCACTGCCATTATTAGTATAAAAAAATAAAAACTCAAGTATATATCCCATAGTTTGTAGACGCTAAAACTTTCACACAAACCAATCAATATACACTTATTGGGATTTATTTTTTACCAATTACATGGTGCCGATCTACATTGGGGGATATTGTTTTTTATTTTTAATAAAGGAATTGTCAAAAACTGTGTTTGTGTTTTTAGACAGACACTTTTTTTAATAAATGAGTAGGTGTACAATGTACCCCATACTCATTCACATGGGGGAGGGGCCCGGATCTGGGGCCCTCTTGTTTAAAGGGGCTCCCAGATTCTGATAAGCCCCCCTGCCTGCAGGCCCTAACAATAACCACCCAGGGTTGTGGGGAACAGGTCAAAATGGGGGGGCAGAGCCTCCACTGCCCCAAAGATCCCCCCTATGTTGAGGGCATGTGGGCTTGTATGGTTCAGAAGGGGGGGGGGCGCTTGCTCGTCCCTCCCCCCCTTTCCTGGCCTGCCATGCTTGGATAAGGGACTAGTACGGTAACCGAAAGTTCCCCCCTTGCTGAGGGCATGTGGCCTAGTATGGTTCAGGAGGGAGGGTGCTCACTCACCCCTCCCCCATTCCTGGCCTGCCAGGTTGCATGCTCAGATAAGGGTCTAGTATAGATTTTGGGGGACCCCGTGACATTTTTTTTAAATTTTGGCGTGGGGTTCTCCTTAAAATCCATACCAGACTCGAAGGGCCTGGTATGGACTAGTGGGGGGAACCTACGCCATTTTTTTTCTTTTAATCGAGACCCCTACATCGTTTTTTTCTATTGTTGGCAATGTTTTTTTTTATTCAGCTGTCAGCAAGAAAGCCCGCTGACAGCTGATAACTTATCTGTTGTTAAGGCTGTGGTGGCCGGCTTCCCAGCCCACTCCTTAACAACTGGCAGCTATTCAATGTGCGCTTAGCAGTGCGCTCGGCAGGCAAACATCCCGCCGAGCTCCCCTGAAAATTCAGGTGTTCGGCGAACACCCGTAAGGGTGCTGTCCGGGACCGAACCAATGCCCGAACAGTTTGCCCATCTCTAATTACAAGTTCTATATTGCACCTGACCGTGAATTATTGCTGCCACACCATGCTGCACCCCACCTACACACTTACATCTGGTGAGATTGCAGTGACCCAGGTGGGTAGAACCATGCAACCTTCCATGAACACAGGTGGAGAAAAGGCCCCATCTCCGCACGGGGTGAAATTTGTCACCTTCGATGTGGTGGGGGCCCCCATCCTGGATCCTCTATATGGGTTCTCAGATGGGTATTGTACTGTTAGGATGAGAGGAGGTAAAAAGTCTGTCAGTAAAATGAATAGCAGAGACTCCCGGTGTGGTGTGCCTACAGTTGGCTGTACATGGGTCAGTTTTTTCCTTCAGCCACTAGGTTGAAGGTAAAAACTGGCCCATTTCCCCCACCCACACATTCAAGGTAGATGGGGGAATCCTCACTGCTTTGTCATTGTATTTTGGCAGTGAGGAGACTCCTCCGCTGTCAGAATACACAGATCAGTGCTGCAGCCTATTGCGTGTGGCACTGATTAAGTGAAAATATACCAATAGGGCAGTTGAATGGAAGTCGATCAGTGGATCGACTTTTCTGCAACCACAGTGGCCACACATGGATCAAAACTTGGCTGGTTCCTGCTGAACCGCTCGAATTTCGATTCATGTATGGGCAGCTTAAGAATGGGTTAGAGTTATCACTTTGGACAAACATCAGACAGCTATGATGGATTGCATTCATTAACGTTTAAAGTGTATGTAAACTCTAACAATGGACTTCTCCTATTCATCTACTTTTGGTCTGTGGGCAATCATCAGGCCCTATAACTGTTGTATGTGGAAATGAACAACTTTGTTAACTACAGTATGTAATCTTCAACACCATCCAGCCCAAAGCTTAAGTAGGGTTTGAACACTATGGAACATGTACTTGGGAACATGGGCAAGGTGGGTATAAGTGGGTTGGGAGGTGAGCTAGTAAGAATGGGCAAATAGACCTTAAAACAGTATTAACCTCCCTGGCGGTATGATTATTTCGGATTTTAGGTGTTGAAAGCGGTACAATTATTTTGCATGGAAATTTGGCGTTTTATATTGTAGGTCTGTAATTCTTAACAATAGTTTGTAGCAAGAGATACAAAATAAACCGCCCCTGAATCTCTCTTACTCCACTGCGCCAAAGAAAAGTGCAAAGCTGCATAAAAAATGTGTAAATGAATACAAAATATGTGTACATCCTCAGTGTACAGTGAAAAAAAGCTGCCACTTAAATAAATACATAGACTGATCAAAATCCCAAAACTATACCTCTCACACGTGTACAGATAGAGATAGCGGCGCTAATATAAATTGTGTAAGATAATGGGTCAGAGCAGTATAATGCCTACGACCCTCTACTTATGCATAAAAATAATAATAATAGTGTCATGAAAAATATTAATTTTATCATGAAAAGAAATTTCCTTAACACCCAGTGAAAAGTGTCAAAAATTACAAGAAATGAATGATCAAGTTCAACAGTTGTTTTTCAATCTTCTTGTGAAAAATCTTCTTCTACTCTTCCACCACACCACCGTGATAGTGACACCACTCCCTCTGAAGAGCGCACTCACCAGATTGTATAGCCTCCCACTCTCGTGTTTGGCAAAACAGCAATTGAACCACACCTGGGTTGCATGTGATGAACCGTGACTCCAATCAAGCCAGCTCCATATGTGAAAAAATGAATAAAGTGCTCCACATAGCGTGATACCATTTTGACAGATTTATTAAAATCACTTCAAACACACTTCAATGGTTACACTCACTTTTAAACTGAAACATAAAGGCCTTTAAAAAGAAATCCACAGCAAGCACAGCAAGCAACAGTATCAGTGATCCAACGGTGCACCGCGGTCACAGCGGACCTGAAGTGTAAACTGGTGTATCTCTCACCCAACCTTCTAAGGCCCAGCCATCCGATCGGTGTAGTCCTCCTCAGACAGCGGCATCTAATGTCAGTGCGATGGAATGACGTGTAACCATGCCCAAGACATGTTTCGTCGAATAGACTTTTTCAAATGGGATTCCAGGACGGGGAAACACACAGATTTTTTACTATCCCTGAAGACGCAGCTAATTGGCTAGACACCATCCCACAGCGTTAAACACAAGCCCTGACTGATATATGTTATTTCTCTCCAGTGGGTGAGTTCTTATTTGCTGCAATGCACTTTTACTTTCTCTTATCTTTTGTTTGTATCGTCACTGGCTGCCGACTAAATACTACTGCCCTTAAATTTAACCAAGTAAAGCAGGTCAGGACTCTGTGGCATATCCGCATACCAGTGACCGCATTGTGCAGCAGTGAATGCGGGACATAATATATTCCGGGGGGTGAGTCTCTTTTTGCTCCAGCATGCTTTTTGTTCCAGTAGTGGCTGATCACAGCTGCCATGCTACACGGTGCTCCACCCCTCCTGAATGTGAACTTTCAACACAGCAAGTTAATCCTGGCCAGAAATTAGCATCAAACATGCGCACCAGTACATTACGAAGCAGCAAACATACTGCACAGAAGAAATGGCTGCGGTGCACTTCGAGACTTTAACCCGGGAGGAGGAACCCTCGACCCACATTCTGTCAGGAGGAAACTCTGGGGGTCGAGATTGTACACTCCCCCTTGTTTACACTCAGGTGAACCTTCTCCTCCGGCTCGCTATAACATCTAGCGGTGGATAGGCTTACTCTATTAAATAGGAGACATAATCTTTCCGCAGGGAAAAAGATTCCCTTTTTCCTTCTTTTTTATGTTTATACCCTGATAAGGGGTAGCTGGCGGACTACACGACTGTTAAGCAGTTTGTGGACTTCCTTGCTGTGCCTCCAAGGCGCCCTGTTGGCGCACCGCCTCCAAGGGACTTAAAAAGTCATGATTTGTTTGGGTGATCAAACGCACCCGAGTTTGGGGGGTTGCGTGGGGAGGGGGGGCGGGGGTTTTGTTCAACGGTACGCCAACAAATCTATCTATGTTGATGCTCATATGTTTGATCTATGTTTCACATGTGTAACAGGAGTATGGAATTTGATTGACAGCAGGTCGGGAATGCTGGTCCTACGCCTGGGTCTAGATGGGAGTCCAGAGAGCGGAATTGCTGAAATGCATACCTACCTACAAGTATGGCCCCTCTTAGAGTAATATCATGGAATGTGGGGGGCTTAATTCCAAGCTCAAAAGATCCCTTGTATTTTCATATTTAAAAAAATATCACCCGCACATTTGCTTACTCCAGGAAACCCATCTTACGGGCTCCAGAGTACTCTCCCTCAAGAAGCCCTGAGTGGGATCATATTTCCATTCCACCTATTCCTCCCACTCCAGAGGAGTTAGTGTTCTTGTGCATAAGGCACTTCCCTTTGTGCTTCTGGACCTCCATCTGGACCCGGAGGGGCAATATGTAATTTTACACGCACTATGTGACAGATTGGAAATGTTAATCGTGGGTCTGTATTTGCCACCACCGGCTAAAATGATGGTACTGCATAAAATTCAAAATATTATTGCCAGTCACCCTACCCCCAATATAATCATAGCAGGTGATTTTAATATGACCCCAAACCCCAGTGTTGATAGGTTACACACAGGTCAGACGACCGACACAGCGCTGTCCCGTTGGGCGGAGGTATATGGCCTTTATGATACATGGAGATGGAAAAACCCACAGGGTAGACAATTCTCATGCCATTCTGCTACACATGCGACACTGTCGCGCATTGATTTAATTTATGTTACCGATCCCCTGTTATCCCGGGTGTCTGCTGTTTCTCATCTACCGCGTGGCATATCGGACCATACCCCAGTTATGCTGCATCTCTCTACAGGTTCGGCAGCCGGTGCGGGCCTGTGGGGACTATCTAGATACTGGATCACCGATGAGAAACTGGAACCGCTAATGCTAATGGAACTTGGGGATTACTGGACACATAATGATCAATCGGCCTCTCCACCAATAGTATGGGATGCATTTAAGGCGTATGCCAAGGGTAGGTATCAATTTAATATCTCTAAGATTAGGAAAGAGTCGAGACTGGAGCTCTCGACGGCAGAAAAAAGGGCAATAAGACTGGAGACTCAATACACTGCCTCACTCGACCAGGGTACACACTCCGATATGCTCACGGCATATAGGGAGGTGGCGCTCATTCGGGCAGCCTCTTGCCGACGTTTCCTCCTTGCCCAGACTATATTTGAGCAGGGCGAGCGATCGGGTAGATTGCTGGCCTGGTTAGCTACGGAACGGGCTGGTAGCTCCTGCATTGCTAATATTAGGGATGAAGATGATACTTTGCTCTCAGATCCCGCGCATATTAATGCGCGGTTCGAGAGGTATTATCAGCAACTCTATACATCCAGAGCAACATACTCCCCTGAGGAATTAAATTCGTTCCTCCTAAAGATAGACTTCCCTACTCTAACAACAGAGGCGAGTCAGGCATTGGAAGCTCCCATAACACTAAAAGAAGTCCAGAGAGCCGTTAAGTCACTTCAGGCGGGTAAAACTCCGGGACCTGACGGATTTCCCACGGAATTTTACAAAACCAATTTGGATATAATAGGCCCCCACTTCCATACTATGCTCACTAAAGCATTGACTCAGCAGTGTCTGCTGCCCTCAATGATGGAGGCAGTAATCATTGTCATTCCAAAACCTGGGAGGGACCCAGAAATGTGCTCGTCCTACCGACCCATTTCTTTACTGAACGTGGACGCCAAGATCCTTACAAAAATCTTGGCGGGCAGGTTAAACTCTGTGATACTTTCCCTCATACATGGTGACCAGATCTGATTTATGCCTGGCAAGGGCACGGATATAAATATCCGCAGACTCCATACTAACATAGCGCTACCCCGAGATCCTAAGGAGGGTGGAGTGGTGGCTTCGTTAGACGCCGAAAAGGCCTTTGACTCGGTTGAGTGGGCCTTTTTGTGGGAGGTAATGTCTAAATTTGGATTTGGGAATAAGTTTATCAGCTGGGTCAAATTACTTTACCAATCGCCAACGGCTAGAGTACGTGCGGGTGGTCTCCTCTCTCCTCCCTTCCACCTGTGCAGAGGGACAAGGCAGGGATGTCCACTGTCCCCAGGGCTATTTGCCCTGGCCATTGAACCTATGGCTATATTACTCCGCTCGGCTTCTGCGGTGAAGGGATTAGAGAGAGGGCCACTGATGGAACGAATTTCACTGTACGCGGACGACACGCTTTTATACCTGGGTGATGATACACATTCTTTAGTTGCGGCTCTTGAAATTATAAATCATTATGGCGGTTTCTCCGGGGTCAAAATTAACTGGAGTAAGTCTAACCTGTTCAATCTGACTGATAGTGACTCCCCCAAAGCCGACCTGACCCCCCTTCGCAGAGTCGCCCAGTTTAGATATCTTGGTATTGAGATATGCAGGGACCTAACCCAATATCTAATGAACAATCTATACCCAATCCTCCAAAACCTTATTGCAAAATGTCAGGCCTGGAGATCACTTCCATTGACACCAGTGGGAAGGGTGAATCTATTAAAAATGGCGTTCCTTCCCAAGTTCTTATATATTTTTAGGAACACCCCGGTTCCAATCCCTGTCTCTTTTTTTCACAAACTAGATGGGGTAATCTCCTCTTTTATATGGGGAGGGAAAGTCCCAAGAATAGCGAAAGCCAAGCTACAACTTCCCCTATCTTCTGGAGGCCTGGCATTACCATGCTTCCAGAAATATTACTGGGCGGCAGTGCTAGTCACTGTTCGCTGGTGGTTCAAGCAGAATAGATCAAACCCCGCGCTAAACCTTGAAGCAGCCATAATGGGTTCCTACTCAGCCCTTACGAACGTTGTCTATAGAGGAGTAAAAGCCAGCTCACATATAACTCTACCAATGCGCACCACAATACAAGTATGGGATAAAGTCACTGCAGCCATAGCCAGTAAGGACACTATTTCCCCTCACACCCCACTATGGGGTAATCCCAGACTTCCACACTTCAGGTCCATCCCAGACCCCAGTATATGGGCTAAATATGGGATAGTAAAGATTAAGCAGATTATGCCCAATGGGCAAATACTCCCATTTCCAGAACTCAAAGGGACATATCAGCTCCCTTCGTGGATGTTATTTCGGTATCTTCAACTAAAACATGCTACGCAAGCACAATTCCCCAGAGTAGTTACAGTGGCATCAAATATGGTGGAAAGCTTCTTTGCCTCGCGGGGGGTAGACAAGATACTATCTTCCATATATTTACGCCTTACCTGCGGGGACGCAGAGAAGAACCCACATCTCCTACAAATGTGGAAGTCAGACATAACTGATCTCTCTGACGAACAATGGGAAACAGCGATTCAAAACTATATACCGACAGTGATCTCGGCTAGGGATAGATTTATCCAACTCAAATTCATACACAGAGCGTACTATACGCCACAAAGACTAGCGCGGATATATATTTCGCAATCAGAACACTGTACAAAATGTCAGCAGTCACTGGGGACGTTTTATCACGTCATATGGGAGTGTCCTGTCATTCAGGAGTATTGGAAGAAAGTGGTTGAGGAAATTAATAGTGTCACCAACCTGTCTATGCCCTTAGATCCTAGGATCCTTATTTTAGGGATTACAGAATTAATAACTCACTCTACGTATGACAAATTGCTATTGTTTTATCTATGCTTCTATGCAAGAAAAGCTCTCCTCCAACAATGGAAACTAGCCACTCCCCCCACGGTGACTCAATGGCGCGCCCTGGTGGATGCGGTGCTACCCTTATACAAACTGACGTATATGGGCCGTAAATGCCCTCAAAAATTTGATAGGGTGTGGAAACCATGGGTGACCACTAGATCACTTTCGGTCTGAGGCGGTCCTTGAAGTTAGCTTAAAAACTAATGATACTGCTGGGTCACATGCGTTGATTGTCCAGGCCTTGAAATATAGATAAAAACTAAATAATTTAGATAGCCCTGGCTTGCCTGCCTACCCTGGGTTTTGACGTTATGCTGGTATAGATGAGTTAGGAAACATCGGGACCTATACTTGAAGCCCTCCCTCTTACCGTATAGTTCTATTTGACTGGTAAACCCTTTTCCTAATGTGCATTTAACCAAAGAGTTTGTTCGATCTGTCATGGTCAAGTATACGCTTAAGAAGGTGCAATAGTATAATTGGGTCCAATGTAGCCCCCTTCCCCTCTTCCCTTATCTCCCCCTTCCTCTCTCCTCTTCCTATCTCCCCCCTACCAACTATAGGTTATGGTTATAAACCAGCACAAATGTTAGGCAGGAATATCAGGCTCCGTCCCATACTCCGGAGTAGTATCTTGTAGCATCATCAACTCTCATTCGCCCTAATTAAATGTGATCTATTATTACTAGATAGGACACAATGCTATGATATACTTATGATGTACCGTGTTTTTGTTTTCTTTTGTATTTGTTATTAATAAAAACTTTTCTGTTAAAAAAAAAAAAAAAAAGCCACTTTTGACGTAAAGGGACACTTTTTGGTTGCTATGGACAATCTCCAGTTTCCAGGCAGAAAGAACAGTATATATCACAAAAAACTGCATGCAGGGCATTGGACAAAGCACTGGGGACAAAAGGGATGTGAAATCATTTCATACAGTACTGTAATCTGTAAGATTACAGTACTGTATGTGTTATGATTTTTACTTTTTTTTTAATTTGCCGCCAGGCTCCGCCCCGTGCGTCGGGACGCTCGCAGGGAACGGAGCCTGGCACGGAGAGGCTTCTGAGGAGGACGGAGCCCGCAGACACTGCGGGGGACATCGCAGAATCCTGGGGACAAGGTAAGTAAAGCCACCCCAGGATCCTGCGATGTAATCCCGAGTGTGGCTCGGGGTTACCGCTAATGGTCCTGAATTTTAACCCCAAGCCACACTCGGGAAAACCGCCAGGGAGGCTACAACCAAAACTTTTACATATTGCAGCTTACCAATCCTTAGATGTGCTGGCTGCATTTGTTTTCTGCTTTAGGGTTTTTTCCTTCTGTTTTCACTTGGTGATCTGGCCAGTAACACACATCCTGTATAAGAGTGTCCCCCACTCTGGATGAAGGAGCCCAGAGGGCACCTTTTGGACAGCAGTATTGTCAGTCTGGTGGGAGGGTAGTGTTAGATGTACTAACAGATTTAAATAGTCTAACAAATTGAAGTCAAACTCCAACTCACACTTTATGTTACAGTAACAGTTTTTTATTAATTTATTTTTATATTTTGCTTTTGGGATAAAGCAAAATACAACTGATCACTGTTTCAAATGGTTGGATGGTTGTCTCATCCCTGTAACTGTTACACCTGGAAGAGAGCTTGTTCTTTTGAAAAACAACAGACTTACTGGCCTGATCACCAGATGAAAATAAAAGAAAGCCAAAAAAAAATGAAAGTGAATACAGCAATCACACCTAACAATTAGTAAGCTGCAATATTATACATGTTGGCTTTTGGGTTTAACTTCTAGTTCTGGTGGAAGTGTACCTGTGAGGCCTTGTTCACATACAGCTCTTTTTAGCGAGGCAGTACAGCCCACAATAAAACTCATGTGACAATTGTATCACTTTATTCTTTGGTACAAGTGATTTATATGCAGTTGCATAAACGTTATTTAAAAACACATATATGGTTCAAAGAAAAACGCATGTACTTTTAAAAGCAAACATTTCAGCGAAGCCTAACGAGGGTGCTAATTTGGTTAAAAGGATAGTTTACCTTTATAAAAAACCTGCCTATGCAGGTAAGGGATGTTTTTAGATTAAAACAAACTGACTAAAGATGAATAATACCCTTGCTATAGGTGTAGGCCATTTTCATACCTCCTCAAGCCTGACTGGAATACTCCCAGAATGTTGCTAAGTGAGGCCTAGTCATCACTGCTCACCTCCACCATCACAGGAGTGAGCTCTTTCACTGATTAAAACCCCCTCACATACTCTTTCTCTCCTCTGATGCAGGAGCTCTAGGCTCAGCATTTGAGAGCTCACTCCTGTGATGGAGGAGGTGAACAGTGATGACTAGGCCTCACTTAGCAACGTCCTGGTAGTACTCGGCAATGTCCTGGGAGTACTTAGAAACATTATGGGTGTATTCCAGTCAGGCTTCATATGGTATGTAAATGGACTACACCTATAGCAAAGGCTTTATTCAACTTTAGTCAGAGCTGCACAGTTTGTTTTAATCTACAGAGGTCCCCAATTTGCATAGGCAGTTTTGTGGTAAAGGTGAACTATCCCTTTAAGTCCTCATCATATATATCAAAACCAAAGTGGGCAACAGTTTTGGTCAGATGTTTCAAGATGATGTTAATAGCAACAGAAGAGAGAGATTGTTATCCACGCTTTTACAGCTAATGAAGTCCTGCAGTGGGATTCCTTGTGAGTACTTCAAAAGTCCCTGGAGAATTGAAGACCTTGCCTAATAACTTTTTATTTTGACAGTAATTCATGAAATAAAAGCAAACATGTTTTCTTCTTTGGATCTGTCGGCATCTTCACACAAGTAAAAGTTTGTCTCGATGTTTTTATTTTAATATAAAGGATGCAATCTAACCTAAAAATTAAAAAGGCTATGCACATAGAAAAAGCAAATTCCTTGGCAGAGTGCCACATAATTAAGTGAATCCCTTTGGGCAAATTGTAAATAATGTGAAAATGGAAAGGAAAGAGAGAACGGCTTCAATGCTTTTCTCTGTATCATAAAAGAAATGACAACTGAGGTCACCCAGGATGTATCTTGTTCCTTGGTAATGCAGAGAGACAGAAAAACAGGTAAAGACTAATACAAATAGGTAGATGGAGCTAACCCTTTACTTCCCCTACCTGTATACACTTTATGCAGCCAAGCAATTTGTAGCTATGGGCCTACTAATTTGGAAATAACTTTGTCGTGATTCTGAAATAGCTTGGTTAATTTGTGAGCCAAACAAGACTATTTTTTTGCAGTAACGGGGTTAATTTACTAAAGACAAATAGACTGTTCACTTTGCAAGTGCAAGTGCATTTGCACTCTGCAAATAAATTTACTCCAGAGCTTAAAGTGGAGTTCCACCCAAAAGTGGAACTTCCACTCATCAGATTCCTCCCCCCCTCCGGTGACACAGTTGGCACCTTTCAGGGGGGAGGGGGTACAGATACCTGTATATTACAGGTATCTGTACCCACTTCCGGCATAGATAGCCGCAGAATCTGCAGTTATTTACGCCACTTCCTGCTCCCTCCCCGCTGCCTGCTGGTAAACACACGGGTCCCAGAGGCAGCACGGACCATCCGTATTGCGCTGCGCAACTCGCGCATGCGCAGTAGGGAACCGGGAAGTGAAGCCGCACGGCTTCACTTCCTGATTCCCTTACCGAAGATGGAGGCGGCAGCACCCGAGGACGGAGAGACGGTTCGGCCTCGGGTGCCGACATCGCGGGCGCCCTGGACAGGTAAGTGTCCATGTTTTAAAAGTCAGCAGCTGCAGTATTTGTAGCTGCTGACTTTTAAAAAAAAATTTTAGGCGGCGCTCCTCTTTAAAGTAGAACTAAAGGCAAAACTTTTTTTCATTTTTTTTTTTTTGCCATTTGTGTCCCATTACAGAGATTTTCCTTCACTTCCTGTTCAAATATAAATTAAGAGAATTCCTTGGGGGTACTCCAATCACCAGAACTAGTGTCCCCATTGGAAGATTTCCCCTCTATTACTTTTCTGGGAACAACCCAAAATTTGGGAATTTCTTTTCCTTTCACATTCAACGATAATGGTAAATAGGAGAAACAGAGAGGGGGAATCTCCCCAACAGGGGCACAGACAGCAATAAAAACTAACAAGCCTTGTAATACCTTTCCACTCTATCCAAAACCAATAAAATAGTTTTGCCTTTAGTTATACTTTAATAAATGAGGGGAAGCTCTGCTGACTTCCATCATCCAATCATGTGCTAGCAATTTTTTTTTAAATTTTACTTGTGTGTGGTTGTTTTTTTTTTTTTTGCAAAGTAACGCGTCCCCTCATTTACAAAGCTCTGTAGTAAATTTCCCTGCAGAGTGCAACTGTACTTGCAAAATGCATTGTCTATTTGCCTTTAGCAAATCAACTCCTTTATCTTTCCAGCAGGGATACAGAAAGAAAAACAAAACTGACATTGACTCTAACCCTTCCACACACACTGTATCCAAAGCTAATATATATATATATATATATATATATATATATATATATATATATATATATATATATATATATATATATACTTTAACCGTTTTATTGCCACTAACGGCTGCAGCCAGGAGCGTATGTACTGTATATATCATAAGCCGACTGCTGGATTTCAGTAAAGCTGTCTAATTTCACGGGGCCCTAGAAATGTGGCCCCCGCATGTTGGGTGTTGCTGGGTAGAGGAAAGGGAAACCAGCAATGCATTTGGGAGTACTAAAATTACCTTTAGTGTAATTTTTACTGAATATTTGTACTTGGTAAACTGTTGCACGAATGTCCTGTCATATACAGTGGGGACGGAAAGTATTCAGACCCCCTTAAATTTTTCACTCTTTGTTATATTGCAGACATTTGCTAAAATCATTTAAGTTCATTTTTTCCCCTTATTAATGTACACACAGCACCCCATATTGACAGAAAAACACAGAATTGTTGACATTTTTGCAGATTTATTAAAAAAGAAAAACTGAAATATCACATGGTCCTAAGTATTCAGACCCTTTGCTCAGTATTTAGTAGAAGCACCCTTTAATCTAATGCAGCCATGAGTCTTTTTGGGAAAGATGCAACACGTTTTTCACACCTGGATTTGAGGATCCTCTGCCATTCCTCCTTGCAGACCCTCTCCAGTTCTGTCAGGTTGGATGATAAATGTTGGTGGACAGCCATTTTTAGGTCTCTCCAGAGATTCTCAATTGGGTTTAAGTCAGGGCTCTGGCTGGGCCATTCAAGAACAGTCACAGAGTTGTTGTGAAGCCACTCCTTCGTTATTTTAGCTGCATGCTTAGGGTCATTATCTTGTTGGAAGGTGAACCTTCGGCCCAGTCTGAGGTCCTGAGCACTCTGGAGAAGGTTTTCGTCCAGGATATCCCTGTACTTGGCCGAATTCATCTTTCCCTCGATTGCAACCAGTCGTTCTGTCCCTGCAGCTGAAAAAACACCCCCACAGCATGATGCATGATGCTGCCACCACCATGCTTCACTGTTGGGACTGTATTGGACAGGTGATGAGCAGCGCCTGGTTTTCTCCACACATACCGCTTAGAATTAAGGCCAAAAGTTCTATCTTGGTCTCATCAGACCAAAGAATCTTATTTCTCACCATCTTGGAGTCCTTCAGGTGTTTTTTAGCAAACTCCACGCAGGCTTTCATGTGTCTTGCACTGAGGAGAGTCTTCCGTCGGGCCACTCTGCCATAAAGCCCCAACTGGTGGAGGACTGCAGTAATGGTTGACTTTCTACAACTTTCTCCCATCTCCCGACTGCATCTCTGGAGCTCAGCCACAGTGATCTTTGGGCTCTTCTTTGCCTCTCTCACCAAGGCTCTTCTCCCCCGATAGCTCAGTTTGGCCGGACGGCCAGCTCTAGGAAGGGTTCTGGTTGTCCCAAACGTCTTCCATTTAAGGATTATGGAGGTCACTGTGCTCTTAGGAACCTTAAGTGCAGCAGAATTTCTGTGACTTGTGACTTGCCACAATTCTGTCTCTGAGCTCTTCAGGCAGTTCCTTTGACCTCATGATTCTCATTTGCTCTGACATGCACTGTGAGCTGTAAGGTCTTATATAGACAGGTGTGTGGCTTTCCTAATCAAGTCCAATCAGTATAATCAAACACAGCTGGATTTATATGAAAGCGTAGAACCATCTCAAGGATGATCAGAAGAAATGGACAGCGCCTGAGTTAAAATATATGAGTGTCACAGCAAAGGGTCTGAATACTTAGGACCATGTGATATTTAAGTTTTTCTTTTTTAATAAATCTGCAAAAATGTCAACAATTCTGTGTTTTTCTGTCAATATGGGGTGCTGTGTGTTCATTAATGAGGAAAAAAAATGAAAACTGAAAACTTAAAATGAACTTAAATTATTTTAGCAAATGGCTGCAATATAACAAAGAGTGAAAAAATTAAGGGGGTCTAAATGTTTATAATGTACTAAGCACAAAAACTTAGCTAAGTTTTTTCTTCTTTTTTCTTTGAGCAGGTGTTATGTTAATGGAAAAAAATAGAAACAAAAGATAGCACTTCAAAGTACACCTAGGAACTAATAATAATGTAACCAGTATACAGTACAAGGGTTACTTTATTATCAGTATCTAAGTGTACTGTGAAGTGCTATCCTTTCTTTCTATTTTGTCATCCATTTCTAGTGTTCGGTTAGCTGATCAAGTTTGTGGGACCTTTAGTCTTTGGGAAACCTCTGATGGACAGTGCTGGGCTTTAGAACTACTGTTGTTAACAGCAAAAATGTAAACTGTCCATAAAATTTTGATTTTGAGCACTAATTGACTGATCATTTTAATATGCTAGGAAGGAGGTGCTCATTATCACTAATGGAGTAGGCCAATATCCTTGAAAACAGAGTTAATCCTTCACTCTTCTATGAACATCTTCCCATCTGTGGTCAATTTCAGCTACGTTCTAAATCTAAGGTCAACAAATTATGCCTTTCAGGGTCTTTGGTCTATAATAATAATAATCCCCCCCTCTCCTCTGCAAGCAACCCTGTTGTAGAAGAAGTCAAATGGGAACAGAGCAGGGAACTATGGTAAGGCTGATTGCTCAGTTTACATCCCAAAAGGTATACAAGGCCAGTGGGTGGCTCCAAAATATCTATCTATAGGCAGGGCTCTGATTTGCTGCCAGCAACAGTCATGCTGGCTGAGGACCCCTCCCTTCATCCTCCTGCAGCAGGATTGAGATAGACTCTGCCATCTTGATCACTCCCATTCTCCTGACCTGAGGCCCATCTCCAGAAATAAAGGAATGTCCACACATTCAGTTTAACATTTTACTGTAGCAGTAATAGGGTGCATAGTTTGCTTCCAAAACACAGATTTGCATCTTCCTCTTTTGTGCCCAACATCAGTAATACTGCACAGTTCAAAATAATCCTTGATACATGGGGTCCCAACTAGCATACCCACTGTCGGTCACCTTAGGCGGGTTCTTCCTCTGGGCCCATACTGGGCCTACCCCAAAGGGTCCACTTCTGTTCTCATAAATCTCTGTGCCAAGTTCTTTCTGCCCAAGATTATGAGGGACTAAGCTATTCCCACCCAACATATACATCCAGGGTAGGTTTCCCTAAAAGGAGTACTAATCCGTGCTTAGGTATCTGTTTATTAAGCATGGCATGACCTTAGAACAGCAATTTTACAAATATTGTCCAGATCTGGTAAAAAGGAAGAACTGTATGTAACAGTCACATTATCCTTCTTCCACCATAAAAGGGAGAATATTGTGCACTGATTGAAGTGTACAGTGGATGAATTAGTAATAAATTCTTGCAAGCTACTATGTATGTTCACCCGATCTAGACAAATAGCTGCAAGCACTTTTCACATTTCCACATAAGTGTGCATAATATATGTAAATACTCCAATCAGCGTGCTGTACTATATTCTCCTATACAATTGATAATCACAAATATTCTCTTAAAGTAGATAATAAAAAATCATAACTAAAAAAATATAATCCATCAAATACATTCCGTGTATCAACATCCATGAATAAATAAAGTGCCAAAAATGTAATTCAATTCCGTAAAGAACTATGTAATTATTAAACAATCATATGTGAAGTCCATTCAATGAATCCTGTGAAGTATTGCCTGATTGCCATCCAACAATTTCAGCTGTGCTACTTATCCCATCTGCTGCTTGTAGTGCTCAGTAACCATATCAGTGTATCTCCACACTTGTGTTCCCCCCCTTTTACGTGTATTCTCACCTTATTCGCTGTGAACTCGCAATTAGGTTTGGTCAAATAGTGCTTTTTAGCCTCTCCAGGGCTAGGGTGTGTGTAATCTAGATTTCCTTGTTCCTCCTCCTCTGTGCCGCTTCCTCATACCATGCCAGTGTCATCAGAGAGCATATATGCAGGAAAAAACTCCAATAGTCCTTATACCATAAAAACAGTTTATCTTTATTAAAATGCTGAAGAAAACAACTCACATTTACCTGGTGCTTTCAGTGCAGAAGACTATACTCGCTTTGTACTCTTTATTTGGTATCTCAGTGACACTGCACAAGCCGCATAAGCCAGTAACTCCACACTAGGTCCGAGCATCGCACCGTCCTTTTGCCCCTCCTCTACGTGTTACACCAAGTTACGTGGCTTCCTCAGGGGGATTCCTATTGGACAGGTTGATGTGCGTACATTATATCTACCTGGGCCATCACCATTTTGTTGAAGTCCTAAATTAATAAACCCCAACGTCTACCTATGTGTTAGTATTATTACATTGCATTGCCTTGTAGCTAATATAATATGTAGTCCTTCCCCTCTTTTGGTGTGTATGCTGGGTTAACACCTAAGGAATACATGATTATGTGGCCATGCATATCAGGGACATATCAAATAATCACAATATTAATAATATTAACCTATACTCGCTATTATAAACATTTATATGATCATAAAAAATGTAATTATTAAAATATTAAAATGATCTCTGGCTGTACATAATTTATACAATTTATATACCCTAATATGCATACTTGTTAGTACATATATCCATACGTAAAAAACTACCCAATTATTATAGTCCCCTAAAAAGGTACACCACAATAATAATTACTTACAAAATAAACCCAAATCAAAATCTTTATTCAAACCACCTGGCACAATAGACCCATTTCATAAATCTACCATGACTCCTGTTCTCTCAAGAAATTGTTCCCCCTCCAATGATTTTTAAGGGCTTTTATGTATGTTTATCCCTGAAGTGTACAAAATGGTGATGGCCCAGATAGATATAAAGTATGCACCCCAACCCATCCAACAGGAATCTCCCTGATGAAGCCACATGACCCTGTGGCTTAACCTGGGCAACAGGGTGGTACTGCGCCCGGACCCAGTGTGGAGTTACTGGAATTATGTGGCTTGTGCGGTGTAATGGTCGATACCAAGTAAAGAGTACAAAACATGTATAGTCTGGTGCGCTGGAAGCACCAGGTAAATGTGAGTAGTTTTCTTCAGCATTTTTATAAAGATAAACTATTTTTATGGTATAAGCACTATTGGCATTTTTTCCTGCATATATGCTCTTTGATGACACTTGCATGGTATGAGGCAGCAGCACAAAGGAGGAAGAACGAGGAAATCTAGATTACACACACCCTAGCCCTGGAGAGGCTAAAAAGCCCTATTTGACCAAACCTAATTGCGAGGTCACATTGAATAATGTGAGAATACACCTAAAAGGGGAGCATAAGTGTGGTGATACACTGGTATGGTTACCGAGCGCTAGAAGCAGCAGATGGAATATGAAGCACATGTGAAATTGGTGGATGGCAATCAGGCAATATCAGGCAATATTAATTGTATTAGTGAATATAGGGTGGCACACTGTTTGAGAACAGTGGATGAATTGTTAAGGGCTTGGGATCTAAAATGTTGGCATAGTTTTCACAAAGGCAATGTACAATGAAATAAGTGTAGAAATTGTAGAAATGTTTTAAAATGTTTATCTTTTCTTTAAATGCAGAGGTCACGTTAAAAGCTCTAAAATTATGTTTCATTTTCAAAATGTTGTGTATCATCTGAAAAATTATTTTGTTCCCATTCTATTCTTGTTACTCAAGGCTCTTTGATTGTCCTTTTGTATTATGTTACTCCCACTTAAAGTTCATCTTTGGCTTCAAGAATCAATGAAAAATTACATTGCTCTACATTGTAACATTGCATTGCACCACCCTGGCCCAATGTTTTGGACCAGGGTGGTGCTGTGAACATAGCATGTCTTGATTTTAGCAAGGCATTTGATAAAGTTCCACATAATGATCTAATCAGTTGTACAAGCTAGGACTTAACATTTGGGTGCTTCCGTGAATATACAGTTGGCTAAACGATAGATATCAGAGTGTGGTTGTAAATGGGGTTCACTTGGAACAGTCACTGGTGGTGTACCACAAGGCTCCGTACTGGGTCCTGTTCTATTGAATCTATATGTAAGTGATATAACTAAAGGTTTGTTGGGCAAGGTATGTTTTTTTGCTGATGATACAAAGGCGTGTAATAGGGTTCATATCCCTGGAGGTGTCTGTAACAAGGAACATGATTTGGCATTGCTGAAAGATTGTTCAAATCAGTGCAGACTGCAGTTCAATGTTTCTAAATGTAAAATAATGCACCTAGGGAAAAAGAATCCCATGAGAGAGTACAACAATGGGGGTACAGAGTTAGCCAGCACTACAGAGGAAAAAGATTTGGGGGTGCTTATTTCAGATGATTGCAAAATGAGCAAACGGTGTGTCCTGATTCCTCTATTATATACATCTTTAGCTGGACCTCATTTTGAATAATGGGGTTAATTTACTAAAACCAGGAGAATACAGGGTTACAAAAATTGGTGAAAGGTCTGGGGGATAAAATATATTGAGAGCGACTTCAGGAACTTAATATGTACATGTCTGGAGGAAGGAAGGGAAACGGGAGACATGATTGAAACCCTTAACTATATCAAGGGGGCAAATAAGGTTCATGAGAGCAGTTTTTTAAAATATAAAAACAAAATCAAGAACACTGGGACATGACCTTATATTAACTGGAGGAAAGTTCAAAACTAAACTAATCTTAGAAAGTTTTTTTTTTTTTCTGAAAGGATAGTTGATGTCTTGAATAAACTTCCAACAGAGGTAGTGAGACAGTCAACAGTAAATGGCTTCAAACATGCATGAGACAAACATAGATCTATACTCAGACAAAAAAAGTTAACCAAAAAAACAAAGAAAAAAGAAAAAAAAAGTACAAAACATCTATATAAAAAAAAAAAAACAAGAAAACGGCAGACACTTCACTTTTTTTTTCTGCTGTCACTTTTCCATGATTCTATGTGTGTGCTTTTCATTGGCTTTCTTATTCCTTTGTGTGCAGACAATATGTACAATAATGGTAAATAGCACATTAATAAAATTATAAACCTTTTAACCCAGGGGTGCCCAACCACCCTCTCATGTGGCCCATCACCTCCTGCTCTAGGATGGTGGGTCGCCAAGCCCAGATCGTGGATTTCTGACCCGCCATCCCCGAGAATCAGTGTGAAGAACAGAGCCAGTTCTAGAGGAAGCATGCAGGTTTAATAGAGAGCAGAGCCGATGCTTCCGGTATATCGCTTGCTCCTGTCACAGACGGAGTGATACCAAATTCACTCCGCCTAGAACAGCAGCCGACAGCAATACCTGCTTTCAGTACCCGTTAGCAGTACCCACCAGCCTTTACACCCAGAGGGACAGCCGGTAGCAGCCGCCAGCCATACCTGCCCTGGGGGACAACAGCTGCCGCCAGCCGTACCCGTGGGGGACAGCAGCAACCGCCAGCCATATCCACCCTGGGGGACAGCAGCAGCCACCAGCCATATCCGCCTGGGGGACACCAGCAACCACCTGCCATATCCGCCTGGGGGACACCAGCAGCTGCCAGCCATACCTGCTTTGGGGACAGCAGCAGCTGCCAGCCATACACGCCCTGGGGGACAGCAGCAGCCACCAGCCATACCCACCCTGGGGGACAGCAGCAGAAAGCCATACCCTCCCTAGAGGACAGCAGCACCTGCCAGCCATACCCTCCCTAGGGGACAGCAGCAGCTGCCAGCCAAACCCTCCCTGGGAGACAGCAGCAGCTGCCAGTCATACCCAACTGGGGGACAGCAGCAGCCACACCTGCCGGGATGACAATGGCCACCAGCCAAACCTTCCCCAAAGATGATCAAAATGGGGGAGGAGACGCTCAAATAATGCCATTTTAATGCTAGAGTAACCCGTCTTTCACTCCGTAATTCATGAATGTGGGATAGTATATAAAAGGGAGAATACCCCCCCCCCCACCCGCTTCATCTGCTTGATGCAACCATAAACCTCAATTCTACTGTAGTCACGAAGAGCTTAAAGTGGATGTAAACACAAATTTTTTTTTTTTTATATCATACTGTAGAGTATAAGATTTCCTATCATTTGAGCCCAGTCTTGCCACACAGAGTTAATCCAGCTCTGAGCAATCCTCTTTTATTGTTCAGTGAGATAAATCTTGACAAACTGAGAAAAACTTTGTCAAATCATCCCCCTTGCTGTGAGTAACAGGTGATTTACATCTCGTACACTAGCCTAAGACACAGGCATCATTTTTTAAATCCCTCCCCCACTCCTTTCTTCAGCAGCTCTGCAAGGATTGGCTGTTCCACACCTCAGCATGATTTGGCATGCTGAAGTCATGTGGTTACTTTCCTGTCTTTTCACTGGATGTTAGAGATCATAGCAGAAGTTCAGCAGAAGTTCAGTGTTAGAAATACTAAGGAGAAAATGCATATTGACAAGGGGAGTGTAGAGGTGGGCGGGGAGTCTACTGACATCACGACTCCACCCACCGAGCTCCAGACAACAGACTCACCCACAGGATATGCAGTTTTTCGGGTCTAATAACAGACAGAGGGGAGACATTTGACAGGTAAAGATACATGCAGGAGGCATGTATATCCTTATAGATAACCCCCTATGGCAGTAGTTTAGAAAGGATGACATTGGGTTTACATCCACTTTAAGAAAGAGGGGAGAAAAAGGAGCTAGACCATAAATGGAAAGAAGACAAGGCAGGAAAGAAAACAGTGCACCACATCCTAAAAGAGAAGTTATCAAAAATAATCCTGTCCTTTAAGGCTTCCATCAGGTATTTAATCCAGGGGTCCCAAGTTTTGTCAAACTAAAGATAGCTTGGACTTTAGCAGGTGAAAAGGAACCGCTGGGGACTTCCAAGACCTGGAAGTTTTGGCTAAAACAAATATAAAGCTATGAGCTTCCTCGTGTCTCAATATCCCCTCCACTGGGTGTCCTAATAGTGCCTGCAGAGGCGATTTAATGAGGTTCATTTGATTAAGTGAATGAGTATATGAAGCTGTAAATATGAATCCAGAACCTCCTAACTTTTGGGCAAGTCCACCACACGTGCAACATAGTGTCTTTGGAGTTTAGCTTTCAGAGTTACATTTATTACATATAATAAGAGAGCATTATCTACCTCTCTGACCTTTGAGAGGCGGTGATTAGGGGTTTACATTGATAAAGTTTACTATGTGATGGTATACTCTTCCAATATAACATTTGTCAATGTAAAGTATGCATCCAACAAGTAATTTTTTTTTTTAATAGAGCATTTCACAAGTCACAACTTAGAAAATTACAACTGTAAATTTATCATAATTCATACATAATGAGTTTGCTTCTTGTAATTAAATCTGTTGTTTGGGTGTTATATAATTTGTTGATATATTTCTTAGTACCTACAAGTAATTTTCTAGACGCCATCAAATTGTGATGATCCTGTGTATCTGGAGCTATGTACATGATTGCCAGCTGCTTGATGCTTAGCATATGCTTTTGCATAATCATTTAACAGTTTGGCATGCTGCATACGAAAAAAGAAAAAAAAAATCATTTAATTATGATATTCTATTCAGTCTGTTAATAGCAAAAGACGGTGCTGATTTGTACCAACAGGAGCCAGATTAATGTGAAATGTGCTGTACCAAACAGTACAGCTTACTGTGTCCGAATTGTAGCAGAAACATAATTCATTATGAGGACTGCGAAGGCAAAAAGATAAGACTCCCACTGGTGGAATTCAATAAATCCCTAACAACACTTGCCTGTCAATATGGCCCTTTAGCATGGCCTATGCCAGATTCAAAAATCCCTGCTGCCCATTTTGGTAGCTTTACCGAAACACGCAGCAGACTCAGGTAGTTCTTATTAGTTCCACCGTCACAAAGTGGAGCTATTAAAGTGGTTGTATACCCCCCAATTGTGACTTTTACCTATAGGTAAGCCTAGAGAAGCCTTGTAGTGCGCCGATGATGTAATCAGCGCGTGCGCTGTGCAGAAACTGACCTTCGTAATTGCCGGCTCTGGCGCGCATGTGCGGGAGTGATGTCACGCGGCTCCGGACAGTCCCACAGCCGGAGTCTGCGGCCCCGGAAGGAAGAGGGGCGAAGATGGATGCTTCCTGCAGCGGGGACAGCGTGGGCTTCATTTGCAGGTAAGTGCCACATAATGAGCTAGTATGCAATGCATACTAACCCATTATGCTTTTACTTTGCAGGGTTTGCAGGAAACAAAAGAGGAAGTAAAACCCATCAGGGTTTACTTCCTCTTTAATGCACCTAATTAAAATGTAGTTACCTCCACTTTATAGATAACAAAAGAGGAAGTAATTAAGACAATTCGTAAGTTTGCGTACAGAGACAGAGTGCCTGTCTCTATACACTGTGTGGCATGGCATCATATTTGCCTCCTCTACCCCCCTTCTATCCCTCCACGTCACTCGTTGTTAAGGATGCTGTCAGCTGCAACCAGTGATGCTGTCAGTGGGTGGAGTCTGACAGGGAAGCTGACACACTAGTTTCCCATGAGGTCCACTCTCTTCTTGTGGTTGAGAGAAGTCAGTGAACTGGTTCTATAGCCAACAGCAGGCTGTGTATTGGTTATGGATCCACCCACAGTCTGCTGTCAGTCACAAGAGGTGTTGACCTGAAGGGGAACTAAAGTGTTAGGCTGGCCCTACATTTTACAATTTTCTTACAATTTTCTGTACAATTTTCTTCAGATTTACCTTCAACTGTGTAGTGCAAGGGCCTGCCTACTTGGATACAATTGAAGGTGCTGTTTAGTTTTGACCTCATATTATATGGTTTTTGTTAAATCTAAAGGAAATTTGTACAAAAGGATTGAACATGTATGGCCAGCCTTTGGCTCCCCATCAGGCTCCACCCCCCCCCCCCCCCCCAGCCACAAACTCCTTGGCACCACAGTGTCTGTGTGACACCTCCAGTTGTAGAAAAGAGCTCAGCTGCATTGAGGGCTGAATGTCTGTAAGGACACTGCATCCTCAGTGCACCTCCCTCAGGGGGCTCACCCAAAATCCATGTACTTGTTTACAACAGGTATATGAGTCTGTCACCTACACCAACATTTGTTGCACAGAGGCACAACGGAATTCTAAAGAGTGTCATAGACCCCATTTATGAATTCCAGGGGTAGACTGTTAAAGTTTATGTAAACCCTCACCTTATAAAACAATACATTCAGTTTAACTACTTCAATACCAGAAACAGATACCAGAAACAGATTAAGGCGGAATTGGGCCCAAAGCAAGGTAGCAGCTTTGCCCAACCTACCTAATCCCTTTAACATTGATAATGACTACAATAGGCGCACAGATGCTACCCCATTTGAACTTTCTGAAGAGCCGATTGCGTTAGGGTGTGCACCCCCAAAGTTCAAAAACAGAGCAACAGAGGCAGTTGCTAGGGGCATACACATGCCACGGCTGTGAGGCTATGCTTTGCAACCATGGCAAAAATTATAGACGCACATAGATGTGAACGAGTCCTTAATATTTGTTTTATTTACTTTTTAGAATTGTATTTGGTTTTTATATATTTTTTTAGATATTTATTTATTTACATTTTTGTGAAATGTCGGAGGTCTAAACAGACCCCTGATGTTTCACCCTTAAGACCCCTTTCACACTGAGGTGCTTTACAGGCGATACAGCGCTAAAAATAGCGCCTGCATAGCGCCTGTAAAGAGACGCTCCTGTATCTCCAGTGTGAGAGCCCGAGGGCTTTCACACTGGAGTGGTGCGCTTGCAGGACTTTTAAAAAAACTCCTGCAAGCAGCATCTTTGGAGCGGTGAAGGAGCGGTGTATACACTCCTTACATTCCTTGTAATAGGAATAAAAGTGACCCAATTTTTTTTTTTTTTTAAAGACAGTGTCAACATAAAAAATAAAAAGTAAAATAAATAAGAAAAAAAAATTTAAAGCACCCCGTACCAACGAGCTTGCGCGTAGAAGCGAATGCATACGTGAGTAGCGCCCACATATGAAAATGGTGTTCAAACCACACATGTGAGGTATCACCACGATCATTAGAGCGAGAGCAATAATTCTAGCCCTAGACCTCCTCTGTAAGGCCCCTTTCACACTGGGGCAGTAGGGGGCGTCGGCGGTAAAACAGCGCTATTTTTAGCGCTGTTTTACCGCGGTATTTGGCCGCTAGCGGTGCGGTTTTAACCCCCCGCTGGCGGCCGAAAAAGGGTTAAAACCCCTCATATAGCGCGGCTATAGCCGCGGCATTACCGCGGTATAGCCGCGCTGTCCCATTGATTTCAATGGGCAGGAGCGGTGAAGGAGCGGTGAATACACCGCTCCTTCTCCGCTCCAAAGATGCGGCTTGCAGGAGATTTTTTCTTCTCCTGCCAGCGCACCGCTTCAGTGTGAAAGCCCTCGGGCTTTCACACTGAACAAACAGCGGAGGCTGTTTAGGGGCAGTTTGCAGGCGCTATTTTTAGCGCAATAATGCCTGCAAACCGCCCCATTGTGAAAGGGGCCTAACTCAAAACTGGTAACCTGTACAAATTTTTAAACATCGCCTATGGAGATTTTTAAGGGTAAATGTTTGTCGCCATTCCACGAGCGGGTGCAATTTTGAAGCGTGATATGTTGGGTATCAATTTACTTGGTGTAACATTATCTTTCATAATATAAAAAAAAGTTGGGCTAACTTTACTGTTGTCTTTTTTTTTAATTGAAAAAAGTGTATTTTTTCCAAAAAAAGTACGCTTGTAAGAACGCTGTACAAATACAGTGTGAAAGAAAGTATTGCAACAAACGCCATTTTATTCTCTAGGGTGTTAGAAAAAAAAAATGTTTGGGGGTTTTAAATAATTTTCTAGCAAAAAAAAAAATCTAGTTGGTTGTGGTTCCAAAGGTATATCATTGTAAAAGTTACAGTTGAAGACCCAGTGAGACCCTTATTGAAGAGGTAGCAACCCGCGGAGTCTTTGATTTCAGAATGGTGGACCAGAGGTCCAGGTGTACAAGGCAGTGCCATCTTAAGAGCATTATAGGCCCCTGGGCAATATAGTGCACTGGAGCCCTGTCTACACAATCACACACGATTGCCCATCAAATGCAGCTTTATTGTGCCCGTGAATGCAGCCTCACTGTGCCCATCAAATGCAGCCTTATTCAAAATAACTCAACACACAGCCATTGATGTCTAAACCGCTGGCAACAAAAGTGAGTACACCCCTAAGTGAAAATGTCCAAATTGGGCCCAATTAGCCACCCCCCCCCCAGTGTCATGTGACTCGTTAGTGTTACAAGGTCTCAGGTGTGAATGGGGAGCAGGTGTGTTACATTTGGTGTTATCGATCTCAGTCTTTCTCATACTGGTCACTGGAAGTTCAACATGTCACCTCAAAGTAAACAACTTTCTGAGGATCTGAAAAAAAGAATTGTTGCTCTACATAAAAATGACCTAGGCTATAAGAAGATTACCAAGACCCTGAAACTGAGCTGCAGAACAGTGGTCAAGACCATACTGCGGTTTAACAGGACAGCTTCCATTCAGAACAGGCCTCACGATGGTCCACCAAAGAAGTTGAGTGCACGTGCTCAGCGTCATATCCAGAAGTTGTTTTTGGGAAATAGACGCATGAGTGCTGCCAGCATTGCTGCAGAGGTTGAAGGAGTGGGGGGTCAGCCTGTCAGTGCTCACACCATACGCCACACACTGCATCAAGCTGGTCTGCATGGCTGTCGTCCCAGAAGGAAGCCTCTTCTAAAGATGATGCACAAGAAAGCCCGCAAACGGTTTGCTGAAGACAAGCAGACTAAGGACATGGATTGCTGGAACCATGTCCCATGGTCTGATGAGACCAAGATAAACCTATTTGGTTCAGATGGTGTCAAGCTTGTGACAAGTGTGTCTTGCCTACAGTCAAGCATGGTGGGAGTGTCATGGTCTGGGGCTGCATGAGTGCTGCCGGCACTGGGGAGCTACAGTTCATTGAGGGAACCATGAATGCCAACATGTACTGGGACATACTGAAGCAGAGAATGACCCCCTCCCTTCGGAGACTGGACCGCAGGGGCCGGGCAGTATTCCAACACCATAAGGACACCACACACGTTCATAGCTTGTATAGTGCGTCCCACATACTGTAAACCTCAAATGTTACCCTCCTTTTGGAATGAACGTTGATTGGGACGTGAATTGTTTTATTAATAATTGTTCATTTTTACTATTCAACCAGTTTTTATGCAGTATCGGTATCCAACACTAGAATGCAATGTTTACAACTTTGGACAGTTTAGATAATCCTTTATTAATAATTGTTTTGGTCTACATATAGATATTTCATATGGACGTTTCTATTTTATTTTAATTTATGTCATTGGTATTAGTGCCTGTCTGTTTTTACATTTACCCTGTTATTGAGTGGTGAGAGCCTTCATTTTTTCATTTTACTTTCCCTCTCATTTATACACATCATATCTTTAATTGATTAAATGAACTGTGTGGCCAACTGTTCTTGTTATTGATTATTAGTATGCAGGAGGTTGATTGGACTTTCTTTGCGGTTTGACAGCGATTTAGCTGTTTTACTTCAATCCCACATCTAGTTCACTCCACTTCCTGTGTTCTGTGTGGTTCCTGGACCGCAAGCGCAGTTCCGATGTGCTCCAGTGACACCACTTCCGGTCAGCGTAGATCTGGACCGGATCCGCCTCCCGGAAGTTGTCACAGTTGTTTACGGTATATGAATAGGGAACAGATGGATAAATAATAGCTCTGCCCCCTCTTATCAGAGATCCTATGTCAGTCACAGAAGCTGTAGTAAGGCTTCGATCAATGACAGATCTTGCAGGAAAGGACGGGCATAGTCAGGCTCTCTTGATGAAAACTCCCGAAAGCTCTTTAGTTGTATTAACCCAAGCAGCACTGGTACTGAGACGTCACTGCCCCCAAGAGGCTCCTTAATGGGCCATATCATGATACTTCCAAAAACGAATCCAACTCTATGCCAAAACGTTATGCCTATTTCTGCGCTCCCGAAGTGCATTCGGCCCATAATGCACTTCGGGAGCGCAGTACATTGCTGTATGATGATTGGCCAGAGCATGCACCATGGCCTGCATGCTTTGGCCAATCACAGCACCTTCACCTAAGAGAGCCATAATTGGCCAAAGGCAGGGTGCCTTTCGCTAATCATGGCTCAGGGGGATTAAGTCCATGCCCCACACTATATAAGGCCGCCTGCATGTCAGCCTTGTGTAGTGTGTTGTTGGCGTGGACAGAGAGAGAGTCTCATTTAGATTAAGCAGGCAGGCAGGCAGGCAGATTATTCAGTTAGCTGCAGTGTATTGAATATATATATACAGATAGTCTCGTATATATATATATATATATATATATATATATATATATATATATATATATATCCACTGTATCCAGTTTAGCTAGATGTCTTTGCAGGTGTTCCTGGTGCACTGTTTCTAATATACTTCTGGCAGGCAGGTGATTCAGTCTGGGAGGCTGGGAGAGCCGAGGCGACTAGCAAGTCCAAGGGGGCTGAAGGAAGTCCTGAAGTCTGGGGGACAGTAAGCAAACCCAGGGGTCTGGAGAGTTCTGTTGAGGCCAGGAGTAGGCTGGTTCAGCGGGGAACGGCAAGGCAAAGTAAGGCTAGGAGCCAGGAGGCTTGGCATTTTCGGTTGTATGAATTTACTGAAGAAGAACCCCTGTGTGGGAAATCCTGTGTATAAACTTTTATTTTGTTCCTGTGAATAAAAATGGGCTGCCATGCCCTCAAACCTGATAACTGACTGCTGTGGACTCACTACGGGAAGATGCATCTACCACTGAGCTAAATACCCCAATATTACTATATATATATATATATATATATATATATATATATATATATATATATATATATATATATATATATATATATTAGTCTAGCTAAGCCTATACCTGACTGTAGGCCATTCCTGAAGTGCGTTTTCAAAGACACTTTCAGGCAGGCAGGTAAGCAGGTGACTCAGTGAGCTGCAGTTCATAAAGTATATATCCACTGCATTGTAGTCCAGCCAAGCCTATACCTGACTGTAGGCCATTCCTGGAATGCGTGTTCAAAGACACTTTCAGGCAGGTGACTCGGTGAGCTGCAGTTCATAAAATATAAAAAATAAAGTATCTCACAAAAGTGAGTACACCCCTCACAGACATGACACTTTGCTACAATGTAAAGTAGTGAGTGCACAGCTTGTATAACAGTGTAAGTTTGCTATCCCCTCAAAATAACTCAACACACAACCATTAATGTCTAAACCACTGGCAACAAAAGTGAGTACACCCCTAAGTGAAAATGTCCACATTTGGCCCAATTAGCCATTTTCCCTCCCGGTGTCATGTGACTCGTTAGTGTTACAAGGTCTCAGGTGTGAATGGGAAGCAGGTGTGTTAAATTTGGTGTTATCACTCTCACGCTCTCATACTAGTCACTAGAAGTTCAGCATGGCACCTTATGGCAAAGAACTCTCTGAGGATCTGAAAAAAAGAATTGTTGCTCTACAAAAAGATGGCCTAGGCTATAAGAAGATGGGCAAGACCCTGAAACTAAGCTGCAGCATGGTGGCCAAGACCATACAGTGGTTTAACAGGACAGGTTCCACTCAGAACAGGCCTCGCCATGGTCGACCAAAGAAGTTAAGTGCACGTGCTCAGCATCATATCCAGGGGTTGTCTTTGGGAAATAAACCCATGAGTGCTACCAGCATTGCTGCAGAGGTTGAAGGGATGGGGGGTCAGCCTGTCAGTGCTCAGACCATACGCCGCACACTGCATCAAATTGGTCTGCATGGCTGTCGTCCCAGAAGGAAGCCTCTTCTAAAGATGATGCACAAGAAAGCCCACAAACAGTTTGCTGAAGACAAGCAGACTAAGGACATGGATTACTGGAATGTCCTGTGGTCTGATGAGACCAAGATAAGCTTATTTTGTTCAGATGGTGTCAAGCGTGTGTGGCGGCAACCAGGTGAGGAGTACAAAGACAAGTATGTCTTGCCTACTGTCAAGCATGGTGGTGGAAGTGTCATGGTCTGGGCTGCATGAGTGCTTCTGCCACTGGGGAGCTACAGTTCATTGAGGGAACCATGAATGCCAACATGTACTGAAGAAGAGCATGATCTCCTCCCTTCAGAGATTGGGTCGCAGGGCAGTATTCCAACATGATAACGACCTGAAACATACCTCCAAGGCGACCAGTGCCTTGCTAAAAAAGCTGAGGGTAAAGGTGATGGACTGGCCAAGCATGTCTCCAGACCTAAAACCTATTAAGCATCTGTGGGGCATCCTCAAATGGAAGGAGGAGGAGCGGAAGGTCTCTAACATCCACCAGCGCTGTGATGTCGTCATGGAGGAGTGGAAGAGGACTCCAGAGGCAACTTGTGAAACTCTGGTGAACTCCATGCCCATGAGGGTTAAGGTAGTGCTGGAAAATAATGGTGGCCACACAAAATATTGACACTTTGGGCCCAATTTGGAAATTTTTACTTAGGGGTGTACTCACTTTTGTTGCCAACGGTTTAGACATTAATGGCTGTGTGTTGAGTTATTTTGAGGGGACAACAAATTTAAACTGTTATACAAGCTGTACACTGACTACTTTACATTGTAACAAAGTATAATTTCTTCAGTGCTGTCACATGAAAAGATATAATAAAATATTTACAAAAATGTGAGGGGTGTACTCACTTTTGTGAGATACTGTATATATCCACTGCATTGTAGTCCAGCCAAGCCTATACCTGACTGTAGGCCATTCCTGGAGTACATGTTCAAAGACACTCTCAGGCAGGTGACTCAGTGAGCTGCAGTTCATTTAATATATATATATATATATATATATATACACAGGTGTGTGTGTGTGTGTGTATATATATATATATATATATATATATATATATATATATATATATATATATATACACACAGGTGTGTGTGTGTGTGTATATATATATATATATATATATATATATACACAGGTGTGTGTGTATATATATATATATATATATATATATATATATATATATATATGTTTAGCCAAGCCTATACCTGACTGTAGGCCATACCTGGTGTACTGTTTTTAGTAAACTTCAGGCGTTGTTTTGCTAATCTAATTGTACAGTATGTCTGGAAGGCCACCAAGGAGAGGCAGACGCTCACAGGCCACTAAAAGAGGGCAAGCAAGGCTCTGTGGCTACAGCCAACAGTGCTGGTCCTTTTTTTCGGCAGCAGGCCGTGTTGAGCCACAATATGCAGAAGAGTTGGTAGAGTGGATGACCAAGCAGTCCTCATCCTCTGTCTGCCAATGCAGCTGCCAAAGCGGCCTCTTCCATCGGCTCAATGTCATCAGTCACTCCTTCCCTAGCCCCACCATCATGCCCTGAGGAGTCCCCCGAACTGTTCGACCACAGTGTAGGGTACATGCTGCAGGAGGATGCGCAGCGTTTTGATGGCTCTGATGATGGTACCCAGGTTGAGGATGAAGGCAGTAACGTGAGCCCAGAGAGAGTGGATGCCCAAGAAGGACAAGAAACTGGCAGTCATGTTTCCCCAGCTGCAGCATACTGCCAGGTTTGCTCCAGTGGTGAGTAGGGAGGGGATCATGAGGTCACTGACTCTACGTTGGTGCCAGATAGAAGAGGGGAGGAGGAGGAGGAGGCACATCTCCAACTAGGCAGGATGCCCTCCAGGGGCTAGCTTAAGGGCAGGCAACTGACTGCATCACACTGCAGAGCTCCGCATGTGCAGGGCGCTGCTGACTCCGCGCTTTTTTTAAAAGTTCTTTGGGACGTGTGCAGCAGATCGCACTGTTGCTGTTTGCAACATATGTCTGAAGCGTATAAAGCGTGGCCAAAGCAGCAGCCGCTTGGGCACCACATGCTTGACCAGACATATGTTGAACTCCCATGCAGTCCGTTGGCAACAGTACTTTAAAGACCCACACTAAAGAACAAGGCGGACCTCCCCTTGCTCCTCATCAGCTGGGATCTCCAACCCCACTATAACTTCAGTCCTCTCAGAGACCTGCACTGAGAGGAATGAAGGTGTAGATTTAGGTGTCCCAAGCACTTCCGGGCAATCTGCTAGTGGTACACCAACATCCAATTGTAGCAGGCAAATTTCCCTACCCTAGTTGCTAAACCGGCGAAAGAAATTCGGTCCCAGCCATCCACATGCTCAGCGGCTGAATGCTAGTTTGACTAAATTGCTAGCAGTCCAACTGCTGCCTTTTCAGCTGGTAGACTCTGCCCCCTTTCGAGAATTTGTGGAATGTGCGGTACCTCAGTGGCTGGTTCCGTAAACACCAATTTTTTTCTCGGAAGGCCATTCCGGCTCTCTACCGACATGTGGAAGACAATGTCTTGGCCTCGTTGGACAGGCCGGTCAGCGGTAAGGTGCATATTACCGCTGACTCATGGTCCAGCAGGCATGGACAGGGATGTTACCTTTCTTTCATGGCGCACTGGGTAACCCTGCTGGCAGCTGGGAAGGATGCAGGACAGGGTACAGTATTGTTGGAGCTTGTTCCGCCACCACACCTCCAAAATGCTGGTAGTGGTGATTCTGACACACCTCTCTCCTGCACCCCCTCCTCTTCTTCTTCCTCTATGGCCTCTTCCTGTGCAGATTTGTCCTCGGAACCAGCGGTGCTCCGTAGGCGTTCTAGGGGCTACGCAAGCACTCAGGCAAAAAGATGCCATGCGGTGCTTGAGTTGGTCTGCTTAGGGGACAGGAGCCACACTGGGGCAGAGATTCTGTCAGCTCTGCAGGGAGAGGCTCAGAGGTGGTTGATGCCACGCCAGCTTCAGCCAGTAATGGTGGTTTGTGACAATGGCACCAACCTTCTCTCTGCCCTCCCACAGGGACACTTCACCCATGTTCCCTGTTTGGCTCACGTCCTTAATTTGGTCGTGCAGCGGTTCTTGTCCAGGTACCCAGGCTTACAGGATATCCTGAGGCAGGCCAGGAAAGTCTATGGGCATTTCCGCCGGTCATATAATGCCAGTGCTCGGCTGGCTGACCCTTGAAAGGAGTGCAACCTGCCTAAGAGCCGCCTCATCTGTGACATGCCCACCAGGTGCAACTCATTGTTGGCAAAACTGCAGCAGCTGTACACGCAGCAGAGGGACATCAATGACTACCTGTGCGAGTATGGCACTAGCACAGGGTCAAGGGAGCTTGGCTTTTTTTCGTCACTCCAGTGGCTCATGATCAAGGATGCATGCACTGTCCTGTCACCATTTGAGGAGGCCACGAGGATGGTGAGCAGTGACAGTACATGCATCAGTGATACTGTCCCTCTTGTCTTCCTGTTGGAGCACACGCTGCATGGAATAATGGACAGGGCACTTGAAGCAGAAAAGAGGGAGGAAGAGGAGGACTTACTTACCTCTTAAGGCCCCCTTTATCCAGACAGTATTCCTGCAGGCCCGCCTATCACACAGGAAGAGGAGGAGGAGGATTGTTTCAGCATGGAGTTGGAGCCTGGCACTCAGCGTCAGCAGCAGTCTTCAAGGGATCGTTTTCAGTCCTCAGAAACTCATGGACTTGTAAGTGGCTGGGAGGAGGTGGCTGTGGATCAGGTTGTCCTTAGTCACCCAGAGGACTCCGCACAGTATGCCTTAGCAAACCTACGCTGCATGACCTCCCTGATCCTGCAAAGCCTGCGAAAGGACCCTCGGATTTGTGGTGTATAGGAGAGGGATCAGTACTGGCTGGCAACCCTTCTTGATCCACATTACAAGGGTAGGCCTTCGGGAGGCCTTGCAGAAAGGTTTGTGCAATGCATTTCCAGAGCCTAGGAGGTTACAATTTCCTGGTACTTATGGACAACGTGTTGCTGAGGCTTTGGTCATTCACAGAAGGAGCGGTGGAAAAGGTGGCCGTCTGACCGATGCGTTCAGACAATTTTTTTAGTCCCCAGCCCCAAGGTCTGATCAGTTCCAGCAACCATCGCCAGCACCTGATGCTGATGTAACCGATTAATTTTTTTATGAATGTGAGATCCCTTCAAGACTGCCTATGCTGATGCTGAGTGACTATCCTGTTATGCTGAGTGACTATCCTATTCCTCCTCAGTGTTCATGTTGATAGCTTCTAAGAACATTTTTGGTTCTGGCCACCACCACCAGTGGCTAAGGCCCAATTTTTCTGCCCCTGTTTAACAGGGGTGTGTAATTACAATTTTTGCTGTAATATTTTTCAGCAGGGCTCGTTCCTGCACTCAACAAGAGTATCTGTGAGTGGTTGCAGTGTTGTGGCACCACCACCACTGCCTAAGGCCCAATTTTTCTGCACCTGTTTAACAGGGGCGTGTAATTACAATTTTTGATCAAATATTTAACAGCAGGGCTCATTCCTGCGCTCAACAAGAGTATCTGTGAGCGGTTGCAGTGTTGTGGCACCACCCCCACTGCCTAAGGTCCATTTTTTCTGCCCCTGTTTAATAGGGGCGTGTAATTACAATTTTTGATCCAATATTTCACAGCAGGGCCTGTTCCTGCGCTCAACAAAAGTATCTTTGAGGCTTTACAGTGTTGTGCCACCACCACCGCCTAAGCCCCAATTTTTCTGCCCCTGTTCAACAGGGGCATGTCATTACAATTCTTGATATAATATTTCACAGCAGGGCCCGTTCCAGCGCCCATCAAGAATAACTGTGAGGGCTTACAGTGTTCTGGTACCACCAACACCTAAGGCCCAATTTTCAGCAGAGTGTATAGGGCAGGCCGTATAGTATATACAGGTGGTCCCCTATTTTCAAAAATCCGACTTACACACAACTCCTACTTACAAACGGAAGGAGAGAACAGGAAGTGAGAGGAAATCTACCCCTAGGAAGGGAAATTCTCTCCTGTAAGAGTTAATATGGGAAAAAGGTGTCTCCTCCACTGATTTATCACCAATCCTTGTTTCCCTTAAAACCCCCAAATTTTCAAAATCCAATTGTCATTGGGACAGAAAGTGAGGTGAAATCTTCTGAACAGGGGCACAGACAGCAAAACAAATGTTACAGGGGTGATAACCCATCCCTATGTTTTCCAAAAAAGCTTTAACATAGATTTTTTGGCTGGAGCTACACTTACAAAATGTACCTGTTCCAAATTACAAACCTACAGTCCCTGTCTTGTTTGCAACTCCTGTATACTGCTGTTCAGAGTATACAGGGCCTGGGGGGCCCAACGCCTTTTCTTTTTTTAATTTGGGTGCGGGGCTCCCCTTAATATCCATCCATAATACCCAAAGGGCTTGGTAATGGGCTGGGGGGTACCCATGCCATTTGTCTCACTGATTTTCATCCATATTGCCGGGACCCAACATTACATTAAAGCCTCAAGCAGTTTTAAATGACTTTTATTCCTTTAGAAATGTCATTTTGTGCAGGGACTGTTCTAAGCACGGGAATGTAGTGGATGCATGTTCTGGATGCGTACCGAACCGGGGGGAGTTCGGCCCATCCCTAATTATATGTATGTATGTAGGTATGTATGTATGTATGTATACACACATGCGCACTTTTAGAAATAAATTGGTACATGTGCACAGGTTTTTTTGTTCAGTTTGCTAGCTGACAGGTTCTTGCATCTATACAAGTGATGTGGATGCAAGGATCCCCCTTGCGGTGCATTGTATTCTGACAGTGGGGACTCTCCACTGTCAGTATACACTGATTAGTACTACAGTCGATTTGCTGCAAGCTGCTAAATGAACAAGGTTTCAGGCTGGGTTCACATTTATGCGAATTGGATGCAGGTTTCCCCACATCAAATTTGCATGGTAGGAGATTGTGACCAGCTCTCTATGGAGGCGGTTCACATATCTCTGCTGTGGCTCCGGTGCAAATTGCACAGGGGTCCTGTGCATCTTTTGGTCCATTTCAGGTCCGAATTCAGCCCAAAAATTTGGGCTAAAGTCGGACCTGGAACAGTAAATGTAAATGCACCGGACCCCTGCTGTGAGCCATATGCAACAATAGTGTGAACCCAGCCTTAGACGGTAATGTTTAAGAGAAGCTGATCTAATGATTGGCTTCTGTCTTACAGGGATACATTGAAATGTATCCAGTTCCCGCTGAACTGTACAAATCTCAATCTGTGTGTAGCCAGCTTTGCTTTCTCCAGCAGGCGTCCTCCACTGCTGTGACATGTACCCTTCAGCTCCTATGTAAATTACTGGTTGTGGTCACACCCCATCATACCCTACTGGGTTAATGTCCCTGTATGGTATGAGATGATGTCAAGGCTTTGGGTGAAGGAAGACAGCTTGGAATCAGGTAAGACCACTTTCACACTGAGACGCTTTACAGGCGTTTTAGCGCTAAAAATAGCACCTGTAAAGCGCCTCTCCTGTCACTCCAGTGTAAAAGCCCTAATGCTTTCACACTGGAGGGGTGCGCTCGCAGGACGTTAGAAAAAGTCCTGCAAGAAGCATTTTTGGGGTGATTTAGGAGCGGTGAATACACCGCTCCCAAAATGCCCCTGCTATTGAAATCATCAGCCAACGCTGCTAAATCGCCTGCAAAGCGTTTCGGCAGCGGTGCTTTTAACCCTATTTTGTCTGCTAGCGGGGATTAAAAATGCCTCACTAGCGGCCGAAAAGTGCCGCTAAAACCAGCGGCGCTTTACCGCTAACGCAACCTCAGTGTGAAAGTGCCCTAAGGGAAAAAGGATATCCCGTCCTCCCCCACACTGCGTGGATGAACATTCACTTTCCTGAAGTTGGGGTTGTATTATAAAATCACATTCCTTGCTGTTTATGCTAACATTTTTGATAGGACTTCTGAGGTGCTACATAAATGTATTCCACATATATACTATATCTTATTAAAAAAGAATGATTCTAATAAGATATAGTGTGAATGTTGAATACATCTATGTAACAGAAGTCCCAGTAATTCATATCCTAATAAAACAAAGTTACTTTTCCTTCAGTAAATGGTCCCTGCAAGGTGCAGGGCAGGGTTACAGCACAGCATTGTATAGAAGGCAAAGAAGGTCAGGACTCACATGTGGAGAAGATGCAGGCCGCCATCCATCCTCTGAGATCTTCAGTCGGTCCCAGGGAGAGCTGTGGTGTGTACTGGGCAGGAAGCAGCACTGGGACTCTACTGTGATCATCTCTTCCTGCTCCGCCCACCTGTACAGGAGCTGTGAAAGCCCCGACTTGTCCCGAGAACGAGAGACAGTCTCCCCTTTTCAAGCTTTTTGTGGCAGCACGAAGCATAGGATGTGGTGGGCTCTGGTAACCCCTTACTCCTGTCAGTACTGCAGCCACCAGCTGTGGAGTAACTGGAGTAAGCAGAGCAAGCAGTCAGGAATCCGATGCTGCCTCTAAAGTCCCGGCTACAGCATCTCAACTGAGAGCTGGCGGCGGAGTGATAAACAGCTGTCAAGGAAGCTGTAGCCAGAACTATAGAGTCAGTATCGGCAAATGCGGCTGCCTGACTGCTTACTCCGCAGCCAGTAGCTGCAGTTCTCCCAGGAAGGATATTGGCATCCAACTGAGAGATAGTCCCACTCCCAGCACTACAGGTTAGCAGGGGTGCCAAAATGGAGTTATCTCAAACACATTCTGACCCTGGGGTTTGCCTGGGCATTAGGGTGTGCCCAGGCACACCTGGCACACCCCATGCGCACGCCTATGGCAAATAGGTTTTATTGTCAAAGCTAAAAGTGGAAGTCCAGTCAAAGTCTAACTACGGTTAGACCTACTCCAACCCACATTCTAAGCCTATTCTATCTAACCCTGTAAAGAAAAGATTTCAATTTTGAAGCCTCTCAGTTCCAGTCACATGGTCACATGATCTCTCAGTTGTATAAACAACTTCTAAACTTTGATGCTATACTAGCTACTCATCCTCCAACATATTTTTTATCCCAGTATTGTTTTATACCCTGGCTCCTTGTTGTGCGATTCTTTGGTTGGCGTTGGCATTTCTGTCTTGCATTGGGGGCTGCGATGTGTACAAAGGGAGGCTTTTTCATGTCTCCTGCTGTCCCCATCTGCTCTCGGGCGGATGGGGACACCTACACATCGGCACCATGTTCAGGCTCTGGAAGTATGGCGTCTGCGATTTTGCGGATGTAAGCACAGCTGGACGCACTATATCATCTGATGGCTGGGGGATGTGTCCGCATTTGCGTGCCTCCCTATGACAGTGGGCGCCTCCTGTGCTCACATGTCAGCCATCCACACATGGTGTTGGGGGCGGAGCCTCCTGGGCTCTCCCGGGGTTAAATTGGAGGTCAGGCATGGCTTGCATTTTAATTTCACTCTTCATTGGGGACACACACAGCTGTGGAGGTTGCCTGCTGTGTCTCATTACTTTTACATTCAAGATATTCACTACACTCAGGTATTTACCATCTTCACCTTTTGATACTTGTTACCTTTAGGCATACTTGCATACCTCATACATAGCTTTATTTATTTTATTTTATTTATTTTTATTTATTTGATATCACACACCTCACTACACTATCACAATCCACCCCTCTTTCCTCTGTCTTTTTCATCTTGTCACTTGTTAGTATCCCTCTGCTATCCTATGTATTCCACCATCTACATGTCCCTACCATCCGTGGCCCAGGCCTTTTACTTATATATACATATCTGTATGCGAATACTCATTGATGTTACTACTTTAGATGCCTGACAAACATACTCATGTTTATAGCCTATAATCTTTATGGACTAATGAGGTTTTTTAGGGATACATCACCACCCTACTATTACACAATCACAGTCCACCTCTTTCACTTCCTTTTTCTTTTTTATCTTTGTACCTGTTAGTATCCCTCTGTTATCCTATGTCTACTACCATTTTCATGTTCCCTACCATCTTTGGGTTCAGGCCTCTCATTTCATGCATATATATCTCCATGCTAGTACTGATTGATTCTACTTTATTACTTTAGATGCCTGACAAACATACTTATGTTTACAGCCTACACTCTTTATGAACTAACAAGGTCTCTTGGGTTACATAACTACACCTATGCCATGCCTGCTCGCCATTTGGCCCCTGGTGGGGTCCCATCTGACTTCGCCCCCTCAGCTCCCTGGTGAGGCACCTGCTGCCGCTATCTTGGAGCCGCACACCTGTAGCCATGGTCAAGCTCAGTGGTGAGTATGGGGACCCATAACCCCTCCTACCCTGTGCCCTTAAACCAATACTGTGCCATTTTGCCAACTATATACTTTTTTTATCTTAGGTACAATGTTACACACATCCACCCCTGAAGAGCGAGCTGGATCTTGCGAAACTAGTCGGGTAGTATGATGCCCGTGTACTATGATTGCTATCACATCCATGTACCAATATTTCTTGTTTTATATATATATATATATATATATATATATATATATATATATATATATATATCCTTTTTTTGGCAACTGTTGGTGTTATCTATGCATGTAAACAATTTTACTTGAATAAATCATATACTGTATTTACTACTGTTATATTTACTGGCGGAAACGGTACCCACTTCATTCAAAGTCCCAGGGCGAATCCTTTTGTTTTATTATATGTTATAGGGATGGAAGTGTGTCACTGGGGACACCAGACCTTTCTCTTTTTTCCATGATCTCTCTCTTCTGTGTAGAGGAGAGATCACTGACAACAGCTGCAAATGCCTGGGAGATGACATCACCCATAGACTTACTATGGGGCATCTGTTGTCGGTTGTCCCTCCTCTATACTGAAGCCATCGCTAACAGCTGATCATGGGACTGGACTGGAGCGGCTTCAGACTAGGTTAGATGGTTAGATAGAATAACAGTTAGATAGAATAATGTTGGAATGGGAGTGGGAGTAGGTAAGATTTTGACTGACCTCCACTTTTATTGAACAAGCTAGACGCTGATTCATTATTATACACAGCTGCACCAGATTCTGTGTGCTCCAGTTTTAGTAAATCCCCCATTGCTTACTAAAATACAGTATCTCACAAAAGTGAGTACACCCCTCACATGTTTGTAAATATTTTATTACATTTTTTCATGTGACAACACTGAAGAAATTACACTTTGCCGCCACACAAGCTTGACAACATCTGAACCAAATAAATTTATCTTGGTCTCATCAGCCCGCAGGACATGGTTCCAGTAATCCTTGTCCTTAATCTGCTTGTCTTCAGCAAACTGTTTGCGGGCTTTCTTGTGCATCATCTTTAGAAGAGGCTTCCTTCTGGGAGGACAGCCATGCAGACCAATTTAATGCAGTGTACGGCGTATGCTCTGAGCACTGACAGGCTGACCCCCCCACCCCTTCAACCTCTGCAGCAATGCTGGCAGAGCTCATACGTCTATTTCCCAAAGACAACCTCTGGATATGACGCTGAGCACGTGCACTCAACTTCTTTGTTCGACCATGACGAGGCCTGTTCTGAGTGGAACTTAAAACCTTAAAAGGCTGTATGGTCTTGGCCACCATGCTGCAGTTCAGTTTCAGGGTCTTGGCAATCTTCTTATAGCCTAGGTCATCTTTATGTAGAGGATCAATTATTTTTTTTCAGATCCTCAGAGCGTTCTTTGCCATGAGGTGCCATGTTGTACGTCCAGTGAGCGATAACACCAAATTTAACAAACCTGCTCCCCATTCACACCTGTAACACTAACAAGTCACATTGCACCGGGGAGGGAAAATGGCTAATTGGGCCTAATTTGAACATTTTTACTTAGGGGTGTATTCACTTTTGTTGCCAGCGGTTTAGATATTAATGGCTGTGTGTTGAGTTATTTTGAGGGGACAGCAAATTTACACTGTTATACAAGCTGTACACTCACTACTTTACATTGTAGCAAAGTGTCATTTCTTCAGTGTTGTCACATGAAAAGATAGAAGAAAATATTCACAAAAATGTGAGGGGTGCTCTCACTTTTGTGAGATACTGTATATAACATCAGTTTATTCTAGAATCGTATGCAGTCATCCCTTTGTTTGACCTTGTATCATTTATTTGCCAACATCTCATTTCCCTTGTGCTTTACGCTCCTTACTATTTCTTTGTAATGGTCTTTTTTTCCTTTCCCTTTTTTCCACGCTCCCTGGCTGGCCTTGCTAAAATTTCATAAGCGCCACTAAATACTTTGGGAAATAGTCTACATGGAAGATTCTATTTGAAACAAAATTACTTTCCTATCTATCTTCACTTCAAGAGGAATTTAAACATTCTTGGATTGAAAAGCTAATGCATTTTGAAGGCAGTAAATAATGGATTTATTATTGTAGAAACAGTTCAAACAATTTCTAAAAGATTGTACTGAAAGGCAATAATAATGTTGGTCAACTTTGGGCAAAACTCTCTATGTTGTAAAATTCAGTACTAATCACATGCTTGCTTTCTGGAACCGGGTTTTCTGTAATTCTTGACACTGCAGAAATTAATGTTCCTGTTTGACTCACTTGGGGGTTAAGGAAAAGTTTTGCAAGGTTAAACTAAGTCTAAGTATGGTACTTTGCAACTCTACAGGGTGGAGAAAGCATTCTGCAAAGAGCCAGATGGTTAGACTTTGTCTGTCATTGGTCTAAACTTTAGAATCTAAAGAGAACTAGAGAGCAGCTAATTATCAGCTTGGCTATTATTACCCTCACTGGCTTACTCATGGCAAATCCGCAAGTGTACTCATAGGATAAAGGGAGTTGAACCGTTCTTTTCTGATTCAGGCCAACTAGAGACTGACTCATAGTAAACTGCAAGATGAGATGACATAGTTAAATGCAAAAGATGTGACCGCCAGGCACCTGCGATCGCTCGTGACAGAGCGAGAACCCAGGATCTGTGTGTGTAAACACACAGATCCCGGGTCTTTCAGGGGAGTAGAGACAGATCGTGTGTTCATACTAAGTATGAACACTGATCTCTCTTTCCTCCTAGACAGTCCCATCCCCCCTACAGTTAGAACCCCCCTAGGAAACACAGTTAACCCCTTGATCGCCCCTAGTGTTAACCCCTTCCCTGCCAGTGACATTTATACAGTAATTAGTGAATTTTTATATCACTGATCGCTGTATATATATATATATATATATATATATATATACACACATATATATATATATATATATATATATATATATATATCACCGCCATTACTAAAAAAAAATTAATAATAAAAATGCCATAATTATTTTCCCTATTTTGTAGACGCTATAACTTTTGCGCTAACCAATCAATATACGCTTATTACGATTTTTTTTTTTACCAAAAATATGTAGAAGAATACATATCGGCCTAAAAAATGTGTTTTTTTGATTAAAAAATGTGGAATATTTATTATAGCAAAGAAATGTGTTTTTTCAAAATTGTCCCTCTTCTTTTGTTTATAGCGCAAAAAATAAAAACCGCAGAGGTGATCAAGTAAAACCAAAAGAAAGCTCTATTTGTGGGAAAAAAGGACGTCAATTTTGTTTGGGTACAGCTTCGCACGACTGCGCAATTGTCAGTTAAAGCGACGCAGTGCTGTATCGCAAAAAATGGCCTGGTCATTGAGCAGCCAAATCTTCTTGGGCTGAAGTGGTTAAAGGACAACTCTGGGGAAAAAAATGTTTCCCATCATACCAACTCCTAGTATTTTAGAAGGTTCTGAGATCCATTTTTTACTTACCTGAGTCTGCTGTGCTGTTGTCATATGATAATAGGTTCGGAAGTGATGATGTGACATCATGACGCCGCTGCTGGATGACTTGAGGACCCTGTAAAGACTTTGTGAGGACTCTTTAATGGATTTATATGACAGCCAATGTAAAGCAACCATTTCACCAGGAAGCCCAGAAGAAAGAAGACAAGGGACCAGACCTGTCACATGACTGCAGTTTCAGGTAAGAAATTGAGGCTTTTAGGTTTTTTTCTTTAAGGAGGTGGAGTGAGAAGCAAAAGTGTTTATTTTTTTATGACTGGAGATCAGCTTTAGGCCCCTTTCACACTTATACGACTTGTCCCACGATTTTGTACTGCAAAATCGTATGACAATTCATTCTCCATGATTTGCAATGACTACCATTCATATTGGCACGACTTTAAGTCGTGCCGACTTGAAAGTAGTCCCTGCACTACTTTGGTCCAACTTCTATGCGAGTTGTACTCCATAGACCTCAATGTTAAACCCTGAAGTAGCATGCAAATCGCGCCTGAATAATATAGACACCACTTCAGTGCGACTTTGTAAGCACAAGCCTGGCTCGCTGATCGGGAAAGGAAAACTTTTTTTTCCTTTCCCGATGAGCGACAGGCAGTGCTGACAGCTGTCTGGTATGAATCCAGAGGGGGAACGCCGCGCCAAGTTTTAAATGAAAAAACCGGCGTGGGTTCCCCCCCAGGGGCATACCAGGCCCTTAGGTCTGGTATGGATCTAGGGGGAACCCCCTACGCCGAAATATCGGCGTGGGGTCCCCCCCAAAATCCATACCAGACCCTTATCCGAGCACGCAGCCCGGCCGGTCAGGAATGGGGGTGGGGACGAGCGAACCTCCTGGACCGTACCAGGCCGCATGCCCTCAACATGGGGGGGTGGGTGCTTTAGGGCATGGGGGGCACCCTGCCGGGCCCCCCCACCCCAAAGCACCTTGTCCCCATGTTGATGAGGACAAGGGCCTCTTCCCGACAACCCTGGCCATTGGTTGTTGGGGTCTGCGGGCTTTTCGGAATCCGGGAGCCCCCTTTAATAAGGTAGCCCCCAGATCCCGGCCCCCCACCCTATGTGAATGAGTATGGGGTACATGGTACCCCTACCCATTCACCTAGGGAAAAAAGCGTCAATAAAAAACACAGTACACAGGTTTTTAAAATAATTTATTAGGCAGCTCCGGGATCTTCTTCCGACTTTGGGGGTCCTCTTCCGACTTCGGGGGGTCTCTCCGGCGTCTCCTCCCGGTGTCCTGATCTTCTACCGGCTCCTCCGCTATCTTCTGCAGCTCAATTGCTAGCGGTGGTCCAGACTTCTGCCTTCTGCCTTCTTCTTTTCTTCCAGAGATGTTGACACGACGCTCTCTCCAGCTGGAATGGTCTCTGAACGCTCCGCAGCGGACTTATATAGGCGGTGACCCCGCCCCCTTATGAGGTCACTGTCCCGGGGCATGCTGGGACTGTGCCGGCATAAGGGGCGTGGTCATCACCCGGTGACCACGCCTCCTAAAACATCACAGTCCCAGCATGCCCAGGGACTGTGACGGCATAAGAGGGCGGGGTCACTGCCTATATAAGTCCGTTGCGGAGCATTCAGAGACCATTGCAGCTGGAGAGAGCGTCGTGTCAACATCTCTGGAAGAAAAGAAGAAGGCAGAAGGCAGAAGTCCGGACCACCGCTAGCAATTGAGCTGAAGAAGATAGCGGAGGAGCCGGCAGAAGATCAGGACACTGGGAGGAGACGCCGGAGAGACCCCCGAAGTCGGAAGAAGATCCCGGAGCTGCCTAATAAATTATTTTAAAAATCTGTGTACTGTGTTTTTTATTGACGCTTTTTTCCCTAGGTGAATGGGTAGGGGTACCATGTACCCCATACTCATTCACATAAGGTGGGGGGCTGGGATCTGGGGGCCCCCTTATTAAAGGGGGCTCCCGGATTCCGATAAGCCCCCCGCCCGCAGACCCCGACAACCAACGGCCAGGGTTGTCGGGAAGAGGCCCTTGTCCTCATCAACATGGGGACAAGGTGCTTTGGGGTGGGGGGGCCGCAGGGCGCCCCCCATGCCCCAAAGCACCCACCCCCCATGTTGAGGGCATGCAGCCTGTACAGTCCAGGAGGGGGGGGCGCTAGCTCGTTCCCACCCCCATTCCTGACCGGCCGGGCTGTGTGCTCGGATAAGGGTCTGATATGGATTTTGGGGGGACCCCCACGCCGATTTTTCGGCGTAGGGGGTTCCCCTTACAATCCACACCAGACCTAAGGGCCTGGTATGCCCCTGGGGGGGGGAACCCACGCCAGTTTTTTTATTTAAAACTTGGCGTGGAGTTTCCCCTTATGATTCATACCAACTACTGTATGTTTTCATTTGTTAATGCCAAAAACGTGGCAAAGTCGTACAAAGTAGTACTGCTCCCAAATCGCGGCAAAATCGCAGCCGCGAAATCGCAGGATAATCGCGCGACTTTGAAGTCGTATAAGTGTGAAAGGGGCCTTAAAGTGTTTGTAAACCCTTACATATACCCAGTGAGAGGACTATCCTCAGGTGATACACAGAGATGAAACAAGTGCCCTGTCCTGTCAGCGGGGAAGTGATGGGTTTACTTCCCCGCAAAGCAGGGAATGAAATTGATTCCTTCATCTAGTAAAAGCAGCACACTGTGTACACATAAACACTGGCTAGGTACACATTTAACCCTTTAATCACCTAAGATGTTTAACCCCTTCCCAGAAAGTGTCATTAGTATAGTGACAGTGCATATTTTTAGCACTGATCACTGTATTAGTGTCACTGGTTCCCAAAAAATGTCAAAAGTGTCAGTGTCAGAATGTCTGCCGCAATATTGCAGTTCCGCTATAAGTCGCAGATTGTCGCCATTACTAGTAGAAAAAAAATTCCCCATAGTTTTTAGATGCTATAACTTTTGCGCAAACCAACCAACATACGCTTATTGGGATTTTTTTTACCAAAAATATGTAGCAGAATACAAATTGACCTAAATCATACTCGTTATGTCCGATTAGTGGTTGAACACCCAAAAGAATTGGCACCTCATCCCAGAAGATAAAATGGATCAGATGGGAAGGAAGAAGGGATTTTAACGGTGCAATAGCAAATAATGATGAGAAAGATATATCTTAACCACCTCAATACAGTGCATTTTCGCCCCCTTCCTGCCCAAGCCATTTTTCAGCTTTCAGCGCTGTCGCACTTTGAATGACAATTGCGCGGTCATACAACACTGTACCCAAATTAAATTGTTATCATTTTTTCCCCACAAATAGAGCTTTCTTTTAGTGGTATTTGATCACCTCTGCGGTTTTTATTTTTTGCGCTATAAACAAAAGAAGAGTGAGAAGTTTTAAAAAAAACACAATAATTTTTATCTTTTGCGATAATAAATATCCAATTTTTTTTTCTTTAAAACAAATTTTTTCTCAGTTTAGGCCGATATGTATTCTTGTACATATTTTTGGTAAAAAAAATCGCAATAAGCGTATATAGATTGGTTTGCGCAAAAGTTATAGCGTCTACAAAATAGGGGATAGATTTATAACATTTTTATTTATTTTATTTTTTTTTACTAGTAATGGCGGCGATCTGCGATTTTTATTGTGACTGCGATATTGCGGCGGACACATCGGACACTTTTGACACATATTTGGGACCATTCACATTTATACAGTGAACCGTGCTATAAAAATGCATTTATTACTGTATAAATGTGACAGGCAGGGAAGGGGTTAACACTAGGTGGTGATAGAGGGGTTAACTGTGTTGCTAGGGAGTGATTCTAACTGTAGGGGGCGGGGACTCACTAGGGGAGGAGACCGATCGGTGTTCCGCGGTTAAATACATTTTAATGAGTATAAAGTTAAAAGACATGAGCAGGGACAATTTGTCAGTGAATATACAGCATTTTCACAAAATATGTGGTCATACAGACAAGTGTACAGTTACAGCGAAAGTTTCAGATTCGTATACATTAACCCGACATGTTTCGCCTGGTAACTTCATCAGGGGATATAGGAATTATTCGGAGAATTCATGAAACTATGCAGAAACAGAAAAACAAATGAAGTAAAAAACAAAAATACAAATATCAGAAAATAATAATGGGTATCATAATTAAGAATAAGTGTAGGTCAAAATAATGTCAGATAAGTCTTAAGGTAAACTTACCATGCCGTATAGTCCACCAAATTTAACCACTGTCACAATTCGGAACAAACACAGTTCCAAAAAGGGGGGAAGTCCTGCGTGGTCACAGAGGACACACAGTGACCAGGCTAGATGAACAGAGAATGATGTATAAATGGAACAGCCAGAATATGGGGAAGATAATTGCTGTAAAAAGCAATTACTTACTTTAAAAACTATATATTCAGAGCATGGAATGGAGGGCAACTTAGGTTACAAAGTGACCATTTTCATTTTCTTTTTATTAGATATGTTTTATAGCAGAAAGTAAAAAATGTTTTTTTTTTTTCTTTTTTAATTGTCTCTTTTTGTTTATAGTGTAAAAAATATAAAAAGCAGAGCTGATCAAATACCACCAAAAGAATACTCTATTTGTGGGAAAAAAGGGCATACATTTTGAGTGCAGCGTCACACGACCGTGCAATTGTCAGTTAAAGTAACGCAGTGCCGTATTGCAAAAAATGGTGTGTTCATTAAAGCGGAGATCCACCCAAAAGTGGAACTTCCGCTCATTTGTCTCCTCTCCCCCTTCGGTGCCACAATTGAAACCTTTCGAGGAGGAGGGGAGTCCGGGCCGTGGCTCGTGACATCACCGCGCGGCTCCCTCCTCCTCCCTCCTCCTCTCCCTGTCTCCAGGCCAGTAGGAGAGAGGAGCGGGGCCTCGCGCATGTGCAGTAGGGTTCCCGGCGTGAAACCATAAGGCTACACTGCCGGGTACCCTTACCCGCAATGGCGGCGGCAGCACCCGACAGCTAAAGGAAACATTAGCTGCGGTGCCGACATCGCTGGACTCCAGGACAGGTAAATGTCCTACTGTTAAACGCCAGCAGCTGCAGTATGTGTATAGCTTTTAATTTTTTTGGGGGGCGGAACACTGCTTTTGAGGGGGTTAAATGCTAATGGTCACATTTGTTTGTGCTTTAAACCAAGCTGTCAAACCATCAAATGACTGGAGTCATAACTGATCACATGTTTAGCACTATGGCAGTTACAGATCAAACAGAGGCTAAGATGGCAGCTTCCTTGGCTGAAAAGGACAGGAGGGTTTAGTTCTGTTTTAATTAGCAAAGCAAGGAAAAAAAAACTAAATTTTTGTACATGTCTATGTAAACTCTATACATATGTAATTTCAAGCAAATAGCACTAATCCTATTGGCTTAACTTGACCTGAATGTGTACAGGAATCCTTATGGTTATGATGGCAAGGATAAGTTGTGATAATTATTCACAATATAGTGCCTTGCAAAAGTATTCACAGTCCTTGGCATTTTTCATGTTTTGTTGCCTCACAACCTGGAATAACATGGATTGTTTGAAGATTTGCATCAATTAATTTACAGAACATGCCCACAACTTTGAAGATGTTTTTCTTTTTTTATTGTGAAGCAAACTACAAATAGGACAAAATAACAGAAAAAGTCAATGTCCATAACTATTCACCCCTCTAAAGTCAATACTTTGTAGAGCTACCTTTTGCGGCTATCAAAGCTCCAAGTCGCTTTGGATAAGTCTCTATGAGCTTGCCACATCTTATCACTGGGATTTTTGCCCATTCCTCCTTGCAAAACTGCTCCAGCTCCTTCAAGTTGGATGGTTTGCACTTGTGAACAGCAATCTGTAAGTCTGACCACAGATTTTCTATTAGATTGAGGTCTGGGCTTTGACTAGGCCATTCCAACATATTTACATGTTTCCCCTTAAACCACTCAAGTGTTGCTTTATCAGTGTGTTTGGGGTCATTGTCTTGCTGGAAGGTGAACCTCCGTCTTAGCCTCAAATCACACACAGAGTGGTACAGGTTTTGCTAAAGAATATCCCTGTATTTAGCACCATCCATCTTTCCCTCAACTCTGACCAGTTTCCCAGGCCCAACTGCAGAAAAGCATCCCCACAGCATAATGCTGCTACAACCATGTTTTACTGTGGGGATGGTGTTCTTTGGGCGATGTGATGTGTTGGGTTTGCGCCAGACATAGCGTATTCTTTGATGGCCAAAAAGTTCAATTTCAGTCTCATCAGACCAGAGCACCTTCCTCCATACATTTTGGGAGTTTCCCCCGTGCCTTTTTGCAAACTCTTAACGTGCCATTTTGTCTTTTGCTGAAAGTAATGGCTTCCTTCTGGCCACTCTGCCATGAAGCCCAACTCTATGGAGCGTACGGCTTATTGTGATCCTATGTACAGATACTCTAGTCTCTGCTGTGGAACTCTGCAGCTCCTCCAGGGTTACCTTAGGTCTCTGTGCTGCCTCTCTGATTAATTCCCTCCTTGTGAAATTTGGTGTGTGGCCGTCTCTTGGCAGGTTTGCTGTTGTGCCATGTTCTTTCCATTTGGTTATGATAAATTATTTGATGGTGCTCCCAGGGATCATCAAAGATTTGGATATTTTTTTATATTATAACCCTGACTTGTACTTCTCAACAGCAGGAGCTTGGAGCTTGTGGCCACCCACTCAGCCTCTTTGCAGCCACCCATTCAGGGGGGCAGAGACTAGAGGTCAGCTGACTGGGGAGGAATGTGAAGTGGGAGGGGCTGGAGGAGACCCTTTCTTCTGATTTCAGCATAGGTTTCACTGCTACGAGACACCACAAAGTCTGAGACACAGTGAGTAACACTACCTGTGATTATAGTTGCAAATAAAAGTCCCCACTACAGTTCCCAGATCAGCAGATGACCCTGATCAAGAGCACCTAAGTTGGCTGATCAGAACGCCCCCCAGCACTGCCACTCATCCCATTCCCCCCACCCCCCAAGGAGTAAGAAAAGGAATAAAAATAGAGAATACATGGAAGGGAGAGGAAAAGAGGGGGAGGAACAAAGAAAAATTAAGAGAAAGAATAAGAGAAAGAACAAGAAAGAGGGCTAGAGAGAGGGATGGGGGAAAAAAACAAGAAATTAGGATAGAGAGAGATAAAAGGGAAATAAAGGAGACTAAAGAGAAAGAGTGGTACATCCCAACATGTACCATAAGGGGTTTTAACCAGCCTTTGAAAACGTCGATGACGAAACGCGTAAGGCGGGGCTACGCACTTACGTCATTTCCGGGTACGGAGCGAGAGAGCCTGGAACGTAGCCGGACCGCACGCTGCGGGAAAGTACTTCCTGGCTTTCGGCTTCACCCATAGTGTAGTGTGTGTGGATTTTAATTTTTTCCCTTTCGGGGAGTTTGATGCTATTAAAGATTTTTAATCATACTACACTATGAGGTGGCATCTTTTTCTTGTGAGGATTTCTCTGGCGATCCCCTTCTTGGAAGTGGTATGAAGCGGTAACCTGGAACTCCTGGGAGAGAGGACATTACATCTCAGTAACCACGGGATACCGGCAAAGCAGACGGCATTGGGATCTTAATGTGTCTGTCACCCCTGCAGGGGTACTGGGAGCCGGTGAGTGGGGAGCCAAAAGGGGAGCACAGAAGTCACGGATTTTCACCTGTGTGGGCACTACAGTCACAAAGCTCTTGGAACTTTTTTCTTGCTATTTACAATTTGGGACGCACCACCTTTGAATAGACTTTTTTTATAAAATTTGGTGTTTTTTAGTTTCTATCTCACATATGTTTTTTCTATATACGTTTTGGACTTGATTGCATTTGTCATTTACGGTTGTACACGTACACGCTGGAATCATCACATTAGCTGCATATTATACATAGCAGCAGCACCTAGTGGTCATTTTTTGCCACTACCTACATGTGATATACATGTGTATGCATTATAATAGGGGTTTACATCACATGTTATTTGACTCACACTTTCTAACAATGGTATAGGGTTTATTAATTATGAGCTATTGCAGTCTTCACCCTTTGTATATAATAACTCTTATTACTTATTGTATAACAATCATCATCATCACTTATACACTCCACAAGGGAGCGCCATACCCCCATATACAATCCTTCATACATGTTAGTCCTCTTTGAGGGCTCAACTAGGGGAGGCAGCATACCTTACACCCTCTCTTTTGGGTAGTTCTTTCCTCCCTTTCCCCTCATCTTTTCTCTCTCATTGGGGTACACACCCCATGCACCTCCCTTCTGGCCTCCTCCCCCTTTCTCATTCTTTTTCTCTTTTTCTCTCTCTCTCACCCCCCCCCCCTGTTCTTTCCTCCCTCCCTTTGTCATTTGTCCTAAGCGCAGAGACTTTGTGGCTTTGATTTAACCACTTGCTTACAGGGCACTTAAACCCCCCTCCTATCCAGACCAATTTTCAGCTTTCAGCGCTGACGCACTTTGAATGACAATTGCGCGGTCATGCAACACTGTACTCAAATTAAATTTTTATCATTTTTTCCCCACAAATAGAGCTTTCTTTTGGTGGCATTTGATCACCTCTGCGGTTTTATATTTTTTGTTAAAAATTTTTAAAAAGAGCGAATTTTTAAAAAAAAAATATTTTTTTTTATATTTTGTTATAAAATTTTTTAAAAGGGTAATTTTTCTCCTTCATTGATGTACGCTGATGAGGCGGCACCAATGGGCACTGATAGGTGACAGTGATGGGCACTGATGGGTGGCAGTGATGGGCACTGATTGGTGGCAATAATGGGCACTGATCTTGTACACTGCTAGGTGGCACTGATTGGCACCACTGGTGGGCATTGTTAGGTGGCAATGGTGGGCATTGATAGGTGGCACTTGTAGGCATTGATAGGTGGCACTTATGGGCATTGATACGTGGCACTGGTGGGCACTGTGGGCACTGTGATGTGGCAATGTCAGGTTGCACTGTCAGGGGGTACTGTTGGCACAATTGAGGCACGTATGAGGCATTATTGCCTCCTCCTCTTCGGGACCGATGTCCCTTGCTGGTGAGCCGGTGATCGGCTTTTTTTTCTCCTTGCACTGTCAGCGCGAGGAGAAAAAAAAAACGATCACAGAGCTTTTGTTTAGATCATGTGATCAGCTGTCATTGGCTGACAGCTGATCACATGGTAAGGGGCCGGGACCAGCCCCTTACTTGGATCGGTGATCACCTGAGTCTCAGTGACTCGGTGATCACAGCGCGCTCCACGCGCACCCTGCAGGGCGCGTGCAGGGCACGTGCACAGGGGAGGCCGTCATATGACGGCCTCCCGGGAAATCAGGTCCGCGCTGTAGCCGTCATTCAGCTATAGCGCGGATGCCAAGCCGTTAATACTGTACGAGTAAAAGGGAGTGCTAAATGTCCGTGGGTTAGGGGTGAAAATTACTTGTCTTGCCATGGGTGCTAACAACCCACTCTACAAAAATAATTTTACTGTTAGGGGTCCCCACAACTTGGGAAATTTCATCAAGGGGTCACGGCACTAGAGTGTTTGAGAACCACTGGTGTAGAAGATCCAAAATCTCTTACATCATGGTGATGAAAGGTACAGACAGGCTAATGCATTTTACATCAATATAGATGCTTAATCAATGATTAAGCATCTATATTAATGTGAAACGCATAAGCCTGTCTGTACCTTTCATCACCATGATGTAAGAGATTTTGGATCTTCTACACTGTTTTGCCACGAATAAAAGTTGTTATTCGGAGTGCAGCCATTCAGCTGTTTTCTTCAATGTAGTACCACAATTACATGAAGTATATATGATAAACAATGACACATTGAAATGATTTGGAACAAATGTATTTTGTTTAATTAATGAACATTGATGAGGCATGGCCTCTGTTTGTGGTGAGATACATATTTCATCTGTTAGTCACTAAATTGAATTGTTGTTTGACTACTTCCTGAGGAATATTATTCCAGGCCTGTATCAGTTGGATAATCAGACCTTTAATATTGCAAGTATTGTGTTTGCTTTCAATAATAGTCCTGCTTGTCATAATCCAAATGTGCTCAGATTGGGACAGAACAAATGATCTTGTGGTGCAGTCTGCAATCTCAGTTTGTGTCCTGTGTTTGTCTAATGATGGCTGCACTGTGAGTTCCGATATGATCTTACAGAAAAATGTCATGAGGAGTTGTGTTTGCCAGTGGTATAACAACCGAGCCTATCAGACAATCAACACGCTGCCTGAGTTTTATAATGCCTTGGACTATAGTTAAAAGACCATGGCATTGATTTACTGCAGAATGTTTACTCGGGAAAGTGAATTTTCACTTTGCAAGAGAATTTTCAGTTGGCTTACAGAGTGTGGTAAAAAATCAACATTACACAGAATATCCAATTGTATGTAAGAAAAATTATTAAAAAAAGAATTTTTGCTTGCACATGATTGAGCGATAGACTTTTTTCACTAAGATGAGAGAAAATTCTCTTGCACAGTGAAAAATTCACTTTGCTACTTTGCTAAGTCAAATGTCTATTTGCCTTTAGTAAGTCAACCCCTATATCTTATACCTGAAGAATCCCTAGATCATCTCTCCAGAAATAGTTGGTGTTCTTAAGGCTGCTTTCACACTGAAAGCGCCGGCCGTTCGTGGTAAAGCGCCACTCGTTTTAGCGGCACTTTACCGCAGTTTAAGCAGCGCTTTTGCACCACTATTCGCCTGTAAGCGGGGAGCTTTTAACCCCAAAGAAGGGATTAAAAACTCCCTTGTTGCGGCCCTTTCGAAGCGCTCCCAAACCTCCCCAAAGATGCTGCTTGCAGGACTTTTTCTAACGTCCTGCAAGAGCACTGCCCGGGTGTGAAAGCACCTATTGCAATGAATGGGAAGTAGTTTTCAGGCACTTTACAGGCGCTATTTCTAGCGCTTAAACGCCTGAAAACTGCCTCAGTGTGAAAGGGGTCTTAATCATGATGACTCAGCCATTTCACTCTGCTTTTGTCTGGGTATATTGTCTGTGCTCAGACTGTCCAAAGTCAGGGACAGATTTTTCTCTAGGCCACATAGGCCAAGGCCTCTGGTGCCCATGGCTGCCATAGGAAGAAAGCCAAAGTAACAAATTAGGCACTTTTCTTAGGGAACATTTAACTGGTTAGGCACAATTGTATGTCTATCTAGTGTTTGTAATTTGTTCTCTCTCTTTCTCTGTCTCTCTCTGAAAACAAATCATTTATAGAAAGCAATAACCCTGCAAGTAATTATTTAATACTTGATTATTCTGCGCTTTTATCTGCATTTTTTTAAGTTGGTAACAGGTTCTCTTTAACTGCTGTGACGTCTAAATGGAGTTCTGTAATCAAGTATGCATAAATCTACTGGCTGGATAGAAGACTGATTTATATTAATATACAATTTTTCGAATTTCCCAGGCTGAAAATAAGAGATTTTTTTTATGTTATTATTTTATTCCTGACCATAATAAATACAGACAATTTGTACAAAACCCCTTAGCAATCATTTTAAATGATTCATAACTAAATGGATTGAAAATTGTTAATTTATATTTCCACACTATTCAATTTAAAAGTGAAGTGCAGGAAATAAAAATAATAAGCATACATACTCATTTAGCTGGCTGCAGCATCGATGTGATGCTACAGCTGTCTCCCACTGGCCCTTCACTGAGAACTGAGTGATCGCTCATTTCTTGGGTCTACTCTGTCAGTCACCGCTCTGTGCTCTGCCCCTCCAGCACTCACTGGAGCACCGGACTTTGGAAGGGGTGGGAATGGCTGGCTCAGGCTCTCAGCGGCACGCTGAGAGCCTGAGCCAGCTGCCAGTCAGGCATCTGGGCAGATCCTGGACAACTGGCTCTGTGACGTCAGTTGACAGCGGGCGTTAGCCCAGTGTTGGCTGAGTCTGGGTCACAGTAGTGCACTAAGCTATTAACTCTGCATTATGCAGGAAGGAGATTGGCCTGGGAACCGTGGCTGGACTAAAATGCTCATTAAAGTGATTGTAAAGGTTGTTTGTGGCTTTTTTTTTCTAAATATCAAACATCCTCCACACCAGCTGTATGATTGTGCAATAAAAAGAGCACTCATAAACAATGCAAAGGGGAACAAAGACACCAGTACTTGCATGCTCTGTGCAATGGTTTTGCAAAGAGCAGCCCCAATCCTCTTTTTGGGTCCCCGACGGTGCTCCTGGCCCCTCCCCTCTGCCAAGTGCCCCCATAGCAAGCCTCTTGCTATGGGGACATTCGAGCAGGCTCGCTCCCAACATTGTCCATTCACACACAAAGGGCAGCTCAGCCCTGCCCCCTGCTCTCTCCTTATTGGCTCACTGGCTGTGCTTGAGCCAATTGTGTGAGCCAATGAGGAGAGAGAGACCTGGGAGAGCCACTGCTCTCATTCACATCGCTGGATCGAGATGGGGCTCAGGTAAGTATAAGGGGGGCTGGACCCAGAAGGTTTTTTTCCTTCTGCCTTTAGAACCACTTTAAGTCTAAGTCTAGAGGGGAGGTGGAGCTGATGTATTGCTTACCTTACCCCCCGCTCTGGCATTGTCCTTTTCTCCGAAGCTCTAGTCCCCCTGTGTCATCTTGTGCAGGGAATGACTATTAACTCTGCATAGTACATAGAGGAGTCTTCAGTGGGACCATGGTCAGAGTGCCTTAGAGAGTAGGCAGAGATGCACGGATCGAGGGTGCTTACCAGAACAAGGAATAGAGTATCACTCCTTGTTCATGCACCCCTAGACCTAGTGAGAAGTTAACCCTTGAGGCGTAGGGAGCCTCACTGAAAGGGTAGATTATGGCTAATTACTGGAGTTCAGCTTTTATGAATTTTGAAAGATTCATCTTGTAGTTTTATGACCTTTTGTAGTCATTGCCGGAGTTGCCATTTGACAAAGTAGATGCGTGTCTGTGATTTTAGCAGATGGGCAGTGCTTTGGACACCAAAGTCTGTGTACTTACAGGCTCAAGCTATCCAGGCCCTGTTTGGTAAGTAAGTAGCATACAAGCTTTCGACATTTCCATGCTCACAGGACTCCTCGATAATTTTAATTTACAATAGCGGTACGTTATGCCATTTGTTTCTATATAACGTGTTGCCATAACAACCTGAGTTGGTAGGATGATGAGCAGCATTAACTGAGCAACAATAATGTACTTGCCATCACTTCTGACAACTCTAAATTGCTTTCCTCTGGCATTGCACTCATCGCATACTTTTCATGTGTTTTATGAACAAATTTGAAAGCTTCTATAAAGCTCGTACTGTATACTCAGTATTTTTCATTTCCTTTGAACGGGATGGATATCAGTGACGTATGCACTGCTGAACACAACAGAAACATAACAAAGAAATTTCATTTCTTCCCACTTTTTGATGTTCATCCCCACCCATCTTTCTTTCTGTATCATATGAAGTCTTCAAGGAGTTTTCCATTATGCATCCAATTTACTTCTGGCTTGTGCATACTTGACTGAAATGTATTGATTACTTTTTTCTGTGTTTCTGTTTTTGACCAGCACATATCTTGTAGACTTATGGTTTCACATTTGTACCATCCATGTTGTTCTTGGAGATAACTCATAACTTTTCTTCCCCCCCCCCCCCCCCCCCACACCTGACAACTGACCTACCCCAGAAATACTGATGAAAAGGCTACGGAAAAGTGGCCTCTTCTTCTGTAATGCTTAGAGTGGACCTTGCATGAAAATGCAAGATCCGCTTACATTGCGGGCCTCCACCCCACTGAATAACAAAGGGCACTAAAACTTCAGAAGAAAAATGTAAAAATACATACCTTATATCCCTGCTTCTGGCAGGTATCAGTGGTTTCAGTGAGCCTCATTGCAAGATCCTGGGGAAGTTGAAGAACACAAAACTCACAAGACGGTGCTCCAGCGCTGTTCAGGAGCGCACATTCTCAAAGGAGTCAGAATCCTCAGCTCTTCCAGGATCCCGTGACATCAAGACCCAGTGACTTCACTCCCACCTAGGTGAGCAAGTTCTACTTTTTAAATTTTTAATAAAAAGGTGTTTTTTTTTTTTTAATATGGTTTTAGTTAGCACTTTTCTATTTAGGTGATGGAGGGCTGCAAGGTAAGCGAACCTTGCATTTTATGCATGGTCCCTTTAAAGCAGAGCTCCAGATAAAAAAAACTTTTATTTAAAGCCCAACTCCAAGAATTTGAAAATATTTACCCCTGCTCCAGCCTCTGGTATTTTTTTCTTGTTCAATATATTTATTGAGTTTTGCAAAGAATAAAAATAATATAGCAATGTAGGAGAATGGTAGCAAAAGGCATAATCATAAGCACATTGAGGTGTGTACATATTAGCTTACAGCAAAATATGCAATGGCATATAAAAAGAAGTGGGGCCGTATGTATTATAACTTGGCTGTAAACCACTAGAAACTCATTCAGCAGTGCAGTTAAGACTTGACAGAAAAAATAAAAAAAACGAACTGCTTCTTCTGCCGTGTCCAGAAAGGCACTCATAAAAGTAATTGGGATAAAAAAAATAGCAAGAGAAACGGTATCAAGATATACCAAAGGATCCAGAGAGAGAAAAAGAAAAGGAAATAGAGGAGGAGAGAGAGAGAGAGAGAGAGAGAGAGAGAGAGAGAGAGAGAGAGAGAGAGAGAGAGAGAGAGAGAGAGAGAGAGAGAGAGAAGAGAGAGAGAGAGAGAGAGAGAGAGAGGAAGAGAGAGAGGGAGAGAGAGAGAGAGAGAGAGAGGAGAGAGGAGAGAAGGGAGAGAGAGAGAGAGAGAGAGAGAGAGAGAGAGAGAGAGAGAGGAGAGAGAGAGAGAGAGAGAGGAGGAGAGAGAGAGAGAGAGAGAGAGAGAGAGAGGAGAGAGAGAGAGAGAGAGAGAGAGAGAGAGAATGATAGACCCAGCGTTCTCTGAAGCCAGAAAGTGAAGACTGTATTCATTCCTTGGATGGATATGCATATCTGTGGTCCAGGAGATCATGTCTTTTCAAATTGTTTAACCTTGTCATGCAGCACACTCACCAATTTCTTGTGGATCATAATCCAAAAGATTTTATGTTTTTTGTGGGTGAAGGAAACAGATGGTTTCTTCCAGGCTCTTGCAATTGTGCTTCTAGGAAAATAAAAGAAGCTATTCTCTGTGCGTTGCGGGGTATATCGGGGATAGCTTTATTCAATAGGGCGCATTGAGGCTTACTGCGTCTCCCAATACTCAACGGAGCAAGGAGAAAAACCCTGTTTCAATACCCCCCTAATCCTAGGACACTCCCACCAGATATGGTACACAGTGCCCCTCATGGAGCATTCACTGAAGCATAGGGGAGATGAGCTAGGCAGGTAGGGACAAGGTATCTAGTAAGGGCTTTCAGGTTGGCTTCAATAAGGGAGATTTTTAAAATAACAGAAGACAAGGCGTTAAAGCGCGAGTGCCATACCTCCAAGGTCGTATCAGTTGACAAGTCCTTGTCCCAGTCCACCATGTAAGATACCTTTACTGGGGAGTGTATCAACAGACCATAGATCAATGAGATACCTCCTCTTTGACCCTTGTCCCCATTACACCACTTTTTATATGGAGAGAGGGAAGGGCGCCATACCCCACGGGGCATAAAGATTTCAAATGAATGCAGTAGATCAAACTTAGATACAGAGTGGGCTAGGGTAAAGGGTCCAGTTTGAGTAAAGTAGTAGTGCCTTTCCATCTGTACCCAATCTCAGCCTGTGGTATTTGTAACATTTCTCTTAAAAAGTTTTTTTGCTTTCAGTTCGCGCTTTTTATGCAGAGGATAAAGGGCTAAAAGGTAAGGGGACCTTGCATTTTCTGCAAGGTTCACTTTAAAGCAGAACTCCAGACACAAATACCTTTATTTAAAGCCCAACTCCAGAAATTTTGAAAAATCCACCCTTCCCCACACTGAAAGCGTTAAATGCTTGTTAAGTCTGTGAAGCTCCAGACTGTGAGCAGGCAGGAGTGCAGCCATGGTCATGGCTGCTTACAGGAAGGGCTGGTTGGGAACCAGTCATGCCACTGTAGGGACTCTGCTGGCATAAGGTAAGTATTTTTTCTTCTTCCAATACCCTAGACATAGCAAGCATTATGCTTACACTACAGGGAAGTTCTGGTGCAGGCTTAGCATGTCCCTCCTAATGCAACATACATCAGATACAGTTGTATCAAGACATTTTTCAGAAGAACGCTACATTTTTACTGCACACAGTGTGAAGGCTCACCTCTAAGTTGGGGATCTGCCTTAATGTTAGGGCCTCTTGAGAACATCCATATGACGAAACACATCGGGGCAGGACCGGAAGTGACACCATCGCGCAGAGTACACCCGGAAGTGATGCTCAGTACACCCGGGAGAGGCGAGACATGAGAAATAGAAAGAGGGGTATGCATACTGCACAACCAGTACAATAGCAATAGCATATCAATACTGCAGTGTATTTTAACATATTGTGAATTGTGAACACCCCTCAATGGGAACATTTTTAACTTAAAAATTTAAAAGATTGCTAAGTAACAGGACACAAAGGAGTAAATCCCCAGTGCAAGCTGAGAGATACCATAACCAATAGGAATCCTCTGAGAATATTATGCCTTATATGACTTACCTGTAGTGGGTAGTCATGGCAATCTGGTGAGTTCTCAGGTGTGGAAAAGGTAGTGGAGTAATGAAACATCAGGCAATGATGAGTGCGCTCCACCCAAAAGTTACCCCCAAGTGCAGGGTGAAGTAAGCCCCTTCCACAAGCTCATTTTGCTCCCCCTCCAAGCATTGAAACAGCAGCCTTCCAATCTATAAGGTAACCATAGAGCAGGCGCACTGGAAGTAGTAAGCTCAGCTACGTTTGAAAACAGATTTGGACCACTTCAGTGTCTCTGCTGGCTCTTTTTTTTAATATGACAATTTCTTTTAGAATGCAAGTATTAACCTAGCAGTGGTAAGAGCAGGTCTTTGGTAGGATTTTGGGCTTTAGACTCGCTGGCCAGGTTGCAAATTGTGATGATGTCATCAGTTGATATATGCTCATTGGATAAAAGAGAAACCCATCTTAGGCCTCCCAGCAGGCAATTGTTTGGATAATAGACTGAAGCCTAATTTTCCCTTTAAGAATAAATAACATCTGTGCACGAGGCAGCTTTTCTCCTGACATTTGCACAGCTAATTTCAATTTGAAGTCTTACAGAAAGTAAAATTTTAAGCTGTTGGGAATGTTTATATAATAAATTGCCTGTGGCCTGTCTGTCACCCATACAAGTGTATTCTGGAAATACAATGCTAGCTGTGCTTGAATTAAATAAGTACAAGGCACCACATTCATGATGGCGTAACATACTTTAGACTTTTCTGATTTGATTGTGAATTATCAGTCTTTCGATTGCTAAGAAGACGCACACACATGTGCGCGCACACACACCGTACACATAATTTGCAATATCTTTTAAGCTGCTAAATCAACTCTAGAAAAAAAACAGTGCTAAGCAATGTGGCAAGATATTAGAAGGAATACTGCTAGAAAAGGCTTAAATCCTAATTCTACCTCTCTGTTAAATTACTTGTAGGATTAGCCATACAAGTGAGGGTCCATTTACTCTACTGAGCTTAAAAATGCAGGATTTCTTTACTATTCTTTCTTAAAGGAAGACCCTGCTTTCATTGTAAAAAAAATACATATGATTCCTGCACAATACATTTTGTAAATTTATGTTACTAAAATGGCCATTTAATTTCAGCCTGTAAATAGCTATAATTTTCTAATAGGGACATAATACTTCATTGCTTCCTTGCAGCCGTGGCAAGTGTTGCTCCTGTAATCGGCTTATTACTTTTCCAATAATGCAGAGAGCTTGAAATCAAGTTTCAGTCATCCATAGCACTACCTTTGGTTTAGTGCAGTGAGCATTCTAGTTATGGCTGATGTATCAATAGCTCCTTACTAAGAGGTGTTTTTTTTTTTTTTCTGATGCCCTGTACACACAAGCGGAATGTCTGACAGAAAATTCAGACGGAAGCATTTCATCGTATATACCGATCGTGTGTAGGCCTCATCAGACTTTTTTTTTTTTCGAAAAATCTGACGGACCTAGAAATGGAACATGTTCTAAATCTTTCCGACGGACCCAATTCCTATCGGGAAAACCGATCGTCTGTATACTGGTCCGACGGACCAAAAAAGACGCATGCTCTGAAGCAAGTACGAGATGGAAGCTATTGGCTACTGGCTATTGAACTTCCTTTTTATAGTCCCGTCGTAAGTGTTGTACGTCACCGTGTTCTGGACGGTCGGACTTTGGTCGGACTTTGGGTTGACCGTGTGTAGGCAAGACCGCTTGAATGGAACTCCGTCGGAGTTCCGCTGAAGAAACCGTCGGAGTTTATTACGATGGCTAAACCAGTCGTGTGTACGCGGCATAACAGCCACCAATCAGTCTTTCAGAGGTAGGTTTTAATGGGATTGCTGGCTGACGAAAAGTAGACTTGCCACTGTTTGAATGGCTGAGCCGTGATAATGTCACTCCCATGTGTGCACACAGGAGTCACTGTTGCGGCACAGCTCTCTCAATGGATGACATACTCGAGTGTGGCATCCATTAAAAGTGCAGTGTGCATGTGCCGGTGATGTCAGCGGCTGCTACACATGTAAATTTCTCCTAAATGGTGCACATTTAGGAGATATTTACTGTACCTATAGGTAAGCCATATTATAGGCTTACCTTGTAGGTACAAGATAAAAAATGGAGTTTACTACTGCTTTAATGTCCAATTCAGCAAAGTGATTACATCTTGCATTGATCAAACAAGACAATAATGGCATGGCCGAGCTATGAGCGACAGATATTGACAGTTTCAAACATCCCAAGTTGAATGGTTGTAGGCGGAAAAAAATTTATAAATCAGTGTCCATTGATGCCATTTTTGTAACCCCTTGTGAATCACGATTGATCGAAATGTAAGGGTGCAAAAATTACTTCAATTGACCCATTACGATTGTTTTTATTTTCCTGCTACAACCGATCAACTTTTCAATATCAAAACCATCACTATCTGTCACTCATTGCTAGGAAGGAGCACAGGGTTGTTCAGACATGAGTCCAGACTCGTCTGAAATATTCGGTAGGGAAGCCGATAAAGCTGACAACCAATCTTAGACGGTGGAGGCATTCCCTATCCAGCAGACGCACATATACACACCCATTGTCAGATTTAGAATACTTTAAAGTGGTTGTAAACCTCAGTCATGGAATCTAAGTAAAGCACATATATCTGTAGTGTTTACTTGTCTCTCCCCAAAGCTCTAAGTGTTGTTTCTCTCTGGTGTTTTGTTCCTCTGTTATCAGCATGTCTCAATTCTGAGAAGTTTTCCCAACACATGAGATAAATTTGTGTCAGGAGGAAGGGGGGAGAGCTCAGGACAGAGCTTGTCTATTCAGAAAACAATTCTTCTGTTGAAGGGGAGTGTGTTCCTTTCCTCCAATCAGCTCTGACACACTGTATCTGCAATCTCTCCACCCCCTCCTCTGTGCTGCTGACAGATGAAGAAATTTTTTTAACATGATCTGCCCTTTTGAAGGGGTGTAGAGAAGAGAAGACAGCAGATAAACGAGTAAAACCTATGTAGGATGATTTGTTTCATCTCTGTGTATCATCTGAGGCTGTTCACTTCACTGGGTATATTTGAGGGTTTACATCCACTTTAATGATCCAAAGGGAAATTTTAAACATACAATTACATCCAAGGAAGGCACAAAATCACAATAGCAAATGAAAACCAGACACAATAGCAAACAATAAAATTACCATTTATCAGCATGTCAATATTATTTAACGCAGAATCTCACCCAAAAGGACAAGTTCTGCTTGTTTGCATCTTAACCGCCCCTCCTCCACTTCCACATTTGGCACTTTTGGGGGGGAGAGGTTCCTGGTTATGACAGGTACCTGCTCCCACTTCCGGTCAGATGCGATGCAGCGATTTGTTTGCCCCCCTCCCTCCTTCCACCGCAGACTTCTGGGACACATCACAGGTCCTAGAAGACTGCGGGACCATTCACAAAGCACAGCACTGCTCACGCATGCACAGTAGGAAACCGGCTGTGAAGCCCCAAGACTTCACTGCCAGATTCCCTTATCTAAGATGCCGCCACTTGCACACAAATAAAGAATCGGCTCAGGTGAGGACATCGCTGGATCCCTGGACATATAATGTACTTATATTAAAAGTCAGCAGCTACAGTATTTGGAGCGAGCCTGGAGCTCCAATTTAACCGCTTGCCGACCGGCTCATGCCGATATACGTCGGCAGAAGGGCACATACAGGCAGATTAATGTACCTGTACGTTGCCCTTTAAGAAATGGTTTGCAAGCGCACGCACCCACCGCGACCTCCGTGAGTGTGATCGCGGGTCCCGCTGACTCGATGTCAGCGGGGATAGCCGCGATTGTCTCACGGAAAGGAAGAACGGGGAAATGCTGATGTAAACAAGCATTTTCCTGTTCTGCCTAGTGACACTGACACTGATCACCGCCTCCTGTAATCGGGAGCGGTGATCAGTGTTGTGTCACAAATAGCCCCTCCCCCCACAGTTAGAATCACTCCCTAGGACACACTTAACCCCTACAGCGCCACCTAGTGGTTAACCCCTTCATTGCCAGTCACATTTACACAGTAATCAATGCATTTTTAATTGCACTGATTGCTGTATAAATGTGAATGGTCCCAAAATCGCGCCAGAAGTGTCTGATCTGTCCGCCATAATGTTGCCGTCACAATAAAAATCACTGATCGCCGTTATTGCTAGTAAAAAAATATTATTAATAAAAATGCCGTAAAACTATCCCCTATTTTGTAGATGCTATAACTTTTGCGCAAACCAATCAATAAACGCTTATTGCGATTTTTTTTTTACCAAAAATATGTAGAAGAATATGTATCGGCCTAAACTGATAAATTTTTTTTTTTATATATTTTTGGGGGATATTTATTATAGCAAAAAGTAAAAAATAATGCTTTTTTTTTCAAAATTGTCGCTATTTTTTTGTTTATAGCGCAAAAAATAAAAATCGCAGAGGTGATCAAATACCACCAAAAGAAAGCTCTATTTGTGGGGAAAAAAGGACGTCAATTTTGTTTGGGAGCCACGTTGTACGACTGCGCAATTGTCAGTTAAAGCGATGCAGTACCGAATCGCAAAATGGTCCGGGGGTTAAGTGGTTAATAAATCAAACGAAAATTAAATTCATACTATACTGTAATAAACCTTACCATCCCATTTTGGCTGTGCAGTGGAGAATACCTTCACCGTCTATGATTGGCTGTTGAGTTTGACAGCTTCCCAGTGGATTAGCTCAGGTGAGTTTAGACTCGTGTCTGAACACGCCTGAGCCTATCCTTTCTCAGCGCTGAGCGCTGCAATTTTTGTCTTGCTCGATCCATGTCTGATTCGATTTGGACATCAACCATTCAGATTATTGCACTGTGTATGGCCTGTTGGCCACCATTAAAGTGTGCCCAAATGGGTCCGAAGGGTTAACCCCAGGGCTTTTTTTCTCAGAGAATAGGTGCAGGAACTCTGCCTTTTGGAGTTAGCCCTTGTCTCTGCTCCTACCCACTTCCGAGCACTGTTACTTGGTTCTACCCCCTATCCACCTCCCAATACTGCCCCTTTTAGAAAATACAGAACCAAGTAACATTTGTGGTACTAAGTAATTTGTATGAAATTTGTTAATGATACCAAGAAAAGCAGTATAAAAAAGATCCCCGGCAGCCACCAATAGACCCCTTCTCGCTCACCCTAGCAATAATGGACCACCTGCAAAAAATACCCCCCTCCAGCAACAAGAGACCCCCGGCAGCAACAACAGATCCCCCCCCACAGACAGCATCAATAGACCCTCCAGCAGCCATCTACAATAGACTACTACCTCAACAGTAAATACCCTCAACAACAACTGACCCCCCAGCAACAATAGATCCCCCACCAGCAACAATAGATCCACTGCCAGCAACAACAGACCTCCCCCCTGCAAAAATAGATTGCTTCCAGTCACAATAGGTCCCCCAGCAGCAACAATAGACCTCCCCAGCAACAATAAACCCCTGCAAAAAAATAGCACCTCCAGTAACAATAGATCCCCCAGCAGCCAGCATCAATAGACACTGTAACACAATCCAGCATCCCTTGCCATTACATACATTCAGTGCTGAAGGTGCCGGAACTGCGTTCCCCTGCGTTCCCGCTGAAAAAAAGCCCTGGTTAACCCTACCCAGTGATGTTTCTGATTTGAATGGGCAGCGGGGATTAGATCTTCTGTTAGCATTATTACAGATTCCAATTATATATATAGATAATTTCCAGGAATTTTTTTTTGTCTTAACCCCTTCTGCAAACCCATAACCAAACCTTTTTTCTCTTAGCTGCATACTCTTATTTTTTCTTATTTAACAACATCATTTATCCAGCAGAAGAATATGACAACAATATATGGCTTCATGGCATTGGTATTTGACCTGAACTGGTGGGGATATCCTGCCACTTGAATGCTCAAGAAACAAGCATTTGTTTTTAGTCTGCTTACAACCATGAAACCCTGGAACAAGAGTTTTGGGTAGAGTTGATTTTTGTAAAGGTCCTGCTTGCCTAGACCGATATTTTATTTCTGGTCGCTTCCTACTGGTCAGTTCACCTACTGGCTTTTTATATCATATGGGCAGCTAAAAACCTGTGCTCTATAGGATTGTAAAAGACCATGGACACCTTTGGGTGCCCAAAGGAGAGTGGTAATGCAGTGCATGTAGTTTGCTGCAGGGAAGAGTGGGTGTGGTCAAACTGTGTTACTGGTGGGAGGGGCTTAATAGGGCGTGGTTCAAATAAAAGAAGGCCAATGTGTCCCCCAGTACAACATCTACCCCCCCCAGGTCAGTCTGTCCCCCCAGTATAATCCTTCATCCCCAGATCAGTCTGTCCCCCAGTATAATCCCCTCAGGCCAGTCTGTCCCCAGTATAATCCTTCCCCCCTTAAGGTCAACTTTTCCCCAGCATAATCCCCCCAGGTCAGTCAGTCCCCCAGTACAATCCTCACCTTCAGGGCAATCTGTCCCCTTGTGTATATCCCCCCCAGATCAGTCTGTCCCCTGTATATTCCTTCCCCCTCCAGGTCAATTTGTCCCCCAGTTTATTCCCCCCCAGGTTGATCGTTCCCCTAGAATAACTCCAACCAGGTCAGCCTGTCCTCCAGTATAATCCCCCCAGGTCAGTCTGTCCCCCAGTATAATCCTTCATCGCCAGGTCAGTCTGTCCCCCGTTTAATCAACTCCAGGTGTGTCTGTCCTCCCGTTTAATCATCCCTAGGTCAGTCTGTCCCCCAGTATAATCATCCCCAGGTCATTCTGTCCCTCAGTATAATCATCCCCAGGTCAGTCTGTCCCCCAGTATAATCATCCCCAGGTCAGTCTGTCCCCCAGTATAATCATCCCCAGGTCAGTCTGTCCCCCAGTATAATCATCCCCAGGTCAGTCTGTCCCCCAGTATAACCATCCCCAGCTCAGTCTGTCCCCCAGTATAATCATCCCCAGCTCAGTTTGTCCCCCAGTATAATCATCCTCAGGGCAGTCTGTCCCCCAGTATAATCATCCTCAGGGCAGTCTGTCCCCCAGTATAATCATCCCCAGGTCAGTCTGTCCCTCAGTATAATCATCCTCAGGGCAGTCTGTCCCCCAGTATAATCATCCTCAGGTCAGTCTGTCCCCCAGTATAATCAACATCCAGGTCAGTCTGTCCCTCAGTATAATCATCCCCAGGTCAGTCTGTCCCTCAGTATAATCATCCTCAGGGCAGTCTGTCCCCCAGTATAATCATCCCCAGGTCATTCTGTCCCTCAGTATAATCATCCCCAGGTCATTCTGTCCCTCAGTATAATCATCCCCAGGTCAGTCTGTCCCCCAGTATAATCATCCCCAGGTCAGTCTGTCCCCCAGTATAATCATCCCCAGGTCAGTCTGTCCCCCAGTATAATAATCCCCAGGTCAGTCTGTCCCCCAGTATAATCATCCCCAGGTCAGTCTGTCCCCCCGTATAATCATCCTCAGGTCAGTCTGTCCCCCCGTATAATCATCCCCAGGTCATTCTGTCCCCCAGTATAATCATCCTCAGGGCAGTCTGTCCCCCAGTATAATCATCCCCAGGTCAGTCTGTCCCTCAGTATAACCATCCTCAGGGCAGTCTGTCCCCCAGTATAATCATCCTCAGGGCAGTCTGTCCCCCAGTATAATCATCCCCAGGTCAGTCTTTCCCTCAGTATAACCATCCTCAGGGCAGTCTGTCCCCCAGTATAATCATCCTCAGGGCAGTCTGTCCCCCAGTATAATCATCCCCAGGTCAGTCTGTCCCCCAGTATAATCATCCCCAGGTCAGTCTGTCCCCCAGTATAAACATCCCCAGGTCAGTCTGTCCCCCAGTAAAATCATCCCTAGGTCAGTCTGTCCCCCAATATAATCATCCCCAGGTCAGTTAGAATGTATGTTTTGATGAAAGTTCATCAAAGTCTTGCATGCTGCCTCATCTTTCATCAAAATACACATTCTGATAAAGGTTATTGGTTGTATTCCAAAAATGAATATAAAAACATATTGTGCCAAAAATGCTCCGCAGACATGTGAACCGGCCTGAAGTACTAGAATTTGACATGGCATCAACCTCATGCAATCCATTGTACAGCAGATCTCAGAATGGGAGAGGGAGGGGCAGGACTTGGAGCTAATTCGGGTTACTGCATGCAGGTTTTCTGGAAAGAACCCACTAATAGATGTCTTTCAGATGGAGGGCTAAAAATGGGTGGAAGAGCCACAGTTTTACCACCCCCTGGCCACCCACCCGAACTGTTCACATGCCGAGTTCCCCGATGCTTTGCTCCACTGCCATGGCATTTTTAACTTGGGGTGCTGAGTTTGACAAGTGACACTGCTTCTGAAACTCGTCCAATAGGGTTGCACCACAATTGCATACAAGGGGGTTAAATCAGGCGGTGATGATGTCATATGACGCCTCCTCACCACCTGTCAAACACCCTTCAGAGGGCATTACAATCCACTGCAAGTGTGAAAGAGCCCATAGGAGACAGCACAATGAGCAGACGGATGACTTCATCAGTTTTCTGCTGCTCTTCCACTGTCCAATCAGCGGGCTGAGGATGGAAACAAAGGACACCACTGTATTTTTTAACGGTAAGTGGTGCCATCTGCATGGCTGTGTTGTGTGACAGAGCTGTGTAAATCTCAGGACTTAATGAAGTGGAAATCCTTTGTGAGGTAAACAGCTCCCATATAAAACTATTTTATCTGAGTATTTAGTTGTCTGGAGTCCTATGTTTAACCTTGCACAGGTGTTCTGTGACAATATAAAATATGCTCTTTTAATTCCGGACATTTAGTTAAAGACTGTTTGCAGCGACGCCACGGAGCACATTTACGGACGTTTATTCTAGGGCAGATGAAGATAGAATTGACAGTCATTTCAGCCTAATGTTTCCACTGTTACAGCCGAGCACTCTACTTCGCTGTCACGTTTTGCCATCCACTTTTGCTTATCATGCAAATTGTTTTACACTGCGCCGTACTTTCGAAACCAGATGGACAATATATTTGTTATGCAGAGGAAAGTGACCAGGATTCAGCTTGGCAGAAGCCAGGTGTCATTTTCTGATTGCCTGCTAGATGGCGCTGTGGAATACCAAATGACAAGAGGCGTATAAGGCTGCGTATTGGACATCAATAGTGTACTGGTTAAAATATTATGATTTATTTAATAAACGTACCCTTTTGCAAAATCTAATTAAAAATATATGTGGGAAAGGTATTCAGTGTTTAGTGTAAATATTTAATGACAAGCCACAAAAACAAATTGTTTCGCAAATATGGTTTGCATTGCAGCGGAGGCTAATAGTGCTGTCTATTGAATAGAAAGCTTTTGTTGTGTGTTTACCAGGAATGCTGTACGTTTACGATTAAAAATTCAACGCCTAATGCGCCATCATCCTGGGAAAAACATAGGAACCTAAATATAGGTAGCTAACCTTTGGTTACATACAATTACATGCGTAATTAACGACAGAAGTTTATAAATCTACATTAAAGCTAAACTCCACATTTGCACAGCTATAAAGGCTCCTGTACTAAAAATGCTTACTCTGACTGAACACTGTGAACAGCTCACAGTGTGCACTGGAAGTCGGATAGAGTCCACCTCATTTCCTGGCTGGAGGACATCCAGCATCATCTAGTCTTTCCTCCCCCTAGATTGTCCCCTGCCCGCCCATTTCCAATTTCAATTTCAATTTTCAATCATATAGGCTCAGCATTACATGTGGGCATTTTCTAGGGCAGTCTACTGGCATGAATACTGAGGCAGGGCGCTGTCATGCTTTCCGGAAGCTATGTACAGCACTCTGACAGCCCCTCCCACCATCCATGATCTGCCTGTAATATTAATGCTGTGTACACACGACCGGACTTTTCGACAGCAAAGGTCCGACGGAACGTGTGGGCTTCATCGGACCTTTGCTGTCGAAAAATCAGACGGACTTTAGAAATAGAACATGTTTCAAATTTTTCCAATGGACTCGAGTCCGGTCGAAAAATCTGTTCGTCGGTATGCTAGTCCAACGGACGAACAATGACGCAAGGGCAGCTATTGGCTACCAGCTATGAACTTCCTTATTCTAGTCCGGTCGTATGTCATCACGTTCGAATCAGTCGGACTTTGGTGTGATCGTGTGTAGGCAAGTCAGTTGCATCGTAACTCCGTCGGAACTCCATTGGAACTCCGTCAAAAGTCCGTCAAAAAGTCATTCGGAGTTCAGTCCGTCAAAAGTCTGCTCGTGTGTACACGGCATTAGAGAAACATGGAGACAAAGCTCCCAACTGTCCCTAATTTGGATCAAAGTCCCTCTGTTCCGATTTCCTCCTCATTTGTCCCTCATTTTGGTCTGATCTTTATAGTATATAAAATGAACTACCTATCTATCAAAAAGTGTTTACCAGTGCTAAACCTTTCTTTTACAAAGGGTTTTATTGATAATCATAGCAATTTCACAGTTTAACAGCGTAGATAATGCATCATGAATAAACATAACATAAAGTTTAGCATCTTATAAATAAAATAAGTATGCTAGTAAATCAAAGAAAAACAAAACAATAAGAATATAACAGAGGCTGAAAACAGTTTTGAGAGGGAGGTTAAAGAAGAACTAGGGGCAGAGATTAGCTAAGAAGGGAGGAGTAAAGAATAGGGGGAAAGGAGAGAAGAGGAAGAAAGGGGGGGAGGGTGGGTCCTCGCGGTGGGGAGCAAGAGTGCATTAAATCCGAAGAAGGGTGGTATCAAATCTGGTGGGTTTAGTATCCCAGTGCTAAACCTTTCATCCAATTTCTAAATTGCTGCATTTGTAAATTCCAAGAGCCAATATAAAGGAATAGTAGTGGTAAAAAAAAGCACTTGTGGGTTTAACCCACAATTTTGTACAATTCTCCTTTAAGGGGGCGTAGCAGGGGGTGTGTCCCATATCTTAATACTTTTGCTAATAGGCGTCCCTCATTCCCATCTCAGGGTCTAAAAAAAGATATGTAATGAAAATACACCATTTTTATTGGAAAATAAGTCATTAGCATGTTGAGGAGGGAGAAAGCAGGTAATTCAAAATGTAAGCACGGTAAACTTTAGCTTTAAAATCAACTCATCACACATTTTAAACCTTTAACCACTTCAGCCCCGGAAGATTTGGCTGCTGAATGACCAGGCCATTTTTTGCGATTCGGCACTGCGTCGCTTTAACTGACAATTGCGCGGTCGTGCGACGCTGCACCCAAACAAAATTACGTCTTTTTTTTCCCCCACAAATAGAGCTTTCTTTTGGGGGTATTTGATCGGTATTTTTTTGTGCTATAAACAAAAAAAGAGTGACAATTTTGAAAAAAAAACGCAATATTTTTGCTATAATAAATATCCCCATTTTTTTTTTTAAAGCTAATTTTTTCTCAGTTTAGGCTGATATGTATTCTTCTACATATTTTTGGTAAACAAAATTGCAATAAGCATATATTGATTGGTTTGCGCAAAAGTTATAGCATCTACAAAATAGGGGATAGATTTATGGCATTTTTATTATTATTATTATTTTTTTACTAGTACTGGCGGAGATCTGTGATTTTTATCGTGACTGCGTCATTATGGCAGACACATTGGACACTTTTGACACATTTTTGGGACCATTGGCATTTATACAGTGCTATAAAAATGCATTGAATACTGTAAAAATGTCACTGGCAGTGAAGGAGTTAACACTAGGGGGCGATCAAGGGGTTAATTGTGTTCCCTGGGAGGTGATTCTAACTGAAGGGGGAGGGGACTGACTAGAGGAAGTGATGGATCGTGGTTCCTAGCTAATAGGAACACACGATCTGTCACTCCTTCCAGAACAGAACAGGGATTTGTGTGTTTACACACACACTTCTGTGTTCTGTCCCTCTTGCTCGGGATCGCTCGTGGCCAGCAGTCATCGCAACCGTTGCCCACTAGGGATGAGCCGAACACCCCCCGGTTCGGTTCGCACCAGAACCCGCGAATGGACCGCAAGTTCGCACGAACGTTAGAACCCCATTGACGTCTATGGGACTCGAACGTTCAAAATCAAAAGTGCTCATTTTAAAGGCTAATTTGCATGGTATTGTCCTAAAAAGGGTGTGGGGACCCGGGTCCTACCCCAGGGGACATGTATCAATGCAAAAAAAACTTTTAAAAACGGCCGTTTTTTCGGGAGCAGTGATTTTAATGATGCTTAAAGTAAAAAAAAAAAAAGTGAAATATTCCTTTAAATATCGTACCTGGGGGGTGTCTATAGTATGCCTGTAAAGTGACGCGTGTTTCCCATGTTTAGAACAGTCCCTGCACCAAATGTCATTTTTAAAGGAAAAAATCTCATTTAAAACTGCTTGCGGGTTTAATGTCATGTCGGGTCCTGGCAATATGGATGAAAATCAGTGAGACAAACGGCATGGGTACCCCCCAGTCCATTACCAGGCCCTTTGGGTCTTGTATGGATATTAAGGGGAACCCCGCACCCAAATTAAAATAAGGAAAGGTGTGGGGCCACCAGGCCCTATATACTCTGAACAGCAGTATACAGGCGGTGCAAACAAGACAGGGACTGTAGGTTTGTTGTTAAGTAGAATCTGTTTGTAATTTTGAACATTTTTAACGTGTTTAGCTCCAGCCAAAAAATCTTTTCTAAGCTTTTTGGAAAACATAGGGAAGGGTTATCACCCCTGTGACATTTGTTTTGCGTCTTTCCTCCTCTTCAGAAGATTTCACCTCACTTTTTTGTCCCAATGAAAAATGTTTTTTGAAAATTTGGGTTTTTTTGTGGAACAAGGATTGGAAAGCATCAGTGGAAAGGAGAAATTGTTTTCCCATATTAACTCTTACATGAGAGAATTTCCCTTCCTAGGGGTAGATTTCATCTCACTTCCTGTTGTCTCCTTCCGTTTGCAAGTAGGAGTCGTTTGTAAGTTAGATATTTGAAAGTAGGGTCCTGCCCTATATACTCAGCAGAAATTTGGGCCTTAGGTGTTGCTGTGGCCAAAACACTGTAAGCCCTCACAGGGCCCTGCTGTGAAATATTAGATCAAGAATTGTAATTACATGCCCCTGTTGAACAGGAGCTGAAAAATTAGGCCTTAGGCACTGGTGCTGGTGCCACAACACTGCAACCCCTCACAGACACTCTAGTTGGAACGCAGGAACGAGCCCTGCTGCAAAGTATTGCATCAAAAATTGTAATTACACGCCCCTGTTAGACAGGGGCAGAAAAATTGGGCCTTAGGCACTGGTGCTGGTGCCACAACACTGCAACCCCTCACAGACACTCTAGTTGGAACGCAGGAACGAGCCCTGCTGCAAAGTATTGCATCAAAAATTGTAATTACACGCCCCTGTTAGACAGGGGCAGAAAAATTGGGCCTTAGGCACTGGTGCTGGTGCCACAACACTGCAACCCCTCACAGACACTCTAGTTGGAATGCAGGAACGAGCCCTGCTGCAAAGTATTACATCAAAAATTGTAATTACACGCCCCTGTTATACAGGGGCTGAAAAATTGTGCCTTAGGCACTGGTGGTGGCGCCCAGAACCAAAAATGTTCTTACAAGCTATCAGCGTGATGATTGAGGAGGAAGAGGATAATTACTCAGGGATAGTCACTCAGCATCAGCATAGGCAGTCTTTGAAGGGATCTGAAAAAAATTATTCAGTTACATCAGCATCAGGTGCTTGGTAGCTGGTGGTGATCCAAGACTGATTCATTTTTATGAAGGTCAGCCGATCGACCGAGTCAGTGGACAGACGCACCCTGTGATCGGTTACCACGTCTCCAGCAGCACTGAATGTGCGTTCCGAAAGAACGCTGGATGCAGGACAGGCCAGTAGCTCAATTGCATACTGTGCAAGCTCTGGCCAGTGATCCATCCTCAAGACCCAGTAACCCAGAGGATTTTCGGTGGGAAAGGTGTCCAAGTCTGATCTTGCCCCTAGGTATTCCTGCACCATGTAAAACAGACGCTGGCGATGGTTGCTGGAACCGATCATACCTTGGGGCTGCGGACCAAAAAATTGTCTGAACGCATCGGTCAGACGGCCACCTTCTCCACCGCTCCTTCTTTGACTGACCGAAGCCTCAGCAACACGTTGTCCAGAAACAGGAGTTTGTAACCTCCCAGTCTCTGGGAACGCATTGCACAGACCTTTCTGCAAGGCCTCCCGAAGATGTTTCATCCTCTGCTCCCTCTGCGATGGCAAGATAAGGTCCGCAACCTTACCCTTGTAACGTGGATCAAGGAGGGTTGCCAGCCAGTATTGGTCCTTCTCCTTGATACCACGAATACGAGGATCCTTACGCAGGCTTTGCAGGATCAGGGAGGCCATGCAGCGTAGGTTTGCTGAGGCATTCGGTCCGGAGTCCTCTGGGTCACTAAGGACAACAACGTTCGCAGCCACCTCCTCCCAGCCACGTACAAGTCCATGTGTTCCTTGGGACTGATCCCTTAAAGACTGCTGATGCTGAGTGCCAGGCTCCACCTCCATACTGACACAATCTTCCTCCTCCTCCTCCTCCTCCTCCTCCTCGTCCTCTTCCTGTGTGATCGGCGGGCACGCAGGAACACTGTATGGATAAAGGGGGCCTTGAGAGCTAAGGAAGTCCTCCTCTTCCTGCCTCTGTTCTGCCTCAAGTGCCCTGTCCATTATTCCACGCAGCGTGTGCTCCAACAGGTGGACAAGGGGGACAGTGTCACTGATGCATGCACTGTCAGTGCTCACCATCCTCGTGGCCTCCTCGAATGGTGACAGGACAGTGCATGCATCCCTGATCATGGCCCACTGGCGTGGGGAAAAAAAACCAAGGTCCCCTGACCCTGTCCTGGTGCCATAGTCGCACAGGTACTCATTGATGGCCCTCTGCTGCGTGTGCAGCCGCTGCAGCATGGCCAATGTCGAGTTCCACCTGGTGGGCATGTCACAGATTAGGCGGTTCTTGGGCAGGTTAAACTCCTTTTGGAGGTCCGTCAGCCGAGCACTGGCATTATATGACCGGCGGAAATGCACACAGACTTTCCTGGCCTGCCTCAGGACATCCTGTAAGCCCGGGTACCTGCCCAAGAACCGCTGCACCACCAAGTTAAGGACGTGAGCCAAACAGGGCACATGGGTCAGTTGTCCCTGTCGGAGGGCAGAGAGGAGGTTGGTGCCATTGTCGCAAACCACCATTCCTGCCTTAAGTTGGCGTGGCGTCAACCACCTCTGAACCTGCCCCTGCAGAGCTGACAGAACCTCTGCCCCAGTGTGGCTCCTGTCCCCCAAGCACACCAGCTCAAGCACCGCATGGCATCTTTTGGCCTGCGTACTTGCGTAGCCCCTTGAACGCCTACGGAGCACCGCTGGTTCCGAGGAAGAGGCCATGGAGGAAGAAGAAGAGGAGGGGGTGGAGGAGAGAGGTGTGTCACAATCAGCATTTTGGAGGCGTGGTGGCGGAACAACCTCCAACACTACTGCACCTTGTCCTGCATCCTTCCCAGCTGCCAGCAGAGTCACCCAATGCGCCGTGAAACTTAAGTAACGTCCCTGTCCATGCCTGCTGGACCATGAGTCAGCGGTAATATGCACCTTACCGCTGACCGCCCTGTCCAGCGAGGCAGGGACATTGCCTTCCACATGCCGGTAGAGAGCTGGAATCGCCTTCCGTGAGAAAAAGTGGCGTTTGGGTACCTGCCACTGAGGAACCGCACATTCCACAAACTCACGGAAGGGGGCAGAGTCTACCAACTGAAAAGGCAGCAGTTGAAGTGCTAGCAATTTTGCCAAGCTAGCATTCAACCGCTGGGCATGTGGATGGCTGGGAGCAAACTTCTTTCGGCGGTGCAGCAGCTGGGGCAGGGAAATTTGCCTGGTACAATCTGGCGTCGGTGTACCAAAAGCAGATTGCCCACAAGTACTTGGCTGTGACACACCTAATTCTACACCTTCATTCCTCTCACTGCAGGTCTCAGAGAGGACTGAAGGTCTAGTGGGGTTGGAAATCTCAGCTGATGAGGAGCAAGGAGAGATCCTCTTTGTTCTTTGGTTTGGGTCTTTTAGATATGCTTGCCAACGAACTGCATGGCAGGTCAACATATGTCTGGTCAAGCATGTGGTACCCAAGCGGGAGATGTTTTGGCCACGCGAGATACGCTTGAGACATATGTTGCAAATAGCAGCGGTGCGATCTGATGCACTCGTCTCAAAAAAGGCCCACACCAAAGAACTTTTTGAATAACGCGCAGAGACTGCAGCGCCCTGCACATGTGGAGCTTTGGGGTGTGATGCAGTCAATGTGCTGCCCTTAGGCTGGCCCCTGGAGGGCATCCTGCCTCGTTGGTGATGTGCCGCCTCCTCCTCCTCCTCCTCCTCCTCTCTCCTATCAGGCACCCACGTTGAGTCAGTGACCTCATCATCCCCTCCCTCCTCATCACTGGAGCAAACCTGGCAGTATGCTGCAGCAGGGGGAGCATGACTGCCAGATTGCTGTCCTTCTTGGGCACCCCCTCTGTCCGTGCTCATGTTACTGCCTTCATCGAGCTCAGTATCATCATCAGAGCCTTCCAAACGCTGGGCATCCTCCTGGAGCATGTACCCAACACTGTGGTCAAACAGTTCGAGGGAATCCTCATGAGGACATGGTGGAGCTAGGGAAGGAGTCACTGATGACATTGAGCTGAGGGAAGAGGCCGCTGCTTTGCCAGACAAAGCACCCTGGGCATGGGTGAGAGAGGATGAGGAGGATGAGGACGGCTTGGTCATCCACTCGACCAAGTTTTCTGCATGTTGCGGCTCAACACGGCCAGCTGCCGAAAAAAAGGCTAAGCGTGTCCCATGGCCACGTGCTGATGAGGATGCACCGTCTCCACGACCAGCACTAGACACAGAGCTTGCTTGCCCTCTCTTATTGGCTTGTGACTGTCTGCCTCTCCTTCTTGGCCTTCCAGACATACTAATGGCCTGTAGCTGCACTAAGCTGGGATAGAACACCTGTAATTTTCTTCAGGTAGCTTTATATACTGTAACCAGACAAGCCTGCCTGTCAGTAGGAAGATAACAGGAACGGATCTAGCTGAACACTGTGAGCAGGACGCACTGCACTAAATGTAAATAGCAGGAACGGATCTAGCTGAACACTGTGAGCAGGACGCACTGACTGCACTAAATGTAAATAGCAGGAACGGATCTAGCTGAACACTGTGAGCAGGACGCACTGACTGCACTAAATGTAAATAGCAGGAACGGATCTAGCTGAACACTGTGAGCAGGACGCACTGCACTAAATGTAAATAGCAGGAACAGATCTAGCTGAACACTGTGAGCAGGACGCACTGCACTAAATGTAAATAGCAGGAACGGATCTAGCTGAACACTGTGAGCAGGACGCACTGACTGCACTAAATGTAAATAGCAGGAACAGATCTAGCTGAACACTGTGAGCAGGACGCACTGCACTAAATGTAAATAGCAGGAACAGATCTAGCTGAACACTGTGAGCAGGACGCACTGCACTAAATGTAAATAGCAGGAACAGATCTAGCTGAACACTGTGAGCAGGACGCACTGCACTAAATGTAAATAGCAGGAACGGATCTAGCTGAACACTGTGAGCAGGACGCACTGACTGCACTAAATGTAAATAGCAGGAACAGATCTAGCTGAACACTGTGAGCAGGACGCACTGACTGCACTAAATGTAAATAGCAGGAACGGATCTAGCTGAACACTGTGAGCAGGACGCACTGACTGCACTAAATGTAAATAGCAGGAACGGATCTAGCTGAACACTGTGAGCAGGACGCACTGCACTAAATGTAAATAGCAGGAACAGATCTAGCTGAACACTGTGAGCAGGACGCACTGCACTAAATGTAAATAGCAGGAACGGATCTAGCTGAACACTGTGAGCAGGACGCACTGACTGCACTAAATGTAAATAGCAGGAACGGATCTAGCTGAACACTGTGAGCAGGACGCACTGCACTAAATGTAAATAGCAGGAACGGATCTAGCTGAACACTGTGAGCAGGACGCACTGACTGCACTAAATGTAAATAGCAGGAACGGATCTAGCTGAACACTGTGAGCAGGACGCACTGCACTAAATGTAAATAGCAGGAACAGATCTAGCTGAACACTGTGAGCAGGACGCACTGCACTAAATGTAAATAGCAGGAACGGATCTAGCTGAACACTGTGAGCAGGACGCACTGACTGCACTAAATGTAAATAGCAGGAACAGATCTAGCTGAACACTGTGAGCAGGACGCACTGCACTAAATGTAAATAGCAGGAACAGATCTAGCTGAACACTGTGAGCAGGACGCACTGCACTAAATGTAAATAGCAGGAACGGATCTAGCTGAACACTGTGAGCAGGACGCACTGCACTAAATGTAAATAGCAGGAACGGATCTAGCTGAACACTGTGAGCAGGACGCACTGCACTAAATGTAAATAGCAGGAACGGATCTAGCTGAACACTGTGAGCAGGACGCACTGCACTAAATGTAAATAGCAGGAACAGATCTAGCTGAACACTGTGAGCAGGACGCACTGACTGCACTAAATGTAAATAGCAGGAACAGATCTAGCTGAACACTGTGAGCAGGACGCACTGACTGCACTAAATGTAAATAGCAGGAACGGATCTAGCTGAACACTGTGAGCAGGACGCACTGACTGCACTAAATGTAAATAGCAGGAACGGATCTAGCTGAACACTGTGAGCAGGACGCACTGCACTAAATGTAAATAGCAGGAACGGATCTAGCTGAACACTGTGAGCAGGACGCACTGACTGCACTAAATGTAAATAGCAGGAACAGATCTAGCTGAACACTGTGAGCAGGACGCACTGACTGCACTAAATGTAAATAGCAGGAACGGATCTAGCTGAACACTGTGAGCAGGACGCACTGACTGCACTAAATGTAAATAGCAGGAACGGATCTAGCTGAACACTGTGAGCAGGACGCACTGCACTAAATGTAAATAGCAGGAACAGATCTAGCTGAACACTGTGAGCAGGACGCACTGCACTAAATGTAAATAGCAGGAACGGATCTAGCTGAACACTGTGAGCAGGACGCACTGACTGCACTAAATGTAAATAGCAGGAACGGATCTAGCTGAACACTGTGAGCAGGACGCACTGCACTAAATGTAAATAGCAGGAACGGATCTAGCTGAACACTGTGAGCAGGACGCACTGACTGCACTAAATGTAAATAGCAGGAACAGATCTAGCTGAACACTGTGAGCAGGACGCACTGACTGCACTAAATGTAAATAGCAGGAACGGATCTAGCTGAACACTGTGAGCAGGACGCACTGCACTAAATGTAAATAGCAGGAACAGATCTAGCTGAACACTGTGAGCAGGACGCACTGACTGCACTAAATGTAAATAGCAGGAACGGATCTAGCTGAACACTGTGAGCAGGACGCACTGCACTAAATGTAAATAGCAGGAACAGATCTAGCTGAACACTGTGAGCAGGACGCACTGACTGCACTAAATGTAAATAGCAGGAACGGATCTAGCTGAACACTGTGAGCAGGACGCACTGACTGCACTAAATGTAAATAGCAGGAACAGATCTAGCTGAACACTGTGAGCAGGACGCACTGCACTAAATGTAAATAGCAGGAACAGATCTAGCTGAACACTGTGAGCAGGACGCACTGCACTAAATGTAAATAGCAGGAACGGATCTAGCTGAACACTGTGAGCAGGACGCACTGCACTAAATGTAAATAGCAGGAACGGATCTAGCTGAACACTGTGAGCAGGACGCACTGCACTAAATGTAAATAGCAGGAACGGATCTAGCTGAACACTGTGAGCAGGACGCACTGCACTAAATGTAAATAGCAGGAACAGATCTAGCTGAACACTGTGAGCAGGACGCACTGACTGCACTAAATGTAAATAGCAGGAACAGATCTAGCTGAACACTGTGAGCAGGACGCACTGACTGCACTAAATGTAAATAGCAGGAACGGATCTAGCTGAACACTGTGAGCAGGACGCACTGCACTAAATGTAAATAGCAGGAACGGATCTAGCTGAACACTGTGAGCCGGACGCACTGCACTAAATGTAAATAGCAGGAACAGATCTAGCTGAACACTGTGAGCAGGACGCACTGCACTAAATGTAAATAGCAGGAACGGATCTAGCTGAACACTGTGAGCAGGACGCACTGACTGCACTAAATGTAAATAGCAGGAACAGATCTAGCTGAATACTGTGAGCAGGACGCACTGCACTAAATGTAAATAGCAGGAACAGATCTAGCTGAACACTGTGAGCAGGACGCACTGCACTAAATGTAAATAGCAGGAACAGATCTAGCTGAACACTGTGAGCAGGACGCACTGCACTAAATGTAAATAGCAGGAACGGATCTAGCTGAACACTGTGAGCAGGACGCACTGACTGCACTAAATGTAAATAGCAGGAACAGATCTAGCTGAACACTGTGAGCAGGACGCACTGCACTAAATGTAAATAGCAGGAACGGATCTAGCTGAACACTGTGAGCAGGACGCACTGACTGCACTAAATGTAAATAGCAGGAACGGATCTAGCTGAACACTGTGAGCAGGACGCACTGCACTAAATGTAAATAGCAGGAACAGATCTAGCTGAACACTGTGAGCAGGACGCACTGCACTAAATGTAAATAGCAGGAACGGATCTAGCTGAACACTGTGAGCAGGACGCACTGACTGCACTAAATGTAAATAGCAGGAACGGATCTAGCTGAACACTGTGAGCAGGACGCACTGCACTAAATGTAAATAGCAGGAACAGATCTAGCTGAACACTGTGAGCAGGACGCACTGCACTAAATGTAAATAGCAGGAACGGATCTAGCTGAACACTGTGAGCAGGACGCACTGACTGCACTAAATGTAAATAGCAGGAACGGATCTAGCTGAACACTGTGAGCAGGACGCACTGCACTAAATGTAAATAGCAGGAACAGATCTAGCTGAACACTGTGAGCAGGACGCACTGCACTAAATGTAAATAGCAGGAACGGATCTAGCTGAACACTGTGAGCAGGTCGCACTGACTGCACTAAATGTAAATAGCAGGAACAGATCTAGCTGAACACTGTGAGCAGGACGCACTGCACTAAATGTAAATAGCAGGAACAGATCTAGCTGAACACTGTGAGCAGGACGCACTGCACTAAATGTAAATAGCAGGAACGGATCTAGCTGAACACTGTGAGCAGGACGCACTGCACTAAATGTAAATAGCAGGAACGGATCTAGCTGAACACTGTGAGCAGGACGCACTGCACTAAATGTAAATAGCAGGAACGGATGTAGCTGAACACTGTGAGCAGGACGCACTGCACTAAATGTAAATAGCAGGAACAGATCTAGCTGAACACTGTGAGCAGGACGCACTGACTGCACTAAATGTAAATAGCAGGAACAGATCTAGCTGAACACTGTGAGCAGGACGCACTGACTGCACTAAATGTAAATAGCAGGAACGGATCTAGCTGAACACTGTGAGCAGGACGCACTGACTGCACTAAATGTAAATAGCAGGAACGGATCTAGCTGAACACTGTGAGCAGGACGCACTGCACTAAATGTAAATAGCAGGAACAGATCTAGCTGAACACTGTGAGCAGGACGCACTGCACTAAATGTAAATAGCAGGAACGGATCTAGCTGAACACTGTGAGCAGGACGCACTGACTGCACTAAATGTAAATAGCAGGAACAGATCTAGCTGAACACTGTGAGCAGGACGCACTGACTGCACTAAATGTAAATAGCAGGAACGGATCTAGCTGAACACTGTGAGCAGGACGCACTGACTGCACTAAATGTAAATAGCAGGAACGGATCTAGCTGAACACTGTGAGCAGGACGCACTGCACTAAATGTAAATAGCAGGAACAGATCTAGCTGAACACTGTGAGCAGGACGCACTGCACTAAATGTAAATAGCAGGAACGGATCTAGCTGAACACTGTGAGCAGGACGCACTGACTGCACTAAATGTAAATAGCAGGAACGGATCTAGCTGAACACTGTGAGCAGGACGCACTGCACTAAATGTAAATAGCAGGAACGGATCTAGCTGAACACTGTGAGCAGGACGCACTGACTGCACTAAATGTAAATAGCAGGAACGGATCTAGCTGAACACTGTGAGCAGGACGCACTGACTGCACTAAATGTAAATAGCAGGAACGGATCTAGCTGAACACTGTGAGCAGGACGCACTGCACTAAATGTAAATAGCAGGAACAGATCTAGCTGAACACTGTGAGCAGGACGCACTGCACTAAATGTAAATAGCAGGAACGGATCTAGCTGAACACTGTGAGCAGGACGCACTGACTGCACTAAATGTAAATAGCAGGAACAGATCTAGCTGAACACTGTGAGCAGGACGCACTGCACTAAATGTAAATAGCAGGAACAGATCTAGCTGAACACTGTGAGCAGGACGCACTGCACTAAATGTAAATAGCAGGAACGGATCTAGCTGAACACTGTGAGCAGGACGCACTGCACTAAATGTAAATAGCAGGAACGGATCTAGCTGAACACTGTGAGCAGGACGCACTGCACTAAATGTAAATAGCAGGAACAGATCTAGCTGAACACTGTGAGCAGGACGCACTGACTGCACTAAATGTAAATAGCAGGAACAGATCTAGCTGAACACTGTGAGCAGGACGCACTGACTGCACTAAATGTAAATAGCAGGAACGGATCTAGCTGAACACTGTGAGCAGGACGCACTGCACTAAATGTAAATAGCAGGAACGGATCTAGCTGAACACTGTGAGCAGGACGCACTGCACTAAATGTAAATAGCAGGAACAGATCTAGCTGAACACTGTGAGCAGGACGCACTGACTGCACTAAATGTAAATAGCAGGAACGGATCTAGCTGAACACTGTGAGCAGGACGCACTGCACTAAATGTAAATAGCAGGAACGGATCTAGCTGAACACTGTGAGCAGGACGCACTGACTGCACTAAATGTAAATAGCAGGAACGGATCTAGCTGAACACTGTGAGCAGGACGCACTGCACTAAATGTAAATAGCAGGAACAGATCTAGCCTAATCTAGCTAACTAAAATCAAATGACACTGTCTGTCTCTCTCTCTATCAGCACACCGGAACACACTACACAGGGCCGCCGTGCAGGCGGCCTTATATAGTGTGGGGCGTGTACTAAATCCCCTGAGCCATAATTGGCCAAAGCCACCCTGGCTTTGGCCAATTACAGCTCTCTCTACTGACGGCGCTGTGATTGGCCAAGCATGCGGGTCATAGTGCATGCTTGGCCAATCATCAGCCAGCAATGCACTGCGATGCCGCAGTGAATTATGGGCCGTGACGCGCCACACGAATTTGGCGCGAACGGCCCATAACGTTCGCAATTCGACAGACGGTCGAACAGCCGATGTTCGAGTCGAACATGGGTTCGACTCGAACACGAAGCTCATCCCTATTGCCCACCAGCATAGGCACCCCTGCAGAGCAGCAGGCACGTGCGCGCGCCTGCTATCCCGATCCTGCGAGCCGACGCATAGCTATAACGGTTCGCGGGATCATGCCGACCTGCCGCAGTAAAATGACAGTGGCTGGTCGGCAAGTGGTTAAAGAAGTGTGGACTTAGGAAACATAAACATTTACCTTCTTACTGCAGCATGAGTCTGATACTGCAGCTGTCCCCCAGAGAACTGAGCGATCACATGTCTGCTGATCACTCATTTCTTGGTCCACTCTAAGCAGAGAGCAATGACTGTCAGTCGCCGGCTCTCTTCTCTGCCCCTCTAGCTCTCACTGGAGCGCTGGGCTGTGGAGGGAGCTGGAGCAGCTGGCTCAGGCTCTCAGCGGCACGTTGAGAGGCCAAGCCAGCTGTCAGTCAGGGATCTGGGTGGATCCCAACATTATTGTCAGTATCCTTTCAGAGCCTGGAACGGCTCTGTAACATCACTCTGCGATTCTGTGACTTTAGCCCGCTCTTAGCTGATTCTGGTTCACGGAAAGGCACAAGTAAGTGCACTCCTGTGACCCACATGAGAAGTATGAACAAATAAGCTTTGGCCATACTTCTCTTTTAACCACTTCCCGCCCACGGGCGTCATATGATGTCCTGGGCTTTGAGCGGGTATATCTGAATGATGCCTGTAGTTACAGACATCATTCTGATATTGCCGGTTTCAGCCGGCGAATCTCTACACCATAGGAATGATCATAGCGGCCGTTCCGCCGCTTGATCGTTCCTATGGGAGGCGAGAGGGGACGTCCCCCCCTCCCGCCGCCTTCCGGTGCTTGTTCCGACTCACCGTTACGATCGGTGAGGCGGAGAGCGGATCCGCCGGCGCCGGATGTAGATCATAGAGATTTCCGGCGGACCAGATGGTTGCCGGAGTCTCTATGATCATCGGAGGCCGGGCGCGATGTTATGACGTCACGCCCGGCCTCTCCATTCAAACAAACGGCGCCGCTTCGGCTGGGAAGCGGCGATCGTTTTATTTATTTTTTTATTTTAGGCTTCCCAGCCTAGTGGTGAGATGTGGGGTCTTATTGACCCCATATCTCACTATTAAGAGGACCTGTCATGTTATATTCCTATTACAAGGGATGTTTACATTCCTTGTAATAGGAATAAAAGTGATCAAAAAATTTTTTTTTTCAAAAAAGTGTAAAAAAAAAAAATATATATATATATATAATTATCAATAAAAAAAAAAATTTTTTTAAAGCGCCGCTGTCCCCGTGTGCTCGCACGCAGAAGCGAACGCATACGTAAGTCCCACCCACATATGAAAACGGTGTTCAAACCATACATGTGAGGTATCGCCGCGAACGTTGGAGCGAGAGCAATAATTTTGTCACTAGACCTCCTCTGTAACTCAAAACATGTAACCAGTAAAAAAATTTCAAGCGTCGCCTATGGGGATTTTTAAGTACCAAACATTGGCGCCATTCTACGAGCGTGTGCAATTTTGAAGTGGGACATGTTAGGTATCTATTTACTCGGCGTAACTTCATCTTTCACAATATGCAAAAACATTGGGCTAACTTTACTGTTTTGTTTTTTTTTAAAACACAAAACTGTTTTTTTCCCCAAAAAAACGCGTTCGAAAAATTCCTGCGCAAATACCGTGTGAGATAAAAAGTTGTAACAACCGCCATTGTATTCTCTAGGGTTTTTGCTAAAAAAACATATATAATGTTTGGGGGTTCTATGTAATTTTCTAGCAAAAAAATTATGATTTTTACAGGAAGAGAGAAATGTCAAAATTGGCCCGGTATTGAGGTGGTTAAAACCAAACAGGAATCACAGAGTACTTGTTGATAACTTTATTAGCCAGAATACCCTGTCATGCGTGCCTCTGATGTGTGCCATTGTTGGAGGGGCTTGTGTTTCCCTGACTTCATAGCTAAGTCCTACCAATTGTCATTTCATTGTCCAATGAGATTGCCTAAGTGACCAGTAAGGGCACTCTAATTGGAATGGCAGTTGGTTTTCTGGCCAAGGCACATGAATGTTAACATGTATGATTTAAACATCCTCCTCTTGCAGTTAGGACAAATTTGGATGGCTTGGTGCTTAAAAGGAAAGAAAATTCTCTTAAATATTTCTAAGAGCAGAGTCAGCTTAGTGAGTTAAAGCAAAACTAAACCCATCAAGCTAACCATTTCTCAATGGTTGCGAAAAGGCTGGGAAAGCATGGTGGGCTTCAGGAACAGCCCAGGATTCGGTGACCCCTGGCAAATTGTCATTCAACCCCCGTGGGGGGTCCTGACCCCCAGATTGAGAACCACTGCTTTAGACTGATAGAACTTTTTTTTTTTTAATTTTTACTATATAAAGAGAAAAAAAGTCCAAACATTTTGAAAGAAAACCTTTTTCTTACTTTTTGCTATAGCTGTAAAACAGCACATAAAAACTACAGGACAGTACAAACATTACCCCTTTTAGAAAAGTAGAAGCTTCACGGTGATGTAATTTTTTTGCCACAAGTTTTTGGAAATGGGGAATCATGTATAGCCAAGTCCCAGGCCTCTCTGGGTCTAATGTTGACCTCCAGAGTTAGGAACAGCTGATATCCTTCTATGTAGAGTGGGTTACGAGGCAGGGTGGGTGCAATGCATGGTAGATAAATAGGTGCCAGACACTTCTTGAATGCAAAGAGATTTATTGTCCCTTAAACAGAACTGTGGGAGAGAGGGATAGGGCCAGGACACCCTTTAGCAGTAGCAATGTTAATTGGCAGACTCCGAGATCTCTACAGGTAGACAGCCATGCAGGGAAAGGGATGCAGCAAGACACCACATCTGCACGAGTAGGCACGCTGTCTCCTTTGTTAACACTCTTGTAACAGTTTCTAACACAAGTTGTAACAAACTCCTTTGCTTCCTCTACAATCTCCTCTTGTAAATCTTCACTCAACTGAGCTCCCAGTCTCTCTCACTAGACTTGCTGATCCACTGCCACTGGATCCCCTGAGCTCTTCCAATCTTCTCACACAGTATCTTCCTCAAGCGTCACCCCCGTGTCCCTGCTGGGTCCCTAGCCTGGCACTCACAGATACTCCTCAAGCGTTACCGCGCTGGCATGCTCGGTCCCTGGCTTGACACACAATACTGCTCTGCAAGCATCACCTCCTGGCTGGGTCCTTGGCTTGGCACCTGCTGAAGTTTCCCAATTCTTCAACGTCCTCGGTTGGTGAGAATACTGCTCTGGTACTTGCTTTAGCTACTCACAGTGGTCCTTGGTAATAAGGTGGATGTCCCTTAGTGGAGACAGCTTCCCCTCTACCTCCGACCACAACAGGTTCTCCAGCTGGCAGAACCGTCACTTCTGGTTGGACTGCAAGCCGCAGCTCCAAACCTACGCTGCTATCTTGCTTCTGGATAGGCCCCTTAGACAGCCTAGCAGCCCGATGCCCCCGGGATAGGCCTCAGACTCGGGCCTAGCAGCCCGCGGCAATACAACATAGGTCCACCCAGACAGCCGTCCAGGTAGCACAAAACCCCAATCACCTGACTCCACCAAAATAAATAGGCTCTCCAAAGCAGGCCAAGGGACTCCCTGCCCATTGACTGAGATACCCCATATACTCCTAATCTGTCCTTGCAATGCCCTTGTCTTATCTAAAGCCACCAGGTACCCGGCCACCTAGCGGCAGAAGAGAGAAGTGCAGCAATTCCAGAATTAGGGTGAAGTCAGTTGACCTCCTAGCAATTAACCAAGGCAACTATCACTTGGCAAATAAATTTAAGCGCAACCCTGCCTAAACATCAGGGTGCTACATCTGTCACTACTGAAGTGAATAAAACATGGAGCTTGGTAATAGTACACTAAATACAGCAGCATCATAGGTCATACACAGAGGAAGGATGAGGTGAAGGGGTTACTGTGTAGGTTACATACAGTGGGAGAATAGAGATGAAGAGGTTAATGTTCAGATGTATAGAATATGGGGGGGGGGTGAGGGGTTAATATACTAGAGACAGGATGGAGCTGTGATGTACAGATGACTAGGATGTGGGGTTAAAGAGTTAAAAAGCAATCCCACAATTAAACCCCCCTCCTACCTTGAATCTGCTCCTTCTTGGACCCTGGAACTAATAAAGAATTTTTAATTCTTTAGTTTCCCCTTCCTCTGTTGTAAAAGGGAAGGGAGGGCTCTCCAATGTAGACAGTACACTGTTTACATTTGTGATCTCTGCGATTGGTCATCACAGCAATCACATGGTACAAAGCTGCTCAAAACAGCTCTGTATACTGTGTCTGGAAACCGGGGCTTATTTCATAGTCATTAATAAATGCACTGGCCACCCAATAGTAGTTTCTGAAGTGCCATTTATTAACAACACTCTGGGAATAGATGTCCACCTCTCTACTGTTTCTTTTTAATAATACAATGGTAGGGAGGTGATTAATCATCCAATCAAATGCAAGCAAACATCCTGTGCTTTTTGTTTAGTTTCGATTGGACAGTTACATCTTATTTAATTAGCTAAGCAAACATATACTTTGCAAATTAAACTTAATTTTGCTAGTTACCAGCCTCTACTACTTTAGTAATTAAACCCTAATGTGTCTTAAATTCTTTAAAAAATTGTCAGAGGAGAAAAATTGAAACAAAGAATAAAAAAAAAGAGAAAAAAGAGAAAATAAGGAATAAAAAATGATAAAAAAAACTGAAAAGGGGTACAGAGAGGGGAGGGAGCCAGAAAACAGAAGAAAAAAAACCCACTATGACAAAAAAATAAGAAAAGCACAAACTGATAGAGGGTTCTTTTACATGGGCTTTCTGATCTGGTCCAACAGTAAGTTTTTTTCGATAGCTCCATTTAAGTCTATGGGCAGGCAGGTGTAAATGGGTGTGTGTTCATTTACATCTATGTACTGTACCTTTGAGTCTGTTCAGGGCCAGAAAAAAAAATGAAAAAGGACTCTTCTGTTTTTTTGCACCTAAACATATTACGTATAGGAGGTATTCTGATGTAATCGGACCCAAGTCCATTTTAGTGCCGTTTCACACCAGAATGCAGTGCTGGAAACCCGCGTTCCTTGCACATTTCCCACACCTCATTCCAAAACGCAGATTGTAAACATAGTCGGTTGCACTGTTTTTTAAAAAGTACTGCATGCAATGCTTTTGGTGTGATTTCTGGCCATTCAAACGAATGGGATGAAAATTACATTGCACTGAATCACACAGTAATGCTGAGCGCATTCCTGTGCGTTCCTGTGCAATTCCTGGAGTGAACCAGCACTAAATTCAGCACAGGCCTATAAGGTCTGCTGTCAAAATGCAGAAAAAACTGAATTGGCAAGGATGTCACAACAGTGGAAGTCCCTGCTGGATTGACTGGACTAGGCCTATGTGAAAGGAGGAGTAAGGAAATTTCCATGGTCCAATAAAGAGACAATTTCATTCATAAATACAAAAATAGTGCAGCGCTTGGTGTAGACTGAAGTGAAAACAAATATCAATGCAAAAAGTGAGCAAAACTTGTTTAATATATAGTCTTGAAAATGTTAACACCACTGTGATCATCCAAGAATTTTCTTCCATGTGAAAATCACCATGCGACAGTCCGTGAGACACCCAATTCTCCCGTGATCCACCACCGTAAAGAGGGGCATACACGCTTACCAGATTGAGTGGACTCCCATACCATAGGCATGAAGTCAATAATGCTTGTATAGATGTAACATCAAAAACAATAATAAGGACATGTCTTCACTGGGAATGGTCAAGTAACATATAACTCTCCAGATGGGTCACAAATGTAAAACTCTTGGTCTGTCACAGCCAGGTCAACATCACCAACATAAGCTATAGAAAAAGAGAACAGTGCCATATAGTGTAAAATGAGTAACACTTACATGTCCATAAGTAGCAAACGTTTGTACATAGCAATCATCCCAGTGAAACAAAGCAGTGGCGGCCACTCATAAGGGGCGCAGGGGTGCCGCCCCCCTAATCTCCATGTGCCCGATCCTAATGTCCATGCAGGGCGCCAGACGCATGGATTTCTATTGTTTTTTTTTCTTTTGTTTTTTAGAAGCAGATGATCAGAGCCTGAGGCTCTAACTGGCTTGAAAATGGGTTGGCTCACCCACTTGTGTGACATTAGCAAATTAATCACTATTGTCTTCCTGCTTCCCCTTCCGGCCAATCAGGAAGCGGGTCTTAAGACCCGATTGGCCGGCAGGAGAAGCGACTGGATTGGTCGGTAGGAGAAGCAGTGGGGAAGCCGCCAAAGCCACCCAGGAAGCCGCAGAGGAGGAGAAGTAGTGGGGAAGCCCCGCGACCTGGATGGCGTAAGTAGTGCAGGACGATCGGCTGATCGGGGGGGGGGTGTTCTGAGAGGTTTGTTTGCCGCCTCCCCCCAAAAAATTTGAGCATCAGCCGCCACTGAAAATTAGAGATCACTTCCTGGATAGAAAAGCGTGATGACTTCACAACCACAGGCTCCACCCAACATGTTTCATCACAACTGACATCGTCCGAGGCTACCTTCAGTCTACACTAGGGATGAGCTTCGTGTTCGAGTCGAACCCATGTTCGACTCGAACATCGGCTGTTCGACCGTCCGTCGAATTGCGAACGATATGGGCCGTTCGCGCCAAATTCGTGTGGCGCGTCACGGCCCATAATTCACTGCGGCATCGCAGTGCATTGCTGGCTGATGATTGGCCAAGCATGCACTATGACCCGCATGCTTGGCCAATCACAGCGCCGTCAGTAGAGAGAGCTGTAATTGGCCAAAGCCAGGGTGGCTTTGGCCAATTATGGCTCAGGGGATTTAGTACACGCCCCACACTATATAAGGCCGCCTGCACGGCGGCCCTGTGTAGTGTGTGTTCCGGTGTGCTGAGAGATAGAGAGAGAGACAGACAGTGTCATTTGATTTGAGTTAGATAGATTAGGCAGAACAGTCAGTCAGTTAGCTGCACTTACAGTGTATTGTGTATATATATGCATCCCTGGTGTTGCATATATATACATACACTGTATTCAGTTTAGCTAGATCCGTTCCTGTTATCTTCTATCTAGACTATTTACATTTGGTGCAGTGCGTCCTGCTCACAGTGTTCAGCTAGATCCGTTCCTGCTATTTACATTTAGTGCAGTGCGTCCTGCTCACAGTGTTCAGCTAGATCTGTTCCTGCTATTTACATTTAGTGCAGTCAGTGCGTCCTGCTCACAGTGTTCAGCTAGATCCGTTCCTGCTATTTACATTTAGTGCAGTGCGTCCTGCTCACAGTGTTCAGCTAGATCTGTTCCTGCTATTTACATTTAGTGCAGTCAGTGCGTCCGGCTCACAGTGTCCAAGTAGGTCTGTTCCTGCTATTTACATTTAGTGCAGTCAGTGCGTCCTGCTCACAGTGTTCAGCTAGATCTGTTCCTGCTATTTACATTTAGTGCAGTGCGTCCTGCTCACAGTGTTCAGCTAGATCTGTTCCTGCTATTTACATTTAGTGCAGTCAGTGCGTCCTGCTCACAGTGTTCAGCTAGATCTGTTCCTGCTATTTACATTTAGTGCAGTCAGTGCGTCCTGCTCACAGTGTTCAGCTAGATCCGTTCCTGCTATTTACATTTAGTGCAGTGCGTCCTGCTCACAGTGTTCAGCTAGATCCGTTCCTGCTATTTACATTTAGTGCAGTGCGTCCTGCTCACAGTGTTCAGCTAGATCTGTTCCTGCTATTTACATTTAGTGCAGTGCGTCCTGCTCACAGTGTTCAGCTAGATCCGTTCCTGCTATTTACATTTAGTGCAGTGCGTCCTGCTCACAGTGTTCAGCTAGATCTGTTCCTGCTATTTACATTTAGTGCAGTCAGTGCGTCCTGCTCACAGTGTTCAGCTAGATCTGTTCCTGCTATTTACATTTAGTGCAGTCAGTGCGTCCTGCTCACAGTGTTCAGCTAGATCCGTTCCTGCTATTTACATTTAGTGCAGTGCGTCCTGCTCACAGTGTTCAGCTAGATCCGTTCCTGCTATTTACATTTAGTGCAGTGCGTCCTGCTCACAGTGTTCAGCTAGATCCGTTCCTGCTATTTACATTTAGTGCAGTGCGTCCTGCTCACAGTGTTCAGCTAGATCTGTTCCTGCTAATTACATTTAGTGCAGTCAGTGCGTCCTGCTCACAGTGTTCAGCTAGATCCGTTCCTGCTATTTACATTTAGTGCAGTGCGTCCTGCTCACAGTGTTCAGCTAGATCCGTTCCTGCTATTTACATTTAGTGCAGTGCGTCCTGCTCACAGTGTTCAGCTAGATCCGTTCCTGCTATTTACATTTAGTGCAGTGCGTCCTGCTCACAGTGTTCAGCTAGATCTGTTCCTGCTATTTACATTTAGTGCAGTGCGTCCTGCTCACAGTGTTCAGCTAGATCCGTTCCTGCTATTTACATTTAGTGCAGTGCGTCCTGCTCACAGTGTTCAGCTAGATCTGTTCCTGCTATTTACATTTAGTGCAGTCAGTGCGTCCTGCTCACAGTGTTCAGCTAGATCTGTTCCTGCTATTTACATTTAGTGCAGTCAGTGCGTCCTGCTCACAGTGTTCAGCTAGATCTGTTCCTGCTATTTACATTTAGTGCAGTGCGTCCTGCTCACAGTGTTCAGCTAGATCCGTTCCTGCTATTTACATTTAGTGCAGTGCGTCCTGCTCACAGTGTTCAGCTAGATCCGTTCCTGCTATTTACATTTAGTGCAGTGCGTCCTGCTCACAGTGTTCAGCTAGATCTGTTCCTGCTATTTACATTTAGTGCAGTGCGTCCTGCTCACAGTGTTCAGCTAGATCCGTTCCTGCTATTTACATTTAGTGCAGTGCGTCCTGCTCACAGTGTTCAGCTAGATCTGTTCCTGCTATTTACATTTAGTGCAGTCAGTGCGTCCTGCTCACAGCGTTCAGCTAGATCTGTTCCTGCTATTTACATTTAGTGCAGTCAGTGCGTCCTGCTCACAGTGTTCAGCTAGATCTGTTCCTGCTATTTACATTTAGTGCAGTGCGTCCTGCTCACAGTGTTCAGCTAGATCCGTTCCTGCTATTTACATTTAGTGCAGTGCGTCCTGCTCACAGTGTTCAGCTAGATCCGTTCCTGTTATCTTCCTACTGACAGGCAGGCTTGTCTGGTTACAGTATATAAAGCTACCTGAAGAAAATTACAGGTGTTCTATCCCAGCTTAGTGCAGCTACAGGCCATTAGTATGTCTGGAAGGCCAAGAAGGAGAGGCAGACAGTCACAAGCCAATAAGAGAGGGCAAGCCAGCTCTGTGTCTAGTGCTGGTCGTGGAGACGGTGCATCCTCATCAGCACGTGGCCATGGGACACGCTTGGCCTTTTTTTCGGCAGCTGGCCGTGTTGAGCCGCAACATGCGGAAGACTTGGTCGAGTGGATGACCAAGCCGTCCTCATCCTCCTCATCCTCTCTCACCCATGCCCAGGGTGCTTTGTCTGGCAAAGCAGCGGCCTCTTCCCTCAGCTCAATGTCATCAGTGACTCCTTCCCTAGCTCCACCATGTCCTCCTGAGGATTCCCTCGAACTGTTTGACCACAGTGTTGGGTACATGCTCCAGGAGGATGCCCAGCGTTTGGAAGGCTCTGATGATGATACTGAGCTCGATGAAGGCAGTAACATGAGCACGGACAGAGGGGGTGCCCAAGAAGGACAGCAATCTGGCAGTCATGCTCCCCCTGCTGCAGCATACTGCCAGGTTTGCTCCAGTGATGAGGAGGGAGGGGATGATGAGGTCACTGACTCAACGTGGGTGCCTGATAGGAGAGAGGAGGAGGAGGAGGAGGAGGAGGAGGCGGCACATCACCAACGAGGCAGGATGCCCTCCAGGGGCCAGCCTAAGGGCAGCACATTGACTGCATCACACCCCAAAGCTCCACATGTGCAGGGCGCTGCAGTCTCTGCGCGTTATTCAAAAAGTTCTTTGGTGTGGGCCTTTTTTGAGACGAGTGCATCAGATCGCACCGCTGCTATTTGCAACATATGTCTCAAGCGTATCTCGCGTGGCCAAAACATCTCCCGCTTGGGTACCACATGCTTGACCAGACATATGTTGACCTGCCATGCAGTTCGTTGGCAAGCATATCTAAAAGACCCACACCAAAGAACAAAGAGGATCTCTCCTTGCTCCTCATCAGCTGAGATTTCCAACCCCACTAGACCTTCAGTCCTCTCTGAGACCTGCAGTGAGAGGAATGAAGGTGTAGAATTAGGTGTGTCACAGCCAAGTACTTGTGGGCAATCTGCTTTTGGTACACCGACGTCAGATTGTACCAGGCAAATTTCCCTGCCCCAGCTGCTGCACCGCCGAAAGAAGTTTGCTCCCAGCCATCCACATGCCCAGCGGTTGAATGCTAGCTTGGCAAAATTGCTAGCACTTCAACTGCTGCCTTTTCAGTTGGTAGACTCTGCCCCTTTCCGTGAGTTTGTGGAATGTGCGGTTCCTCAGTGGCAGGTACCCAAACGCCACTTTTTCTCACGGAAGGCGATTCCGGCTCTCTACCGGCATGTGGATGGCAATGTCCATGCCTCGCTGGACAGGGCGGTCAGCGGTAAGGTGCATATTACCGCTGACTCATGGTCCAGCAGGCATGGACAGGGACGTTACCTAAGTTTCACGGCGCATTGGGTGACTCTGCTGGCAGCTGGGAAGGATGCAGGACAAGGTGCAGTAGTGTTGGAGGTTGTTCCGCCACCACGCCTCCAAAATGCTGATTGTGACACACCTCTCTCCTCCACCCCCTCCTCTTCTTCTTCCTCCATGGCCTCTTCCTCGGAACCAGCGGTGCTCCGTAGGCGTTCAAGGGGCTACGCAAGTACGCAGGCCAAAAGATGCCATGCGGTGCTTGAGCTGGTGTGCTTGGGGGACAGGAGCCACACTGGGGCAGAGGTTCTGTCAGCTCTGCAGGGGCAGGTTCAGAGGTGGTTGACGCCACGCCAACTTAAGGCAGGAATGGTGGTTTGCGACAATGGCACCAACCTCCTCTCTGCCCTCCGACAGGGACAACTGACCCATGTGCCCTGTTTGGCTCACGTCCTTAACTTGGTGGTGCAGCGGTTCTTGGGCAGGTACCCGGGCTTACAGGATGTCCTGAGGCAGGCCAGGAAAGTCTGTGTGCATTTCCGCCGGTCATATAATGCCAGTGCTCAGCTGACGGACCTCCAAAAGGAGTTTAACCTGCCCAAGAACCGCCTAATCTGTGACATGCCCACCAGGTGGAACTCAACGTTGGCCATGCTGCAGCGGCTGCACACGCAGCAGAGGGCCATCAATGAGTACCTGTGCGACTATGGCACCAGGACAGGGTCAGGGGAGCTTGGTTTTTTTTCCCCACGCCAGTGGGCCATGATCAGGGATGCATGCACTGTCCTGTCACCATTCAAGGAGGCCACGAGGATGGTGAGCACTGACAGTGCATGCATCAGTGACACTGTCCCCCTTGTCCACCTGTTGGAGCACACGCTGCGTGGAATAATGGACAGGGCACTTGAGGCAGAACAGAGGCAGGAAGAGGAGGACTTCCTTAGCTCTCAAGGCCCCCTTTATCCAGACAGTGTTCCTGCGTGCCCGCCGATCACACAGGAAGAGGACGAGGAGGAGGAGGAGGAAGATTGTGTCAGTATGGAGGTGGAGCCTGGCACTCAGCATCAGCAGCAGTCTTTAAGGGATCAGTCCCAAGGAACACATGGACTTGTACGTGGCTGGGAGGAGGTGGCTGCGGACGTTGTTGTCCTTAGTGACCCAGAGGACTCCGGACCGAATGCCTCAGCAAACCTACGCTGCATGGCCTCCCTGAGCCTGCAAAGCCTGCGTAAGGATCCTCGTATTCGTGGTATCAAGGAGAAGGACCAATACTGGCTGGCAACCCTCCTTGATCCACGTTACAAGGGTAAGGTTGCGGACCTTATCTTGCCATCGCAGAGGGAGCAGAGGATGAAACATCTTCGGGAGGCCTTGCAGAAAGGTCTGTGCAACGCGTTCCCAGAGACTGGGAGGTTACAAACTCCTGTTTCTGGACAACGTGTTGCTGAGGCTTCGGTCAGTCAAAGAAGGAGCGGTGGAGAAGGTGGCCGTCTGACCGATGCGTTCAGACAATTTTTTGGTCCGCAGCCCCAAGGTATGATCGGTTCCAGCAACCATCGCCAGCGTCTGTTTTACATGGTGCAGGAATACCTAGGGGCAAGATCAGACTTGGACATCTTTCCCACCAAAAATCCTCTGGGTTACTGGGTCTTGATAATGGATCACTGGCCAGAGCTTGCACAGTATGCAATTGAGCTACTGGCCTGTCCTGCATCCAGCGTTCTTTCGGAACGCACATTCAGTGCTGCTGGAGGCGTGGTAACCGATCACAGGGTGCGTCTGTCCACCGACTCGGTCGATCGGCTGACCTTCATAAAAATGAATCAGTCTTGGATCACCACCAGCTACCAAGCACCTGATGCTGATGTAACCGAATAATTTTTTTTGAAATCTCAGATCCCTTCAAAGACTGCCTATGCTGATGCTGAGTGACTATCCCTGAGTAATTATCCTCTTCCTCCTCAATCATCACGCTGATAGCTTGTAAGAACATTTTTGGTTCTGGGCGCCACCACCAGTGCCTAAGGCACAATTTTTCAGCCCCTGTTTAACAGGGGCGTGTAATTACAATTTTTGATGTAATACTTTGCAGCAGGGCTCGTTCCTGCATTCCAACTAGAGTGTCTGTGAGGGGTTGCAGTGTTGTGGCACCAGCACCAGTGCCTAAGGCCCAATTTTTCTGCCCCTGTCTAACAGGGGCGTGTAATTACAATTTTTGATGCAATACTTTGCAGCAGGGCTCGTTCCTGCGTTCCAACTAGAGTGTCTGTGAGGGGTTGCAGTGTTGTGGCACCAGCACCAGTGCCTAAGGCCCAATTTTTCTGCCCCTGTCTAACAGGGGCGTGTAATTACAATTTTTGATGCAATACTTTGCAGCAGGGCTCGTTCCTGCGTTCCAACTAGAGTGTCTGTGAGGGGTTGCAGTGTTGTGGCACCAGCACCAGTGCCTAAGGCCCAATTTTTCTGCCCCTGTCTAACAGGGGCATGTAATTACAATTTTTGAAGCAATACTTTGCAGCAGGGCTCGTTCCTGCGTTCCAACTAGAGTGTCTGTGAGGGGTTGCAGTGTTGTGGCACCAGCACCAGTGCCTAAGGCATAATTTTTCAGCTCCTGTTCAACAGGGGCATGTAATTACAATTCTTGATCTAATATTTCACAGCAGGGCCCTGTGAGGGCTTACAGTGTTGTGGCCACAGCAACACCTAAGGCCCAAATTTCTGCTGACTGCTGAGTATATAGGGCAGGACCCTACTTTCAAACATCTAACTTACAAACGACTCCTACTTGCAAACGGAAGGAGACAACAGGAAGTGAGATGAAATCTACCCCTAGGAAGGGAAATTCTCTCCTGTAAGAGTTAATATGGGAAAACAATTTCTCCTTTCCACTGATGCTTTCCAATCCTTGTTCCACAAAAAAACCCAAATTTTCAAAAAACATTTTTCATTGGGACAAAAAAGTGAGGTGAAATCTTCTGAAGAGGAGGAAAGACAGCAAAACAAATGTCACAGGGGTGATAACCCTTCCCTATGTTTTCCAAAAAGCTTAGAAAAGATTTTTTGGCTGGAGCTAAACACGTTAAAAATGTTCAAAATTACAAACAGATTCTACTTAACAACAAACCTACAGTCCCTGTCTTGTTTGCACCGCCTGTATACTGCTGTTCAGAGTATATAGGGCCTGGTGGCCCCACGCCTTTCCTTATTTTAATTTGGGTGCGGGGTTCCCCTTAATATCCATACAAGACCCAAAGGGCCTGGTAATGGACTGGGGGGTACCCATGCCGTTTGTCTCACTGATTTTCATCCATAGTGCCATGACCCGACATGACATTAAACCCGCAAGCAGTTTTAAATGAGATTTTTTCCTTTAAAAATGACATTTGGTGCAGGGACTGTTCTAAACACGGGAAACACGCGTCACTTTACAGGCATACTATAGACACCCCCCAGGTACGATATTTAAAGGAATATTTCACTTTTTTTTTTTTACTTTAAGCATCATTAAAATCACTGCTCCCGAAAAAACGGCCGTTTTTAAAAGTTTTTTTGCATTGATACATGTCCCCTGGGGTAGGACCCGGGTCCCCAAACCCTTTTTAGGACAATACCATGCAAATTAGCCTTTAAAATGAGCACTTTTGATTTCGAACGTTCAAGTCCCATAGACGTCAATGGGGTTCTAACGTTCGTGCGAACTTTCGGTCCCTTCGCGGGTTCTGGTGCGAACCGAACCGGGGGGTGTTCGGCTCATCCCTAGTCTACACCAAGCGCTGCACTTTTTTTGTATTTAAGTTATGTCAATTTATGTAAGTTGATGTGTCAGCTGCCGTAGAGACCTCAGAGCGCAATTTCTTCCTTTATTTTGTAATTTTATTCATAGTAATGTGTCAAATCCCATTTGAAATGTATTCCTTTAGGTGTCCAAAATGTCGATCTGTACACTAAAAGACTCTTTAAATGTATGCGTTTTGCAAAATGTTTCACTACATTTGTGCTAATGTGTTATGATAAAGTTAAAGAATTTCTGGGACACCCAGAGCATCCGAAATTTGCTTTACCAGTTCTACATCAGCCTCTACCAAGTCCTGAAACACGAGTTTTAAATAGACTGGCTCTTTAAAAGTGTCATGTTTTTTTTTTTTTTCTCTCTGCTTCTTTTATGTGCAAGATCTTTTCATTGGCTACAAAGTTCAGTCTTTCCCATTAGGCATTTACAGATAAACGCTTAAGACATTTCACAGATAGAGAACACAAATGAATGGATTTGAAAGGCAGTGACAAATGTCAGCATGTCAATAGTGATCCATAAACATAATGGACTTGAGCCCGGGAAGAGAGACAGAATGTAACCAGTACTTTTCCTTTTTGCAACCAGGGAAACTGCCTAGATGTGTCATCTCTTTGATAAAATAAATAATTAAAGTACGCAGCTTCGAGACACTGCTATCAATGCATCACGCCTATATTAGTCAAAGAACGGCGCTGTAAGACTGTCTGCAGGCCGACACATCTCTGTAAGAAACAACAGATCCACCCCTCTTGTCACAATAGCTGTACCTCTGAACTTGCCATTTTTCTTCTGTCTCTGGGGACTTTTGCTTTTTGATGCAAAACCTCCAGGAGCAGTAATTGTCTACTGGAGAAAGCAACAATCTTTCAAGTACTAGTTATAACATTTTATACATACAGAATATTTGCAATGTTTTATTCATGTTTTCATCTATATTGAATGTTAACCTGTCATAAAAAAATATAGGACAAATATAGTGGTCACCAGAACAGGGGATACTGTGAAAGAGAGATTGCACCCTCACTTTCTTAGTTACCGGTATGTCTCTAGGGCAGGATGTAAAAGGAAATATCCCTGATGGGACACAGCAAAAGGTGAAAAACCTTACCCTATTCACAACTAAACAAACAAAAAAGTTTTGGCTTTACTTATGGCTTAGTGCAGGGTTTCTCAACCAAGGTTCCATGGAACCCTAGGGTTCCCCCAGAGGTTGCTAGGGGTTCCTTGAGCAATGAGCAATTTCTGCCTCTCAGATAAGTTCCCACTGACACAATTGATCTTTTTAGCTATCCGTAAAGGAGTAATTCTTCCCAATGATCACAAGTGTAAGGAGCATTTTTCTGATCATCACATTAATATATCAGGAGTTGTGTATATAGTAGTTTGAGCAGGGTTTCCCTGAGACCGGAAAGTTATTTCAAGGGTTCCTTTGCGTTAAAAAGGTTGAGAAAGGTTGGCTTAGTGGTTAGCACTTTTGTCTTGCAGCACTAGGGTTCTTACTTTGAATAACAACTAGGGAACTACATGCATGGAGTTTGCATGTTCTCGCTGTTCTTGCATGGATTTCCTCTGGGTACTCCGGTTTCCTCCCACACTCCAAAGACATGCTGGTAGACTATTTGGCTCCTGTCTAAATTGGCCCTAGCATGTGTACATATGTATGAGAGATAAGAACCCTAGGTAGTAAGCTCCAGGATTGATGTAAATGTACAATATGTAAAACACTGTGTAAATTGTTGGTGCTATAGAAATAACTGATAAATAAATAAAATACATACACTTTAATAGTCAGTACTAAACTCTTTAAGACAGAGAGGGGAGAAGGGGAATGGGGGAATGTTGGGAATTTGTGTTAAGCACACCGCCAGAACCAAATGAATCAATTATTATTATTATTATTTCAGGTATAGCGCTGTCAATTTACGCAGCGCTTTACATATACATTGTACATTCACATCAGTTCCTACCCTCAAGGAGCTTACAATCTAAGGTCCCTAACTCACATTCATACATACTAGGGACAATTTAGACAGGATCCAATTAACCTACCAGCATATCTTTGGAGTGTAGGAGGAAACCGCAGGAAACCCACGCAGGCACAGGGAGAACATGCAAACTCCAGGCAAGTAGAGTCATGGTTGGGATTCAAACCAGCGACCCTTCTTACTGCTAGGCGAGAGTGCTACCCACTACACCACTGTGCCACCCAAACAATTAGTATGTATTATTTAATGGTGCACATGGATGCATGTAGGACAATAAATACATATATGTACACATACACATAAGTGTTCCTACATGGTACATGGTATACATTAAAAATATATTAAATGTAACCCAAACTTGCATATAGACATGATTAATTTTGCACACATGATATAAAATTGATTCAAAATTCTTCAAGGTAGTCTCATAGTAGACACATAGTAGCTGTGACAATACATCGATGAAAAGCTCTACGCACGTTTCGTGGATAACTTCCACTCATCAGGAGCAAATGCGATATAGGTATATCTTTAATGAAATATAAATTCCAAATAGTATAGTAACTAGAATAACAGGAAGAGGGAGAACCACATCTTAATCCCAGCACTCTTACCTATAAGTAAGCTACAGTATTCAACAACATGGGTAGTATTAGAAGCTGGAGGCACTATGGGAACATCATCTCCGGAAACTGAGGTGGCGATAACTGCGGCAACACAGCGGTGAACAGAGAACGAGAAATGAGCATCAATAGAGATGCCGTTCCCAATAAGTAACTGTGGTTGTAATAAGTGCTGAGTAGAGACCCATAGGGCTTCTGTGGAAAAATTGTAAATAGAGTATATCAGCAAAGGGAATAGGCAATAGATAATTGGGGAAGATATGAAAACCATTACCAAAGGGAAGAAAGACAAAGAGTACTATGTAGGAACACTTATGTGTATATATATATATATATATTTTTTTTTAACTATATATATAATATATATGTATTTATTGTCCCACATGCATCCATGTGCACTATTAAATAATACATACTAATTGATTCATTTGGTTCTGGTGGTGTGCTTCACACAAAGTCCCAACATTTTTATTTAATGAGCCTCTTTAGGATGGTTGTTGCTGGAAACAGTGTTTGAACTTAAAGTAGAACTATAGGCAAAACTTTTTTTACATTTTTTATTGGAGTAAGGGAGGGTTATAGCCCCCGTCAGGTTTATTTTTGCCATCTGTGTCCCTTTGGGCAGACTTACCTTCACCCCATGGCCAGAACAGGAAGTAAGAGGAAATCCCCTCAAAACAGAGGGAATCTCTTAAGGACCCCCAGGTGACCAGAACTAGTGTCCCCATTGGAAGTTTTCACCTCTATTCCTGTTCTGGGGACAGCCCAAAATTTGGGATTTTCTTTTACATTCACTTTCGATGATAATGGTAAACAGGGGCGCAGACAGCAATAAAAACTGACAGGTGTTCTAATCCATCTCGACTCTATCCAAAACTCTTGCCTTTAGTTTAAAACTGTACTCCAGCTTTTGATACACTTTACAGCTTGACCCAAATGAACTATGTCTCCCACTAACATGTAAGGCTGCTGGATTTGCTGAGGCTACATACAGCATACCACACTGTGTTCTGGGTTCAAGCCGTGACTTCCTGTCAGCTTTAAGCTGGCACCTGGGACATCATGGCTGTAAAGGATGGATGGTAAGGCCAGGGGGGGGGGGGGGGGGGGGGGTGGAGTGATGACAGAAGAGATAATGAGGGAATAATACAGGGTGAGAAGGTAAGGTGGTGAAATTAAAGGGTCTGGAAAGATACTTGAAAAATTGGTGGCCATTGGTGAGAAGGAAGGGACTGAAAGACTGTTGTAAGGTTTGGAGATGCAGAAGGAAATTGGAAGAGCAGAAGATGGGATTCTACCGAAGAAAATTGTTTTCATTGCTGTTTGTTTTGCCATTGGAGACATTTTCTGACACATCTTATGGAGTTCTATTTAAAACTCTGACCATCCACACAACTAGTACTGTAGACCAGCCTTTTTCAACCAGGGTGCCTTCAGGTTTTTTCAGGTGTGCCTAAAATTCCAAAAAATTGTCCAAAAATTGTATACAAAACAACGGGTAGATCAAGCATTGTCTTTAAGTTTCACAAAGCCACAGGTTTCCATTGTGCATCATTACAACGTTCTAGCTATCGATATCCTAACAACCAATGACATGATTGGTTGATAAGGAGGACGTTGGGCACCTGCACAGCATCCTTCTTTGCCCCCCCGCTGCCCCTCTCCGTCAGCACTGGGTCACATTAGCTGAGTGAGGAAGTAAAAATGAGGGAGAAGATAACTATTGGAATACTAGTCAGTACAAGTGTGCAAAGGTGTGTTTGCTTTGGAAGCATAAATCAAATCCAACGTTGGCTGTCCTGTGTGTGTGGATGATGCTGCAATATGAAAAACTAATAGTTCAGTTTTTTACGCTTTAGAATGGGGTGCCTCAAGATTGTCCTTAGTTTTACTGGGGGCCTTGACTGAGAAAAGGTTGAGAAGCACTGCTGTAGACCTGGAATTGCTGTTGGATACTAGATGTAGTTTTCAGTGAGGTGTCTGTGGCTTCTAGTATCATAGATGGAGACTTCTTCCAAGCAGTCCACCCAGGAACATCTGTTTTTGCTTCATCAGCTAAATGACTGTTTGATCACCAATTATTGCACAATGAATGTTGATTGTCATAATATATATCTGTCTGCTAATGTCTATTGGTCTCCATAAATGGTAGTTTTGTGTACCGAATAACATACTCCCTTCAGTAAGTTATTAAAGATATTAAGATTCACCTTGGAGCTTTGTGACCTTTATAAATATACTCAGCCTGAAGCATTGTGCATTTATATGATCACTGAACTCCTTGGTGAATCCTAATGTCATTACTTTTTAACCTAGGGGGTACATTCATGCATACATAATACACAAGTGATATATAGGTACATTAAAATCGAACTGCACTCAGAAGAAAAAAAATGCATATATTATATGCAGGCTCCAAACCATAATAAGATAGCATTTATTGTTTATCTGAGTACTCTCTGTAATTCAAAGCTATTACCTGTTTATCCTGCTAGCAGATTCTTTATTTGTCCACTTCATTAGGGTGACAACACTATTCTTTCTGCAGTGAAGTCACTACATTGTTGTCACCTTGTGGACAAGGCAGTCTTAGATTGATATAATTTTGGAGGGACATCCAGTAGGTGACAAGCAAATTAAAGCCTAACATTTGCTAATACTTTCCAAGCAGTTACAGCAACAGTTAAAAAAGTTTTAAACCAATTTAAAAACAGGTAACCATTGGCAGTGTTATAGTTGGCAGTTTTTGCCAGTTTTGTTGAACAAGTTGATGTAATTTTGAAGATAAATAGAAAGAAAAGGCAAGTGAAATATCAAAAAAGAATTTGTATACTGAATAATATCTTCACAAGTATTAACCACATACAGTGACCTGAATACAATTTTATTTGATAGTGGGCCTTATGCCTAATGCATACATAGTACATAATTAATATACATACTTTATCATTGTGTGTGGGTGACAAGTAGTCATATCATACTTTCAAGTATAAGTAAAGTAGTACATCACCGGCAATACAAAATTCTCCCACACTACACAGCAATGAGGACCAGCTTAAATGGAACTAAAGTCTGCATTACTTACCTTTCCTTGAATGTTCAGAATTCCCTATCCGGCGCCGTCATCTTCTACCAAAAAAACACCAAAATAAATGACAGCGCATTCTTATTCTCAATATATATGAATTTAATGAATATAAACTGTAATGCCGCGTACACACGAGCAGACTTTACGACAGACTTTGTCCTGCGGACTTTTCGACGGACTTTACGACGGACTTTCCGAATGAACGGACTTGCCTACACACGATAAACCAAAATCCGACGGATTCGTACGTGGTGACGTACGACTGGACTAAAACAAGGAAGTTCATAGCCAGTAGCCAATAGCAGCCCTAGTGCCGGTTTTTGTCCGTCGGACTAGCATACAGACGAGCGGACTTTTCGACCAGACTCAAGTCCGGCGAAAAGATTTGAAACATGTTTCATTTCTAGGTCCGTCGAACTTTTGGGGAAAAAAAGTCCGCTGGAGCCCACACACGATCGAATTGTCCGACGGACTCCGGTCCGCCGAACCAAGTATGCCGTAAAGTCCGGTCGTGTGTACGCGGCATAAGTGACACCAAAGAATATTTTAACATCAAAAAAGTGCTCAACCTAGTGTCCTTAGTGAATCTTCTCCTTTTGCTTAACATCTACTGCAAAAATATAAATACACATATAGTGCAGTCATTATAAAGTGCTGTACAAATCATGCATCTTTGTGCTCTGTGCCTGAATAGTGAATCCTTCAGCTCTCCTACTTCCTTTTTTTCAGCAATTTCATATTGGAAGAACAACAGTAAGTAGCTTTTTATACTGTGCACAAAATATATATGCATTATACCTATCTATCCAGCAGGTGGCGCTGCAGTGTTATAGTGTGTATGCTATGGTATTTTAATCAGAGGAAGTACCATCCTTATTGTGTCATATGCACTTGTTTGTTATTCAGTTCCTGTTTCCATGCCGTAAAGACATGTTCTGCAATCCTCCATGAAAGTAAAGTGTTTTGCTGTATACAAGAAACTTCCAGCGCATTAATTCAATACTCTGACAACACTTCACACGTGCACTGTGCTTCCCTGGAAGTGATTCCCCACTCACCAGAGGGTTTTGACCATATAATTATACAGCTATAAGAGTCTCAACCAGCTTTTTGACATTTCACTTCTGCATTCATGGGAAGAAATGGTCTTTGTGAAAGTTCTCCTAGGGTTCCAATGCTTTGCGCCCAACCACCACTCTGGTACCACCATCCAGAGTTTAATCTACTCCATTGCTTTTAGCTGAGGAACACAGTACAGATCCTTGGGACATAGTCTACTAGCTTCTTCCAGGTGCTGTGTTGCATTGGCTGGCACAAGATGACATTGCATGTGTCTTCTGCAATAAAGAGCCTGCCCATTCACAGTTTTGTTGGCATATTTAGTTACACGTTAAATGTGTATCAATTTCCAATAAAAGCAGTGATATCAGTTGCAAGTGTTGCACCCTCTACCTTAGGTAGGTAGGTGCTAGTGTAGTGTGTATTTTTGTTACTGCCAGTGCAGGTAAATTTAGGCAGGCCTAGCTGTGAGCTAGGCCTGTTTGTTTTTGATCTCGGGGCAGGGGAGTGGTTTAGTGTAGCAGCAGGTGACTGACACGTGCTTCAGCTCTCTGGCACCTCCTTTGCTTCCAGTGAGAAGGTTCTGGAAGAGAAGCAGGGCAGAGGGCTGGAGTGACATGGAGTGTATTTGGGAGCCCTGACCAATCCCCAACTAGGATTGGCAGAGGGCTATATATACCCATAGTCAGCCTGTTGTGGGAGGAGTTGTCGGGTGGAAGAACTGAGATGATGGAGTGTTAGACTGTCGTGGCCTTTGAGGGAAACCTCTTTCTGGGGGGGGTGAACTCAGTAAAAGTAAATAGTGCAGCGCTAAAAATCCCAATCAATAATTAGAAATGTCCATAGATGGAAAAAAACAATAAATATCAGCGGTGATGCAGGGTGCTTCATGCAAATCCAAAGTGCTCTTAGAAACGTGCTCCCCCTCTTGCCAGTCAAACCACTCACCTTGTTAAAGGGACCCCTGAACTAACAGGAAGGTCTCAAAAGCTTTCACCACTTCTTAGTGGTCAGGGTGGTATCTTGACTGGAAAGCTGGAACTCTCTTCCTTAATAGGGCTCAACAATTTTCTTCCAAATATGCATGGAATAAACAAAGAAAATACATAGTGCTCCCTGTATAGCTTAAAAAGCGATTCCTTTTATTAAAAAGACAGGTACTCACATATATAGCACTATGACCAGTGCTAGGCATTTAAGCGCATGTAAATTACAGATGACAATGATAAGGCGGCTGCAGCGATGTCTAAACCGGGATAAAACGAATCCGCACGCATATCGTCCAGCAGGACTTCCTCAGAGGTCTTAAGGTCCCCTTGGTCTAGTCAGTAATTTATATAAAAACCCCCTCATTCAATCATCTGTGTTCAATCAAGAGTTTATCGCTACAGCAACCAAGAACCTACAAGATCAAAGACTTCATTACATGTTCCACGGCAGGGGTGGTATACATTATGGAATGCGAATGCGGCTTACAATACGCGGGGAGAACGTCCCGATCCTTGCATGTCCGCACTGGCGAACATATTACCAATATTAAAAAAGGATTAGACTCACACAATGTCTCTAAACATTTCAAAATATGTCACAAACGTAGTTCTGCCAAACTAAAATTTTGGGGAGTCGAAAAGGTTACACCCCACGGGAGAGGAGGTAACTTCATCAGACAATTGAGCCGCCGTGAGTCTTTCTGGGTGTATGAAACACGTGTGGGAGTACCCACGGGGCTTAATGTCGAGTTTGACTTGAACTGCTTTATTTCTGATCGGTAATTAGTTATTAATATTTTTATAGTTTTTTTAGATAATTTTTTATTTTGGTGATTATAGGACTGCCAACTGTTTATTTGAATAATGGATGATGATTATATTGTAAAAGGTGGCTGCAGGGAAGTGTCTTTTAAGTATTTACTCTTACATAGTTTTATTTTTATTTTTATGACAATATTGAAGTAGTTTTTAAAATAATTTTCCAAATATGATTCGGTGTTGGACTAATTAAGCTTAGTAATACTATATTTTTTTGGATTATGTCCGCTGACAGAGATCAGTTCAGTACTGAGGAGATAACTAGACTAGCGTTTTATTGCTATACAGAGAGTATAGGTGCATTGTTTCCCTTCTCTGTTTACACTCTTTTCTGTTGAAGTATGGCTAGTAGCATCATACCTCCTTTGCTGACACTTTTTTAGCTGGAGGGCGGCTGGCAGCATCATGTGATCTAGCCTTACCATATCACAGCTTGTCTTGTCTAGGGGAAGGAGGCACCCATTGATGCAGCCGGTCACATGACCGGACGTCGCGTCATCGTGATGACGCGATTGCGTCTCATTTGCTATTGAATCACGCCCCATTCCTGAGTGATCCAGCCCTACCCTATCACAGTGTGTCTCTAATAAGGGAAGGAGGCACCCACTGACGCAGCCGGTCACATGACCGGACGCCGCGTCATCGTGATGACGCGATCGCGTCTCATTTGCACATTGAATCACGCCCCACTCCTGAGTGTCAGCCTAAAGGAGTGGCTAGATGCCTTGACTGTACACTCAGGAGGGAGGTGTTCGTTTAAGCAGGAAGTCATGTGACCAGGCGTCATGTCATCATGACGCCGATCGCTATGGCAACTAGCAATAACATAGAGCTTCTTGTACTTCCTATTCCCGAGTGGTGCGTTCTGATTGGACGGTCACCACTCGATAGTTAACTAGCAACAGATGATTGAATGAGGGGGTTTTTATATAAATTACCGACTAGACCAAGGGGACCTTAAGACCGCTGAGGAAGTCCTGCTGGACGATACGCGTGCGGATTGGTTTTATCCCGGTTTAGACGTCGCTGCAGCCGCCTTATCCCCGTCATCTGTAATTTACATGTGCCTTAAATGCCTAGCACTGGTCATAGTGCTATATATGTGAGTACCTGTCTTTTTAATAAAAGGAATCGCTTTTTAAGCTATACAGAGAGCACTATATATTTTCTTTGTTTATTCCATGCATATTTGGAAGAAAATTGTTGAGCCCTATTAAGGAAGAGAGTTCCAGCTTTCCAGTCAAGATACCACCCTGACCACTAAGAAGTGGTGAAAGCTTTTGAGACCTTCCTGTTAGTTCAGGGGTCCCTTTAACAGGGTGAGCGGTTTGACTGGCAAGAGGGAGAGCATGTTTCTAAGAGCACTTTGGATTTGCATGAAGCACCCTGCATCACCGCTGATATTTATTGTTTTTTTCCATCTATGGACATTTCTAATTATTGATTGGGATTTTTAGCGCTGCACTATTTACTTTTATTGCATTACATGAAAGGATTTATATATTTGCCTTTAGTGTTCAGCAGCTTTATTTAGTTTGATGGTTTTTGCGCTGGCTGTTTGCTTTTTGATTATTTACTGGGGGTGAACTCAGGCCTGGGGCTTTGGAGCTGGGAGGGAGCCTCTCTCTACACGGTCATTGAGAGGTGTCCTGGAACAGGAGAAGGACAGTTGGGAGCACTGCTGGGCAAGTTATTCAGGAGGGATCCATGCCGGTGAGTGAGAAGCACAGTGAGAAGCTCTGGGGGAGACATGCCAGGATTGGATGTGGAGCCAGAGGGAGAGACCGTGGTGTTGTTGAACTCGAGTCGCTGAGGCCAGGAGGGTTGGCAGGATTTGCAATGGACTTTCTTGGAGCAGGAGTGCACCAAGTATCAGTTAGTACAATTATCCTTTTCATCTAAAATGGTTGCTACCACAGAGGGCACTGCAGACCCCCGCCCGCAAAAGGCTACTAGGAAAATGTTAGGACTTATTCAGAGTGAGGCTTAGCCATGTGCAAACGGTGACCAAAATCTAGAACTGGACAGTGGAGGAAAGCGATCTCAAGTAGAGTGCTGGAGGAGATGTGAAGCAGAAGAGGCTGTCAATTTAGATTTCAACCAACTTTATTTCCATTAAGCAAGATTAATCCTTTGGGCATTCCATGTCCCCTTTTCCCCATTCAAGTTAATCCCCTAATAAAAACAACAAAAACAAGTAAAAGACTGTTCATTGTCTGGAAAGAGTGTCTGCAATGGATGTCTGGCCTAGCAGGGTGATGTGTGGAGCTAAAACACGCAGAGACCCCACAGGGACACCACTACACAAGCATCTGGAAGTGGTGTGTAGGCTCCCTTATGTTGTGCAGTCCTCTTCTTATCTATGTAGGCACCAACGTTTTAATAGATAAAAAAATAAACATAGTAATAAACAGAGAGCAGTCTTCGCATTCCGGCTTATTGTACACATGAGAGTCCCAGATGCTCTCGAAGGGAAGAGAAAAGAATGTTATTTTTTTTTCCAAACAGAATATAATGAGAAAATAGCCACTCAATCAATCCCTGATCTGTTCTCACTTGAGAAACGTAACATTTTTGGAAAGTGGTGATACTTCAAATGTAGACTATAGAGTAAACTAAAATCGAAGTTCTATTTGAGGAATAGCATGTTGGTCTTGAAAAAGATCGGTAAGGTTTAGATTAGAACCTTTGCCGTTTTGGTTTAGATATTCGCCCCGAGACCACCCTATTTTGAAGCCTATTAGAGCCTCTGGCTTTAATCACGTGCTTAAAAAATAAAACACTCCCCCATTGGAATCCATGCATCCGGCTCCCCTGTATGTATATCAGGGGCCCGGACGCATGGATTTGCCTCTCTCCTGTCCTGAGATACAAGCAAGCACCCTTTCAAAGGGGAACTAAACCCTCTTATCGTTTTTAGCCAAGAAGGTTGCCATGTTGGCCTCTGTTTGACGTTCAACTGATATGGTGCTGCACATACAATCAGTTATGACACCATCTATTTCATGGTTTGACAGTTTGGTTGAGAGCACAACCAATGTAACAGTTACAGTTAGCAGTATAGTTAGTGTTTATCTGGCTCTCCAAATGGAGTAATCCTTAGGGGTATAGTCTGTGGCTATAATAGCTGGATGGTGATGTATCCATAGAAAGGGGTATTAAGGGTTAAAAAGGAAGGCAGCCATCCTTCAGAGTGTGTCCAGAACTCTGCAAGACATGTAAGGAAAAAACAGGGAGGGGGAGGCGCCGACCTGAATGTAGTATTAAAATGATGACTTTAATAGGATAAGATTAAAAACACTTACAAGATGATAGAAGATGCATGCTCATCAAAGTAAAGGACAGTCCTGGCATTCCACATGGCTCTGTGGGTCCTACCGCTGTTCTGGATAGCTGGAAAGGATTGAGAAGCTGGCTGGAATGGATCACAGTGTTTCTCCAGGAGCAAAGGAACCAAGCAGCTCCACACAGACCAGCATGGACCATGGAACAGGAAGTGATGTCACCGGCGTCTGATTGGACCTAGGCAGGGCTGGAATCTTGTCAATCAGGGCTGCAGTGATGAAAGGCTACGCGCTCGGAGCTGACTGCTCCTTCTATTGGTCTGCTGCCCTCTAGAGGAGGACAGCTATATATACACAATGGAGAGCATGTGGATGTGGCCGTGGAACTGGAACTTCCAGCAGACCAATCAGTAAACAATAAATTATAGCAAGGGGCAAGGTGAAGCAGGGGTTAACAGTCTCAGTAGTTATTGTTAACCCCTGCTTTGCACCTTGCCCCTTGCTATATTTTATTGTTCACTGATTGGTCTGCTGGAAGTTCCAGTTCCACTGCCACACGCTCTCCATTCTGTATATATAGCTGTCCTCCTCTAGAGGGCAGCAGGCCAATAGAAGGAGCAGTCAGCTCCGAGCGCGTAGCCTTTCATCACTGCAGCCCTGATTGACAAGATTCCAGCCCTGCCTAGGTCCAATCAGACGCCGGTGACATCACTTCCTGTTCCATGGTCCATGCTGGTCTGTGTGGAGCTGCTTGATTTCTTTGCTCCTGGAGAAACACTGTGATCCATTCCAGCCAGCTTCTCAATCCTTTCCAGCTATCCAGAACAGCGGTGGGACCCACAGAGCCATGTGGAATGCCAGGACTGCACTTTACTTTGACGAGCATGCATCTTCTATCATCTTGTAAGTGTTTTTAATCTTATCCTATTAAAGTCATCATTTTAATACTACACTCAGGTCGGGGCCTCCCCCTCCCTGTTTTTTCCTTAAATGTGACAGTTACATTCCTGGCACATGTTGGAATGTAACTGTTTTTTGAAACTGTTAAATTTATGGGTGTAGTTCCTCTTTAATATAAAGTACATTTGTTTTATATTACTGTACAATGCATAAAGCTCCAAATTCTATCTGTACATTACATGCTGTTGTTTTCCCTTCATCTTTTCTGTGCTCAGAACAAGCACAATTTGGTTCTTCTTTTACTGTAAAATTACAACTGTCCTTTAAATAATTTTTATCCAACTCTCCTTAATATGATGGAGAAGGGTTCTTATCATCATCTTAATGATCACCTCCTAGGAAGAGTTTCCTCTCTCTAAAAATATCAGATTGTTAATGATTTTCTGAATATTAATGTAATCAGTGCAGGTGACCTGACATAAGGTTACTAAACATACATTAGGGAGTTTTCTACAAATAAAACACTTCATTGGTAATTCTTTTTAGAGAGGCGTATTCATAATTTGCTGGACATGTCCTTTGTGTTTATTTTATGTTTGAAATAATTCTGTACTATACATAGAATTACCATCAACTGCTTCAAACTATTTTGAAGCTCTACCGGCACTCTTTTTTTTTAATACATCTAAAGTAAACCTGTCACAACCTTGAGCATATAATAAAAAAAATCTTAAAGTAGTATTAAAGGAGAAGTACAGCTAAAGCTCATCTGGCTATACTTCTCCCGTGAATCACAGGAGTGCAGTTTGGTCTGCACTCCTTTGACCTATTTTCAGCAGACAGCGGGCTCAAGCCCTCTGTCGGCTGACATCACAGGGCCGGTCCAGGCTCGGGAAAGATTGCAACCATATGGTCAGGATCCACCCACATGCCTGGACATACACCTGGCTCAGCCTCTCAGCAAGTCACTGAGAGCCTAAGCCAGCTGCTCTCTCCCCCTCCACTTCCCTGCGCTCCAGTGAGCACAGAGGGCCAGAGCAGACAGCAGAGACTGACAGTCACCAGCTCTCTGCTCAGGGAACTGTGAGAGTCGAGCATTTGGCGGTGTTTGATCGCTCAGTTCAGCCTTTGAGTCGGCAGAGGACAGATGCAGCACCAGAATGATGCTGCATCCACCTAAGTAGGATTCTGAAATAAAAACAATTCCCATACTTCTCTTTTAATAAACATTGCCCAGTAAACTATTTGTTAAAAATTCTTAGCCCAGCACTTGCAGTTTACAATTTTCAATGCTGCTGGCTCCTGCTCTCTTAGTGCTGCTTCCCTGAACTTCAGCTCTTCACAGGAAAGAGTTAAATTGACAATGCAATCTTCGGTCAGTCTGTTAGCTTGGTGATGGGATGGGGGGATGGGGGGGGGGGTGGAACAGGGGAGTGCTTTGCCATACTAGTCTGTAGGGCCATTTGTTTCTATTGATGCACACAGTGTATGGTGACACATATTTGTGGAACTAGGATTGGGCAGATGTTGGGTGGCAAACTGTGCAAGTCCTCGCCCTGCTTTCCTTAGATAGGACAGCCATCCTCCTGGCCTGAGGCCTGCTCATGACATCTCCGCCTGAGGCGTTAATATTTGCGAGTAAAGGAATGTCCACACAGAAATGCATTTTTTCATACTTTAGTCTACAGCGCGGGACACCACATGCAAGGTTTAGAAATTCTGCAGCTGTCACGTCAGCCCAAAGCATAAGTACACATCTTTTAAGCCATCTTCCCTTTACATTTCCATTCCTCTCCTTGGGTGGAGTTGGGACCACTTCCAAATGTATACTAAATCCACAGCATTAGCTTCCTTCACCTTGATGCAGGACCCATAGCTGAGGGTCAGAGGGGGATCAAGCTGCCTTCTTTAGTACACCAGTCTCTCTCTCTCACTGTCCCTTCTATAGCTATTCCCAGCCAGGCATGCTCCCATATGGCACACTCATTCCCAGGCTTCCACTATTACTCACATCAGAGGACTCTGCCCAGGCCTTTTAGGCCTTATGTACCCCACTGCAGAATCTGCAGAAGAAGATCAGGGGAGACAGGGTGACTACATCTGTTGCTACTGTGTTCTGTACCACTTCACCTGGGACTTCAGCACTGCCAAGGGCCCTTTAGATCAGTACTGCAGGACACTACATCTTAGTTGCTCTAGGGTATCTCCTTCCCATGCCTTGTCTACTCTGGGCTCCACCCACCCATGGCATTTATGTGGGGATTAACCCATTACATCACTAGGGGAGGTACTGTATTTCTCTAAAAGGGGAACTAACACCTAATTACAACTTTCTCCTTACCATACTATAATGGCAACAGTGCCATCTAGTCACACAGCTTTAGTCCCTGCAAGGGTGGCTCCATAGGGGGCTGCAAGAGAAAAGAAGCCACCCTGAAACAGGAAACCTAGGGCAGCGATCATGGCACCACCTTATACTGGCACATAGGAAAGAATTAAAATAAAGAAGCTGCAAACTCAGTGATTAAAACAGCTGCTTAAAGGGTTTAAAAACTGAGGGTTTAATATGACTTTAAGCATAGGACACACTCAGTTTAACTGACATGTCCTATTTGTCACAGGTATGCTGCCATGGAGGCACCAGGAAAACTGAAAATTGTTTCATACTTACCGTAATTTTCTTTTCCTGGTGCCTATCCATGGCAGCATACTTGTGACAAGCTCTGCCTTGGCTCCTCCCTCAGGACATGTGAATATTATAAAAGAAAAGGATTAGTGCACTCCCAGAATTCTACGTAATATAGCATACTGAGGAAAAGAAAATTACGGTAAGCATTAAACAATTTTCTGTTTTCCTCTGTTTAACATTCTAATATGAAGGTTCAATCTGTGAGGATTCTGATGGGTGTGATGCCTCAAGCCAGAAGGAAGGGTATCAGAGGAAGATTTACCGGAGGCTGGACACTAAGAACTATTGCCTTAGGGAATCATGGGTCTCCCTGCAAATATGGCAGGACTGTTATCACCGTTTATTGTTGATATTGCAAGTCTCGAGAATTTTCGAGGTAGGAGACCAGAGGAGGCCTAAATTAGATTGCATGCCCAAGGACTTGACAGGGCATCTATTGCTTCTGCTCAAGGATGAGGTAGATGTGAAATAAACCTTGGCAGCTTGTTATTGCTTGCTGTAGCAAAAGGATGTAGTTCAGGAAAAGTCCACTGGCCCACATTCCAAATGAATAACTTCGGTTGTAGGGACCATTTGGTGGGATCCAGGATTTCTTGGAATAGGTGATCGGCATTTGTGTTTAAGTGGGCTGGAAAATAGACTACTCTTAGGTCCTTCAGATTCCCCTCTGCCCAAATGAAGATGGGTTCCACATCCCTTAGTAAGGAACTGTTGTTGGTTCCGCCTTGGTGATGTATGTATGATATTGCAGCTCTATTGTCTATCCAAATCAGAACTGATTTGTCCTTGATCTGAGAGAGCAAATGCTGTCGATGCGAGATAAGCCGCCTGGATTTTCAGGATATTTACGATGATGTCTGCCGCACTGAACGCCCATCTCTCTTGAACCAACATGTGGTTGCAATGTGCCTCCTAGCCTATTAGATTGGCATCTGTGGTAACTGTGGTCCAGAAGACATGCCTTAATGGATGTGGCTTTACAGGAATCTCCCTCTTTGTCCACTAGTGCAGACCCCTGTGCATCAAACTTGTTTGATATATGGACTGTGATAGACGATGTGCTCCCTTGCTTCAGGAATCCTAGCTAAAAGGTGCCTGAGGTATCCATGTGTCCATAGGGCCATCTGGATACAAAAAGACAAAAATCCCTATTGAGTTGAGTTAGCTTGAGGCTGTTATGTAGGACCATGTCCTCACTCTCCTTACTTTCTGAATGATCGCCCACACTTTCTGAGATGGCAGGGACACCGTCCCTTTTGCGGTGTTAAAAAAGGTGCCTAAACTGGAGAAAAGAGGACTTGTTTGATGATTTACCATCCAACCGTATCTTGATAGTGTAGGCCACAGCATCCACCTGTGTTCCACTATCTGGGCTGGATCTTTTCATAAAAGGAGGATATCGTCTCGTTAGTGGAAAGAACTGAGACCCAGCCTTCATAAAGAAGCTTGGATAGTGATCTGAGGGCTCTGAGGGAAGTGCAGGGCCCGAAGGGGAGACTCTGGAATTGTAGATGGGCCTGGTCGACTGAAAATCTCAGATACTTCTGTAACAATTGTAGTATGGGTGTGTGCAAGTAAGCATCCCTAAATCCCTGGGTACATCTAATTCTGCAGTTCTGGGCAATCAAGTTTGACTTTCCTCCTGTGACGTGGGAAATGGCTTTCTGTAATCTTTCTGCAAAGAGTGACCATCAAAAATAGGGTATTTATACTAATTTTGTTTTGACAGTGTCAGCTGCCCATAGTTCTGACCACAATACCCATATGGCTATCACAAGTAGTGACATTGATCTTGCGAAGTAACGAATTGTATGCACCGCCGTCTCACCATCTGTCTAAAGGATCCTCAATTGAGGCTGAATTATCGATTAGTGAGATGAAATTCTTTGGTATATGAACCACTGCAGCATCTATGCCTGGCAGCTAGATGCCTGGCATTGCAGAATATTGTTTCGACCGTAGATAAAGTTTTCCTAGGCAATTGAGAGGAAAAAAACATTTTTTCTTTTTTTATTTCCTCTTCAACAATGTCTCTGATATCATCTATCAGAGAAAGCCTATGTTTCCACTACTGCAACCTAAAAGTCGCACGATTTTGTCACAATTTTGATGCAACTTGAAACAATGCCTGTGTAATCTTGAGGTCTATGGACCTCAAGTCACATCAAAGTGGGACCAAAGTAGTGCAGGGACTACTCTGAAGTCACTGCGACTTGAAATCGCACAGATAAATGTTACTCATTGGAAATCATAGGGTACGACTTGTTATGCGACTTTGCAGTCCCAAGTCGCATGACAAGTCGCACTAGTGTAAACTGAGCCAAAAGAAGGAAACTTGCTTCTTTAGAAATGGGAAGTACATCTTTTGACTGCTCAGATGTAGTGTTGGCTTTCTCCCAGCCACTAGCTGGCTTTACAGGCTGGACATAGGACTGAACTAGGAAAAAGTTGAAGTCAGAGGGCCGAGCTCTTCTGAGGTATCCTCAGATGGCGCCCCATCATCCAGATGTCTAGGAGGGATATTTGCTGTGTGGTGAGAGAATTCTCTCGAGGATGGGCCAGGAAGAGTTAACTTCTCTGGAGGAGATTGAGCTAATTGCTGAAATAGAACTGCTGTTGCTCGTTCCGCTATGTATCCCCTGCCCATCTTTGAGTAGGACAGCTTACCTGTTAACCCTCTGACTCTCTGTCTGCTGCATAGACTCTAAAACAGCTTTTGCAGACCAGTTGGCTGGTAATGGGATAACACCGCATGCTTGACATTTAGGGATTTGAGAGTTGGTGAATGTGAAGAATTATGTCTTTTCACGGATGAACCCTCGCAGCTTGCATGGTATCCTGGTCTGGTTGGGGCCTTCATAGGTTTGTTTATGTTGCCGTGATGTCTGCTTGGACTTCTTCTGGCATACAAGGCTAAAATACACAAACGTACCAGCATAAGTGCTTCTTTTTTTTTTTTTTTCTACTCACCTGGACGACGTCCCTACCTTAAATGTTGGAGAGGGTCTTGTTCGGGTGGCGTACTGCTTATTTTAGGCAACAGACAGAGAACGCAGCTAGAGAAAGATAAAAGAGTCAGCGACTGGTATTTCAGCTGGAGCAAGGAAACGATATTCCTGAGTAAAGAAAAAGAAAGAAATTACATGTACCGTTGGCAAAAAACAGAGTCCCCTCCAGGGACTCCCCGCTAGGGTTGCCACATCATCCCTTTAATCCAGGACACACATTAATTACACAGGTTCTGTGGCTGATTTAGGTGGTAATTAAACTCACTTGATGCCTTATCTGCATTAAATCAGACTCAGAACCTGTGTAATTAATATATGTCCTGGATTAAAGGGATAATGTGGTAAACCTACTCCCCGCATAGGCAACCTCCTCAGATGACAACAGGCTGCCATGCTGAAAGCCCCCAGTAATAAACAATGGAGAGGGGCATCTGTGGAAGATACAACCCTCTAAAAAATGATTTTGACAAACCAAGGCAAAAAATAAAAAAATTGCCCCTATTCAAGATGGCCACCACGGCCGGTGGCAATAGGACCAATGTGGCCCGCCCGACTCAGCCCAGCCCACCGAGCCGACTCCTGACGTCTGCGCATGTGCAGAGTGGGCACGAATACGTTGAGGGACTCATAAAAGCCAGTGCGAGGTGCGAGCCGCCCACTATAGTAACCAGGAATGAAGGTACAATATCACAAGGAGGGGAAGGTGGTGGGGGAGGAAGAAAGCAAAGAAGAGAGAGAGGAGTGCAAAGAAAAGAAAGCGAGAGAGAATGGATGAAAGGAGGGAGAAATGGAAGGATAAGGCTAAGTGAAAAATAGATATAGCTGCTTTCTCTGCTGCAGGCTTGAGCAAATGCCAGTATATAAATGCAGATAGGAGCTCTTAGATAAGAGACAACTGGTGTCCCAAAAGGCCCACAGAAGGGACTCCCTATCTTATCAGTGCATTTAGCTGCCCAAGAATAGAGACTGCACCTGGGAGAGGCTTGAACCTAGCTGGAAGCTGCCGACTGCAGAGGTAAGGGACGTTCGTCCACCATTCACTGACCATGAGGTATGAGGGAAAAGAGGAGAATGCTGGGAGTGCACTAATCCTTTTCTTTTGTAATATTCACTGGTCCTGAGGGAGGAGCCAAGGCGGAGCTTGTCACAGGTATGCAAAAGGAATGATTTTATGCAAAAATAAAATAAAAAATTACCAATATTTGTTTGCTTTTGTTTACTTTTATATTTAGTTGGAATTTAGTAGGAATTTTGTAAAATTAGTTGTGTTTATCTGCTAATAATGGTTTTAGTGTATTTTTAGCAAAACTATTAGCGTAAATATAAAAAAAAAATCAGTAGCACTTTATTTTTATTCCAGTGGTCATATGCTTTCAGAAAATATATGGTTGGGGGGGGGGGGGGGGGTTGGGTCTTTTACAAACTCTGAAAGCTGTAAGTGAAAAATGAAAACCTCCAGAATTCTAGAGAAGCTTTTATATTTAGTTGGAATTTAGCAGGAATTACCGTATTTATCGGCGTATAACACGCACTTTTTTCCCCTTAAAATCAGGGGAAAGTCGTGGGTGCGTGTTATACGCCGATCCCCGCTATCGCTATGTGAATGTCGGCGATCGCCGCCGACATTTACATAGCGAGTAGTTTTAAATATGGCGCCGCGGAGTTCGGAGGGACTCGGCGGTGCTGAACGAGCACCGCCGTAATCACAGAGCCGAGATACACATACCCGAGTGTATTTGGCTCTTTCCGGCACCGCTCACAGTCCCGCCCAGTCCCGCCTTTGGACCTGTGTTATGTCCATCATAGGGCGGGACTGGGCGGGACTGTGAGCGGCGCCGGAAAGAGCCGAGAACCCTCGGCTATGTGTATCTCGGCGGCGTTCGTTCACATCCGCCGGCGCCGAGTCCCTCCGAACTCCGCGGCGCCATATTTAAAACTACTGGCATGTGTATGGCGGCGGCGGCGGCAGGCATGGACACTGGGGACAAGGCTGCACTGGGGACAAGGCTGCACTGGGGACAAGGCTGCACTGGGGACAACGCTGCAGGGACAAGGCTGCACTGGGGACAAGGCTGCACTGGGGACAAGGCTGCAGGGACAAGGCTGCACTGGGGACAAGGCTGCAGGGACAAGGCTGCACTGGGGACAAGGCTGCACTGGGGACAAGGCTGCAGGGACAAGGCTGCACTGGGGACAAGGCTGCACTGACAAGGCTGCACTGGGGAAGGCTGCACTGACAAGGCTGCACTGGGGCAAAGCTGCACTGACAAGGCTGCACTGACATGGAAAAGGCTGCAATGACACTAACAAGGCTGCAGATGAACACTGATGAGGCTGCATTGATGGGCATTTTAATGTAAGTTTCTTTTCCTTAAACTTCCCTCCTAAAAGTTTTTTTTCCTTAAAATTCTCTCCTAAACTTGGGGTGTGTGTTATACGCCGGCGCGTGTTATACGCCGATAAATACGGTATGTAAAATTAGCTGTGTTTTTTTTCTGCTAATAATGGTTTTAGTGTATTTTTTGCGAATATATTGGTTTGATAAACATTTGCACAAATACCGTGAGGTCTAAAAAATTAGTAGCACCTTCTTTTTTATTCTAGAGGTCATATGCTTTCAGAAAATGTATGGTTTTGGGGGTCTTTCACAAATTCTGAAAGCTGTAAGGGAAAAATGAAAACCTTCAGATTTTTAGTGAAATTTGGATATTTAAATTTTTGCATACATTTGATTTTTACCATTTTGCAAAAAGGCGCAATGTAAAAATTTAATTGTTTTGTTATTTATTAACTCAATACAGGCTAAGCTTTTATATTTAGTTTAGATTTAGCAGGAATTTTGTAAAATTAGCTGCATTTTTATCTGCTAATAATGTATTTAGTGTATTTTTTGCGAATATATTGGTTTGATAAACATTTGCGCAAATACCATGGGGTCTAAAAAATCAGTAGCACATTCTTTTTATTCTAGAGGTCATATGCTTTCAGAAAATATATGATTTTGTGGGTCTTTCACAAACTCCGAAAGCTGTAAGTGAAAAATGAAAACCTCCAGATTTTTTGAGAAACTTTAAGGGTACGTTCGATTTTCATCATTTTGCAAAAAGGCGCAATTTAAAATTTACAAATATTTGTTATTTATTAACTCCATGCAGGTTAAGCTTTTATATTTTGTTGGAATTTAGCAGGAATTAGTCAAATTAGCTGTGTTTTTATTTGCTAATAATGGTTTTAGTGTATTTTTTGCAAATATATTGGTTTGATAAACTTTTGCGCAGGGTCTAAAAATCAGTAGCACCTTCTTTTTGTTCTGCTGATCATGTGCTTTCAGAAAATACATGGTTTCGGGGGGGGGGGGGGGCGGGTCTTTCAAAAATTCTGAAAGCTATAAGTGAAAAATAAAAAAGCAAAGGAAAAATTGCAAAAATGGTCTGGCCACCTGAGTGTACAAACTGGAGCACAGCATCTGGCAGCAAAAGGGTTAAAGACATGATGTCTGGCTTCCCGGCCTGCTCCATTACAACCAGCTATTGTTAAATACACCAGTAGCTGCCAGCCCCGAAAATTCGAAACTGAACCGTATCTGAAATCGCAGCTAAACAGCTGCTTTGAACATTCGCAGTTAAAATGGGAATTTCGCACTGTAAATGTGTGAACCTAGCCTAATATGTGTGTGTGTGTAAGCATATTTCCTGAATGGTAATTATTGTGTAGTAATTGTCTTGAAATAATTTTGTTCTAATGTTGATTTTTTTTATACCTGTGGTATAACTTTGTAATGTTTCTTAAAATATGCGCATGTTACATTTTTTCATAAATGGTTGACGTTTCTGTATTAAATATGGTTTATTTACTCTTTCACTGTTTACTTGTTTCACATTTATGTGAAGATACAATTATGTTCAAAGCTGAACAGACAATTATAAAAGTAAACACAAATAAATGCAGCTCTGCCATCATAAGGTTAACATCATTAAATGTATTTTTTTTTACACAATTAGTTTAAACACCTGAATCTGACCTGGTACCAACCTCATACAGTTCCTGTACAGCAGGACTGCAATGTGAGAGGTAGAAGCAGTCCAAGGAGCCAATCAGTTTATGTGCTGAAAAGATATCCTGATGCTGATAAGAGGGGAAATCAGATTGACAGAGAGATGAGCCCATCACTGTGCTGCTTCTTCCTTATTGTCCAGACACAGACTGCGGTGGGTCCAGGAAGTATGGGTTTAGAGGAAGTGGATTGAATTATGCTTACCTGAGGACTGAGGACATCTAGAAGAAAAAGAAAAAAAAAGTACTGCGGAGAAAAACTCTGGATTGAAGGCAAATATTGTAGCAAAAGCTGGTTTTGTTGTTTTAAAATTTAATGGGCTATTTATTTTTATCTTTATATTTTTGGCTGGAGTTCTGTTTAAGGCCTCATGCACATGGGCATAAAAAATGCCAATTTTACAGGCATACATCATATTTTTTTTATTGTTCTAAACTCAGCTCTATTTTGGCCTATGTGGCCATGCACACCAGGCGTTTACATCAGTATTATTAAGAGCAGTGTTTAGACACCGTTCACATTTAGCGTCGTGGAAGCATTTTTCACATGTTTTTTGCCGTGTATTGGAGCAACACCACTTAATTGAAAGGGCTTCCCTCTGCTCCAAAAATGTACCAAAGTAGCTCCTGTACATTTCCCCCCCCAATCATACTTACCTAGGTGGATGCACCTGTCCCACCATGAGAACCGAGCAATCGAACACCGCAGATCACTCGGTTTTCAGAGCTCCCTGAGCAGAGAGCTGTAGACTGTAAGTCCCAGCTCTTTGCTCTTCTCTCTCCTCGCTCATTGGAGCGCTGAGCTGTGATGGGGGCAGAGCGGTCGTCTCAGCCTCTCAGTGGCTCGCTGAAAGGCTGAGACGGGTGTTGGTCCAAGCACCTGGTGGATCCAGACTCTGTGGTCGGGATGACGCGGTGCCTGGACTGATATTGATAATGTCAGCAGAGAGCGGACCTCAGACTGCACTCCTGTGATCCATAGGAGAAGTACAGCAAAAAAGGAGCTTTGGCTGGACTTCTCCTTTAAATGAAGTTAAAACTGAACTCCAGGCAATTTAGCTAAACTCCAGGCATTTTTTTCCCCATGTAGTGGGGTTGTGCCTGCACTGCATGGTTTAACTGCTTATTTTTCTTTAGGGGATTGGAGGTTTACTTACCTAATCCTCTGATTCTAGCAGCACCCATGGTCTAGCGGCCATCCTACCCATAGACCTGCTGTAAAAGTGAAGACGTCAGGAACATTCCATCACTAGAATGTGGGGAAACGCTGTTTGCCACTGGAGTAAAGGATCAGGTGAGTATACACCTTTCTGGCTGCCCCTTGACAAAACAAGCAATACTACATGGGGAAAGAAAATGCAGTTCAGTTTTAACATTTTCCTCATCCTCCTCACATCAATCATCAGACAGTTTTTTTTTTTTTTTTACTTTTGTTGGAATACTCCTTTTCATATTCTTTTTTTTTTTTTTTTTTTGAGTTCTGCTTTAGGCATTTGTAATTTTTTTTACTGACATTAAAATTGCTAAAGAACTACACATCCTAAATCATTGTAATTTTTCTTTTATCAGCAGCACAGGACCGTGCTTTTAATAAATTACTGTTTTTACTTTTTTTTCATACTTTGTTGCAGCTCAGTGCTGCTGATCTCCTGCAGCTTTTTTGCAACCACCTTCTCTCTACATGCTATATGGCTACATAGCATTTTCAGGGTAGGTTTCCTGATAGTGACAGCAGCGGACCATGGCTGTGCATTGTCATGGCTGATTATAGTCTCCATAGGAGGCATATGTGCTCACACAACAGGAAGTGTCTGAACCAAGAGCTTCATGGCGGGATTACCAGATATTGTTTTAATGAAAGCTGCAGATTTAAAAATATTGAAATGACTTTTTAAAAACATAGTAACATGTTTAAGCATATATAAGATTTCATTGATTAACTTTACATATATTTTTATATAAATGGTAAATTATCCTGTTAATAACAACGTTGGTGAATTGTGTTGGTCTTTTATTAGCTCATGCTGGAAAGTTACATAATTAACTCCTCTAACTGCTACTGTCATTACAGCTAAAAAAATATTTTCCAGCTGTTTGCAACAATGTCAGATGAGCTTAGTGAGGCTTTCCGAGTCTCCAAGAGATAAAAAAAAAAAATGACCCCAAAAATGAACTGCAGCTGAATAGACGGTTTGTAAGGGAGCAGTAAAATCCACACTGGAGACGATTTTCACAAACGAAGCCATTTTCATGCAAAGCAAGACCAAGCAGATATAAAGCGACCTCGGCACCAAAAGGCTAGTATATCAAGCTGACTTCATTGCAGAGCAGCATCTGCATCCAAGATTCAGAGCCAGCTGAACAAAGAACGTCTTTTCTTACCAAAAGTACCATCAAAGGATGATTGGAAAATTCAGGCTGTCATAGGAGAGTAGCGGTTTTCTAAAACAGTTCTTTGACAACAAAATGAATGTAGATGTTTATAGATGAATCTTGTGAAGTTTTAAGGAACAGTACAATATTGGTAAATTTTATAGCTGAATTCTGGGAAACGTGAAAAGTCTTCCTTGCAGTTTGGATGCACCTGTGCTGCAAGGGTTACTTACTTGTTTAGTCTAGGGCAGCGGGAACATTTTAGTGGTCCCCAGGGGTTCTGCCGCAAATCAACATTGTACTCCCCAATGTTGTTTCCAGTGTGGCTGCTCAATGCGCGCTGACAGTCAATATTGTCAGCACGCAATGATACCCAATGCCCCTTCTGTAGTTTTTTTTAGTAACCCCATTGGGGGGCTTTGGTGAGATATCAGGAGTCTAAACAGACCCCTGATGTTCCAACTTTAAAACAGAGAAGCCTCAGCTGCACAGAATAAATGAACAGGAATAGCTCTGTATAGAGCTTTTTGTCTAATTCATAAACTGAAGCATAGTAAACATAGTTTACTATGCCACAGTTTAGAATAGACAGAGTCAGTGACAGGTCACTGAGTCTCCATTCAGAAAAAGAAATGACACATTTACTGGCCCCTTCCCCACTATCCGTCTTGACAGATGTCTCGGTGGGAGAGGGAAGGAGGTAACCCAGCAAAGCTACAGAGGATGGGAGGTCCAGGAAAGAGCACATGGGGGCTGGAGAGCACATGGGGCAGTGGAAGAAAGCTGGCGGGGGCAGCTGCACATAGAGGAATTGATATCTCCATTTTCCTCCTGCAGCCACTGAATCAGCCCACTCCTCCTCTTGTCCCTCCTGCAGGCATGCAAAGGTATGCAGGAGGAAAGATCGATTGCTCTATATACAGCTGCCCCCATCGCTCTTCCTATCTAGGAGTATAGGCAGTGCTAATGCAAGGATTTTGGCCTACACAGACGAAAGGGCATTTTGCCGTGCCTCCCCATCCTTCAGTCACCCAGTGCCGTTACTTCTGCCCAACCACCCTCCCTTGTCTTCCAGCCACCCTGCGCTGATACTACAGTTCTCCCCCAGCCTCCAGCCCCCCTGCACTGGTACTGCTAGACAACCCCATCCTCCAGCCACCCCACACTGGTACTGCTAGACTCCCCCCTGTCCTCCAGCCAGAGGACTCAGAATCGAATGCCTCTGCAAACTTACGCTGCATGGCCTCCCTGATTCTGCAAAACCTGTGAAAGGACCCTAGGATTCGTGGTATCAAGAAGAGGGAGCTTTACTGCCTGGCAAAACTTCTTGATCCACGTTAAAAGGGTAAGGTTGCAGAACTCATCCTGCCTTCGCAGAGGGAGCAGAAGATGAAACATCTTTAGGAGGCCTTGAAGAAAGGTTTGTGCAACGCATTTCCAGACCCTGGGAGGTTACAATTTCCTGGTGCTGGACAACATGTTGCTGAGGCTTCCTTCAGTCAGAGAGAGAGCGGTGGAGAATGTGGCCGGCTGACCGATGCCTTTAAACAATTTTTCAGTCCTCAGCTCTAAGGTCTGATCAGTTCCAGCAACCATTGCCAGCGTCTGCATTACATGGTGTAGGAATATCTAGGGTCAAGAGCAGACCTGGAGCCCTTTCCGACAGAGCTTCCACTGGGTTACTGAGTCTTGAGGATGGACCACTGGCCAGAACTTGCTCAATATGCAATTGAGCTACTGGTCTTTCCTGCATCCAGCGTGCTTTCTGAACGCACATTCAGTACTGCTAGAGGGTTTGTAATGGATCAAAGAGTGTACCTGTCCACAGACTCCGTTGATAGGCTCACATTCATAAAAATGAATCAGTCTTGGATGAGCAGCTATCAAGCACCTGGTGCTGATGTAACTGATTGAATTTGCTATGGATGTGGGATCCCTTGAAGACTGCCTTTGCTGACTATCCTATTCCTCCTCAATCTTGATGATGCTAGCTTCCAACAATATTTTTGGTTTAGGGCACCACCACCAAAGGTCCAATTTTTCTGCCCCTGTTTTACAGGGGCATGTAATTACAATTCTTGATATATTATTTCACAGCAGGGCCTATTCCTGCGCCCAACAAGAGTAACTGTGAGGGCTTACAGTGTTCTGGTACCACCAACACCTAAGGCCCAATTTTCTGCAGGGTTTGGGTGCAGGGTTCCCCTTAATATTCATGCCAAAGCTGAAGGACCTGGTATGGATTTTGGGGGTGACATCCACGCCATTTTTTTTTTGGATTTTTGGTATTTTTATCTATCTTGCCGGGATCCGACAATACATTAGTCTCAAGCAGTTTTAAATGACATTTTTTCCTTTAGAAATGTCATTTTGCTGAGGCACTGTTATAAACATGGGAAAGATGCGCTACTTTACAGGCATACTAAGGACACCCCCAGGCACGATATTTAAAGGAATATTTCATTTTTATTGTTTCACTTTAAGCATTATTAAAATCACTGCGCCCAAAAAAACGTCAGTTTTTAAAACTTTTTTTGCATTAATACATGTCCCCTGTGGCAGGACCTGGGTTCCCAAACACTTTTTATGGCAATAACTTGCATATAAGCCTTTAAAATTAGCTTTTGATTTTTCATGTTCCTGTCCCATAGACTTTAACGGTGTTCGCGTGTTCAAACTAATTTTTTGCCTGTTCGCATGTTCTGCTGCGAACTGAACTGGGGGTTGTTGGGCTCATCCGCACTATTGATGTTAGGCTAACTGGTCTGTAATTCCCAGGGATGTATTTTGGGCCCTTTTTAAATATTGGTGCTACATTGGCTTTTCTCCAATCCGCTGGTACCATTTCAATCAGTAGACTGTCAGTAAAAATTAGGAACAATGGTCTGGCAATTACTTGACTGAGTTACCTAATTACCCTCGGGTACAAGCCATATTAATATTTAGTTTCCGAAAGTCTAATTCTAATACTGTCCTCTGTTAGCCATTAGGGTGCTTCCTGTGATGTGTCATGAGGAAAAGCACTGCAGTTTTGGTTACTAAAGCCCCCCGATTTCCTTGTGAAGACTGAGGAGAAGAATAAATTCAATACCTTCTGCATTTCCCCATCCTTTGTAACCAGATGTCCTTCCTCATTCTTTATGGGGCCAATATGGTCTGTCCTCTCTTTTTTACTGTTTACATACTTAAAGAATTTCTTGGGATTTTTTTTTGCTCTCTTCTGCTATATGTCTTTTGTGTTCTATCTTAGCCGCCCTAATTGCACCCTTACATTTCTTGTTGCATTCTTTATAAAGTCTGCATGCTGATGATGATCCCTCAACCTTGTATTTCCTGAAGGCCTTCTCCTTTGGTTTTATATGCATTTTTACATTGGAGTTAAGCCATCCAGGACTTTTGTTTGCTCTTTTAAAATTATTACCCAATGGGATGCCCTGGCTAATGCCCTTATTTAATATGCTCTTAAAGCGAATCCATCTCTCCTCCGTGTACTTTGTTCCTAAGATTTTATCCCAATTTATATCTTCTAGCAAGGTTCGTAGTTTAGGGAAGTTGGCTCTTTTGAAGTTCAGTGTCTTTGTATTCCCCTTATGTTTCCTATTTGTGTGATTTATACTGAAATTGACCTGTGATTGCTGTTTCCTAAATTGCCCCATATTTCCACATCTGTGATCAGGTCTGTATTGTTGGTAATCAGTAGATTTAGTAACGCTTTATTTAACAGGTTTTCTTCTAAGATTGCCCTGTATTTGGCTTCATCTATCTTCCCATCAACTCTGACCAGCCTCCCTGTTCCTGCTGAAGAAAAGCATCCCCACAACATAATGCTGCCACCACCATGTTTCACGTTGGGGACGGTGTGTTCAGGGTAATGTGCATTGTTAGTTTTCCACCACATATAGCATTTTGCTTTTAGGCCAAAAAGTTCAATTTTGGTCTCATCTGACCAGAGCACCTTCTTCCACATATTTGCTCTGTCCTCCACATGGCTTCTCACAAACTGCAAACAAGACTTCTTATGGCTTTCTTTCAACAATGGCTCTTCCATAAAGGCCATATTTGTGGAGTACACAACTAATAGTTGTCCTGTGGACAGAGACTCCAACCCGAGCTGTGGATCACTACAGCTCCTCCAGAGTTACCATGGGCATCTTGACTGCTTCTCTGTTTAATGCTCTCCTTGCCCAGCCTGTCAGCTTAGGTGGATGGCCATGTCTTGTTGGTTTTCAGTTGTGCCATACTCTTTCCATTTTCGGATTAAACAGATTAAACAGTGCTGCGTGAGATGTTCAATGCTTGGGATATTTTTTTAACCTAACCCTGCTTTAAACTTCTTCAAAACTTTATCCCTGACCTATCTAGTGTGTTCCTTGGCCTTCATGATGCTGTTTGTTCACTAAGGTTCTCTAACAAACCTCTGACGGCTTCACAGAACAGCTGTATTTATACTGAGATTAAATTACACGCAGCTGGACTCTATTTACTAATTAGGTGACTTCTGAAGGCAATTGGTTCCACTAGACTTTAGTTAGGGGTATCAGAGTAAAGGGGGCTGAATACAAATGCACGCCACATTTTCCAGATATTTATTTGTAAAAAAATTGGAAAACTATTTATCATTTTTCTTCCACTTCACAATTATGTGCCACTTTGTGTTGGTCTAGCACATAAAATATATTTACATTATTGGTTGTAACATGAGAAAATGTGGAAAATTTCAAGGGGTATCAATACTTTTTCAAGGCACTGTACCTCTGTCCAATATTGCCCAGAAACTTCTCCTGTGAGTCTCCAGGCCAGATATTCAGTGTACCCCCTTGATGTGGCTTCAACTGCTTCCAGAAAGTAGGCCACCCAGCTCCAACTGAGCTGGGACCTCAATGATCTTCTGCAGCTTAAGTTTTTCTGCCTAGAAGGACAGCAGCTATTCAGGCTGTGATCTTCTCCTTCTGGACAAGAACCCTGCTGCTCCAGGCCCCAAACTTTTTATGCCCTCCTTAGCCAACTACTGGGCACTCCTTCCCCCAGGGATTGGCTGAGGCATGAGTATTCAGTTCAAGGGTCTCTCTCTCCCAGCCCACTACATTCTAGAATCCACTAGAAAGAAGGGAGAAGTAGATGAGCCTGCAGCCAGTGAGACCCAGGGCAGCCAAAAATAATCACACACTCTAATGTTTACAGAGGAGCCCAAAAAAAAAAAACGTACAGTAGGACATGGTTTAAAGGTTGTCTTTTTTTTTTTGCAGTCTGTTTCCATTTTAAAAATGATCCCCTTTAGTTTTTGTCCCAAAAATCCAAAAGGGAAATCTCAAAATGAGAGCGAACCCCATTTTAAGCAGTTGTCACTGGAACTAGTGTCCTGATTGAAAGATCCCCCCCCCCCCCTCCTATTCCAGGGAAGGCTGTAAACTTGTGGATTTCCCATTACTTTCTTTCCCAGTGGTATTGGGTACCACCAGGTCAAATGGAGAGGGCAAATCCCCCGAGCAGGGATACAGACAGCAATAAAAACCGGGCAGAGGTTTTACCACTTACCTACTTTATCTAAAATGTAAGAAACATTTGTCTTCAGATACACTTTATTACACTGCTACATGAAACAGTGTTTTTATCTGCCTGGAGTTCAGCTTTAAAAAATATTAGGTAACTTATGTTCCACATTAAAATGATAATTCCATCTGCAAGAGCATGGAATTTTGTTTATGTTGTTTGTACGAATTATCTTTGCCAAGTCTGCATACACACACAGCATTTCCACAGACTGTCCAGGTCTCATTTTTTCCCCTATCTCGATTTCTTTCAGTTTTCAAGCTGAGATAGAGGCATCGGCATAACAGAGCCATGTGGCATATTGCAATATTACAAATTCCCCCTATAGATAAGGAGAAAATACATTTAAAGCAAGCTGCTCTGCAATTTATGCAACATCAGATAACGGGTATTCCAGCTGCATTCAGACTGGAACACTGGGTGATAATATTAAATTTTTCATGAAATGATTGATTTTATGTAGATGCATTGGAAAACATCACAGAGATTCTTCTTATTAAATGCCTGAAGTGGGACACAACAGCGAGTGATTGTGTTTATCATTTTCTATTGAAGTTCAGCATTGCCATCTTAAAAAAAAAAGAGAGTTTAAGCATGTCATCTTTTTTCCCGCAAATTAAAAAAGGGTTTATTTTTTATATACAAACAGTGGGAAAACACGTGCAAATATTTAATTCATGCATGATGGCCGTCTGAACATCTAGAACAGGGGGAGACAACCTTTGAGAGCTGGAGATCTACCTGAACAACATGAGAGATCAAAGATCACAGGGGTTTGACAACCCCTTTTTTTTAAAAAAGAAATGAACTAGCAAGTCCTAACTAAATAGTAAGGAAAATTTAGAAAAGTATAATATAACAAATGTCCCTGTAAAAATACTTAGCCTACCTTAAAAGTGGACAGTGACAATCAGTTGAGAAGTGAACAGTGTCAGTAGAACACTGCATGATGTGCAGAGATGTGTCAGTAGGGCAGAGGTTGGTGTCAGTAGGGCAGAGATCGGTGTCAGTAGGGCAGAGGACAGTGTCAGTAGGGCAGAGGACAGTGTCAGTAGGGCAGTGGATAGTGTGCAGACATGTGTCAGTAGGGCAGAGGACGGTGTCAGTAGGGCAGAGGACGGTGTCAGTAGGGCAGAGGATGGTGTCAGTAGGGCAGAGGATGGTGTCAGTAGGGCAGAGGATGGTGTCAGTAGGGCAGAGGACAGTGTCAGTAGGGCAGTGGATGGTGTGCAGAGATGTGTCAGTAGGGCAGAGGACAGTGTCAGTAGGGCTGTGGATAGTGTGCAGACATGTGTCAGTAGGGCAGAGGACGGTGTCAGTAGGGCAGAGGACGGTGTCAGTAGGGCAGAGGACAGTGTCAGTAGGGCAGTGGATGGTGTGCAGAGATGTGTCAGTAGGGCAGAGGACAATGTCAGTAGGGCAGTGGATGGTGTGCAGAGATGTGTCAGTAGGGCAGAGGACAGTGTCAGTAGGGCAGTGGATGGTGTGCAGAGATGTGTCAGTAGGGCAGAGGACAGTGTCAGTAGGGCTGTGGATGGTGTGCAGAGATGTGTCAGTAGGGCAGAGGACAGTGTCAGTAGGGCAGTGGATGGTGTGCAGAGATGTGTCAGTAGGGCAGAGGACAGTGTCAGTAGGGCAGAGGACAGTGTCAGTAGGGCAGAGGACAGTGTCAGTAGGGCAGAGGACTGGGTCAGTAGGGCAGAGGACTGGGTCAGTAGGGCAGAGGACGGTGTCAGTAGGGCAGAGGACGGTGTCAGTAGGGCAGAGGACAGTGTCAGTAGGGCAGTGAATGGTGTGCAGAGATGTGTCAGTAGGGCAGAGGACAGTGTCAGTAGGGCAGTGGATGGTGTGCAGAGATGTGTCAGTAGGGCAGAGGACAGTGTCAGTAGGGCAGAGGACAGTGTCAGTAGGGCAGAGGACAGTGTCAGTAGGGCAGAGGACTGGGTCAGTAGGGCAGAGGACTGGGTCAGTAGGGCAGAGGACAGTGTCAGTAGGGCAGTGGAGAGTGTCAGTAGGACAGAGGACAGTGTCAGTAGGGCAGTGGACAGTGTCAGTAGGGCAGTGGACAGTGTCAGTAGGGCAGAGGACAGTGTCAGTAGGGCAGTGGAGAGTGTCAGTAGGGCAGTGCACAGTGTCAGTAGGGCAGTGGATGGTGTCAGTAGAACAGTGGACAGTGTCAGTAGGGAAGTGGACAGTGACAGTCAGTAGAGCAGTGGACCTTGTCAGCATAGCAGTGGACAGTGTCAGTAGGGCAGAGGTTGGTGTCAGTAGGGCAGTGGACAGTGTCAGAATTATTATTAATACTATACAGGATTTATATAGCGCCAACAGTTTGCAAAGCGCTTTACAACATGAGGGCAGACAGTACAGTTGCAATACATTTCAATACAGGAGGAATCAGAGGGCCCTGCTCGTTAGAGCTTACAATAAGTAGTTTTTTTATTTATATTATTTTATTGTTTTTATTATTTTTTACAATTGTATTTGTTTTTTTTTATTTATTACAATATTATTATTGTTTTGTTTTATTTTTTACATTTTTTTTAGAAGCCGAACAGACTCCTGATGTCTCACATTTGAGACTGAGAAAGAGACTAAGGGCATTGCACAGTGAATGAATAGGAAGTGCTCAGTGCTGAGCAGTTTACTATGCTTCAGTTGTGAATTAACACAATCAGTGATCAGTACTGATCACTGACAGTGTTCATTGAGAAAAGGAAGGGGCCAGTAAATTACATAATTGCAAGGGAGCACACGGGGGGCTGGGGAACACAAGGAAGAGGATTTGCATTTAGTGGAACTGATGGCTGTATTTTCCTCCTTGCAGCAGCTGAATGCCGGTAGGAGGGAAAGGGGGAGAAGCAGCTTTCATTGTCAGCTTTCATCTGCTGCAGGCAGGAAAACAGTCATTTGTTGCACTGAATGTTGCCACTGGCACCCCTCCGATCCAGGTTCCAGAGTTGGCAACCAAGGGATGCGATCTACCCATCACCTGCCCACGATCTTCGGGTAGAACAGGATTGACTGGTTTCCAAACCCCCGATCTAGAAGCAATAATTTATAGTACACATAAAGCCTACTGTATACAACAGTTTATATGATGTATATGCACCTACAGTGTAACTGTGACAAGGTATGGACAAACATGTATTTTTTTTTCACATACAGTAAATTATCTTTAAAACAACCCCCTGCTTACAACTGTAGCTGCAGGCACCATGGAGTCTCATGCTTACAGCAAAAGCACTGAAATCAATTACCGGTACTTCATAGTATCCCGAGCTCCGCTTCAATCACCCAGCACTGACTCAGCAGCTCAGCTCATCCTCCTCCCCTCTGCCAGCACTGACTATTTTTTTGTTTGAGAACGAACTGTTCTGCAGTGCTTGAACATACAGAAGTCAGCCAGAGCTTGTTTTAAAGCTCATTTATTGCCCATTTAGAAAATAAAGGTATCTAAATGCCCATAGCCTAGTCACAGGTTTCATTTTAATTATCCTCACCAGTGGTGGCCCCCCTATCCATGCATCTAGCCCCCGATCTACATACTATGGTTTTCAATGGGGGGTGTTTTTTTAAAGCACCTGATTAGAGCCAGAGGCCCTAATAAGCTTCAAAAAAGGGTGGGCTCAGGGCGCAGAGCACTGCACTCCAAGCCCACCCAGTTGTGTGACAATAGGGAATAAATATTTGCTACTTTCACACTAAATCTCCTCCCCTCCATTTAGGAAGCGGGTCGTGAGACCCGTTTCCCAATTGGCCAAAACATCAGGGAATCCTATTGGATGCCTAGCGCCTAGAAAGAGGAGACGCACAGCGGAAGGCACTGTACTTGAGGAGAGGACATCGGTGCCGCAGGCCGCCAACTAGGTGGGGTCTGCCGTGCTGGAGGAGAGGTCACTGGAGTCGCCAAACACCAGCTGCCACTGATCCTCATCAGTGCAAATATGGATACTTTAGCTATATCTATATATCTATGCTGTATACTAAAGCTTCTTAGAGTATGGCTTGGGGTTCAACAAGACAAAATACACATAAGACCTTCACAACAATACTGTTGAAGGCTGTGCCCACTGCAAAGATTTTGCTTGTTTATGCCTAAGGAAACAATAAAAGGAGATTTACTTACCCAATCCTCCACTTCTCCTTGCAGCTAGACTGGTCCTCGCAGTATCTGCGACTCCATGCTCCACTGGTCTAGGGTCCTGACAGCATCAAGTCCAGAGCAGGGTCCATAGCCCTGTATTGGATGTGGGGATGCCGAGGGAAAGCCCACCACTGGATCGTGGAGGAGTGCCACCTGTCAGAGGAGCAGAGGATCAAGTACTTCTCTTCTTACCTAGTCAAAAGGAGCAGTTAACCCTTGCAGTTCAGGTACAGTCCCACTGCAAGGGATCTTTTTTTTTTAAATTTGGTTAGAGTTAGGCTTTATTCCCTTGGCCCTGGTGCCTCCCTGCTCTTTAAGGGTTTTCAGATGCCAGGAGGCAGGGCAGGGTTTCTGATCATGTGACTACCATGATTGACTGTCACAGCGGTCACATGATCAGAAAGCTAGTATGAATTGGAAGCTTTCCGGTACCTACCAGCTACCGTGCTGGGAGTGTGCTCTCAGTGCGATAAGTTGTTTTAACAGGGCTGCATATATGTGGCCACTCGGCGTTAAGGCCCACCTGCCGAGCAGCCACATATATGCTTGCCACTGGCCTCAAGAGGTTAAGTATAGTATGGCCTTCTTGTCACAAAAATATTGTATTCTGATCAGTTTATAAATATTTTATGTAGTAATGCGATTCAGTTTATACAAATGCCACCATATCTTTTTTTCTTCACATTTGCTATGCTGAAACCATAAAGCTAAAGTGACACCAGAAGGTGTTGTGATAAGTTATTACCTTTTATTCACATGATTTAAAAACTGATGGTTGTAGTTTTTCCAAATCCCTGTCACTTCCGTTGGACAGCTTGGCCTGCATGTAAATGTAGGGAAACATATAAATAAAGGAATCAAAAAACATGCAGAGCTTAAAGGGGTAGTCCAGCCTAAGCTCGTTTGGCTGGGCTTCTCCTATGGATCACAGGAGTGCAATTAGTTTTGCACTCCTGTGACCTGTTTTCAGCAGAGAGCGGACTGATGTCCACTCTCTGCTGACATCATTGGAATCAGTCCGTCATCGTGACAATAAAGTCTGTAACTGCTAGGTGCCTGGACTGACACCCGTCTCAGCCTCTCAGAGAGCCGCTGAGAGCCTGAGACGGCCCGCCCCTCCACAACTCAGCGCTCCAATGAATGCGGAGAGAGAAGAGCAGAGAGCTGTGACTGACAACCTACAGCTCTCTGCTCACGGAGTTCTGAAAACTGAATGATCGGTGGTGTTTGATCTTTCAGTTCTCTGTGTAGAGACACCGGGGGACAGATGCAGCATTCACCTAGGTAAGTATGATTTGGGGAAAAAAAAGAAACCCATACTTCTCTTTTAAACATAAAGTGCATAAATATTCATACAATTATAAAAAATAAAGTGCACTAAAAAATTTGTACAATCAAAAGTACAAAAACTACATAAATACATATAAAAAGCATGAATAAGTCAGGAAAGGACCTTATAAAGGTAACACTAAGGTGACCATAAGGTGCTAGTGCTGCTAAATATACAAAGAGTCCAATGAAGGTCCCAGAAATCAAACAGCATACACTTAAAATATCCATCCGGTTTAGATCTACATGGTCTGGATGGAGGATCAGGATGTTCAGGCTTTTATGAGGTTGATATGATATGCTAATATCTATTAGCCTTCCAGTGAGTGCATAGTGGTGAAGGATCTTCACACACTGAATTCACAACGCATAAATTGTTGCACTGGGAATCACCATTATTGGACTATTTGTATATTTAGCAGCACTAGCAGCTTAAGGTCACCTTATGCCGTGTATACACGATCGGACTCTTCTTTGGACTGAACCCCAAAGGACTTTTCGACGGAGTTCCGACGGAGTTCCAACGAAACGGACTTGCCTAAACACGATTACACCAAAGTCCGATCGCTTTGAACGTGATGACGTACGACTGGACTAGAATAAGGAAGTTCATAGCCAGTAGCCAATAGCTGCCCTTGCATACTTTTTTGGTCCGTCGGACTAGCATACAGACGAATGGATTTTTCGATCGGACTCGAGTCCGTCGGAAAGATTTGAAACATGTTCTATTTCTGAATTCCGACAGATTTTTCGACAGTAAAGGTCCGATGAAGCCCACACATGATCGAATTGTCTGACGGATTTGTTCCGTCGGCCCAGTTCGGTCGAAAAGTCCGGTCGTGTGTACACGGCATTAGTGTCACCTTTATAAGGTCCTTTCATATATTAAGACTTATTCATGCACTTTATATTTATATATGTAATTTTGCACTTTCTATGAATTTTCTAATGCACTTTATATTTATAATTGTATACATTTTTATGCACTTTATGTTAATGCACTGCACGTTTTTTATTTATTTGAGTGTAAGGTTGGACACCTTTTTTTTCTGCAAGCTGCTTTTGATCTCTGAGTGCTCGCTGTACTTTATATTTAAAGTTATATAAATAAAGGAGTTCGAGAAAAAAAAGAAATATACATACACTGCATACCGTAATATCATTACATTTATTAACCATTATCGGTGTACAATATTTTTGGCGGCAATATGACTCGGCTGTGCGAATTGCCGTCATGGTACGTCGGTACCTCGCTCACGGAGCCGCTGCGAGTGCCCAGCAGTTGTGATCACTGCCAGGCTCCCGCGATTGCTCGGGGCGCGAGAACCGGGATCTGTGTGTATAAACACACAGTTTTTGGTTCTCTGAGGGGAGAACAGACAGATCGTCTGTTCATACAGAGTACCCCTACACAGTCCCCTCCCCCCTTCAGTTAGAACATGTACTAGGACACACTTAACCCCTTCACTGCCCCCTAGTGGTTAACCCCTTCACTGCCAGTGACATTTTTATAGCATTGATCGCTGTAAAAATGCCAATGGTCACAAAAATGTGTCAAAATTGTCTGACGTGTCCGCCATAATGTCGCAGTCCCGATAAAAATTGCAGATCACTGCCATTACTAGTAAAAAAAAATAATAAAAAAGCCATAAACTATCCCCTATTTTGTAGACGCTATAACTTTTGTGCAAACCAATCAATTTACACTTATTGCAATTTTTTTTTTTACCAAAAATATGTAGAATACGTATCGGCCTAAACTGAGGAAAAAATTTTTTAAATATATTTTTAGGGGATATTTATTATAACAAAAAGTAAAAAATATTGCGTTTTTTTTCAAAATTGTCACACTTTTTTGTTTATAGCGCAAAAAATAAATACCGCAGAGGTGATCAAATACCACCAAAAGAAAGCTCTATTTGTGGGAAAAAAAGGACGTAAATTTTGTTTGCGTGTAACGTCACACAACCACGCAATTGTCAGTTAAAATGACACAGTGCCGAATCGCAAAAAGTGCTCTGGTCTTTGGCCAGCCAAATGGTCCGGGGCTTAAGTGGTTAAAACGGAAGGTTTTGTGCAAAAAAACAAATAGCGTAAAAAATTCTCTTCGTTTATTTCCAGTGTTTGAGTGTTGATATTTTTTAAAAGGATAAGTTCACCTTTAGTTACATGTTACATGTCTCACACATATGTCACCCCCCCCCCCCCCCCAGTCCCCGTTGTGACAGAGGGCCGGAGGTCTTCTCCCCGTGCCAGCTGTCACAATTAAAAAAAACACGGTTGTGCGGGGCTCCACCCACCCGGTCACGTCAATCATTCACAGAATCTCTAGGTAATTTATTGATCCTTCCTATCATTCAGTGACTGCCTGCCCGTACGAGGCTCAGGCTGAGAGCTACGCTGGCAGTCTGCAGGAGCCTGAGATTGCACCCATGATATGCTGATTGTGGGTGCAATGCTTTTACAGGCTTCTAATAAAACAAATAATACACGTACATTGTTTTACCTGCAAAAAGATGTGCATTTATCATTTATTTTTTAAAAAAGGTGAAATTATCTTTTATTAGTGCCATATATAAAAAGTTACACTATAACTTCACGAAAATCTAAGTTAATTACCTCTAGTTCATCATAGATAATGAAACTGGAAGTAATTGCCCTGGGTTTGGTTTGAGCAGGGTTTGATGAATTTTAGATGCTGAACCCAAACCCTAATGAAATCAGTGGGAGTAGAATCTGTCAAACCAAAAATGCCCATTTTCTGGACTAATAGGAAAATAGTCACTTGCGTTGCGACTGAACCTTGAGCTCATCCTTTTTATTATTATTTAAGGTACTTATATAGCGCCGTCAATTTACGCAGCGCTTTACATATACATTGTACATTCACATCGGTCCCTACCCTCAAGTAGCTTACAATCTAAGGTCCCTAACTCACATTCATACATACTAGGGACAATTTAGACAGGATCCAATTAACCTACCAGCATGTCTTTGGAGTGTGGGAGGAAACCGGAGTACCCGGAGGAAACCCACGCAGGCACAGGGAGAACATGCAAGCTCCAGGCAGGTAGTGTTAGTGGTTGGGATTCGAACCAGCGACCCTTCTTACTGCTAGGCGAAAGTGCTATCCACTACACCACTGTGCCACCATCCTTAATCAGGACCAACTGTAAGTTGGCATACTGAGACCAGCAGCTACCCCCTTCCCTCCAACCTGTCATTGGTTGTGACGAATGCTGTGAGCTTCACTGACGACAGTATCCTAGCAACCAGGAATGCTTACAGTGGGGCGTAACTTGATGGGGAAGCTGAGACACTAGTTACCCATCAGGTCGGCTCTCTCCTTGGACAGCAGGCAGTGAGTGGATTCAAGAGCCAATAGTCGGGTTGCTGACAGGAGTACATATAGCAGCGGAAAGGAGGAAAGACCCGGGAGGAGGTGCAGGCTGTGATCTCTTCTTCCTGTTTGTGTACAGGAGTGAACACATAGCATCTCAGAATGGACTGGGCAGTTTTTGTTCTTTTGCCACAGCTGAATTATACAACTGTCACCCAAGAAGAACACATTTTCCAAATTAAATCTTATTTAAAAAATGTGTGAATGTTACTGAAAAATATGTGAATTTTGCGTAAAAACATTGATAAACGCCTTGCAGCAAAAGATGCAAAACAAAAAGTTCTAAAGGTTTTTTAAAAAGTAGAAAGCAGTAGAATGACTACTACCAAATTTATTGAAAGGAAGTCTCAGTCAACCTGAACACATAAGCCTCGAAACTTTGTTTTATTAGTAATTCTATTCTAATCTGTACTTTAATAAAGAGTGCCCCATTTGTTAGTTGACTTTCCATTTACTGTATATATGGTACACTCCCTAATGACTCTTTTTTTACTGAGGTTCATTGTCCGATAAAAAACATATGCATTCTACTTAGTACATTTAATATTTAACCATTTCATATAACCTACATGCCTAGACAATATTTAACACTATTAATTGGTAACAGCCTGCCTCCCATATTATTTTGAACTGTATTTTTTTAAAATATTTTCTATTAAGGAAATTATTATTTTTTCTATCAATATAACACCTGCAGCAGGCATTGCATTTTTCTGTTTGTGTTTCACGTTAACCACCATGTCAATGTGCTAGGCATTATGACAGCCGAGCTGCTGGGTTTGTTTTGTTAACTAACCCATGTGATCACTTTAATAGCCAATTATGATCTGGAATAAATTACAGTGGTTTCCAATTGAAGGATGAGTTTGAAAGCAGTCAGTGACAGCACTGTCGCTGCCAGCCATCAGTAGTGCTAGCTTCTAGTTCTGTAATGGAATGTAGATTAATATTCCCTTAACATGGAGTATTGTTTGCAGGAACTGGTTAAAGAATGTGTTACATCAAGAATGATTTACTTGCTTTTGTGTAGCAGTGAATTATTTTCTGTAAGGTAAAAAAAGGGCACAAAAATGTTTATATTTTTATGGAAACAATGCCATCTGAACCACACTATAAAAAGCAGTTGCTTCTAAACATAATAGCACTGTTTGGAATGCATATGATATACATATAAATAGAGAAACCAGCTGGAGTCATGTAATGATGAAAATCATTGCCTGCTGAATAGATGGCACAAGATGATTTACTTACCGAGAAACAGATGCATTATCAACTGTTTTTTGTATGATTAATTGCTAATGTCTAACAAAGTGAAAGGCACTTAAGGATATTTCGAGCACCGACGTGGATGTACTCAGATGTTCTTCATTTTTCATGTATTAACGGATCATGGAGATTTTAGGAACAAAAAAAGGTTTTGCTACACAGGATTACGTTGCCGGAAGTGCATGGGCAGCTGCAGTAGGAGATGCAGTAAGCTGGGGAATATGACCTTATTAAGAGAAAGAGGATATTTGGCTTTTCTTTCTTTTTAATTTAGATATAGTAGTACTGTGCAAAAGTTTCAGGCAGGTGTGAAAAAATTCTGTAAATTAAGAATGATTTCAGAAATAGAAGTGTTAATAGTTTATTTTGATCAATTTAAAAAAATGGAAAGTAAATGAACAGAAGAGAAATCCAAGTCAAATCAATATTTAGGCTGGATTCACACCTATGCAGTTTTAGTGCTTTTTTGCATTTTGCAGATTTGCAGTACAGTCCATTTAACATGGTTTCCTATGGAACAAGTTCTGTACTGCAAATCTGCAAAATGCAAAAAGCACTAAAAATGCATAGGTGTGAATCCAGCCTAAGTGTGACCACCCTTTGCCTTCAAATATCAGATTTTGACTCCTAAATCCAGAGTACCTGCTGCCATTTTTCTACACAACAGTCCCAATGTTTTTGTGAATAGGACGTGGAAACAAGGCTAAGCAACTCAACTATGCATGAAAACATAGAAACTTGGGTGTAGAAAAAAAGCAGCACATGCTCTGGACTGATGAGTCAAAATGTGAAATATTTGGCTGTATCAGGAGGCAGTTTCCAAATGGCTGGAGAGCGGTTCAATATTAAGTGTCTGCAGACAACAGTGAAGCATGGTGGAGGTTCCTTGGAAGTTTGGGGCTGCATTTATCCAAATGGAATTGGAGATTTGGTCAAGATCAAAGGTGTTCTCAATGCTGAGAAATACAGGCAGATACTTATCCATCTTGCCATACCATCAGGGAGGCGTGTGATTGGCCCCAAATTTATTCTGCAGCAGGACAATGGCCCCAAAGATACAGCCAATGTCATTAAGAACTATCTTCAGTGTAAAGGAGAACAAGGAATCCTGGATATGATGGTTTGGCCCCCAAAGAGCCCCGATCTCAACATCACTGTGTCTGTCTGGGATTACATGAAGAAACAGGAGGATTTGAGGCAGCTTACATCCACAGAAGATCTGTGGTTAGTTCTCCAAGGTGTTTGGGACAACTTACCTGATGAGTTCCTTCAAAAACTGTGTGCAAGTCTACCTAGAAGTATTGATGCTGTTTTGAAGACAAAGGGTGGTCACACCAAATATTGATTTGATTCGGATTTCTTTTCTCTTCATTTGCTTTCCATTTTGTTAATTTCAAAAAATAAACTATTAACACTTCTATTTCTGAAAGCATTCTTCATTTACAGCATGTTTTCATACCTGCCTAAAACATATGCACACTGTATATACACTGCTCAAAAAATTTAAAAGAACATCAAGTCAATTAAACTCCTGGGATATTGATCTGTGTCAAAGTTAAAATTATATGAAAGCTTGATAATATCGGACATAAAAACTGCAAAAGCCACTACCAAATAGAGCCAGTCCACTTAGAACAAGAATATAATGTTCACAAATAAGGAGTCAAAAGATCCAGTCTTGCAGCTCTCAGGAGACCAGAGAGGAGTGATTTTACAACCACAAAATAACAAAGCACAAGAAAGAGCACACCATCACGGTGTAGTAATTCTTCTTTGAGGTGGTTGTAAAGCCACAGTGCCTTGAAAAAGTATTCATACCCCTTGACATTTTCCACATTTTGTCATGTTACAACCAAAAACGTAAGTGTATTTTATTGGAATTTTATGTGATAGACCAACACAAAATGACACAGAATTGTGAAGTGGAAGGAAAATGATAAATGGTTTTCAATTTTTTTTTTACAAATATATATCTGAAAAGTGTGGTGTGCATTTGTATTTCTTCCACATGTTTGCTGTGTCTCCCACATGGCTTCTCGCAAACTGCAAACTGGACTTCTTATGGCTTTCTTTCAACAATGGCATTCTTCTTGCCACTCTTCCATAAAGGCCAGATTTGTGGAGTGCACGACTAATAGTTTTCTCCCACCTGAGCTGTAGATCTCTGCAGCTGCTCCAGAGTTACCATGGGCCTCTTGGCTGCTTCTCTGAATAATGTTCTCCCTGCCTGGCCTGTCAGTTTGGGTGGACAGCCATGTTTTGGTAGGTTTGTACTTGTGCCATACTCTTTCTATTTTCTGATGATGGATTGAACAGTGCTCTGTGAGATGTTCAAAGCTTTGGCCATCATGATGCTGTTTGTTCACTAAGGTTCCCTAACAAACCTCTGAGGGCTTCATAGAACAGCTGTATTTATACTGAGATTAAATTACACACAGGTGGACTCTATTTACTAATTAGGTGACTTCTGAAGGCAATTGCTTCCACTAGACTTTAGTTAGGGGTATCAGAGTAAAGGGGTCTGAATACAAACGCACGCCACACTTTTCAGATATTTATTTGTAAAAAAAAATTGAAAACCATTTTATCATTTTCCTTCCACTTCACAATTATGTGTCACTTTGTGTTGGTCTGTCACATAAAATCCCAATAAAATACAATTATGTTTTTGGATTTAACATGACAGAATGTGGAAAATTTTAAGAGGTATGAATACTTTTTCAAGGCACTGTATATTCATGCCATTCCTGCTGTTAAATAACAATATGTGTCCCAGTTTCTGTGCTATATAAAAAAAGATGCCAATTTCTACCTTATATCAGAGCTTTTCCCGGTGCTCACGTGACTCCTTGCCTCTCTCCTCTCCCAGGCTGACAGCTACAGCAGGAGGTGCTGAGAACACCCGCTGACGTCAGGAGGGGAAGAGAGAGGAGAGAGAACTGAACGGTCATGTAAGCGCCAGGAGTCACTCTGATATAAGGTAGAAGGCGGCATCTTTTTTTATATAGCACAGACACTGGGACACATATCATTATTTAACAGAGGGGATGGCATGAATATACTATAGTTATTACTGCAGCAGGAGGGGAGCAGAGCAGCACTGTCACAAGCTGACAGGCAGGAAGGGATAGGAGAGAGAAGGACAGAGGAGACACAGCGGATGACGGAGGCATGTAAACTGACCGCAGTGTCAGGGCTCAGCAGCCAGGGAGCCAAATTTCACAGCACAAGCACTGTGCTGTATAACATGCTTTAAGGGAACAGGATCAATTTTTTTAGGGTAGGAAACACTTTAATGGATAAAAGACAAATAGTAATACACTAACATGTTAAAATCCTTGCACAGCTTACATGCAGGTAAAGGAATAGCATAATGATGAATGGCCACCTCTGGCTACCAGTGTTGGCATGCAGCAGGAGTGGAGAATTAGGTCTGGTGCTTGGGGCATACGCCACCCTTGTTCTGACGTTCACCTCTATCTTGGCTTTTCACTTTCCTCGCCTTGCAAATAATTCTGCCAACTGCTGTGCAAATTAAAGCATTCTATTATTTACAAATGCATTTTGGGGATATTATCCCCTTCCTCAACCTGGCAACCGTGTGAGTGGCTTTAAAAAACTAGGGATGAGCTCTTGGTTCAGTTAATGTAATAATTTCATATCTGTCTCCTGTTCTATTTACAGTTTTCACAGTTTTTTTAATTAAGTTGTTTGTAACTAGAGTGGGTCATTTATTTGATATGCTCACTACAAAATTAGGTCTTCCCTATATATATAAAAATTGAAAAATATGAACTAGCATTTTAATAGTTCATCAATCTATAGCTTGAATATTAAATTGATTAATAATATAACATAAACTTTATATTGGAAATACAGGCATACCCTACTTTTAAGTACACAATGGGGTTTATTTACTAAAGCTAGAAAGTGCAAAATCAGGCTCACTTCTGCATAGAAACCAATGAGCTTCTAACCCCAGCTTGTTCAATTAAGCTTTGGTAATAAAGCCTGGAAGCTAATTGGTTTCTATGCAGAAGTGAGCCTGATTTTGCACTTTCTAGCGTTAGTAAATAAATCCCATCGTGTACTTAAAAGTGGGGTATGCCTGTAATATAAAAGTATTGTTGCTCTGAATTTACCAAATCAAATGATAGTAAACACATGAAAATCAATGCGTTTTTATAAACCCTGAACATGTGTTAATTGCTGATAAATGATTTAATGATCATCTCCAATTAGTATTTATTGTTAGGTTCTTCAAAGTCACTCAGACTGTATTATTGCCAGGTTGAGGAAGGGAATAATTTCTCCAAAAGGCATTTCTTTAAAGCAACAGTATCCTTGGAATTACATAGTGGTTGGCAGAGTTATTGGTAAGAGAAGAATGAAAGGCTAGGACTCGGAGAGAGGTGTGCACAACAGTGGAGCAGGTGTGGAGTGTGTTCCAATCACCTAATGCTCCTATTTGCAAAAGCTGTCCCCCTTACCAATTGGTGTTCCAGAGCGGGCAGAGTCTTAAAGAGGCAGACCCCTACTGATGAACAAAATGGAGGAGCTTGTAAATCAGCTCATATTGGCAAATGTTAACAAGAGACTAAGCGCCCAGCTATAAGCTGACTGAAGCGCACCAGGCTTCCTTAAAGGGACAGCAGCAAATTAATCTGATACAAGCCCTGTTAGAGAAGCAGATGGTGGCGCAGGGGTCAATTTGCAACTCCAAGGTGTATCCTAAACTTAAAGGCTTAGAATGACCATGACGGTCCAATGCCTTCCTGCACTGAACTGTTTGTTTGCTGCCTTGAATAAAAGTGCAGGACAAACCTCTCTGGACTGTTCCTGAGTGTTCCTGTCTCATGCATAATTTACTACTGCCACTACTAGTTGAGCCTGTCACCTTAATAATATGTATTTTTTACAAAATACTCATGGCTGTGATTGAATAATATTATCAATATGTATAAAATGTGTTTTTATTGAAGATAGATAGATAGATAGATAGATAGATAGATAGATAGATAGATAGATAGATAGATAGATAGATAGATAGATAGATAATTGTATAAATAATCAACTTTAATTTGTACAGTAATACCTTGGATTGCGAGCATAATTTGTTCCAGAAACATGCTTGTAATCCAAAGCACTTGTATATCAAAGCAAATTTCCCCATAAGAAATAATGGAAACTCAGATGATTCGTTCCACAACCATTTATTCATAAGACCTTCAGTGTATAGCCCATATAAAAAGATTATAGTAATTTGACCAGGTTGTGTAACCATAAAATGTCCATTTACAAATGGCAGCCTCCACAAGGGGATTAGAAGCAAAATCCATCAGGAGCTACAGAGTAAAAAAGAGAAGAGAGGCGCCTCTAAGTGTAGCAATATGGTTCAATTTAATGAAGGTACAACATTTAGCAACTCACATGGTTGATGATTAAAACAGGCACATCTAAGTAGGCAGGCAGGCATCCGGTGCAAAGCTGTCCACATAGACCATCCACCGCACTACCGGCTCTCACCGCTGTCAGTCTGCAATCGTGACTGGGAAGACTACCCTGCAGTAGCGTGATTTGAAAGCGAGGCTTGAACCGCACGTGGAGTGTAGCGTGGAAGGGATGACGTCAATGGTGGTGCGGAGGACGGTCTATGTAGACAGCTTTACCCCGGGTGCCTGTATACTTAGATGTGCCTCTTTTAATCATCAACCATGTGACTTGCTAAATGTTGTACCTTCATTAAATGTAACCATATTGCTACACCTAGAGGAGCTTCTGTTCTGTTTTATACTCAGTTGTGACATGATGCTACTTTTATATCAAGACATCGCTTGTATATCAAATCAAAATGTATTTAAAAATTTTGCTTGTCTTGCAAAACACTCTCAAACCAAGTTACTCTCAATCCAAGGTTTTACTGTATATGGAATATGAGCCAATTGTTGTTTTTTAACAGAATAATATTTTGCCGGGGGGGGGTGGCGTTTGCGGGCGCGAAGCACCACCTCCGTGAAATGAGTTTGCCACATCCCTGAAATTAGTTTTTGCAGGTTGGGATGTGTGAGTAGTAGATCAGATCAAGCACCGCAAAATACCATCATATTAAGTGGCAAAAACAGTGACTGAAAAAAAAAAAAAAATAATAATAATCTGCACAGCTTTGATTGGGATTTTAATTCCAATTTGGTTTTGTCCTTGTTGTTTGTCACCTCGTGTGATGGGGCATCCTGCAGCTTAACTTTTTTATCAGTAAAAACACTTTTTTCTTTTTACTTCAATAGCTTTATTGGTTTGACCAAGTAAAGGCACTTGGAGCCAATACAAAGGAGCATGACAGATAAATCTGCATACATTGAAAACAGGAAGATACAGAAAATAGTTTGACCTATAAGGAGGAAGAGAGACCAAACTAATGGGAGAAAGAGGATAACATCACATTGGGTCTTAGGATCTCTACAGTAGCATTAGTGTACCAAAAAAAATGTTATATGTACAGTATCTCACAAAAGTGAGTACACCCCTCACATTTTTCTAAATATTTTATTATATCTTTTCATGTGACAACACTGAAGAAATTACACTTTGCTACAATGTAAAGTAGTGAGTGTACAGCTTGTATAACAGTGTAAATTTGCTGTCCCCTCAAAATTACTCAACACACAGCCATTAATGTCTAAACCACTGGCAACAAAAGTGAGTACACCCCTAAGTGAAAATGTCCAAATTGGGCCCAATTAGCGATTTTCCCTCCTCTGTGTCATGTGACTCGTTAGTGTTACAAGGTCTCAGGTGTGAATGGGGAACAGGTGTGTTCAATTTGCTGTTATCGCTCTCACTCTCTCATACTGGTCACTGGAATTGCTGCTCTACATAAAGATGGCCTAGGCTATAAGAAGATTCCCAAGACCCTGAAACTGAGCTGCAGCACGGTGGCTAAGACCATACAGCAATTTACCAGGACGGGTTCCACCCAGAACAGGCCTAGCCATGGTCGACCAAAGATGCCATGCTCAGCGTCATATCCAGAGGTTGTCTTTGGGAAATAGACGTGCAAGTGCTGCCAGCATTGCTGCAGAGGTTGAAGGGGTGGGGGGTCAGCCTGTCAGTGCTCACACGATACACTGCACACTTCATCAAATTGGTCTGCATTAGACATGTGCAGGATGAAAAAATTTGTTTAGTTTAGTTTAGTTTCGATTCGTTATTTAACTAAACTCGTTTAGTTAAATTCGTTGCATTCGTTACATTCGTTTTCGGAATTTCTTTTGTTTCATATTCAAATTCGAAAAAATTCGACCGCATTCGAAAAAATTCGACCGTATTCGAAAAAAACTATCAAATTCAAAAAATTCTACCACATTCGAAAAAAACTGTCAAATTCGAAAAAATTCTACCATATTCGAAAAAAGCTGTCAGATTCGAAAAAAATTCTACCACATTCGAAAAAACGATAAAATTCGAAAAAATTCTACCGCATTCGAAAAAAACATTAACTGAATTTGAAAAAGTAAACTATATATAACCATTTTGCGAAATTTTAAATTCGTATAGAATGAAATCGAATTCCAATAGAAAAGATTAGGATAGAATAGAAAATATAAAAGAATAGCATAGAAAAACAATAGAACAGAATAGAAAAAAATATAATATATTGTATTCTAATCTTTTCTATTCTAATTCGAATTCATTCTGTACCAAATTCCAATTTCGGAAGATGGTTATATATATATTATATATTTTTTCTATTCTGTTCCATTGTTTTTCTATGCTATTCTTTTCTATTCTATTCTAAACTTTTCTATTCGAATTTGAATTAATTCTATGTGAAATTCGAATTTCGGAAGATGGCTTTTAAAATTTGAATTTCGTATAGAATGAATTAGAATTTGAATAGAAAAGATTAGAATAGAAAATAATAGAAATAGAATAGACTAGAAAAACAATAGAATATATATATATATTATAGTTTTTTCTATTCTGTTTCATTGTTTTTCTATCAAAACTATCAAATTCAAAAAATTCTACCACATTCGAAAAAAACTGTCAAATTCGAAAAAATTCTACCATATTCGAAAAAAGCAATAGAATATATATATATATTATAGTTTTTTCTATTCTGTTTCATTGTTTTTCTATGCTATTTTTTTTATTCTACTCTAAACTTTTCTACTTGAATTTGAATTCATTCTATACGAAATTCGAATTTCGGAAGATGGCTTCTGAAATTCGAATTTCGTATAGAATGAATTCGAATTTGAATAGAAAATAACAGAAAATAATAGACTAGAAAAACAATAGAACAGAACAGAATAAAATATAATATATATATTATATGTTATTCTATTCTGTTCTATTGTTTTTCTAGTCTATTCTTTTCTATTGAAATTCAAATTCATTTTATACGAAGTTCGAATTTCGGAAGATGGTTTTATATTTCATATTTTATTTTTATATATATATATATATATATATATATTATATTTTTTCTATTCTGTTCTATTGTTTTTCTATTATTTTCTATTATATTCTAATCTTTTCTATTTGAATTCAAATTCATTCTATACAAAATTTTATTTTCTAATAGAAAAGAATAGAATAGAAAAACAATAGAACAGTAGAACAGACTAGAAATAAATAATATAAATATATATATATATATATATATATATATATATATATATATATATATATATATATATATATATATATATATATATATATATATATATATATAACCATCTTCCGAAATTGGAATTTGGTACAGAATGAATTTGAATAGAAACGATTAGAATAGAATATATATTTTTTTTTTCTATTCTGTTCTATTGTTTTTCTATGCTATTCTTTTATATTATTTTCTGTTCTATTCTTCTATTCTTAATCTTTTCTATTTGAATTCATCCTGTACCAAATTCCAATTTCGGAAGATGGTTTTATATATATATATACATATATATATATATATATATATATATATATATATATAATTTTTTTCTATTCTATTCTGTTCTATATTTTAGAATAGATTAGAATAAAATAGAAAAGAATAGAAAAGAATAGAAAAAGCAATAGACCAGCATAGAAAAAAAAAAAATATATATATATATATAACCATATTCCGAAATTTGAATTTCTTATAAAATGAATTCGAATTTGAATAGAAAAGATTAGAATAGAGTAGAAGAGAAAAGACTAGAAAAACAATAGAACAGAATAGAATAAAATATATATATTATATTTTATTCTGTTCTGTTCTATTGTTTGTCTAGTCTATTATTTTCTATTCAAATTCGAATTAATTCTATACGAAATTCCACTTTCAGAAGCCCTCTTCCGAAATTCGAATTTCGTATAGAATGAATTCAAATTTGAATAGAAAAGTTTATAATAGAATAGAAAAGAATAGCATAGAAAAACAATGAAACAGAATAGAAAAAAATTATATATATATATATATATATATATATATAAAACATCTTCCAAAATTCGAATTTCATATAGACCGAAATCAAATTTGAATATAAAAGATTAGAATAGAATAGAAAATAACAGAAAAGAATAGACTAGAAAAACAATAGAACAGAATAGAAGAAAATATAATATATATATTATATTTTCTTCTATTCTGTTCTACTGTTTTTTCTAGTCTATTCTTTTCTATTATTTTCTGTTCTAATCTTTTCTATTCAAATTCGAATTCATTCTATATGAAATTTAAACTTCAGAAGCCATGTTCCGAAATTCGAATTTCGTATAGAATGAATTTGAATTGAAAAGACTATTATAGAATATAAAATAATAGAAAAGAGAAGCATAAAAAAACAATAGAAGAGAATAAAAAAAAATATATATATACATATATATATATATATATATATATATATATATATATATATATATATATATATATATATATATATATATATATATATATATATATATATATTCTATTGCTTTATTATTTTATATTCTATCTTATTGTTTTTTTTAGAAAAACGTTTTCTATTTTTTTCGAATTCGATTCGAATTTGGTTTCGAATTTGATTTGAATTTGTCTTCAAATTCGATTCAAATAAGTTTTCGAATTCGATTCAAATATGTTTTCGAATTCGTTCGTTTTTTTCGGATTCATTTAAATTCTTTACTTTTGTAATTCGGAGATTCGGATGCATCCAAATTTCCGAATTATGAAAAATTCGTCCGAATTTCGATTCAGAATGAAACAGAATGCACATGCCTAGTCTGCATGGCTGTCGTCCCAGAAGGAAGCCTCTTCTAAAGATGATGCACAAGAAAGCCCGCAAACAGTTTGCTGAAGACAAGCAGACTAAGGACATGGATTACTGGAACCATGTCCTGTGGTCTGATGAGACCAAGATAAACTTACTGTATTTGGTTCAGATGGTGTCAAGCGTGTGTCGTGGCAACTAGGTGAGGAGTACAAAAAGCCAAGTATGTCTTGCCTATAGTTAAGCATGGTGGTGGGAGTGTCATGGTCTGGGGTTGCATGCTGCAGGCACTGGGGAGCTACAGTGAACTGAAGCAGATACTACAATACTGAAACAGAGTATGATCCCCTCCCTTCAGAGACTGGGCCGCAGGGCAGTATTCCAACATTATAATGACACCAAACACAAGATGACCACTACCTTGCTAAGGAAGCTGAGGGTAAAGGTGATAGACTGGCCAAGCATGTTTGCAGACCTAAACCCTATTGAGCATCTACGGGGCATCCTCAAACAGAGGGTGGAGGAGCACAAAGTCTCTAACATCCACCAGCACCGTAATATCGTCATGGAGGAGTGGAAGAGGACTCCAGTGGCAACCTGTGAAGCTCTGGTGAACTCCATGCCCAAGAGGTTTAAGGCAGTGCTAGGAAATAATGGTGGCCACACAAAATATTGACACTTTGGGCCCAATTTAGACATTTTCACTTAGGGTGTACTCACTTTTGTTGCCAGCGGTTTAGACATTAATGGTTGTGTGTTGAGTTAGGGGACAGCACATTTACACTGTTATACAAGCTGTACAGTCACTACTTTACATTGTAGCAAAGTGTAATTTCTTCAGTGTTGTCACATGAAAAGATATACTAAAATATTTACAAAAATGTCAGGGGTGTACTCACTTTGGGAGATACCGTGTGCAGGTAAGTAGACTGGAAAAAGAGACTAGAGAAAGCTCAGGATAGCATTACGAACCTGTAGGAGGATAGCATCCAGGACATAGAAACTGATCAGTGCAGAAACAGGTAGAAAGCAGGTAAAGGGAAATGGGAGAGGTGGGGGTGGGGGAGTATCTCGGGCACATCCTGCGGTCTGGTCCTATTGATCATGTTGTTGAAATAAAGTTGTTTATGGAAGCAATAGGGATTTGCCAAAGTGGGGAGGAAAATAATGGGCTCAACTCTAGTGTTGACGACCCTGCACCCTCTGTCTTCCCACCATCCTTGAGCCCGCTACCCCAACACCCCCTTCAATAAAAGAATATATATATATATATATATATATATATATGTGCATTCTTTCTGTTAGGGGTCTTCTGGCTGGTCTGATGACTTCAAAGGTCCTTCATTTCTACTCTGTCAATGGCCTTTGGTCAGTTGTTACAGCTGCATTGAAAAGTGTTTATGTAATGACACAGGAGCACCATTCAGTGAAGTAGCATTCTGAAATCAAGCTAGCGTACTGAGGTGCACCCAGGGGCATGATACCACGGGCTCAGAGATGGTGCGTTAATTGACACTGTCTATCACCCAGTAGGCTGGTGGCATTTATTAAATCTCTTTTCCCAGAGTTCTGTTTGTTGTAAATTAACCCTTATTAATGTTGTTACTTTTTTAAAAAAAATCTTACATCCTTCTTAATACTCAAAACTTTACCCCATATTCCATGCATGCATTTACTTGTAATGAACACAGGAATAAAACTATAACATCATTTTATGTGTATCTCCTTTTTTTATAAATTCCTTCGCCTACTGTAATTTTTTTTTTCTCCATCTGTGTTTTGCTCAAATTTATTCCATAGAATGCATAGGGGCAATGTTAGCACCGTTGCTTAGGGACAAAAGCTTAGATTTTTTCAATATTAAAGCTGAATTCAAGGCTGCTATTGCAAATATCAAATCTAAGTACTGATGAAACCCCTGAAATCAGTACAGTACTTAGACTTGGAGTAAGTGGGACAGAAGTAGGAACCAATCAGAAATGGTAAATGCATTTATGCTAACAAGGAACATGCTGACAGAGGAATATAGCAACGCTAAATGGTGACCTGCTGTCACTCTTTCACGCTCCAATCACAGCTGGGGGGAGGCAGGAAGGTGTCCTAGATTTATTGCTTAACTACAGCAGAGAAAAGTCAGGTCACCATCCCAACTCTGCAGTCTGGCTGAGCTTTGTAAGTTATTGGACAGAAAAACAAATCCTTTAATAGGTAAGATATCTCTCATATATATTTCAGTGGAGTATTTAGCTGTATGCCTGGCATTCAGCTTTAAATATCATGTACCATCTGTCACAATTCTGCATGTTGTCATTTTAAAAATTCATTGAGTTTTAATCATTTACATAACTTTTACGTCATGAGCAAACTTGGAAACACTACTTTGTATTTAATTACCTAGCTCATGAAAAGACTGTGTAGCCCTTACCCCAAAGGAGCCTCTGTTTCTTGGGTCCCCTGTTCCAGTGCCGAAGACTCTCTGAGCAGCACAACACTCACCGACACACTTGGGCTGAACAGTGTATATTTTTTGAATTAACACATAATAATATAACACCCAAAAAGAGATGGAAGAACAGTTAATAAGACTTCAACAAGCAAACAACTAGTTGTAAATAGCGTGTGACTTAGTAAATAACCACTGGACCAATGAATGACCACTAATCCCCAGGGCTTTTTTTCAGCAGGAACTAGGGGGAACTCAATTGCACCACCTCTGGCTCAGACCCTGCGCTCCCTGCTCACCACTATCACTTGGTAACACTGAAGTCCAGCTTCTGCGTTTACAAGTGATAGCTTATCTCCCAGTAGCTCCTACAGGTCAGATCTGCGCAGATCCCACTGAGTGCCGGACAGGGACCAGGGAGATACAGAACAGGTGCCCAGGGTTCAGTGCAGTCATGGGCAGGAGAGGGTGGTGCGTGGTAGGTAGGGATGAGCTTCGAGTTCGAGTCGAACTCATGTTCGACTCGAACATTGGCTGTTCGCAAGTTCGCCGAACAGCGAACAATTTGGGGTGTTCGCGGCAAATTCGAATGCCGCGGAACACCCTTTAAAAGTCTATGGGAGAAATCAAAAGTGCTAATTTTAAAGGCTTATATGCAAGTTGTCATAAAAAGTGTTTGGGGACCTGGGTCCTGCCCCAGGGGACATGGATCAATGCAAAAAAAAGTTTTAAAAACGGCCGTTTTTTCAGGAGCAGTGATTTTAATAATGCTTAAAGTCAAACAATAAAAGTGTAATATCCCTTTAAATTTCGTACCTGGGGGGTGTCTATAGTATGTCTGTAAAGCGGCGCATGTTTCCTGTGTTTAGAACAGTCTGACAGCAAAATGACATTTCGAAGGAAAAAAAAGCCATTTAAAACTACCCGCGGCTATTGCATTGCCGACAATACACATAGAAGTTCATTGATAAAAACGGCAAGGGAATTCCCCACAGGGCAACCCCGAACCAAAATTAAAAAAAAAAAAAAATGACGTGGGAGACCCCCTAAATTCCATACCAGGCCCTTCAGGTCTGGTATGGATATTAAGGGGAACCCCGGCCAAAATTTAAAAAAAAAATGACGTGGGGTTCCCCCTAAATTCCATACCAGATCCTTCAGGTCTGGTATGTATTTTAAGGGGAACCCCGCGCCAAAAAAAAAAATGGCGTGGGGTCCCCCCCAAAAATCCATACCAGAACCTTATCCGAGCACGCAACCTGGCAGGCCGCAGGAAAAGAGGGGGGACGAGAGTGCGCCCCCCCCTCCTGAACCGTACCAGGCCACATGCCCTCAACATTGGGAGGGTGCTTTGGGGTAGCCCCCCCCAAAACACCTTGTCCCCATGTTGATGAGGACAAGGGCCTCATCCCCACAACCCTGGCCGGTGGTTGTGGGGGTCTGCGGGCGGGGGGCTTATCGGAATCTGGAAGCCCCCTTTAACAAGGGGACCCCCAGATCCCGCCCCCCCCTGTGTGAAATGGTAAGGGGGTACTTACCCCTACCATTTCACTAAAAAACTGTCAAAAATGTTAAAAATGACAAGAGACAGTTTTTGATAATTCCTTTATTTAAATGCTTCTTCTTTCTTCTATCTTCCTTCATCTTCTTCTGGTTCTTCTGGCTCTTCTGGTTCTTCCTCCGGCGTTCTCATCCAGCATCTCCTCCGCGGCGTCTTCTATCTTCTTCTCCTCGGGCCGCTCCGCACCCATGGCATGAGGGGAGGCTCCCGCTCTTCTCTTCATCTTCTTCTTCATCCTCTTCTCTTCTTTCTTCTTCTCTTCTTCATTTTCTTTTCCGGGTCGCCCCGCGTCCATGCTGGCATGGAGGGAGGCTCCCGCTGTGTGACGGCGTCTCTTCGTCTGACGGCTCTTAAATAACGGGGGCGGAGCCAACCAGTGCCCCCGCCCCCCTCTGACGCACGGTGACTTGACGGGACTTCCCTGTGACGTCACGGGGAATGCCACAGGGAAGTCCCGTGCGTCAGAGGGGGCGGGGTCACCGGGTGTCCCCGCCCCCTGTTATTTAAGAGCCGTCAGACGAAGAGACGCCGTCACACAGCGGGAGCCTCCCTCCATGCCAGCATGGACGCGGAGCGGCCCAGAGAAGAAAATGAAGAAGAGAAGAAGAAAGAAGAGAAGAGGATGAAGAAGAAGATGAAGAGAAGAGCGGGAGCCTCCCCTCATGCCATGGGTGCGGAGCGGCCCGAGGAGAAGAAGATAGAAGACGCCGAGGAGGAGATGCTGGATGAGAACGCCGGAGGAAGAACCAGAAGAGCCAGAAGAACCAGAAGAAGATGAAGGAAGATAGAAGAAAGAAGAAGCATTTAAATAAAGGAATTATCAAAAACTGTCTCTTGTCATTTTTAACATTTGACACTTTTTTAGTGAAATGGTAGGGGTAAGTACCCCCTTACCATTTCACACGGGGGGGGCGGGATCTGGGGGTCCCCTTGTTAAAGGGGGCTTCCAGATTCCGATAAGCCCCCTGCCCGCAGACCCCCACAACCACCGGCCAGGGTTGTGGGGATGAGGCCCTTGTCCTCATCAACATGGGGACAAGGTGTTTTGGGGGGCTACCCCAAAGCACCCTCCCAATGTTGAGGGCATGTGGCCTGGTACGGTTCAGGAGGGGGGGCCGCACTCTCGTCCCCCCTCTTTTCCTGCGGCCTGCCAGGTTGCGTGCTCGGATAAAGGTCTGGTATGGATTTTTGGGGGGACCCCACGCCGTTTTTTTTTTTTTTTGCGCGGGGTTCCCCTTAAAATCCATACCAGACCTGAAGGGTCTGGTATGAAATTTAGGGGGAACCCCACGTCATTTTTTTTTTTAAATTTTGGCCGGGGTTCCCCTTAATATCCATACCAGACCTAAAGGGCCTTGTATGGAATTTAGGGGGACTCCCACATCATTTTTTTTTTTTAAATTTTGGTTCGGAGTTTCCCTGTGGGGAATTCCCATGCCGTTTTTATCAATGAACTTCTATGTGTTTTGTCGGCAATGCAATAGCCGCGGGTAGTTTTAAATGTTTTTTCCTTCGAAATGTCATTTTGCTGTCAGATTGTTCTAAACACAGGAAACATGCGCCCTTTTACAGGCATACTATAGACACCCCCCAGGTACGAAATTTAAAGGGATATTACACTTTTATTGTTTGACTTTAAGCATTATTAAAATCACTGCTCCTGAAAAAACGTCCGTTTTTAAAACTTTTTTTTGCATTGATCCATGTCCCCTGGGGCAGGACCCGGGTCCCCAAACACTTTTTATGACAATAACTTGCATATAAGCCTTTAAAATTAGCACTTTTGATTATTCATGTTCCTGTCCCATAGACTTTAACGGTGTTCGCGTGTTCGAGCGAACTTTTTTCCTGTTCGCATGTTCTGGTGCGAACCGAACAGGGGGGTGTTCGGCTCATCCCTAGTGGTAGGCTGCACCCTCTGTGGTCTAATTTTTTTCTCTGGTGACCAGTTGTTGATGTTTCTACTGCATGATCTCCCTTGCAAGTAACTGTAGTATAGTATAGTATGCTGGGAGGTACTACAGCCAGATAGGTGTTTCAGCTTAATATTGCAACAAAGGTAAAACATATGTAGCGCTGGTAGATTTACACTCTACCGCCGATTAGGTAAATTTAGTAAATTGTGTGTTAGGAAGGTTAAAAGTTCGCCTCTGTTCCAGCTTGGCTGACGTTGTGTGTACTTCCGTGCTGACCGGTGGGTGTCGCTGTTACCATTAGTCAGTGTTGGAAGGGCAACGTGTCGAAGTGTATAGATGCTCCTCTGTCCCGGAGGCATGCTCGGTGGAGGTGGTCCTCCGAGTTGCATTCTGGGAAGGGGGTATTTATGGGACAGACGCCATATTTTGGGGATTCTTTTTTACAGCCACCTGCTGTCCCTCCTGGCCGACAGGTATGCGTTAAGGAGCTACCTTGTGGTCCTCCGATCGGGAGGCCCACGATGCTGCGGCGCAGGGGTGGGCCCAGAGGTTTGTCTGGGGCCTACCACCGTGGCCGAGGAATGGTCCTGAGCTGGCGGTCCTGTGTGACGAAGCTGGACAGCCGAGGAGATCCTAGAGAAGGACCCGTCTTGGAGAGATCGCGCAGCGTGCGGGTCTATAGAGGGGCCTGGTGACTCGGTTGCAGGACTTATCCAAAAGAAGTAATTCTACAGCGTAGTGTCGCCAGTTCGGCTTAAAGGTTCAGGCACTGTGACTGACTGTTCACTGCAGAAGATCTGATACATCCTGTGGCAGAGAATCGTACAGATTTACACCCCCAAACAAGTCTGTGGCAGAGACTTTAGATTCGCGCTGCGTACTGGCTGCTAGACCGATGAGAGAGGCCTATCCAGACGAGCAAGAGTGTATCCCATGAGGGGAATGCATTTCACATAATTATCTGAATTCTCCCGGGACATTTGTTGCCAAGATCTTATAAGAAGATATTTGAGTTTCTCCTGAAGGTTTCCTTTTCCGCCTCTTTCCTGCTACTTCCTAAAGTTTGACTGTTTAATAAAGCATTGAAAACGTACTCCAGTGTGTGTGCGTGTGTCGTCCAGCAGTAAACTCAACGGAACCCCTAGACCCGGTGCCGGTGAAACAGAGGGAAGCAAAGTGAAGGTAACAGACCTGCTTAAACCAGCAGCTCCACCGTGAGTTATTGCTACACATATGACAGATGGTGGAGCTTTTTAAGGAGGGGGGAGATGAGGGCAGTGGAGGGAGGGGTTGTATGCAAAGGGAAGAGCTACTATTTGATGCCATTTGGCAGGTATGTGTGTGTGGCGGGCATGGTTGAGTTCCTGCACCTATTTTCTGAGACAAATAGCCCCGCTAATCCTTATATAGTCAGGAGGTTGTAACTAAAGGGCAATGCTAGGATAGTGGCCCAACAGTCTCTGGCAATCTCTCTCTCAATGGTTACTGTATTGGGGCCCAAATCCAACACTGGAGCTCTTACATGTAAGTCTCTCTGAACCCGGGTATAAGTGCCTAAACTGTGTCTCAATTGGGCAACACTGTTCCTTTAATAAGGTGGCAGTAGTTTATGGCCAGCAGCCCTCTCCTAGGGTGACAGATCTCCTCCAGCCCTCTGTCCGGGGCTCAGAAATTCCAGCTGTAGTGATATCCAACCCATGACCAGGCAGTGATACCAGACTAGACAGTGGCATTCGCACAGACCAGAAGATGTCAGCAACTCAGCCTCTCTGTGTCCCCGACACTGCAGCAAATTGTTTCATCTGCTGCACTGTGTGTACTCTACAACATCCTCCCAATGACTGTCTCCAGCTCAGGAACAGTCCTTCTTTTCTACAGTCAATCTACAAGACAGGTTTAGTCTCTCTAGGTACTACATCCGCTACAAGTCATAGACCCCCCCCCCCCAGCATGCATTGTCCTTCACAGTAGTTCAGTTTCCTTTTCTGTTTGCTTCCCCTGGGTGGTGGGCAGGGTTTCCTTGGGCTACACACACAGCCCTGCATCAGCATTATGGTCCTGTTCTCCTCTCCTCAACAGTTTGCGAGGGGGAGAGGAGACATGGGGGCAGCAGTAGTAACATGGTCCATGTTGCCAAGCAGGCCAATGCTGTAGATCAAGCAGCTGAGGACCACAGGGCTACAACTGAAAAGAAATGGACCCAATACTAATCTTTGAGGCAAATCAATGCTGCCTTTTTTAAGGTCTGTTTTGAATATGTTGCATTAACAACCAGCATTTGTTTTTTTGTGCTTCAGTTAGATATCTGTCCAAGTACAAACAACAACTTTTCCAAAATACTCCCGCCAGCGAGCCTTCATGTTTGGAGCATTTAAAAAGCACAGAAGGTGCTCAGACCTTGAATTTGAGTGCAGAGTCCCCAAGGGATATGAGAAATTGTGGGCAGTTTGATACTTCAGTTGTGAATTGTGGGCATATTTCTGCACCTAATGCCGCGTACACACGAGCGGACTTTTCGTCGGACTGAACTCCGAAGGACTTTTCAATGGAGTTCTGACAGAGTTCCGATGAAACTGACTTGCCTACACATGATCCCACCAATGTCTGATAGTTTTGAACGTGATGACGTATGACTGGACTAGAAAAGGAAGTTCAATAGCTAGTAGCCAATAGCTGCCCTTGCGTCGTTTTTGGTCCGTCAAACTAGCATACAGACGAACGTTTTTTTCGAAGGGCATCGAGTCCGTCGGAAAGATTTGAAACATGTTCTATTTCTAAGGTCCGTCAGATTTTTCGACAGTAAAGGTCCGATGAAGCCCACACACGATCGGAATGTCCGACGGATTCGTTCCATCGCACCTTTTCTGCCTGGAAAGTCCACTCATGTGTATGCGGCATTAGAGTCAGCTGCAATGTACAACTGCCCATAGTAATGAATGGCAGTATGCTAGTTGTATGCAGATATATGTTGTGCTTGCATAAACTCACACATAGGTGTAAATCTCAGAATGTGGTTTTTGCATGCCCCTGGATATACACCCATGAGCGCGTTTACACAATGACAGCATACACCCACCCATAGTGCTTACATATAAACTTGGAGCACAAAGCTAGAAGATGACAGATATCCCTGACATTGTCCAGAATGTGGGAGCAGGCACCCGCACACAAATTTAGGAGTGTAGGCATATGCAAGATGATATGCCGCTCAAATCGACTCGGTGCCTCAAATATGAATGTAACTGTGTATGGCCTCAGCAAGCGCTGCTCCAGCCATGCACTCTGATGCATTTCGGTGCAAAACATGTGGGGAGCGTAGCTGGAGCAGCACTGGCTGAGGCCATACACAGTTAAATTCATATTTGAAGCACCGAGTATTTTGAGCGGCATCGCATTTTGCATATACACACCTATAGCGAGAGTAAAGCCATTCATTATTATGGGTATCTATACACTGCAGCTGTTTCTCCCAGGCGTAGTAATTTGCCCTCAGATGTATGTCAGAAGCCTTAAACCACCTGCATTTATGAGGCTCAGGCAGTATGCCTCTCCAGTATCTACCAAGAAAAATTGAAATATCTTTTTTTATTAGATTTATTTGCTTCGTAAATAAACATCAAGAACATGATGTGAACCATTGCTTGGAATATAGAGGAAGAAGATGGCAATGCCAAGGACTGATTATTGTGTCAAAAATGCAGTGGTGCATAACTTATTAGAGCTGGCCTAATTTGCCATAACTATTTTTACCTATGTATTGTATTTCTGTGTTAGTGTGTCAGTAGAAAAGGGCGCATATTGGAGCTACCATTTTTTTTTTTTTTTGCAAAAATATTACAATACAATAAGATGCCCTTACAGAAAGAAACTAACATTATTGTTTCATTTTCTAGTAGAAAAGTATGAGCTCTGTGTAGGCAATGAGCCCAGTGCTTAATTGGGCAAATAACTAGCAGGTGCTCTTTATCAATGACATACTGGGGTTTATTTACTAAAGGCAAATCCACTTTGCACTACACGTGCACTTGGAAGTGCAGTCGCTATAGATCTGGAGGGGACATGCAAAGAAAATAAAAAACAGAATTTTTGCTTGTACCTGATTGGATGATAAAATCAGCAGAGCTTCCCCTCATTTCAGATCTTCCCCTCAGATCTACAGCGACTGCACTTCCAAGTGCACTTGTAGTGCAAATTGGATTTGCCTCTAGTAAATAAACCCCACTGTGTGGTTGACCCAAACTGATTAACTGAAACAAACAGCTGTGTAGAGGGAATAAAACTGGGCAAGGGACAACCATGATAAAAGGGTGGGAGCACGGTAGGTATGGTGGTTTAAGGTGAGCATTCCATTGAAAGATGGTCATTCTGCAATATAATAGTTTCTACTAAGCTGAAATGTTATGGAAGGCAGGTGTTTGCCAATGTGCTGTTCAAGATTTTCTTCAGAATCAATACAAACCAGCAAGGAACCAGTGTGGCCCTGGTATACCCATGAACAGTCTGGAGAAGTCCTATCAGAAGTGATCTTCATAGAAGACTTCCACCCAGAAAGCTATTTTCTAAGGCCCCTTTCACACATTCGGATCGTTCAGGTCCGCCTGTCAGTTTTTCAGGTGGACCTGAACGGACGCTCCATTCCCCTCTATGGAGCGACAGATGTCAGCAGTATCATCCAATCTGCTCCGATCCGCTAAATCTAGATGGATGGAAACCCTATTTTTTATCCGTCTGGTGGATCACATTGGTAGAAAACGGACAGGCTGATCCGTTTTCATCTGATCCCCCATAGAGGAGAGTGGAGCTTTGACAGGTCCGTCCCTGCACAGAGAGCAGAGACGGACCTGTCATCCGTCAGCTCAGCTGGGATCATTGGAGCGATCCCCACTGAGAAAACGGAGTCCGTGAAAATGGACATACAACTGTGAAAGAGCCCTAAGGCTGCATTCACACTAGTGTGAATTAGATGTGGATTCCTCCACATCCAATTCACATGACATGAAATTGTGACCCGCTCACAATGGAGCGGTTCACACATCTCCGTGGCAGCTGCGAAGCGAATTGCACAGGGGTCCTATGTGTCTTTGGCTCAGTTTTAGGTCCGAATTCAGGCAAAAATGTATGCCTGATTCATCCCTGAAACAGAGAACGGGGATGCACAGGATCCCTGCCGTGAGCCGCATGCAAAGACAGTGTGAACCCAGCCTAAAGGTGGAAACAAAACAAGGAAACTCACCTACACATAAGGACTAGGGTGCAAAAAGAAAAGTCAGCAGGTGATCTGACTGATGAGTTTAAATGTCAAATATTTGGCTTCTAATGGTTGTTTTACAAGGACGACACTGTTTATCATCTGTCAAATGCACTCATTATCGTCAAATGCTCGGCTCACAGGTGTAGAGCGTTTTTTTAAACTACAAAACCCCCCCTTGAAATTAAAAAACAACAACAACAAAAAATGGAAAATTGTATACTCACCTTTCCCTAATTTTCCTTTCCTGTCGCATCTCATGGCAGCATACACCTATGGGTTGTGGCTCCGCCCCCGCAACCTGATAGGACCGCGTAGCTATTAAACTCTGAGAGAGCCCCTGCCCCAGCATTCTCTGTATATATATACCTCACCTCAGATGGGTGGGCATTTGTTTGCTGCCATGAGATGCGACAGGAAAGGAAAATTACGGAAAGGTGAGTATACAATTTTCCGTTTTCCTGTCGCATCATGGCAGCATACACCTATGGGGAATAACTCGCAAACTGGGTGGGTATGAGTAAAATATACGTTTTATTTGGAAGGTATTGAGGAGTTAGCCTGAATAATTGCTCTCCCAAATTCGACCGTGGACAATCTAGCAGAGTCCACTTTATAATGAGAAATAAAGATGGTTTTTGAAGACCAATTGGCTGCTTTGCAGATGGTTTCGGCTGATACCCTGCAGTAGGCCGCCCAGGAGGTCGCCATTGCCCTTGTGGAGTGTGCCCTTAAGCCCTCAGGTACTCGTGTGTTGTTAGATGCGTAAGCTCTTTTAATGATCTTCACCAACCATGCTGCGATGGTGCGAGAGGTTGCTGCTTGTCCTCTTCTAAAGCCATGAGGAATGACTAGTAGGTTCTCTGTCTTCCTCAGATCGCTGGTTGCCAAGAGGTAGGCCTGGATATTAGCCTTTATATCAAGTGGGTGTGGATCACCCTGTTCTGTGGAGACGGTGGGGAGACATAGCTCTTGGTTAAAGTGGAAAGACGATGACACCTTTGGGATGAAGCGATCCGATGGTTTTAAGACTACTTTGTCTGGATATAACATTAGGTATGGTTCCTTAGCCTGTAAGGCCTGAATTTCCGATACCCTTTTGGCTGATGTAATTGCTATTAGGAAGGTGACCATGAGAGTTAGGTCCCACAGGGAAACGTCCTCTAACGGAAAAAATGGCTCATGGGATAAGGCTTCCAACACTACCGAAAGATCCCATGTCGGGAAGGAAGGTTTTCTAGGTGGTCTCAACTTTAGGCAGGCCTTCTGAAATTGGATGATAAGAGGTTCTTGAGCCCATTTCACTCCTGTCATGGCAGACAGGGCTGATACATGTACCTTCAGGGTACTAGACCTAAGACCTTTATCTAGTCCTAGCTGGAGAAACTCGAGGATCTGAGCAACTGATGGAGATGCCGGGTTCCAGGATTGCCGTTGTGCGATTGGGAGAAAACTCTCCCAGACCCTTTTATAGGTTTTATTGGTCGTGCATTTCCTGGCCTGAAGGAGAGTGTCTACCACTTTCTGGGAGCATCCTTGGACTAAGAACCTAGTCCTTTCAATCTCCAGGCTGTTAGATGCAACCTCTCCGGAAATGGGTGAAGGAGTTGCCCCTGCGACAGTATATCTGCTGTCATTGGGAGTGTCAGTGGTTCTGCTGTGCTCAATTGGAGGAGCGTCGTAAACCATGGTTGTCTCGGCCAAAATGGGAGGACTGCTAACACTGTGGATTTCGACCTCTTGAATCTGAGTAAGAATCTCGGAATGAGTGGCGTTGGCGGAAAGATGTACCCCAAACGGACGTTCCAGTCGTGCTGTAGGCAATCCGTGCCTTCTGCTGATGGGAAAGGAATTCTGGCTAGATACCTCTGGCATTTCGTGTTGACCGGTGTTGCTGCCAGTTCTATATCCGGTATCCCCCAGGTTTGGGTTGTGAGGGTAAAGGCTTGGTGACTTAAAGCCCACTCGTTGTTTGATACAAAGGTCCATCTTAGAGAGTCGGCTAGTTGGTTTTGAACTCCTGGAACATACGTTGCCGTTAATCCCGACAGGTTCAGCTGTCCCACTCGAAGACTGGATGGACTTCCTGCATCATGGAGCGACTCCTGGTGCCCCCTTGCCTGTTGATATAGGCAACTGCCACCCTGTTGTCCAATTTTAGCAGGACTTCTTTCCCCCTGAGGAGGAGGCTGAAGGCTAATGCCGCGTACACACGGTCGGACTTTCCGGCATACTTGGTCCGGCACACTTTCCGACGGACTTTGTCCGCCAGGTGCGCCGGACTTTAAAACGGACGGACTTGCCCACACACGCCGGGACTTTCCGGCGGGCTAAGTCCGCCCGTCTTTCCGACGGACTTTCGCCGGAGTTCCGGCGGACTTTCAGAATGAACGGACTTGCCCACACACGGCCAAGTCAGTTAATTTTGAACGTGACTCAGGTGCGACGGGACTAGCAAAGGATGTCAATCTTGCCGCTTTTATCGGCGAGATTGACACCTTGCGAGCCCTGTTGCGGGGCATGCCAGGCCCTTAGGTCTGGTATGGGTTATAAAGGGAAGCCCCTACGCCGAAAAAACGGCGTGGGGTCCCCCCTAAAATCCATACCAGACCCCGATCCGAGCACGCAGCCTGGCCGGTCAGGAAAGGGGGTGGGGACGAGCGAGCGCCCCCCCCCTCCTGAACCGTACCAGGCCGCATGCCCTCAACATGGGGGGGTGGGTGCTTTGGGGGAGGGGGGCGCCCTGCGGGCCCCCCCACCTCAAAGCACCTTGTCCCCATGTTGATGAGGACAAGGGCCTCTTCCCGACAACCCTGGCCGTTGGTTGTCGGGGTCTGCGGGTGGGGGGCTTATCGGAATCTGGGAGCCCCCTTTAATAAGGGGGCCCCCAGATCCCGGCACCCCACCCTATGTGAATGAGTATGGGGTACATGGTCCCCCTACCCCTTCACCTAGGGAAAAATTGTAAGTAATAAAACACACTACACAGATTTTTAAAATATTTTATTAAACAGCTCCGGGGGTGGGGATCTTCCTCCGGCTTCGGGGGGTCTTCTTCCGGCTTCGGGGGTCCCTCCGCTTCATCTTCTCCCGGCGTCCGGTTGGTTCTTCTCCGCTCTCTTCTCCCGGTGTTCCAGTTCTTCGGCCGGCTCCTCTGCTGTGTTCAGGTAGCTCTCTTGCCAGCAGAGGTCCGGACTTCTGAGCTGCTGGGCTTCTTCTCTTCTCTTCTCTTCTCTTCTCTTCCCCCAGATGTTGACACGACGCTCTCTCCGGCTGGACTGGTCTCCGAGGGCTGCGTTGTGACTTATATAGGCGGAGACCCCGCCCCCATATGATGTCACAGTCCCTGGGCATGCTGGGACTGTGACGTTTTAGGGGGCGGGGTCGACCCCGCCCCCTAAAACGTCACAGTCCCAGCATGCCCAGGGACTGTGACATCATATGGGGGCGGGGTCTCCGCCTATATAAGTCACAACGCAGCCCTCGGAGACCAGTCCAGCCGGAGAGAGCGTCGTGTCAACATCTGGGGGAAGAGAAGAGAAGAGAAGAAGCCCAGCAGCTCAGAAGTCCGGACCTCTGCTGGCAAGAGAGCTACCTGAACACAGCAGAGGAGCCGGCCGAAGAACTGGAACACCGGGAGAAGAGAGCGGAGAAGAACCAACCGGACGCCGGGAGAAGATGAAGCGGAGGGACCCCCGAAGCCGGAAGAAGACCCCCCGAAGCCAGAGGAAGATCCCCACCCCCGGAGCTGTTTAATAAAATATTTTTAAAATCTGTGTAGTGTGTTTTATTACTTACAATTTTTCCCTAGGTGAAGGGGTAGGGGGACCATGTACCCCATACTCATTCACATAGGGTGGGGTGCCGGGATCTGGGGGCCCCCTTATTAAAGGGGGCTCCCAGATTCCGATAAGCCCCCCGCCCGCAGACCCCGACAACCAACGGCCAGGGTTGTCGGGAAGAGGCCCTTGTCCTCATCAACATGGGGACAAGGTGCTTTGAGGTGGGGGGGGCCCGCAGGGCGCCCCCCTCCCCCAAAGCACCCACCCCCCCATGTTGAGGGCATGCGGCCTGGTACGGTTCAGGAGGGGGGGGCGCTCGCTCGTCCCCACCCCCTTTCCTGACCGGCCAGGCTGCGTGCTCGGATCGGGGTCTGGTATGGATTTTAGGGGGGACCCCACGCCGTTTTTTCGGCGTAGGGGCTTCCCTTTATAATCCATACCAGACCTAAGGGCCTGGTATGCCCCGCGCTCGCCGCAATAGGAAAATTTGTTTTTCCTATTGCAGCGAGCGCGAGATGCAATACCCTGCCCTCGCGTCGTATCTGGTCCGTCGGACCAGCATACACACGAGCGGCCTTTCCGTCGGACCAGCACACACACGAGCGGACTTTCCGCCCGAAACTGAGTCCGACGGAAAGATTTGAAACTTGGTTCAAATCTAGGTCCGGCGGGCTTTTCGGAAGAAGTCCGCCGGAAAAGTCCGCCGGCGCCCACACACGGGCGGATTGTCCGGCACACTCTGGTCCGCCGGACCAAGTATGCCGGAAAGTCCGACCGTGTGTACGCGGCATAACAGAGCTTGGAATGCTGCTTTCATCTCCAATATATTTGAAACCACGTTCTGTTTCCTGAATGTCCAAAGGCCCTGGACTGCGTGATGGCGGTAATGTGCCCCCCAGCCCTTCAGGCTGGCGTCTGAAGTGATTACTTCTTGAGGAAAAGGGACTATATGCCTGCATCTCTTCAGATTGTTCAATCTCGTCCACCACCAGAGTGATTTTTTTACTTCTTTCTGGATTATGATTGGCTGAAACAATGACACCCCGTTCCACTGTCTTAACAGTGATGCTTGCAGGGGTCTGGTGTTCCATTGGGCCCATTGTACCATCGGGATGGTTGCTGAGAATGACCCCAGTGTGCTGAGGTACTCCCGGGCTGGTAGTGTGGTAGAAGCTAATAACTTTCTTGCCTTCTGAATGAGACTGGGAATTTTTTCCCGCAGAAGTTCTATCATGTTGAGACGGGTGTCTAGTTCCGCCCCCAGGAATATCATTCTCTGAGTGGGCTGTAAGTTGCTTTTCCCCCAGTTTATAATCCAGCCGAAGTTTTGTAGGGTAGTGATCAGAATGGATCGATGCCGTAGAAGGGAATCCAGATTGTCTGCTAGCAAGAGGATGTCGTCCAGGTAATGATGGACTCTCAATCCTTGTTCTCTCAGTAAGGCTATTACTGGCAGTAAGACTTTTGTGAATGTCCTTGGAGTGGTGGAGATCCCGAACGGGAGACTTTGGAATTGAAAATGATGAAGACCTACCGCAAAGCGGAGAAACTTTTGAAATGAGATGTGAATGGGGACGTGCAGATAGGCGTCTTGTAAATCGACGGAAAGCATCCAATCCCCAATATTCATGGCCCAAAGAATTGACTGGAGGCTCTCCATTTTGAATGTCTCGACTAAGATTGAGCGATTGAGTTTCTTTAAGTCTAGAACAGGACAGAGATCCCCTGTTTTTTTCTTCACCAGAAACAACAGGGAGTAGAATCCCGTTGACCTTTGGGATAGTGGGACTTCCACCATGGCTTCCTTTTGTAACAGATCTTGGACGTATCTTGTTAGTAGCGTCCTTTTTTCCCGAGATGCTGGTAATCTGGTTACAGAGAATTGGTCTCTTGGAGACCGTGTCTTGAATTTTCTTTTGTGCCCGAACTGGACAGTATCTATCATCCATGGGTCCTTTATTGTATCCGCCCAGACGTGCTTGTATCTCATGAGTCTGGCCCCCACTATAGCTGGTTGGGCGGACGCACCTTAAAAAGACTTTTGATCCCCTGTGGTAGGGGTCTTAGACTTTTGGAGCTTGAGGAATGATGACTGGGGATTCTTCCAGTTCCTCCTATACTCTTTCCCAGGCTTGTAGGATCTTGCCTCCCTGTATTTATCCGGGAGATTTCTTCTAGAAACAGATGGTCTCTGCTGTCTGGGCCTCCTATCTGAAGGAATGAGTCCCGATTTCCCTCCGGTGACTTTAGAAATGGCCAAGTCCAGTTTTTCTCCAAAAAGATTTATGACATCAAAGGGTATTTTACACCAGTTGGACTTTGAGGAGGGATCTGCCGACCAGGGTTTTAACCAAAGCGCCCTTCTGGCCATTACTGAGCTTAAAGTAACAAAACACTGGCCACCGCCCACACCCATAACTGGCCTTCACAGTAAGGAGCACATGGAGGGCATATACATGTAAGACAAAGACAATTCCATAGCTCAACTCACCAACCAGTCTGCTGACCAACCAAATTAGCCTGTCTAACCGTCTGTTAAAAGCAGGGGTTTAGTTAGCACACATTTGCAAACGCATGTGAAAGCTGCAAGGCCTCGTCAAGGCACCCTGTATACTTGCAGTCCTAACACTACTAAATTTATAAGTGTCTCCACAGTGGAAGCACATGCATTGAATGGATAGGTGTAGACAGGTGGGCCTGGAGGCGGCCCAAGCCCCCTTAAAGGGACAGGAGCACACTGGACACCCAGCAAGAGCACAATGGCAGCAAAGGTGTCCAGTGTGTCCCTGACCCAAATTTACGTACAGTAACAAAACACTGGCCACCGCCCACACCCATAACTGGCCTTCACAGTAAGGAGCACATGGAGGGCATATACATGTAAGACAAAGACAATTCCATAGCTCAACTCACCAACCAGTCTGCTGACCAACCAAATTAGCCTGTCTAACCGTCTGTTAAAAGCAGGGGTTTAGTTAGCACACATTTGCAAACGCATGTGAAAGCTGCAAGGCCTCGTCAAGGCACCCTGTATACTTGCAGTCCTAACACTACTAAATTTATAAGTGTCTCCACAGTGGAAGCACATGCATTGAATGGATAGGTGTAGACAGGTGAGCCTGGAGGCGGCCCAAGCCCCCTTAAAGGGACAGGAGCACACTGGACACCCAGCAAGAGCACAATGGCAGCAAAGGTGTCCAGTGTGTCCCTGACCCAAATTTACGTACAGTAACAAAACACTGGCCACCGCCCACACCCATAACTGGCCTTCACAGTAAGGAGCACATGGAGGGCATATACATGTAAGACAAAGACAATTCCATAGCTCAACTCACCAACCAGTCTGCTGACCAACCAAATTAGCCTGTCTAACCGTCTGTTAAAAGCAGGGGTTTAGTTAGCACACATTTGCAAACGCATGTGAAAGCTGCAAGGCCTCGTCAAGGCACCCTGTATACTTGCAGTCCTAACACTACTAAATTTATAAGTGTCTCCACAGTGGAAGCACATGCATTGAATGGATAGGTGTAGACAGGTGTTTACTGTACGTAAATTTGGGTCAGGGACACACTGGACACCTTTGCTGCCATTGTGCTCTTGCTGGGTGTCCAGTGTGCTCCTGTCCCTTTAAGGGGGCTTGGGCCGCCTCCAGGCTCACCTGTCTACACCTATCCATTCAATGCATGTGCTTCCACTGTGGAGACACTTATAAATTTAGTAGTGTTAGGACTGCAAGTATACAGGGTGCCTTGACGAGGCCTTGCAGCTTTCACATGCGTTTGCAAATGTGTGCTAACTAAACCCCTGCTTTTAACAGACGGTTAGACAGGCTAATTTGGTTGGTCAGCAGACTGGTTGGTGAGTTGAGCTATGGAATTGTCTTTGTCTTACATGTATATGCCCTCCATGTGCTCCTTACTGTGAAGGCCAGTTATGGGTGTGGGCGGTGGCCAGTGTTTTGTTACTGTACGTAAATTTGGGTCAGGGACACACTGGACACCTTTGCTGCCATTGTGCTCTTGCTGGGTGTCCAGTGTGCTCCTGTCCCTTTAAGGGGGCTTGGGCCGCCTCCAGGCTCACCTGTCTACACCTATCCATTCAATGCATGTGCTTCCACTGTGGAGACACTTATAAATTTAGTAGTGTTAGGACTGCAAGTATACAGGGTGCCTTGACGAGGCCTTGCAGCTTTCACATGCGTTTGCAAATGTGTGCTAACTAAACCCCTGCTTTTAACAGACGGTTAGACAGGCTAATTTGGTTGGTCAGCAGACTGGTTGGTGAGTTGAGCTATGGAATTGTCTTTGTCTTACATGTATATGCCCTCCATGTGCTCCTTACTGTGAAGGCCAGTTATGGGTGTGGGCGGTGGCCAGTGTTTTGTTACTGTACGTAAATTTGGGTCAGGGACACACTGGACACCTTTGCTGCCATTGTGCTCTTGCTGGGTGTCCAGTGTGCTCCTGTCCCTTTAAGGGGGCTTGGGTCACCTGTCTACACCTATCCATTCAATGCATGTGCTTCCACTGTGGAGACACTTTTATAAATTTAGTAGTGTTAGGACTGCAAGTATACAGGGTGCCTTGACGAGGCCTTGCAGCTTTCACATGCGTTTGCAAATGTGTGCTAACTAAACCCCTGCTTTTAACAGACGGTTAGACAGGCTAATTTGGTTGGTCAGCAGACTGGTTGGTGAGTTGAGCTATGGAATTGTCTTTGTCTTACATGTATATGCCCTCCATGTGCTCCTTACTGTGAAGGCCAGTTATGGGTGTGGGCGGTGGCCAGTGTTTTGTTACTGTACGTAAATTTGGGTCAGGGACACACTGGACACCTTTGCTGCCATTGTGCTCTTGCTGGGTGTCCAGTGTGCTCCTGTCCCTTTAAGGGGGCTTGGGCCGCCTCCAGGCTCACCTGTCTACACCTATCCATTCAATGCATGTGCTTCCACTGTGGAGACACTTATAAATTTAGTAGTGTTAGGACTGCAAGTATACAGGGTGCCTTGACGAGGCCTTGCAGCTTTCACATGCGTTTGCAAATGTGTGCTAACTAAACCCCTGCTTTTAACAGACGGTTAGACAGGCTAATTTGGTTGGTCAGCAGACTGGTTGGTGAGTTGAGCTATGGAATTGTCTTTGTCTTACATGTATATGCCCTCCATGTGCTCCTTACTGTGAAGGCCAGTTATGGGTGTGGGCGGTGGCCAGTGTTTTGTTACTGTACGTAAATTTGGGTCAGGGACACACTGGACACCTTTGCTGCCATTGTGCTCTTGCTGGGTGTCCAGTGTGCTCCTGTCCCTTTAAGGGGGCTTGGGCCGCCTCCAGGCTCACCTGTCTACACCTATCCATTCAATGCATGTGCTTCCACTGTGGAGACACTTATAAATTTAGTAGTGTTAGGACTGCAAGTATACAGGGTGCCTTGACGAGGCCTTGCAGCTTTCACATGCGTTTGCAAATGTGTGCTAACTAAACCCCTGCTTTTAACAGACGGTTAGACAGGCTAATTTGGTTGGTCAGCAGACTGGTTGGTGAGTTGAGCTATGGAATTGTCTTTGTCTTACATTACTGAGCTTAACATTGCTCTTGAAGTGGTTTTAATTATATCCACAGAGGCTTCTGCGACAAAGTCGCCTGCAAGACTAAGTTCTTGGAGGGCTGAGTTAACTTTCTCTTGTTCCACTCCTTCTGACACCAGCTTCTCGGCCATCGTGGACCAGCCTTGCCGACAGCAGCCAGTGCTATTGCTGGCCTGCAAGCGCCACCTGCCGAGAGGTAGGTTCTTTTAAGATACAGATCGATCTTTCTATCCAGGACATCTTTGAATGTGACTGCATGCTCTATTGGGAGTGTTACGTGCCTAGCGAGGCGCATCAGAGAGGAGTCAACCACTGGAGGAGATATTAGTGGGTTGACGTTAGGCTCTTTAAGTGGATAGAGCTTTGCTAATCTGTTGCTGAGGCCGGTTTTTTTCTCTGGCTTTTGCCACTCATCCTTAATTAGATCCTCAAGTTCGTCAATGAACGGGAAGGTCTCCGGGTCTTTTTTAAGGTTTGGAAAGTATTTCCTCACTTTTTGAGGAGTTTCTGTTTCCTCCACCCAGTCGATCGCCTCCTTTACTGACTTCACAAATGGATCGATTAGTGAAAAATCAAAGCCGGTGGATGCCTCCAGATCATCAATGTCAGAGAGAGGGTCTGACGTCTTTGATGATGATGGAGCAGCGGATGAGGTATTTTGTATGGGTCTGCTGGTTTCTGGCCCTGCGATTTGCAGGGATGGCTTGTTCAGTTCCCTTGTGTCTGTTTCTCTGTCTATAGTCAATGAAGCACGTGCGACAGGCTAGTTTGTCTGGAAGTGCTGTAGCACCGTAAATCCAGCAGGAGTTCCCGGGCGGACGGGAAGACTGGGTGACAGGAGATTTCTTGCGCGCAGGGGATTTCTTGTGATAGGAGTGACTATGCCTTGATTTTGAACTGCTCCTCCTGCGACTTGAGCGGCTTCTGCGACTTGAGCGACTTCTGCCGCGCTCTGAGGGACTCTGCCTGTGGCTTGAGCGGCTCCTTCTTGAAGGCTCCCCTCGTCTTGAATATGACGATCTGGAAGACCTGGTGGGGCTGTTCAATTTAAACAGCATTAGTGAAGGCTCTCTTTTTCCTTTCTTCATACTTACCCATCATCCCCTCTTACCTAGTAGGCTGGCGATGGTCTACCGGGGCAGCGGTCTCCATGAAAGGTGATGAACCAACCTATAACATATAGGTAGTTTAGCATGAAAGAGATATAGCAGTTAGTGAGCAAGCAAAAGAAGACAGAGAGCTTACCTGGACGTGGAGAGAGTAAGAAAGAGACAGGGCAGTGCAGCTGGATAGTGTAGCAAAAAATTCCAGTCAGAATTCCTCCTTGCAGGCTCAGGAGAGAAGAGACAAGAAAAAACTGACATTACAGCATCTTTTAAACTTGCCGCCATTGCGGCGGTGATGACGTCACGCTCGCGCATGCGCAGAAGTGCTCCGAGGTGTTCGACGCCATCTTGGAAGCTAGAAAGGGGATGCCCTGGACGAGATATCGCTGTATGCGCGAAGAGCTGAGACGCTCGGCGCTAAGCACAGAGAGCGGAGAGGAGACACAAAGCTGGATGCTATGGAGACAGAGAGAAGGGGAAGTTACCCACAAGTGCACATGAGAGGAGCTGGAGACCGCTGCAAGCCAGAAACCTATTTAAGGTTTGTGATGCATAATAACATACCCCTGAGACCATCAGAGTGGGGTTCCTTCCGTTAAGCTCATTTAGAGGCTGTACAGGAGAGGACTTCCACTCAGGAGAGGCTAGAACCTGGCTGGGGCGAGTGTGGTAAGGGATGCATCTTCGGTCCTTGACAGGTGAGGAAAAAAAGGAGAATGCTGGGGCAGGGGCTCTCTCAGAGTTTAATAGCTACGCGGTCCTATCAGGTTGCGGGGGCGGAGCCACAACCCATAGGTGTATGCTGCCATGAGATGCGACAGGAAATACATTTTATAGGCATCAGGATTGCCTTCGGGACACCTGGCAGCCATTTCTATGCCATCCTCTCAAAAGAGATTCACTGCAATTCCTGGGGCTTTTCAAGGGAGGTATAGCAGCAGATGCCAGGTGTTTAGGAGGTGATCCTGATGGCTCTTGATTGTCTTTTTTTTTGTCCAAAACGGGGATTTTTGTAATAAAAAAATGTACTGCACAACACCTGGCTTGCGGTTGAAATGCGCTCCCATTGATTTTAATGGGTGCGTTTGACAGACAACACCACCTGTCAATCTCTTCTAGCTGAGTTAAAATTGCTGCGACCATGAGGTAAACCATCGCAGCCATGGCATGTGTACAGCGCTGTCCAGCTGTAATGGTACAGTGCCATCCAGCTGTAATGGTAGCATTTCGGTGGGCAATCAGGGGCAGTAAGACCACAGCACAACTGCCTGTTTTTATCGCCCCTTGGCTGCCCATGTGAAAGAGCTCTAACAGAATGCAGTTAGGGCCCTTTCACACTGGCTTTACGATCAGGTCTGCCTGTCAGTTATTCAGGCGGACCTGATTGGACCTTGCAGTCTCCTCTATGGATCCGATCCTGTCCGCAAAATCCAGATGGATGGTGGTCATATTTTCCATCCATCTGGCAGATTGGATAGGATCTGAGGAAAACGGACAAGCGGTCCGTTTCCACCCTATTCCCCCATAGAGGAGAGCGGGACTGTGTCCATGTCCCCTCTGCATAGCGGAGCGGATAGGACCTGTCATCTGCCTGCTCAGCGGGGATCAGCGGAGCGATCCCCCACTGAGCAAGCGGATTCCATTAGATGGAGGCACCCGGGTCCTTACTCTGCCAAAGGCACATAAGGTTCTCTGCACTTCTCTACCTGTGTGAACTATGTAAAACACCTGTTATAAATTGATCAGAGCAGTTGCCATTTCTTTTGCTTGCTGGATATGTTACAGAGACCCACTGCTGCCATTGAGCTGTGGTGGCTGTCTGGTGTGGCACTGCACGTTTAACCACTTCCCTACCCGCCCATAGTCATATGACGTCCACAGATGGGATCTCCCATCCTGGGTGGGCGTCATATGACGTCCTGGGATTCCCAGCCGTCTAGGGGGCGCGCGCGCGGCCACCGCATTGCTCGGGACCCGGTGCGTGTGCCCGGCGGCCACGATGGCCGCCGGGCACCCGCGATTGCCCGTTAACCGGGCCGGCATGTGGATCTGTGTGTGTAAGCACACAGATCCACAGCCTGTCAGCTCTGAGGAGAGCGATCTGTGTTCCCAGAACGGAGGAACACTGATCGGTCTCCTCCCCTTGAGCGTCCCCTCCCCCTACAGTTAGTAATCACTCCCTTAGGAAACATATTAACCCCTCCCCGCCCCCTAGTGGTTAACCCCTTCACTGCCTGTCACATTTACACAGTAATCAATGCAATTTTATAGCATTGATCGCTGTATAAATGTGAATGGTCCCAAAAATGTGTCAAAAGTGTCCGATGTGTCCGCCATAATGTCGCAGTCATGAAAAAAAATCGCGATCGCCGCTAAAAAAATAAATAAATATTTTTTTTTTAAAAAATGCCATAAATCTATCCCGTATTTTGTAGACGCTATAACTTTTGCGCAAACCAATCAATATACGCTTATTGCGATTTTTTTACCAAAAATATGTAGAAGAATGTGTATCGGCCGAAACTGAGGAAAATTTTTTTTTTTTTTTTAAAAATTGGGATATTTATTATAGCAAAAAGTAAAAAATATTGTGTTTTTTTTCAAAATTGTCGCTCTTCTTCTGTTTATAGCGCAAAACATAAAAACCGCAGAGGCGATCAAATACCACCAAAAGAAAGCTCTATTTGTGGTGAAAAAAGGACGTCAATTTTTTTTGGGTACAACGTCGCACGACCGCGCAATTGACGTTTAAAGTGCGACAGCGCTGAAAACTAAAAATTGGCCTGGGAAGGAAGGGGGTGAAATTGCCCTGTATTGAACCGGTTAAAGAACAATAGGCTATCTCCATGCATACCTGCTTAATTCCCGGGGCTCTTCTAAATGCCTTTGGCTTGGCAGGAGAAAAGCACCTGCATTAATGCTCCAAAGTCGCAAGTGTTTAGGCTCCTCAAGCACTTGGGCGTTTATTCATTTAATTGTATAGAATATTAATTTATTCTGGCCATTGAAATGAAAAAACGCTCAAGTGCCAAAAGCTCCTAGTGTTAATATACACTTAGATGTTCTTATACGCGTTTACCACATTTAGGCATGTCAGCTGTTTTTTTTCTGCCAAAATGCTCCTCTCTTGAATGCACAAGTGATGTTTTCTTCTACTGCCTCTAAACTCTTGTAAATGCCTATAGTGTGCATAGACACATAGGTGAACATGGAAGGGAGTTTAGAGGCTCAAACGCTTGTTTTTGAGCTCAAGTGTGCATGAGGCCTTATGCTGCAAATGCAGTTAGAGGGGGAGTACATATGCCGTGTTCCTGATGCTTTGCCTCATGGCATGGCATAAATAATCCCCTCTGTCACGTTCAGCAGGCAGTACCGCCCACTAATATGATCCATTCAACTTCCTGGCTCGCAGTCTCCACTCTAATTCATCCCAAAGGTGTTGAGGTCAGGACTCTGTGCAGGCCAGTCAAGTTCCTCCACCCCAAACTCACTCATCTATGTTTTTAGGGACCTTGCTTTGTGCACTGGTCCAAATCATGTGGTGGAGCGGGGGATTATGGTGTGGGGTTGTTTTTCATTGGTTGGGCTTGCCCCCTTAGTTCCAGTGAAGGGAACTCTTAAGGCGTCAGCATACCAAGACATTTTGGACAATTTCATGCTTTCAACTTTGTGGGAACAGTTTGAGGATGGTCCCTTCCTGTTGCAACATGACTTCGCACCAGTGCAGCAAGATCTATAAAGACATGGATAAGCGAGTTTGGGGTGGAGGAACTTGACTGGCCTGCATAGAGTCTTGACCTCAACCCGATAGAACACCTTTGGGATGAATTAGAGTGGACACTGCGAGCCAGGCCTTCTCGTCCACATCAGTGCCTGACCTCACAAATGGGCTTCTGGAAGAATAGTCAAACATTCCCATAGACACACTTCTAAACCTTGTGGACAGCCTTCCCAGAAGAGTTGAAGCTGTTATAGCTGCAAAAGGTGGCCAACTCAAAATTGAACCCGACGGACTAAGACTGGGATGTCATAAGTTCAAAGTTCATGTGTGTGTAAAGGCAGGCGTCCCAATAATTTCAGTAATATTTTGTGTATATATATATATATATATATATATATATAATTATATAATGTGTCCATAAATATATGGATATAATACAGCAACCTCAGGGATTCTTAGTTCACATGTATTTTGCAATGTATGTTCCAGCCGGCCAACTGCATCAAAGTGATCCCTCTCTGACCAGTTCCTACAGTATCTTGCAGATTTGCCAACTCTTATTTGGTGACATAGGGGATTCTTGGACATATAGGGGTTGATTTACTAAAGGCAAATAGACTGTGCACTTTGCAAATGCAGATGCACTCTGCAAGGGCATTTGATCCAGAGCTTAGTAAATGAGGTGACACTTTCCATTGTAAAGAATACCCAATCACATGCAAAAAAATGTTTTTAAAAATAGTGTTTTTGCTTGCACATGATTGGATGAAGGAAATCAGCAGAGTGTCCCCTCATTTACAAAGCACTGGAGTAAATGGCCTTGCAAAATGCAACTGCACTTGCAAAGTGGACAGTCTATTTGCCTTTGGGGCCCGTCCAAACTATATCAGAGAGCTGATTTTTTTCTGCATAAGAAAAAGGCAGCTCTCTGCAAGGGTACACAAAAAATAATGTTTTTCTATGTGCCCTGTTCACATTTCCCCACAGCTGTTACCTGCGGTGCAGAGCAGTGCGAATATCTGTAACACTGCTGCAGATTTCCTCAGTGCTCTGCATCTGAACTGTGCCAAAATGCACAGAAAACACTTGCAGCAGGGGGAATATGACAGTCAGGGGTGATCCGTGCGGCAGGGTAAGAGGGGGAGAAATTACAAGGAAGGGGCCGGTAAATTACATTTTTTCCAGCTCTTTCCCCTCTCTTCATCCTATCTTTGTGATGTAGGAGTGCTGAACCTTATGCTGATGTGTCCTAATGGGATAGATGGTTTGTGGTCCTAGAGGCTGCTCACCAGCAACTGTGGGGTCTTGCTGAACTCCCAGAGGGGTTCGTTGAAGTTTTGAAAGCTTGTACAGACTTTTAAAAGATTTTTTGTTTTGGAACAGCTAATGCATATTAGCTCAGCGCTCCCCCTTCATCAGGGCCAAAAACAGGATGATACAGGCACTTGGTTTGGAAAGGCCTGGTAGAGGCACCACCAACACCCAAAGCCCAATTTTTCCACATCTTTTTTGACAGGTGCATATACTTAATTTTTTTTACAGAAAGGCCAATTCTTGCTTTCATCAAGAGTACCTCTAGCCATTTCCTGCTCTCTCCTGTGGTGTATTCTCAGAGCATTTTGCGGGAAAATTTTTCCTTACTTTTACTGGTCTGTAGATCAGCGACGGCTTCAGCAACAGATTGAGTTTGCTACTAAACCCAAAACCATTTCTTAATGGCCTTACTGGTAAGCCAGTAATGGCGAAACTGAATTGGGGTATGGAATACAAGGGATACATGAACACGAAGCTCGCCAATATTGAAAAGTATATTGATGGGGCATTGTCTGGACATCTTGGAGAAGTTCTAATAAGGTGCAATAATGTATTGCATATATGAGGAGTCCTGAGTGTACTATAATTTGGCTTCTTCACATAAGGCACACTGTGGTGCAAAACTTTGTTATTTCCATCCAAAGTCGACCTCCTTATCCTGAACCATACCAGGCCACATGCCCTCAAGAAGGAGAGGGTGCCCCCCCCCAAGCATCTTGTCCCCGTGCTAATGAGGATAAGTAATTTTCCCCACAACCCTGGCCTGGTGGTTGTGGGGGTGCAGGGAGTGACTTGGAAACTAGAAGCCCCCCATGTGAATGAGTAGGTGTATATTGTACCCCTAACAGTAGACAGATGTCAAATAAAATGGTGGTGTGAAAGGTATATATGGTATCCCAGAACTAGGTGGATCCTGCTTTCCTCAGATGGGGTAATCCAAAAAGAATACTCACAAATTGCAACTGACAAAAGGCCATAAACACAGTGCATGGACATGCACAGAACACGGGATCGGTAGAAAAACTAGACAAGGCAAGTGTGGAAGAAAGAAAACCAAAAAAAGGGAAGAAATAAGATCCAACTATGATACCATAATAATCTTCAATTTGTCCTCAGTAACGTTTAGTGAATCAGAACTTGGGCTACTACGTAAAGGCGTTAACTTTGCCCCGCCCAATCCTCCTGGACCTGTTTGAGTTATTTATAGATATTAATAGATTCACACGCAACCTTACCCTCAAATGTTTTTTTTTCTATCAAAAAGGATAAGAAAGAGTCTGGGAATACTACTTATCCCTCAGTCACCTCAGAGCATATCAGCATTGACCATGACTACGAGACATTGCAAATGCTAGAGGAGTTGTGTTCTGGAGGAGCTCAGTGTACTGACTTGTAGGCAGCTGAAATTCTATCCAGTAATGCCAATTTGGCTCCCATGGCCCATACTCATTTCAGGCCAAGATCTGTTTTCCATCCTCACTGGGCCAAAGGCAAGTACATTCCTATCTTTTTTTTTTTGTTTGTTTCAATATTTTTATTGAAGAAATAGCAGGTTACAAATAATTCGACATTGAATTACACTGCATATACACTTGTAATACATCGTTACAAACAAAAGCAGGAACATGAACCAAAATGTTATATTTATAACTCTCTAAGACACGTATATACATGGCACAAAGTTTAGGACTGAAACTAAGGCATAAGGCCTGGAGTTATTCTTAGGGACCGGATGTTAAACCTGTGCCACACGCACCCCCAGCGGGAACTAACTGTGCGTGGGCGAGGTTGGAAATGCATTAGGATCATGCCTTTAACTAGCCGGTCTTTCCCTTATAGTCCTCTTAGGTGTAGGTCCTGTTGTTGCTGTGGATAGTCGATGTGAATCCTGTTTACTAAGATCTGTCTATGTGGATAGTGAATGCATGTGGAGATGTAACGATTAAAATAAAAATAAAAAGGGTGTTAGGGAAGGAAGGAGGGGATGGGAAGTTCGAGACCGAGTGTGGTGCTGGTACGTGAGGCAGTATGTACCATCTCGTCCCCCAGGTCAAGCTATGCAGGTTTCAACATGATGTTGTTGTAGTCTGTCGCTTCTTTAAAATGTAACCAGCAAGCCCATGTTGTATAAAATTTAGTCGGCGTATCCCTAGCTTGGTGTATTATATCTTCCATCTCAGCTATTTTCCCTATTCTACGGAGCCATTCAGAAATGGTGGGAGGAGAAGTAGTCCGCCAATGCGTGGGAATGCAGAGTTTCGCCGCATTTATGAGATGTATGGTAAGAGTTTTTTTATAGGTCCATGGTGGTATAGATGTATGGTGTAAGAGATATTGGGCCGGCGAGAAGTCAGGGGTATAGGTTGTGATCTGCGAGATAAGTCGGTGAACTTCTGTCCAGTATGGTTTGATTAGGGGACATTCCCACCAAATGTGCAGTAGAGAGCCGTGAGCGGTGTTGCATCTCCAAAAAAGAGGAGATACCTGGGGGAGGAATTTGTGGATTCTGTCTGGTGTTCTATACCATCTAGAGTATAGTTTGTATCCATTCTCTTGTGCGGTTACATTTATAGATCCTTTATGAATGTGAGTATATATGTTATGCCAGTCTTCTTGTGTAAGGTTTATGGATAATTCTCTCTCCCATTTTCGGCGTGTCGTTTCTTCCATGGACGGTGTGTCGGGGAACAGCAGAGAGTACATGTCTGAGATGATGTGCCTCTGAGGGCTGTGACTTGTGCATAGGGCTTCGAACGGGGTAGGGTCTCTATACCATTGGGATTGTGGATTTGAGCTCTGTAAGAAATGACGAATTTGGAGATATTTGAAGAAGGGTATGTCCGTGTCAGGAAGTCGAGTTCGGATGTGTTGAAAGGATAACAATTTTCCTTTGTCAAAGAAGGATTCTGCTCTGATGGACCTCGGTGTGGGTTCATCATCAGTGTCAAGATGTGTGATGCCTGGGGGAAAGTCCGGGTTCCAGTTAAGTGGGGTCAGTGGACCGGGTGAGGAGGCAATGTTCATTTTTTTACAGACTGTGCGAAAAATTTGTAACGTGGGGCCTGTTAGGGGATGTGATTTGTTTTCGTGCGGTGTTTTGGGTGAGCTTATCCATGGTAAGTGGTGAATAGGCAGGGAGGAAAAGTTTCCCTCTATATCAATCCACGCTTTAGTCCCTGAATGTAAGTGCCAGTCTATGATTCTAGCTAAGTGGCACGACCAATAATATTTTTGTATGTCAGGGAGGCCGATTCCTCCTTTCAGTTTAGGGATTACCAATTGTCTTCAATGTATACGTGAATGTTTGTCAGCCCATAGAAATAGTAGGCAAAGCCTTTTATATTTATCAAAGAATGTCTGTGGTAATTTAATCGGGATTGTTTGAAGTAGATAGAGGAGTCTGGGGAGGATGTTCATTTTTATAATTGCTGCTCTTCCGAACCAGGAGAAGGTGCCTCTGTTCCAGTTTTGGACGTCCTTCCTTATTGTTTGCAGAATGGGAGCATAATTTTTAGGATAGAGGTCACTTAGGTTGCTGGGAAGCTGGATCCCTAAGTATGTAATGGCTTGTGCATCCCATCCAAACGGAAAGTTGGCTTTACAGAGGGTCACTGTGGAATCTGGTAGGGAAATGTTAAGGGCTTTAGATTTGGAGAAATTTATTTGGAGATTGGACAGTTTCTTGAAGAGGGAAAAGTCTTTTAATAAATTGGGAAGTGTGGTGATGGGGTCTGTTAGGAATAGGAGAATGTCATCAGCGTACGCTGCAATTTTGTATTGTTTGTTGGCTATTTCGACTCCTTTGATGTTTTGATTCGCCTTAATCCTGCAGAGTATTGGTTCCATTGTGAGTATAAATATGAGGGGGGATAAAGGACACCCCTGTCTGGTTCCGTTCGACACGGAGAAGGCATCCGACAGAACACCGTTAACCCTGATTTTTGCAGTTGGGGACGAATAGAGGGTTAAAATGTATTGAAGCATGCGCTCTTTAAACCCCAATTTGCGTAAGACTTTTGTCATGTAGTCCCAGGCCACCCTGTCGAATGCCTTCTCCGCGTCGAGGGAAAGGAAGAAACCCGGGGTGTTGGAGGACGATAACCAGTGGTGAATATTAATAGCTTTTAGGGTATTATCCCTGGCCTCTCGCCCTGGGATGAATCCTACTTGATCTAGGGAAATCAGCGAGGGGAGTAGGGGAAGTATACGATTTGCCAAAATTTTTGCGTAGAGTTTCATATCTACATTGATAAGCGAAATAGGTCTGTAATTGGAAACTATGGTAGTGTCTTTACCCGGTTTTGGTATCATCACAATGTGAGCTTCGAGAAGGTCCTTACACTTGTCAGGTTGGGTATATAGTGAGTTGAGGGTGTTTAGTAACTGTGGTATGAGTGTATCAGTGAAGGTCTTATAGTAGCCGACAGGTAGACCATCAGGGCCAGGGCTTTTGCCTGGTTTTAGTTGTTTAAGGGCAGCTATGAGTTCCTCCTTTGTGAAAGGTTTATCTAGCTCATCGGCTTCTGCAGTAGTGATGGGATGTGGGCCAAATTGCGATAGGAAGTCCTCTATCGGTTTTTTCCTGTCATCAGTTGGGTTAGTCGTTGGGTGAGTCTTTAAATTATATAATTTGGAATAAAATTGTTGAAACTGGTTTGCTATACCGATTGAAGATTCTATTTTGTTCCCTTGTGGGTCTAGGAGATTGTGGATAGTTGAGTTTGCTCTTTTGGATTAGAGGGCTCTGGCGAGCATTTTACCAGATTTGTTCCCAAATTCGTAAAAAAAATTTTTGTGATAGGGAAATCAACCAGACGTAAATTTGCCCTATTTCCTCTAGGAGATCCTCTTTGGCTTTCAATAGCTCTTGGAGGTTTTGATCCATTAACGATTGCTTGTGCTTTCCTTCTAGAGATCGAACTCTGTCAGATAGTTTGTTTAGAAGTGCTTGCCTGGCTTTGCGTTGTTGCGAAGTTATTGAAATTAATTCTCCCCTAATGACGCATTTATGAGCCGCCCACAGGGTCACCGAGTTGGTGTCGGGGGAAGCGTTTTCTCGAAAGTAATGGGACAAGCAATCGTTAAGTCTCTTCTGATGTGCAAGATCCGTGAGAATAGAGTTATCTAATCGCCAGTTCGGATGTCTCGGGTAGGAGGCTGGGAATGTAATTGTGATGGAAATAGAATGATGGTCCGATATTACCATTGGGTCGATTGTAGCGGTCAGAAGTGAATCTAGGTCGTATTGAGACAGGAAAAGGTAGTCTATCCTTGTATACCTATTGTGAGGTGATGAGTAGAATGTATAGTCTTTAGTATTTGGGTGCAGTGTGCGCCATGCGTCGTGTAGAGTTAGGTTGGCCAGTTGTGTTTTTATTGCGCGGAGTGCACGATAGGTAATAGAGGATGCACCTGAAGATGCGTCCATGGAGGGGTTAAGGGTTAAGTTGAAGTCACCCCCAACAACCAACAGACCCTTTGAAAATGTGGAGAGGTGTTGTAGGGTGTCGCGAAAAAAGGGGACCTGTTGCTTATTGGGGGCATATAGGTTAGCCAATGTAACAGGCTTATTGTGCCATTTGCCTTTCAGAAAGATGTATTGTGCGTTGCTGTCAATCATTGTGTCGTGTATCTGAATGGGACAATTTTTGGAAATTAAGATGGAAACTCCCTTAGATTTGGCATCCTTATTTGTGGCATGGTATACTGTTGGGTAAGATGAGTTAAAAAGTTTGGGAATGGCGTCCGATCTGAAGTGTGTTTCTTGGAGAAAAACTATATCTGCTTTGGCTTTTCGTAGTAGTAGAAGTAAGTGCGATCTTTTTTCGGGGGTATTGAGTCCCCTTATGTTTAAGGAGTATAGCTTGACCTGGGGGGTGTCACCTCGTCTAGGGAGTGGCATTTCGCTATCAGGTGCTTACACGGTGCGTATGTGTAAGTGGTGTAGGTGTTGCGTAAGGGAGCGAGGGGGATGGGGTGGGCGCGGAGAGGATAAGGGAAAGGGGGTATATTAGGAGGCTGATAATCCTAAACCGTAAACCGAGCAGGCCTGGAATCAAATCCAATACCTGTGTTAATATGTTCGGTAAGGTACAGAGTGAGGGCAAAGAGAACCTGTCTAAGAGAGGTCCTCACCTGTCCAAACTACTGTGTGGGGGTTGAGAAAGTCTACACGGGAAAGATGAGAAGTGAAGTAGGATTGTGGTATACCGCTACTGTCTAAGCCAGAGACGGGATGAATATATGTTTTTGGGAAGCGTTGTGTGCGTTTGTGCCATTTCTATTTTGGTTTTCCTTATGTTCCTGTCTTTGGTGTTGGATATGTGAATGGAATAAATGGGTATTTTTATATATTGGTAAGTCGGGCGGACCGTTAGGTCAGGGAGGAAATCACAATCCACCATAGGTGCCCAGTTTTGTTAACCGCTGTATGCGTATTTATGTATGGCCGGACCAGTCATGGAGATCTGGTGCAATGGAGTTCAAACATTGAGGTCTTGCAGAAAGAAAATCAACAATTGGTAAAACAATATAACAAACATATCTTGGTATGTATATTAAGAACATAATCTGAACATGAGAATGTCCTGAGGTTTCTGATTCCTGTCCCAAGTGAGACCAAGAGTAGGAACTCCGAGATCTGAAGTTTCTCTATTTTACGTATGGGACGAAGGGGTGTTTTCTATAGAACAGGGTATAAGATTTTACCTTGTTGTTTGTGGAGAATGGGGTCATAGTTGATCATGGGAGAGTTATGTTATGAGTCCCTATAGCTTGTGTGACCTATCTTCATCTGCTGGGTAAGTTATGAGGTACTCCCTGCTAGTTAGTGTTATGTATGTGAAACAAGGTCAGATTTAAGAAAGAAATAAAATGAGCTAGCCTTGGTCTCCACCACCGCTATTAGCATCCCTGGGTACGTGAATCATAGATAGAATGGGAGGGGCGGTAGATATGTGATGTGCCATATGAGGCGCATTAGTCAGAGATAAGTAGGCTTATGTCCGGGAGGTTCGTGAATAATTAGAGACATTGGGGGCAAGTTTAAGGGGTGATTGGCAGTAGGGAAGCCCCGGCCAGCTCATATCAACACACCCTGCATACATAGTCCATTCTTATTACGTATGGCAGTGAGTTAGTTACATTAGGACATTTAAATTTGATGTATGTGGATAACATGAGTAACATACCACATGTATTATCTAGAGGCAGATTAAATAGTTGAGCAAAGCAAGAAACAGTTCCAATGTACAACCTGTTAAATCGATCGTTATGAAAGTGATGGGGCAAATAATACATTCCCTTTTAGGGTAAAATAGTCTCGTATTTGGAGACTCATTGTCTCAGATAACAGGTGTAAAATGAGCAGAGACTTTTGAGTGGTAAGAAATTTGAGTCCTCAAAAGCGATCGAGTGTTACCTAATCAGATCTAGAGGTCGCAAAAGTGAACGATGGGAACTGTCCAACTGTGGAATGCGTGAGCTTAAACGTTCCTAAAAGAAAAAGGAGAAAAACAAAAAGGAAAACAAACACCTGGTAACTTTTCTTTGCATGCGGTGAGCCTCTGTTCAGATAGGTGGGGAGCGGTCGTGAGTCGGGCCAAAATCTCTTCTGGCTCGTCTTGATCGCGGAGAGTCGGTTGGACTGATGTCATTGCGGTTCCCTCTGGAGGATGTGTGCAATCTGTTGTCCGACGGTGATCTGCGTCTGCGATATCTGGCTTCCTGCGTTTCCATAGATTCTTTGTGCCGTTGATCTCTCTTAGGTGGGGGGAGGAGGAATTCGGCGTACCAATTTGGGACTTCCATCATAGGGATGCCCATGGCGTCGCAGAAAGGCGGCAGGTCTTCGGGTACTCTGAGTAGTGCTGTGGGGCCATGGTAGGTAGCGGAGAGACCAAAGGGGAACTTCCATCTGTATGGTATGGCTTTGGCGCGAAGTGCGTCTAGGAGTGGTTTCAGGTCCCGTCTGTTCTGCAAGGTAATGCCAGATAGATCTTGGTATATGTGTATCTCTGAGCCACCATGGGTGAGTTGGATCCTAGTTCTCGCTTTGCGGAGTATGTCTTCCTTCAACCTGTAGTCCACCAGGCAGCACACTACATCTCTGGGGGGGTCAGATTCTTTACCTTTGGGTCTGAGTGCACGGTGGATTCTCTCCATATCTATGTTGGTCTGTGCTGGCCGGTCTAATATGTTGTTGAATAGGGATATAATGGCGGCAGGAAGTTGGTCATTTTCAACAGATTCGGGCATTCCTCTGACACGGAGGTTGTGTCTTCTGCCCCTATTGTCCAAATCTTCCACATGTCTCTGTAGGTCTCTCAATTGAGTGGTGTGTGCATCAATTTTGTGAGTCACTTTGCGGAGGACAGTGTGGTGCTGGGCTGTAGTTTTTTCCACATCTTGAACTCTGTCAGCAATGGCGCGAATATCAATGTGCAGGTCGGCTATGGCAGCTGACAGAGTATCTTTAATGTCAGCCGCCACTGTTCTGAGGTCTAGGAGGCTTGGGTGTTGCTGTGTGAGCGCGCTGTGGGCTCCGGAGTCTGAGGCGATGAGGCTGGGAGTCGCTCCAGGCATACCAGGCAGTGGCGGTGTTGAGAGCTGTGAGGGAGTGTGGCGGGACGCCGCCATATTAGATCTCTGGGAGCGGAACAGTTCGGGGATGCTCTGGCTCATACCGTTCGGTTGGTGTCCTCTTGGTGAACGGGAGCGGGAGGCGGAGGATGTCCGTGAGGCTGTCCCCATCTTTCAGTGTCCGGCAGTGTGTTTAGGCGCTTGGCTGGAGCGGAGAGGCTGTGAAGTAGCGGGAGCTAGTCTCTCAAGCGTCCATCTTCCCGAGCAGCCAGGCCACGCCCCCCATTCCTATCTTTTATGACGTTGTTTACTCTGAATTGGTACAACTTTGTCATGGGACAAAAAGGATTATTCTTCCTCCATGTCCTTGTCTGACAAAAGAGTTTTGGAATCTTTAAAGAACAATGATGAAGTAATCATTAGACGGGCAGATAAGGGGGATAGTCTTGTCATACAAAATAGACTTGACTACTTAGCTGAAGTATCCAGACTCTTGGGGACACCAGTACCTACGAGAGGTTGGATGGTGATCCGGTTGGTCCACATAAAGAAGCCCTGAAATTTTTAGTGGATGAAGCATACAATGATGGGCTCATTTTAAAGTCTGAATGGCATTTCTTATTTCGTCCGTACCCGCTTACACCATTTCTGTATAACATCCCGAAAATCCATAAGGACGATACAAACCCCCTATCGTATGTTCACGATTCAGGGCATATGTTGGATATTTTGGCCCACTATCCTCGGCAAACAGTTTATCGTTGGCTGTCACTGGACATGGCCTTTGGACTGCAGTCTGTACAAAATTTTTTGGCTTATGAAAATCATCTACATCCTAGGCAAGCTTCCACAATTACTTTGTATTTCAGGATGTGTATTATGGACAAACCAAGGGCACAGCCATGGGGGGCAGGTTCGCCCCAAGTTATCCCAATATTGGGGTATTGGTCCAATAATCCCTTTGGGGTGAACCTGGTCCTCTATGCTCGCTATATTGATGATATCCTGATCATCTGGGATGGTGATGATAGCCAGTTGGAAGCATTCTTGGCCCATTGTCAGAATAATCCCTTTGGGATTGAATTCACCCATGTGCTGGATAGCCAGAAGTTGGTATTTTTAGACCTTGAACTGATGGTGGATGATGAATCGTGTATTTTTTCTCATACCCATTTCAAACCATCAGCAGGTAATTCATACCTTCATGCCCGCAGCAATCACCACCCCCGATGGATTAAAAACTTACCTCTTGGTCAGTTTTGCCGGCTCCAAAGGACCTGCTCTCGTCTAAAAAATGATGATGAACCGAGCAGTGTACTGAGTAAAAGATTTTTGGAAAAGGGCTATGATCCAACCACCATTGAAGATGCACACACCAAATATAGGCAGAAATACCCTGAGTTCGCCGGGAAGGTTGAATTTCCAGCATGAAGTGGGGCATACCAAATATGATGGGAATGGCTCAGTCAAGGAAAATACTGGTACTTGCAGCCATTCCAATGGGACTTTTAACACTCGATACACAAACAAGACCTTCCCTATTAAGCGGATCATAGAAAAATATTGGGGTATTCTCCACCAAGATCCTTGTTATTCCAGAACGCCAGAATGTCATTTTCCGTAGACCCAAGAACCTTAGGGGACATATTGCTCCAAACAGAGTCCGTAAACCCAAAACTGTGGCCAACCACTATTGGAGCAGTTTATTTGACCAAAAGGGTAGCTTTAAGTGTGGTGTCCCCAACTGTGGAGCATGCCAATACATGTGGCATAAGAAGAAGGAGGTTACAGGTAGTGATGGCTAAACCCTGCCATTTGGCAATTCATCAATTGTGGTTCACAATTTGTAGTATATTGCCTAATATGCCCCTGTGGCCTTCTTTATGTGGGCTGCGCCATACGGGCTTTACGCACACGGTTTGGGGAGCAAACCACCAGAGAGTATAGTGGATGAACACCACATTCATCATTTACGCTGGAATTGTTTTCATCCTTGCGAGTGTTTCCGAATTTTCCCAGGAAGCGCTGGGAGCCACCAGCGCCCCCAGACCTCTGGCCACCGACACACCAGTGGCCACCACCAGAGAGTATAGCGGATGAACACCACATTCATCAATTACGCTGGAATTGTTTTCATCCTTGTGAGTATATTTCTTACCTTATAGATTAAATTGTGGTCATACTGCACTTAGATGGCCCTGCTTGCTCTGTCCATTGTGTTACCAGGGTCCCTTCTAGCTCCTCTCCCACCTTGCCCAAACTTACCCTCCTACTCCCCCCCACCATGTCCTCACTTACCCTCCTACTCCCCCCCGCCCTCACTTACCTTCCTACTCCCCCCACCCCGTCCTTACTTACCCCCTACTCCCCCCTCCCTGCCCTCACTTACCTTCTTACTCCCCCCTCCCTGCCCTCACTTACCTTCCTACTCCCCCCCCACCCAGTCCTCACTTACCCCCTACTCCCCCCCTCCCTGCCCTCACTTACCTTCCTACTCCCCCCCACCCAGTCCTCACTTACCCCCTACTCCCCGCCTACCCTGCCCTCACTTACCCTCCTACTCTCCCCTACCCTGCCCTCACTTACCTTCCTACTCCCCCCACCCTGCCCTCACTTACCCTCCTACTCTCCCCTACCCTGCCCTCACTTACCTTCCTACTCCCCCACAGCCTGTCCTCACTTACCCTCCTACTCCCCCCCACCCAGTTCTCACTTACCACCCTACCCTCCACCCTGCCCTAACTTACCCTCCTACCCCCCCACCCTGTTCTCACTTCCCCCCCTACTCCCCCCCACCCTGCACTTACCTTAGCTAACCCAAGCAATTCAGATGACTAAACTACAACTAAAACAATATAGATGACTAAAGTATGACTAAAACCAACAATTCAGATGACTAAAATACGACTAAAACTAAAAGAATTCAGATGATTAAAATACAACTAAAACAATTCAGATGACTTACCTTCCTACTCCCCCCCCCACCCTGTCCTCATTTACCCTCCTACTCCCCCCACCCTGTCCTCACTTACCTCCTACACCCCCCACCCTGTCCTCACTTACCCTCCTACCTTACCCTCCCCCCCACCCTGTCCTCACTTACCTCCCTGCATTCCCTTCCTTCTAACTGCTCTGTGGGTTCTTCTGCCCTTCTGGCATCCTTTTAAGTATTTTTCTGATTTGAAGCAGCTCCTCACACTTGATCTAATTCGCTTAAAAAACGCTTTTTAGTTTTTTAGCTGTCAGCACTGGAGGTGGATCCTCCACCACTTCTTGGCTGGATGTAATAATGGAGGTAAATTCATCATGCCGATTTTCCATGGAGATGGATTCATGGTGCCGATTCTCAATGGGGGTAGATTCATTGTGCTGATTCTCCACAGGTATAGATTCATCATGCTGATTCTCCACGGGGGTAGATTCTTTGTGCTGATTCTCCACATGTGTAGATTTTTCGTGACGATTCTCCATGGGGGTAGATTCATAGTGTCGATTCTCCACGGGGGTAGATTCATAGTGTCGATTCTCCACGGGGGTAGATTCGTCGTGACGATTCTCCACCAGGGTAGATTCATCGTGACGATTCTCCACGGGGGTAGAATTATCGTGACGATTAACCTCAGGGGTAGATTCATTATGATGATTCTCCACGGGGGTAGATTCATTGTGACGATTCACCTCAGGGGTAGATTCGTCGTGACGATTCTCCACGGGGGTAGATTCGTCGTGACGATTCTCCACAAGGGTAGATTCATCGTGACGATTCTCCACAAGGGTAGATTCATTATGACGATTCTCTGTGGGAGTAGATTCATCGTGACAATTCTCCGTGGGGGTAGATTCATCGTTAAGATTCTCCGCAGGGGTAGATTCATCGTTAAGATTCTCCTACTACATGGGGTGTCGGCATTGGTAACTCACACTGCCTTCCCTCTTCAATTTGTATTACATCATGCACAGCATTGCTCCTCAGCCGGCAACTTCTACATCTGTGAAAATAGAAAAGGATAAGTTAGATAAGTGTCTTTAGGGATTTCAGAAAAGGATTTGTTTATCTCCATGTAAAATTGACCCCACCCAACCTCTATAGGTGGAAGGGGGAGCCCAAAGTTACCCACAACAAGCTGTTTTTTTTTTTTTTTTTTTTTCTGAATGACATCATTTTTTGTGGGGCGAAAGCGAGGCTGCAATGAACGGCGAGCTGAGGCCATGATCTTGAATCGCTCCTGATCAGAAGTGACCAGAGTATCCATTCACCAGGAACCACCACCAGGGGACACCCTCCTACTACTCCCAGGTTATCACCTGTATCTACATTAATGCCGCGTACACACGGTCGGACTTTTCGTCTACAAAAGTCCAACGGACGCTGACGGACTAAAGCTGGCTGGTAATCCGATCGTGTGTGGGCTTCTCCGGACTTTCAACATACTTTTTTAGCCTCAAATCCGACGTACTTTAGATTTGAAACATGCTTCAAATCTTTACTTCGTAACTACGACGGACCCCGAAATCCGCTCGTCTGTGTGCTAGTCCGACGGACAAAAAGCCACGCTAGGGCACCTATTGGCTACTGGCTATGAACTTCCTTATTTTAGTCCGGTGTACGTCATCACGTAAGAATTCGACGGACTTTTGTGTGATCGTGTGTAGGCAAGTCTGTTCGTTAGAAAGTCCGCCGCAAGTCCGTCGAAAGTCCGCCGAAAGTCTGCCGGAAGTCTGTCGGACAGGCTGTCTGACTTTTGTAGACGAAAAGTCCGACCGTGTGTACGCGGCATAAGGCTTTATCTTAAGCCCCTTAAGGTAAGGGCAATAGGAGACCTTTTTTAAGGGAAGGAAGCTATCTCACCACTGATTATATATGGAAGTTTATCAACCAGCTGATCTTTCACTAAATTGTCTAACTGGAAATTAGAAGCCTGCACCTTTCACCAATATTGGACACCTTTATTTATTAGTTGCACACCATTCATGTGATTTATCAGTTATTATTTATTTTCACTTTATGTGTTTGCGCGAAATCTTATTTTACAAAGTTTATTTTTGATGGTGATTCAGTGAGCACTATTTGATTTTGCAGCACCACTCTTATGTTTCTACACACTTTGGATTACTTTATATGTATATTTAGTAGCGCAGAGGTCCCATCACATAGTATTTCTGTTTCTTCATCCAGTGACCTCCAACTGACCACTGGACACTGGCCCCTGCATACTATTCTGGCCACCCCCTCTACTCTGACCAAATCAAAACACCCAGTTAACCCTTAATTGGCAAGCTGGCCCTGCTACCCTGTCATGCCAGCCCTGTGCCTATTCCTACATCTTATGTTACGGGCTTCTCTTTATTAAGACTGGATTACTGCCTGAGGAGAGGATGTGGCACCCCCAGTGGACAGCGGGGACAGGGCTGTGTCTCTGACAGGATGGCCGCCTGGGCTTTGCAGTAAGGATCGGGCCCGGACTCCTTACTAAAGCAGACTGAGAGGCCTCACAGACTTGCCCTTCCTCCGCGCCGCCGCAGTGACCGCTGTCCCTGGATGGGAAATGACAGAGTACAGCGATGCAGCGCAGGAGGATGCTGCAATCACTTCCTTGGCTGGCAGCTCACACTGGTGTGCTTGTGTAGACTACTTAACTGTGCCCAACACACCCATCACCCTACACCCTCTGGCAGTAGTCGGAATCTACACAATTTAGTCTCCATTCCTGTTCTTGCCAACACCACCCTCCCTCTCTCCTGCGCCCTCTGGAACGCCCGCTCTGTCTGCAACAAACTCACTGCTGATCATGACCTCTTTGTCACTAATTCCTTTAATCTACTTGCTCTCACAGAAACCTGGCTCCACGAATATGACACCCCTTCTCCAGCTTCCCTCTCCCAGGGTGGCCTTCACTGGACTCACTCCCCCAGGCCTAATGGACGCAAGGGAGGTGGAGTGGGATTCCTCCTATCCCCCCAGAGCGCCTTCCAGGTTATTCACCCTCCTCCCTCTTTTTCACTCTCATCATTCGAAGCCCACTGTATACGTCTATTCTCTCCTACTTCCCTAAGAATTGCTGTGATCTACCGGCCCCCTGGACCATTATCGACTTTCCTTGATGAGTTTTCTGCCTGGCTACCCTACTTTCTCTCTTCGGATATTCCCACAATCCTTCTCGGTGATTTCAACATCCCTGCTAATACAAATACTCCTGCTACTTCTAAACTTCTTAGTCTAACCTCTTCATTTGTCCTGAAGCAATGGGTACAGGCTTCTACTCACTCTGATGGCAACACCCTTGACCTTGTATTCTCTTATATATGCACTCCATGCAACTTCTCAAACAATCCTTTTCCTCTCTCCGACCACCACCTTATTAGTTTCTCTCTCCCCCTGTCTTCCATCACCTTTCCCTCCAATCGCCTAACCATCACCCGTAGAAACTTTCGCAACTTCAACTCCTCTCTCCTCTATTCTGCTACTGACCACCTCTATGACAAAATCTCTCCCCTGTCCTGCCCCAATCAAGTCATGTCCATCTACAATAAATCTCTGTCCTCCACCCTGGACAAGCTCGCTCCCCTCACTACACACAGAATCAGGCCTCGACCCCTACAACCCTGGCAAACAGATGACACAAAAATTCTCAAAAAACGTAATCGCGCTCTTGAGCGTCTGTGGCACAAGACTAAATCTCTCAAAGACTTCAACCAATACAAATCTTCCCTCCAAAAATACTATTCTTTCCTCCACACTGCCAAGCAAACCTATTTTACAACTCTTATTAACACCTTCTCATCCAATCCCCGTAAACTCTTCTCTACCTTCAACTCTCTACTTTGTCCTCCACCGCCTCCCTGCACTGACTTACTCACTGCCCAGGAAATCGCTAATCACTTCAAAAACAAGATTGATACAATCCGTGATGAAATCTCCACTCTACAGGTATCTCCCCCATCTAAGACCCCATGTCAACAGGTACAACTGACACTCCCCCTATTCAAATCTGCTACTCCAGATGAAGTTGCTAAACTCCTTTCTATCGCCCACCTAACCACCTGTCCCCTGGACCCTATTCCCTCTCAAATGCTATGGTCACCCTCTGACCCCATCCTACACTCTCTAACCCACATCTTCAATCTCTCCCTCACCTCTGGCATCTTCCCCGATGCTCTAAAACATGCACTGGTCACTCCCATACTCAAAAAGCCGTCCTTGGACCCTACCAATCTTAACAACCTACGCCCTATCTCCTTGCTCCCCTTTTCCTCTAAACTCATTGAACGCCTGGTTTACAACCAACTGAGTGACCACCTCATTAAAAACAACCTTCTTGATCCCCTTCAATCTGGATTTCGCCTTCAACACTCCACAGAAACTGCTCTTTTAAAACTCACAAATGACCTACTAACTGCAAAAACCAACGGACACTATTCTGTACTCCTACTTCTGGATCTTTCAGCTGCCTTTGACACGGTTGACCACCCCCTCCTCCTCAAAAAACTTTACTCCTTCGGTCTCCGTGACTGTGCTCTTCAGTGGCTCTCATCCTACCTATCCCAACGCACCTTCAGTGTCACTTTCAATTCTACTTCCTCCACTCCTCTTCCCTTCTCTGTCGGGGTCCCCCAAGGTTCTGTTCTTGGACCTCTTTTATTTTCAATCTACACCTCTTCCCTGGGTCAGCTTATAGCCTCTCACGGCTTTCAATATCATTTCTATGCTGATGACACACAAATCTCTCTCTCCACCCCTCAACTCACTCCATCAGTCTCCTCACGCATCACTAACTTACTAACCGACATATCTGTATGGATGTCACACCACTTCCTCAAACTCAACTTGTCCAAAACCGAGCTTATAATATTTCCTCCCCCACGTGCCTCTTCCCCTGACTTCTCTGTGAAGAGCAGTGGCAAAACCATCCACCCGTCCCCACATGTCAGGGTGCTAGGGGTTATCCTAGATTCTGAACTCTCCTTTCAGCCCCACATCCAATCACTTTCCAAAGCTTGCCCCTCAACCTCCGCAACATCTCTAAACTACGTCCCTTTCTAACCAGTGAAACCACAAAGCTCCTGATTCACTCCCTGGTTATCTCTCGCCTTGACTACTGCAACTCCCTCCTCATTGGCTTACCTTTAAATAGACTATTCCCCCTTCAGTCCATCATGAATGCGGCTGCCAGACTCATCCACCTTACAAACCGCTCAGTGTCCGCTACCCCTCTCTGCCAATCCCTCCATTGGCTACCACTTGCCCAACTAATTAAATTCAAAATACTAACAATAAGTTACAAAGCCATCCACAACTGTGCCCCCAGCTACATCACTAACCTAGTCTCAAAATACCAACCTAATCGCCATCTCCGTTCCTCCCAAGATCTCCTGCTCTCTAGCTCCCTCATCACCTCCTCCCATATCCGCCTCCAGGACTTCTCCCGAGCCTCGCCCATCCTCTGGAATTCCCTACCCCAATCTGTCAGACTGTCTCCAAATTTATCCGCTTTTAGGCGATCCCTGAAAACTTTCCTCTTCAGAGAAGCCTATCCTGCCTCCATCTAACAACTGCACTATTTTCTCCATTAGCTCATCCCCCACAGCTATTACCCTTTTGTATAACTTGACCCTCCCTCCTAGATTGTAAGCTTTAACGAGCAATGCCCTCTGATTCCTCCTGTATTGAATTGTATTGTACTTGTACTGTCTGCCCTAATGTTGTAAAGCGCTGCGTAAACTGTCGGCGCTATATAAATCCTCTATAATATTAATAAAATAGAGGAGTCGAGAGTGACTGATGGAACAGCAGTAGTCGAGTCAAGAGGGCAATCTCCTGTCACAGCATCTTCTGCTCCCAGAACAGGGAATTAGATGCCTTAAATCCTTCATTCAGATTACAATGGGTTGCAATCTGTGCACTTTAAAGAAGTGAGAGAAGCATTACAAACTGCTGCATGAAGTTTCCCAGGTGAGTGCCTGCTATGGGCTGGACACATCTGAAGAAGGTCCAGAGGATTGCACATTTAACCACTTGCTGACCAACCACCGCAGTTGTACTGCGGCAGAATGGCATGGCTGGGCGAAACGTCGTTATGTAATGTTGCTTCGTCCTGTGGCCACTAGGGGCATACGCGCACCCCCTGCTCGCCCACAAAGCCGATGCGAGTGTCCGGCGGTCGCGATTACCGCCGGGTTCCCGTGATCGCTTGGGGCACGCTGGGAACCGGGATCTGTGTGTGTAAACACACAGTTTCCAGTTCTCTGAGGGGAGAAGTGGCTGATCGTCTGTTCATACAGAGTATGAACAGTGATCTGTTATCTCCCCTACACAGTCCCAATCCCCCTTCAGTTAGAACACACACTAGGGAACACAATTAACCCCTTGATCGCCCCTTGTGGTAGCCCCTTCCCTGCCAGTGATATTTTTACAGTAATCAATGCATTTTTATAGCACTGATCGCTGTATAAATGGCAATGGTCCCAAAAATGTGTCAAAATTGTCCGATGTATCCGCCATAATGTCGCAGTCCCGATAAAAAACGCAGATAGCCGCCATTACTAGTAAAAAAAAAAATTAATAATAAAAATGCCATAAAACTATCCCCTATTTTATAGACGCTATAACTTTTGTTCAAACCAATCAATATATGCTTATTGCGATTTTTTTACCAAAAATACGTAGAAGAATACATATCGGCCTAAACTGAGGAAAAAATAGTTTTTTTTATATATATATATTTTGGGGGGATATTTATTATAGCAAAAATTAAAAAATATTGCTTTTTTTTCAAAATTGACGCTCTTTTTTTGTTCATAGCGCAAAAAATAAAAAACGCAGAGGTGATCAAATACCACCAAAAGAAAACTCTATTTGTGGGAAAAAAAGGACGTCAATTTTGTTTGGGTGCAACGTCACACGACCACGCAATTGTCAGTTAAAGCGTCACAGTGCCGAATCGCAAAAAATGCTCTGGTCAGGAAGGGGGTAAAAACTTCCGGGTCTGAAGCGGTTAAAGCCATATAGTACACTTGTGTTAGATTGCTTTGTGAGTGTCAGGATTTTTTACTAAGTCAAGTAGCCATGTGCCAAGTGTTATTATCCATAGCAGCCAATCAAACTGTACCTTACATTTTCATCAGCTACATCTGATGGGCTTCTATTCTTGTGCATATAATCATAGCTTATTATTGTATATTTTGTATTGCTGTTTATTAACCACATGCCGACCAACGCACGACGATATACAGTGGGGACGGAAAGTATTCAGTCCCCCTTAAATTTTTCACTCTTTGTTATATTGCAGCCATTTGCTAAAATCATTTAAGTTCATTTTTTCCTCATTAATGTACACACAGCACCTCATATTGCAGAAAAACACAGAATTGTTGACATTTTTGCAGATTTATTAAAAAAGAAAAACTGAAATATCACATGGTCCTAAGTATTCAGACCCTTTGCTCAGTATTTAGTAGAAGCACCCTTTTGATCTAATACAGCCATGAGTCTTTTAGGGAAAGATGCAACAAGTTTTTCACACCTGGATTTGGGGATCCTCTGCCATTCCTCCTTGCAGATCCTCTCCAGTTCTGTCAGGTTGGATGGTAAACGTTGGTGGACAGCCATTTTTAGGTCTCTCCAGAGATGCTCAATTGGGTTTAAGTCAGGGCTCTGGCTGGGCTATTCAAGAACAGTCACGGAGTTGTTGTGAATCCACTTCTTTGTTATTTTAGCTGTGTGCTTAGGGTCATTGTCTTGTTGGAAGGTAAACCTTCGGTCCAGTCTGAGGTCCTGAGCACTCTGGAGAGGGTTTGCATCCAGGATATCCCTGTACTTGGCCGCATTCATCTTTCCCTCGATTGCAAGCAGACGTTGTGTTCCTGCAGCTGAAAAACACCCCCACAGCATGATGCTGCCACCACCATGCTTCACTGTTGGGACTGTATTGGACAGGTGATGAGCAGTGCCTGGTTTTCTCCACACATAACGCTTAGAATTAAGGCAAAAAAGTTCTATCTTGGTTTCATCAGACCAGAGAATCTTATTTCTCACCATCTTGGCGTCCTTCAGGTGTTTTTAGCAAACTCCATGCAGGCTTTCATATGTCTTGCACTGAGGAGAGGCTTCCGTCGGGCCACTCTGGCATAAAGCCCCGAATGTTGGAGGGCTGCAGTGATGTTTGACTTTCTACAACTTTCTCCCATCTCCCGACTGCATCTCTGGAGCTCAGCCACAGTGATCTTTGGGTTCTTCTTTACCTCTCTCACCAAGGCTCTTCTCCCCCGATAGCTCAGTTTGGCCGGACGACCAGCTCTAGGAAGGGTTCTGGTCGTCCCAAAGTTTTCCATTTAACTATTATGGAGGCCACTGTGCTTTTGGGAACCTTAAGTGTAGCAGAAATTTTTTTGTAACCTTGGCCAGATCTGCGCCTTGCACAATTCTGTCTTTGAGCTCTTCAGGCAGTTCCTTTTACCTCATGATTCTCATTTGCTCTGACATGCACTGTGAGTTGTAAGTTTTACATAGACAGGTGTGTGGCTTTCCTAATCAAGTCCAATCAGTATAATCAAACACAGCATAGATCCATCCTGCCTTGTATCAATGGTTCAGGCTGGTAGTGGTGGTGTAATGGCCTGAATATTGCTGACCATGTCCATCCCTTTATGACTACAGTGTACCCATCTTCTGATGGCTACTTCCAGCAGGATAATACGCTATGTCACAAAGCTCAAATCATCTCACCACTGGTTTCTTGAACATGACAAGGAGTTCACTGTACTCCAATAGCCTTCACAGTCACCAGATATCAATCCAGTAGAGCACCTTTGTGATGTAGTGGAACAGGAGATTTACATAATCTGAGGAATATTTCCAACACCTTGTTGAATTGATGCCACGAAGAATTAAGGCAAAATGGGATCCAGCCAAGGTTGTCTAAGGTGTACGTAATAAAGTGGCCGGTGAATGTATACATATTATAAAATTTTTACATTCACATCAGTCCCTACCCTCAAGGAGTTTACAATTTAAGGTCTCTAACTCACATTCATACATACACATACTAGGGCCAATTTAGACAGGAGCCAATTAACCTACCAGCCAGAGGCGTAATAAGAACCTTCAGGGCCCCAGGGCAAGAAATCATATGTTTTAGGACCCTCATTGAGGGCTTTGATGAAATAGTTTAGACCCCTGATGTCTCACTTTTGAGACAGGGAAAAGGACTGAGGACAGACTCATCAGTTCCTTTTTCTGCAGCCTCAACTGCACAGAATGAATGAACAGGAATAGCTTTGTACAGAGCTTCTCGCTCATTCATAAATTGAGTCAGTGATTGGTACTGATCACTGATTCAATTTGTTAAGACAAGGAAGGGGCCGACATTTACTGGCTCCTTCCCTGCTCTCCATTCTGACAGATCCGTAGCAGCAGCCGGCTGGAGGGGGAAACCCGACAGTGCTGCGGAGGGGCCAGGGAAAGACTCAGAAGCCCAGGGCAGAGATGGGGAGGCGGCAGGAGCGGCATGTATTGGTACCAATGCCTTCCATTTCCCTCCTGCAGCTGCTGAATGTCTGCAGGAGGAAGAGGAGGAGGCATTCAGCAGCTACATGGAGGGATTGATTCCTCTACATGCCGCTTCCCCCACACCCTCCTATCCAGGCATACAGGGGGGCCGCACGAGCCCCCTGGAGCATGGGGCCAGGTTGCCATTGAGACCCCTGCGACCCCTGTACGACCCCTGCTACCAGCATGTCTTTTGAGTGTTGGAGGAAACCCGCGCAGGCACAGGGAGAACATGCAAACTCTATGCAGGTAGTGCTGTGATTGAGATTTGAACCAACGACCCTATGGATTAGGATGTGGGCAGAACACAGCACCCAGCTGGGAGGCCTGAGGATTAGGATGTGGGCAGAACACAGCACCCAGCTGGGAGGCCTGAGGATTAGGATGTGGGCAGAACACAGCACCCAGAAGGAAACCTGAGGATTAAGATGTGGGCAGAACACAGCACCCAGCAGGGAAACCAGAGGATTAGGATGTGGGCAGAGCACAGCACCCAGCAAGGACACCTGAGGATTAGGATGTGGTCAGAGCCCCGCACCCATTAGATAGACCTGAGGATTAGGATGTGGGCAGAACACAGCACCCAGCTGGGAGACCTGAGGATTAGGATGTGGGCAGAACACAGCACCCAGAAGGAAACCTGATAATTAGGATGTGGGCAGAAAACAGCACCCAGCAGGAAGATCAGAGGATTAGGATGTGGGCAGAGCACAGCACTCTGCAGGGAGACCTGAAGATTAGGATGTGGGCAGAACACAGCACCCAGCAGGGAGACCTGAGGATTAGGATGTGGGCAGAACACAGCACCCAGCAAGGACACCTGAGGACTAGGATAAAGGGACACCTGGGGCACCTGATGTAAGGAGGGGCTCTTTGGGGACCCTGGTGTAAGGGGGGCTCTCTGAGGACCCCGATGTAATGAGGGGGGCTCTGGGGACCCAATCAATCAATAATAACAAACCATTGGCTCTGCACTCAGATATGCAACGATATTATATATATACATATATATACATATATATACATATATATATAATATATATATATATATATATATATATATATATATATATATATATATACATACACACACACACACACACACACACACACACACACACACACACACACACGTACATTATATACATGCGTATGCCCGCCCAAGCGTATGACTTTCTTTACTTCGTTGCTATGGGCTCTATCCCTAGATCTTTTGTAGACCTAGCAACGCCCCTGCTACATGGCAAATAAGGGATTTTTTTTTTTGTAGGAAAACTAAAGTTTCCCTTACATTTTTTTTATTTTTTAATGGCAGGTGTTATTTAAATTGTCTTTGCCATAGGTTAAAGGATGGCAATTAGCTATCAGTTCTCATTATCTCCTTTTGTTTTCGCTATGATGTATTATATTACTGTGACGATATTTCATTCCTGCTGGAAATATAAAATGTTTGAAACTTTAAACCTTTTTCACTTTCTCCTTTTTAATCAAAGTTTCTGTACAATAGATTTTATTGATCATTAAAGCACGTCCCATGCCTCTTATGCCAGAAAGAACTGACACGTCTTTCTTTTGATTTTCTCTTCTCTATGGGAATAAAAACATGTTCAATTGACAAAGAACATTTTCTTAACTTTAGGAACAAAATGTCTCCTTATAAAGAGTGTCATCTTCTGAGCGCTGGCTTTGTTACCGAGATCAGTTAGAGCAGAAAAAAAGAAAAAAAAAAACGGAAGCCGAAAAATTGCATGAAAAGAAAATAGTTTCCTGCACTTAAACTCTTAGTTCCGTTTATTTATAACTAATCTTTATTCCGTTCTCTGACTTTTGAATAAGGTGAATAATCTTGCTTTAACGAGTGACTCATAGGCGTGCGCAGGGGGGGTGTCAGGTGTGCCTGGGCACATCCTAATCACTATGTGCGGTGTCATTTCCTCCTACTAGACATGTGCGATTAGTTTCGTATGAATCGAAAATTCGCGTGATTTTCCGGAAATTCGTACGAATCCGAAATACAAAGTTTTATGCATACGAATTCTGTACGAAATACGAAATTTCGTTTACGAATTTCTGATCCAAATTCATAACAACCATTCGTAATTGTTACAAAAAGTTAACGAACCTAAAAGTTAAAACCCCAGGAAGTCAGCACAGCACAGGGATGGTGGGAACCCCTCACAATGGGCACAGCGGGTGTACACTCAGACCCAGGAACTCAGCACAGGGATGGTGGGAACCCCTCATAATGGGCACAGCGGGTGTACACTCAGACCGGGGAACTCAGCACAGGGATGGTGGGAACCCCTCATAATGGGCACAGCGGGTGTACACTCAGACCCGGGAACTCAGCACAGGGATGGTGGGAACCCCTCATAATGGGCACAGCGGGTGTACACTCAGACCCGGGAACTCAGCACAGGGATGGTGGGAACCCCTCATAATGGGCACAGCGGGTGTACACTCAGACCCGGGAACTCAGCACAGGTATGGTGGGAACCCCTTATCATGGACACATCAGGTGTACAGACCTGGGAACTCAGCACAGGGATGGTGGGAACCCTATGGGAATTTCTATGCTTACGAATTTTATACGAAATTTCGTTAGCAAATTTCCGAATTTTGGATCCAAATTCCGTTACAACAGAAATATGACTGGTGTTTTGTTCACCAATCAGAGGAAGTCAGCACAGCATAGGAATGGTGGGAACCCCTCATAATGGTAAATTCATCATAACGAACTTTCTTTAGTTTGCGAAAAGTTTACGAATCTAACGAAAATGCATATTTCGTATGAATCCGAATTGAATTTCGGACACAAATTACGAAATATGAATTAATTTTCGTACGAAATGAAACGAAACAAATTTTTTGATGGCGCACATGTCTACCTCCTACTGCCCAGGTCCCCCCTGCCCTTGTTGGCCCCCTGCCCCACAGTACTGCTGGCTTCCCTCCTCTCCTCTCCCTCCTAGTTCTGCGGGGGATGTTTCAGGATGGAGAGTGGGGAAAGGGGCTAACGAATTTGTTACCGGCCCCTTCCTTTTCTAAATGAACACAGTGAACACACTCACTGTGTCCATTCATAACTGAAGCATAGTAAACTGTCCTTAATATGCTTCAGTTTGTGAATGAACAGGAAGTCTCTCAGCACAGAGCACTTCCCATTCATTCAGTGTCCCATGCAGGTGAGCAGTGTCGATCCTGACCTCCCTGGGGCCCTAAACAAAATTCTGCTAAGGGGCCCTCTACCTGACCCATGATGCCCAGAGAGCCTCCCCTTACATCAGGATCTCTTAGAGAGCCTCCCCTTACATCAGGGTCCCCACAGAGCCCCCCTTAAATCATTGTCCTCAGAGAGCCTCCCCTTACATCAGGGTCCCCACAGAGCCCCCCTTAAATCAGTGTCCTCAGAGAGTATCCCCCTACATCAGGGTCCCCAGAGAGCCTCCCCCTACATCAGGGTCCCCAGAGAGCCTCCCCCTACATTAGGGTCCCCAGAGAGCCTCCCCCTACATCAGGGTCCCCAGAGAGCCTCCCCTTACATCAGGGTCCCCAGAGAGCCTCCCCTTACATCAGGGTCCCCAGAGAGCCTCCCCTTACATCAGGGTCCCCAGAGAGCCTCCCCTTACATCAGGGTCCCCAGAGAGCCTCCCCTTACATCAGGGTCCCCAGAAAGCCCCTCCTTACATCAGGGTTCCCAGAGAGCCCCCCTTACATCAGTGTCCTCAGAGAGCCCCTCCTTACATCAGGGTCCCCAGAGAGTCTCCCCCTACATCAGGGTCCCCAGAGAGCCTCCCTTTACATCAGGGTCCCCAGAGAACCTCCCCTTACACCAGGGTCCCCAGAGAGCCCCTCCTTACACCAGGGTCCCCAGAGAGCCCCTCCTTACACCAGGGTCCCCAGAGAGCCCCCCCTTACACCAGGGTCCCCAGAGGTCCCCCCTTACACCAGGGTCCCAAGAGAGCCTCCCCTTACATTAGTGTCCCCAGAGAGCCTTCCCTCTTACATTAGTGTCCCCAGAGAGCCCCTCCTTACACAGGGTCCCCAGAGAGCCATCTCTTACATCAGTGTCCCCAGAGAGCCCCGTCCTTGCATTAGTGTCCCCAGAGAGCCCCCCTCTTACATTAGTGTCCCCAGAGACCCCCCTCTTACATCAGTGTCCCCAGAGGGCCCCGTCCTTACATTAGTGCCCCCAGAGTCCCCCCTCTTACATCAGTGTCCCCAGAGGGCCCCTTCCTTACATTAGTGTTGCCAGAAAGCCCCCCCTCTTACATCAGGGTCCCCAAACAGCGGACTCCCCCCCCCCCCCCCTGCAGAGGTTCCCCTGTACCTGGCTGGTGGAGGTGGGAGGCGGCGATCGGCATCTCTATGGTGTCCACAGGCAGGGGGATCTCCCTGGGGCTAGAAGTTCTATCTCCGAATGTATACAGCGGAGAGTGGAGGGGCCTCTGAACTGGGCATCAGCAACAGTGTTCAAGCAGAGTGAAAGTGAAACTGACACCTGCCCGGGTCAGAGGCCCCTCCCTTCTCCTCTCCACTGTATACACTGACACTGGGGAGAGTACTACAAGCCCCAGGGAGATCCCGCCGCCCACACAGGCACCATAAAGCTGCAGATCGCCGCCTTCCACCTCCTCCCACCTCTCCCCACTGCACTCTAAACTGCCAGCCAGAGATGCAGGGGGGGGACGCTGGGCCCCCCCACAGCGGTATAACGGAAGGGCCCAGTCGCAAATGCGACTGCAGCGACCCCTAAAGTTACGCCACTGGATGTTGTAAACATTAATTGACGCGCTATGACACTAGGGGCCTCGAGTAATTTGCGGGGCCCCACAGCTTGCGTAGTGATATTTGCTGTGCCAGTGTCTAAAGCCCAGGGCATTACCACAGCTATCATGAATAATACCCAGAATTTGCTTAATACTTTTATTTCCTATGATCATCAGCTCCATCTAGTGGACATAATGCAGTATTTTCTTAATTGAAGTATTTCAGGAAAATACTGCATTATGGCGACCTGAAAACATACATGATGGGGGAATGGAGGAGTAGAGGATTGGGGAGGGAAGAGGATGGCGTCAGGCTTTAATTTTGCAAATAAACATTTAATATAGGAGAAAGGATCCATAAAAGGCTTTGGGTTATCAAAGCATCCAGCATAGTAATAGGTGTTTTCTTTGAGGGCCGTTCTGTTTGGCTTAAACTGTAGATGGAGCAATTTGATAAGGGAGGAGTCACTTCTCAGAATTTTGTATGAGTAAATTTCAGTTTGAGCTATTGAGCTCTTTTAAAAACAGTCAGTAAGGGGAGGAAAACATGCTAAAAAGAGCCTTGATAGAATACTGCATAAAATCCTAATGCAATATTTCTATAGTTGCCTGACTAAAAAGGAAAAATATATATTTACTTTTTTTTCTAGTCAAAAACTTCATAAATAATAAATAAATAAATTACTACAAAACCATTCCCTTTTCCTTTTTAGTGGTTACAGTATGTAGAGTGATTGTAATTGCCAATTTTCCTTTTGTATATTTTGTAATCCTTAAAATCTTGAGGGGTTAACCCTAATAATAATAGCATTTCCCTGCATAGATTTTTTAATTATTGGTTATCTTATGTCAGTGAAGGAGGTTATTTTGGCATGACCAAGACTATAGGGAAGGTATGTAATTTTAGCATGTTTTTTCTATACACGTTTTTACATGCATGACACATGCACACGTTCGTATATCAATGAATATCAGTGTGTTCAGTGAGATCAATCACACCATGTGTGTCAAACACAAAGTCCGTGGGTCGAACCAAGCCCGCTGGGCCATTTCATGCGGCCTTCACACCCAGAGCTTTTTTTTCCAGCCAGAACATAGAGGAACGGAGTTCCGGCACCTCCATCTCTCGCCATCTGCACCCCGCTCACCACTGTCCGTTGTAAACATAGAGGCCTTCTGTGTTTACAGGGACAGCTTTCCTTACAGATCCCTGCCTGTCCTGCACTCATGAAAAGGGAGATACAGGTGCAGTGTGGGATGGGGCATCATGTGGTAGGCTGCACTGTGATCCCCATCTGTGCCAGGGTGTATAGGGCACCCCTGAAACTGCATTCTGTACATAGCGCATCCCTGAACTATGCACTCTGTGCATATCGCATCCCGGAACTCCACACATAATGCACTCCTGGTATTTATTGCCCCTTTAAGATCTGCCCACTGCAATTTGGCCACACCCACTGTTTGATGCAGTTCAGAGGGGGGAGGGGGGACGTGGTTGAGTTCCTGCACCTATTATCTGAGAAAAACAAGCCATGAATACATTTATATAGTCCTACAGATACAAGTTGGGTTGACGTCATTTGACGATCTCCAGTTTAAGCAGTTATATTGGGATGATGCCTGTGGCTCCAGGCATCATTCTGGTATAAAATTTTTCAGCTGCCAATTCTCCTTTTAGTTGAAATGATTCAGTGGCTATACAGCCCTTTGATCACTTCTACAGGTGGTGCCTTTCCCGGTCTCTCCTACCCATTCAGGCCGCCCCTTAGGGATGTGACCAGCAGCATTGGCTTTTCCAGACAGGGTGAGAGGAACTGATGTTGTTCCTCCCACTGTGTGATGTCAAAAACTGGAATTGATGAGGATTTTGTCACTTGCTGTTTCAGTTTGATGTAAACAAGCTAAACAAGTAAATAAGCCGTTACTGGCTTGTGAAATCATCTGATTGAACGGATCTTGGTTTGAATAGATGCTTTAGAAGCCAGAGTAGAGCTATGGGGTCTAATAGACCCCAGGTTTCTCAAAAAAGAGGACCTGCCATGGCCTATGCTATCATAAGGAGTGTTGTTAATCCCTTGTGATAGCAATTAATAAAAAAATAAATAAAAAAAAGTTATTTAAAAAATGAAAATAAAATAATAAAACAACATTTTAAAGTGTCCCCGCCCCATCATGCTTACGCACAAAGGCAAACGGACATGTTGGTCCCACCCCCATATGTAAACGACGATCGCACTACACATGTGAGTTATCGCGGTGAACATCAGAGCGAGAGCAATAACTCTAGGCCCGGACCTCCTGTGTAACTCTAAACTGGTAACCTGTAAATGCTTTTCAATGTGTCGCCCATGGATAATTTAGTGTATTGTAGTTTGACGCCATTCCATTGGCATGCGCAATTTTAAAGCGAGACATGCATCTATTCAGTAGCATAGGATAATATTTTATATTTTTTTCAATTGGGTATTATATTGTGTTTCTGTTTACTAAAATTCATTAAATTGTATTTTTTCCCAAAAATTTGCATTCGTGACATAAAATATTGCAATCTTTTTTTTTCTCTATGGCCTCTACTTAAAAAAATATACATCATTTTTTGAGGTTCTAAGTAATTTTCTAGCAAAAAAAAAAATGCTGATTTTTAAATGTATGTCAGTCACCGGCTCTCTGCTCTGCCCCGCCGCGCTCACTGGAGCACTGGGCTGTGGAGGGGGTGGGTGCGACCATCTGAGGCTCTCAGCGGCTTGCTCAGAGGCTGAGCTGGGTGCTGGTCCAGGCATGTGGGTGTATTCCGACCATATGGTCGCAATCGTTCCCGAGTCTGGAGTGGCTCTGTGATGTCAGCTGACAGCAGGCTTCAGCTGGCTGTCTGCTGAAAGTGGGTCACAGGTGCACTCCTTGATCCACAGGAGAAGTACAGCCAAATGAGCTTTTGCTGTACTTTTTTTTTTTTTTTTTTAATCAGAAAAGAAAATTTATTTTTTTGACTTTCACACTACATAATATATGACAGTTGATGTACTACAATATCATGGGAATATGGAACATACATTTTCAACAACACATCATCGGGTATTACCGGATATCAATGACCTTAAGAATGCGTTTTCATATTACATTGTCATAGCCATATATATATATAAAGAAAAAAAAAGAGCAAAGAGAAGAATATAGATGGGTAAGAACAGAAACAAAGAAAAAACAAACAAAACAAGGCTCTTCTCGTTTTTTTTTTTTTCCCTTTTACCCCTCCTCCCCTCTTTTTGCCCCCTTCTCACCCAAGTTTCCCCAATACCCTAAGGGCATAGGGTAACAAATCCACATAAAAGCTGCCTCAGCCCACCATGGAATCACACATTTTCTTTTTGCCAAGTAATTAATTGCCTCCTTACCAATGCAGTTAAAATCTTACATTTGTAATAGCCTATCTTTAATCAGCTGATGTGGTGCCAAACCCGGAACATCTAGCCATGCCTGCCACAATGAGTAGAACTTACGTGGGGCTTTTCTGTGTTGGTATGTTAGTTTCTCCCTGATTAGTAATTTGTTCACCTGTTCCACCCATTGTTTTCCAGTGGGTACTCTGGGAGTGATCCATAGTTGAGCAATGAGTTTACGTGCAATGTATAATAGTCGAAGGACCGCTGTATGTGCCGAAGGGGTTAAAGCCTCCTCATCCAATGCTCCTAATAAACACACTACTGGCTCTCGTGGAATATTGAACATATAAACCTGTGATATTATGTCTAGGACTTCCTTCCAGTACCGAAAGAGTTTGGGGCATCTCCATATCATATGGAGTAGGTCCCCGTGGGCACCCTCACATTTCGGACATAATGGAGTCTCTCTAATCCCCCATTTGTGCAGCCTAACCGGAGTCCTGTAAACCCTGTGCAGCAGATATAGATGCGATAGCTTTTGGGATGCGGACACCGAGACTAAGGGTGCAGAGGATAGACACAGGTTCCATGTCTCCCCATCTATGTTCCCTATATCCTCCTCCCAGCCTCGCCGACAAGGAAGACCAGATGGGTCCTGCATGGCAGTAAGAAGTATGTTATATGCTCTGGAGATCATTCCTTTCTTATCGTCTTCCATGAAGATCCCCTGTATCAGCGTATGGTCAGTCCGATGTAATGGAGTACGTTGCGATTGTGTTTGTATCGCATGTCGCAACTGTAGTTATTTGAAAAAATTGGTTCGTGGGATATTAAATTCCCCCTGCATTTCCATGAAGGATTTAAAATTTGGACCATTATACAGTTGAGACAGTTATCGGATTCCTAACAGTTCCCAGTTTCTAAATCCTTTTAATTTTAATAACTCTTTATAGTTGGTATTATGCCATATTGGTGTGTGCACTATGAAACCTCTGATCCCCACTATTTTTTTCGTGTGAGCCCACAATGTTTTAAGCATTCTCACTGTAGGGGCTTCAGGGTCAAGGTGCATGTAGCCAGCCTCCAGGCACTCCAGAGCCGTCACACTCTCATCCTGTACAGCTAGCAGTCTGCGGATAGGGTCCGCTAGATCTGCCACCCCCCAGCCCCCAAGTTGCTGGAGCTGGGATGCTAGGTAATAGGCCCTGGAGTGAGGAACTGCCAACCCGCCTTCATCCTTTCTATACTGCAGTGTCTTTAAGCTAATCCTTGCTGTCTTTTTGCTCCAAATCAATTCCCTGAATTGGGAGTCTATCCTGTCAAACCACTTTCTAGGGATCCAGACCGGGGAGTTGTTAAATATATATAAGAGCTGCGGTGCCCATATCATTTTTATCAAATTAATTCTTCCTACCACTGAGAGTGGTAATTTGCACCAGGACGTGCATTTTTCACGGAATTTACTAAGCAAAGGGACTAGGTTGAGATTTATATATTGGGATGGGTTTGGGGATATCTGTATACCTAAGTAACGAAAGGTTGGTACTATTTGTATCATCTCAGCTCCCTGTGGTAATGGTTCAGTTATGGGATCTACCGGCATCAGCACTGACTTATTCCAGTTAATGGAAAAGCCTGACAGGTTTCCGAATTCTTTAATGAGGGACATAACATGCTTTAATGTATTCTGTGTATCACCCAAGTACAGTAAAGTATCATCCGCATACATGGAGACGATATCTGTACCCGTATTTCGTTTGAATCCTGTTATGTTTGGGTCCCCCCTTATCTTTGCTGCCAGAGGTTCCAGGGCCAAGGCAAACAGCAGGGGTGACAAAGGGCACCCCTGCCTAGTGCCTCGAAACAAGGAAAATGGTTCTGACAGTTCTCCATTAATCCTGATCCTAGCTGAGGGCGCTGCGTATAACAGTTGGACCCATTTAATAAATGTTGCCCCCAAGCCCATATGCTCAAGTACCTTCCACAGGTAAGGCCACTCGACGCTGTCGAAGGCCTTAGCTGCGTCCAACGAAAATATTGCTCTATTGCCAGGGTTATCCACAGGGATCTGCAGGTTCAGAAAGAGCCTTCTAATATTTTGGGCCGTGGATCTAGTTGGAATGAATCCTGATTGGTCCCTATGCACCAGTTTGTGTACAACCTTAGCTACTCTGGTTGCTAATATCCTAGCCAACAGTTTCACATCCGCTGTAAGCAAGGATATAGGTCTATATGAGTCTGGGGATGTTGCATTCTTGTCTGGTTTCAACAGTACGATAATAATCGCTTCATTCATGGAAGTTTACCTTCCCTCAATCCTTCATTGTATACTTTTAACAATTCGGGGAGCAATGTATCTGCATATCGCTTATATACCTCGGATGGGAGACCATCTATTCCTGGAGATTTATTGTTATGCGACTGTGTTAGAGCAATAGACAATTCTTCCTCAGTCAGTTGCGCATTAAGCATATTAGCATCCGAGGCTGACAAGCGAGGCAGCTCACACCGTCCTAAGAAATCATCTATCTGTTCCCCTGTGGGTTGTACCTGAGAGGTGTAAAGGGAGGCATAAAATGACTTAAAAGTTTGTAATATGTTTGTGGTCTGGTATTGAGGGGATCCCTGCTCGTCACAAACGGCCGAAACCAGAGAAGAGGGCCGCTGCGCACGCGCCATCACAGCTAGCATGTGCCCAGTTGCCTCACCCTCCTCAAAATGGCTCTGTTGTAGGAAAAAACGTTTGTTTTCGGCCAGCTGTAACGCCAATTGGGCGGACATGGACTGAGCTCCCAGCCACGCACTTTTTGTGTCTTCATTAGGGTCAGCTATAAATCTATCCTCAGTCTCAGTGACCTTTTCTCTTACCAGTGTTTCCCATGCCTTAGTGTCCGTTTTAATACGATTTATTGTTCTGATAAATTGGCCACGTAAATATGCTTTTGCTGCATCCCACACTATACTGCGTGTAGTACTACCCAGATTGTCCTCAAAAAAAAGTTGTAGTGAGACCCGTATGGGGTCCTGTACCGGGAACAGTGAAAGCCAGAAAGGATTTAACTTCCACTCTGTCCTTTTCTCTGTGCCGGGGAGCAAAATAGTCACCCAAAATGAGGAGTGGTCTGAAATATGTCTGTTACTATAGTCTGACTCCGCTACCAATGGCAACATTGCGAGATTGCCGAGACCTAAATCAATTCTGGACAGTCCCCCATGTGATGCTGAGTGGCATGAGAATTTTTTGGCGTGTGGATGACCTTGCCGCCATATGTCCGTCAGTCCGAGTTCCCCAAGCAACCTGGCAAAGGGTGTAAACCCCCCACCCCCCATCGGTATGTTAGTGGGAGCTGGAAGCTTATCCCATTGATACAGTAGGTAATTGTTAAAGTCTCCTAATGCTAGGAGCGGGGTATCAGGAAATTGAGCCATAAACCCTGCCAGACACCTGAGGACCCCCGCCGAAAACGGCGGTGGTATATATATTCCTGCTATAATACATGAAAAACCAAATATTTTACACAATAGGAACACATATCTCCCTCCTGGGTCTATAAGTTTACGTATGCATTTAAACTCTACATCCTGGCGGATCAGAATGCTGACTCCTCTGGAGTATGCTGTATAAGTCGAGTGAAATTGAATATTATAGATGCGAGGGCTGAAACTGGGCACCGGATCTGGAGAAAAATGCGTCTTCTGTAGGCACACGATTCCAGCCCCCACACATTTAAGGTGTCTGAGAACCGCCACTTTTTTTATTGGGTTGCTCAGTCCTCGAACGTTCCAGGACATAAATTTAAATTTAAATTTAACCGCCATAGGGAAGTCTATCCATCAATGAAAATAATAACCACACATTTGCCGCACAATCCCCCTCCAGTATTCGCGTTAACTCAGTATATGGATATAAAGAAGCTGCATTTGCTAAGCCAATTTTATCATAAGTACATGTGAACACGCACAGGGTGACTCTACAGTTCGTGATGGGTTTGGTCCTTCGTGTAATTCCTGGTGGGCTAAAGCAACATCCAATGGTGGATCGTAAGTCTTGTAAGAGACAAAAACAAAAAAAAAAGAGAAGAGCAAACTGTTAGAGCCAACATGACTCCTGGCCGAACAGGCCTCCGAGTGTATAGTCTCCATAGCTTAGCCATGGATGGGGGAGGGCAGTGGAAACTCCCGTTAAGATAGTGGAGGGGGTTTCACCTCTGCATACTACGTGGGATGTACCGTGCGATTATGCTTCCAGTGTTCTCCTTTTGCAACCCGCCTTGACTAGGGGTAACCGAACAAAAAGAAAGATACTCTAAACCTGCGATCAGTGTCTCCTGAAAAAAGAGAAGTCAATGAAAAATGGGGAGTCTCTCAGTTGACATCAGAAAAGGCATTTTTATGTTCAGACCGGTGCTTGACGTTGCGATTTGGCTGCCTTAATTGCACGTTCCTCTCGTTCCAGCCACTGTGCAGCCATATCCGGGCGATCAAAGAAATGTGTTGCTCCCAGGGCTGTTACCCTAAGGCGCGCAGGATATAGCATGGCATACTGAACACCCAGATCCCGGAGCCTCCTTATCACCTCAATAAATTTAGCACGATGTTTTTGCAGCTCTGCAGAGAAATCTGGAACCAGAGAGATCCTGGAGTTGTCGATGGCCAGGCTGCCACTCATGGTTCTAGCCTTAGACAGGATAGCGTCTCTATCTTTGTAGTTAAGTAGCTTGAAAAGAAATGGACGTGGGTGATTACCCGGTGGCAGGGGACGTGCTGGCACCCTATGCGCTCTCTCCAGAGCAAAAAGTGGAGAGAAGGCCTCTTTGCCAAAGGTAGTTATCAGCCATTGCTCAATGAATGAGACAGGATCCTTGCCCTCAGCCTGCTCAGGAATACCTATAGCACGGACATTATTACGTCTCATGCGATTTTCTAGGTCGTCTAAACGTGCCGCATGCTGATCTGTGAGGTGACAATTATATTGTAAGTCTCTTTTCATGGGGGTCATTTCATCTTCCATTGTGCTTATTCTGCCCTCTATGGCGGAGGTGCGCTCCCTCAGCTTTTGCATATCATGGCGCACAAACGATATTTCAGCTTTCACCCCCTTAAGTTCATCAGCCATAGCAGTGATGGACATATTACATGATGTCACTGCCGACAATATATCCCTTAAAGTGGGTTCTGTCTCATCTGTAACTGGTGATGCATTCTGCCTCCCTGTGAACACATCCCTGGGGGTACTCACTGTGTCCCAGGCCTGAGATAATCCATCGACATCTTCCAGTGGGGCTGTGTCATCTGTTTCAGACTGGCCTCCCACAGCTTCTCCTTGTGCCGATGAGGATGTCTGAGGGTCCTTGGGTAATTTACCTCCATATAGGAGTTTCTGTGCGGCCTCCTTATATTTCTCTTTGGAAGATCTCTGTGCCCAGGCGCCATCTTGGCTGAGTTCCTCCATGAGGCTTCTGGCTTCTTTACTTTTCCCCCTTGTCATGACAGGATTCATGCAGGTAAAGCAGCGGTACGGGTCACGATCGTAGCCTGAGCAGTTCTGATCCACAGGGGGGTCCGATATGGACCTGCAACAATGTTCTATAGGATGTTTTGTCCGGATTCTCGGCGGAGCAGGAGAGAGATGCGACTGTCTACATCTGCCGCTAAGCCACGCCCCTGCTGTACTTCTTTATTAAAGAGCATGCTGCTTCTCCTTCTCTTTGTGAGTACTTTGGATGAATACTTCATCTATGTTTATTGTGGTTTGCTGAGTAAGGATGAGCTCTCCTGAAGCTGGCACATGGTTCACTGTAGACTGGCAGACAAGCATGAAAAAAGGTCTCTAATAGGCCCCACCAGGTTTTGCAGTGGGGTCCCATGATCTGTTGCTGCAAACCTGCTGTGAATAGAAAAACTTGTATGCTTTGGCAACCCTCCAACTCACATGCAGAGAGAAAGTAAACAATCAGAGGGTCAGCTGTGGCATGGATCCAAAACCATAAGCTGCAATAAGTGGAACTTTATCTTTTAATTATCAACAGGATTTTGGATAAATCTGCAGGGAGAGGAGAAAACTCCTTTAAAGTCCCGCTGCGATATTTACAATGTTTGTAAAACAGGACAAAAAAACAAAAACAAAACAAAACATACAATAAAACAATAGATCTAATCTTCCTTTTGTTTTATAGCTTTTTCTCTTAAATTTAAGCAATCAAATCCTAGTATGGCTTTAAAGAGCCGTTCTATGATTTTGACATTTTACTGCTGACCTTTCTTTGTTTTAAGAATATATTTAAATAAGTTAATGAAAGCTGTGTAATTCTGCAAAAGAGCATTGTCGCAATAACAATTTGGTCTGCAGACAATTTTCTGAAAGGGCAGGGATCTCACTGACAAAGGCGCCATTAGCAGCAACGCGTTCACATCGAGAATACAGAGCGTGAAGCAAAAACTAAGAGACATTTTTTTCAATCATAGAAGTAAAAGGTCACCTGTCAAAAGGCCAACTCTAATATATTTTACTTCCAGCCTAAAATCCTACAAAACACCGTAGCAAAGGAAGAAAGGTAAAGTAAGAATAGTCATGCCATGCTTTGATTGGTGTTTAGTGCGTGCGCCCAAGGTCCTAATGACATTTTATAGAACACAAAAAATGATTGTCCAAAGTTCAGTTTTCTGTTTACGCTAAATGAGAAGTATGTATTAAAGTGCAATTCCAGCTTTCAGTTTTTATGTTGCATGCATGACAAGGACTTTAGCAAAGTTCATAGATTCATTTTTTCATCTGTAGGTACTTAAATTGATATTAAAGCCTTGGTCTAAAAAAAACAAATAACAAACATGTTATACTTACCTGCTCTGTGTAATGGTTTTGCACAGAACAGCCCGGATCCTCCTCTTCTTGGGTCCCACGCCAGCGCTCCTGGCTACACCCTCCTGCCGGGTGCCTCTACAGCAAGCAGCTTGCTCTGGGGGCACCCAAGCAGGCACGCTCCTGACCCGCGGTTCTGTGTGTCCATTCACACGCAGAGCAACGACTCAGCCCTGCCATCTCCTGATTGGCTCACTGGGTGTGATTGACAGCAGCCATTGGCTCCTGCTGCAGCCAAAAGCCAATCAGGAGTGCGAGTCTCCGGAGAGGCAAAGATCTCGTGGACATCCCTGGATCGAGAGGGGGCTCAGGTAAGTATTGGGGAGGGGGGCTGCTGCACACAGGAGGTTTTTTACCTTCATGCATAGAATGCATGAAGGTAAAAAAACTTTGTGCCTTTACAACTACTTTAACCTCTTAGCGCCTTTAAGAGGTTTATGACACCGGGAGGCCGGGCAGGGCTTAAGATCACATGACCACTGTAATTGGCTGTCACGGCAGTCACGTGGTCCAAAAACTCTCGATTGCAAGGAGCGATCAGGAGTTCTTGGCACAGGTGTATTGGGGGTAATTCATGCAATTAAATTTCCTTTAGATTTACCTTCAACTATGAAGGCCCTTTAACCACTTCAGCCCCGGAAGAATTTACCCCCTTCCTGACCAGTGCGTTTTTTGCGATTCAGCACTGCGTCGCTTTAACTGACAATTGCGCAGTCGTGCGACGTGGCTCTCAAACAAAATTGACATCCTTTTTTTCCCACAAATAGAGATTTCTTTTGGTGGTATTTGATCACCTCTGCGGTTTTTATTTTTTGCGCTATAAACAAAAAAAAGCGACAATTTTGAAAAAAACGCATTATTTTTTACTTTTTGCTATAATAAATATCCCCAAAAAATATTTAAAAAAATTTTTTTTTCCCTCAGTTTAGGCCGATACATATTCTTCTACATATTTTTGGTAAAAAAAAAAAAATTTGCAATAAAGTGTTTATTGATTGGTTTGTGCAAAAGTTAAAGCGTCTACAAAATAGGGGATAGTTTATTGGCATTTTTATTGATAATTTTTTTTTAACTAGTAATGGCGGCGATCAGCGATTTTTATCATGACTGCGACAATGTGGCGGACACATCAGACATTTTTGACACATTTTTGGGACCATTGTCATTTATACAGCAATTGGTGCTATACAAATGCACTGATTCCTGTGTAAATGACACTGTGCGGTGAATGGGGTTAACCACTAGGGGGCAGTGTAAGGGTTAGGTATGTCCCGGGAGTGTTTCTAACTGTGGGGGGGCGTGGCTACGTGTGACACGTCACTGATCTCTGCTCCTGATCACAGGGAGCAGAGATCAGCGACACTGTCACTAGGCAGAACGGGGAGATGCTTGTTTACATTAGTTTCTCCCCGTTCTTCCTCTCCATGAGGCGATTGCGGGTATTCCTGCAGCGATCAAGTCTGCGGGACCTGCGACCCGACTCACGGAGTTCCCAGACGGCGCGTGCATGCAATGGCACGGCGGCAAATTTAAAGGGACGTACGGGTACACCCATTTGCCCAGCCATGCCATTCTGCCGCTGTACATCAGCGTGCGCCGGTCGGGAACCGGTTAATCCCCCCCCTGGGAAAGGTAGCCTTGACTGCTTGAAGCTTGACATCTACGTGTGCATCAACCTAAAATAGGGAGGTTATGTGGCTCCTTTGGGATTGGCCACTAAGGCACGAGGTGACTGGGTGGAGCCTGAACTCTAGAAAAGGCTATGCAGGTGCATGGCCCACTACTCTGGGGAGATTCTGGCATCGCAAGAGTTACCCACCCACCTGCCTGTTGTGAGTTTCATCACACCTTTATTGGTGGTTTTCCCTTGGCAGCAATTGATATTGCTTTATGGGCTAGACCCTCAAGTTTTGGTAAATCTAAAGGAAAATCGTACAAGATAATGTGTATAATGCATAGCTAGCCTTAGACAAGCAATACTAGTGAGCTCATTAACCAGTTGCCGACCGCCGCACGCCGATATACGTCGGCACAATGGCAGCGGTGGGCAAATGGGCGGACCTGCATGTCCCCTTTAGGAGCCGGGGATAGCAGGCGCGCGCCCGCGGGATAGAGTCTCCGCGCGATCGTGTCACGAAGCCTCAGAACGGGGAAGTGCCTATGTAAACAAGGCACTTCCCCGTTCTGGCTTGTGTAATGACAGAGATCACTGCGCTCTATCAATCATCAAGAGCAGTGATCGCTGTCATATGACTAGTAGCCCATCCCCCCACAGTTAGAATCACTCCCTAGGACACACTTAACCCCTTCATTGCCCCCTAGTGGTTTACCCCTTCACTGCCAGTGTCATTTACACAGTAATCAGTGCATTTTTATAGCACTGATCGCTGTATAAATGACAATGGTCCCAAAATAGTGTCAAAAATGTCTGATGTGTCCGCCATAATGTCTCAGTCCCAATAAAAAAAAAAAAAAAAAAAAAAAAAAAAAAAAATCGCAGATCGCTGCCATTACTAATAAAAAAAAAAAAAATTAATAAAAATGCCATAAAATTATCCCCTATTTTGTAGACGCTATAACTTTTGCGCAAACCAATCAATATACGATTTTTGCTAATTTTTTTTACCAAAAATATGTAGAAGAATACATATCGACCTAAACCGAGGAAAAAAAAAAATTTTTATATATTTTTGGGGGATATTTATTATAGCAAAAAGTAAAAAATAATGTGTTCTTTTCAAAATTGTCGCTCTTTTTTGTTTATAGCGCAAAAAATAAAAACCACAGAGGTGATCAAATACCACCAAAAGAAAGCTCTGTTTGTGGGAAAAAAAAGGACGTTAATTTTGTTTGGGTGCAACGTCGCACGACTGCGCAATTGTCAGTTAAAGCGACGCAGTGCCGAATCACAAAAAGTGCTCTGGTCAGGAAGGGGGTAAAATCTTCTGGGGCTGAAGCAGTTAAAGTGACTGCCAGAGTTTAATCACAATCAGATCGGATGGCATTGGACAGAAACTGACAGGCAGTCAGTTTCCATCCGATTGCTCTATAGACGAGAGCGGCTGTGTCCATGTCCACTCTGCATAGCGGAGTGGACACAGACCTGTCATTTGCCTGCTCAGCGGGGATCAGCAGAGAGATCCCCGATGAGCAAGCGGATCCTGCTTCACGGAGGCGTCCATATGAAAAGGGCCTTACAAGTTGTAGTGATACGACTGCTCAATGTTTCACTTCACACTGCAGCTGAAGCTTCGCTCCACCGAACACCCATTCATTCAGTCATTCACAAAGGAATCTCCACTGTACACAGTGCAGAGGTCTCCCTTATTATTTTTTCTTTTGGTTGATTATACTTATCTATAGTGTTAGGCTATTTTCTTTATTGGTTGAATGCTCTTAATGCTCTTTTCTCTTAGGATTGAATGTTGGGGAATGTCAGTTTCTCCTGGCAAAAGGCAATAAATAGAAACTGACAGTAAGGATATAGCGATATTGACTGTTAGCAGAAAGCAACCTACCTTCAGTGCTTCCAGACATCGTTTGTCTCTTTGGTCATCCATGTATTCAGTGATCTCATATTTGTGTGTCCAACAAAGTGAATTATGGGACGTATAGTTCTCCTTGAGACTATTGCTATGCACCCATGTACTCTAAGACTACACATCCCAGGGATCTTTGCTGTGACATGGAGATTGCTGGGAGTGACCATAAAAGGAGCGAGAAGCCCATGCAGAACTCTCTTCCTCCTGGGCCTGAAGCTGGACAGACCTCTCTGTGCAGCAGAGAGAGAGGTTGTGGCCTACCATGCGGAGCCTGACTTTTAACCCGAGGCCAAGGGCCCAGCTTCATCACTCGCTGTGGGACATCCTGACGATAACACCACTTGGATCGCCTGTCTGTGTGGTTGCGGGAGGCAAACTCTACTTCGGAAGATCGAGACAGCGGATCCGCTGCCCGAGTGCGCTACACATATTCCTGTCCAGAAGACATCGTATCGATTTGGTAGTTGGTGAGAGAGCAAGTTGCTCAATCCTTTATCTGTCCACTGTCACTATTACAGAACACTACACAGACATCGTGACCCCAAGAACACTTTACTGCATTGTACGAACACTGTGCTCAGACATCTTAGATCTTCACCTCAAGGAGTCTATTGTTTTATCTAAAACCAAACAGATTACAGTTACTGAGCTCCACCTAGCTAGTGAAGAACATCAGATCTGCAACGTGAAACTATTTGTCACTATATATATATATATATATATATATATCTCTCTATCTGTAGAACGTGCTCTTTAGTTGAGATAGCATAGGCTGACTATTTATACGCCGTTAACTCAAACATCCTCTAGGGGGTGACCTTTGATCTAAATATAGTGTACATACATGTGAATAACATTGTTCGCTGCTTTATCACTGTTTGTCTGCTGGGTTGGTGCTGTTAACCCAGCTCAGCAGATCTATTACCTCTTTTGTAAGATAATATTTTCATTCTTTCAGTTCAAGTAAAATATTTCAGAACCCAACATTACTGAGTTGTTTGATTCTTGCTACACAGTGTTACTAAGATCTCTGAACCCAGAGTGTCAGTTATTGGAAGGTTCACTTGGCCATGGCCGTGCAGATGAGCAGATAATAATCAGCAGTCCTCAAGGGGGCCGTGCTACACAAACTTATTACAATCATTAAGGGTATTATTTGTGGCTTTTATGCAAATGAGACATTCACAAAACAAATTTTTTGTACAAAAAAAAAAAAGCAAAAGAACAAAAGAAAACCAAAAAATTATTTTTGTGTAATAGAATTTTTTTGGATATGATTTTTTTGTATATGGTATTTTGGAATGTTTTTGTTGCTGTTAGGCAACATACACACCATTGGGTTTGTGATTTACATTGTTTGCACTGATTGGTATACATACATATGATATTTGTAGTTATTCATATACAACAAAGCTAGCTCCTCAACACACATAATATTCATAAATGCAATTACATTTAGTGAACACATGTGGCTGAACAAAATTTTGACATTACTCTTTACTGGACTTTTTAAGTTTTATCTTCCCAAGGAAAATCTCCCACTCTTCACAATCACACCTTATTCATGTCATCAGTTTTCAGCAGCACCTATATTTGTGAGCAACTTTTTTCCAGGATGAAGCAAACTTAGAACCAAAATATCTAATGAGCATCCTGAGAATTGCTACTATAGCCATCAAACCAGAGATTGATACATTAGTTTATTAAAAAACCATGTCAAATTTTGTAATCGTTTTATGTTGCCCTCTTTTACTTTAACCACTTTAGCCCCGGACCATTATGCTGCCTAAGGACCAGAGGTCTTTTTCCAATTTGGCACTGCGTCGCTTTAACTGCTAATTGCGCGGCCATGCAATGCTGTACCCAAACTAAATTTGTGTCCTTTTCATCCCACAAATAGAGATTTCTTTTGATGGTATTTGATCACCTCTGCCGTTTTTATTTTTTGCGCTATAAACGGAAAAAGACCGAAAATTTGGAAAAAAAAAATGATATTTTCTACTTTTTGTTATAAAAAAAATCCAATAAACTCAATTTTAGTCATACATTTAGGCCAAAATGTATTCGGCCACATGTCTTTGGTAAAATAAAATGTCAATAAGTGTATATTTATTAGTTTGCGCAAAAGTTATAGCGTCTACAAACTAGGGTACATTTTCTGGAATTTACACAGCTTTTAGTTTATGACTGCCTATGTCATTTCTTGAGGTGCTAAAATGGCAGGGCAGTACAACCCCCCTCCAAATGACCCCATTTTAGAAAGTAGACACCCCAAGGAAATTGCTGAGAGGCATGTTGAACCCATTGAATATTTTTTTTTGTCCCAAGTGATTGAATACCAAAAAGAAAAAAAATAATATTTACAAAATGTTGTCACTAAATGATATATTGCTCACACAGGCCATGGGCCTATGTGGAATTGCACCCCAAAATACATTCAGCTGCTTCTCCTGAGTACGGGGATACCACATGTGTGGGACTTTTTGGGAGCCTAGCCGCGTACGGGGCCCCGAAAACCAATCACCGCCTTCAGGATTTCTAAGGGCGTAAATTTTTGATTTCACTCCTCACTACCTATCACAGTTTTGAAGGCCATAAAATGCCCAGATAGCACAACCCCCCCCCCCCCCAAATGACCCCATTTTGGAAAGTAGACACCCCAAGCTTTTTGCTGAGAGGCATGTTGAGTCCATGGAATATTTTATATTTTGACACAAGTTGCGGAAAGGGACACATTTTTTTTTTTGCACAAAGTTGTCACTAAATGATATATTGCTCAAAATACTCACTATGCCTCTCAGCAAATAGCTTGGGGTGTCTACTTTCCAAAATGGGGTCATTTGGGGGGGTTTGTGCCACCTGGGCATTCCATGGCCTCCGAAACTGTGATAGGCAGTGAAGAGTGAAATCAAAAATTTACGCCCTTAGAAAGCCTGAAGTCGGTGCTTGGTTTTCGGGGTCCCGTACGCGGCTAGGCTCCCAAAAAGTCTCACACATGTGGTATCCCCATACTCAGGAGAAGCAGCAGAATGTATTTTGGGGTGTAATTTCACATATTCCCATGGCATGTTTGAGCAATATATCATTTAGTGACAACTTTGTGCAAAAAAAAAAAAATTGTCTCTTTCCCGCAACTTGTGTCACAATATAAAATATTCCATGGACGCAACATGACTCTCAAATAGCTTGGAGTGTCTACTTTCCAAAATGGGGTCATTTGGGGGGGTTTTGAACTGTCCTGGCATTTTATGCACAACATTTAGAAGCTTATGTCACACATCACCCACTCTAACCACTTGAAGACAAAGCCCTTTCTTACACTTTTTGATTACATGAAAAAATTATTTTTTTTGCAAGAAAATTACTTTGAACCCCAAACATTATATATTTTTTAAAGCAAATGCCCTACAGATTAAAATGGTGGGTGTTTCATTTTTTTTTTTCGCACAGTATTTGCGCAGCGATTTTTCAAACGCATTTTTTGGGGAAAAAACACACTTTTTTAAATTTTAATGCACTAAAACACATTATATTGCCCAAATGTTTGATGAAATAAAAAAAAGATGATCTTAGGCCGAGTACATGGATACCAAACATGACATGCTTTACAATTGCGCACAAACGTGCAGTGGCAACAAAATGAATTCATTTTTAAAAGCCTTTAAAAGCCTTTACAGGTTACCACTTTAGATTTACAGAGGAGGTCTACTGCTAAAATTACTGCCCTCGATCTGACCTTCGCGGTGATACCTCACATGCATGGTGCAATTACTGTTTACGTTTGACGACAGACCGCCACTTGCATTCGCCTTAGCGCGAGAGCAGGGGGCGACAGGGGTGCTTTTTTTTTTTTTTCTTCTTTATTATTTTTTTGCTTTTTTATCTTATTTTTAAACTGTTCCTTTCTTTTTTTTTTTTTTTTTTAATCATTTTTATTGTTATCTCAGGGAATGTAAATATCCCCTATGATAGCAATAGGTAGTGACAGGTACTCTTTTTTGAAAAAATTGGGGTCTATTAGACCCTAGATCTCTCCTCTGCCCTCAAAGCATCTGACCACACCAAGATCGGTGTGATAAAATGCTTTCCCAATTTCCCAATGGCGCTGTTTACATCCGGCGAAATCTAAGTCATAAAATGCTTGTAGCTTCCGGTTTCTTAGGCCATAGAGATGTTTGGAGCCACTCTGGTCTCTGATCAGCTCTATGGTCAGCTGGCTGAATCACCGGCTGCATTCTCAGGTTCCCTGTTGAGACAGGAGAGCCAGAGAAAAACACGGAAGACGGTGGGGGGGGGACATTCCCTCCCACGGCTTGTAAAAGCAGTCTAGAGGCTAATTAGCCGCTAGGATTGCTTTTACATGAAAGCCGATCGCTGGCTGAAAAGAATGATACCAAGATGATACCTAAACCTGCAGGCATCATTCTGGTATAACCACTCAAAGTCGTGAATGGCGTACCTGAAGACAAAAAAATGGTTAACAATAAAACACAGTAAACGGTAAAGTATAAAAAATTGCATAACTGAAAAACAAACGTGATAAAACATAAAAACAATAAAACATTGCAGAATAGAATACAGTAAAAAAGAGCAGAACAATATAGAGAGAATAGAGAGAGAACAATAAAACGACAACTATTTTTTTTTATTTTCTATATATTTTTTTTTTTTTTTACACTTTTTTTTGTAACTAACTTTTATAACTGTAACCGGTTCCAGGTTTGGGTCTCTCAAAAAGCGATGGCATCTTGGGAGACCCTGTGAAAGTGTGCCTAGTCTGTGCAATGCTGTACCCTACGCTAATACTCACCTAGTGAATGGTAGCGTTCAAAACATTCACCAATGCAAAAACCAGGATTGTCAGGACAGGATGGACAATAGCGGGTGTCACGCCTATATCTGCGCTTGCTGCAGACACAACATCTTTTTTGGGGGGGGTTCGTCGGGTAGGGGCACTCGGGAGGACATAAAGAAAATGCCTCTCATGCAGCCGACTGCATTTGGTTGGGGATGTGAATGTTGGAAGTACGGGCGCTGCAGAAGTGGTGGGTTCCCAATTAGGATTGGCGAATGCAGCAGGAAGGGCATTATGGGCACGACGGGCCTGTTTGTCTTCTTCTTGGTGGCAGCGGGACACTACTTGTGCTTGCCACCTCACCAGCTTGAACTGCACTTATGGGACTCGCCACATCACCAAGTGTTACTGCAGTGCTGGTTTGACTACGACCGGGGTGTACTAGACCACTGGTGCTTGCCAGTTCACCAAAACGCTACAAAAAAAAACTGTTAGCGATCGCAGGGATCAGGCCTGACTCTGCGAATGCTGCAGTTATGTGTTTACTGTTTTGTAAGTGACAGTGATCGATCGATACTGCACTTGGGTGGGCTGGGCTGGGCAGAGGGGCAAAACGCAGGTGCTAGCAGGTATCTGGGCTGATCCCACTAACACTGCGTTTTTGGGAACCCTAAACTGCTGGGGACGCTAATATAGATCTGATCAGATATTGATCCGATACTATACCACTAAGGGAGGTGTACGGTGCGTGCGTGGGTGTTAGCGCTACTGGCACTAACCTGACGCTGCCTGGGGCTGGTGCTTGCCAGTTCACCAAAATGCTACCAAAAAAACTGTTAGCGATCGCAGGGATCAGGCCTGACTCTGTGAACGCTGCAGTTATGTGTTTACTGTTTTGTAAGTGACAGTGATCGATCGATACTGCACTTGGGTGGGCTGGGCGGAGGGGCAAAACGCAGGTGCTAGCAGGTATCTGGGCTTATCCCGCTAACACTGCGTTTTTGGGAACCCTAAACTGCTGGGAACGCTAGTATAGATCTGATAAGATCAGATATTGATCCGTTCAGATACTATACCACTAAGGGAGGCGTATGCTGCGTGCGTGGGTGTTAGCGCTACTGGCGCTAATCTGATGCTGCCTGGGGCGACTCATATCACCGCCGGGCGATCAGGGGGTTAAACCTTTATTCGGTAATAAATGGCGGGTGCCCTGACACTATAAAAAATAAACGAACTAACCAGCGTCACCCGTAACGGTTATACGGTGATCAGTGGTGAAAGGGTTAACTAGGGGGCAATCAAGGGGTTAAAACATTAGATAGTATATGGGGGTCCCTGTCGCTATAAAACGCTGACGGCGAACCTAAATATTTACGTCCCTAACTAGCTTCACCAGTGACACTAATACAGCGATCAGAAAAATGATCGCTTAGCGACACTGGCGACAGGGGGTGATCAAGGGGTTAAAACTTTATTAGGGGGGGTTAGGGGGGGTACCCTATACCTAAAGGGGGCTAATACGAACTGCCCTAACACAGTAACTGTCACAAACTGACACCATGCAGTAATCAGAAAAAAAAAAAATAACTGCTTGGTGTCAGTGTGACAGAGGGGGGGGGGGGGTGATCAGGGGGCATCAGGGGGGGGATGGGGGTGTTTTGTGTGCCTGGCATGTTCTACTGTGTGTGTGTGTTTTACACTCACAGTGATGTCTTCTCTCCTCGGCGACGGAACGGAAAATACCGAGCCGAGGAGAGATGACATCATTTACTTTGCTGCTGTTTAGCATACAGCAGCAAAGGAATGTTCTGATTGGCCAGCGGCGATCGCGAGGGGGGGGGTCACGAACGGATGGCCTCCCCCTCACCTCCGATCACCGGGGGAAAAAAAGAGGACCGCCTCGGGCACCGGGGGGGGGGGGGGGTCCGATCGGACCCCCCACCCGCGGGAGGCAGATCACGTATATTTACGTGATTTTGCCTGCCCGTGCCGCCTTGCCGACGTATATCGGCGTGAGGTGGTCCTTAAGTGGTTAATAAAAAAAATTCTACAAAAAAATGAAGTTTTATTACTCAGATGGGTACTTTATCTATATTAGTGATCGTTAACTTGTGATCTGCTGAGCTTTTTCTGCTCATCCTTATTGTTAGTGTATTTTATGTGTGGCCTAAGACAATTCCTCTTCTTCCAATGTGGCCTAGGAAGCCAAAAGGTTGGACACCCCTGCTCTAAATAAAATTAAAAAAAAAAAAAAGAAAAAAAGAAGGAGGTAGTTTTAAGGCCAATTTCACCAGAGTGAAATTGAGAGTTTCGGCTTCAGTCAAAATTGAGGAAAATTTTAATTATAGTTACCTAATGGTAAATTTCCTTTCCTGATGCAAGCATGACAGCATATACGTAGGGGCAGGCTCCGCCCCCTGCCCTATCTCAGGACCGGTTATACTATAAGAGTAGGTCTCCTCCCTGCCCGCAGCATTCTCGTGACTTAGTATCAATGCAAAGCCTTTCTTTCTTTTTTTTTTTGTTTCGGGAGGGACCTATATGCTGTCATGCTTGCATCAGGAAAGGAAAATTACCGTTAGGTAAGTATACATTTTTCCTCATTCCTGACATAGCATGACAGCATATACATATGGGATGTACGTAATCACCAGACAAGGATGGGTACTGCTGAAATGTTTGACTCGAGGATTAGATCTATCCCCACTACTGACTGAGATATATTGTAGTTAAGACTGCTGGGTCCACAAGCATTGACCCCCAACGTGTTGAATGTAGACCAGGTCGTAGTTTACATATTACCTCTGGAGGGACTCCTTTGGAGTTCCACCCATGGATGCGCAATCAGTTTGGAAGAGCAGTCTCTGTCCTTATCTGATAGATTTGTCCTAGCCATCTAAGCCCTTTGACTGACTTGATCTGCACCCCTGCATTTGTCTTAGCTGGACAGTGCTTGTCTTCTGATGTCGTTAGGCCTGACGAGCCTATCATTTTGCTCTTCGAAGAAAGGGCAAATTCATCTCTTCAACCTTAAATCCATTTTCAGTGTTTGTGGTACTTCAAACACTTTAGTTTGGATATGCCATAAGGATGATGTTCCAACCCAGGTTGCAAAGATACCATACTTTGTATAGTGTTGGGGAAGAGACTAGAGCCATTTTGCCTGATAATTTCAGCATCAAGTTAGTTTATGGCTTGACACTTGGATGTCTGAGATCCTTCTAGATCTATTTTCCATACAGAATACATATTCCGTGTTTCCCCCCATAGGGGAAAGAATAATCTGCCCAGGTCTTTCGGAATTGGTTGCCAAGATATGCAACCGTTACTGAATCCCAGAGAGTGAGGACATGACTGAGTTTCATGTATCCTTTAATGCCGTCTCTAGGCTTAATTGTATACAATTCAATCCTTACAGCAAGGAACAGAGAATTCCATCCTTTCAATTCTGTAGGTTTTTCTCGTATCTAATGTACTTGAAGTCTGGAGTAGGCGCTCTGACCTCCATAGGATTTCATACACTAAAAAGGTGAGACCTCCCCTTCTTGGTCTCCAGCATCTAGATATATGTATGGATTTGGAAGATACCGTTGGTCATGCTGTATGAGGTGTTGGACCTCTGGAAGGAGAATAGGATGAGACTGTACCCGCGTATATCATGACCTGCAAGCCACAGGGCCATTATTGTTATCACCACCGAACAGCTGCAAATCCGGATAAGGATCCTGGAGACTATTAGGTTTGTTCAATATACATATTGGCTAATCTGCATACCCAGCTGGCTGTCATTAGTTTCTCTGCTTCCACCTCTGAGAAGCCATCCAGGTTACTGTCGGATAGCCTTACTTGTTGCCGATCCCTTGATCGGCTTGTTGGTTTGGAGACTATCCCTTGTCATCCAACGGCCTTTGTACCTTACGTCGCCTGGCAGTAAGTTCTAGAAACCCTATAACGGGCTAGTAGACTTGACAGGGAGATACCTCTGACAGAAGTTGACTAGTTCTGCATTCATTCTTGGCAGCGAAGATAGGCCTTCCCCATTTTGCTGAGTCTTTGCAGCATAGTTGAGGCTCTTTTAGATGTGTTTCGGAAAGACTTCAGTCTGCGACCACTGCAACTCTGACTTTTGGACACCTTGACCTCCATCAGCATGAATACCCAACAAGTAGCAACTTGTGATGATTGGTATGCCTAATAGCCGATACGCTGAAAGATTAGTTAGCTTAGCTACCTCCCCAAAAGGGGAGTCATTGTTCCTGGTACAGGAAGTAAGTCTTTCCTTACTACAAAACCAGTTAAAACAGTTGTCAACCTTCCCTTGGGCCCTTCGGACCACATGGGTTACTACAGGATACTTTACCCTTCTTGTGACCGTGGGATGCAACCAATGGGAAAGAGCCATTTGTTCAAGTGAGATACTTCTACTGCTGCTCTCTCTGAGGGTAACTTTATTGTATTTTTTCAGAGATTCAGAACTGCTTCCCGGCAGGTCACTGTTGTAATGAGACTAGTTGGTCTCTAGATGATGGCTTCTCCTGACTCGATCAGAGTCTGTACTAAGACTCTTTTCCCAGAACCTGGAAGTCATTCGCCAGTCTGTTGCCCAAACAAGACTCACCAGAAGTCCTTGCTCCCGCAAGTCGACCCCTACTGGACCCAATATCCCGGGAAATGCCTGGAGTTTGTGGAAAGGTCACAGTCTGCCAGATGAACTCGTAGTAAACTCGAACGGCCAAGCAAAGGTGCCTGCCAAAACATGGGCATCTCGAAGTGTGTATACAGTATACACACACACACACACACACACACACACACACACACACACACACACACACACACTTGTGAACGACCACAACATACAGGATATACAAGGTAATACTGACATATAAATCACACACATAGGTTGGACTTGATCGACTTGTGTCTATCCTCAACCTCACCCACTATGCAACCATGTGATTATGCAACTTGCTAGGTCTAAAGACCAGCTACAGTCTTAGCCTAGGTTTCCACTATTGCGACCTAAAAATCGATTTTACTGCGATATCTATGCGACTTGAATCAATGCCTGTGTATTCTTTTGTTTTTTTCCCAAAAAGATTTTATTAGAGTTTTCCATGAAATATGCAGCTAAATACATCAAACTAGGATACAGGTTCCATACAGGATAAGCCCAACAGTGACTCACAAGTTGCATACATCAAAATTGTCTAAAAGACAAGCTAGAGCTATAAAGAACACTATAATATTTCAAACAATTAGCAAGGTCCGAGAGTGTAGTGGCTTCTCCCATTAAACAAGTGTCACCGCTCAAATTAGCCTACTAACACTCTCGGAAACCGTCTGAACTGGGGGGGCCCATTCGTAGCAGCCCTGTATTACCCAAATTTTTACTTCTTGGAACGGCAACCTGGAGGTCAGGACTGGCCCAAGCAGTCAGCTCCAACCTTCAGATCCTCGACCTTAGATTGTTCAGAGAACAAAGAAGAAAGAGAACAGAAAAAGTAAGAGAGGGAAGCGGGAGGGGTGAGTGGAAGAACAAGTAGGGACTGTCCGAGGGGGGGTGGGGACCCACCTGCTACCCCTCTGTCCACTGTTTGCAGTCTACATCAACAAGGTCCTCCGGAATCCCTGGATGAACCGGCTGCGATCACCTTGTGTCTAGACAATGAGTTACATGCCATGTTTTAGCAAGTCCTGGTATGATTGGGAGTTTTTGAACGTGATCCACGTCTTCCACGTTGCTGAAAAGCTTGAGATCTTGTCCTGTGAAGCGAATATCAGCTCCTCCATTGTCGCTATGCGGTCAACACGTGCCGCCCACTCTTTCATGGACGGCGGCCATGTGGACCTCCAATGTATCGGTATGCATAGCCTAGCAGCGCTTATCAAGTGCATAGCTATTGACTTAAAATATTTTTTGGGGGGAATTTTGGAGAGGTGTTGCTGGTGTAAACTCCAGTGGGAGCGAGGAAATAGCCGTCATCACTTCATGTATTTTATGTCAGTTTGGCTGGATTAAAAGGGCATGTCCACCAAATGTGGAGAAAGGTGCCCACTTCTCGTTCACAACGCCAGCAGTGCTCTGGTACCATCGGAAAGATCCTGTGGAGCAACGGTGGGGTCTTATACCATCTTGTTTTGAGTTTATACCCATTCTCTTGTGTGTTAACATTGAGAGAGCCTTTGTGTATGAGTAAATGGATACGATCCCAATTGGCATCCCCTATTTCCCTGTGCAGGGCCGATTCCCAGAATGCATGATCCTCACTCAGAGAAGAGTACGGTTCCCTGAACATGGAGGCATATAGGGCCGAAATCACACAAGACTGGGGTGGCCAGCTTGAACATAGGGATTCAAGCACCGTGGGGTTTCTCGTGTATTTGACTACTTTCGCTGGGATGTCCAGAAAGTGTTTTATTTGCCTGTAGGGCCAGGAGGGGAAGGATTTAGTGGTAGACCGCGCAGCGAGATCTTGTATCCTCAAAAATTAAAAAAACTAAAAAACTCTAGTGGGGAATGTGGCGCTGTTCAAAAGTGAATGTAATTAAAATAGTACCCCAGAAAATTGTTACAATATGTGAGAAGTACTGTAAAAAAATGTGTAAATAGTAAACAAACAGTATGTCATGTGTAAATGCCACATGTGTAAAACATCACGTAATATTATAAAGTCAAGTGCAAATAAATATAGGTTAAGCTGGAGTATAAGTAGTCCTAAAAGAAATACATGCACTCAAAAATGAACATAACAAATATATAAATATGTGCGTAATATTAGTGCTGGTTTAAAAAATCCCAAAAAAAACGCACAAAGTATACTCAAAAAAATGCACAATTAGAATCAATGGTGTATTAAATAATTGACGTGATAGTGCACCAAGATTATCAAAAATAAGATCCAAATGATATAAATGTCCACACAAAAATATATATATATATATATATATATATATATATATATAAGAGAGAAAAAAAAAATCTGTGAGAAGTGTCTTTGCTTCCAAAGGATCCCGTGTGAATTGTTGTGATTGTTATGTGATCTCCTCCTCTGGAACCCCCAATTGTGTCCCCACTCACCAAAAAGCCCAACCCCTGCAGGGGTAATGAGCGTAAATCCACTGGCAGAAATGGATCGGTGTCCCACTCTGTTAATCCGCGATCTCCTTCCTGATTGGGTTACCGCTAGTCCTGGTGGGTAGAACTTGGTTTATGCAAAGGCCTATCTTACATCTCCGACTTGGGGCCCCTGGTAGAGTATACAGAAGGTGCAGGAGTGCAGAGTTGCACGAGTGTTGGTAGATGTGCTTGCTGCTGATTGTGTAGTACACCAGATGGCATCGGATCTCCCAAGGGCAGAAACAGGCTGGAACTTTAGCCGAAGAGCATGTCCAAGTGGCAGATTGACAGGTGCTTCCAAATGGAAGTTCGTGGATGGGTCTTTATCCCAAGGTTTTAACAGTCCTTGTTGATTATGGTTGATTATTTTAGCAGCCTCCAGCAAACTCACGGTTCTCCAAGAGGCTGCTAAAATAATCAACAAGGACTGTTAAAACCTTGGGATAAAGACCCATCCACGAACTTCCATTTGGAAGCAGGATATTGTTTCTTCTGTTGGAAGAATGGCACCCTTGGTTAATCTGATGAAGCCTGTTTGGCTGGCTGTTTTTGAGGCAGAGGCACCCTTTAGATGACTTTTTTTGAATAGCTTAGTACCTGAGCTCCACACAGTCAGTTTGGACAGAGTTAAAGTATCCACCTTTTGCTTCTGATATGTGAACTTGCCATAGTAATTTCCCAGAAGCAAGCTCTGAGGTAGAGGTTTCCTTTAAATAAACACAGCTGTTTGATTAGGCTTGTTATGGAACCATTAGTGACTGTAGGCTCTCAGTCTCTGCCCATTTGCCTTTGGCCTGCAACCTTGTTTTGCATTTTGGCCGACACACCAGTTACCACCAGACCACTATGATTACTGTAGAGATCTCTTGATCTGCCTCTTCTGGCAGTTAACTACATAGTGGTTCCTTCAGGGTTGAAGAGGATCTGTCCCTTGTTGCAGAAGCAGGTTGACTCGTGTTGGTGTTGAGGGCTGGAGAGATTTACACTCAGTATGCACATAATGTGCACTCTTTTAGGATATAGCATATACCTAACTGCCCTCACCTTAGTTAAAGTTGCTGGTCTCTAGGAAGGCTGATTGCTACTGGTTAACAGATGAGCTGAAAGCCTGGAGCCCTGCCTGGGAGTATTTGCCATAAGTAGTAACCACTACAAACCACACATCTCTCTGTGGGGTACCCCAAATAACACAAGAAATTACAGATTGCTAACAGGTAAGTACTAAGGAATGTGGCTAAACAGATCCTGACTTTTATTTTAGCACCAAGGTCAGCATGTAAATGCATAGAAATAAACACATAACAGTCATTCATACTGTAGAGTTAATGTAATCATAGGCAAGAAGCGCAAGTTAATAGTCATCTGACAATTAGCACTAGCAGGTTAAACTTACCTTAGACACATGTACTACCAAGGATCATACCACAACCAAGCATCAATACACAGTGAGCCCAGTCTGCAGGGCCAGGCTCTGCGTTAATAGGAAAGGGCTCAGTATCACCTGTTATCAGTCCAATCATTAGCAATACTGCAGACACAGACTTCAACCTGTGAAACATTAGTAACAGAATGACACTATGGACAGCCTGTAAGATAAGCATGTGTGATATATGCTTTTCATAAATGCAAACTAACAGCATACCTGCAGAAAATAAGTCAAGACTGTAGGGCCAGGCTTGTTCAGTTAATAGGAAGGCTTCAGCCCAGCACAGCACACCTGCTATCAGCATTAGCAGTTTTTCAGACACAACCACAACCCCTCAGGGATGCAAGCTTAACCACATACTTGCAGCAGTAACTGAATGATATGGATTTGTGCACCATGTGGTGCATTACCACCTGCATGCTTCATGTCCAAACATAAAGTCCAATGAATGTCCATCCATGGCATTGTGATAAAGGAGCAATCCCTAGAGACCAGATGTCCTCACCACCCTTTCTTTCTGGATCCTGAGGGGGGGAGGTCTCCCCCATATAGGCGTTCATGTCTGCCTGTACAGCGGGGAGCTTCATCACAGGAGAGGCTTGAACCTGTGCGGCTTTGCCAGATGAATCTGGCAAGGTGAGGGAAAAGAAAAATCCTGCTTTCAGCAGTAGCATAACCAGCTGTAGCAGTGAGGAAAAAAAAGAGAATGCTGGGGGCAGGGAGGAGACCTACTCTTATAGTATAACCGATCCTGAGATAGGGCAGGGGCGGAGCCTACCCATACGTATATGCTGTCATGCTGTGCAAATTTGCCAAAATCACTTTGCTCATCCATACTGCTTAAAAAAAGAAAAAAGGATTGTCGCTGGGTAAGCTGTTTGAATATACTACTAAGCCAGCAAAGAAATCTTCGACCAGTGCATTACAGAAACCCTTTCAGTACCCACGCATTTACCTGTTACTGTATATCAAAGAGTAACAGAGCTTTAAAATGGCAATCCCTTAAAAATAAATAAATAAATAAATAAATAAATAAATAAATAAATAAATAAAACAAAATGAAAACACCTCTGCAACTAAGAGAATGATATTTGGAGAGGAGTGATTTTAAGACCTAAGAAAAGATACATGGAGATAACAATAAATCTGCTGAAAAACCTCATTTGGAATAGACCATAAAACTTGCTTTTATTTTCCTTCCAAACACAGGCGGTGTATATACGGAACAATAAATGTCACTTGATTCAGAACGTAAAATTAACCTTAAGAAAAAGAAAAGTCTTCAACCATATTGCAGCAATATTTCATAGTTCACCGGCTATTGTCACTTGCGAAAAGTAAGGTCAAACAAGCAACAATTCTTATTTGTTGCCTACAGTATCTATAACTAAATGTTCATTGTCAAGTATAACCTTTATCAAAATTGTCCTGGAAATGTTATTTTTAGATTTAATTTCTTTCATCCCCCCAGGAGCATGGAGTAAAAAAATATATATACACAAAAAAAAAATGAAAAAGAAACCAAATGAGCAGGCTTTAAAATAACTTCAGTCTGTCTTGACATGCTAACTTTGGTATGCAAATGAGTAACGCTAATTGGGAAGATGCATAACGCTGTTTAAAAAACAGAATTTAAATAGTGCTGAGTGAGAACAATATAATATACATAGTTTTCTCTTAATGCATATTGACAGTTGCATACATTAAAGTGATACTAAAGTCTTGTTTTTTTTTGTTGTTGTTTAAAAATAATAAACATGTTATACTTCCCTGCTCTGTGTAGTGCTTTTGAACAGAGCAGCACAGATCCTCCTCTTCTCGGGTCCCTCGTCGGCGCCCCTGGCCCCTCCCTCCTGTCAAACAAGCTGCTTGCTGTGGGGGCACCCATGTGTCCATTCAGACACAGAGCCGCAGTTCGATCCCCCTCTCTCTCCTAATTGGCTAACTGACTTTAACTGACAGCAGCGAGAGCCAATTATGCCGTGTCTCAGCCAATCAGAAGACAAGGCATTTGTGCATATCGCTGGATAGAGATGGGGCTCAGGTAAGTATTAGGGGGGCTGCAATACATGCAGAAGTTCTTTTATCTTAATGCATACAATGTATTAAGATAAAAAAAACTTCTGCCTTTACAACCCCTTTAAAACTAACAGTTCAAAATAGATTTATTTACAATCAAGAACACATTTAGGGTAATTTACTAAAGGCAAACATTACACTTTGCAAGGGGATTTTCCCCAGAGCTAAGTGAATGTGGTAAAGCGCTGTTGATTTCCATCCTCCAATTATGTTCAAGCAAAAATGCTATTATTTTTTAAGTGCTCATGATTGGGTATTATTTGCTAAGTGAAACTTCCTACCACCATAATTGGAAGCTCGCTCAAAGCCGCAAAGAAGCTCTGGGTCAGAATTTGCATTGTATCTCAGAAATGCAACTACAGAAAGAAACCAACACTATGGACTTAAATAATTCAGGAACTCAAAATCAGTACCAAAGGCACTTTACGGATTTTATTGCTGATCACATATCTGTTATATGTCATTCTACATTGCTACATAGTTGCCAGTTTCTTTTTACTGTTTCCAGGTGTATTTGGTTGGCCTATTGTAATATAAGTGAATGTCATTATGCAAGGCTTTGCATTTTTGAAAAACTTCAATAAAAATTGTTAAAGTAGTTGTAAAGGCAGAAGGTTTTTTTTATCTTAAAGTGGATGTAAACTTTCTCCTATACCCAGTGAACAGTGAACAAGATGATACACAGAGATGAAACAAATCCTCCTACATAAGTTTTACATGTATATCTGCTGTCTTCAGCTTTATATACTGTTTAGAAAGTGCATGTCCTGTTAGAATTTTCTCTTCCTGATTCAACTGTGGGTGTGGATTCTTGCCATACACTGGGAGACAGCTGATTGGAGGAAAGGCACACCTCCACTCCACACAGGCAGAGTCTTGCAGAGCTGTGTTGTGAATACACCAGCTCTCTGCTAATCTATTTAGAGCACCCACCCTGACACAAAATTCAGGTTGGTTTTATCACAGTTGACAGAAAATTTTTCAGGCGTTATAATGCTGATAACAGAAGAATGGAGCAGGAGAAAGACACGGGACTTAGGGCTTTGAAGAGAGATAAGAAGACAGTGCAGATATATATACCCAGCTCTAATTTCATGAATCGGGTTTACAGCCACATTAATGCATTCTATGCATTAAGACAAAAAGCCTTCTGTGTGCAGCAGTCCCCCTCAGCCCCCCTAATACTTACCTAAACCCCATCTCGATCTAGTAAAGTTGCATGAGAGACTCAGCTGTCCAAGACTCTCCCTCTTGATTGACTGAGACAGCAACGAAGTGCCATTGGCTCCTGCTGCTATCAATCAAAGTCAGTGAGCCAATGAGGAGAGAGAAGGGGCAGGGCTGGGTTGCGGCTCTGTGTCTAAATGGACACAGGAAGCTCCGGCTCGACTTGGGTGCCCCCAAAGCAAGCTGCATGCTGTGTGGACACCCAACAGGAGGGAGGGGCCCGGAGCACCGAAGAGGGACCCCAGAAGAGGAGGATCTGGGCTGCTCTGTGCAAATCAACTGCACAGAGCAGGTAAGTATAACATGTTTGTTATTTTTACACACACAAAAAGAGACTTTAGTATCACTTTAGGCCTGGTTCACACCCTTGCAGGTTGCAGTTTGCATATTCCAGGTGCATTTTGCGTTTTTCAATACACGCTTTTTGATCCATTAGTCTATGGAACCAAAAACCAGAAAAAAGTCCCTGTCCCTTTCCATAAAATGCACAGATGTGAACGTGACCCATAGGAAACTATGTTAAATGGACTATAGTGTGTCTCTGCAAAACTGAAAACACACTAAAAATGCATAGGTGTGAACTAATCCTGAATTATAAAAAAAAATAGATCAATACCAAAGGTATAAAACCATGAACCAAATATTACAAAATTAGCAAAATTATATTCAAGATATAAATGTGATGCACAGTTTGAGTCCATAGTGCTGGTTCCTTTATTTAGTTACAAAGTGAAACTTTAACACAATGCACTAAGCTCGGGGGCAAATTGCAAGAGGCAACTTTCTTTGCAAAGTGAAAAGCCTTTTTTGCCTTTAGTAAATCAATCCCATTTTGTTCAAGGTGAAGAGATATTTCTCTAGTATGTAGGCCTTTAGGCTAGTACAACTTAAAGGGCAACGGGACCTTTGTGTTAAAAATCAATATAGTAGATGACTAAACACACTTGGAACCAGAGATATAAAATATGTAATTTTTCTGACTAAAAGCTATGATTTTGACATGGGGTGCCTACCGCAAGTCTACATTTTCCAGCCCACAATGTTAGTTATGCTGCAACAAGTGGTATTCTAATGGTTTTGCCCCTTTTGTGTGGAATGGAAAGTAAAGAGTTTAAAGTGACGAAACTTGGGTTTAAAGAAAAAAATTGTGTAAAGTATTTTTTTTTTTTTCATAAATAGACCCCTAAGATTCGATTAAGAATATACGGTAATTGACTCTTGGTTTAGGTGTTTAGCCTGGATTTTATCTTAAAGTGTAACTATAGGCAAAACTTTTTTTTTTTCATTTTGGATAGAGTAAGGGAAGGTTATAACCCTTTCATTTTTCCCTTCACTTCCTGTAGCCTGTGCCAAAACAGGAAGTGAGAAAAAATCCATCCAGAGTGAAGGAATCATTGCGTGTCACCAGGGTCACCAGAACTAGTGTCCCCATTAGATATATTTCCCTTCTATTAGTGTTCTAAAGTCAACCCAGGTTAAAATAGTCAGGAGCAACCACAATTGAAAGCGCTGATTGGGACAGTCTTTAAAGGACAAACAGTCAAATAATTAAAACGTTTAATGAGATAAAAGCATGTGCCGATTTAATAATAACATATGATTGGATGAACAATTATCTAGACACCTCCTTGCATAGATGGAACAATTGCAAAGCATGCTCCTCACTGTGACAGTACCTTAAGCAACAGTCGGTGGTGGACTGGCTTGGTGGGGCAGTGCTGCGATGGCAAAACCTTCATGTGTTCCTGGATGTTACTAGGAAGAGGGAAGCCAGCGTGTGCAGAGCCAGAAGGACAGTGTGGAGCCTCGATCAGATCCCCAATGATGTGTGGCGGAATGAAGGGGCAGCCAGGAAGCAAAGGAGGGCCCGAGAGGCAGCCGAGGCAGCCAACGACCAGAGCTGGTGGACGGGAACACCCAAACGTGACGTCATACGATGGGGGAACGCAGGTCCAAAGCGAAGCATGTGGAGAGCAAACTGAGGAGAGTAGAGAGAGAGGATAGCTGTTGTCTTGACTACGCATATCGGGCGTGGCCCTTCTTCAGGTCATGTGACATAGACTGCAAATGGGGTTTAAATGTAAAAATGTATAAAAATGTAAAAACTTAAAAAATGTAAAAATGTTTAAGTGTAAACACACACTTTCCGGTTCTCTGAGGGGAGAACAGACAGATCATCTGTTCATACAGTGTATGAACAGCGATCTGTCATCTCCCCAGCACAATCCCATCGTCCCTTCAGTTAGAACACACACTAGGACACACTTAACCCCTTCACTGCCCCTTAGTGGTTAACCCCTTCACTGCCAGTGAAATTTTTACAGTAATCAATGCAATTTTATAGCATTGATTGCTGTAAAAATGCCAATGGTCCCAAAAATGTGTCAAAATTGTCCGACATGTCCGCCATAATGTCGCAGTCCCAATAAAAATTGCAGATCGCCGCCATTACTAGTAAAAAATAATAATAAAAAAGCCATAAAGCTATCCCCTATTTTATAGATGCTATAACTTTTGCGCAAACCAATCAATATACGCTTATTGCGGGTTTTTTTTACCAAAAATATGTAGAAGAATACATATCGCCCTAAACTGAGGAAATAAAATGTTTTTTTATATATTTCTGGGGGATATTTATTATAGCAAAAAGTAAAAAATATTGCGTTTTTTTCAAAATTGTCACTCTTTTTTTTTGGTAAAAACCGCAGAGGCGATCAAATACCACCAAAAGAAGGCTCTATTTGTGGGAAAATAAGGACGTCAATTTTGTTTGGGTGCGACGTCGCATGACCTCGCAATTGTGAGTTAAAGCGACTGATCAGGACACTGATTATCAGTGTCCTGATTATCAGTGCAGCCACAACAGTGCCCATCAGACAGCTGCCTATCAATGCATGCTGCTAATAAGTGCCCATCAGTGTTGCCAATCAGTACCCATCAGTGCTGCCAATCATTGCCGCATCAGTGCAGTGCAGCTTATCATTGCCCATCAGTGCCACCTATCAGTGCCCATCAGTGCCGCATATCAGTGCAGGCTCATCAGGGCCAACCAGTTCCGCCTCATCAGTGCCCATCAGTGCTGCCTATTAGTGCCCATCAGTGCCACCTATCAATGCCCATTAGTGCAGGCTTATCAGTGCCCACCAGTTCCGTCTCATCAGTGCTGCCTATCAGTGCCCATCAGTGCCGCCTCATCAGCGCTCAACAGCGCAGCCTATCGGTGCTCATGAGTGCTGCCTATTAATGCCCCTCAGTGCAGCCTCAACAGCACACAGCAGTGAAGGAGAAAAATTACCTGTTTGCAAAATTTTATAACAGAAACTAAGAAAAATGTTTTTCTTTGAAACATTTTTGGTCTTTTTTTGTTTGTTTAGCAAAAAATTAAAACCCAGTGATGATTAAATAAGAAAGCTCTATTTGTGTGAAAAAAAATGATAAAAATTTCATATGAGTACAGTACTGCATGACCGCACAATTGTCATTCAAAGTGCGACAGAGCTGAAAGCTGAAAATTGGCCTGGGCAGGCAGGGGGTGAAAGTGCCCTGTAGGCAAGTGGTTAAAGGGGGCATAGACAGCAATAAAAACCTGACAGTTATTCCATTCCATCCCCCTCTATCCAAAAGTAAAAGGTTTTGCCTTTAGTTATACATTAATGTAGATCATACTCAAATATTGACATGAAGCTGAGTTAACAGTCCCACTTGGATGGATGCCTGGGGGTTGATTTACTAAAGTCAAATAGGCTGTTGACCTTGCAAGTGAATTTTCCCAGAGCTTAGTAAATGAAGTGAAAACAGTATTTTTTTATTATGATTTAAACTTTATTTGTTTTTTATAAACTACACACACATGTATCTAATATTAAAAAGGAGTACAACAATATACCGTATTTATCAGCATATAACACGCACAGGCGTATAACACGCACCTTAATTTTAGGAGAGAAGTTACAGGGAAAAAAATAAATAAATAAATAAAGAATTTGAAAAATAAAAATAAGGGTCAATGCCCATCAATTCAGTCTTATCAGTGCCCATCTGCAGCCTCGCCATTGCCCATTAATGAAGCCTGATCAGTGTCCATCTGCAGCCTCACTATTGACCATCATTGCAGCCTGTAATTCCCAGGGATGTATTTTGGCCCTTTTTTTAAATATTGGTGCTACATTGGCTTTTCTCCAATCAGCTGGTACCATTCCAGTCAGTAGACTGTCAGGAAAAATTAGGAACAATGCTCTGACAATTACTTGACTAAGTTCCTTAAGGACCCTAGGTTGCAAGCCACCTGATCCTCTGTTAGCCATGAGGGTGCTTCCTGCGATGTGTCATGAGGATAAACACTGCAATTTTGATTAGTGAAGCCCCATGATTTCCTCGTGAAGACTGAGGAGAAGAATAAATTCAATACCTTCACCATCTCACCATTAGGGATGAGCTTCGTGTTCGAGTCGAACCCATGTTCGACTCGAACATCGGCTGTTCGGTCATTCGCCGAATTGCGAACGATATGGGCCGTTCGCGCCAAATTCGTGTGGCGCATCACGGCCCATAATTCACTGCGGCATCGCAGTGCATTGCTTGCTGATGATTGGCCAAGCATGCACTATGACCCGCATGCTTGGCCAATCACAGCGCCGCCTGAACAGAGAGCCGTAATTGGCCAAAGCCAAGGAGGCTTTGGCCAATTATGGCTCAGGGGATTTAGTACACGCCCCACACTATATAAGGCCGCCTGCACGGCGGCCCTGTGCAGTGTGTTCCGGTGTGCTTAGAGAGAGAGAGAGAGACAGTGTCATTTCATTTGAGTTAGCTAGATTAGGCAGGACAGTCAGTCAGTTAGCTGCACTTAAAGTGTATTGTGTATATATATATATGCATCCCAGGTGTTGCATATATATATATACACTGTATTCAGTTTAGCTAGATCCGTTCCTGTTATCTTCTAGACTATTTACATTTAGTGCAGTGCGTCCTGCTCACAGTGTTCAGCTAGATCCGTTCCTGTTATCTTCCTACTGACAGGCAGGCTTGTCTTGTTACAGTATTTACAGCTACCTAAAGAAAATTACTGGTGTTCTTTTGATCCTATTAGTACCACGGTCAGGCAGCTAGACTATTTACATTTAGTACAGTGCGTCCTGCTCACAGTGTTCAGCTAGATCTGTTCCTGTTATCTTCCTACTGACAGGCAGGCTTGTCTTGTTACAGCATATAAAGCTACCTGAAGAAAATTACTGGTGTTCTTTTGATCCTATTAGTAACACGGTCAGGCAGCTAGACTATTTACATTTAGTGCAGTGCGTCCTGCTCACAGTGTTCAGCTAGATCCGTTCCTGTTATCTTCCTACTGACAGGCAGGCTTGTCTTGTTACAGTATATAAAGCTACCTGAAGAAAATTACTGGTGTTCTTTTGATCCTATTAGTACCACGGTCAGGCAGCTAGACTATTTACATTTAGTGCAGTGCGTCCTGCTCACAGTGTTCAGCTAGATCCGTTCCTGTTATCTTCCTACTGACAGGCAGGCTTGTCTTGTTACAGTATATAAAGCTACCTGAAGAAAATTACTGGTGTTAGTGCAGTGCGTCCTGCTCACAGTGTTCAGCTAAACCTACAAGTTAGTGGGGAGCGTCCACCTCACAGTGTTCAGCTAAAGCTACCTGTAGAAGGTTGGTGGTGTTCTCATACTACAGGCAGGCAGTTGATTTTGCTAGCTGCAGTATCAGTACATATATATATATATATATATATATATATATATATATATATATATATATATCCCAGCTTAGTGCAGCTACAGGCCATTAGTATGTCTGGAAGGCCAAGAAGGAGAGGCAGACAGTCACAAGCCAATAAGAGAGGGCAAGCAGGCTCTGTGTCTTGTGCTGGTCGTGGAGACGGTGCATCCTCATCAGCACGTGGCCATGGGACACGCTTGGCCTTTTTTTCGGCAGCTGGCCGTGTTGAGCCGCAACATGTGGAAGACTTGGTCGAGTGGATGACCAAGCCGTCCTCATCCTCCTCATCCTCTCTCACCCATGCCCAGGGTGCTTTGTCTGGCAAAGCAGCGGCCTCTTCCCTCGGCTCAATGTCATCGGTGACTCCTTCCCTAGCTCCACCATGTCCTCCTAAAGAGTCCCTCGAACTGTTTGACCACAGTGTTGGGTACATGCTCCAGGAGGATGCCCAGCGTTTGGAAGGCTCTGATGATGATACTGAGCTCGATGAAGGCAGTAACATGAGCACGGACAGAGGGGGTGCCCAAGAAGGACAGCAATCTGGCAGTCATGCTCCCCCTGCTGCAGCATACTGCCAGGTTTGCTCCAGTGATGAGGGAGGGGATGATGAGGTCACTGACTCAACGTGGGTGCCTGATAGGAGAGAGGAGGAGGAGGAGGAGGAGGAGGAGGCGGCACATCACCAACGAGGCAGGATGCCCTCCAGGGGCCAGCCTAAGGGCAGCACATTGACTGCATCACACCCCAAAGCTCCACATGTGCAGGGCGCTGCAGTCTCTGCGCGTTATTCAAAAAGTTCTTTGGTGTGGGCCTTTTTTGAGACGAGTGCTTCAGATCGCACCGCTGCTATTTGCAACATATGTCTCAAGCGTATCTCACGTGGCCAAAACATCTCCCGCTTGGGTACCACATGCTTGACCAGACATATGTTGACCTGCCATGCAGTTCGTTGGCAAGCGTATCTAAAAGACCCACACCAAAGAACAAAGAGGACCTCTCCTTGCTCCTCATCAGCTGAGATTTCCAACCCCACTAGACCTTCAGTCCTCTCTGAGACCTGCACTGAGAGGAATGAAGGTGTAGAATTAGGTGTGTCACAGCCAAGTACTTGTGGGCAATCTGCTTTTGGTACACCGACGTCAGATTGTACCAGGCAAATTTCCCTACCCCAGCTGCTGCACCGCCGAAAGAAGTTTGCTCCCAGCCATCCACATGCCCAGCGGTTGAATGCTAGCTTGGCAAAATTGCTAGCACTTCAACTGCTGCCTTTTCAGTTGGTAGACTTTGCCCCCTTCCGTGAGTTTGTGGAATGTGCGGTTCCTCAGTGGCAGGTACCCAAACGCCACTTTTTCTCACGGAAGGCGATTCCGGCTCTCTACCGGCATGTGGAAGGCAATGTTCATGCCTCGCTGGACAGGGCAGTCAGCGGTAAGGTGCATATTACCGCTGACTCATGGTCCAGCAGGCATGGACAGGGACGTTACCTAAGTTTCACGGCGCATTGGGTGACTCTGCTGGCAGCTGGGAAGCATGCAGGACAAGGTCATCAGTGACACTGTCCCCCTTGTCCACCTGTTGGAGCACACGCTGCGTGGAATAATGGACAGGGCACTTGAGGCAGAACAGAGGCAGGAAGAGGAGGACTTCCTTAGCTCTCAAGGCCCCCTTTATCCAGACAGTGTTCCTGCGTGCCCGCCGATCACACAGGAAGAGGAGGAGGAGGAGGAGGAGGAAGATTGTGTCAGTATGGAGGTGGAGCCTGGCACTCAGCATCAGCAGCAGTCTTTAAGGGATCAGTCCCAAGAAACACATGGACTTGTACGTGGCTGGGAGGAGGTGGCTGCGGACCATGTCGTCCTTAGTGACCCAGAGGACTCCGGACCGAATGCCTCAGCAAACCTACGCTGCATGGCCTCCCTGATCCTGCAAAGCCTGCGTAAGGATCCTCGTTTTCGTGGTATCAAGGAGAAGGACCAATACTGGCTGGCAACCCTCCTTGATCCACGTTACAAGGGTAAGGTTGCGGACCTTATCTTGCCATCGCAGAGGGAGCAGAGGATGAAACATCTTCGGGAGGCCTTGCAGAAAGGTCTGTGCAACGCGTTCCCAGAGACTGGGAGGTTACAAACTCCTGTTTCTGGACAACGTGTTGCTGAGGCTTCGGTCAGTCAAAGAAGGAGCGGTGGAGAAGGTGGCCGTCTGACCGATGCGTTCAGACAATTTTTTGGTCCGCAGCCACAAGGTATGATCGGTTCCAGCAACCATCGCCAGCGTCTGTTTTACATGGTGCAGGAATACCTAGGGGCAAGATCAGACTTGGACACCTTTCCCACCGAAAATCCTCTGGGTTACTGGGTCTTGAGGATGGATCACTGGCCAGAGCTTGCACAGTATGCAATTGAGCTACTGGCCTGTCCTGCATCCAGCGTTCTTTCGGAACGCACATTCAGTGCTGCTGGAGGCGTGGTAACCGATCACAGGGTGCGTCTGTCCACCGACTCGGTCGATCGACTGACCTTCATAAAAATGAATCAGTCTTGGATCACCACCAGCTACCAAGCACCTGATGCTGATGTAACCGAATAATTTTTTTTGAAATCTCAGATCCCTTCAAAGACTGCCTATGCTGATGCTGAGTGACTATTCCTGAGTAATTATCCTCTTCCTCCTCAATCATCACGCTGATAGCTTGTAAGAACATTTTTGGTTCTGGGCGCCACCACCAGTGCCTAAGGCACAATTTTTCAGCCCCTGTTTAACAGGGGCGTGTAATTACAATTTTTGATGTAATACTTTGCAGCAGGGCTCGTTCCTGCATTCCAACTAGAGTGTCTGTGAGGGGTTGCAGTGTTGTGGCACCAGCACCAGTGCCTAAGGCCCAATTTTTCTGCCCCTGTCTAACAGGGGCGTGTAATTACAATTTTTGATGCAATACTTTGCAGCAGGACTCGTTCCTGCGTTCCAACTAGAGTGACTGTGAGGGGTTGCAGTGTTGTGGCACCAGCACCAGTGCCTAAGGCCCAATTTTTCAGCCCTTGTTTAACAGGGGCGTGTAATTAAAATTTTTGATGCAATACTTTGCAGCAGGGCTCGTTCCTGCGTTCCAACTAGAGTGTCTGTGAGGGGTTGCAGTCTTGTGGCACCAGCACCAGTGCCTAAGGCCTAATTTTTCAGCTCCTGTTCAACAGGGGCATGTAATTACAATTCTTGATCTAATATTTCACAGCAGGGCCCTGTGAGGGCTTACAGTGTTGTGGCCACAGCAACACCTAAGGCCCAAATTTCTGCTGAGTATATAGGGCAGGACCCTACTTTCAAACATCTAACTTACAAACGACTCCTACTTGCAAACGAAAGGAGACAACAGGAAGTGAGATGAAATCTACCCCTAGGAAGGGAAATTCTCTCCTGTAAGAGTTAATATGGGAAAAAAATTCTCCTTTCCACTGATGCTTTCCAATCCTTGTTCCACAAAAAAACCCAAATTTTCAAAAAAACATTTTTCATTGGGACAAAAAGTGAGGTGAAATCTTCTGAAGAGGAGGAAAGACAGCAAAACAAATGTCACAGGGGTGATAACCCTTCCCTATGTTTTCCAAAAAGCTTAAAAAAGATTTTTTGGCTGGAGCTAAACACGTTAAAAATGTACCCGTTCAAAATTACAAAGAGATTCTACTTAACAACAAACCTACAGTCCCTGTCTTGTTTGCACCGCCTGTATATGCTGTTCAGAGTATGTAGGGCCTGGTGGCCCCACACCTTTCCTTATTTTAATTTGGGTGCGGGGTTCCCCTTAATATCCATACAAGACCCAAAGGGCCTGGTAATGGACTGGGGGGTACCCATGCCGTTTGTCTCACTGATTTTCATCCATATTGCCATGACCCGACATTACATTAAACCCGCAACCAGTTTTCAATGAGATTTTTCCCTTTAAAAATGACATTTGGTGCAGGGACTATTCTAAACACGGGAAACACGCGTCACTTTACAGGCATACTATAGACACCCCCCAGGTACGATATTTAAAGGAATATTTCACTTTTTTTTTTACTTTAAGCATCATTAAAATCACTGCTCCCGAAAAAAACGTCCGTTTTTAAAAGTTTTTTTTGCATTGATACATGTCCCCTGGGGTAGGACCCGGGTCCCCAAACCCTTTTTAGGACAATACCATGCAAATTAGCCTTTAAAATGAGCACTTGATTTCGAACGTTCGAGTCCCATAGACGTCAATGGGGTTCTAACGTTCGTGCGAACTTTCGGTCCGTTCGCAGGTTCTGGTGCGAACCGAACCGTGGGGTGTTCGGCTCATCCCTACTCACCATCCTTTGTAACCAGATTCCCTTCCTCGTTCTTTATGGGGCCAATATGGTCTGTCCTCCCTCTTTTACTGTTTATATACTTAAAGAAATTCTTTGGATTTTTTTTTTGCTCTCCTCCGCTATGTGTCTTTCATGTTCTATCTTAGCTGCCTAATTGCATCCTTACATTTCTGGCTGCATTCTTTGTAAAGTCTGAATGCTGATGATGATCCCTCAGCCTTGTATCTTTTGAAGGCCTTCTCCTTTGCTTTTATATGCATTTTTACATTGGAGTTAAGCCATCCAGAACTTTTGTTCTCTTAAATTTATTTCCCAATGGGATATACTGGCTAATGCCCTTATTTAATATGCCTTTGTAACCAGATTCCCTTCCTCATTCTTTATGGGGCCAATATGGTCTGTCCTCCCTCTTTTACTGTTTATATACTGTACTTAAAGAATTTCTTTGGATTTTTTTTGCTCTCCTCTGCTATGTGTCTTTCGTGTTCTATCTTAGCTGCCTAATTGCACCCTTACATTTCTGGTTGCATTCTTTGTAAAGTCTGAATGCTGATGATGATCCCTCAGCCTTGTATTTTTTTGAAGGCCTTCTCCTTTGCTTTTATATGCATTTTTACATGCATCCAGGACTTTTGTTCTCTTAAATTTATTTCCAAATGGGATACACTGGCTAATGCCCTTATTTAATATGCTCTTAAAGCAAATCCATCTCTCCTCCGTGCTCTTTGTTCCTATGATTTTATCCCAATTTATATCTTCTAGCATGGTTTGTAGTTTAGGGAAGTTGGCTCTATTGAAATTCAGTGTCTTTGTTTTCCCCTTATGCTTCCTATTTGTGTGATTTGTACTGAAGCTAATTGACCTGCAGCCGCTGTTTTCTAAATTGCCCCTTATTCCCACATGTGTGATCAGGTCTGTATTGTTGGTAATCAGTAGGTCTAGTAACGCTTTGTTTCTAGTTGGTGCGTCTACCATTTGACCCATGAAATTGTCCTGCAAGACATTTAGGAGCTGGTGAGCCTTAGACGGGTTTATGTGCTTTAGTCAACTTACCACTAATGCCCCCAAAAATACCCTCTGGAATATGTTCGGTGCTACCTCATTTAGGTGCAGTCTGTCCCTTCTATAGAACTGGTAACCAACTGAGAAGTCGATCCAGTTCTCCAGGAACCCAAACCCCTCCTTCCTCTCCAGCTCCTCAGCTACTTGTTTACTTTGCCTTTGTCACAGATTGCCCTCTCTGTCCTTCTAAGAATTGAGTCCCCTACCACCAGAATCTTTCCTTTCCCTTCGCCCCCCCCCCCACTCTCACTGGAGGAGTTCTTCCCCTGGCAGGTAGGAGAGTCTCCAATGTCACTCAACGAGGCGTACTTATTGGGATATTCCAGCCCAGGATTGGCCTTCCTAGCACTTTCCCCTCTACCCTTCCTGTTACCCATATACTCTATTCTAGTGTCTGCATCTCTTTGTCTCCACCTGCCTCTGTGCTGGCCCCTGCCGGCCCCTGCCGGGTACGTTCCAAGCTCTCCTTTAGTATGGAGGGTCTTCTAAGTGCTGACAGTTGCTTCCCTAGATTCAGAACCTGGGCTTCCAGGGAAACAATGTGCTTATATATTGCACAGCAGTATTCGCCCTCGATCAGATGACCAAGGAACGCATACATGCCGCAAGATGTACACTGAGTCGCATCTCCACAACCACCAGGCATCGTACCTACTAATTTAATGAGGATTGGGGATTATACCCTGTCCAAATTAACTAAAAACTAGCTTCTTGACACTAATACTCAACAATACACAAGTACTCAACAATACAATACACAGATACTCACAGCCCACTTGTACTCACAGCCCATGTGCACTCACAGCCCACGTGCACTCGCAGTCCACGTTCACTCACAGCCCACGTGCACTTGCAGCCCACGTAAACATACAGTCCACGTGCACTCGCAGCCCACGTATACTAACAGTCTACGTGTACCCGCAGCCCATGTGCACTCACAACGTGCACTCGCAGCCCACGTCTAAGTGCTCTTCCCCATCACAAAAGCTGACGATCGCAGCTACAGCAAAGTTTGAGAACCAAACAATGTTTCCCATCTATTACAATGTGTGGGGGCACAGTGCCTCCCCCTCAGTGCAGGTGCGGCATGGGAAATTCTGAAATTGAAATGCATTAGTGTCTCACTGACACTTCCATGCGCTGCTCTGCTGATGAGGAGTAAGTTGAGTGCCGGCAAAAGAGGCTTTGCGTGCCACTTGCGGCACCCGTGCCGGGGGTTGCCCTCCCCTGTTCTAGGCAGTTTTGCTTCATTTAGATATTCCTGTGTTTGTTGTTTCCTTTTTTCCTCTATTACTTTTGTCTCCTTCCCTCTTACTGAGTATAGGGTGCTATAGTTTCTTTGGAAAACCTTTGCTATTTCTGATGTTTCATATACCATCCCTCCTTTCATATTTTTCATATTTTCTATATAATTTAACGACTTTTTTTTTTAGGGTTTTTACAATATATTTTCCTGGTTTGTTCCCCCATTTGTATCTTTCTTTCGCCTCTTTAATAAAAAACTTTCTTGTTCCATTAAGTCTTTTAGCTGATCTCTTTTTAGTGTTAATGTCTGTTGTACTTCAGTATCAGCTTTCTTTTTATGTACTGTATCTGTTCCAACTCATATATTTCTTTTATTGCCCTTTCCATCTCTATTGCCTTTTCCCCTCTTATTTCTCGCACCTATAGATATCAACACACCTCTGATATAAGCTCTATGTGCTTCCCATGTTATGGCTTTTCACGTCAGGGAAATCGTTCAGCATAAAATATTGTTCTATCTCGTTTTTTATTTTGTGTTATTATGTCTTGTATCAAATCTTCATTTTGCCTCAATGTATTTGCCCTGTTTTGTGTTCCCGTAAGTCTCAACTTCACTATTACTGGGGCGTGATCTGAGAGTGATGTTATTTCAATAGATGATTTTTCAACTGTTTCCAGAAGTCTATGTTCCACCAGGATATAATCTAATCTTGACTACGTATCATGCACAGGGGAATGGAAAGACTAATCCCTCACTCGTGGATGTTGAGCCCTCCAAACATCCACCAGTTGGCATTGGTGTAATTTTTTTCTTGATCACCCTTAATTGGTAGTCCCCAGTGCATGTGACGTACTATCCATTTGTGGGTCCATAGAGAAACGAAAGTCTCCTGCCAAAATTAATATGCCTTTTTTGAAGTCCATTAGTTTGCCCAAAACCTCTTTTAAATAACCCTTTTAGGTTTTTATTGGGACAATATACGTCAGCTAATGTACATTCCATCCCTTATAGGTTTCCTTTCAGAAATAGTCCCTCCAGGTCTACTTTCCTATCTTCCAATATAAATCTGAGATCTCTTGCCAGTCCTATTGCTACCCCTTTCGCTCTTCTAATTGGGGAGTCTCCATAGTACCATGTTGGGTAGGGTTTTGAGTATAATTTAACATTTGTGTCTAATGCTATATGTGTCTCTTGTAGAAATATTATATCCACGGAATATCTTTTATTCTCCATTAATACCTTATACCTTTTTTGTAGGGTGTTCAGCCCTCTTACTTTATATGTCAACCAATTTATACTTGTCATTTAAGTTCTCTATCGCCCATCCCCACTCCCCCCCCTTGTGGCTCCGTCCTCCATGTAGGGGAGGGGGCTTGAGGGGATCTTTAGAGCCGAGGGGGGGTTTAACCCTTTGGAGGAATTGGTAAATCAAAAAGGCGAATGATTCCCGACACCTTATCTCCCTATCCCTGCCTGGTAATGGTTTTGAGCAATCAAAATACTTAAATTTATCCTTCAAGTCCCAGTATTTGTTATATACGGTATAGGAGGTGGTGATGGAGTTTCTTAACCTTAGCAGACCTTTACCGTTCAGTTTATGGTGTTTTAGTGCAGGTGGCAGACTCTCCTGATGTATGGTCTTTACATTGTATATGGAATCTGCTGTGACTTCTGAGGGGTGCAGAGGAATCTCCAGCTTCCAATATGTTTTTTGATGGTCATACACCTGACCTTCCTCTTACTAATTTCCACCTCCTCCTAAGTCTCCCTATGTATACTTTTTTTTGTAGAATATTCTACGTATGTACCAGGTAGTGTTGAATGATACTGAGCAACCAGTCCCTAAACCAGGGGTCTCAAACTGGTGGGCCTCCAGCTGTTGCCAAACTACAAGGCCCATCATGCCTCTGCCTGTGGGAGTCCAGCTTGTAACTGTCAGCCTTACAATGCCTCATGGGACTTGTAGTTTTGCAACAGCTGTAGGGCCACAAGTTTGAGACCCCGCCCTAAAAAGATAGAAACAGATAGATTTTGTCTCTGTCTGCGGTGTTTGATCCTGCTGAGGTCTGCGTGGGACAAATAAACTCTGTAGAGAGAGAGCAAAGGCAGAAAAAAAAGAAGATGACTCACCACTCCTGATGTGCAGACAAATGGTCTATATTAGGTCTGCTGCAGTTTCTGTGGGGAGAAAGAGAGGTGTCCTAATTCCTCTATGTGACTCTCCACTTTGGGGGGGGGGGGGTGTTTACCAGTTTTACCCCTCTGGCTGTCTGAGGGCTATTCCACTCGGTTTTTGGCCATGGCTGGTATCCCTGCAGCCGGGTCTCAGCTTATCCATCCAAGCTTTTCCACCCAGAGTGCCTTGGACAGGCGCTTCCACTTCCGCTCTCCCCTGCAGTGTCTCCGACTTTTGGCAGGTTCCCCTGCTCTCCACACAGAGCCGCTGGTTCTCCTCAACCACTCTAATTAAAAAATTAAAAGTCAGCAGCTACAAATACTGCAGCTGCTGACTTTTATAAATAAATTACTTACCTGTCCCAGGGTCCAGCGATACGGGGGATTGAAGCCCTGCTCGTCCCCCCCCCCCGGCATTTTAACTGTGAAGCCACAGCCGGGCACCTACTGCGCATGCGCGAGCCGCGCAGTGTGCTGTGACTGGCCGCGCAATCACCTGGGACCTGTGACGTGTCCCAGATGATTGCCTAGAGGGAGGGGGGAGAGGTGATCTTCCTTCCGGCGCCGAGGGTGCGCCAGAAGGAAGTGGGAGCATGTCAGGGGGTCACCTTCTCTTAAAGCGGAAGTTCCATTTTGGGGTGGAACTCCGCTTTAATGATTAGTAAGCAGCAATATGTTACGTTTTTGGCATTGGGTATATTACAACTTGAAGCTCTGCTGACTTCCATCATCCAATAATGTGCAAACAAAATCCTGCTTTTAATTATTTTTCCTTGCATGTGATTTGGATATTCTTTGCACATTCACTGAGCTCTGGGGGAAATTCCCTTGTAAAGTGCAACTGCAAAATTACCAGCCTATTTGTCTTTATTAAATCAAGTATAATGGAAGGGCTGAAACTATTACCTTTGCTGGAAAATTCTGCTCCATGTGCTGGTAACCTAACCAAAAACCTAGGCATTTGATCAGGATTAGAGTTCAAATGTGCTAACCATCCTCTTCAACAAAAGTCATGTGCATAGGTATGTGCAGTCTATTGCATTAGGGTGTGCATCCCAAAGCTCAAACACACATGCCTTTTTCTGCAGCCTAAGCTGCAGGGGGCAGTGAATGAATGGGTAGTGCTCTGTGCTGAGCAGCTTCCTGTTCATTCACAAACTGAAGCATTGAAAACTGATTACTATGCTTCGGTTATGAATGAACACAGTGAGTTAGTGAGAGTGTTCATTTAGAAAAGGAAGGCACTCATGAATGACATATTTACTAGCCCCTTCCCCCACTCTCCATCCTGAAACATCCCCCAAAGCAGCTGGAGGGAGAGGAGAGGAGGGAAGCCAATAGACCTGCAGAGTGGGGGGGGGGGGGGGGGCAACATGTGGGAATCCCGGGCAGTAGGGGGAATCGGCACTCAAGTAGTGATTAGGGTGTGCATAGGCACACCTGGCACACCCCCTGTGCACATATATAGAAAATGGACAGAATCCAAAGTGAATCTTCAAAGAGAGACATCCGGTCTCTGTGACCAAATGCCTAGGTGTCTGGCTATCTGAGCAGCACTGGAGGGAACACAGAGCTGTATTTTCCCCAGGAAAGAAAATAATTTCAGCACTTCTATTGTTTTTTATTTATCCACGTTGGCCAGAATGCTAACATTTGAACGTGGGTCCACTTTAAATCTGTTGCTAAACGCCTTCAGCAAGCCATATCAGCAAACGGTGATTCTGCCCTGTACTTCACTACAGAATAGCTGTAAAATAATATTGCAGCAGTTAACATTTCATAAAATATTAACATAATTGCCATTGATTTGCAAATTAAAGAACACTACGGCCAAATCTTTTTAAGTATTCATATATTACTTAAAAGCTTATTAAAATCCACTATAACATCGCCACAATAAAAATTCTGTGTCGTTTGTGTGCAAATAGGGATTTAAATTACACGCTGTCCAGCATAGCATTAAACTCATTTCATGGCAGGCTATTAGACATGTTGTAAATACATTACAAAGTGAAAGATTAACATAAAACAATTGTTTCCAAAAGTTTGCTTAAAGAAAACTGTCCTTTTGTTGTTTGAATACAATTATATTGGAGAAAAACAACACATATAATAATAACCCCCGGAGATAGAATGGGGCAGATGAGTGACTTTGAAAGATGCTCTTAAGGGCTTGTGTAAGTGAACTTTTGTTCACCTACCAGAAAGCGGCCCCCTCTATGCAAAAATATAATAATTAAAAAAAACTAATTTATTTTATTAAAATTTATCTTGGGAAGCAATCATTTGCCTGCAATCATCTGTAAAGGTTTTTACCCTGGACTGGTATTGTTCAAATATTACATTAATTTTGGTGGCTTTAGCAAATCACGCATAGACAGTGTTTCCTCTAAAGTGACCCTAAACTGTGGTTAAAAAAAGAACATTCTATTCAAGTATGTATTATTTATTTATTACAGGTACTTATATAGCACTGTCAATTATGCTTTGCATAAATATTGTACATTTACATCAGTACCTGCCCCCAGGGAGCTTACAATCGAAAGTCCCTAACTGACATTCACACATATATTAGGGCCAGTTTAGACAGGAGACAATTAACCTATCAGCACGAGTTTGGAGTGTGGGAGGAAACCGAAGTACCTAGAGGAAACCCACGCAAGCACAGGTAACACATACAAACTCCAGGCAGGTAGTGCCCTGGCTGGGATTCAAACCAACGACCCTAGTGCTGCTAGACAGAAGTTCTAACCACTTAACCACTGTATTCTTAAAATGATTGTAAATGCTCTGTTTATTTTTTCAAAACAACAAACATACCATACTTAACTGCTTTGTTCAATGTCTCTTCTGGGGCCCCCCCACCGGCGCTCATGGCTTCTCCCTCTTGCCAAGTGCCCCCAAAGCAAGCAGCTTGCTATGGGAGCACTCATGTCTGCTCTCCCCTAAGCCCGCTCTGTGTGTGCATTGACACACAGAACATGGCTAGGCTCTACACCCCCCCCCCCCCCGCTCCATCATCACTGGCTGTGACTAGCCGCTGTCTCTGAGTCAATGAAGGCAGAGAGAGCCTCTGCATTCATGCACATCGCCGCTGGATCGAGATTGGGCTCAGGTAAGTATAGGGGGGGGGGGGGGGATTGCATGCAGAAAAAACTTTCTGCATTTAGAACCATTTTACTGTATGTACATATATATATATATATATATATATATATATATATATATATATATATATATATATATATATATATATATATACACAGTACCTCACATTTTTGAAAAAAAATTTTCTATATCTTTTCGTGTGACAACACTGAAGAAATTACACTTTGCTAGATTGTAAAGTAACGAGTGTACAGCTTGTTTAACAGTGTAAATTTTCTGTCCCCTCAAAATAAATCAATACGTAGCCATTAATATCTAAACCTCTGGCAACAAAAGTGAGTACATCCCTAAGTGAAAATGTCCAAATTGGGCCCAAAGTGTCAATATTTTGTTTGGCCACCATTATTTTCCAGCACTGCCTTAACCACTTAAGCCCCGGACCATTTGGCTGGCCAAAGACCAGAGCACTTTTTGCGATTCGGCACTGCGTCGCTTTAACTGACAATTGCGCTGTTGAGCGACTTGGCTCCCAAACAAAATTGATGTCCTTTTTTTCCCACAAATAGAGCTTTCTTTTGGTGGTATTTGATCACCTCTGCGGTTTTTATTTTTTGCGCTATAAACAAAAATAGAGCGACAATTTTGAAAAAAAAAACCCACATTATTTTTTACTTTTTGCTATAATAAATATCCCCAAAAAATATATAAAAAAAACATTTTTTTTCCTCAGTTTAGGCCGATATGTATTCTTCTACATATTTTTGGTAAAAAAATCGCAATAAGCTTTTATTGATTGGTTTGCACAAAAGTTATAGCGTCTACAAAATAGGGGTTAGTTTTATGGCATTTTTATTAATACGTTTTTTTTACTAGTAATGGCGGCGATCTGCGATTTTTATCATGACTGCGACATTATGGTGGACACATCGGATAATTTTGACACATTTTTGGGACCATTGTCATTTTTACAGCAATCGGTGCTATAAAATTGCACTGATTACTGTAAAAATGACACTGGCAGTGAAGGGGTTAACCACTAGCTGGCTAGGAAGGGGTTAAGTGTGTCCTAGGGAGTGATTCTAACTGTTAGGGGGCGTGGCTATGAGTGACACGTCACTGATCACTGCTCCCGATCACAGGGAGCTATGATTAGTGACAGTGTCACTAGGCAGAATGGGGAGATGCTGGTTTACATTAGCATCTCCCCATTGTTCAGCTCCGTGAGACGATTGCGGGTATCCCCATGGACATCGAATCCGCGGGACCTGCGATTGTACTCACGGAGCTTGCGGCAGGGCCGCGCGACCACACAGCGGCAAATTCAAAGGGACAGACAGGTACGCCCATTTGCGCAGCCGTGCCATTTTGCTGACATATTCGTACATGCGGCGGTCGGCAAGTTGTTAACCCTCTTGGGCATGGAGTTCACCAGAGCTTCACAGGTTGCCACTGGAGTCCTCTTCCACTCCTCCATGACAACATCATAGAGCTGGTGATTGTTAGAGACCTTGCGCTTCTCCACCTTCAGTTTGAGGATACCCCACAGATGCTCAATAGGGTTCAGGTCTGGAGACATGCTTGGCCAGTCCATCACCTTTACCTTCAGCTTCTTTAGCAAGGCAGTGGTCATCTTGGAGGTGTGTTTGGGGTCGTTATCATGTTATCTTCTCCAAGGAAGTATCTCACCAATGTTTGTCTCTCAGGTAGGGTATATGACCACTGGTCCTTATTATTTTGAATGAATATGGATGTGGTCTTTAGTGTTGTTGTTATATTTAAAATCTATAGGCATTGGTATGGGGAATATTTACTTTTACAGATGTTTTCAGAAAGTTTTGCAATTTACAAAAGGTCAGACTATACAAAAAAGCATACAAACTACAGTACTGAACAAACAAACAAATATATCAAAAGAAAAGAAAATGCATTCAAGTACTTGCATAGGACACGTCATGATTTTAGAAACATTTCAGATATAACAAACATAGTTGTGCGGCCTCAGGCTAATATTTGACGGAGATTGGAGTTTGATTGACCAAAGGGGAATGACATTAGATAAGAAGGAAGAGGAGAAAAGAGAAATAATAGAAATAAACTCACATACATAAGACAGAAGCTTAACAGAATGTGCAGCTTAAATATGAAAAAGGTGAGGAATGGACTGTATAGAAGGTAGACTTCTAAATGTATATTTTATTTGTCTATAATTATAAAAAAAGAAAAAAATTTCACATTTACCAGAGTTGATGGACACATGTATAGTATAGCAGGTGGATCAAATAGGCACGTGCACGCCCACTGTGTCCCTTGGGACCTGATGCGCATGCCTGAAGGCTGCGATCTCCGCCGGGCACCCGACAGAGCGAGAACAGGGATTTGTGTGTGTAAACACACAAATCCACGTCTTATCAGGGGAGAGGCGACAGATCGTGTGTTTCTAGTATATAGTAACAATGATCGGTCTCCTCCCCAAGTCAGTCCCATCCCCCACAGTTAGAACACACAGTAATGGCACTTTCACACTGCCAGTGCCCTGGCTTCGGCAGAGGGGACTGGATGGCGCAGGAGGCAGCTGGTCTGTCATATGGAGTAGGAGCACACAGGGGCAGATTGACCATTAGGTCACTCGGGCGTCGACTGAGGGCCCGGTGTCCAGCAGGGGGCCCCACAGTTTTGCCAAACGCCCGTAGATTTAACCCCTTTTTGGGGCTGCCCGTAACTCCGTTATGGGCATCGGTGCCCGTAAAAAAAAGGCCGCGAGCCGACCATGGAACTGCGCATGCGCTGCTCCGAAGCCGGCCGGGCTCGTGAAAGCTCGTCCGCGCTCGGCCGGGCGGCGCATGCGCAGTAACATAATGGTGCCTACTGGCGCCATTTTCAAATAGATGCTTGGGACACACTATGGCAGAGGAGACAGAGACAGAGAAGCCGAGCAGGGGTGAGGACTGAGGAGGAGAGTAAAACTGTGGGGAGTGAGAACGGGGGACATCGCTGGGAGCCTGGAGGCGGTAGAGGGTGAAGCTGTGGCATGCAGGGGAGGGACAGAGACTGATATGTTCTGTCCACTGTCCACCATCATATTACTTCTCCACATCATCAGTGCTGTGTCCTCCTCCTGTGCCCATTTCACCTCTCCACAGGTCAGGGCAGCACAGTGCTGCCCTGATCTGTGGAGAGGTGAAAGTGGCACAGGAGGAGGACACAGCACTGATGATGTGGAGAAGTAATATGATGGTGGACAGAGGAGGAGGCTACTGTGAGAGGGTGAGGAGGACACTATCATGTCCGCAACCTCTGTCCACCTCCTGAAGTATGTCTGCAACCTCTGTCCACTTGCAGTATGTCTGCAACCTCTGTCCACCTGCAGTATGTCTGCAGCCTCTGTCCACTTGCAGTATGTCCGCAGCCTCTGTCCACTTGCAGTATGTCCGCAGCCTCTGTCCACTTGCAGTATGTCCACAGCCTCTGTCCACTTGCAGTATGTCCGCAACCTCTGTCCACCTCCTGCAGTATGTCCGGAACCTCTGTCCACCTCCTGAAGTATGTCCGCAACCTCTGCCCACCTGCAGTATGTCTGCAGTCTCTGTCCACTTGCAGTATGTCCGCAACCTCTGTCCACTTGCAGTATGTCCGCAACCTCTGTCCACCTGCAGTATGTCCGCAACCTCTGTCCACTTGCAGTATGTCCGCAGCCTCTGTAAACTTGCAGTATGTCCGCAACCTCTGTCCACGTCCTGCAGTATGTCCACAACCTCTGTCCACCTCCTGCAGTATGTCCGCAACCTCTGTCCACCTGCAGTATGTTCGCAGCCTCTGTCCACTTGCAGTATGTCCGCAACCTCTGTCCACTTGCAGTATGTCCGCAACCTCTGTCCACTTGCAGTATGTCCGCAACCTCTGTCCACCTGCAGTATGTCCGCAACCTCTGTCCACCTGCAGTATGTTCGCAGCCTCTGTCCACTTGCAGTATGTCCGCAACCTCTGTCCACTTGCAGTATGTCTGCAACCTCTGTCCACCTGCAGTATGTCCGCAACCTCTGTCCACCTCCTGCAGTATGTCCGCAGCCTCTGTCCACCTCCTGCAGTATGTCCGCAACCTCTGCCCACCTGCAGTATGTCTGCAGTCTCTGTCCACTTGCAGTATGTCCGCAACCTCTGTCCACTTGCAGTATGTCCGCAACCTCTGTCCACCTGCAGTATGTCCGCAACCTCTGTCCACCTGCAGTATGTTTGCAGCCTCTGTCCACTTGCAGTATGTCCGCAACCTCTGTCCACTTGCAGTATGTCCGCAACCTCTGTCCACCTGCAGTATGTCCGCAACCTCTGTCCACCTCCTGCAGTATGTCCGCAGCCTCTGTCCACCTCCTGCAGTATGTCCGCAGCCTCTGTCCATCTCCGGCAGTATGTCCGCAGCCTCTGTCCACCTCCTGCAGTATGTCCACAACCTCTGTCCACCTCCTGCAGTATGTCCGCAACCTCTGTCCACCTGCAGTATGTCCGCAGCCTCTGTCCACCTCCTGCAGTATGTCCGCAACCTCTGTCCACCTGCAGTATGTCCGCAACCTCTGTCCACCTGCAGTATGTCCGCAGCCTCTGTCCACCTGCAGTATGTCCGCAGCCTCTGTCCACCTCCTGTAGTATGTCCGCAACCTCTGTCCACCTGCAGTATGTCCGCAGCCTCTGTCCACCTGCAGTATGTCCGCAGCCTCTGTCCACCCCCTGTAGTATGTCCGCAACCTCTGTCCACCTGCAGTATGTCCGCAGCCTCTGTCCGCCTCCTGTATCATGTCCGCAGCCATTGCCCCTCTCTGCTTTCATCCCAGGGATCCCTCTCTGCTTCCATCCTAGGGGTCCAGGGGTGTACACATGTTGCAGCCTCAGCAGAAATTATACACCCTGTCACGCTTGGCATGGGGCTTGCTCTGCAAAGGTTGTGCAACCTTATGCAGTACAACGACCAAGCGGCTAAAGCAGGCTATAAGGAGGTGTTGTATTGCCTCATCACATAACCTGCTTTAAGCCCTTGGATCCCTCACTAGCATGCTGCTACTGCGTGCATTACACATGGTTGCTGGGTGTTTGCAGAGTGGCCCTATTTACTTGATTGGGTCACGATCACCCACCAAAAGCAACAGGGGGTATAATTCCTGCCGCAGCATGTGTACATCCTCACCTGCTGCCTCTGCAGCTAAAGGGGGTAGAGACCAATGTATGTAATGTGGGCAGTGTGGCAGGGACACAGGGGGGGCCCCATGGTCTCCTATTGCCCGGGGCCCCATGAGTTGTCAGTCCGCCCCTGGGAGCACACAATCTCATCCACGGCATGGCACTATTAAGGCATGCTATAGCGCGGTGTACTAACGCACCAGACCCATGTGAGTACCCTATAATAGGGCTTTGCATTAAATAAAATCTTTTAAAACATTATTACACTGTGGAAGTCTCTTTTTGATATTTTTATATGAGGATGCCACATCTTTGAGCAGTATTTGGACCCTGCAACCTGACCTGGAATCCATTTTGACGATTAAAAAGCGTGTACTGACCATACTTAATTGCGAGGTCACACGCTCTGAGGTGAGCGGCCATTACCTTGGGGTGGGGAGCACCTGAGTGTAATCACTGCTGCAGATCACTATATTCACAGTCACCTATCAAGTCACGTTTATTATCTTTGTATTAAGGATGCTGAAAACTGACCCTGGATGGTCAGAGTATCACGGACCTATATGCACTTGAGCACTTTATAGATCACTTTTTTATCAATATATGATGTTGTAAGCTGTTTAACGACAACAGTCGCTTATTTATATATATATATATATTTTATTTTTGGTATTGAATTTATAGGCATATCACTTTTGTTAACAATTTTGTTTTGTTTTTTAGGTTTTTTGCTGCAGGTTCAGCAGATCATTAAGGGGATAGCACAGCACATTATTTATCCATTTATCTGTGATTTTCACACGTTAGTATGGGACGTGATTAGTGCTAGCAGCTGTCATCACACTATTATAAGATAGGGGTTCTTTGATTTGGTAGCTCGCAAGACCTTTACTACAATTTTGAAATATAGACATGCGTCTGTACTCAAAAATTATTGCAGATAGACTGACATCTATCCTACCCACGCATATTAGCTTAGATCAATTGGGCTTTATGATGGGTTGGGAGTATGCCCAACCCATCATAGCGTTTATGCCCATGATATGGAATATGCCCAGAGAAACACTATTCCATTGTGCCTTTTATCGGTTAATGTTGAGAAGGCATTTGATAGGGTGGACTGGTGTTTCCTGGGAGAAGCCCTGAATCAACTTTGGGTTGGCCCGCAAATGCTACATAGCATTATGGCCTTATACTCCAATCCCAGAGTGAAAATACGCACAAATGGTATACTCTCAGAATATGTGCAAATATCAAATGGTACCGGACAAGGTTGTCTCCTGTCCCCCTTGCTTTATTTTATAGTAATGGAACATCTTACTACAGCTATACGCAATAATAGCGATATTCAAGATATTAAGATGAAAGGAAAATAATATAAAATGTCAGTATATGTGGACAATTAATAATTATACATCACCAATTCGATAACGAGTTTACCTAACCTTATACATGAATTTAAAAGGTTTGGAGAGGTAAGCAACTTTAAAGGTAACTATGAAAAGTCTGATATGCTAAATATATAATTGCCAAAAGAAGTTCAGGAGCCCCCTCAAAAGAACTTTTCCTTTAAATGGCAAGAAATAGCAAATAAATATCTAGGGATATATATCCCAAGAGATATGGCTAAATATCAAGAGTTAAATTACTTGCCATTGATCCGAAAAGTTATAAAATCACTTCAAGGGTATGATAATGTCGCCTATTCATGGATGGGGAGGATTAATGTAGTGAAAATGGATATATTACCAAAATTACTATATGTATTTCAGGCAATACCAAAGCTTTATTTGGGCTCAAAAATCATCACGGATAAAAAGAGAAATCCTGATTAGAACAAAAGAGAATGGATGCCCTGCCCTTCCGGACTTTATAATATACCTGCGTGCAGCGTCTATAATTAGGAATATTGATTGCAGTGGCGGCTGGTGAAGTTTTAGGATGGGGGGGCGCCAGACCCGCCCCTCCTTTTTAACCACTCCCACTTATAAGCCCCACTCCTTATAGCATCCACCCACTCAGTCCCCTGTATTCCACTTGCTTCCACCCATAGTGTCAGGAGTATAGAGCTCAGTATCACAGGACAGAGTATACAGCTCCAGAATCACAGGACAGTGTATACAGCCCAGACTCACAGCAGAGTATACAGCCCCAGAATCACAGCAGAGTATACAGTCCAGAATCACAGCAGAGTATACAGCCCAGAATCACAGCAGAGTATACAGCCCAGAATCACAGCAGAGTATACAGCCCAGAATCACAGCAGAGTATACAGCCCAGAATCACAGCAGAGTATACAGCCCAGAATCACAGCAGAGTATACAGCCCAGAATCACAGCAGAGTATACAGTCCAGAATCGCAGCAGAGTATACAGTCCAGAATCACAGCAGAGTATACCATATAGCATTTCTCACAAATCCTGGTATATAGCATTTCTCACACAGCCTGGTATATAGCATGTCTCACAAATCCTGGTACATAGCATTTCTCACAATCCTGGTATACAGCATTTCTCACAAATCCTGGAAAATTTAATTTCTTACAAATATAGCATGTCTTACAAATTTCGGAATATAGCATGTCTTATAAATCCTGGTATATAGCATTTCTCGCAATCCTGGTATATAGCATTTCTCACAAAGCCTGGTATATAGCATTTCTCAGAAAGGGGATTAAGTACAGCGCTGCGCTAAAAAAGGGGAAGAATAGCAGCCAACACACCTATAGACTCAAGGTAAAAGACAATAAAACGAAAAAGTGTAGCGCTATAGGCCCCAAAATAAATTGAAAATGTGTCAAAACTAATAAATTGTATAGTCCTATAGATCGGAACAACACACAATATGCATATGTGAACAATATGTGAAAATATGTCACCACCTTAAAGTATAACCATAGAATATAAATTCCACCATAAAAGTAACACTGTGCTAATAAATCAAAACAATGTAGAATGAAAACACTGGTGATAAATATTAATTATCAATGTGAACATTAATAAAATATAATTAGGAAACCGTGAAGGTCCAATAGGTCTAACACCATAAAAGTTTGTAAATGAAAATGTTCTGAAACATAAAAGTCCACAATGTTGATTGTAGAAAAAAACGTGAAGGGAAAACCACCACCAGAGGTCTATGGAGGTTAAACACTAAAAACCCTCCCCAGGTTTTCAAGTAGAGAGACTCAACTGGATCTGGCAGGTGAGTGAGCTGTAGAAAAACCACGTGTGGACAAAAAATCTAAAGTGGTGCAGGGGCCATCACCGGAGACATCAAGAGGCTTACCGGAACTTAATGACTTGAAAAGACATACGTCATACAAGTCAGAAAGGCTTATTGACCAACCAGTCTGCATGATACGTCTCTTCAGATGTCATCAGTATGTAGCAGAAGGAAAAATGGCTATACAATGATGGTAGAAGAATATGGATGTCCCTCAAAGATATATGACCTGGATGCAGATCTGTATGGTATGTATGGTATGTATCATATGTACATATGATACATACCATACAGATCTGCATCCAGGTCATCTATCTTTGAGGGACATCCATATTCTTCTACCATCATCGTATAGCCATTTTTCCTTCTGCTACACACTGATGACATCTGAAGAGACGTATCATCCAGACCGGTTGGTCAATAAGCCTTTCTAACTTGTGTGACGTATGTCTTTTCAAATCAATTAAGTTCCGGTAAGCTTCTTGATGTCTCCGGTTATGGCCCCTGCACCACTTTAGATTTTTTGTCCACACGTGGTTTTTCTACAGCTCACTCACCTGCCAGATCCTGTTGATTCTCTCTACTTGAAAACCTGGGGAGCTATTGATCTACCATTTTTAGTGTTTAACCTCCATAGACCTCTGGTGGTGGTTTTCCCTTCACATTTTTTTCTACAATCAACATTGTGGACTTTTATGTTTCAGAACATTTTCATTTACAAACTTTTATGGTGTTAGACCTATTGGACCGTCACGGTTTCCCAATTATATTTTATTAACGTCCACATTGATAATTAATATTTATCACCGGTGTTTTCATTCTACATTGTTTTGATTTATTAGCACAGTGTTACTTTTATGGTGGAATTTATATTCTATGGTTATACTTTAAGGTGGTGACATATTTTCACATATTGTTCACATATGCATATTGTGTGTTGTCCTGATCTATAGGACTATACAATTTATTAGTTTTGACACATTTTCAATTTATTTTGGGGCCTATAGCGCTACACTTTTTCGTTTTATATAGCATTTCTCACAAAGCCCGGTATATAGCATGTCTCACGAATTCTGGTATATAGCATTTCTCACAAAGCCTGGGTTATAGCATCTCTCATAAATCCTGGTATATAGCTTTTTTTACAAATCCTGGTATATAGTATTTCTCGCAATCCTGGTATATAGCATTTCTCACAAAGCCAGGTATATAGCATTTCTCACAAAGCCTGGTATATAGCATTTCTCACAAAGCCTGGTATATAGCATTTCTCACAAATCCTGGGTTATAGCATTTCTCACAAATCCTGGGTTATAGCATTTCTCACAAATCCTGGATTATAGCATTTCTCACAAATCCTGGTAAATAGCATGTCTCACAAATCCTGGTATATAGCATTTCTGTCAGGGCTGGGCTCAGCCCTTCCTTCTCTGAGCTTGGCGCTCAGCTGTCGGCTAATTGCCAGCTCCCATCTCTCTCCACAGTTACCCAGCTATTGTTGATTCTGCTCGTCAGTCCTGCCTACTTAAAGTCATCCAGCTCACTTAATCTCTGCCTTCGCTTTGTCAACATCACAGAGACTTTCTCCTGCGTTCCTGTTGAAGATTTGCTCGACTGACGTTCCTTCTGGCTCCTGATGCTGCTTGCTGTACTACTACGTTTATCTCTGGCTCTCTAACATTTGCTTGGTTAACTACCCAATCCGGTTACTGAACTCTGGCTTGTTTTGACTACGCTTGCTCTGTTTACCTTATTATTATTATTATTAAACAAGTGTGATTTAACTATACTTCTGTCTCGGTCTGATTCATGGTTCCTGATACTTTTTTTAAATTCCTGGTATATAGCATTTCTCACAATCCTGGTATATAGCATTTCTCACAAATCCTGGTATATAGCATGTCTCCCAAATCCTGGCATATAGCATTTCTCACAAAGCCTGGTATATAGCATGTCTCACAAATCCTGGTATATGGCATTTCTCACAAAGCCTGGTATATAGCATTTCTCACAATCCTGGTATATAGCATTTCCCAGAAATCCTGGTATATAGCATTTCTCACAAAGCCTGGTATATAGCATGTCTCACAAATCCTGGTATATAGCATGCCCATCAGTGCAGCCTATCTGTGCCCACCAGTGTGGTCTCATCTGTACCCACTAGTGTGGTCTCATCTGTGCCCACCAGTGCCATCTCAGCTGTGCCCACCAGTGCTATCCCACCTTTGCCCAACAGTGCCATCTCATCTGTGCCCAGCAGTGCCGTCTCATCTGTGCCCAGCAGTGCCATCTCATCTGTGCCCACAAGTGCCATCTCATTTGTGCCCACTAGTGCAGTCTTATCTGTGCCCACTAGTGCAGTCTCATCTGTGCCCACCAGTGCCGTCTCATTTGTGCCTACTAGTGCCGTTTCATTAGTGCCCACCAGTGCCATCTCATCTGTGCCCACCAGTGCCGTCTCATCTGTGCCCAGTAGTGTCGTTTCTTCTGTGTCCAGCAGTAACGTCTCATCTGTGCCCACCAGTGCCCTCTCATCTGTGTCCACCAGTGTTGTCTCATTTGTGCCCACCAGTGCCGTCTCATCTGTGCCCAGCAGTGCCATCTCATCTGTGCCCACCAGTGCCATCTCATATACAGTTATATATACCCCACCTACCTTCCTGTATATAGAGACCTTCCTCCATCATCACTGACTGCAGATATACATCATTTGTCCTGTATACAGCTATATATACAGTAACAGGACAAATTATGTATATCTGCAGTCACTGATGATGGCGAAAGGTCTCTATAAACAGGAAGGAAGAAGGTGTTGGTATATATAGCTGTATACACTACTACACAGATAATATACACAAATTGTGAGTACATATGTCCTGGGTAGTGTATAGCTATATACACCTACCTTCTTCCTTCCTGTATACAGGACAGATGTCCTCACAATGTTTGCATATAGTGTATACAGCTATATACACATGACATCCAGGCACTTGGAAGAAGACAATAATATTCCTGAAAAAAGGCCCCTGGTGTCCAGCTGCGCATGTGTCTGAGTCTGACAGTCTTGTGGATAAATCAGGCACAGGTAGGCATCATGCATTGGCATTGGAACTAGGAACCTGGGAAAGGGAGTCAACGTGTGGCTGTGCAGAACGGAGGGGCGGGCAGCAAGGTCTCAGAGAGACTGAGAGAAGAAAGTGACTGGGGTTTGCAGCGCCAGGCCAGCACTTACTTTCAATGGCGCTGCTCATCTCTGAATCCACCGCACACACACACACCGGAAGTGACGAAAATAGCACCGCCCACTGTCCTCTCCTCTGGTCCCAGGCAGTGCTGGGACAAGGCCATTTGGTGCCCAGGGCAAAGATGGCAAACTGCGCCCCCCCCCCCCCCCATTTTTAAGAAAGAATCAATGTAATTTCAAAACAAGGATATACTTAAAACAATACAAATTCAATTAGGTTTAATGCGATAGAAACAGAGTTCACTCACACCTTTTAATTATATGTACAGTCAGGTCCATAAATATTGGGACATTGACACAATTCTAATCTATTTGGCTCTATATACCACCACAATGGATTCCACCACTGGTCCACAGTGGGAGGATTCCCCCTTCCACCTGGAATGTGTAGATGGGGGAATTGGAACATTCTTTTTTTTTTCATTCAACCTAATAGTTGAATGAAAAAAGTGATCAATGTATGGGCAGCCCAAGAGCTAACACTAAGATAGTTTAACCTCTTGACATCCACGCTATAGCTGAATGACGGCCACAGCGCGGACCTGAATTTCCGGGAGTGCACGTGCCCTGTGCGCGCTGTGATCACCGAGTCACTGAGTCCCGATCCCCTTACAATGTGATCAGCTGTCAGCCAATGACAGCTGATCACATGATCAAAACAAAAGCTCTGTGATCGTTTTTTTTTTTCTCCTCACGCTGACAGCGCGAGGAGAAAAAAAAAGCTGATCACCGGCTCATCTGCAAGGGACATCGGTCCCGAAGAGGAAAAGGCAATTATGCCTCATCTGTGCCACCTGCCATTGCCACCTACCTATGCCCATGAGTGCCACCTATCAATGCCCACAAGTGCCACCTATCAGTGCCACCTAGCAGTGCTGCCTATCAGTGTAACTGATCAGTGCCCATTATTGCCACCCATCAGTGCCGCCTCATCAGTGTACATCAATGAAGGAGAAAAATTACCTGTTTTAAAATTTTATAACAAAATATAATAACATTTTTTTTTTTTTTTTAATTCGGTCTTTTTTACATTTTTTTTTTAACAATAAATAAAAACCACAGAGGTGATCAAATACCACCAAAAGAAAGCTCTATTTGTGGGGAAAAAAATGATAAAAATTTCATTTGAGTACAGTGTTGTATGACCGCGCAATTGTCATTCAAAGTGTGCCAGCGCTGAAAGCTGAAAATTGGTCTGGATAGGAGGGGGGTTTAAGTGCCCGGTAAGCAAGTGGTTAAATCTCAGCTGTTTCAGTGAGAACTGGCTGAGATTAGAACCATTAATGGGCAGGCTGAATGTACCAAGTTGATTGATCAAATTGGGTACAACCAGCCTGCCAGATACTCTTATGATTATCACTAGCGGTTGCAATATCTGCTAGTGATAATCACTGTTTGTGGGGTCAATACAATTGCTCAGCAGAAGAATTCCCCTGTCAGTACTGACTGAGCTGACAGGGGAATCGTGTCAATTTCTTTCCTGCAATCAGTGGTTACTGGAAAGAAATTTGTACCTAATGTCTAACTGAAAGTAAAAGTGAAAGTTAGTGAATATCTTGAAAGAACATGAGGGGGGGGGGGACAGATGGGGGATGGAGATAAGGACAGTTCAGTGATCACTGTGTACTGCAGTGTACACATGACTCACCCAGGTCCAGGCTGGATGCTCAGGCATCTTTGGCACACAGGATTCTGCAGCTTTTCATATCTCCCGCCCACACATCCCTTCTCTTCAGATACATCTGCACGTCGGGGATAGTGTGGGCGGGGCGGGAAGTCACTGGAGGAGCAGAGGTGGGAGGAGCTGTATTCCTCCCCTGACCTCCCGTCAGTGAGGGGGGAGGTGATGGTTCGCTGAGCTGTGGAAGTGTCACAGACACTACAGAGCTGCAGCCACCAGTCTCAGTATTTACAGACTGATTCTCCTGTCCTATGGATGGGAGAAATCAGTCTGTTTCTTCACAGTTACCAAAGTAATTGGAGGCTTGTCCGCCCCTCCCCCTGCTGGTTCAATCCCTCCTGAAGTCGCTCTCCTCCCTGCCAATGAGGGGGAGGGAGCAGATCGGTAGGAGCGGCTCTCATATTATGCTCAGTCAGCGAGCAGAGGGAGGGGGAGAAATCCGCCCCCTCTCACACTCCGCCCAGGGCACCCGACCCTCTCGCCCACCCCTTGTACCGGCCCTGGTCCCAGGTGACTCTACCACCACAGTGACAAAAAAAGCACCGCCCACTATCCTCTCCTCCGGTCCCCGCCACGCCAATCCTAGCCAGTTACTATAGGCATACTGACAAATCACAGTAGATTGGGGGTGTTTGCGGGCGCATTGCGTGTGCCCCAATCACACCCTAAACATGGGCAAATCAGCTTTCCAGCCTGGGAAGCAGGCTGGGAAGCTTCCCATAGACCACAGCGTGTCCGGCGCCTGATCACTTTTAAGGTGACAATTTTTTTTGAACAGCTTGGGGGGGGGAGGCGGCCGTGTGCCCCCTTTGAATGGGCCGCCACTGATTGATTGGTTTCACAATGCGAAATATTAACAATGGGTAACCCTTGAAGAAGATATTGTCAATTGAGAAGAAGCAAGCGGGACTTTAATGGTAACAAAGTAATATACAAATAGATTCATAAAGAGATACATTTTTATTAAACAAAGTTTCTTTAAAATGACAGTAAATGTTCAAAAAAATTGCATACCATTCGAATATCATGTGCAACCACTTCTTACTCTACATGTTTCGCTCATAAGAGCTTCTTCAGGAGCTTTTGAGAGTGTTGCATGAAGTTTAAATACTACAAAAGAAACAACAATCATGAATAATTGTACTTGGAAATTGCCATGAAAAAATAACCAATGCATAACACATCATAAATCTCGAAGAAGATATTATTTCTTTACAACTTAAATCACTCCCATGCATCAAACCCCAGTTTCGATCCAGGAAAAAATAACTAATATTTTTTGTGACATCAACATTAAAGATATGGGATACAGTGATGAAAAGGAAATGCCTCTCTACACTGGATTGGCCTATGACCCCACGATTTTCTAACCCCGAATTCCCACCAGCACTAGAAGCTACACATTTTATTAAATTGAATAGGTCAGAGAACACATAGATAGTACAGACCTTAGTGGATGGTAAAATTCCTTGATTAGCTGAATTAGGGCATGAACAAGGACAAAAATGGATGCAATATTGCCAATTATATACATATAAGAACAAGTTTACAAATTTCCCTGATCGATAGACCATTAACTAATTTTGATTAAATCCTAATACAAGAACAGAAACCGACTCATAATTTGTCAATTATATATAAGCTTCTACTCCCTTCTGGGTCTTTGGGGGAAATAACATGTATGAAAAAGTGGGAAACCGAAATAGAGAAGCCAGTTTTATTGCCAGAGTGGAAAAAAAGCATTTCAGTTACTACACAAATTATAGATAGCGACTAAACATCCGGAAAGAAACTCTAAAATTATAATGAGATGGTATTTGAGCTCTGTCGATTTACATAAAATAAATGGAGATAACTCGGAAACATGTTGGAGATGTCTTAAAGAAAAAGGTACAATGATAGATATATGGTACTGGTGTCCATTGGTGAAGGATTTCTGGCTTAAGATATTTTATATATATTAGTTGGTATCAGGAACTGAGGTACAACCAAGTATTAGAATCTCAATACTATCTTTTATTCCTAGATCAATGAAAGCTATCGGGGCGGATGTCCTTCACCATATGATCACAACCGGTAGAACAATAATAGCTCGAAATTGGAGAAAAGCAAAAAGTCCCACAATAACAGAATGGGTCTGTGAGATAAACAAAATGCAATCACTGGAGCAAGTGATTAATTTCAAGGGGAGTTTAAATAATTTAAATCAAAAAGCATGCCAATAATGGGAAACATTTCGGGCCTCGTCAACTATCATACTACATTTATAGATGGGACCGTATCCCCTTCCTCCCTCCCCCCCCCACCTTTTTTTTTTTGCTTCTTTTGTTCGATTTTGTGTTTGTTTTTGGTTTGGTGTGTATATGGACAAATGGAGAATAGAGGTGTGAATGAGAGGAAATATAGGTAAAATTATGTAAGAATTTAAGATAGAAATGAAATTGGAAAGTAGAAAGTATTATGGGATATGGGTAATCCCAAACTAGATATATAGAGTGTTATCCAATTTTATAATATGCACATAATGTATATATATATATATATATATATATATATATATATATATATATATATATATATATATATATATATATCTGTATAAGTGTTTTAAAATTGATAAAAAGAGAATGAAAACAAAGCTCTTTTGGTTATCCTTCTCCTTGGTTCATTCTGCACTCCAGTGAGCCATTACTTAGCCGGCCCAGATGCAGAAAAGGTCTTAACTTTACAGTCAGGATCCACCCAGATGCCTGGACCGACTGCCCCTCTTCTCTTTCCTATAGTGGCATAGAGGAAGGGTCCACTGTGCTCATAAGGTTCACGCTTACCATGGGAGGAAAACAACCAGTAGTACCTTCATGTGTCTACTTTAGTAGACATTGGTGTCTTTTAATAACTACTGCCAATATGTATAGATTTGCTAATTGTTTTGACATGAGAAGTCAACCCTGTCTGTGAAATTATCTTCTATCTTTTTTTATTCCCATACCCAGTCTGAATCATTCTGGTTGGTGACAGGCTTACGGTAAGCAAAGTCAAACTTAAAGCGGAGTTCCACCCATTTAAAAGTCAGCAGCTACAAAAAGTGTAGCTGCTGACTTTTAATAATCAGACACTCGCCTAGCCCACAATCCAGAGATGCGGGCACCCGAAGCCTCGCTTCACTCCTCCTCTTCTCTGCAGTGCCAGCATTCTAACTGTGGGCGCCACAGCCGGGCATGCACGCACGAGCCGCGCTGTGTACTGTGAATGGCCTAGCAATCTTCTGGGACCTGTGACATGTCCCAGAAGAGTGCAGGGAGGAAGGGGAGAGAGGTGATCTTCCTTCCGGGGAGGAAGTGGTAGCTGGGTGCCTGTAAAAACAGGGTTTCCCCTCCACCCAAAAAAAATTACATGCTAGATGTGGCATGTCAGGGGGTCACCAGCACTTAAAGCGGAAGTTCCATTTTTGGTTGGAACTCCGCTTTAATGCATCCTTAAGTACTCTAGAGTGTTTTCATAAGTTGACATAATAGAACCTTCTTTTTTTTTTTCATGCAATAATTTAATAACGCCTGTGAAGACCTCAGGCTAGGATCAGCAGGTAGGTTGGTCTTTAAGTTCAGATTAAATTCAGTGGTTGCACTTGCTGTTATTCTTAAAGCTTTAATCAGGAGTGTCAATGGAAAATGGAGTCATGACCTTTGAAATAAAGCGTGGCAGGATTGAAGCGAAGCTGTGAATACTTTAAGCACTACTGAAAAGTTTTCCTGGCTGCACTGTAACAAAAGACCTTGATAATTCAATGAGTGGGAGCTGCAGTTTGTGAGCATCATTTGGAAAATCTATATTAGAACTTGTTTGAGCTGCATTGTGCTGACAAAAGTTAGAGATGAAATGCCAGCCCCGCTGTTCTGGCATTAAACACTCTCACACACAATGAGAAGTCTGGAACCCCACCGATACAGACTTTGCCTTCTGAAGTCTACTGTATGGAACTTTTACAGAATATTTATTTGATAATTAAACCAGAAAAAGGCTTGTATTGACTAATCTCAATTGATCTTTGAAGGCCATAAACAGATAACTGGTGTTTGATAAACAGCTAGGAACTTTCCATTGGGTAGACCACACTTAAAGTAGTACTTAATTTTTTTTTATTAACCTTAAAAAAGAAGTAAGGGATTTTTTTTGCAGATTCATACTTACCTAGGTGGATGCAGCATCGGTCTGATGCTGCATCTGTCCCCCGACGCCTCTGCACTGAGAACCGAGCGATTGAACACCGCCGATCACTTGGTTTTCAGATGTCCTTGAGCAGAGAGTTGCAGCCTGTCAGTCACAGCTCTCTTCGCTCATTAGACCATTGGGCTTTGGAGCAGCAGAGCATCCGGCACAGGCTCTCAGTGGCTCACTGAGAGGCTGAGTCAGGTGTCAGTCCAGGCACTGCGTCATCCCGACCACGGAGTCTGGATCCGCCAGGTGCCTGGACTGACACTGACACTGACGTGGTGCCTGGACTGACATTGACACCAGCAGAGAGCAAACTTCAGTCTGCTCTCTCCTGAAAACGGGTCACAAGAGTGCAAACCGAATTGCACTCCTGTGATCCATAGGAGAAGTACAGCCAAACAAGCTTTGGCTATACTTCTCCTTTAATGCATTTTGTACTTTAAGGTAAAAAATACTTTACTACCTGTCCTACCCCTTCAATGTACCTAAACACCAACCTGGCTCCATTTCACAACTCCAGTGCTGTCTCCGATTCCAGCACTCTTCACTTCCTGCTTTCATAGGAGACATTTAGATCAGTGGGAGCCATGGGCTCCTCCAGGCAATAGTCTAACTCCTGTGAGGAGGGAGTCGGGGCGTGGTTTACTTGCATTGTGTTTGTCTATGGACACACACAGCCGGGCTCAGGAGTACCTCCTTACCACCCAGCTTGCTACAGGAGGAACCCAAAGGAGGGAGTCCGGCCTCCCCATGCTGTTGGGGACATACAAGCATATTTGTATTTGCTTGTGAGCGCAGGGGGATCGGGGTGCATACATTTTTTTAAAATGTATTTTATTTTTGTTACACTTTTTAGTTTTTTTTAAATTGAACTTTGTTGGTAGTGATTGCATTGGGCAGTGGCAGGTACTAATTTATGGAGAGATCAGGGCTCTATTGATACCTGATACCTCCTCTACCTTTCAAGGCAGCCGATAAAAGAGAGAACATAACACTAAAACCGGAAGGTCCCTTTCACACTGACTAACTGTTCAGGTCCACTTGTCAGTTTTTCAGATGGCCCCGTTCGGGCCATTCATTGCTTTCTATGGAGCAGCAGATGACATCCTCCAACATCCAAGGCGATCCTGTCTACTAAATTGGTGGTCTGTTTCCATCCGACAGAGGACAGCAGGTGTGTTTGTGTCCACTTTGCATCAGTGGAGCGGGCACAGATCTGTCATCTGACTGCCCAGCAGGGATGAGTGGAGAGATCCCCTGCTGAGCAGGTGGATCCGCTGGTGGACTCCGATAGTGTTAAAGGGGCAGATGTGACAAAATCTGTTGTTTCCGGCTTCGGTGGTCACAGAGGAGTTTGGGGAATAAATGTTCCTCCATCCCCTCTGTGGGCATCCAGCGGGTGGCAGCAGAAGGGGGAGGCCACTTCCAAGCTCTGTAAAAATGACTGAGCGGCTGTAGAGCCCCTTGGATCACTTTTACTCAAAAGATGATCACCAGCTCTAAAAAACAATATCAGGATTGGGGCTGCAGTTGTATAACTGCTTGCTTAAGATTTACTAGGTCTCTTTTGAAAATAAAGCTTCTTATCTGCCTACTAGCAAACTGACATGCCTAGGTGCCAGGTTGGATTAACCTAAAAGGTGCATGTGCAAAAGTTAGGTCATCCTGGTCTGGCAAGACAAGTGGTCGAAAGTGCCAAACCTGGAAGAAAACCAGTGGAAGATTAAAAAGCACCAGCAAGGGAGCTTGTGGCAGTTGCATCACTAAAGTTAGTTGCATGTTAATTTAAGTAATGTGTAAGTAATGTTGAAAGTGGACTTAGTACTAGATATTTTTTTCATGTAAATGTATGTGTAGTAGTAACAATTTTGTTATTATTACCTCTCAGATATCACAGTACTCCCCCTAATAATGCCTTCATCTGCCTTTTACCACAGAAAACCTGAACTTTGTTCAAATATCACCCAGGGACAACGTCTACCTGGACTAAAATCCTTCCCCTAGACACAATTGTGTACATTCTAGTGCCTGTGCAGTTCTGGAGCCCCCAATCATATGCTTTGCAGCAACTTTACAATCTTATTGTGGGAAAGGGGGGAGGCAAGCAATGGTTTTTCTTCCTGTAACAGACTATTTACATCATTCTCCCAGATTTCACCTTTCTGCCACGTTAGTCACTTGTTTGTATCTCAAGGGTTGCTTTTTATAAGCATAAAAGGTAAAAAGTTGAACTGTTGTGTATTGTGGCATGCCACAAATTTATTAATGCAGACTTGTAAAGTTATGCAGTTAATGCTAGGTCAACGTAAAGTATAACTAAGGGCAAAACTTTTTTTTCTTTGGTTTGGATAGAGTAGAGAGGGATTAAAACACCTGCCAAGTTTTTTATTGATGTCTGTGCCCCCATTAGGGAGATTCACCCTCTTTATTTGTCTCAGGTAAGTATAAGGGGGGGGGGGGGGTTGGGGGGATCCTCTGGCACAGAAACAAAAACCCTAAGCATTTACAACCACTTTAGTACAAAAGAGTTGTATGCTGTGGTATCCTTCTTGTTCTCAATATTCTGCAAATTGATGAGATAATAAGGGAGAATGGTTATGAGATGGGATTCAATATAAAGAGGTACAAAGATCTGTGTATGAAGAGAACAATCCCATAAGAGATTAGAAAGCATACTGTAACTGATCCACTTTTTATTAAGGGATCACATCATCTAGTGAGTTCTCTTGGTGTGGAAGCCACTAAGGAGCTTGGGCTTTGTGTAGCATATTGGGAGAGGAGGAGCCAAGGAATGTTGTGGAGCATTTTATAGAAGATTGACAACATTGGTAGACTAATTGTTTGAATAATTTAAAAGGAAATTGGGGCACTGGACACTTGATTTCACGCTTGATGACGTTTATATGTTTTTTTATGATTATAAAATGTATATATAAGAACTTTTTATATCTGTTATGGAATATTTTATATGATACAAGTTTATCAGTTTATGTGTAAAGTAAATATTTTACGGCTTTTGTTTAATTTATTTCCTTTGAGAAGTACAATTTGTATGTACATTTTCATTATGTGCATTTATTACCTTCTACAAGTGCTGTTGTGTTGTTGTTGTTTTCAAGGATACAGGACCTCTCTCTATTGTAAAGCACAGAAAAGTGCACATGAAGTGCGTTAATGTTTGCTTCTGTTTGCATATTTGCCAACATTTTAAAATAATTTCTTTGGTCCTGAATTGATTAAGCTATTAGGCCAAGATTAAAAAACTTACCAGGATCATGACCTGCATTTACAATAAAACTCACATGGTATGTTTAGTAGATTGGTTTCCGTAATACGTTTTGAATTTCCTTATATCACCTTGAAGGCTGTACTCCATTGGTTGGATCTATGGACTTCCTAAGAAGAGATGTTTTTACTGAATTAAAGATATATAAAGGTGTACATAGTGTTTAATTGAGTAGCAGTTATAGAATAGAATAGTGAATCTAGCACATACATACACAAGCAGTCAATTAAAACTATCTACTCCCTGCTAACAAAAGTATGTACCTAAAGCTGAATTCTGGGCAAAAAATAAATAGAATTATAGAAATATATTTCTCCTTATATACATAAGATGTAAATCCACCAAATGCATGTACACATTCAGATATTACGTAGACCCTACAAACTCTGTAGAATGATCATATGGTGGTCCTAGTAGTTCTACACCAGACAGTGAAAGCAGACTGTCTCTGAGAATTGACACCCTTTCCCTTGTTTGGGGAATTATGATCTCCAAAGAACAGAACTCAGCTGCTATACTACAGTGTAAAGAATAAGATTTTGAGCATAGAGCTCCTGGTGTAGAGACCCATAAACTGATATAAAGCCTTCTTCTGATACCCTCGCTCTAACCCTCCTTAGACCCTCCTTCTAACACTATTCCTCCACGCAAGGGTTTGTTCACACGGACTCACGTTGTGTCATGGTTATACCACTCCTCGACCTCTCACCTAAAGAATAACATGCAGCCACAGCAAAAAAATAAACCCCTATTGAGTTTGCCGGCCAATACTGCTGCAGAATTTGAAGTGAAATTCATGATGCACATAGTTGCTGCCCGGTGGTTTGGCCTTTTCAGGGTCAAAACAGGCAGTGAGGAGGTGACATATCACCTCTGTGATGCCTATCAACTGCCCTCCAAAAACCAATCCAATGCAACAAGTGCAGCTGTTACAGACATGTTGGCAATGCAGTGAACGGAAACCATGGCCAACAAGCATGAAACAGTGTATTCAGTATTAAATAAATGGCTCTATAATATTAAGTTGTATCTGTACTATAAACCAACAGATGTACAGTTGGTCAAAGGATTGTATAAGCACCCACAAGTGCACTGATGTGTGCGTTAAATGCACACTATCTGCATTTGGAACATCCGTCAATGCACAGCCACCTATTCTAATGCTTCTCAATAGGGCATTGTATGCCACAGCAGTGGGTCCAGGAAACTTCATTACGCAGGATCTGCACACTGCACGTTCCCTGTGCCTAATGCCTGGTACACACGATAAGATTATCGGACGAATTACCGTCCATTTTTTTTTTTTCATGCTAGTCTCGTATCGAAAATTAAGAATTTACTAAAGTTATGAAAATTCTCATACAACAGAATAAAAATTAAGAAGTGAGTAGTAGAGTACTAGAGTTGATTTACTAAAACTGGAGAGTGCAAAATCTGGTGCAACTCTACATAGGAACCAATCAGCTTCCATTTTTTTTTTTGACAAAGCTTAATTGAACAAGCTGAAGTTAGAAGCTGATGGGCTACCATGCAGAGCTGCACCAAATTTTGCACTCTCCAGTTTTAGTTAATCAACCCCTATGTGTTGTAGCGTATTTGTACTGTATTTTTGAATAAAAACTGTACTGATTTAATGAGAAATTTTTGTGCTTGTCTCATCAGATAATTTTGCATGAATTGTCGTGATCGACTCTCGAAAGCTGTGTACTAATGATCAGATTATCATACGATCGCTTCAGATATGGTATTTTTCGTACGATTTTCTGATTGTGTGTCCGGACCATAAGGCTTGAAGTTAATGTTTATTTTTCTTTAGTCCTGGCCATAATAAATAAATAGCAAAAGTGCTATACATTCATTTTAACACAATTGCAGAAAACAAAAGTATGAGCAGATGGACAGGTGAATTGGAATCAATGTATGCAACTTACCAATTTGTGTCCCTTCTGGCAGGCTTAAAGAGTTACTTCAGTCCTGTTTTGTTAACCACTTCAATACTGGGCACTTATACACCTTCCTGCCCAGACCAATTTTCAGCTTTCAGCGCTGTCGCACTTTGAATGACAATTGCACGGTCATACAACACTGTACTCAAACTAAATTTTTAGCATTTTGTTCCCACAAATAGAGCTTTCTTTTGGTGTTATTTGATCAACTCTGGGATTTTTATTTTCTGCTAAGCAAATAAAAAAAAAGGCTGAAAATTTTGAGAAAAAATGTTTTTGTTTCTGTTACAAAACATTGTAAATAAGCAAGTTTTCCCCTTCACTGATGGGCAATTATGGGGCTGCACTGACGGACACTGATGAGCACTGATGAGGTGGCATTGATGGGCACTGATGATGGGCACTAATATGTGGCACTGATAGGGCACTGATAGGGCACTGATAGGTGGCACTGATATGCGGCACTGATTGGCACTGAAAGGTGGCACTGATGGGCACTGAAAGGCAGCATTGATGGGCACTGAAAGGTGCCGTGGATGGGCACTGATAGGCGGCATGGATGGGCACTGATAAGCGGCACGGATGGGCATGGATGGCATTGATAGGTGGCACTGATGTACACTAATGGATGGTACTGATGGGCATCACTGACTGGCAGGCATTATTGTTTGGCACTGATTGGCATCCATTGTGGGCACTGATTGCCATCTCTGGTGGACATGGGTGGCATACCTGGTGGTAACTAGTGGTGGGCATCCCTGGTGGTCCTGGTGGTCCAGTGTGGGCATCCTTGGGGGGGCTGCGCTGATAATCAATCAGCACAGACCCCCCTGTCAGAGGAGCAGCTGATCGGCTCTCCTCTACTCGCGTCTGAAAGATGCGAGTGAGGAAAAGACAATCAACGGCTCTTCCTGTTTACACTGTGATCAGCCGTGGTTGGACATGGCTGATCACCTGGTAAAGACTCTCCATCAGAGACTCTTTACCTAGATCGGAGTTGCGGTGTGTCAGACTGACCAGGGGCGCGCAGCGGCTTGATATCCTGGCAATGTCTTATGACGTCCGGTCAGGATATCGCAACCACTTTGATGACATCTTATTGCTATATGGCGGGCGGCAAGTGGTTAAATAAAAAGTCAGCTGCTACAGATAATTTAAAGTAGTAGTAGTAAGCGCTGTTTTTAAACTTATACCTGCAGGTAAGCCCATAATAAGGCTCAAGGCCCATATACACGATCAGAAAATCATACAAAAATGACAGCTTTTTAAGCATTCGTACGATAATCTGATCGTTAGTACACAGCTTTCGAGAGCCGTTCACAACAGGTTGTGCGAAAATATCCAATGGGACAAGCATGAAAATCTTTCTCGTACGATACCAGATCATACGATTTTCGTTTAATCAGTATAGTTTTCATCTGAAAATACAATACAAATACAATACATTACATTACTTCCAAATTTTTATTCTGTCGTACAAGAATTTTCATAACTTTAGTAACCTCTTCATTTTCGATATGGGACTAGCATGACAAAAAAAGGATGATCATTCGTATGATAACCTCATTGTGTGTACCAGGTTTAACCTGTAATTTGAGGCAAAAAGGAAGTTCTGGACAGCCGCACTCCGGAATATAGCCTTTATTTATAAAAAGTCCAACAAATACAAGCCACAGCAAAAAAATGGGACAAACGAACTGATGCGTTTCACACTTAACAGTGCTCAGTCATAGCTGCCCTACCACCAAAAACAGTGCAATATATATACTAAAATATTTCAAATATGTGACTCCATATGTGGTTCATTGAGTCTAATTACTCAATTGGATATTCTATTGCATATACAACAACAGAGATCTGGTGGATCCCATATAAAAGTATATGCACGCAATATATATGAGTACACGTTCCTTACACACAATTGGTGTTAGACAACACTTATTTATAAATTTATTCACATATACCTCTGTGACTAAGCATGTTTTGGTACATTCATACATACATATATATTTTTCATTATTATCATTAACACGGATTATAATCCATGATATAGTCACTTATTTGCTCTTTATTTTTAGTTCTTATCACATCTTATAAAAAAGGAGGAGAAGTGGGACTTTAAATGAAGCACACAGCAGCACAACGCAAAGACCCAAAGAGAGCCATGAAAATTAGGACAAATAATGCAAATAATAAAAAGGATTTAATGCCATGACAGATACTTATGGAGGTAAATGGAATCATTGAAATCTTGGTATTCCATGATATGTGAAGATTGGTAATAATCAAAGCTCTACGCGTTTCGCGGTATAGCAGCCGCTCATCAGGAGCATACGTCATGGAATGCTTCTAAAAAATATATTTTTATTAAAAAAAATATATATATATATATATATTCAATAAATAAACAGGAAATGAAAAAAGGTTTTGTATACAAATATTTTGCTTGTATAAATTGAATTAAAAGTTATTATCACATCTTATTTTATTTTATTTCATTTCATTCATTTACCAACTATTTAGGTGCTCACATATTCATTGGACACATTCATAGCTTACAGCTCATTGCAACAATTTATTAAAACAAAATAATGTAATTTATTTAGACACTCTATTTAAGTTGGTTTAAATGTATTTTATTTGAAAAGTATTTATTTCATTTTTTGCACTGAATTCACATATTCACGTGCACTCCCCCAACTCACACACGTTGATAACGTTTGTTAATCAAGGGTTTCCTTCAATTGAATATCCAATTGAGTAAGTAGACTCAATGAACCACACATGGAGTCACATATTTGAAATATTTTAGTATATATTAACAATATATGGAAAAACCGCGCTAATTAAATACAAGAATTGTTGATACAATCATTTGATCCTGAAATGTAAATATTGTCTATTGTTGATACAGTCTTGGGAATCCAAACATACTGTCCATATAACAATAAAGATGGTGAGTCTATTGTGTATGTCTCTATGAGGTTCTTCCAATAAAAAGTGACAATTGGGCCGAAGAGAAACAGCAGGTGATTGCGCTTACCAGATGCAAGCCTCTTATAGGCGGATGGCTTAAACCCAGCCTGGGCCTTTAGACTGATACCTTTGGATGGATCACAATTTTCATCCTCGTGACATGAGCCGGTTCATGAAAATAATTTCCAAAAAAGAGAAGTACGCATATGGTGTAATACTGTTGATTATTACCACACAAAAACACCCAGTTTGTGAAGAAAGTGAAAAAGAAAAAATTATGACATTCAAAACGATGTGATCATAGAGAACATGGATCACCCAAAAGTAATATTACAACCTCGGATGATGATGGGTGTCATATAATCATACACATCAATGAAAAAAGTGAGGAAGAGTGACACTTTATAACACCCCTCTAATTGGGCAGGTTTAAGAAAAAAAGAAAAAAAGGAAAAAAAGAAAAAACTTTACCCAATCACCAAAAATTAATTATTAGCAGAAAAAATTATAAGTGATCTGAGCACACTGATAGAAAAAAAGGGGAAGAGCCAGAAAAAACCCTTGTATGCAGCACACCACATGCACAGGCTGCTTACCAAATATCAAATCATATAGGTAGGATAATACACCCAGCGTGTAAATATGTTAAATCACACCTACAGGTTTAGGGGATGTTCCGCTTACCAGACATCCTCATACACAGGCAGATCGGTTAAGGCACCGATGGGCTCCAATCTGAAACGATGTGGATAAGTCCTGGCCAGTCGTGCCCAAGCTCAGCAGAATATGGTAAGTAGAAAAAACACCAATAGTGTAACACTGTATAGTCCGGTTTATTATATAAAGAGTAACACTTACATCAAAGGAAGTTAAAAACAGCATAAAATGAAGCCGGCCGGCATTCATACACACTCCCGTCCTCACAAGACACACGTGGCGACGTCAGCACGTCCCTGACGTCGCCACGTGTGTCTTGTGAGGACGGGAGTGTGTATGAATGCCGGCCGGCTTCATTTTATGCTGTTTTTAACTTCCTTTGATGTAAGTGTTACTCTTTATATAATAAACCGGACTATACAGTGTTACACTATTGGTGTTTTTTCTACTTACCATATTCTGCTGAGCTTGGGCACGACTGGCCAGGACTTATCCACATCGTTTCAGATTGGAGCCCATCGGTGCCTTAACCGATCTGCCTGTGTATGAGGATGTCTGGTAAGCGGAACATCCCCTAAACCTGTAGGTGTGATTTAACATATTTACACGCTGGGTGTATTATCCTACCTATATGATTTGATATTTGGTAAGCAGCCTGTGCATGTGGTGTGCTGCATACAAGGGTTTTTTCTGGCTCTTCCCCTTTTTTTCTATCAGTGTGCTCAGATCACTTATAATTTTTTCTGCTAATAATTAATTTTTGGTGATTGGGTAAAGTTTTTTCTTTTTTTCCTTTTTTTCTTTTTTTCTTAAACCTGCCCAATTAGAGGGGTGTTATAAAGTGTCACTCTTCCTCACTTTTTTCATTGATGTGTATGATTATATGACACCCATCATCATCCGAGGTTGTAATATTACTTTTGGGTGATCCATGTTCTCTATGATCACATCGTTTTGAATGTCATAATTTTTTCTTTTTCACTTTCTTCACAAACTGGGTGTTTTTGTGTGGTAATAATCAACAGTATTACACCATATGCGTACTTCTCTTTTTTGGAAATTATTTTCATGAACCGGCTCATGTCACGAGGATGAAAATTGTGATCCATCCAAAGGTATCAGTCTAAAGGCCCAGGCTGGGTTTAAGCCATCCGCCTATAAGAGGCTTGCATCTGGTAAGCGCAATCACCTGCTGTTTCTCTTCGGCCCAATTGTCACTTTTTATTGGAAGAACCTCATAGAGACATACACAATAGACTCACCATCTTTATTGTTATATGGACAGTATGTTTGGATTCCCAAGACTGTATCAACAATAGACAATATTTACATTTCAGGATCAAATGATTGTATCAACAATTCTTGTATTTAATTAGCGCGGTTTTTCCATATATTGTTTTGTTTTTGGTGTGCTTCACTTATAACCGCAGCTTTTGATATTTGTTTCTAAGCGCAGTTTTTTTTTTATAATAATTTTAGTATATATATTGCACTGTTTTTGGTGGTAGGGCAGCTATGACTAAGCACTGTTAAGTGTGAAACGCGTCAGCTCGTTTGTTTCATTTTTTTGCTGTGGCTTGTATTTGTTGGACTTTTTATAAATAAAGGCTATATTCTGGAGTGCGGCTGTCCAGAACTTGCTTTTTGCCTCAAGTTGCTATATGCTTAGCCGGCACCTGGTGTTCAAGTTCCGAGGAGAGTCTCATATCCACATTTCCACCTGGAGCGGTGATCCCCTTCCCTTTCCCTTTTGTTCTCAGGTTTAGCCTGTAGGTACAGTGAATGTCTCCTAAACTTGAGGTGTTTAGGAGATATTCACGCTTAAAGCAGTCAGTGATGTCACCGCTGCATGCGCACTGTGCTCTGCATTGACAGCACCCCGAACCACACGTGCCGTGGCCATGACTTTCACACAAAACTTTTTTGACGTAAAGAAATAAAAAACTGGCTCAGACAGATTTATCAAAAGTTTCTCGAGTGCAATCTAAAAGTGGTGTAGCATAAGCCAATTTCAAGTGTACGTTCTAGACAGGTACATACATTTGGTGCATTCTTCATCACTTTAAGAATGTACAAGAGACACTTTTGATAAACACAGATTAGCTGGAACTTTCACCTTTAGGTGATTTTTCGCTTTAAATAGTAGAAGTTCACAATAAATTCCCAAGAGATCTTCAAAGCCACATCCTAAGTTTGGGTGTAATACACTCAACATGCGTGCTGCACAATGTTGGGAGACCACAAGGTGCAGAATAAATATGGGACTTTACCTATTGTTACCACGATTCACCTCCTAAATCCACACCTTGTGGACCGGTATCCAGCAGCACTGATGTTGGGCTTGGTACACCCAACCTTGAGAAGTGTTTTTTAAGATCTCTTGAGAATTTATTGTGAATTCCCGTTATTGAAGCCTGTCATCCGGGACCCAACTTGGTGTTTTCGCAGTCACTCACTAGAGTGAACTGCATACATTAATTCCAATTCAATTTCTGATACTCTTAAATGTGCACCACTTTTGTTTTGTTTTCCAGTATACTGTATATTCCTTTGTGGGGATTTGTGGTCAGCTGCTATAAGAATAAACTACATATACAAGACTTTTATGCTGGATTTCCAAGATTCCCAGTATTATGGTGGGGTATTTGTCTTTGAATTGTGCTTTTAATATAATCCAATACCATGTATGCTTGCTATACAGAAATGAAAAAAAGTGAAGAAAGTAAACCACCATGACAAAATGACAAAAGAAGACAAATGAGTACAAATGAATGCTCATTTTGTTTTAATATAACTCCCTAACGATAAACTAACTGAACAAATACAAAGGTACAGCATGCATTTATTGTGACATATGCAGCTATTTGGTATGATAAAGCAAGGCTAGATGCCACCCTACTGACACAAATAGAGCTACATTTAGTTGTGCAATATGCAGTGTAACAAAACAGCTCCTTGTTCTTAAGTTCCCCTGTGGGGGGTTTTCCCAGAACATGCAATTTTACCTTAAAATAGAAAATTCTGATATTTCAGCAAATATATAATTTGTGCACAATGAGAAGAAAATTACTTTGCTTCTATTATTTATGGGGATACTAATTACACTTTTTGATACATCCGTAACAAAGCTAGACGCAGCTGGGATGCAGCTCTTGAATTTCCGCTATAAATAAAGTTATTGAAGTAAAGCTCTTCATAGTGCCTAGGGTGATATTAGGAGTGCTGTGATGTAAACATGATTGTCCCTTGCATTTATAGCAGGCTTCAAAATCATGGAGGAAAAGCTTGGCTGTGAAATACAACAAGAGCTAGGTTTTGTTTCCGAAAGAATTTCTTTGGGTTAACCCCTTCATACCTCCTTCCAGTGACCCTTTAAGTGGGTTTTAATGCCTTGGAGGCAATTCTCTATTGTGATTGCTTTGATTGGCTCTCACAGTGGTCATATGGTCAGAAGCATGTCCGGCTAGCTCCCAATCAGAAGCCGTGATCATGAGCCACCCATGACAGCTCGGTCAGTGTGCTGGGTGCATGCTCTCAGCACACAACCTCTGACCCATGTGGACGCATATATGCATATGGGCGTTAAAGTCCACTATTCCTGGCACTGCATATATGGGTTATGTGGACAGTCAGAGGTTAAAATAGAATTTGCAACAATCTGAATCATATGTAAAGTGCATGTACATCCAACTTATCTGATATGCTACCTTTCCGTCTGTTAAAACACCATTGAATGCATATTGTTATAACTGTTTGATAAGTGCAAAAAATATCTGATGATTCTTTCAGAAATTAAGAGCTGTCCTGTGTCTTGTGCACACTTCCTATGCGCTTATCTCAGAAAGGATATTTAGCCCTCATAGTTATTATCCTAGGATTACAGAATGATTAGCATTCACTGACACTGATACTGATAATAATTAAAAAATCTTTAAAAAAAATCCTGCCCAAAATCTACTGCCCTAGACCTTTGACCCTTACTTAACCCAAACACTAACCCTGGCACTGACCTACATCAAACCTTGATTTAGGTATTTTTTCTTTTCTTTTTTAATATTTATTAATTAATGTATTTTAATGGATGCGACCTATCACAACATACTACACATAATTCAAGCAATGACTAGCCTCCATCCCTGATATGTATACAACAAAAAAAGAGAGAGGAAATGGGACTTTATATGAGGCAAGTCATTGGATTGTTCCGTTTATTAAGAAATAGCAGATTTCATTAAGGAAAGTATCAATCTGTAATACAGGACACAATCCAGTGTAATACATTGGCATAAATATGAATATAAAACAATTGTACAGAAGAAGGTACAGAGTAATAAATAAACATCTTAATTACAAAAGGACACTCATCCATTCATAAAAGTTCAATGAACATGATCGATTTTACATGGTAGACCAAAATTGTTTAAAGCATCAGTTTGATGTAACTCGACGCACGTTTCATGGCTCTTGCCAATCATCAGGAGTAAGATGCTCTCTTTTTTTGTTGTATACATATCAGGGATGGAGGCTAGTCATTGCTTGAATTATGTGTAGTATGTTGTGATAGGTCGCATGCATTATATTACCAAATTAGGGTAGAAAATACCCACTTTCCCAGCGACCTACCACACCTTATCATTAATATTTTATTCTTTATCCTCCTTTACATTTCCTCTTCAATGAGATATATTTTCCTTTTTATACCTTCATATTACATTACACATTTTTAACTCCATATTCTGATTTTCCTTAAAATGAGCCATCTTTCCAATGCCTTCATATCATTATATACATTTATAATTTTATATTCAGGTTTTCCTTGTCAGCAATTTGACACTATGGGATCAAAATAGTGTACTTCCTTGTTCTGCCATGGATGGGCCCCCTTATCGGGGGGAGTGGGGGTGACGGGGTGCTTTGTCTGATCCCGGGGTTGCGATGCATAGCAGTCTTTTCCCCTCCTTCCCACACATTCCTTATACAGGTTGGGGGGCTGGGGCCTTGCCTCCTATGCATTGGCATCATGAGTTAATGCTCTGCTCGGTGCACTTACTTGCCTGGGCTCAGTGCACACTCCCTCTCTCCATCCTATTGGGGCTCATGGTGTTGGTGGGGACCCGCCATATGCCTGATATAAGCTGCTCAGGCTGGCCAGCTGACCATTTCACATAAACCTTTCACACCAGCAGGACAGCAGTTATATCTCCAGTCACAGACCCACACACAAGGTAGCTTCATTTGCTTCATTTTTGTCACTACATTTCTTTGGGTTTATAGCTTTCACATTACGCAGCCCACTATTCATTTTTGATTTGGACACAATCACACACTTTTTTATTTTATTTTTGAGGTGTTTTTTCTTTGTTCATACACTCTATCACAACACCATTCATCACTTCACTCACCTACTGATATAGGCTCCACTCATTACTTACACACATTCATTTCACATGATGTCATTTTCTTACCATTGCAGAGCAGTTTGGGCTGACAAGCACACACCAGAACCACATGGTTGTGACATGGTCACCTGGTCCTCACCTGGCTGCTGTTTTCTGGCCTGGACGGGAGTCCTCACCTCAGCCCCGGGTGAGATGATTATCCTTGTCCCCCTTCTTCCTTTGGATCCTAGGTTGGGTGCCACCATTTGGCCGCACTGTAAGTTACACACCTTTATTTTTGAGAGATTGTTTCTCCATTTAAAGGATATCCCTACTTATAAACATTACTGATTTAGTTTCAGAGCATCTTACTCCTGATGACTGGCAAGAGCCATGAAACATGCGTCGAGTTACATCAAACTGATGCTTTAAACAATTTTGGTCTACCATGTAAAATTGATCATGTTCATTGAACTTTTATGAATGGGTGAGTGTCCTTTTGTAATTAAGATGTTTTTTTATTACTCTGTACCTTCTTCTGTACAATTGTTTTATATTCATATTTATGCCAATGTATTACACTGGATTGTGTCCTGTATTACAGATTGATACTTTCCTTAATGAAATCTGCTATTTCTTAATAAACTGAACAATCCAATGACTTGCCTCATATAAAGTCCCATTTCCTCTCTCTTTTTTTGTTGTAATTAATGTATTTATTTATTTTTTTACACACACTTTTTTTTTCTCTTCAATGTATCTTTGTTTTCCATTTAAAGAGAGAGAAACACAGGGTTTGGCTTCACAGTGACTGATCACTGTGGTAGCCAATCAGAGGCTATCTCTGGATTGTTAAGTCCTCATTAGAGAGCTGGAATTTCAGAGCTTTAAAGAGATTTGGAATGTCAGAACCTACAAACCCTGATTACAGGGACTTTGGTTCTAAAAGGGTTAACTCAGGTGCATCAGAGTCCAGAAAAGGAAGAATAAACAGTCGACACCTGTCTGTGAGAGAGAGCCAGACATACATGAGTGAGCAGTGTAGGCTACTTTGGGACTGAGGGCCAGTTAACACCAGATGCAGTTCCGTGAGCTTTTTTTCTGCACTAAAAATGCATGCACAGTGTTTTCCATGTATTCCAATGGCTCTAGTTCACACCAATGCAGTCAGTTTCTGCACTGGAAGCTGACTGGAACTTACGGCACTGGTGTGAGTCATTGGAATACATGCAAAACACTGCATGCATTTTTAGTGCAGAAAAAAGCACACAGAACTGCAACTAGTGTGAACTAGCACTAAGCCATGATTGCTGAACTGCGAAGACCACCTTTTTAGGACCCATGAAACAGATGGGAAATTCCATACCCCAATGTGGGACCAGTATAGTGACAATGAGCCATACTCTTGTTTTCCATTTTACCAGAATTATGGACTATTTTTGTATTCTTTTGCTGTTTTTTTTTTGGATGGTTTGCAATTTCAATAAAGACTGTCTGTCTTTTTTTTTAACAAGCGGCTGGCGGTGATCCTGAGCCCCCATATGAAAAAAAAAAAAAAAAATATATATATATATATATATATATATATACCGTATTTATCGGCGTATAACACGCACTTTTTTCCCCTTAAAATCAGGGGAAAGTCGCAGGTGCGTGTTATACGCCGATCCCCTGCGATCCCGAGCTGTGACAACTTCAAAATCGCCGACCGCGATTTGAAAATGGCGCCACCGGCGCCAAAATACACAGAGCCGGTCCTCGGCTCTTTCCGGCGGCTCTCGTTCACTTTCGGCTCCACTCGTAGTCCCGAGAGGAGCTATCCGAACCTACTCGGCTAGGTTCGGATAGCTCCGCTCGGGACTACGAGTGGAGCCGAAAGTAAACGAGAGCCGCCGGAAAGAGCCGAGGACCAGCTCTGTGTATTTCGGCGCCGGCGGCGCCATTTTCAAATCGCGGTCAGCGATTTTGAAGCCCAGGATGGCAGGGACAGGGGATCGAAGGCTGCACTGGGGCAAGGCTGCACTGGGGCAAGGCTGCACTGGGGAAGGCTGCACTGACAATGCTGCACTGTCAATGCTGCACTGGAGAAGGCTGCACTGGGGAAGGCTGCACTGACATGGCTGCACTGACAAGGCTGCACTGACATGGCTGCACTGATATGGCTGCACTGACATGGCTGCACCGAGAAGGCTGCACTGAGAAGGCTGCACTGACATGGCTGCACTGACAATATACAATATATATATATATATATATATATAATTGTATACCTTTTTTTTCCTTTTTTTGCAGCAAGGAAGGCACCAAAAGATAGCAAAATGTACTTTCAAAAAGGGATCTACAGTCAGAAAATAAAAAAGTGCTAGAAGGTAGAGCTTTTTGGCATAAGAGACTCTGCATATCTCTGCTAAAAGCTCTTTCCCCTTTCTCTAAGCAATTTTTTATTTTGTGTACACATCTTGCAGTTCATGTGCAGAGTAGAGTTCACTCCTGTGTCATTTCTGGCATCTGTAAGGTACCCAAGGATGGTGCTGAGTCCAGGGGCAATGTAACTGCAGTGAGCAGGTTCAAGAGATACATCATCAGTAGCCACCTAATGGGGATGAGGCATGACCTAGGTTCAGGCCAAACTTTATCTATTCAGGTGTTTGGACATATTTTTTTATGTTTTGCTTTAAGTATTACTAAAATTACTGCTCCCAGCCAAACAGAATTTATTTATTTATTTTTTGCTTTGGTACATGTCCTCCAGAGCAATGCTCAGCCCCCAGTGCTATTTGTTTGTCAACTCCTTCCCTTTTAGCCTGGAAAATATCCAGAATAGATTTTTACCATTCGGTTCCTATTGACTTTAATGGGGTTTTGATTTGCCACCCAAGCTTTACTCATGTTTGCCGAATGCTGCTTGAAACCAAACCCAGGTGTGTTCATGTCATCACTGCCATTAGAAAAGAAAAGACACCAGACCCGAAAAAACTGCTGAGGAAAAATGCAACAGGGAGCTTGCGCCTGCCAGCACTGTTTTTTCTACCTTTACCACTCTACCACTCTAATGCCCCGTACACACGGTCGGATTTTCCGATGGAAAATGTCCGATCGGAGCGTGTTGTCGGAAATTCCGACCGTGTGTGGGCTCCATCGGACATTTTCCATCGGATTTTCCGACACACAAAGTTGGAGAGCAGGAGATAAAATTTTCCGACAACAAAATCCGATCGCGTCAATTCCGACCGTGTGTGGCCTGTTCCGACGCACAAAGTGCCACGCATGCTCAGAGGAAATTCCGAGACGGGACAGCTCGTTCTGGTAAACTTAGCGTTCACAATGGATACAGCACTTTCGTCACGCTGCAATGTTCAAAATGGTTTAATACAGCGCACTCTCTTCTTCTTTATAATGTGACAAGAATTAAGTAGTTTTGCTGCTCATATTCACACACACTTCTCACAAAGTTTTATTTGTGTTTTTTTAGTGGGATTCCCTGAATATATTATTAGTTGTCACATCTGACAGTTTTATATTTATTTATTTTATTTTTTTGGATTTTCAGCCTTTTTTTTTCTTTAATGTTTGGATTTTTTCCAAGGCTGATCTTTGTTTAATGTTATTTTTATTTTTACTACAGAATATTTTTGTGTGTGTTTTGTGTGTCAAGTCAACACCATTGATATCTTTTATTATTTAATCTCCAGGAGATTGTTTGTTGTTGGTGTCCCTTGTTCATTTCACCATTGATATCTTTTATTATTTAATCTCCAGGAGATTGTTTGTTGTTGGTGTCCCTTGTTCATTTCACATTGTATATTTGAAATGTACCTGAACCCTCACAAACTGTCATTTTTGAAGTAAAACACATAGGAGAGTATAATTCAAAACAAAAATCCTTTATTAAGGGATCAGAACCAAGCAAAGAGGAAGGCAACACTGGAGAAACAGGAGAAATTAGCGAAGCCTGGGACCCCCACGGCAGACATCAATTCTTCAACATCAAAATTGGTGGCCTGAGGAGTCCATATGTAAGGGAGGGCAGTCTGGTCCTGAATTCGCAGAGATCCGGATAGCAGCATATGACATGTGTGTCCCCAGGCTGTGGTACCACAAGAGACTGCATCTTTTGGCCAACCAGACTGAACCCAGGCCAATCACTGTCTGGTCTTCCTTCCGGATAGCAGCAGATGACATGTGTGTCCCCAGGCTGTGGTACCACAAGAGGCTGCATCTTTTGGCCGACCAGACTGAACCCAGGCCAATCACTGTCTGGTCTTCCTTCCACGCTTCCTTCCGGGCTGTGGCTGTGCAGTTGGAGATGTGGCAGGAGGAGGAGTAGGACCTGGAGGAGGAGGAGGACTGGGAGGACCTGGAGGAGGACTGGGGGGACCTGGAGGAGAGGGAGGAGGAGGAGGAGGACCTGCAGGAGGAGGAGGAGGACCATCGCGAAGGTGTGTCTGAGGTGTAATTTGGCCCCTCATACCTTTCTCCAGAGCCTCCAATATGAGGGCCTCACACATGACTTGTTGGCCCTCCTCCATCCTCTGCATTTTATATGCAATGAAGGCAGCAATGTTCTCCTCCATGGTGTGGGGTGCTCCCAGGACCTCTGTAGCCCTCCAAAAGAATCCTATAGCAGCCTCCTCTAGGGCACTCCTCCTCCTGCCACTTTCTCTTTCCAGGGGGGGTGGAGGGACCTGCAGATCAGCCAGCCGGCTTGGCCCGGCCACCTCCTGGCTGTGACTTCCCTGTGTATGAAAAAGGGACATGGTTTTATGTTTTGCATCATCAATCACAATCATAAATTAGTACTCCCAACTAACATCTAGTTAACATCATTGATTGTACAAGCAGAAATATTTAGAGGAATGCTATACCTGGCTCAATCTGGGCTCCTCCACATGCGGCCTGGAAGGCCCAGGTTGGGCGTCAGAAGCCTCAGCTGGGGGGGAAGGAAGCGTGGAAGGAAGACTGGAGAGGGATGGCCTGGGCTCAGTCTGGCCTGCCAGAAAATGCAGCCTGTCGTAGTACAACATCCTGGGGACATAGATGTCATCTGCTGCTCCGGATCTCTGTGAATCCAGGACTTTCTTGCGCTCCCTTAGATATGTACTCCTCAGGCCACCAATGAAGATCTTTAAATAGGTGATGTCTGCCGTGGGGATCACCTGCTTCACAATTTCACACAATTGCACCAGTGCTGCCTTCCTCTTTGCTTGGTTCTTGAAATGGGGGTGGTTAATCTCCCACAGACATGGCAGCTCCCTTAGCATATCTATGAATACTGACATGAAGTCATTATCTTTGAGTAGCATATCCATGTTCACTGCAAGACACAACACAAGACAAAGCCTAATGTCAGACAAATCTCTCCTAATCTTGTTACAATATAGGCCTCAATCTAGAAGCAGTATAGGCACAAGTTTGTCTCTTACCTTCGTTCTTACGATCGGCGCGTCCAATGCTCCTTCCTCCGCTCACAGATCGTACGTAATACGCACGCGTGTTATGCTTTATACACACTGCGCATGCGTGTAACTCCGCCCGTCCCTGACGTTCTTTCTAGTCTATTCCCCGCCCCTTTTCGTTCGGCGCAGTGGGTGAAGAGCATGATGGCGGAGTTCGAACAGGTGTGTGCTAATTATAGCAACGAGGAGGAGGAGGAGGAAAGCCCAGATCCAGGCACGTCCCGATCCAGAAGGAGACGTTTTAAGGCCACAAATATGTCCTTTGGGGAGATGTTGGAGATGGTCGACATCATGAGGAAGTCCGACTATGACGGGAAGTATGGGCCTTACCCCCACCCCAACATCAGAAAGGCCAAAATCATTGCTAAAGTGGTCAAAAGCCTTCACAGGAATTTCGGGGTACGAAGATTTAAAGATTAGCTCAGGAAGCGGTGGTCGGACCTGAAGTTGAGAGAGCCAGAGCAGTACCGAAAGATCCGGAGAGTGCTGCAAAAAAGTAAGTAGTTGTGCTGGGTTCCTATTCTTTCTGTCTTTATTACGTTCGTGCTGCTCCATATGCGTTTATTAATTGTAACGTTTAAAAGGGCAACTTTAATGTTCATGGGCCCATTATTCGTTCGTATCAAACATTTTTCTTTCGGCCTCTAGAACACCATTGTTTAGGCCATATGCATTTTCCCACATTTTTTTTTGGCCTACTTGGATGCCAAATATTTGTTTGTGTAGATGGGTTTGTTACTAGAATGAAATGCCAACTAGATTGTGTGTAAGGAGAGGACACTGAGCAGCTGTTTTCACATCTGGACACTGGAGCACTAGTGTGGGACACAAGAACACCCTTTTTATTAGGGGGGGCACACAGGTGCTCCAGTGTATACTATAGGGGGGGGGCTACATCTGTGAAGCTTGTACCAAACAGGTAAAGTATTGAAGCTTGACAAAGGCCAATAAAAAATATACATCTTGGAACTCGGCTAAAATAGACAATTGTACCCCACTTCCAAGCAATGTTTCCTATTTCTAGTTCTGCCATCAAATATCTGTGTGCTAATTAGACCATTTTTGTTTTACATAGGGGAGAAAAGACTCGGAGGACACCCCTCATCCGAGGAGACCACAGACCCCCCACCTATGGAAGAAGGTGAAATACCCCCAAACGAAGCTGAGCAGGAGGAAGAAGAAGATGTGGTGGAGATTGGCACCACAACAGGTGAGTGTCTGCGACCACAGGCTCAGGTAAGAGATGGATTGAGGCAGATTTTTGAGGCCTTTTTTTTTTTTATTTATCTCTTTTTAGGTGATCGTGATGTGAGGGATAGAGAAAGCTTTACTTCTGAAAGTGCCCAGATCCTGATCGGGGAGATCATGGGGTGTAATGCCAAACTGCAAAACATCCAGCAAAAAATCCATGATGTTATTAAAAAAAATAATAACATCATTGATGTTTTGGGGCGAATTTAAAACCCCACAAAATCACTTTTTGTATTGTGGTTCAATCTTTTAAATTTTTTTTGCAATGTTTTGAAAAGCCAAATTTGGAGGATGCACACAGTGTGCCAACATGTGCTATCTGCCATCACGGGAGATCAATGGACGCGTTTTGGGGGTGCAACCCCTTCCTCAATTATAAAGTCGCGTTGAGGAAGGGCTTGCTCCCCCAAAACACGTCCCTTGATCCCCCTGATGGCAGATAGCACATGTTGACATTCGTAAATTGGTGTACATCTTCCAAATTTGGCTTTTCCAGGGGTGATTTCCCCCCATCTGAACGCTATATCAAACACAGTTCCTAAATAATGATGTCTGATATAGCCTTAAGGTTTTACCATATGTGAACTTTGTAAGTTCAAGTTTTTTGGCTTTCTTGTTGGTTTTACACAGGCCTGTTTTATCTGAAATGGATATTTTGATTTTTGATAATGCTACTGCAAAAATTGTTATACAACAAACATGTTGGTTTGTTTTAAAAACCTTTGGTAAATGCACATGTGATTGTGCAGGTATAAAAAAGTGGCTTACTCAAGAATGTGTGGATTATTGTCTCAACACTACAACACTTTTGGGGTGATGTAATAGCTGTTTTATGCAAAAATGGGGGTTATTTCCTAAGGGCAAATCCACTTTGCACTACAAGTGCAGGTTCAGTGCAGTTGCAAGTGCACTTGTAGTGAAATGTGTTTTTGCATTTAGGAAATACCAGCCAACAGTGCTTTGTATAAGGTTACCCAATCACGACATTTTCTGCACTCAAAACATTTATGTCAGGGTCAGCTAAAACAAACACAAGCAGTAAATGTCCACAAAGAATTTCTTTTTTTTTTTTTATTTGAAAAAGGCTTCACATATTGTCTGGCATATTGATAGCCCCCCTACCCGCAAAGAACTCCAGGTATCGTAACCGGACATCACGGGCACTCAGAGAGGGCAAGCCAGGACGGCCACTTTCAAGCGCCGTCAGTGTTGTTGGATGTAGGATTCCGGCCTCAGGCCCAACTGAGCCAGCATAGTTGTCAGAATGTTTTCTTAAAAAATTATGGAGAACACAGCACGCAAGTATTATATGGTTCAGTTTATACTCCGCCATATGGATGGGTGTCAGAAATAGTCGGAACCGGCTGGCCAGGATTCCAAATGTGTTCTCCACCACTCTTCGGGCTCTGGCCAGCCGGTAATTAAAAACCCTCTGTTCCGGGGTGAGGGTCCTCATCGGGAATGGCCGCATCAGGTGGTCCCCCAGCGCAAACGCTTCATCAGCAACGAACACAAATGGGAGACCTTCCACATTGTCCTCTGGAGCTGGCAAGTCCAAGCTGCCATTCTGGAGATGCCTGTAGAACTCCGTCTGGGTGATGACTCCACCATCGGACATCCGGCCATTCTTCCCCACGTCCACATACAAGAAGTCGTAATTAGCCGACACCACCGCCAACATCACTATACTATTAAACCCCTTGTAATTATAATAGTACGGCCCTGAGTTGGGTGGTGGGACGATGTGGACGTGTTTCCCATCAATTGCCCATCCGCAGTTAGGAAAGTCCCACCGCTGGGCAAAGTGGAAGGCCACAGTCTGCCATTCCTGTGGCGTGGAAGGAAACTGTTGAGGAAAAAACAATAAACATTACTATTTTTTCACAGAAACATGGCAAGCAGATTAGACACAAACATTCTGGGGCAACCTCCAGATAGCATTTATTAAGGGGAATTTAACAAGGCCAAAGTATAAGGTACACCTATCATATCCCCCCCCCTCTCATGGGCCATTTCTAACATTATAGGGGGGGAACTCTTGGACAGGTAACCCTCTTCACTTCATTGAGAGATGAATGCCTAAATACAGGGTATTACTTGGAACAGCCCCTCCTTAGTTACACTATTGGCAGCCCACTGGACAGGTAAGTGTCATAATACAAAGATATAAATACACACTGTACACATTTGAGGACATTTGGACATTCTGCTATTACCTATCAAGATAATAATAGGATACAAAAACTTTAAACAGTAACATTGTAAAGTATACAGGCAGACCCTTGCACTACATGCTTTGGGCAATTCATCCATAAATCTGACCAGTAAAGAGGTGGGTATAGTGTGTATGGGATTGGCAAAGTCAGCAGATAGATGATTGAGGATAGATAGAGAATTGGGATCAGCTGACTTAGCAATTGGGGGGAGGGAGGGTTACTAAAAATTATTTGGGGACACCACAAAAAAAGCCTCTGCCACTCTGCCTGAATTTAAATCAAAAATAACATTACCAAACATTTTAGGGGGTGTTTGGGGTAAAGCACTACTATGGAGCAGATAAAATACATTGTTAAGTGACTACATGAGGTGAATATAGGGCAGGAGACACCATGCTGGGGAGGTTAGTGAAGGGCAAATATGTATGAAGGACCTAAATTAATAATTTCATAAAAATCCAGCATGCATGAGGACAAGGGGACATTCACAGCATATTACAATTATGGTAATTAGGGAATGAGGAAAGAAATACAATATATTAGAAAACATTAAATACACAAAAATGGGATATAAAAGGATAAAAATCTTACCTTCATATACTCCTTCTGTAGGACCTGGATGATGGCAGAACAGGTCTCTGGGATAATGATCCCCAGAGCCTGGGGGGAGATGCCTGTCGAGAACTTCAAGTCCTGCAGACTTCTCCCTGTGGCCAAATACCGCAAGGTAGCGACCAACCTCTGCTCCGGAGTGATGACTTGCCTCATGCAGGTATCCTGCCTGCTAATATAGGGGGTCAGCGAAGCCAACAAACGGTGAAACACGGGGTCCGTCATCCTGAGAAAGTTCCTGAAATCATCAGGATTATTCTCACGGAGCAAAGGCATATGAGAGAACTGGTCACGCTGAAGCAACCAATTCTTGGTCCATGAACTCCTCCCCACCCTGTTCATGGACTGGACTTGTGTCAAGGTCAGGACCCCAACACCAAGCCCCCGCACAGCACGAACTCTACGAGGAGTACGCATACGAAACATGGCTATAAAACGGTTGGCTGCTCAGAACGAAGTAACAGAACGCACTGAAGAACAGCAAGGCCTGTGAAGAGCGACCTGAAAAACAGCAACGAGCAGGCAAGATCACACAGAAAACTCCGATACGAACTGACTGCACGCACTGAAGAGCAGATACAAACCCACAAGCACAAACTGAACGGCAGAAAACGATCTGAAAGCCACGAGTCTGAAAAAGCGCGAATCGTCTCTCACCAAACTTTTACTAACACGAGATTAGCAAAAGGAGCCCAAAGGGTGCCGCGCTTGGTTCTGAACCGGCCTTTTCTAGTCTGGTCGTACGTGGTGTACGTGACCGCGTGGTTGGCGATCGGAAATTCCGACAACTTTGTGCGACCGTGTGTAGGCAAAACAAGTTTGAGCCAACATCCGTCAGAAAAAATCCTAGGATTTTGTTGTCGGAATGTCCGAACAAAGTCCGACCGTGTGTACGCCCTATAAGAGTAAAAACTAGTATGTGGGCGGTGCAAAGGTGAGAACAGAGAGTGTGCGCTCATGCCCTTACAGGCTGCCTGAGGCATATGCTAAAACACAGGTATGTCATTAGGGCAGCACTCCCTGTAATGAGCAACACTTTTCCACTCAGGCTGTAGTTTGATTCTTAGTTTCAGTGACACAGTTCTTTTAACTTTATGCACTGTACACAGGCATGTACTGGCCATCGGGACTACCGGGAGTTTCCCGGTGGGCCGATGGCTCAGTGGGCCGGCTTCAGTGACAGCGGACCGCCACCCCTCCGCTTCTCTGTCTCCCTCTCCCCGCAGCACTCACCTCCTCTCCCTGCCTAGTTATGAAGCGGACTGAATAACGACATGCTCCCCGGGAGATCGGCACTGAGAAGCTAATCATACGATCCGGAAGGAGGGCTCAGGGCAGCCACACACAGCTGTGACATAAGCTTCCTCTGCACTCGTTCTCCTGCTCTTTTCTTTCCCCACTCTCCTTCTAGATTCTCCGCTGTAGCAGACAGGATGGAGAGTGGGGAAAGAAAAGAGCAGGAGAACGAGTGCAGAGGAAGCTTATGTCACAGCTGTGTGTGGCTGCCCTGAGCCCTCCTTCCGGATCATATGATTAGCTTCTCAGTGCCAATCTCCCGGGGAGCATGTCATTATTCAGTCTGCTTCATAACTAGGCAGGGAGAGGAGGTGAGCGCTGCGGGGGGGGGACCAGAGCAGCATAGGGGGGGTCAGAGCTGCATGGGGAATAGAGGAGCATGGGGACCTAAGCAGCAAAGAGGGGGAAGGGGAATAGAGAAGCATAGGGGGTCTGACCAGAGCAGCATGGGGGGGAATAGAGGAGCATGGGGACCTGAGCAGCAAAGGGGGGGGATAGAGGAGCATGGGGGACCAGAGCAGCATGGGGGGGAGAGGAGCATGGGGGGGACCAGCAGAGCACATGGAGGACCATAGGAGCTGGTAGAGGACCAGCAGAGCACATGGGGGACCAGCGCAGCACGCAGGTGACCAGCGGAGCACATGGGGGACCAGCGGAGCACATGGGGGACCACGCAGCACATGGGGACCAGCGCAGCACATGGGGGACAAGCGCAGCACATGGGGGACCAGGGCAGCACATGGGGACCAGCGCAGCACATGGGGGACCAGCGCAGCATGGGGGGAAAATAGAGTAGCACGGGGGACCAGAGCAGCATGGGGGGAATAGAGGAGCATGGGGGGGACCAGCGAAGCATGGGGGGACCCAGAGAAGCACAGGGGTACCAGAGCAGCCTGGGGGGAACAGAAGATCAGTAGAGGAATGCAGAAGCATGTGGGGGACCAGAGAAGCATGTGGGGGTACCAGAGGAGCACAGGGGGGACCAGAGAAGCACAAGGGTACAGAGAAGCATGGGGGGGAACAGAGAAGCATGTGGGGGAACAGAGAAGCATGTGGGGGAACAGAGAAGCATGTGGGGGAACAGAGAATCATGTGGGGGAACAGAGAAGCATGGGGGGGAACAGAGAAGCATGTGGGGGAACAGAGAAGCATGTGGGGGAACAGAGAAGCAGGGGGAGGACCAGAGGAGCATGGGGGGGGGGCAGAGGAGCATGGGGGGACCAAAAGGAGCATGGGGGAGGGGACAGACAGCTGACTCAACAGCTTTGGCCTGGGAGTTTCTCACTTCTGCCTAATCTTGTCCCATTAGGGGGTCAAGAAACTGATTCTTTGCCCCGGGTGAAATAATGACTAACTTCCCCACCGGTACCAGCTGTTCTACTCGAATAAAGTAGAACGGTTAATGGCTAGTGAAGGGGGAGGGTGGGCTTGGGTGGCCATCGGGGTTGGCCGGCTGGGGGGGGGGGGCGGGTTTGTCTGGCTGGCATGGGAGAAACCTGTCAAAGTGGGTCGGTCTGGATGAAGTCCAGGGCCAAATTTTTGTCCCAGTCCAGCCCTGACTGTACACTATGGATAACAGTTCCTTTGACACTTCTCTCTCCTTGCAACATTTTTGATCCTGTGCCGAGTGACATGCATCGGACTCCACCAGCCCAGTTACCTGTCACCTCATCCCAGAGACACTGATCTATTTGTTTAACTCTCTACTCAACTTGCAATTAAACATGAATACCATGAAGCTTGACTCTCTACATAACCTGTGCCTGCTATTCCTTCAAGGCCTCTCTCCTTCTTCTCTGACATATAGGTTGGGACACTAGAACACTCCGTACTGCAAGTCGGATCCAAACTGGGTACAATTGCTAAGGAAAGTACACAAGTTCCTTTACTACAGGGACCTTCCGTCACCTATGCTAAGTCACCTCAGCTTTCCAACCAGCTGCCTGCTATATGCACATAGGCACTAGTACTATAGTGTTAAGCAATGGCAATATAGCCTTTGCTAATTAGTTTGACTGTTAATCAAACACTGGTGTGTGTCTTGTCTCCTGGTGTGACCATGTGTTATGCCTTGCATGCACTCTTTTTTGTAAGTCTTCAAATAACTTCAGACCAGGCAAAACCAGGGTGACAAATAAATATTTTTACTTAAGTTTTTCAAGTATCAAAAATATTACAGTTCACTGGTGCAACAGACATTCCTTCCCTATTACAAAGTGCTTTCTCAGAGCCTCCTGGTGCCCCCCGCCCATTGAGGTAGTCAAACCTTGGAACTGTAGAAAGAGTCTTTAAAATTCATGCTGAAGTCCGTAAGTCCATGTCCTGGAACCCCCATTGGATGTGTGCCAAGTTGTGAACACAAAAGCATCATATGACTTACATGATATAGCAATGTTTTGTTCTCTTCCCACACATGGAGCAACAGGATTTGGAGGTGGTTCCTTACTTTTTTTTTTTTTTTGTTGCTCCCAGCAGAGGGTGGTACCACAAAAAAGCCCTGGAAAACCTACCCATTATGGATAACCCTTTACTTTCAGGAGGCACCAGCTCAGCCAGGAAAAATAACGAAAGAGTGCAACAGTTAGAACAGTCAAAAATAATAGAAAAAGACTTATGCCGCGTACACACAAGCGGACTTTACGGCGGACTTGGTCCGGTGGACTGGATTTCGTCGGACAATTAGATCGTGTGTGGGCTCCAGCGGACTTTGTTTGCTCAAAAGTTGGACAGACTTAGATTTGAAACATGTTTTAAATTTATCCGACGGACTCTTCTTTCTAGCGGACAAACCGATCGTCTGTGTGCTAGTCCGACGAACTCAAACTGACGCATTGCTCTGAAGCAATTACAAGACGGAAGCGCTCGGTCTGGTAAAACTAGCCTTCGTCTTGAAGCTAGCACATTCCTCTTCTGTGGTCTTTTAATACAGCCTTTTTTTAGGATTGATAATGCGAGAGGAATGAAGTTGTTTTTCTGCTTTATATTCACACAGAGTTCTCACAAACTACTTTCTTCATGATTTATCCTCCTGCCATGACTAATATAATATTTTGAAAAAGCCAGATCTCCATAAATTATAAAAATAAAATTCGATTTTGGACTCATTTTTTTTTTTTTTTTTATTTCAACACTTATCTATTTTACAATGTGTGTTAAATGATAACCACATTTTTTGTGTGTATTTTCAAGTTACCACAATTAACATTCATATTTTGTGTTGTTTTAATGAACCTTAATGAGGTTGTTGTCCCTTGTTCATTAGACATAGGGGGGTGTATTTAACAAAGGCAAAATCATTTTTCACTACAAGTGCTAATTCTACATTGAATTCCACAGAAAGAGCATTTTGAAGTGCCTTCGCTGTGGATCCGAGGGGCACATGCAAGGAAGCCCAAAAAAATGAAAATAATTTTTATTTAACATGATTTTAGGAATAAATCATCAGAGCTTCCCCTAATTTCAGCTCTTCCCCTCAGATTTACAGCGACTGCACTTCCAACAAGTGCACTTGCTGTGCAATTTCTCAAGTGAACTTTTCACTAGTACTTTTCACTTGATATTCTAAATGATTTAGCCTTTTGTCAAAAACACACATAGGGGTTGATTTACTAAAGGGAAAAAGACTGTGCACTTTGTAAAGTACAGTTGTCCTCTGCAAGAGCAGTTGCTCCAAAGCTTTAGTAAATGTGCAGAAGCTCTGCTGACTTCCATCATCCAATCATGTGCAAGCAAAAATGCTTTTTTTTAATTTTTCCTTGCACAGGATTGGGTACTCTTTGCAAAGTCAAGCTTTTAACTAATTTCTGATGCTCTGGAGCAATTGCACTTGCAGAGGGCAACTGCCCTCTGCAAAGTGCACAGACTATTTGCTTTTCTCAAATCAACCCCATAGTCTTTTGGACCTGTACCTGCCTACTCCCAAAGAAAATGGCGTTTTTTTTATCAAAACACATAGGCAATAATGTAAGGTAACCAAAAATGTATTTATTTTTTTCTCAAAAAAATTAGGAAGGCAACACTGGAGACACTTTTATAATCTGGGAAGCCTTTTGTCCCCCAGGACACACATCAAGTTTGAGGACAAGAAAATTGGTATCTTGCGACTATAGGGAGCACAGGGAGCACAGTCAGACCAGACAGAAGCCAGGCAATCACTTTCGACTCTTCTCTGCAGCCTTCCCTCCACGCTTCTCTGCAGCCTTCCTTGGAGGTTGTGCCTCTGGTGGTGTACTTGGGGCAGGAGGAGGAGGAGGAGTGGCTTCATCTGCCAGATATGTGGTAGCAGTAAGCTCCCCTCTCAAGCCCTTCTCAAATGCCTTAAAAATTAGACCCTCACAGAGGAGGCGTTCGCCCTTTTCCAACTCCAGCAATCTGCTGGCTATATAGGTGCCATACGCCTCCTCTGCATTGGGTGGTTTGCTGAGGATGAGGCTTGCTTCCGGTATGAGGGCTAGGGATTCCTGCTCAGTTGGTGTCATTCTCCTGGGCCTTTTGTGGAGAATGCGGAGGGGAGGCACCTGACACTCTGTGCGGCTTCGACTTGGCCCAGCCACAGCCTCCTCCTCTCTCCCACTGGGCAAGGCCTCCTCCTCTCTCCCACTGGGCAAGGCCTCCTCCTGGCTGAGGTCATCCTGTGTTTAAAAAAGGGACATAGTTGTAATTTTGTGTTATGCAATCACACACATTTTTCAGCTCATGACTTTCAAATATAATTACACAAAATAGTAAAGGCTATCTATTTGACACCACCATTATTTCAGATGATCAACAAGATCTGAAGTGAAGTATATTTTTGGCCACTACTGTCTAGTGATATGTTTACATATTAATCTTTGTGCAGAAGTCATTTTTTATGAAGCACTTTCAAAATTAACACGTGAACATCATTAATAACATTTACACAATCCCAAATTAAAAAAAAAAGGATACCTGGCTGAAGCTGGGCTCATCAACTTCATCAATGCTGAAAAGGCCCAGTTCATCCTGGGACTCCTCAGCTGGGGTGGAGGTGGATGGAAGGCTGGAGGGAAGAGTGGAAGGAAGGCTGGAGGGAAGGGTGGGGGGAAGGGTGGAAAGTGATTGCCTGGCTTCGGTCTGGTCATCCAGGAATCGCATTTTGTTGTAGTACCACAACTTGGGTACATATACTTGGTCAGCTGCTGCACCGGATCTGAGCGACTCCTGGATTTTTTCCCGCTTATACATGTTTCGCAAGATACCAATCTTCTTGTCCACAAACTTGAGGTCTGCCTGGGGGAGTCGAGTCTTCACAAACTCTAAAAGTGTGCCCAGTGTTGCCTTCCTAACATCCCTATTATAATATAGGGGGTGTTTGACCTCCCACAGGTTTTTCTTGTCCTCGTAGAGCTCAATAAATTGGCACAAAAATTCTTCCTCTTTAAAGGGATTCATTTTTTCTGCAAGACAAGACACAAGATCCAAACTTAAATGTCAGTCCCAAATCACAGGATTAGTTTTGGTTGTAATCTAGGGGACACATACACACACACACACACTTTGATCTTACCTTCGTTTGTGACGCTCGCTACTTCCGCACGGACATACGTAGGCCATCGTAATAGCTTTATATACACTGCGCATGTGTCATGCTCCGCCTGCGTCGCCCGCCCCTGACGTTCGTAAGTACGATTTGGCCCCGCCCTTTCACTCTTCGTTGCGCAGTGGGAGTAGATAGCAAAAGATGGCGGAGAGAATCAGTGGAAGTAGCGCGGAGGAAAGCCTGGAGCCCCAAACATCCACATCCCGGAGGAGATATAAGGCCACCAACATGGCTTTTGAAGAGATGGTGGAGATGGTGTCCATATTGAGAAGGGAGGACTACGATGGCAAAAAAGGACCGTACACACGACCGAATATGAGGAAGGACAAAATAATGTCCTCAGTTGTCACCGCTCTTGAAGAAAAATTTGGTACAAAACGTTTGAAAGAACAATTGAGGAAGCGGTGGTCTGACATCAAAAGTCGGGAGCCAGAACAATATTGGCGAATAAAGAAGCTGCTTAAAAAAAGTAAGTACTTGTTGTGTTTTACTATTGAGATACTTAACTTGCATGCTGATCCTTATTTTTGGACTTTATTCATCATCGTTCGTAAAGACCATTCTTTAGAATATATATGATACTTTAGAAAATGACGTTATTTTTTCGCCAAATACGATGGGACAGGGTTGGACATACATTTATGTCTTGATAATTTGTCAAATTCCCACAATTTGTTGATGTGGTGTAGATGTGTTGGAAAATATAATGCTTCTTCAAAAATGATTCAGTGTAATGTAGGTACAGGACACAGCAGCTGTTTCCACATCTGGACTCACGAGCACTATAGTGTACTATGTGACCATAAATACATTTTAGAGGGGTAATACACATAGGAGATCATTGAGGTGTCTGCATCTGTGAAACTTGCCAGAAAATGAGCATTCTTTATAATTGTTGTTCAGAGGGAATGTTCATCCTGTCTTCAAAATTTATTATGATGAAAAATTGGCCACAACTCATAACCAACGTTTAAGTTTATTTATTAAAAGCTAAAATATCACTGTGTTTTAACTATACCTTTTGTTCAATTCTCATAGGGGAGAAAAGACTCAGACAACAGTCCAAGGATCTCAGGACCCCCCCAAGTCACCAGCCTGAGGCAGAAGATACCCCAAGCCCCAGCCCAAGACCACGCCCACCCGACGACCTTGAGGAAGGAGAGGTGGAGGAAGTGTGCGAGGTTTCAAGCCCACCAAGTGAGTGACTGACACCCCAGCTTGAGTTACTGTATTTTGGCGTGCATATTGTAAACCTTGTTTTTATTCACTAATTTTAGGTGAGTTTCTGGTTGTGGAAGGCCAAGCGGCAGAGCCCTTCACCACAGACAGTGTGCAAAGACTGATTGGCCAGATAATGCTGTGGAATGGCCACATCGATAAAATGCGTGACCAAATTCACAGCATGCAACTTCGCCTGGACTCCATGCAACAGGAAATGAAGAACATGATTGATGTTTTGGGCCGAATATAATCACGTTTGGCCTAAAAACATCAATCATGTTCATCATTTCCTTGGGAAGTTTGTTTTTTGCCAAAATTGTTTTTTTAATTTTTGGGGTATACCCAAATTTACATTCTGATGCACACGGTGTGTCATCATGTGCTATCTTCCATCATGGGTTAGCAATGTACTTGTTTTGTGTTTGCAACCCCTTCCTCCTGAAAATTCTTTGGTGGTGATAGGAACCAAAAAAGGGATTGCACACACAAAACATGTACATTACTCACCCATGATAGGAGATAGCACATGTTGACTTGACCCTTTTGTAAAGCTCAATTTTGAGCATATTCAAAATGAACAATTTCCAAGGGTGACATCACATGCACCGTTCTCTAAATGTTGAACTTTGTAAGTTCTTTTTTTTTTTTGTTGGTTTATAAAAACACTGTTGTGTATGTAAATCTTTTTATAGAAAGGTCTATATATTTGTGAAAATATGCCTTGAATAATTTAGTAAAGAAACAATTTTTTACACAACGTAAAAGATTTTAAAGAAAAAAAAAAGAAAAAAAATGTATCAAAAATGCACCTTTCAATGTGCACAAAGTAAATTTTTTTACGGAATACAATGTGTGTGGCTGATTCTTGAAGTCAAATTTTTTGGTTTGTTTTTGTGGGCCTGATTAACTAAAGCTAAATGCACTTGACACTACTACAAGTGCACTAGGAGACAGACATAACTAAATGTAAACAAGAATAAAAACAAGATATTTCTTGAAAAAAAATTTTATTTTATTTTTGTAAGAAAATTACAGCTGTTGCTGAATAGCAATGGCCCCCCGACCATTAAAATAATTGACATAACGGTCACGCACTTGACGTGCGGTTCGGGGGGCCAAGCCAATACGGCCAATTTCTAGGCCTGTCAAAGTGGTATCCTGTTCCAGTCCGGCCTCAGGCCCAACAGAGGATATATATGTTGCTGAATGTCTCCTTAAAAAGTTATGCAAGATGCAGCAAGCAAGGATGACGTAGTTTAGTTTATAGTCCGCCAAATGAATTGAAGAAAGGAATAAACGGAACCGGCTGGCCAGAATCCCAAAGGCATTCTCCACAACTCTTCTTGCTCTGGCCAGCCGATAATTAAATACCCTCCTCTCAGGGGTGAGTGTCCTTTGGGGGAACAGCCTCATCAAGTTCTCACCGAGAGCAAATGCTTCATCAGCAATAAAAACTGAGGGGAGTCCATCCACATTCTCATCATCAGGTGGCAATTCCAGGCCACCGGTCTGGAGACGATGGCACAGCTTGGTCTGTGCAAAGACTCCTCCATCAGACATCCGGCTGTTCTTCCCCACATCCACAAACAGAAAGTCCAAAGGTGCCGAGACCACCGCCATCAAAACTACACTATGGAACCCCTTGTAGTTATAGAAATAAGACCCCGAATGCGGTGGTGGCACAATCCGGACATGCTTCCCATCAATCGCCCCGACACAGTTGGGAAAGTCCCAACGGTCAGCGAACTGGGAGGCCACAGTCTGCCATTCCTGTGTACTTGAAGGAAACTGTGGAGTGCAAAAAAAATAAGATAAGGACTTTAAAACATAAATTGTATATCAGATTACACCAAAATATTAGTGAACAACAGCAGTCAAACATTATTAATATGTGTGTTTGTAATTGAAATGTTCAAAAACATAAGGCACACTTATAAGATTAATCACCCCCTCTGATGGCCCATTGATACATTTGAATGTGGGGGAGGGGTTCTAATTAGGTTAAAAAAAACACCTGGCTGGTTGAAACATTTGTGGGGTGGGGGAGGGGTTCTAATTAGGTTAACAAACACACCTGACTGGTTGAAACCTTTGTGGGGTGGGGGAGGGGTTCTAATTAGGTTAACAAACACACCTGACTGGTTGAAACATTTGTGGGGTGGGGGAGGGGTTCTAATTAGGTTAACAAACACACCTGACTGGTTGAAACATTTGTGGGCTGGGGGAGGGGTTCTAATTAGGTTAACAAACACACCTGACTGGTTGAAACATGTGTGGGGTGGGGGAGGGGTTCTAATTAGGTTAACAAACACACCTGACTGGTTGAAACATTTGTGCTGTGGGGGAGGGGTTCTAATTAGGTTAACAAACACACCTGACTGGTTGAAACATTTGTGGGGTGGGGGAGGGGTTCTAATTAGGTTAACAAACACACCTGACTGGTTGAAACATTTGTGGGGTGGGGGAGGGGTTCTAATTAGGTTAACAAACACACCTGACTGGTTGAAACATTTGTGGGGTGGGGGAGGGGTTCTAATTAGGTTAACAAACACACCTGACTGGTTGAAACATTTGTGGGGTGGGGGAGGGGTTCTAATTAGGTTAACAAACACACCTGACTGGTTCAAACATTTGTGGGGTGGGGGGTGGGTTCTAATTAGGCTAACAAACACACCTGACTGGTTGAAACATTTGTGGGGTGGGGGAGGGGTTCTAATTAGGTTAACAAACACACCTAACTGGTTGAAACATTTGTGGGGTGGGGGAGGGGTTCTAATTAGGTTAACAACCACACCTGACTGGTTCAAACATTTGTGGGGTGGGGGAGGGGTTCTAATTAGGTTAACAAACACACCTGACTGGTTCAAACATTTGTGGGGTGGGGGAGGGGTTCTAATTAGGTTAACAAACACACCTGACTGGTTCAAACATTTGTGGGGTGGGGGAGGGTCAAACAAGACAATGGAGCAGACAATATACATTGTTCAAGGGACTATAGGCTAGAGATATAAAAGGACCCAGGATTGCATGGTGGGGAGGTTAATGAAAGAAAATATGCATGTATGGCAATAAATGATTAATGTCCAAAAACAGGCATGCATGAAGATAAAGGGGACATTCACAGCATATTGAAAGCTTGGCAATTAGGTAAGGAGGACAGTTATACAATACATCAAAAAACATTTGATACATTTCATGTAATGTTAAAGGATAAAACTTACCTTCATATACTCCTTCTGCAGGACCTGAATAATAGCAGAACAGGTCTCTGGGATTATGATCCCCAGAGCCTGGGGGGAGATGCCTGTTGAGAACTTCAAGTCCTGAAGACTTCTCCCTGTCGCCAAGTAACGTAACGTGGCAACTAGCCTCTGCTCCGCACTGATGGCTTGCCTCATGCAGGTATCCTGCCTGCTGATATAGGGGGTCAGCATAGCCAGCAGACGCTCAAAGACGGGGTCCCTCATCCTGAGAAAATTCCTGAAATCCTCAGGACTATTCTCACGGAGCTCACGGAGCAAAGGCATGTGAGAGAATTGGTCACGCTGGCGCAACCAATTCTTCATCCATGAACTCCTCCTCGCCCTGTTCATGGACTGGACTCGGGTCAAAGTATTAACCCCAACACCAAGTCCCCACGCAGCACGAACTCGAGAACGAGAACGTCCACGCGACATGGCTTCAAAACGGTTGGCTGCTCAAACAAACAAACTTATAACAAACGCACTGAAGAACAGCAAGGCCTATGAAGAACGACCTGAAAATCAGGAACGAGCGGACCAGAACGGCCTGCAAGGCAGGTTTACGAACTGACCAACATGCACTGAAAAGCAGATACAAACCTCACAAGCACAAACTGAACCGCAGAAAACGAACGAAATAAGCTGAAGTGTGAAAAGCGCGAATCGTCTCTAACCAAACTTCTACTAACACGAGATAAACACGAGATTAGCAGAAGGAGCCCAAAGGGTGCCGTAGTGGGGCTTGAACTTCCTTTTTAGAGTCCCGTCGTACGTGCTATACGTCACCGCGTTCCAAACCAGCGGACTTTTGCAGTGAGCGTGTGTGGCCAAGACCGTCCGTTTTTAAGTCCGGCGCAAGGAGCCAACAAAGTCCGACAAAAAGTCCGCCGTAAAGTCCGCTCGTGTGTACACGGCATTAGAACATGCTACATAACAGCTTCTTAGTAAGCACCTGCTTACAATAGGTAAGTCTACCATAGTGTACAAGTACAGTTCTCTGTAGTTTTGAAGATACTGCTGCCACTGGGATAAGAGGACATCACATGACTGACCAGAAGACTGCTAGAGACTTGATCCTCATGTTGTGGTGATACCCCAAGCTATACAGATATTGGAGAACTGTCATACATACTCTCAACCAGTCATTTCAAAGAACCCCTGCTTCTTATCCTATAAAATGTGTGCTGGGTATACTAGATGATATAGTGCCCGATACATTCATTAAAGTGGCAGTATCTAGAGCATTGCTCCAGGCACAGATGGTTCTTTTGCTACACTGGAAAAACTCTTCCCCTCCTTCTCCTCAGGATTGGGTTACTCATATGGACACTACTCTTAGGTACGAAAAGGTTGTATATCAACACATGGGTTGGGATGGCTGGTTGGCTTTGCTGGGGTGGCACCGATGGACTGTCATGAATAGATGATCGCAGTGGACATTCCTTCTATGCTACATGAGTTACAACTTGCCCAGTGGGTACTCGTAACTATAGTTCCATGTATTGTTGTGTGGGTACATTGCTGCAGAAAGAACTCTAGTGCCGTTAACCCAGGATTGAGTTTGCTTGTCCTTGTCTTATGTACATGCTAATGTTTTTTTTTTGTACTAGTTCTGAGGCTTTAATGTATGTTTTAATTGTGGCACAAATGCTCTGAAAAGTGTTGACAATATTTCAATAAACTTTATTTTTTTATTTAAAGTATTGTGTGTGTGGGGGAGGGATGTATTTATTACATTTAAAGAATAGGACCAATACAACTATGTATATACTATACCTGTCACCTGAAAAATTATAATCACTGAAGTGGACACCATCACTGCCCTGCCCTTCCACCTTATCCAGTCAGAGAATGTTTTGCAATCATTCAGAAAGTGCAAAACATTCTCTGAATGGTGTCCCTACCAAACTGCCAACCAGCTGTGTTCAGACTGCAACAAGGCAGTGGCTCAGCGTGGGACCTTGATTCAAGGAAGATCACTGGAGCAGCAGTGTCTACTTCAGTGATCTCCAGCTTCCAAGTATGGTATATGCATTGTTACATTAGTCCAAGCTGGACTAATGTAACTATGTATACAAAAATCCATACTTGGAATTCTTCTTTAAGCTGGAGCTTTGCTTCAAAGTGGTTGTAAAGCCTAAATAGTTTTTACCTTAATGCATTCCCTGTATTAAGGTAAAAAATATTTCAGTGTGTATTGCCCCCTTACCCACAGTAAACTCAGTAGCATGCAAAAATCTGGATTATTGTTGCACTCCTTGGTATCTTGGTATCTCTTAGTACCTTAGATTGTAAGCTCCTTGAGGGTAGGGACTGATGTGAATGTACAATATATATGTAAAGCGCTGTGTAAATTGACGGCGCTATATAAGTACCTGAAATAAATAATAAATAAATAAATAATATTTATTGAAGCATTAAAATCACATCACAGGTATGACAGGACATAAAAGGTACCTGTGATATGATTTTAATGCTTCAATAAAGATACTGTTACGTACCTAAAGGGTGAGCCCGAATTGCAGAGGATGGCCTCTCCTACGCCTCCGACTCGAGAGCCCCTGATAGTGGTGACAGGGGTGCAGGAGTGCAGAGTGGTATGAGTGCCTGGCAGGATCAACAGCAGAAGGATCAGATGGCCGGCACAGCTGACAGGATGGATCAGTAGACAGGAACTGCAGACTGGACAACTCAGCAGACAGGACAGCAGACTGGATGGATCAGGCAGACAGGTGAGCAGCCTGGATGGCTCAGCAGACAGGCCCAGCAGACTGGATGATCAGCAGACAGGTGAACAGCCTGGATGGCTCAGCAGACAGGCCCAGCAGACTGGATGACCAGCAGACAGGTGAACAGCCTGGATGGCTCAGCAGACAGGCTCAGCAGACTGGTCTGATCAGCAGACAGGTGAACAGCCTGGATGACTCAGCAGACAGGCTCAGCGGACTGGATGGGAGTCCAGGATTGTCAGGCAGGCCGGGTCGGTAAGCAGGCTGGCAGCAGAGGTACAAAAGGAGCAGGCAGAGGGATCGTCAAACAAGCCAGGGATCGGGTACAGGCAGATAACAGGAATAGTCTCAAAGCAAGCCGGGTCAAAACAGGAGCAGATATCAGGTTTTCAGGGAACACACACACACAGCTGCAGAGCAAACAGCAATGATGCAAGTGCCAGACAGGTTTAAATAACCCACCAGATACTAACGAGTGCATGTGCGCGTGCGCATAGATGCCCGCAATCGTGCACCGATGGGTCTAATCTGCCTGTTACTGGCAGGATCTTCATGACATTGCCCCCCCCCCCCCCAAGAGGCAGCCTCCGGATGCCCATCCGAGCCAATTTTTCAGGATGGGACCTTTTGAAGGATTGAACCAGACTCTCAGCGTGGATGTTTTCTTCAGGTTCCCATGAATTCTCCTCGGGCCCATAGCCCTTCCATTTGATCAGGAATTGAGTTTGATTGTTTCTCCTCCTGCAATCCACTATTGCTTCTACCTCAAACTCCTCTTCCCCATCTACTAATACAGGATCAGGAGGGTCAGAGCTTCGGCCAGGAAAGGGATTAGCAACAGAGGGTTTTAATAGTGTTACGTGGAAAACAGGATGAATTTTAAGTGACTCAGGAAGTTCCAACTCGTAAGCCACTTCATTGATTTTCCTCTTCACAGGAAATGGGCCTATGAATTTAGGACCCAGCTTTTTCGAAGGGCATGCCATCTTCAGGTTCAGTGTAGACAACCAAACTAGATTACCGGGTGCCAGTAACAGTTCTCCACGTTTCTTTTTATCAAAAACTTCTTTATTGTGTTCCTGTGTCCTGGCCATAGTTTCTTGCAAGAGCTAATTGTTGAGAGAAAAAAAATTAATTGTTTCATGAACTGCTGGTACAGGACATTCTGGGATGGAGCTCGGCAGGAATGATGGATGGAAGCCATAATTGGCAAAAAATGGGGTTTGTTTTGTAGCAGAGTGTGTAGAATTGTTGTAGGCAAATTCAGCCAGCGGAAGCAAAGAGATCCAGTCATCTTGAGTATATGAAGAAAAGCAGCGGAGGTTGGTCCTCTCTGTTTGCCCATTTGTCTGGGGGTGATAAGCGGAAGAGAAAGCTAGCTCGATCTTAAAAGCTTTGCATAAGGACCCCCAGAATCGGGAAGTAAATTGTACCCCCCGATCTGAGACAATGTTGGCCGGTACTCCATGGAGTCTGATAATTTCTCTGATGAATACCTGTGCAGTCTCAGAAGCAGAGGGGAGTGCCTTTCATAGGGATAAAGTGTGCCATTTTTGACAACCGGTCTACCACCACAAAGATGGTGGTATGGTCCTCTGCTGGGGGTAACTCTACAATGAAGTCTATGGATAACATCTTCCAGGGTCTATCCGGAACAGGCAGTGGTCTCAATAATCCCCAGGCCTTGGCTCTACTGCTCTTGTTCCTAATGCAAGTGACACAGGATTCCACAAACTTCTTGCAGTCTCTGCCTACCTGAGGTCACCAGAATGTACGTTGTACCAAATCGGTGGTTTTAGTAATGCCAAAATGTCCAGCTAGTGCGTGATCGTGACAGAGTTCTAATATAGGGACTCGTATGCTTTCAGGTGCAAAAATCTTGTCCCTGTACCAGAACAACCTGTCTTTTGCTCGTAGTTCCGATTTAGCGGGGGGCATCCACCCCAGAGTAGCCTGTTTGATCAGGGAGAGCAAGTCTTCCTGCAGCAGAAGAAAATTCCCTGGAGAAAGAATGGTATCGGGGGAAGTCATTTCTTTGGATTTGTGAAACATTCTGGACAGGGCGTCAGGTTTTGTATTCTTAGAGCCTGGCCGGTAAGTAACATGAAAAGAGAACCTGGAGAAAAACAACGCCCATCTGGCTTGCCGTGGCTTCAACCTCTTTGCCGACCTCAAGTACTCTAAGTTCTTATGATCAGTGAAGATCAAGATTGGGTGAGTTGCTCCTTCAAGTAAGTATCGCTATTCTTCAAGTGCCGATTTGATTGCCAGCAGTTCCCGATCCCCCACATCGTGATTCCTTTCGGCAGCCGAAAGTTTGCGGGAGAAGAAGGCTACCAGATGGAGCAGTGCCTTGGTTCCTTGGCGCTGGGAGAGTACTGCTCCAACAGCGATCTCAGAAGCATCTACCTCAAGTACAAATGGCAGGGCGGAATCAGGGTGTTTTAGAACGGAGGCAGATGTAAACAATTCTTTGAGAGATTCAAAGGCAACTTGAGCTTCTGGGGTCCAATGGAAGCGAACTCCCAGTTTGGTTAATTGGGTAATAGGGGCAATGATGGCAGAAAACCCCTTAATGAATTTCCGGTAGAAATTAGCGAATCCAACGAAACGTTGGATTCCTTTTTTGTCAACAGGAACTGGCCAGTCAAGTATTGCAGCGATTTTCTGCGGATGCATCTTGATACCTTCTATGGAGATGATTAATCCCAGGAATGGTATACTCTCTTGTTCGAATTCACATTTTTTTGACTTCGCGTACAGGCCATGCTGTCGAAGTCGTGTCAAAACACACCTGACGTGTCTGCGATGAGCATCTAGGGAGGAAGAAAAGATTAGAATATCGTCTAAGTAGACGATGACAAACAGATCTAAATAATCCCGGAAAACATTGTTAGTAAAATACTGGAACGTGGCAGGAGCGTTACATAACCCGAAGGGCATTACTAGGTACTCAAAGTGCCCAAAACGGGTGCGGAACGCCGTTTTCCACTCATCTCCTTCCCTGATGCGGACCAAGTTATAGGCTCCTCGAAGATCAAGTTTAGTAAAGATAGTAGCTGTTCCTAGTCTCTGGAATAACTCGGGGACCAAGGGAAGGGGGTACCTGTTCTTGACGGTAATCTTATTTAGCTCACGGTAGTCTATGCAAGGCCGAAGTGTGTGATCCTTCTTTTCTACAAAAAAGATACCCGCACCTGCCGGGGAAGTGGATGGACGAATGAAACCCTTCTTTAAGTTTTCATCGATATAGTCCTTAAGGGCCACCTGTTCTAACTCGGTTAACGGGAAGATTCTTCCGAAGGGAATTTCGGCCCCTGGAAGGAGCTCGATAGGGCAATCATAAGCCCGATGGGGAGGTAGAGTTTCTGCTCCTTTCTTGCTGAACACGTCGAAGAAGTCATGGTAGGCTTTCGGGACAGTTTGGCATAGCTCAGCTTCAGTGTCCAGACATAGCAAAGGAAAGGGCCCATGGGGGTCCTTTGAGGCACAGAATTGCTGGCAATAAGGAGAGGAAAAGGTGACCTCCCCTGTGGCCCCGTTGACACCAGGATTGTGGGCTTGAAGCCAAGGCATTCCAAGAATTACAGGAAACAGAGGTGAGGAGATAATGTCCATATGAAGCAGTTCGTGGTGGGCACCGGCAATGGTGACTGGCAAAGGGGAAGTCTCTTGGATAACCGGCCCAGATTTAATAGTAGTCCCATCAGCCAGGTGAATGGACAGTCTTTGGGCCCTAGGAAGCAGAGGAATCTGATGTCTTGTTGCAAAAGATGAGTCCATAAAGCAACTGCAGGCTCCTGAATCAATAATGGTGGGCACTGACAGAGTCTTTCCTGGAAGCTGCAAAGAGATAGAGAGGGCAAGATGAGAAGAGGTCTGGATTCCAGTAAGCACATGTTCAGGAGATTTACGGAAACACTTACGAAGTTTAGTAGGGCAATTCTTGACATAGTGACCGGGTTCCCCGCAGTAGAGACATAGATTATTTGCCCGGCGATGTTGGCGCTCTTCCATAGTAAGAGAAGGGCGAAGCACCCCCAACTGCATGGGTTCCGAAGTGTCCGTTGTAGAAGTGGACTGAGAGGTAGGGGCCGGATGCAGGTGACTGGGCACTCTAGGTAACATCCAGGTTGGTCGGGAAAATCCAGTTGCTTTTTCCGACCTACGTTCCCTCAGCCGCCGGTCAATCTGTATGGCAAGATTTATTAATGCGTCTAGGGTCTGGGGTACACCAACTCGGGCTAGCTCGTCCTTCAAGGGGTCAGACAGTCCCATGCGAAACTGGTAACGGAGCGCAGCATCATTCCAGTCAGTGTCTGCGCTCCACCGCCGAAATTCAGCCACATAATCTTCCGCTGCCCGGCACCCTTGCTGAAGGGCGTGCAGTGCGGCTTCGGCAGTTGCAGAAAGCTGAGGGTCTTCATACAGTTGAGCCATGGTATTAAAGAAGGTGGTAAGGTTGGTCAACACATCGGCTTTCTGTTCCAGGAGGCGATGGGCCCAGGTTTGAGGTTCACCCGGAAGTAAAGAGACGACAAAGCCCACCTTGGTGGCTTCCAAGGAGAAGGTACGTGGCTGGAGGGCGAAGTACAGTTCACAGGAATTGCGAAACGCCCTGAATTTGCTACGTTCCCCAGCAAATTTTTCGGGTGTGGGGACACGTGGTTCGGGCAGAAGCATCACCACCGTAGGAGAGGATGCGGTGCCTGTAGAAGAGATAGAGGCTTGAGGGGTTCCCTGAATTCCAGTGGGAGAAGACAGTACTTGAACCCGTTCCTCCAACCGGGTGTATCCTTCCTGAAGGCTTTTGACAGCCTGGGTCAGGCCTGCTAAGTGCAAACAAAGTTCCTGCATAAGAGAGGTTCCCTGCTCGGGCTCAGACATGGCTGTTTGCTACTGTTACGTACCTAAAGGGTGAACCCGAATTGCAGAGGATGGCCTCTCCTACGCCTCCGACTCGAGAGCCCCTGATAGTGGTGACAGGGGTGCAGGAGTGCAGAGTGGTATGAGTGCCTGGCAGGATCAACAGCAGAAGGATCAGATGGCAGGCACAGCTGACGGGATGGATCAGTAGACAGGAACTGCAGACTGGACAACTCAGCAGACAGGACAGCAGACTGGATGGATCAGGCAGACAGGTGAGCAGCCTGGATGGCTCAGCAGACAGGCCCAGCAGACTGGATGATCAGCAGACAGGTGAACAGCCTGGATGGCTCAGCAGACAGGCCCAGCAGACTGGATGATCAGCAGACAGGTGAACAGCCTGGATGGCTCAGCAGACAGGCTCAGCAGACTGGTCTGATCAGCAGACAGGTGAACAGCCTGGATGGCTCAGCAGACAGGCTCAGCGGACTGGATGGGAGTCCAGGATCGTCAGGCAGGCCGGGTCGGTAAGCAGGCTGGCAGCAGAGGTACAAAAGGAGCAGGCAGAGGGATCGTCAAACAAGCCAGGTATCAGGTACAGGCAGATAACAGGAATAGTCTCAAAGCAAGCCGGGTCAAAACAGGAGCAGATATCAGGTTTTCAGGGAACACACACACAGAGCTGCAGAGCAAACAGCAATGATGCAAGTGCCAGACAGGTTTAAATAACCCACCAGACACTAACGAGTGCATGTGCGCGTGCGCATAGACGCCCGCAATCGTGCACCGATGGGTCTAATCTGCCTGTTACTGGCAGGATCTTCATGACAGATACAAAGGGGTGCAGCAATATTCCAGATTGTTTGCATGTTACTGAATCGCACAGACGAGCTGTGCAGCACCTTGGGTACAAGTTTACAACATGTCCCTCACCTAGAGTGGCATTACTTTGGCTTTACTGTCCCAGTATACTTACCTGAGCCTGATCTCAATCCAGCGCTGTGCCCATCTGCAGTGGCTCTCTTCTCCTCTCCCCGCTCTCACAGGCTTTGCTGAGAGCAAAGGGAGCCTGGCTCCTGCTGCTCTCAGTCAAATCCTGTAATGAGGAAGCAGAGCCAAGCCTACAGACACAAGCAGTGTGGTCCAAATTCAAATCAGCAATGAGAAGAGGAGGAGCCAGGAGCCCCGGGGGGGGGGACCCAAGAAGAGGAGGCTTGAGGCTGGTCTTTGCGGTACCATTGCACAGAGCAGGTAAGTATAACATGTTTGTTATTTTAAAAGAAAAATATTTTGACTTTACAAATGATTAAGAACCTGACAATTTTCCATAAGCTGTAATCATTTTTATACACAAACCCAGACTCACCCCTAGAATTGTACTGACATTGCATCATTGTCTTTGGCAAGGTCATTACAAGATGTTTGGGAAACAGATCTGTGAGAACAATAAAAAAAAATGGGCACTAATGAATACAAATGAAAGACAATAACTGACCCTGTGTACTTCTTGGGTTAGTACCAGTTTAAGATTTATTAGGCAGCCCCCAGAAAACCTTACTTCCATAGTTAAATAGCAAACACACAATGGGAATCAAGCAAATGTGCCATATAGAAAGCAAGCAAGCCAAACAGAAAGCAAGTACAGATGTACAAAGAGATTTCCAGGCTTCTTTTCCTAAGCCAGTCAAAGCTAACTGCAAGTATATACCATAATTTAGGGCACATAGGATATCCTACTGCTTCTCCTATGACACCTTCTTTGTTGAAAACAAAGTCCACCTGTAGTAACTACGGAATGAGGGACTATGGTAGATAGACGAACCCTGCAGCATTGTCAGAAAGGACCTTCTAATAAACCCAGTTCCGAAAGCATTAGATAGACCGTAAATAAATAGTAGACCATTTTATAAAATGTTCCTAGACCGAGACAGTCTCTTTAAAAAGCCTACATTGATTTCTTCTAAAAAAGAATGTCTACTGCAGATGCTGTTATAATAGCAGACAAAACACAAAAGAAAAGCCTTCCTATGTTATAATAAAAATGAAACATGTCCATGTCTTCATTGTGGCAGGTTCAATGGCAGTATTAAAGGGGGAATTTTTTCGCAGCTTTCAAAAAAGGTACTGTTAAAGATTTTCATACCTGCATTTCACAATATATGTAATATATACAGTATGCTGAAGAGCTCTTGTAAACCTGGAAAAATAGATCAAACAAACAGGGAAATTAAAGTGGAATTCCAGGATAGACCTAGCTAAGCTTAAAACCGCTCCAACCCCCCTTATTTTACACTGTAGCTTTTTTAATTTTATTTATTTATGTATTTATTTTAGATTTTTAAACGTATCAGCTTTAATTAAAAAAATATTATCAATGGATGTTAAATTGTCAGTAAACCCCCGTCCCCCCTCCAAAAAAAGTGAAACCTAATCATTTTTTATAATGTCTCTGTGCCCCTTGTTTATGCAAATGTTCTTTATAGGTAAATTACCGGTTAATCATACCAGTCATTTATCCTTTCTTTGTATTAGTGGCAGCGGTTTACAGAACCTCTGCACACCACAGTGTGCATGCTATGTTTTTTTTATACTCAGTGAGCCAAATCTACTTTAGGCTTATTGAGTAATCCTCCTACATCAGAACAGCCCAGGTTGGGGACTGGACTAAGCTGCAGCAGGTGAATCCAGCTTAGCCCAGTCCCTGACCATGCAAAAGTGAAACAAAGAAAAAAGACCTATAAATTAAAGCTTTAAGTATTAATGTATTTATTTATATTAAATTATTTTGGATTTATTCATTTCTAAAGTGTTTCCAGTGAAACACTTTCCATTGATCCTACCAACAGAGCTCAGAGTGTACTGGATTTTCATACAGCCCCTAGTTGTTTTTGTTGTTTAAGGCAACGTTAGGGGTGAGACGGTAGGAAGATATTAAGGGTGTGTTTGGGATGTGGGAAGGGGGGTTATAGATTATTATTATTATTATTATTATTATTCAGGATTTATATAGCGCCAACAGTTTACGCAATGCTTTACAATATAAAAAGGGAGACAATACAGTTATAATACAATAAAATACAAGATGATTAAGAGGGCCCTGCTCAGAAGAGCTTACAATCTAATAGGGTGGGGCAGGTGGTACAAAAGGTTGTAACTGTGGGGAATGAGCTGATGGAAGTGGTAAAAGATTAGTTGGGGATGTGATAGGCTTTCCTGAAGAGATGAGTTTTCAGGGATCGCCTGAAAGTAGCAAGAGTAGGGGATAGCCAGACAGGTGGAGGTAGCGAGTTCCAGAGGATGGGAGAGGCTCTGGAGATATCCTGGAGATGAGCATGGGCGAAGGAGACGAGAGAGCTTGAGAGTAAGAGGTCTTGAGTAGAGCGGAGAGGACGATTTGGGTGATATTTGAAGATTGGTGATGTAGCTCAGGACAGAGTTGTGACTGGCTTTGAATGTTGTGGTTAGTATTTTGAATTTAATTCGCTGGGTGATTGGGAGCCAGTGTAGGAATTGGAGGAGAGGGTTGGCAGACACCGAGCAGTTGGTAAGGTGTATAAGTCTGGCAGCAGCATTCATGATAGACTGAAGAGGGGATAGCCTATGGAGAGACAGGCCATATATATAGATGCCCTTGTGGGGTATCAAGGGTTCAATCATGGCATGGGTTGGCTGTGGAGGCTTCAGGGCAGATGACAGTATCAATTTGAAAAAAAAAAATATTGGTCAATAAAAACAGGTTTTCTTAGTAACCTCTCCATGATGGTATAGGGAGGAATTTAAATTTTCCATCCTAATGCCGCGTACACACGGTCGTACTTTTCGTCTACAAAAGTCCAACGGACGCTGACGGACTAAAGCTGGCTGGTAATCCGATCGTGTGTGGGCTTCTCCGGACTTTCAACGTACTTTTTTAGCCTCAAATCCGACGTACTTTAGATTTGAAACATGCTTTAAAACTTTACTTCGTAACTACGACGGACCCCGAAATCCGCTCGTCTGTGTGCTAGTCCGACGGACAAAAAGCCACGCTAGGGCACCTATTGGCTACTGGCTATGAACTTCCTTATTTTAGTCCGGTGTACGTCATCACGTACGAATCCGTCAGACTTTTGTGTGGTCGTGTGTAGGCAAGTCCGTTCGTTAGAAAGTCTGCCGCAAGTCTGTCGAAAGTCTGCCGGAAGTCTGCCGGAAGTCTGTCGGACAGGCTGTCTGACTTTTGTAGACGAAAAGTCCGACCGTGTGTACGCGGCATAAGAGTTTCTGAAATGTTGGACTGTCAAAGTGAGACTTTGGGGGGAGTTACCTGTTTCCAGTACAGTTCAGACTTATGCCGAATTAACTAAGTGGGGAGCATTTATACAATGTCTGGCATGACAAATGGTTAAAATTTAACAGAAATGCTGCTGCGTCATCTCCCAGGTCTATTTCTGTGAGGTCCCTAATAATTGACTTTACCTTAATCCAAAAGGGTTTCAGGAGAGGGAACTCCTAGAAGATATGAAAGAGCATGATCCATATTTCATTGCACCTCAAGCAAAGTGGGGACAACAGAGGAAAAGGCTTGTGTAGGTAAGTGTGATTCCTAAATTTTACTTGGTATAGAAGCCTTGTGATCAAAGTAGAGGATTTTGTCTTTTTGCAGCTATTAGAAAGAGTATCCCAATTTGGTTTCCCACTTTTGAATAATAGGAGGAGGGAAAATCCAGTGGGGCCACAACCAGAAAGGGGTATGAGATGTTGTAGTGGGTCTGGGTTCCTGCAAAGGATTTCAAAGGTCTAGAAAGTAACTCGAGAGAAATTAGTGGTAAGAAAATGATGCAGCTGTAGGGCCTTCCAGAAATTCAGGTCAGGGTTTAATATGTATTGAAATTCAGATATTTATTTAAATGAGCCTGTGAAATGAAATGCTTCAGTCTATGATGCTGTTTTTAAAATGACTGAAAGGAGTTATCATAGAGGCCAGGGGGAAAATCAGGATGACCTGTGACTGGGAGCATTCATGACTCCATGGGGTCGGTTATGAGTGCGGTATGTACATCCTGGTATTTCCAACTAAAGGATGAAACTTCATAAGGGAATCCATAGGAGAGCAGAGAGTGGAATTGGGGTGGCCACTTTTTCAAGGAGGATCCAACTTTTGTGTGGAACAGTCCGACACCAGTCTAGTACTATCACATAGACTGGTACTATAATAGAGTATTGGAGCATTGGAGCAAGAAAGCCCTACGCTTCTTGTAGCTTTGGAAGGTTTTTTTTTTTTTGTTGTTTTTCAACGGTGACAATTATTATGTCTGATGTGTCGTAAGCTTTACATATAAAAAGTTAACAGCAGGCACAGCAATGACTAAACCTATCTTTTAAATCATCATGACCTGGAAGCCCTTGAACTGGGATCACCCATTATGCAAACTTCCAGCTCTGAAATCAGAGCTGTGGTACTACTTTAACACCATAGTAAATGTCTCAAATGGTTGCAAAGGATTGCCTATAATTGCAGTTAGGAGCTGGAAGTCCAATATGCATGGTTAGTGCCCTCTAGTCCAAGGGTGCCAAGGGCACTAAGGTATTGTAAGCTGCTTTTAGCTTTTTTTAAATTATTTTTTATTTATTACAGGTACATATATAGAGCACCGTCAATTTACACAGCGCTTTACACATATATTGCACATTCACATCAGTCCCTGCTCCCAAGGAGCTTACAATCTAATGTCCCTAACTCACATTTATACATACATTTACTAGAGACAATTTAGGCTGGGACCTACCTGCCAGCATGTCTTTGGAGTGTGGGAGGAAACCGGAGTACCCAGAGGAAACCCACGCAGGCACAGGGAAAACATGCAAACTCAAATTACATCTCGCCCCATATGTCTGATTTAAATTAACAAAAATTAGTATGTATAATGAAGGGAAAGTAATAGAAACTGAAAGAGAACCTGTCATAACTGGCATCTGCAAAATCGGAATATTTAATCTCATAAACAGGAACAAAAAATTGCTTCACGTCTACTTTTGCTGAACTCTTTGTAAAATATGTTAGTTGGCTGCTTTCAAAAGCTTCTCTTGAGTGTGCCCAACATTATAACATAAAGAAGCCCGGTATATGTTTTTGTTATAAAGCCCAACTCCAAGAAGAATAAAAGGGTGACAGCTCATTTAGTCTAGGGTCCATAGAAAGCACTTTTACATGTTTCTCAGGGCAGTGTCCCCCCCCCCCTTTTTTTTTTTACAACCCTTTGCCCATTAGTCCAGAAAATGAGCATTTTTGATTTGACAGATTCAGCTGGCACTAACTTCTTTTTTTTTTTTTAATCCAACAAAATTTTATTGAATTTGCAGGGAAAACACCACACACATTGTAAACAGGATTACACAGTACCTCTTATACAACACACAGTTCAATAGCCAAGTAACAATCTCAATATAACAGCTAAAAGCTAGTTCCAGTCACAGTTAACCTCTATCCATGTCTCACCCAGCATTGATTCCTAACAACCTGTCATATACCAGTTCCATAGGTGCTAATCCCGGTACATCTAACCACGGACCCCATATTTTTTCGAATTTTGGCATGCTACCTCTATGTTGGTAAATCAACTTTTCCATTTTTATGGTCGTGTTAATACTTTCAGTCCACTCCTTCACAGTCGGGGACCTATCGGACTTCCAGTGAATCATAATCAGCCTTCTGGCCTGAAAAAGTACTCTATGCACAGCTTCTCTGTTGTGTCCTTCCCATTCGTATTCCTCCAAAGCACCCAAAAGACATGCTCTAGGGTCCTGTGGAAGACTCACATTAAAGATTGAGTTGATATTTTGTACCACTCCTGCCCAGTACATGTGTAACTTGGGACATCTCCACAGCATATGTATCAGGTCACCATGTTCACGTTTACATCTAGTACATGTTGGTTCTGTCAATCTGTTCATTAAATGTAATCTGTGCGGAGTATAATATGTTCTCAATAGTATATATAGTTGGGTGAGTTTTTGTGACACATTAAGTGAACATTGGTTCACTGCCTGAAAGATCTCCTCCCACTGATCCCCGTCTAGCTGTCCCACCTCTGTCTCCCACTTCTCTCTCACCCTCAAGGGATGATGGCTCATCACGGATTGCAACAGGATGGCATAGCATTGAGAGATAAATCCCTTAGATGAGCCAGCATCCCCCAGAAGGTTGAAAACCGGGGTTGGCGATAAGTGCCACTCTGAGGAGCGGCCCTGTATCTGTATTGCGTGTCTAAGTTGCATATAGTAGAATAGCATTGATGCTGGCAAATTATACGCTTCTTTTAAATCAGAAAATGTGCGCAACACACCCTCCTTAAATATATGCTTTATATGAGTGATTCCAAACTGCTTCCAACGAGCTCCGCATTGTAATTTAGCTAGTTCCCTATATGTGTCATTGTGCCAAATGGGATTATATTCCGTATATCCATCTACGTTCTGGAGATATTTGGTCTTGTTCCACACCTTTTGAATAAGACTGAACGTTGGGAATTTTTTATGTGGTTTAGTGAAGGCTAATTCTTCTAAAGCCATGTGAATCGGACCCTTCCCCACTGTGTGAATCATTAGCCTGTGAGACGAGTTTTGTGACGGGACAAATGTACCAATCAAATGTTGCAGTTGAGAGGCCAGGTAGTACAGCCATGGGTTGGGCAATGCCAATCCACCACAGTCCTTGGGTCTCTGCAGATGTTCTAACTTGATCCGGGCGGGCCCATTTTTCCAAATAAGAGTTCGGAAAATGGCATTTACTATATGAAATATTTTTAATGGGATAACCATAGGGGTATTATGTAGAAAATAAAGTAACTGTGGCATGAGAATCATCTTCACTAAGTTTACTCTACCTGCTACTGACATTAAGAGAGAGTTCCAGGTCTTAATTTTGTCTCTGAAGCGCTGAAGGAGTGGAAATATATTTAAATGTATAAAGTCCCGGGGCTGGGACGTGATTTGGATCCCCAGGTATTTGAAAGTAGTGGCAATCGGAATGGGGCAAGCGGCGCACACCTCCTGTGATTCGTCTCCATCTAATAAAAGAAGGGCAGACTTTGACCAATTTATATGCAGGCCAGAGAACTTCCCAAATTCAGATATGGTCGACATGGCCTCCTGAAGGGAGGGGCCAGTGTCACCAAGTAGAAGCATGGTGTCATCGGCGTACAACATGATTTTTTTCCTGCATGTCACCGTAGCAGAAACCTGTGATGCCCCGATTTGCCCTGATCCCGATCGCCAATGGCTCAATAGCCAGTGCGAAGAGGAGAGGAGACAGGGGACATCCCTGCCTCGTACCCCTCCTCAACACAAAGCTTGGGGAAAGATAGCCGGAAACCCTCACCGCGGCCTCCGGTTGACTATAAAGGAGCCTGACCCAAGAAACAAACCGGGGGCCAAATCCAAAACTCTGCAGGACCGACCACAGATAGTTCCAGTCTATGCTGTCAAATGCCTTAGTGGCATCCAGTGACAGCAGGGCCCTGGAACCCATATTATCTGCTTTGGATTGCATATTAAGGAATAGCCTTCTTAAATTAACTGCCGTCGATTTATTGGGCATGAAGCCAGCTTGGTCTCCATGGACAATTGAAGTGATAACTCCATTTAATCTAATGGCCAGAGCTTTCGCTAGTATTTTCACGTCACTCTGTAACAGGGAAATCGGGCGATACGCCCCTGGATCTACTGGATCCTTACCAGGTTTGAGTAACAAAATAATATTGGCCCTTGACATTGAGATTGGTAGGTGGCCTTCCTCCCGGGCTCTATTAAAGACTTTAAGTAACTGGGGTAGTAACTCAGTGGGATACTGTTTATATATTTCTATGGGAATTCCGTCTTCCCCGGGCGCTTTACAGTTAGGAAAGGATCCAACCGCCTCCTGTAGTTCTTCCACTGTAAGGGGAGTCTCCAGGAGCCCTCTCTGATCTGTGTTCAGTCTAGGGAAATCTATCTGTCCTAAATATTGTTCTAACTCGTCAGATGTGTAAGATGTACCCGGCTTATACAGATCCTCGTAAAACTCATTTAGTACCTGCAGCACCTTTTCAGGCGTGTTAACAATGTTACCCTCTTTAGTCCTAATAGCACCTATAGTTGGGGACTTCTGGTATGCATTTGCTATTCTTGCCAGTATGCGGCCTGTTTTCTCGCCCTCCTCAAAAAACGCCTGCTTAGCAAAGAATCTCTTCTTGTCGGCCGATGAGGACAGCAGTTGGCGGTATGCAGAAAGAGCCGCCTGCCATGCCTCCTTGGTCGACTCGGAAGGATCTGTGACATACAATTGTTCCATCTCTTGTACTCTAGTTTCAAGTTCGTTTTTAAGTGCTGAAGAGTCTTGTTTAACCTTATTAATTTCAGCAATTAACACACCCCTCAAATATGCCTTAAAGGCATCCCATTGCCCAATCATCGATTCATTTGGATCCTGGGTGCGGAAAAACTCACACATGCTCCCAACTATCCCCTCGTGTGAGCGGAACAGCTTCAATCAAAAAGCATTAAATTTCCAAGGGGCTTTAGGTAGTGTGACTAATGGGGCAATTATAAGCCGTATAACCACTGGTGAGTGGTCTGATACACTGCGGGGCCTATGTACCATATCTGAAACAAACAGGAGCATGTTTAAGCTGCACACCCCCAGGTCAATTCTAGATAAACAACCATGGGTTTTGGAAAAGCATGTGAATTGTCTAACTCCAGGGTTCCTATGTCTCCAGACATCCACCCAGCCCACCTCTTGCAACAACCGCGCCAGGGGGGTATCCCTGGAGAGGGCAGAGGCTCCGGGTCCTGGGTGTCTATCTTCAACTGGATTTAAGCAACAGTTAAAGTCCCCCATTACCAACAGCGGTGCGTCAGGCCTGCCATCCATAAATGTCAGCAGAGACCTAAGCACCGCCGCCGTGAAGGGGGGAGGAATATATACCACCGCCAGCACACACGTCAATGTACCCAACCTGCAATGGAGAAAAACATATCGACCTTCACTATCAATTTCATTTGCGATTTCTTCAAAGTCCAGGTTGCCATGGATCAACACGCTCACCCCCCTAGAATATGAGGTGTGCGTGGAGTGATAGGCCTTTCCTACCCAGGAGTATCCCAGGAAGCTCACAGTGTCCGCAGTCAAGTGGGTCTCCTGGTAGCAGAGAATTCCGGGGATGTACCTCTTCAAACACATGCGAATCATGGTACGCTTCAATGGGGAGTGTAGTCCCCTAACGTTCCAGGATACTACTGGGATGTCCGCCATGTCTGCTTGTAGGTGAGTAGTATTGACCGGTACTTTGTGTGCACCTGTGCAAGATAATGGATCCATTACTGTAGTGAGGTTCTGCTAGGTTTGCCGTATGTTTGATGAATTCGTGTCCTGTTGAGGTATTCTTTGTGCTGCTTGTAACTCTTATTGCTAGGATCTTCCCCGCTTCAATGGGGGGTGGTGTAAAGGAAAACTTTTCTGTGCTATAAACTGCACATTCTGCCAACATGGCAACTTTAGCAACGTATGCGACATTCCATCGCTCTCTTTTTCTGCAAATGGTCATTTGTAAATTCAACTTTTAGTCCAATTCGCTCTCATTGCATTGCTTAGGAATATTCAGTCCCCCAGCCAAGGAACATCTGTCAACACTGGAAATAAAGGATAGGGTATGTTCTGGTTGCCCATCTAGAAACAGGGAACAGAATAACATTTTCTAGTATCCCAGTCCTCTGCAAGTAGCCGGTTCAGTCCTTTCAGTCTTCTTCTTGTGGAGCCTGCCGTTTCAATGCCTGCTCATTTCTGTCTAACCAAACTGAAGCGTCCTTAGCGGATTCAAAGAATTGTGCTTGGCCTCTCACCACAATCCGAAGTTTCGCCGGATATAGCATAGCGTATGGGAGTTGCAGAAGTCGCAGTCTGCGTTTCACGTCAGTGAATTTAGCTCTGCGCCTCTGGACTTCTGCCGAGAAGTCCGGATAGAAGGATACCCGGACACCATTATGGAGAACATTTGCCTTCTCTCGAGCATGTCTCAGCACCGCTTCTCTATCCTTGTAATGTAGAATTCTTGCAAGAATGGATCTTGGAGGGCCCCCTGGTGGGGGAGGGCGTGAGGGCACTCTGTGAGCACGTTCCACCGCAAACATTGGGGAGAATGCATTTTTCCCAAAAAGTTCCATTAGCCAGTTTTTAACATAAGTAGTGGGATCCCTGCCCTCCACCTTCTCAGGCAACCCCACTATGCGAACATTGTTTCGCCTTAAGCGATTTTCCAAATCCTCTGCATGATCGCATGCATCCCTGGCTAGTTGCAGTGCTGTTCTGGTATCTTGTGTTATAGGTGGTAATTGGTCTTCCATGTCACTGACTCTGCTTTCCACAGCCGTGGTGCGCTCCCGTATCTTTTGCATGTCTTGCCTAAGTAATGACACATCTTCTCTCAGACCCCCAAATTGCTCCTTCAAGGTGTTAACTGAAGCTGTGCAGTTGTTCACAGCTCTGAGTATGTCAGCTAAAGTAGGCTGTACAGCGTCCGGGTCCGCTGGGCTTTGTGGTTCCCCAAATGCAAGGGCTGACTGCTCCCCCTCCTCCTCTCCCCAGAGCGCCTGTGTGATGTCTGCCTGCATAGCATGTGTCCCAGCCTGGCTGGATGACTGCTCCGTTCCCAATGTCCCAGCCATTTTCTGTGCATAGTAGATCATGTCTTTAGGTGTGTCTTTACCAGTGAGTTTTGGTGCCTTACTTGCTTTGGGCCAAGAGTCTTTCAGCTTGTCCTGTCCGCGCGGTGTGTGCTTCACTGAGGACGCCGCGGCGCCATCTTGGATCTCCAGGCCCGTCATCTCAGTTTGTCCTTTTCGGAACTTTCCTCTGGTGCAGAGAGCCGGCGGATGATCCCCTGGGGTCTCAGGATCGTGCCCGTGCTGCATAGGGCAAAATAAGGTCGGTATGTGGGCTGGGGGAGGATCGGTTACCGGATCACTGCTGGGAGCTGTGGGAGATGCGTCCTCTCACATGCCTGCCTTGGCCACGCCCCCAGCTGGCACTAACTTCAATGGGGTTTAAGTTTGGCATCTGAACTTCTTTTGAAGTTCACTAAATGCTTCTCAAACTAAACCCAGGGCAGTTCAGCTCATTCCTACCCCTTACAAATGTTTTTGCTCTTCACTGAATTCTCTCCAGTTCACAACATCCTTCCTGAGCATTGGTAACCAATACTGAACTGCATACTTCACATGTGGCCGATCCAGAATTTTGGAAGAATTATACTTTTCTTTCTTGAGGGAATACTCTTTTAATACATGAAATAGCCTGCTAGCTTCGCAGTTTGTCTCATCCCTACACACCACAAAGCTGGTGAGGTACAGTTTGAAAAAATGCAGAAATACTGCATTTTTCCAATACACACTAGAGCTTAGCTGATGTCAGTACAGGTCATCTCACCGCCATTCCTCTGCGGTAGGTAGACATGAATGAAATTTAACATTTCATAAAAGTTTGAAACCCCAAAAAAGTTAAAAAGGTAAACAGCACCTTTCACTCTTATAAAGCAACAACGTAAGGCACAGAATGGACACCAGCCTTTAGCGTGCAGGCATGTGTGAATGGCCCCTAAAGCTTTTTTGAAAAATGATGCTGTCCACAATTTGTTAGTAAAGCAACAACGTAAGGCACAGAACGTACTCCCGCCTGTTAGCTTGAGGCATGGACACCAAAGTAACATCCACATGAATGGCAGGACCCAAGGTTTCCCAGCAGAACATTGCCCAAAGCATTACATTGCCTCTGCCAACTTGCCTTCTTATACTGTATCCTGGTACCATCTCTTTGCCAGGTAAGTGACGCACATGCACTCAGTCATCCACATGATGTAAAAGAAAATGGGATTCATCAGACCAGGCCACTTTCTTCCATTGCTCCGTAGTCCAGTTCTGATGTTCATGTGACCATTGTAGAAGCTTTTGGCTATGGACATGGGTCACCATGGGCTTCACAGCCCCATACACAACAAACTGCAATGCCCACTTTTTCTGCTTTCACCACATCAACTTCATGGACAACATGTTAACTTGCTGCCTAATATATCCCACCAATTTTCAAATGCCTTGTAAGGAGATATTCCCTTTATCTGTCAGTCGTCATAATGTTATGGCTGATCGGTGTATATATTCAGTATCTCACAAAAGTGAGTACACCCCTCACATTTTTGTAAATATTTTATTATATCTTTTCATGTGACAACACTGAAAAAATTACACTTTGCTACAATGTAAAGTAGTGAGTGTACAGCTTGTATAACAGTGTAAATTTGCTGTCCCCTCAAAATAACTCAACACACAGCCATTAATGTAAAAACCACTGTCAACAAAAGTGAGTACACCCCTAAGTGAAAATGTCCAAATTGGGCCCAATTAGCCATTTTCCCTCCCCGGTGTCATGTGACTCGTTAGTGTTACAAGGTCTCAGGTGTGAATGGGAAACAGGTGTGTAAAAATTTGGTGCTATCGCTCTCACTCTCTCATACTGGTTACTGGAAGTTCAACATGGCACCTCATGGCAAAGAACTCTCCGAGGATCTGAAAAAAAGAACTGTTGTTCTACATAAACATGGCCTAGGCTATAAGAAGATTTCCAACACCCTGAAACTGAGCTGCATCACGGTGGCTAACACCATACAGTGGTTTAAAAGGATAGGTTCCACTCAGAACAGGCCTCGCCATGGTCAACCAAATAAGTTGAGTGCACGTGCTCAGCGTTATATCCAGAGGTTGTCTTTGGGAAATAGACGTATTAGTGCTGCCAACATTGCTGCAGAGGTTGAAGGGGCGGGGGGTCAGCCTGTCAGTGCTCAGACCATACGTCGCACACTGCATCAAATTGGTCTGCATGGCTGTCATGCCAGAAGGAAGCCTCTTCTAAAGATGATGCACAAGAAAGCCCGCAAGCAATTTGTTGAAGACAAGCAGACTGAGGACATCTATTACGGGAACCATGTCCTGTGGTCTGATGAGACCAAGATAAACTTATTTGGTTCAGATGGTGTCAAGCGAGTGTGGCGGCAACCAGTTGAGCAGTACAAAGGCAAGTGTGTCTTGCCTGCAGGCAAGCATGGGGGTGGGAGTGTCATGATTTGGGGCTGCATGAGTGCACTGGGGAGCTACAGTTCATTGAGGGACCCATGAATGCCAACATGTACTGTGACATACTGAAGCAGAGCATGATCCCCTCCCTTCGGAGACTGGGCCACAGGGCAGTATTCCAACATGATAATGACCCTAAACACACCTCCAAGACGACCACTGCCTTGCTAAAGAAGCTGAGGGTAAAGTTGATGGACTGGCCAAGCATGTCTCCAGACCTAAACCCTATTGAGCATCTGTGGGGCATCCTCAAATGGAAGGTGGAGGAGCACAAGGTCTCTAACATCCACCAGCTCCATGATGTCATCATGGAGGAGTAGAAGAGCACTCCAGCGGCAACCTGTGAAGCTCTGGGGAACTCCATGCCCAAGACATGCAGAGATTTTAACTCAACCTTACACCATCTTAAATGAAAAAAAAAATAATTTAGACCAATTGTTCTACTATGAGACAATGTTCAGATTCTTGCATACACTCATGATCACTTTACAGAGTCAGCCTATAGGAAGAAAATGAGATGAAATTCTTGTGTTTGCTCAGGCTGCTCAGATCAGCAGCTAAGCATTTTAGTAATTTCAAGCACTAAGTATCAGATTTAAAAAGGCTTTTGCAAGAACAGATTAATAACAGGCTCACTAAAACAAAATGAAAAAGCTGCTACAGAAAGAAACATTTTGGATTAATGCTTCAAAAACTGTCAAATGGCACTTATTAAATGGGGAATGCCACTTCACCTGCTTCTGCATCCACTTCTACCCAGAGTATCGCCTTTGTAATATCTGATATAGCTAATGTGCCAGCATTTTCATGTTTCATGTTTCCTTCCCACTGGAACAAATTAGGACTGTTGTTAAATTTAAAATGAATATTTGCAGATTTGCAGTCTCCGTGGAGGGTGTGCACAGGATATTCTATGTAGTAATTGCCTAAATGTGCAACATGTATTTTGCATGTTGCTGCCTTAGTATCTATAGGCTGATTGCCAGCTCTATTGCTTTCCTAGTAACTTCAGTTTTGCTCTTTGTTACAGTGTAAAGTTTTATCCCTGGGGTCAATAGGTTTTTTGTTGGCTGGAGCTTATTGCTTCTGTTTTATCTTTAGACACCAGATTGACTGCTCGCTCTGTTTCACTTATATTTGATTTATGCTGATGCTGATGCTGATGTATACTATGATCTTAGGCCAGTTTTGGGTCATTATAATATGTTTAAATTATGTAATTGGGTACCTCCCTATTGACATCTCCTCCTCTTTAGTGCAGGTTAGTTTAGTCCTAGGTAGACCCTTCCTGTTTCTTCCATGTTCCCTCAGGAAAATCATTGTTGTCTTACACCTCTAAAAAACTGGAAAAAACATCCTCTGTAATGAACTTGTGAGAAGTAAAATTGCATTGGATTTAACATCTGTGTCTTATTGAATAGTTAAGTTGCCTGAGGATGGTGGCAAGTCAGCAGGCGACCATACTGTCTGGACAGACTGGGCCTAAGGAGGTGTCATTGAATAAAGGGACATGTGAACACTCTAAAATATATTTTTGCAATCCTTCCAAAAAACATAAACAGCTGGATCACCCACATCCAAGTTTGCATATTTTGCCAAACGAGAACGTGGGTGGGGGGAGTAAAGTGACCTGTGGCGGCTTAGCTTGGTAGAAAATAATCAGTTGAGAAAACAAAGACCAAGTTGTATTGATTCATCTCCAAGACCAGTCTAGTAGTGCATTGCAGAGGTCCATTAATACAAGGGTCTTAAAAAAGTTTCTGAACTTTTATATTTTTGTTGGAAACGGTGAGGGCCGGAGGAGTGGTGATTGTTCATGTCTGAGAGTGTCATGTGACTAGTCTGTCTGGCAAGCTAGCTGACCTTGCAGTTTGGTATAATGCCCTGTACACACGGCCGGACATTGATCGGACATTCCGACAACAAAATCCATGGATTTTTTCCGACGGATGTTGGCTCAAACTTGTCTTGCATATACATGGTTGGACAAAGTTGTCGGAAAATCTGATCGTTCTGACGTGAAACACATACATCAGGACTATAAACGGGGCAGTAGCCAATAGCTTACGTCTCTTAATTTATTCTGCGCATGCGTGGCACTTTGTGTGTCGGATTTGTGTACACACGCTCACAGTGTTCAGCTAAACCTACAAGTTAGTGGGGTGCGTCCTGCTCACAGTGTTCAGCTAAACCTACAAGTTAGTGGGGTGCGTCCTGCTCATAGTGTTCAGCTAAACCTACAAGTTAGTGGGGTGCGTCCTGCTAACAGTGTTCAGCTAAAACTACAAGTTAGTGCGGTGCATCCACCTCACAGTGTTCAGCTAAACCTAGAAGTTAGTGCGGTGCGTCCTGCTCACAGTGTTCAGCTAAAACTACGAGTTAGTGCTGTGCGTCCTGCTCACAGTGTTCAGCTAAACCTACAAGTTAGTGTAGTGAGACCTCTGCACAGTGTTCATCTAAAGCTAAAAGTTAGTGCAGTGCGTCCTGCTCACGGTGTTCAGCTAGATCCGTTCCTGTTATCTTCTTACTGACATGCAGGCTTGTCTTGTTACAGTATTTACAGCTACCTGAAGAAAATTGCTGGTGTTCTTTTGATCCTATTAGTACCACAGTCAGGCAGCTAGACTATTTACAGTTAGTGCAGCACGTCCTGCTCACAGTGTTCAGCTAAAACTACAAGTTAGTGGGGTGCATCCTGCTCACAGTGTTCAGCTAAACCTACAAGTTAGTGGGGTGCGTCCTGCTCACAGTGTTCAGCTAAACCTACAAATTAGTGTGGTGCGTCCACCTCACAGTGTTCAGCTAAACCTACAAGTTAGTGGAGTGCGTCCTGCTCACAGTGTTCAGCTAAACCTACAAGTTAGTGGGGTGCGTCCTGCTCACAGTGTTCAGCTAAACCTACAAGTTAGTTGGGTGCGTCCTGCTCACAGTGTTCAGCTAAAACTACAAGTTAGTGCTGTGCGTCCTGCTCACAGTGTTCAGCTAAACCTACAAGTTAGTGTAGTGAGACCTCTGCACAGTGTTCATCTAAAGCTACAAGTTCGTGCAGTGCGTCCTGCTCACAGTGTTCAGCTAGATCCGTTCCTGTTATCTTCTTACTGACAGGCAGGCTTGTCTTGTTACAGTATTTACAGCTACCTGAAGAAAATTGCTGGTGTTCTTTAGATCCTATTAGTACCACAGGCAGGCAGCTAGACTATTTACAGTTAGTGCAGCGCGTCCTGCTCACAGTGTTCAGCTAAAACTACAAGTTAGTGGGGTGCATCCTACTCACAGTGTTCAGCTAAACCTACAAGTTAGTGGGGTGCATCCTGCTCACAGTGTTCAGCTAAACCTACAAGTTAGTGTGGTGCGTCCACCTAACAGTGTTCAGCTAAACCTACAAGTTAGTGGGGTGCGTCCTGCTCACAGTGTTCAGCTAAACCTACAAGTTAGTGGCGTGCGTCCTGCTCACAGTGTTCAGCTAAAACTACAAGTTAGTGCGGTGCGTCCACCTCACAGTGTTCAGCTAAACCTAGAAGTTAGTGCGGTGCGTCCTGCTCACAGTGTTCAGCTAAAACTACAAGTTAGTGCTGTGCGTCCTGCTCACAGTGTTCAGCTAAACCTACAAGTTAGTGTAGTGAGACCTCTACACAGTGTTCATCTAAAGCTACAAGTTAGTGCAGTGCGTCCTGCTCACAGTGTTCAGCTAGATCCGTTCCTGTTATCTTCTTACTGACAAGCAGGCTTGTCTTGTTACAGTATTTACAACTACCTGAAGGAAATTGATGGTGTTCTTTTGATCCTATTAGTACCACAGTCAGGCAGCTAGACTATTTACAGTTAGTGCAGTGTGTCCTGCTCACAGTGTTCAGCTAAAACTACAAGTTAGTGCAGTGCATCCTGCTCACAGTGTTCAGCTAAACCTACAAGTTAGTGTGGTGCGTCCACCTAACAGTGTTCAGCTAAACCTACAAGTTAGTGGGGTGCGTCCTGCTCACAGTGTTCAGCTAAACCTACAAGTTAGTAGCGTGCTTCCTGCTCACAGTGTTCAGCTAAAACTACAAGTTAGTGCGGTGCGTCCACCTCACAGTGTTCAGCCAAACCTAGAAGTTAGTGTGGTGCGTCCTGCTCACAGTGTTCAGCTAAAACTACAAGTTAGTGCTGTGCGTCCTGCTCACAGTGTTCAGCTAAACCTACAAGTTAGTGTAGTGAGACCTCTGCACAGTGTTCATCTAAAGCTACAAGTTAGTGCAGTGCGTCCTGCTCACAGTGTTCAGCTAGATCCGTTCCTGTTATCTTCTTACTGACAAGCAGGCTTGTCTTGTTACAGTATTTACAACTACCTGAAGGAAATTGATGGTGTTCTTTTGATCCTATTAGTACCACAGTCAGGCAGCTAGACTATTTACAGTTAGTGCAGTGTGTCTTGCTCAGTGTTCAGCTAAAACTACAAGTTAGTGCGGTGCGTCCACCTCACAGTGTTCAGCTAAACCTACAAGTTAGTGCGGTGCGTCCTGATCACAGTGTTCAGCTAAAACTACAAGTTAGTGCTGTGCGTCCTGCTCACAGTGTTCAGCTAAACCTACAAGTTAGTGTAGTGAGACCTCTGCACAGTGTTCATCTAAAGCTACAAGTTAGTGCAGTGTGTCCTGCTCACAGTGTTCTGCTAGATCCGTTCCTGTTATCTTCTTACTGACAGGCAGGCTTGTCTTGTTACAGTATTTACAGCTACCTGAAGAAAATTGCTGGTGTTCTTTTGATCCTATTAGTACCACAGTCAGGCAGCTAGACTATTTACAGTTAGTGCAGTGCATCCTGCTCACAGTGTTCAGCTAAAACTACAAGTTAGTGCGGTGTGTCCACCTCACAGTGTTCAGCTAAACCTACAAGTTAGTGCGGTGCGTCCTGCTCACAGTGTTCAGCTAAAACTACAAGTTAGTGCTGTGCGTCCTGCTCACAGTGTTCAGCTAAACCTACAAGTTAGTGTAGTGAGACCTCTGCACAGTGTTCATCTAAAGCTACAAGTTAGTGCAGTGCGTCCTGCTCACAGTGTTCAGCTAGATCCGTTCCTGTTATCTTCTTACTGACAGGCAGGCTTGTCTTGTTACAGTATTTACAGCTACCTGAAGAAAATTGCTGGTTTTCTTTTAATCCTATTAGTACCACAGTCAGGCAGCTATACTATTTACAGTTAGTGCAGTGCGTCCTGCTCACAGTGTTCAGCTAAAACTACAAGTTAGTGGGGTGCGTCCTGCTCACAGTGTTCAGCTAAACCTACAAGTTAGTGGGGTGCGTCCTACTCACAGTGTTCAGCTAAACCTACAAGTTAGTGTGGTGCGTCCACCTCACAGTGTTCAGCTAAACCTACAAGTTAGTGGGGTGAGTCCTGCTCACAGTGTTCAGCTAAACCTACAAGTTAGTGGGGTGCATCCTGCTCACAGTGTTCAGCTAAAACTACAAGTTAGTGCAGTGCGTCCACCTCACAGTGTTCAGCTAAACCTAGAAGTTAGTGCGGTGCGTCCTGCTCACAGTGTTCAGCTAAAACTACAAGTTAGTGTGGTGCGTCCTCCTCACAGTGTCCAGCTAAACCTACAAGTTATTTTTTGCGAGCTCTGCACAGTGTTCAGCTAAAGCTACCTGTAGAAGGTTGGTGGTGTTTTCCTGATCCTATCACTACCGCAGGCAGCTAAAAAAGCTACAAGTTAGTTTTTTTGCGAGCTCTGCACAGTGTTCAGCTAAAACTACCTGTAGAAGGTTGGTGGTGTTCTCATACTACAGGCAGGCAGTTGATTTTGCTAGCTGCAGTATCAGTACACACACACATATATATATATATATATATATATATATATATATATATATATATATATATCCCAGCTTAGTGCAGCTACAGGCCATTAGCATGTCTGGAAGGCCAAGAAGGAGAGGCAGACAGTCACAAGCCAATAAGAGAGGGCAAGCAGGCTCTGTGTCTAGTGCTGGTCATGGAGATGGTGCATCCTCATCAGCACGTGGCCGTGGGACACGCTTGGCCTTTTTTTCGGCAGCTGGCTGTGTTGAGCCGCAACATGCAGAAGACTTGGTCGAGTGGATGACCAAGCCATCCTCATCCTCCTCATCCTCTCTCACCCATGCCCAGGGTACTTTGTCTGGCAAAGCAGCGGCCTCTTCCCTTGGCTCAATGTCATCAGTGACTCCTTCCCTAGCCCCACCATGTCCTCCTGAGGAGTCCCTCGAACTGTTTGACCACAGTGTTGGGTACATGCTCCAGGAGAATGCCCAGCGTTTGGAAGGCTCTGATGATGATACTGAGCTAGATGAAGGTAGTAACGTGAGCACGGACAGAGGGGGTGCCCAAGAAGGACAGCAATCTGGCAGTCATGCTCCCCCTGCTGCAGCATACTGCCAGGTTTGCTCCAGTGATGAGGAGGGAGGGGATGATGAGGTCACTGACTCAACGTGGGTGCCTGATAGGAGAGAGGAGGAGGCGGCACATCACCAATGAGGCAGGATGCCCTCCAGGGGCCAGCCTAAGGGCAGCACATTGACTGCATCACACCCCAAAGCTCCACATGTGCAGGGCGCTGCAGTGTCTGCGCGTTATTCAAAAAGTTCTTTGGTGTGGGCCTTTTTTGAGACGAGTGCATCAGATTGCACCGCTGCTATTCGCAACATATGTCTCAAGCGTATCTCGCGTGGCCAAAACATCTCCCACTTGGGTACCACATGCTTGACCCGACATATGTTGACCTGCCATGCAGTTCGTTGGCAAGCGTATCTAAAAGACCCACACCAAAGAACAAAGAGGACCTCCCGTTGCTCCTCATCAGCTGAGATCTCCAACCCCTCTATACCTTCAGTCCTCTCTGAGACTTGCACTGAGAGAAATGAAGGTGTAGAATTAGGTGTGTCACAGCCAAGTACTTGTGGGCAATCTGCTTTTGGTACACCGACGTCAGATTGTACCAGGCAAATTTCCCTGCCCCAGCTGCTGCACCGTCGAAAGAAGTTTGCTCCCAGCCATCCACATGCCCAGCGGTTGAATGCTAGCTTGGCAAAATTGCTAGCACTTCAACTGCTGCCTTTTCAGTTGGTAGACTCTGCCCCCTTCCGTGAGTTTGTGGAATGTGCGGTTCCTCAGTGGCAGGTACCCAAATGCTACTTTTTCTCACGGAAGGCGATTCCGGCTCTCTACCGGCATGTGGAAGGCAATGTCCATGCCTCGCTGGACAGGGCGGTCAGCGGTAAGGTGCATATTACCGCTGACTCATGGTCCAGCAGGCATCGGCAGGGACGTTACCTAAGTTTCACGGCGCATTGGGTGACTCTGCTGGCAGCTGAGAAGGATGCAGGACAAGGTGCAGTAGTGTTGGAGGTTGTTCCGCCACCACGCCTCCAAAATGCTAATGATTGTGACACACCTCTCTCCTCCACCCCCTGCTCTTCTTCTTCCTCCATGGCCTCTTCCTGTGCTTTGTCCTCGGAACCAGCGGTGCTCCGTAGCCGTTCAAGGGGCTACGCAAGTACGCAGGCCAAAAGATGCCATGCGGTGCTTGAGCTGGTGTGCTTGGGGGACACGAGTCACACTGGGGCAGAGGTTCTGTCATCTCTGCAGGGGCAGGTTCAGAGGTGGTTGACGCCACGCCAACTTAAGGCAGGAATGGTGGTTTGCGACAATGGCACCAACCTCCTCTCTGCCCTCCGACAGGAACAAATGACCCATGTGCCCTGTTTGGCTCTCCTCCTTAACTTGGTGGTGCAGCAGTTCTTGGGCAGGTACCCGGGCTTACAGGATGTCCTGAGGCAGGCCAGGAAAGTCTGTGTGCATTTCCGCCGGTCATATAATGCCAGTGCTCGGCTGGCGGACCTCCAAAAGGAGTTTAACCTGCCCAAGAACCGCCTAATCTGTGACATGCCCACCAGGAGGAACTCAACGTTGGCCATGCTGCAGCGGCTGCACACGCAGCAGAGGGCCATCAATGAGTACCTGTGCGACTATGGCACCAGGACCGGGTCAGGGGAGCTTGTTTTTTTTTCCCCACGCCAGTGGGCCATGTTTAGGGATGCATGCACTGTCCTGTCACCATTTGAGGAGGCCACGAGGATGGTGAGCAGTGACAGTGCATGCATCAGTGACACTGTCCCCCTTGTCCACCTGTTGGAGCACACGCTGCGTGGAATAATGGACAGGGCACTTGAGGCAGAACAGAGGCAGGAAGAGGAGGACTTCCTTAGCTCTCAAGGCCCCCTTTATCCAGACAGTGTTCCTGCGTGCCCGCCGATCACACAGGAAGAGGACGAGGAGGAAGAGGAGGAGGAGGAAGATTGTGTCAGTATGGAGGTGGAGCCTGGCACTCAGCATCAGCAGCAGTCTTTAAGGGATCAGTCCCAAGAAACACATGGACTTGTACGTGGCTGGGAGGAGGTGGCTGCAGACCATGTCGTCCTTAGTGACCCAGAGGACTCCGGACCGAATGCCTCAGCAAACCTACGCTTCATGGCCTCCCTGATCCTGCAAAGCCTGCGTAAGGATCCTCGTATTTGTGGTATCAAGGAGAAGGACCAATACTGGCTGGCAACCCTCCTTGATCCACGTTACAAGGGTAAGGTTGCGGACCTTATCTTGCCATCGCAGAGGGAGCAGAGGATGAAACATCTTCGGGAGGCCTTGCAGAAAGGTCTGTGCAACGCGTTCCCAGAGACTGGGAGGTTACAAACTCCTGTTTCTGGACAACGTGTTGCTGAGGCTTCGGTCAGTCAAAGAAGGAGTGGTTGGGGAAGGTGGCCATCTGACCGATGCGTTCAGACAATTTTTTGGTCCGCAGCCCCAAGGTATGATCGGTTCCAGCAACCATCGCCAGCGTCTGTTTTACATGGTGCAGGAATACCTAGGGGCAAGATCTGACTTGGACACCTTTCCCACCGAAAATCCTCTGGGTTACTGGGTCTTGAGGATGGATCACTGGCCAGAGCTTGCACAGTACGCAATTGAGCTACTGGCCTGTCCTGCATCCAGCGTTCTTTCGGAACGCACATTCAGTGCTGCTGGAGGCTTTGTACCCGATCACAGGGTGCGTCTGTCCACCGACTCGGTCGATCGACTGACCTTCATAAAAATGAATCAGTCTTGGATCACCACCAGCTACCAAGCACCTGATGCTGATGTAACCGAATAATTTTTTTTGAAATCTCAGATCCCTTCAAAGACTGCCTATGCTGATGCTGAGTGACTATCCCTGAGAAATTATCCTCTTCCTCCTCAATGATCACGCTGATAGCTTGTAAGAACATTTTTGGTTCTGGGCGCCACCACCAGTGCCTAAGGCCCAATTTTTCAGCCCCTGTTTAACCGGGAAGTGTAATTACAATTTTTGATGCAATACTTTGCAGCAGGGCTCATTTCTGCGTTACAACTAGAGTATCTGTGAGGGGTTGCAGTGTTGTGGCACCAGCACCAGTGCCTAAGGCCCAATTTTTTCAGCCTTTGTTTAACAGGGGCGTGTAATTACAATTTTTGATGCAATACTTTGCAGCAGGGCTCATTTCTGCATTCCAACTAGAGTATTTGTGAGGGTTTGCAGTGTTGTGGCACCAGTGCCTAAGGCCCAATTTTTCAGCCCCTGTTTAACAGGGGCGTGTAATTACAATTTTTGATGCAATACTTTGCAGCAGGGCTCGTTCCTGCATTCCAACTAGAGTGTCTGTGAGGGGTTGCAGTGTTGTGGCACCAGCACCAGTGCCTAAGGCCTAATTTTTCAGTCCCTGTTCAACAGGGGCATGTAATTACAATTCTTGATCTAATATTTCACAGCAGGGCCCATTTCTGCACCCACCAAGAGCGAGTGAGGACTTTAAGTGTTGTGGCACCAGCACCACCACCACCACCAAAGGCCCAACTTTTTCTGCCCCTGTTCAACAGGGGCATGTAATTACAATTCTTGATCTAATATTTCACAGCAGGGCCCTGTGAGGGCTTACAGTGTTGTAGCCACAACAACACCTAAGGCCCAAATTTCTGCTGAGTATATAGGGCAGGCCCCTACTTTCAAACATCTAACTTACAAATGACTCCTACTTGCAAACGGAAGGAGACAACAGGAAGTGAGATGAAATCTACCCCTAGGAAGGGAAATTCTCTCCTGTAAGAGTTAATATGGGAAAAACATTTCTCCTTTCTACTGATGCTTTCCAATCTTTGTTCCACAAAAAAACCCAAATTTTCAAAAAACAACCCTTCCCTATGTTTTCCAAAAAGCTTAAAAAATATTTTTTGGCTGGAGCTAAACACGTTAAAAATGTACCCGTTCAAAATAACAAACAGATTCTACTTAACAACAAACCTACAGTCCCTGTCTTGTTTGCACCGCCTGTATACTGCTCTTCAGAGTATATAGGGCCTGGTGGCCCCACACCTTTCCTTATTTTAATTTGGGTGCGGGGTTCCCCTTAATATCCATACAAGACCCAAAGGGCCTGGTAATGGACTGGGGGGTACCCATGCCGTTTGTCTCACTGATTTTCATCCATATTGCCAGGACCCGACATTACATTAAACCCGCAAGCAGTTTTAAATGAGATTTTTTCCTTTAAAAATGACATTTTGTGCAGGGACTGTTCTAAACACGGGAAACACGCGCCACTTTACAGGTATACTATAGACACACCCCAGGTACGATATTTAAAGGAATATTTCACTTTTTTTTTTTTTTACTTTAAGCATCATTAAAATCACTGCTCCTGAAAAAAACGTCCGTTTTTAAAAGTTTTTTTTGCATTGATACATGTCCCCCCGGGGTAGGACCCGGGTCCCAAAACCCTTTTTAGGACAATACCATGCAAATTAGCCTTTAAAATGAGCACTTTTGATTTCGAACGTTCGAGTCCCATAGACGTCAATGGGGTTCTAACGTTCGTGTAAATTTTCGGTCCGTTCGCAGGTTCTTGTGCGAACTGAACCGGGGGAGGTGTTCGGCTCATCCCTAATCCCTTGAGTATGAATGCTTTCAGATTCTACTGTAAGTAGCTTGACTTGGCAAAGCATTATATGTCTATACATACTTTAAAGAAGAACTTCACCCCCATGCTTTAATTTTTTTTTCCATTCGTCTTATCTTTTATGCTTGATGGGTTGTCCATAACATCTGACCATAACACACCTATTGATCCTTGTCACTGTTTATAATTGGGAAATGATGGGAGGAGCTCCAGCTCATGTGACAGCCTATCACAATGATCATATGTTTAGGAAGCCCACATTCACCCTTTTTCTTTCTATACCCTAAAGGGCTGGCAGGGGCCAGTGCCAAGGGGTTGACGAGGAAGAAGGAATACAATGGGGAAAAGCGGTATGTTGGAATAAAGAGGTACTTTAAATTAGAAATTAATTTGGGGGCACAGGAAAGAATTAGAACTTCTGTCAGGATTGTATTATATCAAAAAATCAAGAGGAGGTGAAAAGAATAGGGATCTGTGTAGGTAGGGGACGCAGTATATACCTTGTATTTAGATACAAAGAGTTTGGGGATCCTGGGAAGGACAGTCCCACTGGTGAAGAGGGTACCGGTGTGCCGCCATGGTATATAGCACTGCAGAAGGAGGGCAAGGGGTAGAAGCACATTAAGGCATACACACTCCTACCCAGGTAACGTAAAGAGAAGGAAAACAGTACTCAAAGTTAGATAAGCCAACTGCCAGTTCCCTTTAACATGGGAAGCTGCAATGTGGCTGCAATAAAACTATACCTCTCCCAGGTAACTTACTAAGGGCTTTCTTGCTCTACTGTACTGAGATAGTCCAATTGCCTCTATTTCTTTGGGGAAGCCTGGTTGGGGACCAAGCTCCCGATCCCTCCTATTTCTAATTTTCTGGATGATGGAAGTTTCTACATAATTTTTATTCCTAGTATTGACTACAGAGGCCACTTCTATTTCTTCACTCTGAGTCTTGGGGACAACAATCCCCATGATAGACTGATTCTAAGAGTAGATCTCCGCAATAGAGATGCAGACAGCAAAAAAAGTCAGATGGCAAATTGTAGCTTTGCCTCCAGTAAATTTCATTGTGCTAGGTAGATTAAAATAAAACAGACAATTATGCTGCCTTAAAATATAACTAAAGGCAAAACTTTTGTTTAGTTTTGGATAGAGTGGAGATGGATTAAACCACCTTTTATTTCTACCTCTTCCCCGTTAGGGAGATGCACCCTTTCTATTTGCCTTGTTTACCATTAGTAAGTTTTACCAAAGTAAAAGAAATTCACAAATTTTGGGTTGTCCCCAGAAAAATAATAGAAGGAAAATCTTCCAAAGGGGAAACTGGTTCTGATGACCTGGGGGTCCCAATGGATTCCTTTAATTTGCAGAGAATTTGTCTCTCTTCCTGTTTTGGCTATGGGACAGGGAGTGGGGTGAATCTCCCCAAAAAGAAAAAAGTTTTGCCTATAGTTGATTTTATTTTGTTTTTAATACTTTAAAAAACTTTGAAAAATATTTATTGTAGGAGTTCTTTATTTTGAAAGGGTTCATTCCCCCCCCCCCCAATCCCTGCGCTCAGTGTGCAGTTATGCATACATGATTACAAGCATTTGTCACTTTTGCAGCATGTTGCAGTGCATTGTAGGCATATTTGTGGTGCATTTGCGGTGCATTGTTTGGAAATATTTATAATTTTTTTTCATATACATGCATTTGGGGTTCAGCATGCTGTTCTTTTTTAAAGTGCACATGAAAGCAACGCAATGATGTCATGTAGGATCATTAAAGTAAATTCATTATTCTTGCGTATTATTGCTTTTAAAAATGTGTTTAGCTGCATCTGGTGTAAATAGCAGTCCCATGCCTTTTTATGAACATACAGTAGAACACCACAGCGACTTCTAAAACCACTGTCAGGGTACATTATCGTCTCACTAATTCAACACCGCAAGGAAATACACCGAATCTCAAGATTTAAAAAAAAAACATGATTTTCAGGTGTTTCATTATAGAACAATATTGGTTAAGTACTTCATGTGTCTTATTGTAATTTGCAATAATGACTAATTAATTGTAATGAATTAAAAAAGGATAATCGGAGCTGGAATTTTTCACTTTCTGGAGATTCAAGCCACTGAAAAGGTATAATCACCAATATGGCTCTAATTTACATTGAATATGAATGGATTGCCTTAAATGGAAACTCTTCTGGAGACAATCATCAATGTGAAATATATATTCATAATAATATCTCAGCTATAAGTACGGCACTTAACCAAGCACGCGATTGAACAAGAGAAAATGTGCCCCTTGTGAATTTCTCCTTGTGCCCCCTTACAAATCCTTAAAAGGGAGTCTAAAATGGTTCGTTGTTTCACCTTTTTGTATTAAAAGTTTATAAATTGAATATATATTTAAACACTTTTTTACTGTTTTCATGTAAGTGGTGTGTGAGTGTGTGAGTGTTGTGAATAGAAGTGAAATGAAAAAAACCCCACACCTGTATATTTTTGCAATTCGTAATAAAACAACTGAATGGAAGTTTAAAGCCCACCTCCACTTTCCCCTACCTCCAACTTATTATACCTTCTTTCCTTGAAGCCTCCTGACCTTTTTTTTAAATGTATTTTATTATAATGTACATACCCCTGTTTCTGCACTCACCCAAGCAGTTACCTGAAGTAAATAGTCAGTTTTAGTTTGCTTTTTATTAGAGTTGGTGTTGGTCCATTGCCAAGATGTTAACGTTCTTCAGTAGACCAATGGGGGGATCTTCTATGCCTCCTGCAGGTGTGACAGCATTTTGAAACTTAATTGAGGAACATCTCTAATCTCTAATACACACGGTCGGACTTTTCGGCTACAAAAGTCCGACAGCCTGTCCGACAGACTTTCGACGGACTTTTGGCGGACTTTTGGCGGACTTTTGGCGGACTTGCGGCAGACTTTGTTACGAATGGACTTGCCTACATACGATCACACAAAAGTCCGACGGATTCGTACGTGATGACGTACACCGGACTAAAATAAGGAAGTTGATAGCCAGTAGCCAATAGCTGCCCTAGCGTGGCTTTTTGCCCGTCGGACTAGCACACAGACGAGCGGATTTCTGGGTCCGGCGTAGTTACGACGTAAAGATTTGAAGCATGTTTCAAATCTAAAGTCCGTCAGATTTGCGGCTGGAAAAGTCTGCTGAAAGTGCGCTGAAAGTCCGGGGAAGCCCACATACGATCGGATTGTCAGCCAGCTTTAGTCCGTCGGCGTCCGTCGGACTTTTGTAGACAAAAAGTCCGACCGTGTGTACGCGGCATTACTGAATTATGCAGCTGCTTGTATCTAAAGCTAAGTGGATCCTGAAGACAAGAGGAAGTCCTCAAGATCTGCAGCAGGTGAATAGATAGACATGAAAAGTGCCATTTTTCAGGGGGACTGATGCTTGAATAAAAACTATGTACAGTAAAGTGAACCTTTCTATACTCCAAGCATCAAAACATAGTGGTGAGTTCATAGTCGGCTCAATCACCTGTTTTATTTTCTCATCTTACTTTTCACAGTTAGTCTTTGATACTTGGGCTGTATTTAATACTCTTACTTAATCTCGTCTATGCTGTGTGAGAGTAATGCCCGGTACACACAATGAGATTATCGGACGAATGATCATCCGTTTTTTCTTTTTTTTTGCATGCTAATTTCATATGGAAATTGAAAAATTTACTAAAGTGACAAAAATTCTCGTACGACAGAATAAGAATTCGGAAGTGATGTAATCTGTTGTAGTGTATTTGTATTATATTTTCGAGCCACAAATGTACTGTTTAAACAAAAATTGTACAATCTGGTATCGTACAAGAAATATTTTCATGCTTGTTCCATTGGATAATATCAGATGAACTGTCATGATCGGCTCTCAAAAGCTGTGTACTAACAATCAGATCATTGTATAATCGAAACGAACACAGTATTTTTCGTACGATTTTCTGATCATGTGTACGGGCCATTAGGTTGGCAGCTCCTAAAAAGCAGAGTAGTTAGGTCTTGGAGGACAGACTTGAGCAGAGGTCTTGTTCATTGGTTATGTGCTCATGAACCGTTTATAAGCTAAATACTTCATAGTAGGCAGTAGTTCCCATAAACCTTTAGGTTTCTTTAAGTTTTAGACCTGCAAGACAATATCATTTCTGCAATGCTGGGCATGTGTAAATGTCCTGCTGCTGAATAAAACTCTATAGATATAAGGCTGAGCTTCATCCTACTAATTTACACAATGTCCTCAGCGTGGAGCTAAAAGTGCCGGAGTTCTCTAAACAAATCTTTTGTAATTTCAGAGCTGTTTTGAAGAATACAACTTTTACCCAATTAAAAATCAGAAACCAAATTATATACCTATCAACAATTTTAAAAACATCTACTCATTTCCATTTACACAATCCTTTTCAAGGCTAATGCCGCGTACACACGGTCGGACTTTTCGGCTACAAAAGTCCGACAGCCTGTCTGACAGACTTTCGACGGACTTTTGGCGGACTTGCGGCAGACTTTCTTACGAACGGACTTGCCTACATACGATCACACAAAAGTCTGACGGATTTGTACGTGATGACGTACACTGGACTGAAATAAGGAAAGTGATAGCCAGTAGACATGTGCACACTGAAATATTTCGTTTCGGAATTTCGTTTTCGTCTGAAAAATAAATTTATTTAGTTACTCCCGAAATTCGTTTTTATTTATTTCGTTTTTCGTTAAAAATTGCATTCGTCCGAAAATCCAAATTAAGGTCGAATCTGTCATTGAAGGCTTATGGTGTCTGTCGAATGTTCAAAGAAGATTCGACGGAGCAGCTAAACTGTACAATGCCGTATAGTTTACCTGCTCCGTCGAATCTTCTTAGAACTTTCAACAGACACCATAAGCCAAAGTACGTGTGTACTTAGTTCTAGCTATTTTACTGCTCCACCTCTTTGGTTACAATCAGCCAATAACATTCATCATCATCATTATTTTTATTTATCTTTTCTCCCCTACGTCGAATCTTTTCTCCCCTACGTCGAATCTTTTCTCCCCTACGTCGAATCTTTCCTCCCCTACGTCGAATCTTTCCTCCCCTACGTCGAATCTTTCCTCCCTACGTCGAATCTTTCCTCCCCTACGTCAAATCTTTTCTCTCTATGTCGAATCTTTTCTCTCTATGTAGAATAATCTTGGACTAATAGAGCTAAGGTTAGGCACATTCGACCACAGGTTTGATGGACACAGATTGTTATTGTCATCATCATGTCGAATCTCCTATCTATATCGAACTGTTGTAGCAACGAAAATGAAAATAAAGCATTTGTTTATGTCGGATATTTCGTTTTTCGGACTCTGCACTTTCGTTATCGTTTGCTAAAATGATAACGAAAATACCTAAAATTCAGACGAAAATGCATTCGGACGAAAACGAATGCACATGTCTAATAGCCAGTAGCCAATAGCTGCCCTAGCGTGGGTTTTTGCCCGTTGGACTAGCACACAGACGAGCGAATTTCTGGGTCCGGCGTAGTTACGACGTAAAGGCGTGGTCAATATCACCCGGTGACCACGCCCCCTAAAACGTCACAGTCCCAGCATGCCCAGGGACTGTGACATCATAAGGGGGCGGGGTCTCCGCCTATATAAGTCACAATGGAGCCCGCAGAGAGCAGTCCAGCCGGAGAGATCGTTGTGTCAACATCTGGAGAAGAGAAGGGGGAAGAAGACAAGAAGCCCAGAAGTCCGGGCCTCCGCTGGCAAGAGAGCGGCCTGAAGACAGCGGAGGAGCCGGCCGAAGAACTGGAACACCGGGAGAAGAGGCCGGAGAGAGCGGAGAAGAACCAACCAGACGCTGGGAGAAGAGGAACCGGAGGGACCCCCGAAGCCAGGAGAAGACCCCCGAAGCCGGAGGAAGACCCCCTGGAGCTGTTTAGTAAATTATTTTAAAAACCTGTGTAGTGTGTTTTATTACTGACACTTTTTCCCTAGGTGTATGGGTAGGGGTACCATGTACCCCATACTCATTCACATAGGGTGGGGGGGCCGGGATCTGGGGGCCCTCTTATCATAGGGGGCTCCCGGATTCCGATAAGCCCCCTGCCCGCAGACCCCGACAACCAACGGCCAGGGTTGTCGGGAAGAGGCCCTTGTCCTCATCAACATGGGGACAAGGTGCTTTGGGGTGGGGGGGCGCCCCCCTTCCCCAAAGCACCCACCCCCCATGTTGAGGGCATGCGGCCTGGTACAGTTCGGGGGGGGCGCTCGCTCGTCCCCACCCCCTTTCCTGACCGGCCGGGCTGCATGCTCGGATCAGGGTCTGGCATGGATTTTAGGGGGGGGGGCACGTCGTTTTTTCGGTGTAGGGGCTTCCCTTTATAAACCATATCAGACCTAAGGGCCTGGTATGCCCTGCACTCGCCGCAATAGGAAAATTTGTTTTTCCTATTGCAGAGAGCGCGAGATGCAATACCCTGCCCTTGCGTCGTATCTGGTCCGTCGGACCAGCATACAGACGAGCGGGCTTTCCGTCGGACCAGCACACAGACGAGCGGACTTTCCGTCAGAAACTGTGTCTGACGGAAAGATTTAAAACTTGTTTTAAATCTAGGTCCTGCGGACTTTTGGGGAAAAAAAGTCCGCCGAAGCCTACACACGGTCGGATTGTCCGGCACACTCTGGTTCGCCGGACCAAGTATGCCGGAAAGTCCGCTCGTGTGTACGCGGCATAAGTTCACCTTTACAAAAAAAGTAATACATTCCCCCTGTTTTGCTGATAATAAATATGCATTTATTATATTTTTTGTTAGGAGCCTGTAGCATACTACAGCCATGATCAGCTGATTGTGAGCGTGATATGTCACAGTCCTGCAGAATGTCTGTATAGCTGTCTGCCCATACCTCCGATACGGGCAGGCAGTTTCACTTTGGCAGGAAGACTCAAGAGTGCACTGGTAGCTCATTCAGAACTACAAGCCGATAGTCGTAAATGCTGTTGGTACTTGTAGTTTTCTCATTCACAGAACACTGTGAATGACTGACACAGTCGGGCGGGCAGATCCACGCACGTTAAGTTTTTCTAGATTGTGACAGCAAGCAGGGGGGAGAAGGTTCTCCGATCACTATCAAAATGTGGGGTTTGGCCTTTTCTGTTTCAGCATGATTGTATCCTGTGAAAGAATTCAAGTCCTTATGTACGTGGTTGTATGAGTTTTGTGTAGGGAAACCCAAGTGCCCTGGACAGAACCTTGAACTCAACCTTTGGGATTAACTGTGATGCTGATGGTGAGCCAGTTCTTCTCATCCAACATCAGTACCTTACCTCACTAGTTTTCTATTGATTAAATTGTCACAAATTCCCAAAGATGCAACAAAATCCTTTGAAAAGCCTTCCCTGAGGAGAGGAGGTTTATAAAACCACAGAGGAGGGCCAAATTCACATTACTGCCCATGGTTTTGGAATGGCAATAAGCTCCTATAGGTGCAATGGTCAGGTGTCTACAAGCTTTTGAACATATAATTTAGCATCATAATTTTAAAGCATTTGATCAGCTAAACTCTGGGAATTAAGGCAGAAGAGGCATTTCTCTACTGAGCTACCCAATGAAAGCATGTGGGACAATTGTAGATATGAGATGGTATCTCAGTGAGTGATAGCACACACAGCTATATCCTGCTTCACACAAAACTTTCCTCTTGTAATTATAAAGAGGTACAAGAAGGGATTAGATAAATGTACAGGTAAAGTCAAAAACCTTTTAAAGTCATCTTAGCTTCCAATACCTTGTTATAGCAAAGCTTTTTTTTTTTTTGGCTGGATTCATACAAGACAGCTTGAGCACTTTAAAGAATATTTTCTATATTTTGAGTGACAGGCAAAATAACAAAGACGGCACTATACACTCAGTACAATAGATAAGTTTCAGAAACTTCATTCACGCTAAAATATTTGGAGACTGTGACAAGGTTTATTTTCAATAAAAAAGTATCTCCTCATCTTTCCTTCTCACCTATCATATGCTAACTGTTGACCTGGTTTCATGAGCCCTACTGGCTGGTTTTCCAGTGCAATTTTACTAACATGTCTATTTTGATGTTTCTGTATGTCTCTGTGGACTTGCACAAGTCAGGAAAAAGCATCTCTCCCTCAAGTCTAAATGATAGCTCACCTTCTGTAAGGTGTTATTTACCCCTCAGGTGGTGATGTGAAGAGGCATACGATGTGTCAATATACTCGGAAGCATACTGTGTTCTTACAGTATCTGGCAAAAGCAAATGTAATTTAAAGGGCATGTCCAGCCAAGCAGGTAAATACACAGTTGAAATTTATACACAGGAGTTGTTTTACCTGCCAAAGGATTTGTAAAGAAACGAACATGTTCTTGCTATTCCCAAAACGCTTCTATGGTATTTTGATGTATGTTATAGGAAGGCTGGAATCTTTTACAAGCTGCAATTTAGCTAATTTAGCTAATCAGACTGCTACTCACCATTGTAATATTGGTGATGCCCACTTAACTTTCTGTAAGGACACCTATTTCCACTCTTTCTTGTCTGCTGCTTACAGAACACCCATACCCAATAGTGAAACTTGTATCAAAAATATGTAAAATGCATGCATTCTAAACAATGTGTAGGTAGGGTTTAATCTAGTGTGCCCCTTTCTTTACTTCCCTGTTTGGTCATATCCTCTAGGTTAGCCCTGACCTGTGTCTATTTAAGGTTTGGGAGGACTCACCCCAGGGTTTTTTTGGGAACGTTGGCAGCCTGAGGAGGTGAAGTTTTTTTCATACTTCCTGAGGACTGGAGCCCAGAACTGGACGGCATACTCTAGGTGCGGTCGGGTCGGACCAGAGTCTTGTAGAGTGGTTTCATTATCATTTTAATTCTGGAGTTATTTCCCTTTTTAATGCATGCCAATATTCTATTGGCTTTTCTTGCAGCAAATTGGCATTGCATGCCGTTGCTGAGCCTGTCATATACTAGGACCCCCAGGTCCTTTTCCGCCCTAGATTCCCCCAGAGGTTCTCCCCCAGTGAGTAGATTGCATTCATGTTTTTGCCACCTAAATGCATTATTTTACATTTTTCTACATTAAACCTCATTTGCCATGTAGTTGCCCACCACATTAATTTGTTCAGATCTTCTTGCAAGGTTTCCACATCTTGCCGAGAAGCCATTGCCCTGCTTAGCTTAGTATCGTCTGCAAATACTGAGATTGAGCTGTTTATCCCATCCTCCAGATCATTATGAATACATTAAATAGGAATGGTCCCAGGACAGAACCCTGAGGGACCACACTTTCCACATTGGACCATTTCCGAGTACTCCCCATTTATCACTACCCTCTGAACTCGCTCTTGTAGCTGGTTTTCAATCCAGGTACTCACCCTTTGGTCCATGCTGACAGACCTTAGCTTGTATAGTAAACGTTTGTGGGGAACTGTATCAAACGCCTTTTCAAAATCCAGATACACCACGTCTACGGGCCTTTCTTCATCTAGCAGGCAGCTCACCTCCTCATAGAAGGTTAATAGATGTGTTTGGCAAGAACGATTTTTCATGAATCCATGCTGATTACTGCTAATGATACCGTTTTCATTACTAAAATCTTGTATATAGTCCCTTATCATCCCTTCTAAGAGCTTGCATACTATTGATGTAAAGCTAACTGGTCTGTAGTTCCCAGGGATATATCTTGGTCCTTTTTTAAAGATTGGTGTTACATTGGCTTTTCTCCAATCAGCTGGTACCATACCAGACAGTAGAATTAGGAACAACGGTCTGGTGACTACTTAACTGAGCTCCTTAAGGACCCTCAGGTGCAAACCATCTGGCCCTGGTGGCTTATTTATGTTACGTTTTTCAAGTCTGTTTCTGATTTTATCCTTTGTTAACCATGGGGGTGCTTCCTGTGACATGTCATGAGGATAAACATTGCAGTTTTGGTTACTGAAGCCCCCAGTTTCCCTCATGAAGACTAAGGAGAAGAATACATCCAAAACCTTCGCCATCTCACCATCCTTTGTAACCAGAATCCCTTCATCATTCTTTATGGGGAGAATATGATCTGTCCTCCCTCTTTTACTATTTATGTACTTAAAGAATTTCTTGGGATTTTTCTCCTCTGCTATGTGCCTTTCATGTTCTATCTTAGCCGCCCTAATTACACCCTTACATTTCTTATTGCATTTTTTATACAGTTGAAATACTGAAGATGATCCCTCAGCCTTGTATTTTTTGAAGGCCTTCTTTGCTTTTATATGATTTTTTACATTGGCGTGAAGCCACCCAGGGATTTTTTCTAGCTCTTTTAAATGTATTACCCTTTGGGGCGCACTGGCTAATACCCTTATTTAATATGCTCCTAAAGCACACCCATTTTCCTCTGTGTTCTTTGTTCCTAGGATTTTGTCCCATTTAGTATCTTCTAGCAAGGAGTGTAGTTTCTGGAAGTTGGCTCTTTTGAAATTCCGTGTCTTTGTATTCCCCTTATGTTTCCTATTTGTGTGATTTATGCTGAAACTAATTGACCTGTGATCGTTGTTTCCTGAATTGCCCCGTATTTCTACATCCACGATCAAGTCTCTATTGTTAGTAAGTCTAGTAACGCATTGTTTCTTGTTGGTGCATTTACTATCTGACCCATTAAATTGTCCTGTGAGACATTTAGGAAATGGCAAGCCTTAGATGAATGCCCAGTTCTTTCCGCCCAGTCTATGTCTGGATTAGGGATTAGGTGGTTGTGGGGGTCTGCGGGAGGGGGGCTTATCAGAATCTGGAAGCCCCTTTAGCAAGACCCCCAGATCCCAGCCCCCCCTGTGTGAAATGGAAAGGGGGTACAAAAGTACCCCTACCATTTCACAAAAAAAGTGTCAAAAATGTTAAAAATGACAAGGAGCATTCTTCCCAGTGACCATCACACTAATGTATAGAAACAGAAAAGTGATGGCACAAAAAAGACCAAGTGGTCCATTAAGTCTGCCTGTTTTTTTTATATACATGTTTTTTTTTGTTTTTTTTTGGCTTCTTGGTTTACTTATTTACATGTTTGAAACCACTTACTGTTGACTAACTCACTGGCTCTGCTGGTAGTCTATTCCAAGCATCAACTACCCTTTCAGTAAAATAATCCTTTTTAAGATTAGTTTTGAACTTTCCTCCAGTAAGTTTGAGGTCATGTCCCCATGTTTTTGATCTTGGTTTCATTTTGAAAATACTGCCTTCCTGAACCTTATTCACCCCCTGGATGTATTTGAATATTTCAATCATATCTCCTCTTTCCCTTCTTTCCCCCAGACTGTACATATTAAGTTCATGAAGTCGCCCTCAATATGTTTTATCCCTCAGACCTTTCACCATTTTTGTTACCTGTCTCTGGACTAGTTCTAGCTATTTTTGTAAGTGAGGTCTCCAGAACTGAGGTTTCACTAAATATATGTTTAATCCACTTAGCCACCCAAGGGATAAGTCCTAGTTTCTACAACTTTTGTATTATATCATTATGTGTAACTGTATCAAATGCCTTGGTGAAACCAAAACCAAAATACAGTATGCTATGTCCACAGCACCACCCTGGTCCACAACATTGATAATATAGTCAAATAATTCAATATGATTAGTCAGACATGATCTGCCCTCAGTAAAGCCATGCTGCTTTGGGTCCAACAAGTTCTGTATTTTTAAGTGATCAATGATCCTTTTCAGGAGTGCTTTCATTAACTTGACTACAACCGATGTTAACATCACTGGCATGTAATTTCCATTTTCTACCTTGTTTCCCTTCTTGTGAATAGGTGCAATATTAGCTGTCTGCCAGTCATGGGGAACTTCTCCTGTTAGAAGAGATTGATTAAAAAGATCCATTAATGGCCCATGAGTTATACAGGAAATATATAATGTAATTTTTAGCAGGGGTTCCCTGAGACTAAAGTTATTTCAAGGGTTCCTGTGCTGCAAAGATTGAGAAAAGTTGGTGTCCCTTTTGAAACATTTTCCATCACTTTTTGTCTGGACAGGAAGTGATTGTAAGTCTTAAAATGTATGTTCAGTAAAGAGGGGAAGGTTAGAACCTGGAACGGGTGTATAGAGCTACCACCTCCTGTGAGTCGTACTCAGCTTCCAAGCAATGGCTCCCAGCCTCAGAAATCTCTGAAAACCCCCAATATTCAATGAGCAAAAGTAAAGACTGGAGCCAGTGAAAATCCAATGCATTTTGGCCCTCAGGTCTTAGTCATGGCTCAGACTCGTGCCATGAGCCTGACATCACCAAATTTCACCCTAAATCTGGTGAGACTAGTAGCCACATGCAGCATTACCTTGGATGATCTCACACTGCAGATATACAGCTATGATGCTATATAAATGGATTGCATTGGCATATCCATGTCAGGAAAAATACAAGACAAAATTACTTATGCACATTTAACACTTCTAGATGTTCTCTATAAGATAGCAAATCTTTACTTTTTGAGTTCAGTTCCACTTAAGTCTCCACCCACATATCATTAAGGTGGGGAAATAATCACAAATGCAGAAACATAAATGTAAAACTGTAAGAGCCAAATCAATAAGGTGAGATTTGCAAGTCCTATAATAAAGTACACAGATCTTGGATACTTGAGTCTTAACACTTCTAGACGTTCTCTATAAGATAGCAAATCTTTGCTTTTTGAATTTAGTTCCACGTTAGGTTCCACCCACATGTCATTAAGGTGGGGGAAAAACACAAATGCAGAAACATAAATGTAAAACTGTAAGAGCCAAATCAATAAGGTGAGATTTGCAAGTCCTATAATAAAGTACACAGATCTTGGATACTTGAGTCTCAAGAAGCATCTGTTTGCCTTAACTTTATTGTAATCAGTCATTTCAAAGGACTTTAAGAGAACTGTAGAGATTCATGAAGCTGGAAACTGCTATAAAAGCACTTACAAAGGCCTGGATTTTCAATTTACAGGGAAACAAATTGTCTAAAAACGGAGATACAGTAGCTCTGCTTCAGCTCTCTCTAAGAGTGGGCATTCTGCAAAGATCACAATGATCGCTCAGCATGCAACACTTAAGGTGAAAAACAATTCCATTCCATTGCAGAAATCTCCTAAGCTTGATAAAACCTCCACTTGTGTGTCCAGTAAAAGAAAAACACTGTACAAAAGGAAAAAAGTGTTATGGATAGACACTTAAGAAGAAATCATTCCTCTTCAAAGTAATTTTAAAATATTGCTGCAAATCTCAAATTTATAAAAGACCTTCTAGACCTGCATTCTTAACCAAGGTTCCATGGAACCCAATGGGTTCTTCCAAAGGTTGCTGTAGGTTCCTTGAGCTGTGGCTGATTGACCTCCCATTTAAAAAGTACCTGCATACAGTAGTTCCAAGGTCAACACCACTTGGCAGATCCAGCTGCATGACACCAATGATCTTTTTAGCTTTCAGTAAGGGTGACATACTGACCACTGTTGTAACAGGGGCATTCTTCCCAATGACCATCAATGTAAGGAACATTCTTCTCACTGACCACTAATGTAAGGGGCATTCTTCTCAATGACCACTAGGGATGAGCTTCGTGTTCGAGTCGAACCCATGTTCGACTCGAACATCGGCTGTTCGACCGTCCGTCGAATTGCGAACGTTATGGGCCGTTCGCGCCAAATTCGTGTGGCGCGTCACGGCCCATAATTCACTGCGGCATCGCAGTGCATTGCTGGCTGATGATTGGCCAAGCATGCACTATGACCCGCATGCTTGGCCAATCACAGCGCCGTCAGTAGAGAGAGCTGTAATTGGCCAAAGCCAGGGTGGCTTTGGCCAATTATGGCTCAGGGGATTTAGTACACGCCCCACACTATATAAGGCCGCCTGCACGGCGGCCCTGTGTAGTGTGTTCCGGTGTGCTGATAGAGAGAGAGACAGACAGTGTCATTTGATTTGAGAGCTAGATTAGGCTAGATCTGTTCCTGCTCTTTACATTTAGTGCAGTGCGTCCTGCTCACAGTGTTCAGCTAGATCTGTTCCTGCTCTTTACATTTAGTGCAGTGCGTCCTGCTCACAGTGTTCAGCTAGATCCGTTCCTGCTCTTTACATTTAGTGCAGTGCGTCCTGCTCACAGTGTTCAGCTAGATCTGTTCCTGCTATTTACATTTAGTGCAGTCAGTGCGTCCTGCTCACAGTGTTCAGCTAGATCCGTTCCTGCTATTTACATTTAGTGCAGTCAGTGCGTCCTGCTCACAGTGTTCAGCTAGATCCGTTCCTGGTATTTACATTTAGTGCAGTGCGTCCTGCTCACAGTGTTCAGCTAGATCCGTTCCTGCTATTTACATTTAGTGCAGTGCGTCCTGCTCACAGTGTTCAGCTAGATCCGTTCCTGCTATTTACATTTAGTGCAGTGCGTCCTGCTCACAGTGTTCAGCTAGATCCGTTCCTGCTATTTACATTTAGTGCAGTCAGTGCGTCCTGCTCACAGTGTTCAGCTAGATCCGTTCCTGCTATTTACATTTAGTGCAGTCAGTGTGTCCTGCTCACAGTGTTCAGCTAGATCCGTTCCTGCTATTTACATTTAGTGCAGTCAGTGCGTCCTGCTCACAGTGTTCAGCTAGATCCGTTCCTGCTATTTACATTTAGTGCAGTGCGTCCTGCTCACAGTGTTCAGCTAGATCCGTTCCTGCTATTTACATTTAGTGCAGTGCGTCCTGCTCACAGTGTTCAGCTAGATCCGTTCCTGCTATTTACATTTAGTGCAGTGCGTCCTGCTCACAGTGTTCAGCTAGATCCGTTCCTGCTATTTACATTTAGTGCAGTGCGTCCTGCTCACAGTGTTCAGCTAGATCCGTTCCTGCTATTTACATTTAGTGCAGTCAGTGCGTCCTGCTCACAGTGTTCAGCTAGATCCGTTCCTGCTATTTACATTTAGTGCAGTGCGTCCTGCTCACAGTGTTCAGCTAGATCCGTTCCTGCTATTTACATTTAGTGCAGTGCGTCCTGCTCACAGTGTTCAGCTAGATCCGTTCCTGCTATTTACATTTAGTGCAGTCAGTGCGTCCTGCTCACAGTGTTCAGCTAGATCCGTTCCTGCTATTTACATTTAGTGCAGTGCGTCCTGCTCACAGTGTTCAGCTAGATCCGTTCCTGCTATTTACATTTAGTGCAGTGCGTCCTGCTCACAGTGTTCAGCTAGATCCGTTCCTGCTATTTACATTTAGTGCAGTGCGTCCTGCTCACAGTGTTCAGCTAGATCCGTTCCTGCTATTTACATTTAGTGCAGTGCGTCCTGCTCACAGTGTTCAGCTAGATCTGTTCCTGCTATTTACATTTAGTGCAGTCAGTGCGTCCTGCTCACAGTGTTCAGCTAGATCCGTTCCTGCTATTTACATTTAGTGCAGTGCGTCCTGCTCACAGTGTTCAGCTAGATCTGTTCCTGCTATTTACATTTAGTGCAGTCAGTGCGTCCTGCTCACAGTGTTCAGCTAGATCCGTTCCTGCTATTTACATTTAGTGCAGTGCGTCCTGCTCACAGTGTTCAGCTAGATCTGTTCCTGCTATTTACATTTAGTGCAGTGCGTCCTGCTCACAGTGTTCAGCTAGATCCGTTCCTGCTATTTACATTTAGTGCAGTCAGTGCGTCCTGCTCACAGTGTTCAGCTAGATCCGTTCCTGCTATTTACATTTAGTGCAGTGCGTCCTGCTCACAGTGTTCAGCTAGATCCGTTCCTGTTATCTTCCTACTGACAGGCAGGCTTGTCTGGTTACAGTATATAAAGCTACCTGAAGAAAATTACAGGTGTTCTATCCCAGCTTAGTGCAGCTACAGGCCATTAGTATGTCTGGAAGGCCAAGAAGGAGAGGCAGACAGTCACAAGCCAATAAGAGAGGGCAAGCAAGCTCTGTGTCTAGTGCTGGTCGTGGAGACGGTGCATCCTCATCAGCACGTGGCCATGGGACACGCTTGGCCTTTTTTTCGGCAGCTGGCCGTGTTGAGCCGCAACATGCGGAAAACTTGGTCGAGTGGATGACCAAGCCGTCCTCATCCTCCTCATCCTCTCTCACCCATGCCCAGGGTGCTTTGTCTGGCAAAGCAGCGGCCTCTTCCCTCAGCTCAATGTCATCAGTGACTCCTTCCCTAGCTCCACCATGTCCTCATGAGGATTCCCTCGAACTGTTTGACCACAGTGTTGGGTACATGCTCCAGGAGGATGCCCAGCGTTTGGAAGGCTCTGATGATGATACTGAGCTCGATGAAGGCAGTAACATGAGCACGGACAGAGGGGGTGCCCAAGAAGGACAGCAATCTGGCAGTCATGCTCCCCCTGCTGCAGCATACTGCCAGGTTTGCTCCAGTGATGAGGAGGGAGGGGATGATGAGGTCACTGACTCAACGTGGGTGCCTGATAGGAGAGAGGAGGAGGAGGAGGAGGAGGTGGCACATCACCAACGAGGCAGGATGCCCTCCAGGGGCCAGCCTAAGGGCAGCACATTGACTGCATCACACCCCAAAGCTCCACATGTGCAGGGCGCTGCAGTCTCTGCGCGTTATTCAAAAAGTTCTTTGGTGTGGGCCTTTTTTGAGACGAGTGCATCAGATCGCACCGCTGCTATTTGCAACATATGTCTCAAGCGTATCTCGCGTGGCCAAAACATCTCCCGCTTGGGTACCACATGCTTGACCAGACATATGTTGACCTGCCATGCAGTTCGTTGGCAAGCATATCTAAAAGACCCACACCAAAGAACAAAGAGGATCTCTCCTTGCTCCTCATCAGCTGAGATTTCCAACCCCACTAGACCTTCAGTCCTCTCTGAGACCTGCAGTGAGAGGAATGAAGGTGTAGAATTAGGTGTGTCACAGCCAAGTACTTGTGGGCAATCTGCTTTTGGTACACCGACGCCAGATTGTACCAGGCAAATTTCCCTGCCCCAGCTGCTGCACCGCCGAAAGAAGTTTGCTCCCAGCCATCCACATGCCCAGCGGTTGAATGCTAGCTTGGCAAAATTGCTAGCACTTCAACTGCTGCCTTTTCAGTTGGTAGACTCTGCCCCCTTCCGTGAGTTTGTGGAATGTGCGGTTCCTCAGTGGCAGGTACCCAAACGCCACTTTTTCTCACGGAAGGCGATTCCAGCTCTCTACCGGCATGTGGAAGGCAATGTCCATGCCTCGCTGGACAGGGCGGTCAGCGGTAAGGTGCATATTACCGCTGACTCATGGTCCAGCAGGCATGGACAGGGACGTTACTTAAGTTTCACGGCGCATTGGGTGACTCTGCTGGCAGCTGGGAAGGATGCAGGACAAGGTGCAGTAGTGTTGGAGGTTGTTCCGCCACCACGCCTCCAAAATGCTGATTGTGACACACCTCTCTCCTCCACCCCCTCCTCTTCTTCTTCCTCCATGGCCTCTTCCTCGGAACCAGCGGTGCTCCGTAGGCGTTCAAGGGGCTACGCAAGTACGCAGGCCAAAAGATGCCATGCGGTGCTTGAGCTGGTGTGCTTGGGGGACAGGAGCCACACTGGGGCAGAGGTTCTGTCAGCTCTGCAGGGGCAGGTTCAGAGGTGGTTGACGCCACGCCAACTTAAGGCAGGAATGGTGGTTTGCGACAATGGCACCAACCTCCTCTCTGCCCTCCGACAGGGACAACTGACCCATGTGCCCTGTTTGGCTCACGTCCTTAACTTGGTGGTGCAGCGGTTCTTGGGCAGGTACCCGGGCTTACAGGATGTCCTGAGGCAGGCCAGGAAAGTCTGTGTGCATTTCCGCCGGTCATATAATGCCAGTGCTCGGCTGACGGACCTCCAAAAGGAGTTTAACCTGCCCAAGAACCGCCTAATCTGTGACATGCCCACCAGGTGGAACTCGACATTGGCCATGCTGCAGCGGCTGCACACGCAGCAGAGGGCCATAAATGAGTACCTGTGCGACTATGGCACCAGGACAGGGTCAGGGGACCTTGGTTTTTTTTCCCCACGCCAGTGGGCCATGATCAGGGATGCATGCACTGTCCTGTCACCATTCGAGGAGGCCACGAGGATGGTGAGCACTGACAGTGCATGCATCAGTGACACTGTCCCCCTTGTCCACCTGTTGGAGCACACGCTGCGTGGAATAATGGACAGGGCACTTGAGGCAGAACAGAGGCAGGAAGAGGAGGACTTCCTTAGCTCTCAAGGCCCCCTTTATCCAGACAGTGTTCCTGCGTGCCCGCCGATCACACAGGAAGAGGACGAGGAGGAGGAGGAGGAGGAGGAGGAAGATTGTGTCAGTATGGAGGTGGAGCCTGGCACTCAGCATCAGCAGTCTTTAAGGGATCAGTCCCAAGGAACACATGGACTTGTACGTGGCTGGGAGGAGGTGGCTGCGGACGTTGTTGTCCTTAGTGACCCAGAGGACTCCGGACCGAATGCCTCAGCAAACCTACGCTGCATGGCCTCCCTGATCCTGCAAAGCCTGCGTAAGGATCCTCGTATTCGTGGTATCAAGGAGAAGGACCAATACTGGCTGGCAACCCTCCTTGATCCACGTTACAAGGGTAAGGTTGCGGACCTTATCTTGCCATCGCAGAGGGAGCAGAGGATGAAACATCTTCGGGAGGCCTTGCAGAAAGGTCTGTGCAACGCGTTCCCAGAGACTGGGAGGTTACAAACTCCTGTTTCTGGACAACGTGTTGCTGAGGCTTCGGTCAGTCAAAGAAGGAGCGGTGGAGAAGGTGGCCGTCTGACCGATGCGTTCAGACAATTTTTTGGTCCGCAGCCCCAAGGTATGATCGGTTCCAGCAACCATCGCCAGCATCTGTTTTACATGGTACAGGAATACCTAGGGGCAAGATCAGACTTGGACACCTTTCCCACCGAAAATCCTCTGGGTTACTGGGTCTTGAGGATGGATCACTGTCACTGGCCAGAGCTTGCACAGTATGCAATTGAGCTACTGGCCTGTCCTGCATCCAGCGTTCTTTCGGAACGCACATTCAGTGCTGCTGGAGGCGTGGTAACCGATCACAGGGTGCGTCTGTCCACTGACTCGGTCGATCGGCTGACCTTCATAAAAATGAATCAGTCTTGGATCACCACCAGCTACCAAGCACCTGATGCTGATGTAACTGAATAATTTTTTTCAGATCCCTTCAAAGACTGCCTATGCTGATGCTGAGTGACTATCCCTGAGTAATTATCCTCTTCCTCCTCAATCATCACGCTGATAGCTTGTAAGAACATTTTTGGTTCTGGGCGCCACCACCAGTGCCTAAGGCACAATTTTTCAGCCCCTGTATAACAGGGGCGTGTAATTGCAATTTTTGATGTAATACTTTGCAGCACGGCTCGTTCCTGCATTCCAACTAGAGTGTCTGTGAGGGGTTGCAGTGTTGTGGCACCAGCACCAGTGCCTAAGGCCCAATTTTTCTGCCCCTGTCTAACAGGGGCGTGTAATTACAATTTTTGATGCAATACTTTGCAGCAGGGCTCGTTCCTGCGTTCCAACTAGAGTGTCTGTGAGGGGTTGCAGTGTTGTGGCACCAGCACCAGTGCCTAAGGCCCAATTTTTCTGCCCCTGTCTAACAGGGACGTGTAATTACAATTTTTGATGCAATACTTTGCAGCAGGGCTCGTTCCTGCGTTCCAACTAGAGTGTCTGTGAGGGGTTGCAGTGTTGTGGCACCAGCACCAGTGCCTAAGGCCTAATTTTTCAGCTCCTGTTCAACAGGGGCATGTAATTACAATTCTTGATCTAATATTTCACAGCAGGGCCCTGTGAGGGCTTACAGTGTTTTGGCCACAGCAACACCTAAGGCCCAAATTTCTGCTGAGTATATAGGGCAGGACCCTACTTTCAAACATCTAACTTACAAACGACTCCTACTTGCAAACGGAAGGAGACAACAGGAAGTGAGATGAAATCTACCCCTAGGAAGGGAAATTCTCTCATGTAAGAGTTAATATGGGAAAACAATTTCTCCTTTCCACTGATGCTTTCCAATCCTTGTTCCACAAAAAAACCCAAATTTTCAAAAAACATTTTTCATTGGGACAAAAAAGTGAGGTGAAATCTTCTGAAGAGGAGGAAAGACGCAAAACAAATGTCACAGGGGTGATAACCCTTCCCTATGTTTTCCAAAAAGCTTAGAAAAGATTTTTTGGCTGGAGCTAAACACGTTAAAAATGTTCAAAATTACAAACAGATTCTACTTATCAACAAACCTACAGTCCCTGTCTTGTTTGCACCGCCTGTATACTGCTGTTCAGAGTATATAGGGACCTTTCCTTATTTTAATTTGGGTGCGGGGTTCCCCTTAATATCCATACAAGACCCAAAGGGCCTGGTAATGGACTGGGGGGTACCCATGCCGTTTGTCTCACTGATTTTCATCCATATTGGCAGGACCCGACATGACATTAAACCCGCAAGCAGTTTTAAATGAGATTTTTTCCTTTAAAAATGACATTTGGTGCAGGGACTGTTCTAAACATGGGAAACACGCGTCACTTTACAGGCATACTATAGACACCCCCCAGGTACGATATTTAAAGGAATATTTCACTTTTTTTTTTTTACTTTAAGCATCATTAAAATCACTGCTCCCGAAAAAACGGCCGTTTTTAAAAGTTTTTTTTGCATTGATACATGTCCCCTGGGGTAGGACCCGGGTCCCCACACCCTTTTTAGGACAATACCATGCAAATTAGCCTTTAAAATGAGCACTTTTGATTTCGAACGTTCGAGTCCCATAGACGTCAATGGGGTTCTAACGTTCGTGCGAACTTGCGGTCCGTTCGCGGGTTCTGGTGCGAACCGAACCGGGGGGTGTTCGGCTCATCCCTAATGACCACCAATGTAAGTGTTATTCTTTCCACTGACCACTAATGAATGGGTTTTAGTAAACATTTCCCGAAACCTGAATCGTTTTTCAGGATTTCCTCTGCGGTTAACAATTTGAGAAAGGCTGATCTAGACTTTTTGATGAGGGAAAAAATTACCGTACCTTTTGCGCAGAAATATGCAAAGCATTATAGAGTGCTTTTCATGTTCCCTTAGTAAACCCTGTTCTTTGAATACACCATGCATGCACCCCTTTAGTGACTTCAAACCAGGCAAATTGAATATCAACAAAGTTCTTTTACTGAAAGTAGTTTAACATGACAAATAAACATCTTTCATACTCATTCCTGTACAAAGTCCTCTAAGTGCCCTTCTATTGTGCCCCTGGTGTCCCCTTTTGCCCCATGAGGTAGTCATACCTTAATTAGGTGTGAAAGTCCTTTAAGTTCATTAGAGTCCTTTAGAAAGGCAGGAGTCTATACCCTTGGAACCCAACCAGGCTCCCACCTCCCACAAGGGGTGGTAAAGAAGCAGATTGACAGCTAAATTGGGCCCGAGAGACCTAGTGACTCCTTTTTTAGATGCTTGACTTGCAGAGGGTGGTACTTCCCTGAAAAGCCTGGGAAACCTGGCCAACAGTGTTAACCCTTGCTTCTCAGGATTCACCAGCCCAGCAGAACAACCACGAACAACAATACAATTAACTCAATAACTCAATAAGAGCAAAAAATGTATGGAAATATTTATCACAGAGAACATTCTGGAAGCATCTGCTTACACATGCCAACACAAAAGCATCTGCAGGAATCAGGGTGAAAAGAACATGATGGTTATTTTACTTACCTGTCTCAGGATTGTGAGAGATTGCAAAAACAGGGGAGCAATACATTAAAATTTGTATTAAGAATTTTTACAGAAGATCAGGCTAGCAGTCTGTCAGAGAACAATGGGATAGACCCTAACAGTCGCACATCTAGGTGTCTTGGAGTGGTGAGTAGAGTGGCAACCTGTCAGGTACTCACCAAGGCCGAGTTGCTGAGAGAGGCTCCCCTTGCAGCTGGGCGCACGATACCCTCTGGAAGTGGCACAGTGGGTATTGGGCACAAAGAAGCACGGGTCGCCAGCAGGTAGTGGAATTACTGGGAGGTTCTTTAGGTAGAGAAGAGATCCGTGCTGGGTGGCTGACACCTCACCGGAGCCGGCTGGGCAGGAGTCTGGAGATGAAGGCTGAAGCCGGATGCAGAGGGTCAAACACGAAGGCAGAAGTCCAGGAACAGGCCAGGGGTCAAACACTAGTGGTCAAGCAGGCAGAGGATCCAACACTAGGGTGAGGCAGAGGCAAAGTCCAAGAGCAAGCCGAGGGTCAAACACGGGTGGTTCAGCAGGCTGAAGATCCAACACTAGGGTGAGGCAGAGGCAAAGTCCAAGAGCAGGCCGAGGGTCAAACACGGGTGATCAGGCAGGTAGAGAAGTCCAGAAGGTTAGCCAAGGTACACAGGTTCAGGAACAGATTACAGGAGCGGAAAAGACAAACCAGCAACAAACACAGGACATAGCTGTCTTTATATAGGCACGCCAGGGGAACATCCCGTTGTGCGCGCACACGTTCGTACTGATGCACTGCGTAGTGCACCCACGTGAGCTGATCCGTTCGGGACACGCGTTCGTACCCGCCGATTGTGTAACGGTACGCGCTGATGTGCAACTCTACCACGCAGGCGCATGGGGAAGTGCCGATACTGACAGCTCTGATTCTGCCATTCCCCGGACACAACCTCAGCCTGGACTCCAACCAGGCCACCCCTTCACAATGTATTTCACTCTGCCCCCCAGAGCTTAGTCATGGGGATCACCTGGAGCTAAATAGAGCTTTGGCCATGCACAAGCCACTGACATGAAACAGAAGAATATATCAACAACCAAATGGTTCATGGTGGATCTAAATCCTAACTGGGTGACATTTATTTTTCTACCATCTATTATAAACAACTGCCATGTTTTTTGCACAAAATTCTATCCCCAACTTTTTTCCATTACTGTGCTGCTGATCTCCTTCAACCACCTTCAGTCTACATGCACTTACTTCAGCATCAGCTGCACATTGTAGCTCCAGACCGATTTTCTAATAGTGATAACAGTGGAGCATGCCTGTACAATACGCATGGCATGGTCACTTGTAGTCTCCAACAAGGGTGCATATAACAGGGCGACAGCACAAGAGTACAACTGTAAGACCATGGAAGGAAGTGCCTAAACAAGGTCCTTTATGGCAGGATCACTATATATTCCTTTTATTAAAAACAACTATTGAAATTACATTAAATGTTAATACTTACATGCAATGTTAGTGATCGAGCTTAGATATACTTTAAACAGAATAACATTTATATTCAGGAATTATTAAGTCAAAGTCTAGACATAAGCTCAATTAAAATGCTGTGGTGTGACTTGAAGAATGTTTATTATGTAGGTTATATTAATGAATTGCAAAAGAAGTATGAAATAATAATCTAGAAATCCTCCTAGATATATGCAGATCAACAGCTATAGCAATGTTTAACCCCTTAGTGCCTGAGGGTAAAACAAATGCTAATGCCTATGCATTAATGCAATTGTGCAATGTTAATGCACAATTTTGCAACTTTGACATGTATTAGTAAAACTGTTTTGTTTTTTTTCAGGACAAATTTGGCTTTTTTTGGTGATAAACTGTAACATATGTCTCCTGTTTTATTTTTCATTATAAAAAGAAACACTGTCCCAAAATAGTGAAAAAAAATATTTTTTTAAAACACATTTAGCTGTATATTTCTTGCTACCCTGTTTCCCCGAAAATAAGACCTAGCGTGATGGCTGCAATATAAGCCCTAACCCCCAAATAAGCCCTAGTTAAAGTCCTTGTAGGTCTTCTTTTGAGGGTAGGGCTTATTTTGGGGGAAACAGGGTAGGGCTTATTTGGGGGGTAGGGCTAATATTGCAGCCATCACCGACAATCACGCTAGGTCTTATTTTCGGGGAAACAAGGTATTACCATAATTTACCACCAAAGAACAACCCAAAGGAAATGTTTCTGCTCATGATGATCGCAGCGGTACCACATATGTGTATGTTAGTTGGTATTTGTACCGTGTAACAGACCCACCTGGGACAAGGGATTTTGGGGGGGGACAAGGGGCAAGCCTCTTACCCACTGATTATGGCCCATGGAGGAGACTGGGTATCTTGTCTGCTTCTTCTAGTCAGAGCAGGGTAAAGAGCTCAGTTCAGCCTCTGATCCCATGGAGAGGGCAGATCATTCTCTAATGATGGACAACAACGTGATGAACGCTGAGAGCAAGGCTTGTATTAATTCTGTGAATAAGGACAATAAAGGTATCCTTCTGGAGTGGATGCAAAGGTATAATATTAATCGTGTACACTTTAATGGTCATTGGAAATATGGTGTCCCTCCTGCAGACTGAGTTGGAGAAGCCCCTCCATCTGGGACAGAAATATTTATAAACAATAAATCTATGAAGACAAATAAATTCCACTTTTTCAGACTGCTGGAACATTGTATGAGCTTTATTTCATAGACTGATGCCGGACAGTCTAAGATGAGGTGGGATCCCTGACTAATAAAAGAACGCACTGGGCTCCTAGGCTTGTTTAAATGACTAGTTGTTTAATTAGCTTAATGTTTATGTTGGCTGTTCCTTAGTTATGTTAATTATATTTCTGTTTACAGTTTGCATAGTATACGATAATGTGATAAGGCTCACCTGATCTTGTGTGCTATATATTCTGTGTGAATTTACAATAATGAGTTCCAGTTTGCACCAAAGCTAGTGTTGTCTAGTCCCTGGGTGCCCAGAGATAATACCTGGTTGCTGGGTCCAGATCGGAGGAAGCTCTATCTTGACTGAGGCACCCAAGCTGAGTGCTGTACGGTTGCGTCACAGTTCACATTTTGCATTTTTTTTTATCCTGCCTAAAACATACTGACACTAACTAACACTGTTACTAATTTAAAAAAATGTTTTCTTAAAAAAATTCTACCCAAAACATGCTGACCTTAACCTTTGGCTACAAGCTTGACCCTAACACTAGCTCTAGAAACCCTGGCTCTAGTAGCTTTTTCTTTATTTTTTAGGCCCCTTTAGGCCCCAGACACAGACTGTCTGATCAGGTCCGCCTGTCAGTTTTCTCAGGCGGACCTAATTGGACCCTGCATTGTCCTCTATGGAACGGCGGATGTCAGTGGACACATGTCCACTGACACCCGCCGCCATCCATTCTGATCCTGTCTGCAAAAAACAGACGGATGGTGGTTCTATTTTTCATCCGTCCTGCGGATTGGATAGGATGGCATCAGATGGAAATGGACAGGCAGTCCGTTTCCATCCGATTGCCCCATAGAGCAGAGCAGGACTGCTCTGCTCTATGTATAGCAGAGCAGACACCTGTCATCCACCTGCTCAGTGGAAATCGGCGGAGAGATTCTTCATTTTTAATTTTTTTTTTTTTTTATACACTTTTGTTTGTTTATACCTTCCTGTCCTGCAAGAAGAGAAAGATACAATGTATCTTCATCTTCCTTTCTGAAGAGGAAGTAAACACAGGGGTGGACTCACAATGACTAATTACTCTGATCGCCAATCAGAGGCTATCACAGCGATCAGGTGACCTGGAACCAGTTGTCCTGGGTCCCGATCGTTAGTATGAGACCTGGGAATCTCGGTGAGAACCCAGTTTCTGTCGCGCTCCCAGCATTTTCAGGGGGGGCGACGCCACCCCCCAGGCAACTGTGCTATAGCCGATTGACAGCTACAGCGCAGTTGTCCAGTTCTGCGGCACACACCTGGGGCATGATCTATGATCGCTGTGTCCTTCCGACACAGATGATCACAGATTGGGGTAAAGAACCAATCACAGCGGCACTTTACCACGTGATCAGCTGTGTCCAGCCAAAGCGGTAACCGGCAAGTGTAAAAGGGGACATCTGTACTGATAATCAGGGCACTGATCATCAGTGTCCTGGTTATCAGTGCAGCCCCAACAGTGCCCATCAGTGCTGCCCATCAGTGCCAATCAGTAGTGCCAACCAGTGCTGCCCATCAGTGCTACCAATCAGTGCTGCCGATAAAAAAGAGTGAATAATCATTTAAGAATGAATATCATTCAATAACAAAAGTGATCCTGTGTGATTTGAATAAACATACTGTATATAAAAACAAATGAGTAAAGAAAAGTTAATGTGTAAAAAGTTTATGTGAATAAAGTCCGAATTCCAAATAGGTCAATCAGAATGAAAATCCTGACCTTCTCAATAATGAGAAATAATAAAAAACATAAATTCAAAAGGTAACAACTAGAGCCACACCAGTGCAGATCGCCCTTATGTGAGAAGAGGCTTACCGGAGGATTTTGACTATCAAATTATAGAGCGGTCATAACATCTTTGTGTAATGGTTTTGATTCATTTTGGATATACAAGCACCCCACAGCAAGTAGCACCCAGGTCTTGCATACATATACACTCACTGGCCAGTTTATTCACTTTATTAGGTACACCTGTTCAATTGGTAACACAAATTGCTAATCATCCTATCACGTGGCAGCAACTCAATGCATTTAGGCATCTAGACATGGTAAAGACCGCTTGCTGAAGTTCAAATTGAGCCTCAGAATAGCCACAGTAATTACTGATGGGTTATATAGGGTATCACTGGTGATTGGACACTGGCACACCCTATCAGAAAGTTCAACACCCCATATAATCCCTCCCCTTGCAGGGATACCTCCGTTTTGTAGCCAAGCAATATAGTGTATTAGAAGAGGGGCGGGACCTCTGTGTCCCGTGATGTCCTTAGAAAGAAAAGGATTTTACAGGTAAGCTGTTTTAAAAAATCCTATTTTCTTTCTCGAACATCACGGGACACAGAGCCACAGTAAATACTGATGGGATGTCCCAGAGCAATGCTACCTGAGGATGGGGGAACCATGACCAATTAGGGTGCAATCAGACCTGAGGACCCTGTACCGCTGCCTGCAGCACACTACGACCAAAGGCGATATCCTCATGCCTTCTCACATCCACCTGATAAAATATGGTGAATGTATGAACTGAAGGCCAGGTTGTGGCCTTGCAGATCTGAGCCATGGAGGCCTGGTGATGCACTGCCCAAGAAGCACCAATAGCCCTTGTGGAATGTGCCTTGATCTGAAACGGAGGAATCTTCTGTTTCAAACCGTAAGCTTGAATGATCAATTGTTGAATCCATTTAGAAATGGTAGCTTTTGACGCTGCCTGTCCTCTATTGGGACCCTCTGGCAGCACAAACAAAACATCCGTCTTGCGGATCTGAGCAGTTGCCCCTAGATAGGCCTTGACTGCTCTTACTACATCCAATGAATGTAGTGATCTCTCTTCCGGAGAACAGGGATCTGGAAAAAAGGAAGGCAGAACAATGTCTTGGTTTAAATGAAAATCAGAAACCACCTTCGGTAAAAAACTAGGATGTATAGAAGTAACTCTCGACAATCTAAACCTACCCCCACATTCCAACATCTGGCGGTTTCCTTCTTTCCTCCATAACAACACTGACTTCCAACAATACATGTCCGATGCATGGACGGAATACTCCTCCAACAATGCCCCCCACATGCACGACCCTAACCTATTCTGGGACGCCGGTAAAGCCTACCTAAGAGGTCGTATCATCTCCTATGCAACCTCCTTTAAACGCAACACCCTGTCTAAATATAAAGCAGCCAGCTCACGCCTACACCAGGCACAACGAGCACTTTATACCACAGACTCCCCAGCCAACCGATTGGAATGGCAGGCAGCTAAGAGGGACTTCGACACATGGGTAAACACCCTTGAACACACCAAACAGGCCCACTTAGAAGCCTCCTTCCATAAATTTGGAAACAAAGCGGGTAAGCTCTTATCCAGACTATGCAAAGGCCCTTTCCGCCCTACCCACATTACATCACTCCGCGACAGTACAGGCACCCTTCAATCCACTCCACAAGCTATTAACAAAGTTATGCAACAATTTTACTCTACTCTCTACGCCCCAGATCCCATAGATACACAAAAAGCACGCTCTTTTTTAGGAAGAATAAACTTGCCCAAGATTTCCACACTACAACTAGAAACCCTTAATGCCCCCATAACCCCCACCGAAATATCAACAACCATCCGCCACTTGACTCTCTCCAAGGCCCCAGGCCCGGACGGCTTCACTAGCGAATTTTATAAGACCCTTCAACCCCTTCTGGAACCCACCCTCCTCTAAGTATACCGGAATATCTGGTCAGGGGGTTCGTACATACAGTCGGGGAACCAAGCTCTTATAAAATTACTATCAAAAAAGGGCAAAGACCCCCAAGAACCAGGCTCATACAGGCCCATATCACTTCTCAACCTAGACGTGAAAATCCTCTCCAAAATTATAGCCACCAGGCTGGCTGACATTGTCCCTTCCTTAATTCACCCCGCTCAATCAGGCTTCGTAAAAGGTAGAACCGCCACCCTCAATATTCGTAAAGTTATGATGGCCCTAGAACACGCACTCCATCACCCAAACACCAACCACGCCATTATCACATTAAACGCAGAAAAGGCCTTCGATAATGTTAGCTTCGACTGGCTCTCTATGACAATGTCAGAGATGGGATTCTCTGGCCCATTCCATCACCTCATCACTGCCATGTACACAGCCCCATCAGCAAAATTAGTGGTAGCAGGCCTCATGTCAGAAGAATTTCGTCTTCACAAGGGCACCCGCCAAGGATGTCCTCTATCCCCGCTCCTCTTTAACATTGCCCTAGAACCCCTGTCTAGATATTTAACACTAACAGCCCCCTTACATGGCATAAAAATAGGCACACATGATCTACGTACTTCCCTATTTGCGGATGACGTCCTCATATTCTCGGCCAACCCCCCCTCTGATATGATAACCATCAAAAAGGTGTTTGATGAATTTCGCTTGTGCTCCGGCCTACGCATTAACTACAGCAAAAGCAAAATCCTCCCCATAGGCACACACTCTGTACCACAATGGGCCCAACAATCTATTTTCCCGGTCGCGAAATCCCATATCACCTATTTAGGGATAAAAATTGGAAAGCTCCCCTCCTCATTATACCATCTAAATTACCCCCCTCTGCTGTCGAAAATATCTCAAGAATTAAATGCCTGGATGGACCTGCCCCTCTCGCTCTTGGGAAGATGCCACCTAATAAAAATGGTCAGTTTCGCAAGATTACTATACCCACTACAAACTATTCCGCTACTACTTCTTCACAAAGATGTATCTTCGCTCAACTCCTCCTTATCAAAATTCCTATGGCGAAACAAAAGACCACGCATAGCTCTAAAAAAACTACATCTTCCCAGGCGCGAAGGGGGCATCAGTTTACCACACATTAGAATGTATAATATAGCATGCTTGCTTAGAACCAGTATAGACTGGACAACGCAATCCTCCCGCTACTCAAACTTCTCCCTGGAATCGGACATGGCCTATCCTTACTCGCTAGCAGGTCTCCTCCACTGCAGATGGAAGTCAGTCCCCCCCCCTCACCAACATAATCTACTATTGAGAGACACAGTGGTGGCCTGGAGAGAAGCTAGGAAAATACTTAAGATATCCCCTTTCGTGTCATCTCATCTCCCGATTCAAGGAAATCCGGCCTTCCCACAGGGACTAGAACATAAACCTTTCAAAATATGGGAACGGAAAGGCCTAACAAAATTCTCCTCCCTTTGCAACATTCAGACGGGCCGACCACTGCCTTTTACCAACATTGCCGAAACCTTCGCTCTTCCCACTACGCATTCTTTCCACTATGGGCAATGCATCAGCTTCCTAAAGGAGACATGTACACAAGCAGAGAAAAGGTTTCCGACAAACATCATAGACCTAATGATATCAAACAACTCATACAAATCCTCGGACATTTACAAACCCCTCCTACTTAAATCATCTCCACCTCTTTCAACATCATCAATAACAAACTGGACTAAAGACTTCCCGGACTCTAACCTAGTGGAAAAAATCGTGCAAGGCCTCAATTCCGTACAAAAGATTACACCCAATGAAGTATGGAGAGAAATGCAATTGAAAATAGCCCACAGAGCTTATATGCCCTTTTCATCGTCAAAGACGGACACTAGCAAAGCCTTTTGCCCACTATGCCACTTCCGGAAACCTACCTTGGCCCACCGCTTCTGGGACTGCTCATACATCTCAACTTTTTGGGACCAAGTTCTTGCCTACATATTCGAAGTGACCCTATTAAAATTACCCAAAGACCCGCTACTCCTCATATTCGGCTACTGGGACCCACTACTCCTACCCTGGTCAAAATTCGCCAACGGCGACACAAGCCCCTCAGGAAACTTGAAAGTCAACGCCTCACACAAAGGGTGGTCCCTAACCTGTCTCCTAATCGCAAGAAGGACTATCTTAAAACATTGGATATCTCCACCCCTCCCCAACATCGCCCAAGTCAAAAGAGAGCTTCTACATCTACTCATCAAAGACCGCATTAATACGGACTTCAAACAGAAAACCTCCTCAGACCGCTTCCACTCTAAATGGCACACCTTTATGCTCTCATCTCTCTCTCAAGAAGAAATAGCAAATATGAGCCAATCCACCTTCTCCTACCACGACTCCTACCAGCAGCTGCGAAACAAGAAAATCCCCCAATAAGAGGTGACCCCCTGAATCATTCTAAACCATCCCGACCGCGGCATGAGCTACTCAACTCACAAATCCAAGATCACCAACAGGTCCACATGAAACCTAAAGACTACCAGCTACCTTACTCGCAAAATGTTCGTAATATGGTACAATGTCTTTGATCAATCGGATACTATACCCCCACTAACCCCCCACTAACTGTATCTCTCTCATTCTCTCCCCCCCCCCCTCCCACCCCTCCCCTGGTTTGAGTTCCTATCACACCTACAGGTATTTGATTGATATTAAATAAGTTGGTACTCGCAGAAATAGTAATAATTGGATCCGGGCTTCCACCACATTACTCTATTATTTACTAGGTTTGGGATCTGTCTAATCTTATCCATTTTACCATCCCTTTTACACCTAGACTCCTGAAAAATTATTGTCCCACCCTTCCTAGATCAGAGTTAATACCGAAATGTTTCCCATATCTGTGAATGTACAAGTATATCAAAATATCTGTATACATCAAAATATCTGTATACAACACTATATTTTATACCTTTTGTTATATGTTTGAAAAGCGAAATAAAAACTTTTTGAAAAAAAAAAACTAGGATGAGGGCGCAGTACCACTCTATCCTTGTGTATAATCAAATAAGGCTCCTTACAGAAAAGGGCTGCTAATTCTGAAACTCTTCTAGCAGAAGAGATGGCCACCAGAAAAATTAACTTCCTTGTCAACAACACAGCCAGGACCAAGTTCAAGTCCCAGGGGTTTAGGGGCGCCTTAACCGGAGGATTAAGACGCATCACCCCCTGCATAAAGTTTCGGACCAAAGAATGCGGAGCAAGTGCCCGTTGAAATAATACTGATAAAGCCGAGACCTGGCCCTTGATGGTACTCAAGGCCAGCTTCATCTCTAATCCTAATTGTAGAAAATCAAGAATTCTACCTATGACATATTTCCTGGGATGCCAACCCCTGGATTCACACCAGGATATATAAGCTTTCCAGACTCTATGATAAATCATCCTGGAAGCTGGCTTCCTTGCATTAATCAAGGGAGATATGACAGGACCTGAGAGCCCACGACTCTTCAGAACGTGGGTCTCAATAGCCAAACCGTCAAATTTAGCGTTTGTAAGGCAGGATGGAACACTGGACCTTGAGATAACAGGTCTGGGTGTACCGGTAGGGTCCACGGGGAACCCACCGTCATCCTTACTATTTCTGCATACCAAGTCCTTCTGGGCCAAGCGGGGGCCACCAGAAGTACCAACTTCCTTTCCTGCCTGATCCTGTGAAGGAGTCATGGCAGTAGCAGAATAGGCGGGAATGTGTAAATCAGTGAGAACTGATGCCACGGAATCACCAACGCATCCGTGCCGCATGCAAGAGGATCCCTCGTCCTTGCCACAAATCTGTCTAACTTTTTGTTGAATCAGGATGCAAAGAGATCTACATCTGGGACCCCCATTTTTGGCATATGGCCCAAAAGACGTCGGGGTGTAGAGACCATTCCCCTGGGAGTAGCTGCTGGCGACTTAGATATTCCGCCTGCCAGTTCTCTATCCCTGGAATAAAAACTGCCGATATGCATGGCACATGCATCTCTGCCCAGACTAAGATCTGGTTCACCTCCTTTTGAGCAGCTCGGCTCTGGGTGCCTCCCTGATGATTGACATAAGCCACTGCTGTGGCATTGTCGGACTGGATCCTGACCGGGCAGCCCTGTAACCTGAGAGTCCAGGCTTTTAAGGCTAAATATACCGCCCGGATCTCCAGAATGTTGATGGGTAAGGTCCTCTCTGTCTTGGACCATATCCCCTGAACCACAGACTGTTCCAGGACTGCTCCACAACCTGACAGACTGGCATCTGTTGTTACCACCGTCCAGGTAATTGGCAGAAAGGATTTCCCCTTCTGCAGGTTTTCGGGAATGAGCCACCAAATACCCATCTGTCCTGGAAGTCCTCCTGCCAGAGCTCTGAGAACTGTCGCAGTCTTCCCCCCACTCGATCGAGCGGGGGTGCCCCTTCATGAAGAGGTCTTAGTGTTTTGCCTAGTAGACTTCTTCCCCCAGGATTTCTTTTGTTCCTGGGGTTGACTCTTGCTTCTGAACCCAGACGGAGGAGGCCGTCGAGACTGCCTGGAGGCTGAAGCCCCTGGCGCTGGGGAAAGAGTTTGAAGGAGGGACGCTTACTCTTCTTCTTGAGAGGTAAGAGAGTACTTTTCCCACCAGAGATTTTCTTGATATAGTCATCCAAGTCATCTCCAAACAACCTTGCACCACGAAACGGAAACCCAGCCAGCAGCTTCTTACATGGTGCTTCGGCTGACCAATTTTTCAACCATAGGATTCTACGTATATGCACCAACCCCAGTGAAAGACGAGAGGTTTGCATGATAGAATCTCTGATGGCGTCAACCACATAACATAAGGCCGCTGGAAGGTTAGCAAACGCCTGGGCCTGTTGTTCAGGAAAACTTTGATGACCTGTTTAACATGGTCTCCTAAGTATGGACAGACTCTAATCGCTGCTACTGCAGGTTGAGCCACTGAACCTGCTAAGGAGAAAACATCCTTCAAAAGGGATTTCATCTTTTTATCTACAGGATCCCTGAGCATCTGAGCATTGTCTACAGGACAAGTCAGATTATTATTTACGGAGGAAATGGCGGCATCAATGGTATTCCCCACATTTTAATAAACTTTTCTTCCATCGGATAAAGTGTTGAAAACGTTCTCGGCGGAAAAAAACGTTAGTCTGGGTGATCCCACTCAGAATAAATGAGCTTTTCATGTAAATTATGAACATTAAAAGCCTGTGCTGCTTGGGAAGGTTTCAGTGACCCCAAAGCAGAAGAGGGTTCTTTAACTGATTCAGGTACGGGCAACTTAAATGTGGAGCGGACCAATCCAGTAAGGATCTGCACTAAGACTTTCTCCTCTAGGGAAGTCGCAGAGGGTCCCTCTCCACCTGATTCCTCTGAAGAGGAATCATCCGTCCCATCCCGATCCTCTGAAAGGGATACCTCTCCTTTATCCCAGAGCTCCTCTTCCGAGGGTCTTGGGAAACAGAGGAAGGCCTAGTGCGTTTTCTTCCACTGAGTGAAGATGTAATCACGGCCATTAATCTTTCCTCTAAACCATTAATGGCTGAGAAAAAAACCTCCTGTGTAATGTATACAGGGGCTGAAGTACCGGAGGCAGGTGTAGCCCCTGACCCCAACGGCTCTCCCTGGCTAGCCGTCCCTGGCCCCTCAAGGGGGGAGGATGCTGCAGACAGGGGGCCCTCAGACCCTGAACGAGATCCCCTAGTGTCTCTGGTTCTGGGGGTGTTTGAACCTCTTCTACCCATAGTGCAAAGCAACAAGGTGGAGGTATAAAAAAATGAACACTGACTGCTGAGCGATGTAGTCCGGCTAAAAGCCTTGCTACCCACTGCTCAGTCTGGTGTTACCTTAGTAAATGCTGCCTAGGAGAATGCCTGTGTCCCACCTTACATGCGACCGTCAGCTCTGTGTCCCTCCAAAGGCTGTGTGCACCTGTACAGAGTGCTTTAATAGCCTGCAGCTGGCCTGAGTGGGAGTCTAAGCACCTGTGCTGACGTCCTGCCCCCCCCTCTACCGCCCTCTCCCCCCTCGAATTTCAAAAAAACGAGCGCTTCCCGCGCTAGACGACCCTCCGGAAATAGCATGGAGGAAGGCTGGGGGAGGGGGAGGAGGGAGAGAGGCTGGTGGTGAAAGCCTGAAAACGGCAATGGCGGCAACAGCAGCGGAGGCGGCGGTGCCCGAGCGGTATAACCGCTTTCTACACCCCTGTGGCCTCCCCCTAGCCTGGGGGGAACATCAAACATAAGAAATCCCCCCATCCATCCTACCTTGAGGCCCGGAGACGCTGTGAAGCATGAACACTGAGACCGACATCAGCATGACAAGGTTTTTGCTCTTGGTAGCCCCCGGTGGTCACAATAGGCATAGCATGCATTTACCTTAAAGGAGAAAACCTACTAGAATTAGAAAATTCTGTGGAATCTCCTCTTACCTTATCCAGCCGCAGGGTTCAGTTTACACAGACCCAATCTTCACCTCTCACTCCGTTTGAAAAAAACTGTCAGAGACTGGGGCCCCCTACGAATAGTTGGATCCTGCAGTTCTGGACCTGTAAAGCACCCCACTAGAAATTAGGCTAGAAAACCATTTTCTAATATGCGGGGTCCAGCTCTCTAGAGTTACAGGTAAAACCTTGTTTCTTCGGACACGAGGCCCGGGTACCATCCAATTCGGCCACGAAAGGACACTTTGAATGGATCCGGTCTGTCTGGCTTGTCCCAGTATAGGATATAGGATATTCCTCTTTGGAGCTCAGCACAGCACATCTTTACACGTCCATCACCTAAGACACTGGCGTAAAAACTGAGGTATCCCTGCAAGGGGAGGGATTATATAGGGGGTTGAACTTTCTGATAGGTTGTGCCAGTGTCCAATCACCAGTGATACCCTATATAACCCATCAGTAATTACTGTGGCTCTGTTTCCCATGATGTTCGAGAAAGAAAGGGGATTTAAGTGACTTTGAATGTGGCATGATTGTTGGTGCTAGACAGACTGGTCTGAGTATTTCAAAAACTGCTGTTCTACTGAGATTTTTACGCACAACCATCTCTAGGATTTACAGAGAATGCAAATATCCAGTGAATGGCAATAGTGTGGACGAAAATGCCTTTTTGTTGTCAGAGGTCAGAGGAGAATGGGCAGACTGGTTTGAGATGATAGAAAGGCGACAGTAACTCGAATGACCACTCGTTACAGCCAAGGTTTGCAGAATACCATCTCTGGTCTGGTCTGATGAGTCTCAATTTCAGCTACGACATTCAGATCAGTGTCAGGGTTTGGTGTAAATAACATGAAAGCATGGATCCATCCTGCTTTGTATCAACAATTCAGGTTGGGGTGTAATTGTGTGGGGGATATTGTCTTGGCACACTTTGGCCCCTTATTACCAATTGAGCATAATTTAAATGCCTCAGCCTACCTGAGCATTGTTACTGACCATGTCATCCCTTTATGACTACAGTGTACTCCTCTTCTGATGATTATTCTAGCAGGATTATACACCATGTCACAAAGCGTAAATCATCTCACCATTGGTTTCTTGAATGTGACAATGAGGTTACTGTACTCCAATGGCCTCCACAGTCACCAGATCTCAATCCAATAGAGCACCTTTGGAATGTGGTGGAAAGGGAGATTTGCTTAATGGATGCCCAGCCGACAAATCTGCAGCAACTGGGTGATGCTATCATGTCAATATGGACCTTAAATCTCTGAGGAATATTTCCAACACCTTGTTGAATCTATGCCACAAATAATTAAGGCAATTCTGAGGGCCGAAAGGGTGTCCAACCCGGTACTAGCAAGGTGTACCTAATAAAGTGGCCGGTGAGTGTACTGTATATGGATATTGATATATTTCACAATTGAATATCACTTTTTATGCGCTGCACTTAGTTATAAATTGTCCCATTAGAATGGCCCCTTACATGAAATGTCCTCATCAGAGTCCCCCTTACATTAATTGTTCCCATCAGAATGCCTCATAGATCAGTAAATGCACTCTTAAAGACTCTTAGGATGCACAACTAAAGACTGGGGGAGGCAGAGCCCACCCAAGCACCCCCCTAGATCTGGGCCTAGTATGTCCCCATTTCATGCATGGTTACCACTACCACTTACAGTGAAATTTGCACCCCCTATAATGTAAAGAGATAGAGGGACTGCAGCTTTTTTATTATAATACTGTCCACCTTGAAATCTGAGCACATGCATGGTAGCTTACATTTTAAGTGTATACAGTATATGTATGAGCTTAGTTGTATCTGTCTATTGATTTTCCTATAGACAAGCTCTTTGGCACTTAGTATGCTATGATTGAAAGCTATTTTCCATGGAGTTTTCTTAGCCATTTTTTTTTTTACAAGGCAGGTCACCAGGCCTTATATCTACCCCCTATTAGTTTGGCCTAGAGACTGACAGAATGCATAGCCAATTTGTACACACATACAAGGGCCAATTTAGACATGAACCAATTAACCCACCGGCATGTTTTTAGAGTATGGGAGGAAACCTGAGTACCCAGAGAAAACCCACAGGAAGAACATGCAAGAGTTTGCTTTAAAGTTTTCTTAAAAAAAAACTAGTGATGTATTTAGTTGACACAAAGGGGCTACATTTTCTTTACTAGAGTTTCTCTTTAAAGAAAGCAAACACAGCTTCTGGTCTTCTATTCATTTATCGTTAGTCAAATTTTACATTTTTTTTTTATTCTTTCCAAAATATTTATGCATTTGACTATTGAACCGCTTTAAAACTCACAGTTTTGTTATCCATTCATCACAATAATAAAATATAGATTTTTCCACCTGTGATCATATATATTTACAATGCTCTAAAATTATTTGTATGTTCAATTATTTTTGGTTCTCCCTTTCTATTAGCCCCATGTCTGTTGATGAGTGATTTATGGGGAGATATCAGGAAGATTGATTTGCGCATGTTGAGGTATGCCTGTATTTCCTGTCCTACACAGACAGCTTTTTATAGGAAAGATTAGGCTTCAGCAGCAGATGCCTCTTTATGAACCCATTTGTAATATATGACAGGACCAGGTGGCTTGCCCAGTCAGACATTTCCTGCTCACTCCAGCTCAACACTCTCTATTAATTTATTTAAAAAAAAATATATATATATCTATATATATATATCTCTATATATATCTCCCTCTCTCTCTCTATATATATATATAGAGAGAGAGAGAGAGATATATATATAGATATATCTATATATATATATCTATATCTATCTATCTCTATCTCTATCTCTCTCTCTCTCTCTCTCTCTCTCTCTCTCTCTCTCTCTCTCTCTCTCTCTCTCTCTCTCTCTCTCTCTCTCTCTATATATATATATATATATATATATATATATATATATATATATATATATATATACTGTATACAGTATATATAAAAAAATATGTGTATATATATATATATATATATATATATATATATATATATATATACTGTCTAAATTCATGTAGCACTAACTCTCGGTGGAGCTGCTGGTTTAAAGTGGGCTGTTACCTTCGCTCTCGATACCTCTTATTGCACCGGGTCTAGGGTCCCGTTGAGTTTACCTCTGGACGATGTAAGCACCAAACACTTGAGTATATTTTCCAATGCTTTAATGAACAAGTAATAAAGGAAGTAGCAGGAAAGAGGCAGAAGGAAAGTTGCAGGGAAGCTCAAATACCTTTCCTTATATACTTTAGAACATTCTTTGGAATTGATCACTTGTAGTTGAATGCACTCCCCTTGTGCGATTCAATCTTTGCCCGCCTGGATAGGCCTCTCTCACTTGCCTAGCAGCCAGTACGTAGCACGAACAAAAGTCTCTGCCACAGACTTGTTTGGAATAAAACCCGTACGATTCTCTGCCACCGGATGTATTGGTTTGCGATGAATGTCAGACACAGTACTTGAACCTTTAAGCCAACCCGGCAGTACTATGCAGTAAGATTACTTCAGGATACGTCCTCCAACTGAGTCACCAGGCCCCTCTCCAGACCAGCACTCTGCATTATCCTTCCATGATGGGTCCTCCCCTGGGATCTTCTCGGTTGTCCAGCTTCTTCACTCAGGATAGACAGCTCAGGACCATTCCTCTGTTGCTGTGGTAGGCCCCAGACAAGCTTCTGGGCCCACCCACACGCCAAAGCGACATGGGCCTCCGGAATGGAGGACCATGAGGTGGTACTCTTAACGCATACCTGTCGGCCAGGAGGGCCAGCAGGCGGCTGAAAACGAACCCCTAAACATGGCGTCTGTCCCATAAATACCCTCTCCCAGAATGCAACTCGGAGGACCACCTCCACCGAGTTGTATCCGGGACAGAGGAGCACTCATACGCTTCAACACGTTGCCTTTCCAACACCAGCCCATGGTGACAACGACACCCACCGGCACAGTGTGGAACTACCCGCAACTCAGCCAAGCTGGAACAGAGGCTAATCTAGCTTCACTTAACAAGTAACCCACAAAATTTACCTATCAGCGGTAGATTAAAAATCTACCAGCGCTACATATATGTATATATATATATATATATATATATATATATATATATATATATATATATATATATATATATATATATTATATATATATATATACACTGTATATACACTATATTGTCAAAAGTATTGGGACACCTGTCTTTACAGGCACATGAACTTTAACCACTTAAGGACCAGAAGGATTTGCCCCCTTAATGACCAGGCCATTTTTTGCGATACGGCACTGCATAGTTTTAACTGACAATCGCACGGTCGTGTGACGCTGTACCCAAACACAATTTATGGCCTTTCTTTTCCCCCACAAATGGAGCTTTCTTTTGGTGGTATTTGATCACCTCTGCGGTTTTTATTTTTTACGTTATAAACAATAAAAAAACGTAAAATTTTGAAAAAACAAAAACAAAATTTTTTACTTTTTGCTATAATAAATATCCAAAAAAAAACAAAAAAAAAAAACAAAAAACAAATTCTTCCTCAGTTCAGGCCGATATGTATTCTTCTACATATTTTTGGTAAAAAAATCGCAATAAGCGTATATTGATTCCTGTGGGTGCCACTACACATAAAAATGAACTACAAGCAAACACTAAGACTAAACAATTAAATGCACAGATGAAATACATATAAGAACTGTTTTACCTACCAAAGGATGTGGCATAACTGCATAAATTAGTGCTTTTTATTTGCTCGGATTTCAGCTTTAGATAAGGTTTGATTGGATACATTAGCAAGCTGACAGCCAATAGAGCAAATGCAAAAGGGGCACTAGATGTCCTGAGGTCCTAAGATGTCCTGGAGCTGGCTTTACACCTGTGCAGTTCCGTTTTCATATGTTTTGTCATGCACTTATCAATACATGTCTTCATTAGGGATGAGCTTCGAGTTCGGGTCAAACTCATGTTCGACTTGAACATTGGCTGTTCGCAAGTTCACCGAACAGCGAACAATTTGGGGTGTTCGCGGCAAATTCGAATGCCGCGGAACACCCATTAAAAGTCTATGGGAGAAATCAAAAGTGCTAATTTTAAAGGCTTATATGCAAGTTATTGTCATAAAAAGTGTTTGGGGACCTGGGTCCTGCCCCAGGGGACATGGATCAATGCAAAAAAAAGTTTTAAAAACGGCCGTTTTTTCAGGAGCAGTGATTTTAATAATGCTTAAAGTCAAACAATAAAAGTGTAATATCCCTTTAAATTTTGTACCTGGGCGGTGTCTATAGTATGCCTCTAAAGGGGCGCATGTTTCCTGTGTTTAGAACAGTCTGACAGCAAAATGACATTTCGAAGGATAAAAAGCCATTTAAAACTACCCGCGGCTATTGCATTGCCGACAATACACATAGAAGTTCATTGATAAAAACGGCATGGGAAATCCCCACAGGGCAACCCCGAACCAAAATTAAAAAAAAAAAATGACGTGGGAGACCCCCTAAATTCCATACCAGGCCCTTCAGGTCTGGTATGGATATTAAGGGGAACCCCGGCCAAATTTTTTTTAAAAAATGACGTGGGGTTTCCCCTAAATTCCATACCAGACCCTTCAGGTCTGGTATGGATTTTAAGGGGAGCCCCGCGCCAAAAAAAAAAAATGGTGTGGGGTCCCCCCAGAAATCCATACCAGACCCTTATCCGAGCACGCAACCTGGCAGGCCGCAGGAAAAGAGGGGGGGACTAGAGTGTGCCCCCCCCTCCTGAACCGTACCAGGCCACATGCCCTCAACATTGGGAGGGTGCTTTGGGGTAGCCCCCCAAAACACCTTGTCCCCATGTTGATGAGGACAAGGGCCTCATCCCCACAACCCTGGCCGGTGGTTGTGGGGGTCTGCGGGCAGGGGGCTTATCGGAATCTGGGAGCCCCCTTTAACAAGGGGACCCCCAGATCCCGCCCCCCCGTGTGAAATGGTAAGGGGGTACTTACCCCTACCATTTCACTAAAAAACTGTCAAAAATGTTAAAAATGATGAGACAGTTTTTGACAATTCCTTTATTTAAATGCTTCTTCTTTCTTCCTTCATCTTCTTCTGGTTCTTCTGGCTCTTCTGGTTCTTCCTCCGGCGTTCTCGTCCAGCATCTCCTCCGCGGCGTCTTTTATCTTCTTCTCCTCGGGCCGCTCCGCACCCATGGCATGAGGGGAGGCTCCCGCTCTTCTCTTCATCTTCTTCTTCATCCTCTTCTCTTCTTTCTTCTTCTCTTCTTCATTTTCTTCTCCGGGCCGCTCCACGTCCATGCTGGCATGGAGGGAGCTCCCGCTGTGTGACGGCGTCTCTTTGTCTGACGGCTCTTAAATAACGGGGGCGGGGACACCCGGTGACCCCGCCCCCCTCTGACGCACCTGGGAATGCCACAGGGAAGTCCCGTCATGTCCCGTGTGTCAGAGGGGGCGGGGTCACCGGGTGGCCCCACCCCCCGTTATTTAAGAGCCGTCAGACGAAGAGACGCCGTCACACAGCGGGAGCCTCCCTCCATGCCAGCATGGACGCGGAGCGGCCCGGAGAAGAAAATGAAAAAGAGAAGAAGAAAGAAGAGAAGAGGATGAAGAAGAAGATGAAGAGAAAAGCGGGAGCCTCCCCTCATGCCAAGGGTGCGGAGCGGCCCGAGGAGAAGAAGATAGAAGACGCCGCGGAGGAGATGCTGGATGAGAACGCCGGAGGAAGAACCAGAAGAGCCAGAAGAACCATTAGAAGATGAAGGAAGAAAGAAGAAGCATTTAAATAAAGGAATTGTCAAACACTGTCTCTTGTCATTTTTAACATTTTTGACAGTTTTTTAGTGAAATGGTAGGGGTAAGTACCCCCTTACCATTTCACACAAGGGGGGGGGGCCGGGATCTGGGGCTCCCCTTGTTAAAGGGGGCTTCCAGATTCCGATAAGCCCCCTGTCCGCAGACCCCCACAACCACCGGCCAGGGTTGTGGGGATGAGGCCCTTGTCCTCATCAACATGGGGACAAGGTGCTTTGGGGGGCTACCCCAAAGCACCCTCCCAATGTTGAGGGCATGTGGCCTAATATGGTTCAGGAGGGGGGGGCGCACTCTCATCCCCCCTCTTTTCCTGCGGCCTGCCAGGTTGCGTGCTCGGATAAGGGTCTGGTATGGATTTTGGGGGGGACCTCACGCCGTTTTTTTTTTTTTTTGGCGCGGGGTTCCCCTTAAAATCCATACCAGACCTGAAGGGTCTGGTATGAAATTTAGGGGGAACCCCACGTCATTTTTTTTTTTAAATTTTGGCCGGGGTTCTCCTTAATATCCATACCAGACCTAAAGGGCCTTGTATGGAATTTAGGGGGACTCCCACATCATTTTTTTTTTAAATTTTGGTTCGGGGTTTCCCTGTGGGGAATTCCCATGCTGTTTTTATCAATGAACTTCTATGTGTATTGTCGGCAATGCAATAGCCGCGGGTAGTTTTAAATGTTTTTTCCTTCGAAATGTCATTTTGCTGTCAGATTGTTCTAACCACAGGAAACATGCGCCCCTTTACAGGCATACTATAGACACCCCCCAGGTACGAAATTTAAAGGGATATTACACTTTTATTGTTTGGCTTTAAGCATTATTAAAATCACTGCTCCTGAAAAAACGGCCGTTTTTAAAACTTTTTTTGCATTGATCCATGTCCCCTGGGGCAGGACCCGGGTCCCCAAACACTTTTTATGACAATAATTTGCATATAAGCCTTTAAAATTAGCACTTTTGATTATTCATGTTCGTGTCCCATAGACTTTAACGCTGTTCGCGTGTTCGAGCGAACTTTTTTCCTGTTCGCATGTTCTGGTGCGAACCGCACAGGGGGATGTTCGGCTCATCCCTAGTCTTCATTAATTTACACGCATTTTCCTTGAGCATTCTTTTAAATTATGTGCTCATAATTTAAGGGCGGTGCGAGAAGAGCCTATCAGTTTCCAAATTTAGCTAGGCCAAGAGCACATGGCCTTGTACCAGAAGTGGGTCTCTGTGACCATGCGTTTGCAGTGCATTAAAACACATGTGTTGTTTGTCTTCATGTTCTCCAGTTAACTTCTGTGCGCTACCTCTATGGACATAGTTACTTAAGTGGGGTACACACTTTAAGAAAGTTGGGCGATCGATCTCCCAGTTTTCCTCAATGTTTCATAGCAAGTCGGAACCGAGGATAAAAATAATGTACGAAATTCTCGTTCGACAAAGGCTTTTTATTGTTATTTGTTGTTTCTGATCATGCTCAGTATATGTCTTGTACGAAAATCATACGAAAATGGTACACATTGAGGCGTGGCCTGACCTCGGGAGAAGATGGCAGCTTAATTCACTTGCTCCCGCTGACAGAGAGGTGAATCTGACTACAACGGAGGTTTTTTCCCGTCTGATCACCTGGAAAACATGGGGACCTCTTCACGCAGCTCCTCCACGTCCAGATCCAGGTCCCCCCGAGACCTGACTGGTAGGATTAGCCAGAATATTCCAGAAATGTTCCGGACCCACTCTGGCAACATGGCGCCCACACGAGGCTCGCCTCAGACAGCAGGCCCTGAGGCGGGGGCCATCTCATCTTCAAATGCGGGAGCGGTAATTCTTACTCCGCACTCGCAACCCAGTCTCCAGGATCTTCATTCCGTGGCAATGGACATAAAAAAAACCCTTACGGCGGCTCTAACAGCCGCAATCACGAACCTTAAAATCGACATACAAGCCATCGTGGGCAGGGTCCAAGAAGTGGAGAAGACGACTACTACTCATTCCACTGTACTCCGCCGTACGTGTCAGGTTCTAGACACACACACCTTACAGCTACGGGACCTGAACCGACACGTGGAAGATTTGGACAACCGCGGCAGGCGCCACAATCTACGAGTGCGAGGCCTGCCGGAATCAATTGAGGCAGATAGGCTAATGGCTGAAGTGACCTGCTTCTTCAACAACCTCCTGGATAAACCCCCCACTACACCTATAGGTATGGAACGCATCCATCGTGGCCTACGCCCACGGGGGAGAGATGCGGACACGCCTAGGGATGTGATTTGCCATATCATTGATTACCAACTGAAAGAGGAGCTTTTGCGGAAGGCCCGAATCACCACAAAGCTGACACATAATGGCGCTGAAATTCGCCTTTTCCAGGACCTTTCAACAATAACACTGCAACGTCGCAGAGAACTGCGCCCCCTGTTGGATGTGCTCCGGACCAAGGGAATTCCATACAGGTGGAAGTTTCCCTTCTGCCTGTCAGCCTCGTCGCAGGGACGATCCGCACTACTCAGAGTGCCGGAGGATCTACGCTATTTCTGCGATACCCTGGACATACCGTTCACGGAGGTCCCCGAGTGGTACGCGGAATTTCGTCCTCCGGCTCCCAGAAAGACCCCGCCTGAACTTGAGCCAATGGAAACTCAACAGCACCGCTACAGGAGGCAACGCTCCCCTTCGGAAACCAGAAGCCGTCTACAAGCTCCAGGCACCGAGAGCGGCTCCAGCCCGCTGACCACCCCGCAAACCAGGAGAGCTCGTCGGGACCGCTACTGAACAACAACAGCTCCAGCACTACTGGACAAAACTTTCTCCTTACTACCCTTCGTTTAATTGGATTCCTCAGGCAAGTTTCATGATCTTCCCTAAGTTAGAACAGGCTACGTCTGCCATACAGATCTTCCACTAGCTGCCCCTGTGTTTTAGGTTTGTGAGACTGTCGCTTCCCCTCTACACAGGACATCAAGAAGAGAAAGGTATGCGCGATACAACATTAAGCGCTATGAACACTTGAAAACAAAAGCTACGGTCCGAAAACTTTCTTCATCAAGAGCGGCGATACTCACGTTGATAAGGTCTGTCACCTATGCTTAAACTACTCTGACTGTCTTTGATGAACTTGATCTAGCTATCCCCGTATCCTTTCTCGATCTGCGATTATACCCACCTATATACCCACCTCGTTTTACTTTGGGGGGAGGACACGATCACAATATATTACCTTTAGAGTTTATTATTACTTTCTTGATGCTCCTAAAACTTTTATTTAGCCTCAGTTTACCGTGCACCATATAATTTTGTTTTTCCTTTCTCAATGCTATCTCTGCTTTAACCATGGCGGTGCGATGACGGAGGGTGTAGTGATCCATGGGATTGCACAGATCTGCCATGAACGTTAAGTAACCACACATAGGTGAATGGTAGCTGACAATCCAAACAAACATGCCCGCTTATGGCGTTACGAATAAGGCCCAATTCTATGCGGCTATTGCCCAACACATAGCTCTTTTTTAACGAGATTACCTATCACACTGACCCACTTATCTCATTTACCGATCAGGTTACCACTTTCCATGCTTAACAATAAGGGAGGTTTACCCCCATGCATCAATATCCTCAATGTACCTATCATTTAAAGTACTATGTAAAGTAATTTCAGTATACATGTTTAATTGCTAGAGAATTACCACTGCAACACAGGTTAACTGCAGACACTCTCATATTGTCAATAGGGATGAGCTTCGTGTTCGAGTCGAACCCATGTTCGACTCGAACATCGGCTGTTCGACCGTCCGTCGAATTGCGAACGATATGGGCCGTTCGCGCCAAATTCGTGTGGCGCGTCACGGCCCATAATTCACTGCGGCATCGCAGTGCATTGCTGGCTGATGATTGGCCAAGCATGCACTATGACCCGCATGCTTGGCCAATCACAGCGCCGTCAGTAGAGAGAGCTGTAATTGGCCAAAGCCAGGGTGGCTTTGGCCAATTATGGCTCAGGGGATTTAGTACACACCCCACACTATATAAGGCCGCCTGCACGGCGGCCCTGTGTAGTGTGTGTTCCGGTGTGCTGAGAGATAGAGAGAGAGAGAGACAGTGTCATTTGATTTGAGTTAGATAGATTAGGCAGAACAGTCAGTCAGTTAGCTGCACTTACAGTGTATTGTGTATATATATGCATCCCAGGTGTTGCATATATATATATACACTGTATTCAGTTTAGCTAGATCCGTTCCTGTTATCTTCTATCTAGACTATTTAGTGCAGTGTGTCCTGCTCACAGTGTTCAGCTAGATCCGTTCCTGCTATTTACATTCAGTGCAGTGCGTCCTGCTCACAGTGTTCAGCTAGATCCGTTCCTGCTATTTACATTCAGTGCAGTGCGTCCTGCTCACAGTGTTCAGCTAGATCCGTTCCTGCTATTTACATTCAGTGCAGTGCGTCCTGCTCACAGTGTTCAGCTAGATCCGTTCCTGCTATTTACATTCAGTGCAGTGCGTCCTGCTCACAGTGTTCAGCTAGATCCGTTCCTGGTATTTACATTTAGTGCAGTGCGTCCTGCTCACAGTGTTCAGCTAGATCCGTTCCTGCTATTTACATTCAGTGCAGTGCGTCCTGCTCACAGTGTTCAGCTAGATCCGTTCCTGCTATATACATTTAGTGCAGTACGTCCTGCTCACAGTGTTCAGCTAGATCCGTTCCTGCTATTTACATTCAGTGCAGTGCGTCCTGCTCACAGTGTTCAGCTAGATCCGTTCCTGCTATTTACATTCAGTGCAGTGCGTCCTGCTCACAGTGTTCAGCTAGATCCGTTCCTGCTATTTACATTCAGTGCAGTGCGTCCTGCTCACAGTGTTCAGCTAGATCCGTTCCTGGTATTTACATTTAGTGCAGTGCGTCCTGCTCACAGTGTTCAGCTAGATCCGTTCCTGCTATTTACATTCAGTGCAGTGCGTCCTGCTCACAGTGTTCAGCTAGATCCGTTCCTGCTATATACATTTAGTGCAGTACGTCCTGCTCACAGTGTTCAGCTAGATCCGTTCCTGCTATTTACATTCAGTGCAGTGCGTCCTGCTCACAGTGTTCAGCTAGATCCGTTCCTGCTATTTACATTCAGTGCAGTGCGTCCTGCTCACAGTGTTCAGCTAGATCCGTTCCTGCTATTTACATTCAGTGCAGTGCGTCCTGCTCACAGTGTTCAGCTAGATCCGTTCCTGCTATTTACATTCAGTGCAGTGCGTCCTGCTCACAGTGTTCAGCTAGATCCGTTCCTGGTATTTACATTTAGTGCAGTGCGTCCTGCTCACAGTGTTCAGCTAGATCCGTTCCTGTTATCTTCCTACTGACAGGCAGGCTTGTCTGGTTACAGTATATAAAGCTACCTGAAGAAAATTACAGGTGTTCTTTTTGATCCTATTAGTACCACGGTCAGGCAGCTAGACTATTTACATTTAGTACAGTGTGTCCTGCTCACAGTGTTCAGCTAGATCCGTTCCTGTTATCTTCCTACTGACAGGCAGGCTTGTCTGGTTACAGTATATAAAGCTACCTGAAGAAAATTACAGGTGTTCTTTTTGATCCTATTAGTACCACGGTCAGGCAGCTAGACTATTTACATTTAGTACAGTGTGTCCTGCTCACAGTGTTCAGCTAGATCCGTTCCTGTTATCTTCCTACTGACAGGCAGGCTTGTCTGGTTACAGTATATAAAGCTACCTGAAGAAAATTACAGGTGTTCTTTTTGATCCTATTAGTACCACGGTCAGGCAGCTAGACTATTTACATTTAGTACAGTGCGTCCTGCTCACAGTGTTCAGCTAGATCCGTTCCTGCTATATACATTTAGTGCAGTACGTCCTGCTCACAGTGTTCAGCTAGATCCGTTCCTGTTATCTTCCTACTGACAGGCAGGCTTGTCTGGTTACAGTATATAAAGCTACCTGAAGAAAATTACAGGTGTTCTATCCCAGCTTAGTGCAGCTACAGGCCATTAGTATGTCTGGAAGGCCAAGAAGGAGAGGCAGACAGTCACAAGCCAATAAGAGAGGGCAAGCAGGCTCTGTGTCTAGTGCTGGTCGTGGAGACGGTGCATCCTCATCAGCACGTGGCCATGGGACACGCTTGGCCTTTTTTTCGGCAGCTGGCCGTGTTGAGCCGCAACATGCGGAAGACTTGGTCGAGTGGATGACCAAGCCGTCCTCATCCTCCTCATCCTCTCTCACCCATGCCCAGGGTGCTTTGTCTGGCAAAGCAGCGGCCTCTTCCCTCAGCTCAATGTCATCAGTGACTCCTTCCCTAGCTCCACCATGTCCTCATGAGGATTCCCTCGAACTGTTTGACCACAGTGTTGGGTACATGCTCCAGGAGGATGCCCAGCGTTTGGAAGGCTCTGATGATGATACTGAGCTCAATGAAGGCAGTAACATGAGCACGGACAGAGGGGGTGCCCAAGAAGGACAGCAATCTGGCAGTCATGCTCCCCCTGCTGCAGCATACTGCCAGGTTTGCTCCAGTGATGAGGAGGGAGGGGATGATGAGGTCACTGACTCAACGTGGGTGCCTGATAGGAGAGAGGAGGAGGAGGAGGAGGAGGAGGAGGAGGAGGTGGCACATCACCAACTAGGCAGGATGCCCTCCAGGGGCCAGCCTAAGGGCAGCACATTGACTGCATCACACCCCAAAGCTCCACATGTGCAGGGCGCTGCAGTCTCTGCGCGTTATTCAAAAAGTTCTTTGGTGTGGGCCTTTTTTGAGACGAGTGCATCAGATCGCACCGCTGCTATTTGCAACATATGTCTCAAGCGTATCTCGCGTGGCCAAAACATCTCCCGCTTGGGTACCACATGCTTGACCAGACATATGTTGACCTGCCATGCAGTTCGTTGGCAAGCGTATCTGAAAGACCCACACCAAAGAACAAAGAGGATCTCTCCTTGCTCCTCATCAGCTGAGATTTCCAACCCCACTAGACCTTCAGTCCTCTCTGAGACCTGCAGTGAGAGGAATGAAGGTGTAGAATTAGGTGTGTCACAGCCAAGTACTTGTGGGCAATCTGCTTTTGGTACACCGACGTCAGATTGTACCAGGCAAATTTCCCTGCCCCAGCTGCTGCACCGCCGAAAGAAGTTTGCTCCCAGCCATCCACATGCCCAGCGGTTGAATGCTAGCTTGGCAAAATTGCTAGCACTTCAACTGCTGCCTTTTCAGTTGGTAGACTCTGCCCCCTTCCGTGAGTTTGTGGAATGTGCGGTTCCTCAGTGGCAGGTACCCAAACGCCACTTTTTCTCACGGAAGGCGATTCCGGCTCTCTACCGGCATGTGGAAGGCAATGTCCATGCCTCGCTGGACAGGGCGGTCAGCGGTAAGGTGCATATTACCGCTGACTCATGGTCCAGCAGGCATGGACAGGGACGTTACTTAAGTTTCACGGCGCATTGGGTGACTCTGCTGGCAGCTGGGAAGAATGCAGGACAAGGTGCAGTAGTGTTGGAGGTTGTTCCGCCACCACGCCTCCAAAATGCTGATTGTGACACACCTCTCTCCTCCACCCCCTCCTCTTCTTCTTCCTCCATGGCCTCTTCCTCGGAACCAGCGGTGCTCCGTAGGCGTTCAAGGGGCTACGCAAGTACGCAGGCCAAAAGATGCCATGCGGTGCTTGAGCTGGTGTGCTTGGGGGACAGGAGCCACACTGGGGCAGAGGTTTTGTCAGCTCTGCAGGGGCAGGTTCAGAGGTGGTTGACGCCACGCCAACTTAAGGCAGGAATGGTGGTTTGCGACAATGGCACCAACCTCCTCTCTGCCCTCCGACAGGGACAACTGACCCATGTGCCCTGTTTGGCTCACGTCCTTAACTTGGTGGTGCAGTGGTTCTTGGGCAGGTACCCGGGCTTACAGGATGTCCTGAGGCAGGCCAGGAAAGTCTCTGTGCATTTCCGCCGGTCATATAATGCCAGTGCTCGGCTGACGGACCTCCAAAAGGAGTTTAACCTGCCCAAGAACCGCCTAATCTGTGACATGCCCACCAGGTGGAACTCGACGTTGGCCATGCTGCAGCGGCTGCACACGCAGCAGAGGGCCATCAATGAGTACCTGTGCGACTATGGCACCAGGACAGGGTCAGGGGACCTTGGTTTTTTTTCCCCACGCCAGTGGGCCATGATCAGGGATGCATGCACTGTCCTGTCACCATTCGAGGAGGCCACGAGGATGGTGAGCACTGACAGTGCATGCATCAGTGACACTGTCCCCCTTGTCCACCTGTTGGAGCACACGCTGCGTGGAATAATGGACAGGGCACTTGAGGCAGAACAGAGGCAGGAAGAGGAGGACTTCCTTAGCTCTCAAGGCCCCCTTTATCCAGACAGTGTTCCTGCGTGCCCGCCGATCACACAGGAAGAGGACGAGGAGGAGGAGGAGGAGGAGGAGGAAGATTGTGTCAGTATGGAGGTGGAGCCTGGCACTCAGCATCAGCAGTCTTTAAGGGATCAGTCCCAAGGAACACATGGACTTGTACGTGGCTGGGAGGAGGTGGCTGCGGACGTTGTTGTCCTTAGTGACCCAGAGGACTCCGGACCGAATGCCTCAGCAAACCTACGCTGCATGGCCTCCCTGATCCTGCAAAGCCTGCGTAAGGATCCTCGTATTCGTGGTATCAAGGAGAAGGACCAATACTGGCTGGCAACCCTCCTTGATCCACGTTACAAGGGTAAGGTTGCGGACCTTATCTTGCCATCGCAGAGGGAGCAGAGGATGAAACATCTTCGGGAGGCCTTGCAGAAAGGTCTGTGCAACGCGTTCCCAGAGACTGGGAGGTTACAAACTCCTGTTTCTGGACAACGTGTTGCTGAGGCTTCGGTCAGTCAAAGAAGGAGCGGTGGAGAAGGTGGCCGTCTGACCGATGCGTTCAGACAATTTTTTGGTCCGCAGCCCCAAGGTATGATCGGTTCCAGCAACCATCGCCAGCGTCTGTTTTACATGGTGCAGGAATACCTAGGGGCAAGATCAGACTTGGACACCTTTCCCACCGAAAATCCTCTGGGTTACTGGGTCTTGAGGATGGATCACTGGCCAGAGCTTGCACAGTATGCAATTGAGCTACTGGCCTGTCCTGCATCCAGCGTTCTTTCGGAACGTACATTCAGTGCTGCTGGAGGCGTGGTAACCGATCACAGGGTGCGTCTGTCCACTGACTCGGTCGATCGGCTGACCTTCATAAAAATGAATCAGTCTTGGATCACCACCAGCTACCAAGCACCTGATGCTGATGTAACTGAATAATTTTTTTCAGATCCCTTCAAAGACTGCCTATGCTGATGCTGAGTGATTATCCCTGAGTAATTATCCTCTTCCTCCTCAATCATCACGCTGATAGCTTGTAAGAACATTTTTGGTTCTGGGCGCCACCACCAGTGCCTAAGGCACAATTTTTCAGCCCCTGTATAACAGGGGCGTGTAATTACAATTTTTGATGTAATACTTTGCAGCACGGCTCGTTCCTGCATTCCAACTAGAGTGTCTGTGAGGGGTTGCAGTGTTGTGGCACCAGCACCAGTGCCTAAGGCCCAATTTTTCTGCCCCTGTCTAACAGGGGCGTGAAATTACAATTTTTGATGCAATACTTTGCAGCAGGGCTCGTTCCTGCGTTCCAACTAGAGTGTCTGTGAGGGGTTGCAGTGTTGTGGCACCAGCACCAGTGCCTAAGGCCCAATTTTTCTGCCCCTGTCTAACAGGGGCGTGAAATTACAATTTTTGATGCAATACTTTGCAGCAGGGCTCGTTCCTGCGTTCCAACTAGAGTGTCTGTGAGGGGTTGCAGTGTTGTGGCACCAGCACCAGTGCCTAAGGCCCAATTTTTCTGCCCCTGTCTAACAGGGGCGTGAAATTACAATTTTTGATGCAATACTTTGCAGCAGGGCTCGTTCCTGCATTCCAACTAGAGTGTCTGTGAGGGGTTGCAGTGTTGTGGCACCAGCACCAGTGCCTAAGGCCCAATTTTTCTGCCCCTGTCTAACAGGGGCGTGTAATTACAATTTTTGATGCAATACTTTGCAGCAGTGCTCGTTCCTGCGTTCCAACTAGAGTGTCTGTGAGGGGTTGCAGTGTTGTGGCACCAGCACCAGTGCCTAAGGCCCAATTTTTCTGCCCCTGTCTAACAGGGGCGTGTAATTACAATTTTTGATGCAATACTTTGCAGCAGGGCTCGTTCCTGCGTTCCAACTAGAGTGTCTGTGAGGGGTTGCAGTGTTGTGGCACCAGCACCAGTGCCTAAGGCCTAATTTTTCAGCTCCTGTTCAACAGGGGCATGTAATTACAATTCTTGATCTAATATTTCACAGCAGGGCCCTGTGAGGGCTTACAGTGTTTTGGCCACAGCAACACCTAAGGCCCAAATTTCTGCTGAGTATATAGGGCAGGACCCTACTTTCAAACATCTAACTTACAAACGACTCCTACTTGCAAACGGAAGGAGACAACAGGAAGTGAGATGAAATCTACCCATAGGAAGGGAAATTCTCTCATGTAAGAGTTAATATGGGAAAACAATTTCTCCTTTCCACTGATGCTTTCCAATCCTTGTTCCACAAAAAAACCCAAATTTTCAAAAAACATTTTTCATTGGGACAAAAAAGTGAGGTGAAATCTTCTGAAGAGGAGGAAAGACGCAAAACAAATGTCACAGGGGTGATAACCCTTCCCTATGTTTTCCAAAAAGCTTAGAAAAGATTTTTTGGCTGGAGCTAAACACATTAAAAATGTTCAAAATTACAAACAGATTCTACTTAACAACAAACCTACAGTCCCTGTCTTGTTTGCACCGCCTGTATACTGCTGTTCAGAGTATATAGGGACCTTTCCTTATTTTAATTTGGGTGCGGGGTTCCCCTTAATATCCATACAAGACCCAAAGGGCCTGGTAATGGACTGGGGGGTACCCATGCCGTTTGTCTCACTGATTTTCATCCATATTGCCAGGACCCGACATGACATTAAACCCGCAAGCAGTTTTAAATGAGATTTTTTCCTTTAAAAATGACATTTGGTGCAGGGACTGTTCTAAACATGGGAAACACGCGTCACTTTACAGGCATACTATAGACACCCCCCAGGTACGATATTTAAAGGAATATTTCACTTTTTTTTTTTTACTTTAAGCATCATTAAAATCACTGCTCCCGAAAAAACGGCCGTTTTTAAAAGTTTTTTTTGCATTGATACATGTCCCCTGGGGTAGGACCCGGGTCCCCAAACCCTTTTTAGGACAATACCATGCAAATTAGCCTTTAAAATGAGCACTTTTGATTTCGAACGTTCGAGTCCCATAGACGTCAATGGGGTTCTAACGTTTGTGCGAACTTGCGGTCCGTTCGCGGGTTCTGGTGCGAACCGAACCGGGGGGTGTTCGGCTCATCCCTAATTGTCAATAGTCTGCCCCAACCTAATATACACCCACGTGCGCTGGGGGTTACTCTAAGTATAACACACTGACCATATTGAACGGTGCCCTATTGCATCGCTTTTGGGTGGACATCCTGTGGATACAACTGGAACATCTCCCGTGTCTCTGAAACTTCATATACAAGTTCCAGTTGTATGGCAGTACCCCACCCCAGGAATAAACTCCCCATTGGAGGTTGAGGGACCCGCTACCCAAAACATGACAGTCCAACACCACCTGACTAGGGAGCGATCTTCCTTCCTAAAGAGGGTTTCATCTCCTTAGATGTTAGTAACCCCCCAGACGCTTCTCATACCTTAAGCAACGACTCCTTACACCAAAACAAGTGTTTAAGACAATGAATAGCAAACTCTCTATATGACTCCCTCTCCGCTGATCGAAGACAAATGTTTCAACACCATTAGCAAACATCTAATATCCCCATGATATAATAGATGACTGACTTTCAACCAGCCTCTACATCTAATGGTTGATACTAACTATCCATGAGCAGCCCCAGACACGTATCATTCACACCTGCTTCAAAACTCTGGACCATACCTTCCCAATTAACTCTCGGCCCTCCCGCACACTCTGCCGAAGAAACGGTCCAAGCCATATTAACACACGGCGTACTATGACATGGGGGTCAGACTGTCTTACCCTGAATACAGGGGAGTAGCTACTTTAACCCAGATAGGTTAAACCAAAGTTAAAAGCATGATCTGTATGGGTTATCAATGTATTGAGTTTTTTCTAACAAAGTTTATAAGTCTAAGGTCAGCCTTAAGGTTTGTTTATGTTTCTCTGTTACACCTTACTACCGAAAACTATGTATTAACGATCAAATAATATTCAATTGATCTCACGCCTAGACGACACAATGACACTAATCTTACACCGTAGGGGTACAATGAATGAAAACTCGGATTAATCTATTAATCCGAAAACGGATTCCTCCCTGCACAAAAATCAATGCCCCCCCTTCATATTATTTCTACAGAACCTAGTGATAGATGTACCGAACATCTAACCACACACCCCCCAGGATGCAAATTAGCTACAGTTTATTGCCACTTTCAACCTCCTCACCTAGCTTACATCTCCTGTCTGTCTAGCGGATAGCCACCCCTCTGTGTACCTCCACTCCTCCTACCGAGCTCAGCCGCTCCTCACCTCAGTGGCATTAACAACCTCCAATTCTGACTTACATACTAGACTCCACCTCACGCCACTGACTCGTTCCGGTCATACCTAATTACAGGTATAAACTTTCTTTGGACTAGCGAGCGGGCTCTCGCTTGTCACCGGAAGCATTCACACACTCACACGAGATCCCCTACTATCTTCACTCATAACAACACCAGATTGAAATACGAAAGTATCATTCTATCCTACCCCCATACCCACCCTTGTTCCCTAACCATTACTACCACTCCTCTCCGAAGGACACGAATTCTCTACTCTACCTTCCTGCTTCCCTTATTCTAGCTCTCAGACGACGACGACGAATCTTACACTCCTGTGTCAACTTATCTAAAACTTCATCCACTCCCCCACTATGCCGCAAACCCTTTGCACCAAAATCAAAACAATCAAAATTCTATCCCTTAACATAAGGGGCCTTAACATCCCTGAAAGACGCTCTCAGTTACTACTTTCCTTACAAAAAAACAAAGCTGACATTATCTTTCTCCAAGAGACCCATTTTAAAACAGGCTCCACCCCAAAACTCTCTAACTACCGCTTCCCAACCTTCATCCACGCTACTAATAAATCTACAAAATCTAAAGGAGTCTCCATCCTATTCGCTAAAAACTGCCCGTTTCACATCAAAGAAACCTGCATAGACACAGAAGCACGTTACCTTTTTGTCAAAGGTACACTATATGGCAAGCGAATCACCCTGGCCAACATATATGCACCCAACACGAAACAAGTCCCTTTTTTCCGGTCCACCTTGCAAAAACTCACTGTATTCCAAGAAGGTCTTTTGGTCTTAGGTGGAGATTTCAACGTCCCCCTAAATCCCCTGCATGACACCTCGAATGGCTCCACAACCCTGCCTTACAGCGCCTTACGCGCAATTAAATCACAACTCAAAGAACTGTCTTTACATGATTCCTGGCGTACACTCCATCCGAACGAGAAAGACTTCACGTTTTATTCAACTCCACATAACCGACACTCCAGACTAGATTACTTGTTCCTCTCTTAAAGACATCTACCGATGTTAACCTCAGCCACAATTGACCCCATGTCGGACCATCACCCAATATCCATGACATTAGAATTTCCAAACACGAAACCCCGTCCCCAAATATGGCGTCTGGACCCCTCGCTTCTCACAGATACTGCCATAATGACTAACATACAAGAACGTCTCTCGCTGTACTTCAATGAAAACGACTCACCTGATATCTCACCCATGATACGTTGGGAAGCACATAAAAGCACCATACGGGGAGAATTAATAGCACTCTCGGCTAAACGTAGGAAGGAAAGACAGGAACACATAAATACACTGACTGCAAGAATACAAACACTGGAAAGAGCACACAAAACTTCCCAAGCAATGACATCTCTCCCTGAATTGCTCCAGGCCAGGAATGACCTATTAGAAGCCTTAAACAAGCAAACGAAACAAAACTATATTCTCTCCCAAAAAATATTTTATGAATACGGCAATAAATCCGGTAAAATACTAGCAAGGGCGCTCCGAGCCAAAAAAGCACACAACACGATACACTCGATAATAGATGCTAAGGGGACAAAAATAGTATCCAATGACCAAATAGCCGCACATTTTGTACATTACTATTCTCAGCTGTACAACATACATCCCCCCAACCTACAAAGGGTAGACATTCAAAGAACGAAAGCCATTCAAGACTTCCTCACACAATACAGCCCCATACACATTTCTTCTGCAACAGCTGAAGATCTGGATCAACCCATATCATCAGATGAATTGGAAGTAGTCCTCAAACAATTGAAGGCCGGCAAAAGCCCCGGACCTGACGGCCTAACAACCGGTTAATATAAAACTTTTATCGATACCCTCAAACCACACTTCCTGGCTGCATTTAACTCCCTATCCTCTGACAATCCCCCACCTAGAGACCTACTAACAGCACACATAGCTGTAATACCTAAGCCCAACAAAGATGCATCAAAAGTGTCAAACTATCGTCCAATATCATTACTGAATGTTGATCTCAAAATGTACGCCAAGATCTTAGCTAATCGTCTTTTGCCTCTCCTGCCTAACCTTGTCTCACTAGACCAGGTGGGTTTTATACCAGGCCGGGAGGCTAGAGACAACACAACCAAGGCGATCAATATTCACAAATGGTTAACTTCCACCCAACAACAAGGTTTCTTTTTGTCTTTGGATGCGGAGAAGGCATTCGACAGGGTGGCATGGGACTATATGTTAGCAGTACTTAAAATGATCGGTATACGAGACCGTATGATGCAATTTATAATGGCCCTCTATGCCTCTCCTACTGCACAGGTCCGTGTCAATGGCCACCTGTCGAATGCCTTCTCCATGTCAAATGGGACACGCCAGGGATGCCCGCTTTCACCGTTGATATTTGTCCTTACCTTAGAACCACTTCTTCAACGCATACGATCTAATCCAAACATCAAAGGAGTCTCCGTGGCAAGGAATACATATAAGCTATCTGCCTTCGCAGACGACATCCTCTTGTTCCTGACTGAACCCCACATTACATTGCCCAATCTACTAAAAGATCTTGACACATTTAAATTCTTAACCAATTTACAAATCAACTTCACAAAATCCGAAGCCCTCAACATATCCTTAAGGAAGGAAACCCTTGAATCCTGTCAAGCTAATTTCCCCTTCAAGTGGACCCAAGATGTAATTACATACCTCGGGATCCGCCTACCGGCCCACCTATCGGACCTCTATCTCAAAAACTATATACCGATCCTCCAACAAATTCAAAAATATCTTAAGTCCTGGTCAACGGGTCTTTTTTCTTGGTTCGGAAGGGCATCGATAATTAAAATGAACATCCTCCCTAGAATACTTTATGTCATGCAAACAGTCCCCATAAGATTACCGCAAGCCTTTTTCGCTTCGTACCGCAGGGCATGCAGCAAATTAATTTGGGGCAAGAGCCGCCCCAGAATCAGTTTCGACAGACTCACACTACCCAAATTAAAAGGTGGAATAGCCCTCCCCGACATCGCCAAATATCACAGGGCATGCCAACTGTCTAGAATAGTTGATCGGAATGTCCATTCACACTCTAAAGCCTGGACGCAAATTGAAAATGAATTTTCCTCAATCCCAATTAAACAACTGCCTTGGATTCCCTCACAACAGATACCTCTGGCATGCACACAACATCCCTTGATCTCCTCCACACTTGCTTCGTTTAAGATAACATGCCAAAAACATCTCATATCCTCTAGCCCAGGCCCCATGACACCGCTACGAAATAACCCAGACTTCCCACTGGGTGTATCCGCTACATTCCTTGAGGGATCTTGGCCCCATGAAGATATTCGTGCAAAGCAATTATTTTCCGGTAACTCCTTTGTATCTATTACTAACCTACCCACACACACGTCCGGAAGACCCTTTCCCCCATGGACATACAATCAAATAAGCCACTTTCTTAATCACCCTCCCAAGAAAACCGCATACTCCAGACATCTCACACCTTTTGAAGAAATGTGTTCCATGAAGGAACCGCAGAGACATGTAATCTCTGAAATTTACGCACTTCTTTTCTCTGAACACACTCCCAAATCCAATAAAGCCACTCGTAGCTGCGAAAGAGACTTATCATTAGACCTGTCAGACCAAGATTGGGAAAATATATATTCCTACATACATAAAGGTTCAATTAACGTGTCAACACAAGAAAACAGTTTCAAGATCTTTTCTAAATGGTATAAAACTCCGCTAAAACTACACAAAATTTCCCCCTCCATCCCTTCCACTTCCTGGAGATGCTCAGAAGGAGAAGGTTCCATAATCCACATATGGTGGTCCTGTCCACTCATGCCATACTGGAAAGAAGTCCAACGTATTGTCACTAAAATTACCACCTATCAGATTGCACTCACCCCTGCCCAAATGCTCCTACACCACTCATCCATCCCAAAAAAAGACTACCACTGCTCTCTTGCCCTACATATGATTAACACGGCAAAAATGTGCATTCCGACTCTCTGGAAATCCTCCAAGCCCCCTACTATAGCTGAATGGTTCAAACGAATCAATAGAATAGCCGAAATGGAGGAACTGATTCACCAAGCCAGAGATACGCCCTCTAAATTCAGGTATGTTTGGTCGTGCTGGCAACATTTCCAAACGACAGCCGAATACACGGATCTATTGTCCTGAGATTATACACAGGCATCTGAATCCTTGTCGGAGGAGGACTCATTATAGTCCACCCTACTCCCCTAACTTACTTTCTCCCCTCCCACCTTATACCTTACCATACCCTACAACCATCACCTTCCTATTTAGGATTCTATATAATGATATCACTGACATGTTTTTTACCTCATACCCTAAACACACCTTCCTTAGATACCTAATATTTCCAAACCCATGATTATCTCCCCCCTTTTCCCTCGATACAGACATCCAATCCTTCCTAATTAGCTAATAGTAGGATTGCTAGTGGTCCGATGATCGCAACCCTACCACGCACTACCATATCCAGAAACAATATACAATATAAAGTAACACTACATTTATAGAGGTCCAGGACCCCAAACAAATCTGGACATGGATATCCTTGTTTGAATGTTTAATTCTGGTTTATGACTACTTACAGTTATCTGTTATCTCTTATTCCATACGTATGATCATTATTAGACAGGCCAATTACGGTGTATAGTATTGAATAGATGCTCATTGTAATACGTGTTCTACATCACAATGTTATATAAATTCTTTTGTACCACCAATATGCAACGCTATTGTACAACATGATTTTTACTGACAATAAAAATTTACTCTGGAAAATGGTACACATTAAACGAAAATCATCCCTTCTGTTCAATTATGAGAAAAAATTTGGAGTATGTCCCTTTGGAAATTTTTGTTTGCAAAGTCGGAATCGGATGTCAAACGTTGTGTACACACTAGGGTTGCACCGATACCACTTTTTTAAGACCGAGTACAAGTACCGATACTTTTTTCCACGTACTCGATACTGATTACCGATACTTTTTTTAAATGTCATATGACAGTAACATTAATATGTAGCACTGATGGGCACTGATAGGTGGCACTGATGAGGCGTGGACTGTATCAGTCATGTTTTATTGTTTTATTACAATTTTTTCCTTTTTTTAAAAAAAAACCCTGTTGGGGGGGGGGGGGGGGTTGGTGAAATATCAGGGGTCTAAACAGACTCCTGACATCTCCCCTTCGAGACAGGGAAAGCAACTGAGGTCACAGAGGTCCCTTTCTCTGCAGCCTCAGCTGTACTAAAGATGAATGGACAGAAGACAGAGGCTCCTCTCCAGTCATAAACTGAAGCGTCGTAAACGTGTGCATTCAGAAAAGGAAGGTGCCGGTAAATTACAGATTTACCGGCTCCTTCCTCCGCTCTCCATCCTAACAGATCTGGGGCAGGGGGGACTGGAGGAGGACCCGGAGGGGGACTGGAGGAGGACCTGGAGGGGGAGCGGAAGGAGGAGCGTAGGGGTACCCAGAGCGGGAGCGCAGGAGCAGCGGAGGAGGACACGGAGGGGTACTGGAGGAGAGGAAACAGAAGGGGAGGGGAAACGGAGGAAGAGTGCAGAAGGACATGGAGGGAGACCGCAGGAGGACAGAGGGGGTGGAGAAGCACAGTGGGGGACTGGTAGTGGACATGGAGGGACCCTTGGGAGCATGGAGGAGGAAACGGAGGAGGACACAGGGGACAGTAAGGGACAAATGGTGCGGTGGTATCGGTGCAACCCTAGTACACACTATTCTAAAATCGAACGATCATAACTTGTACAGAATTTTTCTTCTGATTTTCTCATAGTGTGTACGGGGCTTTAGCCAGGTTGAAAAAAAGTACAGGTCCATCTAGTTCAACCAATAGAAATGAAATAGAAAAACCAAAAAAGAAAACCTTCTTTACCCACCGTTGATTCAGAGAAAAGTGGAAAAAGCCCTATGAAGCATGGTCCAATTTGCTCCAACAGGGGAAAAACAATCCCTGGAGAAACAATCTCTGGTGGATTAAAAAATATACATATAGTTTTTTTCATAATATGCTGCAACCTAATGCATATTGTATATGTGAAAAATGCAATTTAATGCATTGTGATATGCATCTCTCTCCCTCTCTCTCCCTCTGCCTCTCTCTCTCTCTCTCATCAGGGTGCCTATGCTGGCCTGTGTCCCCAAAGGCCATGTCAGCATCAAAACTGGACCATGGAGCAATGGAAGAAGGTAGCCAGGTCTGATAAATTACATTCTCTTTTACATCATGTGGATGGCTGGGTGCATGTGCGTCGCTTACCTGGGGAAGAGATGGCAGCAGGATGTATGGGAAGAAGGCATGATGACAAAGGCAGTGTGATGCTTTGGGCAATGTTCTGTTTTGGTCCTGCCATTCATGTGGATGTTACTTTGACATGTACCGTCTACCTAAATATTGTTTGGTAACCAAGTACACCCCTTTATGGATATGGTATGATGACAGTGGCCTCTTTCAGCAAAATAATGCACTCTACCACACTCCCGTTGCTGTCAATCACAGCCCGTGAGGCGGGAGCAAGGCACGCTCTCTGTGTCCTATGGACACAGAAAGCCGGCTCAGGAGTGACTTGCTATGGGGCACTCGGCAAGCGGCTTGCTATGGGGCACTCGGCAAAGGGGAGGGGCCTAGATTGCTGGCGGGGGACCCAAGAAGAGGAGCTGCTCTGTGCAAAACTACTACACAGAGCAGGTAAGTATGACATGTTTGTTATTTTTTTTTTAAATAAATGTTTTTTCTTTACAATCAACACAACAATGAGTTCAAGGTTTTGACCAAATTCTCCAGATCTCAAACCTATCAAGCATCTGTGGGATGTACTGTCTGATCCATGGAGGCCCCACCTCACAACTTACAGGACTTAAAGGATCTACTATTGGTGGTGCCAGATGCCACAGCATGCCTTCAGAGGTTTAGAGGAGTCCATGCCTCAAATGATCAGGGCTGATTTGGTCATAAAGTTATGGCTGATTGGTGTATATATATAAAATACATTTATGGAATACAGAAAACTAGGAGCTCTCTGGAGTGTATATATTTCAAACAAGTCTCAAACTAATTTTATATAGTATATAAAATAATTGAGTGCATTCTGAATCAGTTTAAAACCTTCTTTCAGTTTACTTTGTGAAAATCAATAAGAGGCACAACTTTGATACATTCATTTATTCTGTTAGAAGATGAATTGTTTGATGGCTTGAGGTTTATTTGTGAAGTAAATTTATTCATACATTAAAAAAAAAAAAAAAAAAATTCATTTCATTTAGAAAACACAGCAGTAATGGTATTGAACATTGAATGTGTGGGAAGACTGAGGCAAGTTTGAGGCACCATTGACAACTGCTATGGTGAATAATATAAACAGCTGCTGGTCACTGTTGGTAAATATGAAATATTAACAATGTATAAAATCCTTTATAACTTGCTTATCTTATTGCTATAGAATCCCCAAAGCATTCTTTTTTCTTTATTTTAAATAATCATAACAGAATTAAAAGTTAAAAAAACAATTTACTGAATGCATTTTAACAGTGGGATTCTCTGTTTGTTTTACATAACAAGTCATGCAGCGAGGGAAGTAATGCCGCATACACACGGTCGGACTTTTCGGCTACAAAAGTCCGACAGCCCGTCTGACAGACTTTCAACAGACTTGCGGCGGACTATCTAACGAACGGACTTAACTACATACGATCACACAAAAGTCCGACGGATTCGTACGTGATGACATACGACCGGACTAAAATAAGAAAGTTGATAGTTAGTAGCCAATAGCTGCCCTAGCGTGGGTTTTTGTCGAACTAGCATACAGACGAGTGGATTTCTGGGTCCGGCGGAGTTACGACGTAAAGATTTGAAGCATGTTCCAAATCTAAAGTCTGTCAGATTTGCGAAAAGTCCGCTGAAGGTCCGGTGAAGCCCACACACGATCGGATTGTCAGCCGGATTTGGTCCGTCGGCGTCCGTCGGACCAGTCCGGTCGAAAAGTCCGACCGTGTGTACGCGGCATTAGACTCTATGCTTGGCTCTGTGAAGGCTGCAGTGAGAAGACGTACCAGAAAATCCAGCAGAAGTCACAGCATAAAATGAAAGAAAAAAGCAAGAAACCAATTCACCTTTATTTACCCTAAACTAATTTAGTTCAGATGAGACCAGTGCAGTGCATGGGTGGCTAGTTGTTCAAAATCTTACTGTAGATCCTCCTCCCCATTTATGTCACTTTTTTCAGGGTACTTCAAAAGAAACGTCACACCTTATTTCTTGGGTTATAACATACTTGAAGACGAGGCCCAAAATATGTCTGAGTCACCTACATTTCCTCCACCAGGGCCTGCCTAAAACAAGGCAGATAGGGCCTTTCTCCCAGGCCACAGCCCTCCAGTACTCCATTTCATTGCACACTTGCATGTAAAGTGTGTCAAAGACAAGATGCACCCAATGAACACAATCGCCATACCCCTGGTCACTTCTATCAGAAACGCTTCTCTGGCTGGGGACACATCTTGTGTTGAGCCCAACGTCTTGTACATGGTTTCAGGTCAGGCTCTCACTCCCCCATCCCTTCACCATCCCATAGCTCGATCAGGTGTGCATAAGGTTGGGTTCACCAAGATCCTTCTTTTCATGTGTGTGGCATTTGGGTAATTAGTTGCATTTATTTCTGTGATGTGATCTCTCTTAGTAAAAGAAACCTTTGGACGGAAGTGTTGATCCATGGTGTGCTGGCAAATATGTTCACTTGCTTGATGTTTCCAGGACCCAACTGGTAATCGCTACGGCACCCACCATTTTAAGAGCCATACTTTCCGGGAACATGTGAAATGGAAATATTGACAAGAAACCATCCACCAGGGAAGGCTTACAGGAAGCCTGAACTTTAGTTTGTACAGGTACACTGGTGCAGAGCAGCATGCGGTGCAGGCTTACATGCCTGCCAGTGCTGGCTGCTGGTTTTTTCTTTGGGGGGCGGCAAACAGCAACCATCCAGGTTGGTCAGCCAGGGAAGGCATGCGACGGCAACCCCCCACCCGAGGACAGTCGGGACATCAAAGCCTCGCACTTACCCCATCTAGGAAGCTGGCGGGTGGACGGGTAGCGTGTCCGGCAACTTTCTTCCTCCTCTTGTGGTGTGGATCACGGGGGAATACTCCCTCCTCCTAGGCATCCAATAGGAGGATGACCTTTCAGCCGATCTGGAAATGGGTATCAGACCCGAGCTTCCTGATTGGCGGAGAGGCGATTCAGTGTTAGAAAAGAGAATATTCATTTGCTTTTCTAACACACCTGAGTGGGCTCCGAGCGTAATGCTCTGTGCCACGAGTCCACCCTATGGCTCTAATCAGGTTCTTCAAAAAAACACCCCCACCGCTATAATTCATGTGCCTGGCATCCTAAAAGGGGCCAGACGCATGAATAGGGGGTGGCCGCAGTGGATGTGGATATATTCATGCTATACATGAATCTATCTATTAATCATATATGGGTGGCATGGATGGAGGGGGCAGCGCCCATACACCCTTAATGGACGTGCCACCCCTGCTGCCTGCGCCCGAAAATGGAGAAAAGTCCCTGATGTTAACCTGATGGGGCCCAGGAAATTACTATACACCTTGGTAATCAAGTGGGTGTAGGTTGAAAAAGTTATATATTTGTTCTTAGCTAGAAATTAACTACAAAGCGGCTCGGCCCCCCTGTTGAGCTGATTGACCCCGGGCGCGGTACAACACGGCTGGTTGTACTGCATTATCACAGCCCTGGCTGTGACTGTGCACGCTCTATGTGGATGTGCACTCTATGTGTGCTTTGAGCGTGTGCGCTGTGTATGTACTTTGTATGTGTTCTGACTGTGCATTGTCCCTATGCATGTAAAATTGTATACATGAACTTCCAGTTGTTCACAGAAAATAGGAAGTGATGTCCTTAAAATTAGACTAGGGATAGTGTGTAAGAATTTGCCAGTACTGCTGTATAGTAAAAGGAAGTCTATTTTCTTTATATTTGTCGTGTATGGGGAATCTATTCCTTCTAGGGGCAGACTGACTTACCAGGACTTGGCAGTGGCAGTTGAGGCTAGAAAATGTTGTAGGCCACAGTAGGAAGGAGGATGCCTATGTTTGAGCACCTTTTAAGTTTAACTTGGAGCTGAAAGGGAGAATTTATCTAGAGTTGTCAGCATCTGTTACGTATCACGCCCCCCCCCCCCCCCAAAAAAAGAACAAAACCAAAAAAGAAAACAGGTCTACTGAGCTGAAACCAATGTACCCATTAATATAGTTTGCAAGAGGAAGGTACGTGTGTATGGGGTGGGGAGGGAGAACCTATTTGATCACACATGAATGCACAGCATTATATAAGTACCGGTATGTGTATTTTTACTCCCAGAGAAATCGTTAAAAAAAGTTATTTGAAAATGTTCCAAAATCACCATCAAGCAATATTTTACTACTTTTTTGTGTATTTTCCAATCAAACTATTGCCTTATTAAAAACTAATTGCAATAAAATTAAAGGTTCCACTAACGCATGCCTACAATTGAAAAGAGCTAAACATTAAGGCCTATAATTTTATATGTACTCCCACTCTGTTCTCTTTATTTGTATCTGCCCCATATTGTATTTACTTGTATGAACTTTTCTCTAGTATTATTATATTGCCAAGAAGTAAGGCAGCTGGCAGGCTGCCATTTTGTACAGAGCTGTGTGTAAGCCTTTTATAATTCTTATTCAGTGCGAGTATGAAAACTTCCTAATGGATGTACACTTCTCAGCAGAGCCAGTATCCAGAATTTATTATGTAGGATGTTAAGGACTTTGCATAAAGGGGCATTCTTTCCAATTAAATAACTTTTCAAGTATTTCTTTAGAATATAATTACACAGTTTCCACTTATTTAGAAAAGGCTGTTTGGCGATCGATTGCTCTCTGATCGTTTACTTCCATCAGGAGATCCTAACAGTTAGCTAATAGAACTGCATAGATATTTTTTTTTTTTTTTTTTAAAGAGTGAAGTTTATTAAGAAGATAATAGAATACATCAATCGTCAAAATGAAAAAGGAGCACATCGCTCATCGTGTACAAAATATAAAAATAATACCTCATTCGTAAAAGATGACAACAATAAATTGTAGGCAGATATAGGCTTGTAACACAACTGGATATCTAGTTATGGGCATTGAGAGTCCCGGCGTCGGAGCCCCTTCTGGTAACTAACTGCTCCGACGAGCCGGGACTCCCCCAGCCCATCTCTCCCCAAACAAGTGAATAACTGTCTAGAGTACAGATACACGCCTACAGAAACTGGAAAATGATAAAAGGTAGACAACCAAAAGGGGCTTGTATCACTGTAACCATGGAAGATCATGTCAATAACGCATTTATACATTCGTTACTGGGAAAAAAATAAAAATAAAATAAAAATAAGAAAGGAAGGGAACCAATTGGTCTGTCTATCTCTCATGATGGGTCAAATTTTGGTTTGATGATCCAGTCCATAACATGTTATGTTCGAAGGTTAGAAGGGTGTTACCTTTGATAATCTGCCCTGAGGCATATAGCCCAGGTAATTAAAAGTACTGAGAGCTTGAGGGACAAATATAGATGTGTATAGGACAGGAGAGTGAAAGGAGGAAAGGAAGGAAACAGGAGGGGCAGAGGGGATAGAGAGGGTGAAAGGGTTAGTTGATCTTCAGGAGTTATGGGAGGGAAGTGCACAGGAGACCTCAAAGAGGGGGGACCGATCGCCCCTCAGCTAAGGACCACTCCAGTGTACTATCTATCACACATACAAAGGATGCCCTACTAGATTTGCCCAGGGTTCCCAAATAGTGTTAAATTTATCAGTGGTATCTAGGATAATGTTGGAAATTTTTTCTTGCAGCATGATCCACGTGATTTTTTGCTTGGCTAACCGAATGGACACTTTCGGTGATTTCCAGGCCCTGGTGATGGTCATTTTGGCCCCCACTAGAATAAACTGGATCAGCTTCTGTGTATGTTTAGAAATTTTTGGTATGGGACCATTTAGCAATGCAACAGTTGGATCTTGTTGCAGAGTACAACCGCATGTTCTGCGGATAAGGGAGAAGATCTTGTTCCAATACATTCTGATTTTAGGGCATTCCCATAGTATGTGTAAAAGAGACCCCACATGACCGCATCCTCTAAAGCAAAGAGGAGACGTTAGCGGATAGATTTTGGCAAGACGTGACGGTACCAGATACCAGCGTGTGAGAACTTTCAGCCCTGCTTCGCTAATTGTAGTATTAACCATACCTTTAAAGGAGCGGGCAAAATTAATATGCCACTTATCTAGGTCCCAGCTGAAGTCAAGATCTCGCTCCCAGCTTGTCATGTATGCTGCTTTTTCCGTGGGTTCCGCCAGGGATGAGTAGATGAGAGAGATACCCCCTTTGGTGTCCGAGGCTGAAGCACACCATTGTTCATAAGGCGTTACAAAGAGATGGTTTTCATTGTCCTTCCACACCCGATTTAAAAAATGAAAGAGTTGAAGGAATCTAAATTTTTCGGTTGGGGGCATTTCGAGTTTGGAGGTACAGTATGCTAGAGTGAGGGGACCATTGGAGTTGAAGAATTGACCAATTCTATAAAGGCCCTTGTCCAGCCACCATTTAAAGGCCCGAATCTCCAGGCCAGGGGGAAAATTATGATTTCTGAAGATATGTGCCAGGGGGTGCCATGTGGAGATGAGGGGTTTGAACTTATGAAGGGCATCACAGAGTTTCATTGAGTGAGATAATGTTGGTGCTAAAATAGGGGGGCGTTTTTTGGGGATATTCCAAAGCAGAAAGTCTAAGGTGAAACCGGGAACCGCCTCACGCTCCATGCTCACCCAGTCTGGTTTGGGTCCTTTCATATATATAGTTGAGAATTGGCTCAATTGTGCTGCCTGATAATACCACCACAGATTAGGGACCCCTAGTCCTCCCTTTTTTCTGGGCCTAAAAAGCACCTCTTTAGAAAACCTGTGGCCTTTTTTATCCCAAATAAAACGGATTATGGCAGATTGTAGGCGTTGAATGTGCGGTTTGGGGACTGGAATGGGTAATGAACAAAAGAGATAAAGTAGCCTAGGTAGGAGTGTCATTTTAACTGCGTTCACTTTACCCAACCACGAGAGCTTATATAGCGACCATTGGGTCAGGTCGTCCGTGAGCTTTTTGATCATGGGGGGAAAATTATACTTATAGAGAGTATCTATGCCAGATGTAAGGTTAATGCCAAGATAAGGGATAGATGTGGAATTCCATGAGAATGGAAATTTACTCTTTAGGTTATTTACTATGTCTGGAGGGGTGGAAACATTGAGAGCGACTGATTTGGATACATTAACCTTAAGTCCGGAAGCTAATTCAAAGTTTTGTAGAAGTTGCAATATGTTGGGGATGGAGGTCATGGGAGACGTGACGAACAGGAGGACATCATCCGCGAATAGAGCGCATTTGTGGTAATTTTGCCCACAGCGAACTCCATGGATGTCTGGGTGTTGTCTAATCGCGATGGCCAAGGATTCTATAGCCATCGCGAAGAGAAGGGGAGAGAGATGGCATCCCTGCCTTGTTCCTTTCTGTATGGAAAATTTATCTGATAGGTGTCCTAGTAGTCTCACCTGTGCCTTAGGTTGATGATAGAGGGCTCTTAATATATTGATAAAGTTAGGGCCGAAACCCCATTTACCTAAAATTGTGAAGAGATAGGGCCAAGCCACCGTATCAAACGCTTTTTGGAGATCTATGGAGAGGAGGAGGCCCCCCTGGGGAGATCCCCCATCCCACCCCGATCTCATTAGGGAGACTGCATTTATCGCTCTCCGTATCTGGTCCGGTCCCTGTCTCCCTGGTATGAACCCTACTTGGTCCTTATGTATGTAGGTATCTATAAAAGAGGCGAGTCTATTGGATAATATTTTTGTCATAAGTTTTAGGTCGTTATTAATTAACGAAATAGGTCTATAGTTACTGACATCGCTGGGATCTTTACCTGGCTTAGGTATAACTGAAACAAAAGCCAAATTGGCATTTGGGTCTAACGGAGATGCTTTAGCTAAGGAGTTGAAAAGGCGGGCCAGGTACGGAGAGAGGGAATCTATAAAAGTTTTGTAATAGTGGTTTGAGAAACCGTCTGGGCCTGGGGCTGAGTCCTTTCTGAGCCCTTTTATGACTGCTCGGATCTCAGATTCTTGAAATGGGGATTCCAGTATGGAGCGGTGAGATTCGGAAATTTTTGGCAATGGGATTTTGTCTAGAAAAGCATCCAACTTTTGTTGAGAAATTGGGCAATCGTCGGAATACAGGTTGGCGTAAAAGGATTGGAATGATTTAAGAATTTTACTTGGGTTTTGGGTTTGCGATCCGGATTGGGTTTTTATTTTAGGTAGGGCAAAAGACCTGTGTTTCGGGGTAAGTTTGGCCGCTAGCTGGGGGCCAAATTTGTTCGCTCGTAGATAGAAACTGCCGCTGAGCCAATGGAGGTGCTTTTCTGCGTTGGAAGTCAAAGCTGAATTAAGGGATAGCCTAATAGAATCTAGCTTAGATAGAGATGTAGGATTGGGGTTCAGTTTATGGGACTTGCTGAGATTTTTGTATTCTTTCTCTAGTTTCTTGATATCAATTTGCCGTTCTCTCTTTAATTTGGCTGCAAATTGGATCAATTTCCCTCTGATTACTGCTTTGTGAGCATTCCAGAGCGTGCTAGGGGAGATGTCTGCCGTGTCATTCAATAGAAAATACTCTTTAATATCCTTTTCTAGTATAGTACAGTGGACGGGGTTAGCTAGGATTTTCTCGTTTAGGCGCCAAGTGCGTGGGCCAGATGGGGATTACGAATTGGATATTCCTAAGATTACTAGGGAGTGGTCAGACCACGGAACATCGTGGATGGAGGCGTGATTAGCAATTTGTATGTCAGAGTTCAATAAGAAAATGTGGTCGATTCTAGCATATGTCTTGTGGGGTGCTGAGTAATGTGTGTAGTCCCTTGTTGCGGGGTTTAATTCCCTCCATGAATCAATGAGTCCCACCGAGTGAATAAGTTTGGCAATCTGGAGGCTTTGTTTGGGGGGTCGTTTAAGGCGAGGGATCCCCTGAGCTGCTTTATCTAAGATCTGATCAAAGGTAATATTGGAGTCCCCTCCCATAATCACCCTACCCTCAAAATGGGGTGAGAGAGTTGCCAGTAAGGAGGAGAAGAATTTAGCTTGGCCTTTGTTGGGGGCATAATAGGAAATGAAAGTGTATAGATTACCTTCAATCAGTCCTTTGATTAGAATGTATCTTCCATCATCATCTCGCACAGTTAAAGTGTGAGAGAAAGGGGTTTGTTTGGAGATTAGGATGGCTACTCCTCTCTTTTTCTCGCTAGCGTTTGCGAGAAAAAAAGTGGGGTATTTGTTGTGTAAAAAAGAAGGCGAGTAGTTTGAGGGGAAATGTGTTTCTTGGAGGAGCACTACATCTACTCCTCTTGAGTGATAGCTTTGGAAAGCTTTGCGTCTCTTGACGGGTGAGTTGAGCCCTTGGGTGTTATGGGAGGCAACTTTAAGTGTCCTCTGTAAGGTAGGTGGGTCAGTCATTTTCACTAAGGGAGTAACTCTGGTGCGTTAGGTGTGTTCCTACCCGGTTCCTTGATGATGCATCATGGAGTCTGGGAGTGTCAGAGAATCTAATTGACCAGACTGTGTGGACTGCACAGAGGAGACCAGAAACACATGTAAGTGAAATGGTGTTTATTAACAAGTGATAAGTGACAGGAACAAACAGTGCAAAAACCCACACAACAACCCACTACAAACAACAATGTATATATATATATAAGTAAAGGGAGATACCGTAATCGTAAACAAGCCAAGCCAAGGTCATACACAGGGAAGTCAGCAGAAGGGTAAGGACGGGAACCTGAACAGGACAAGGAGAGGATGGATGGATGGGGTTCAGGGCAGGGATCCAAGGGAGCCAGGAACAGAAGGGACAGGACTAGGAAGGCCTCAGGATAGGGATGGGATCAGATCAGGACAAGGCAGATAGCAGGATCAAGGTCAAACAGGCAGCAAGGTCAGAACGCAGGGAGAGAGAGATACCAAGGCAAGCCTATGAGGGCTTGCCGGGTATTTGTAAGGCTGTGGTAATTGACCTCACGTTACAGCTGAGCGCAGTGTGACCTGTTTGCTCCACACTGCCAGAGTGCACCCGCTGGTTGACGCCGGTACTACGGCCCGAGGATGCAACAGTGCCACCAGCAGGAAAGACCTCTTACTGCAGGTCCTAGGTGTTGGGAGACACCTGCTGATGGACACTGGTACTGCGATCCAAGAGACCGATAGCGCCACCAACGGGTAGACCTTCTCATGACAGTTCCCCCCCCTAAAGGAGCGGCCTCCGGACGCTCCAACAAGGTGTATCTGTTCAAAGTTCATGGCCTTCAACTGGACAGGTGAGGGCACATCAGGCCGGGCATCGGGTACATCAACCTGGACAGTGGGTACTGCTGGCATGTCAGAGTCATTAAACTGGGCAGCAGATGACAGGAACCACTTGAGCTGGGCAGCAAACGACAGGAACCACTTGAGCTGGGCAGCAAACGACAGGAACCACTTGAGCTGGGCAGCAAACGACAGGAACCACTTGAGCTGGGCAGCAAACGACAGGAACCACTTGAGCTGGGCAGCAAACGACAGGAACCACTTGAGCTGGGCAGCAAACGACAGGAACCACTTGAGCTGGGCAGCAAACGACAGGAACCACTTGAGCTGGGCAGCAAACAACAGGAACCACTTGAGCTGGGCAGCAAACGACAGGAACCACTTGAGCTGGGCAGCAAACGACAGGAACCACTTGAGCTGGGCAGCAAACGACAGGAACCACTTGAGCTGGGCAGCAGACGACAGGAAACACTTGAGCTGGGCAGCAGACGACAGGAAACGCTTGAGCTGGGCAGCAGACGACAGGAAACACTTGAGCTGGGCAGCAGACGACAGGAACCACTTGAGCTGGGCAGCAGACGACAGGAACCACTTGGGCTGGGCAGCAGATGACAGGAACCACTTGAGCTGGAGGGCAGACACCCGAACATCAGGCTGGAGGGCTGGAACATCAGACTGGAAAGCTGGAACATCCGACTTGGAAGCTGGCACATCAGACTGAGAAGCTATCTTCGAGGCATCAGGCTGAAAGGCAAGCTGCAAGACATCAGGCTGGGAAGCTGGCACATCAATCTGGGAAGCTGGCACATCAATCTGGGAAGCTGGCACATCAATCTGGGAAGCTGGCACATCAATCTGGGAAGCTGGCACATCAATCTGACTGAGAAGCTATCTTCGAGGCATCAGGCTGAAAGGCAAGCTGCAAGACATCAGGCTGGGAAGCTGGCACATCAATCTGGGAAGCTGGCACATCAATCTGGGAAGCTGGCACATCAATCTGGGAAGCTGGCACATCAATCTGGGAAGCTGGCACATCAATCTGGGAAGCTGGCACATCAGACTGGGAAGCTGGCACATCAGACTGGGAAGCTGGCACATCAGACTGGGAAGCTGGCACATCAGACTGGCAGGTAGGCATCAAGACATCAGGCTGGAAGACAAGCTGCAAGGCATCAGGCTGGGAAGCTGGCACATCAATCTGGGAAGCTGGCACATCAATCTGGGAAGCTGGCACATCAATCTGGGAAGCTGGCACATCAGACTGGGAAGCTGGCACATCAGACTGGGAAGCTGGCACATCAGACTGGTAGGTGGGCATCAAGACATCAGGCTGGAAGACAAGCTGCAAGGCATCAGGCTGGGAAGCTGGTACAGCAAACTGGGAGGTTGGCACATCAATCTGGGAAACTGGCACACCAATCTGGAAAGCTGGCACATCAGACTGGTAGGTAGGCATCAAGACATCAGGCTGGAAGGCAAGCTGCAAGACATCCGGCTGGAAGGCAGGGACATCGAGCTGGAAGGCAGGCATCGGGACGACAGACTGGGAGGCAGGCACATCAGACTGTAAAGCTGGAACATCAGACTGCAAAGCTGGAACATCAGACTGGAAGGCTGGAACAGCAGACTGGAAGGCTGGAACAGCAGACTGCAAAGCTTGAACTTCAGACTGCAAAGCTTGAACTTCAGACTGCAAAGCTTGAACTTCAGACTGCAAAGCTTGAACTTCAGACTGCAAAGCTGGAACACCAGACTGCAAAGCTGGAACATCAGACTGCAAAGCTGGAACATCAGACTGCAAAGCTGGAACATCAGACTGCAAAGCTGGAACATCAGACTGGAAGGCTGGAACAGCAGACTGCAAAGCTGGAACAGCAGACTGGAAGGCTGGAACAGCAGACTGCAAAGCTGGAACATCAGACTGCAAGGCTGGAACATCAGACTGCAAGGCTGGAACATCAGACTGCAAGGCTGGAACATCAGACTGCAAGGCTGGAACATCAGACTGGAAGGCTGGAACATCAGACTGAAAGGCTGGAACATCAGACTGGCGAGCTGGAACGTCAGACTGCAAAGCTGGAACATCAGACTGCAAGGCTGGAACAGCAGACTGGAAGGCTGGAACAGCAGACTGGAAGGCTGGAACAGCAGACTGCAAAGCTGGAACAGCAGACTGCAAAGCTGGAACAGCAGACTGGAAGGTTGGAACAGCAGACTGCAAAGCTGGAACATCAGACTGCAAAGCTGGAACACCAGACTGCAAAGCTGGAACACCAGACTGGAAGGCTGGAACATCAGACTGGAAGGCTGGAACGTCAGACTGCAAAGCTGGAACATCAGACTGCAAAGCTGGAACATCAGACTGCAAAGCTGGAACATCAGACTGCAAAGCTGGAACATCAGACTGCAAAGCTGGAACATCAGACTGCAAAGCTGGAACATCAGACTGCAAAGCTGGAACATCAGACTGCAAGGCTGGAACCTCAGACTGCAAAGCTGGAACCTCAGACTGCAAAGCTGGAACCTCAGACTGCAAAGCCGGGACTTCAGACTGCAAAGCCGGGACTTCAGACTGCAAAGCCGGGACTTCAGACTGCAAAGCCGGGACTTCAGACTGCAAAGCCGGGACTTCAGACTGCAAAGCCGGGACTTCAGACTGCAAAGCCGGGACTTCAGACTGCAAAGCCGGGACTTCAGACTGCAAAGCCGGGACTTCAGACTGCAAAGCTGGGACTTCAGACTGCAAAGCTGGGACTTCAGACTGCAAAGCTGGGACTTCAGACTGCAAAGCTGGGACTTCAGACTGCAAAGCTGGAACATCAGACTGGCGAGCCGGAACGTCAGACTGCAAAGCTGGAACAGGTTGGGTTACTGGCAGGATGGTATGGGTCGGGAAGAATTTTTGCTTCTTCTTTGGTTTAGCCCGTGCAGTTTTGTATGTAGGTGCAGGGCTGTAAGCAAAGAAAGTAGCTGGATCGAAGGAAGACCAAGGAACTGTAGCTAGAGAGGGGTTTTGTGGGACTGTTACAGGTGGAGGAGAAGAGACAGGTGAATTGAAAGCAGGATAGGTGCGACACTTGGAGACTGGGTGGTAGTATTTGGTAGGGAGCTGATTAAACTGGGTTGTAGCTGAGGTTGCCATAGGTGACGGGGAGATAGATCTTTTGGAAGGCAGATGATTAATGGCAGGGCTGGAATGTTGTGGCTTAGCTAAAGACAGGAGGTCTGACCATGCCTGCAGCAAAGGTTGAACAAACGCTGATTCACATACAGCCTGACTAACCAGAGATTGTACTGAATAAATGCAATCGGATAACACCTGCTGGGAACAAGCGGAATAATGTTCATCAAAGTAAGCCGGATCATCCTCTAACAACCATACCAGGGATTCCACCTGGTCACAACTGAAAGGAGGGGAGAAATCGTCACTACCTTCGGGAATGCATGACAAGGCCGACTCTGCACACAACTGGATCAAAGGCTGAACATCCTCAAATAACGCATGACCCCGATCTACTAGTAAATGGGCTGTTTGGATCGTTTCCAGCAGTTGGTCACGGGTCCAATCTTTAAGAGTCTGACGGCAATATTCATTATCCTCTGCCGCCAGCAGAGAATAATAGACAATTTCATCAAAGTCCATTTTGCGCGCCCACCGTAACAGGACGGTTTCTCAGTGCAGCCACGTCTGGTCAGGGATGGCCTTGGTATACTGTCAGAGAATCTAATTGACCAGACTGTGTGGACTGCACAGAGGAGACCAGAAACACATGTAAGTGAAATGGTGTTTATTAACAAGTGATAAGTGACAGGAACAAACAGTGCAAAAACCCACACAACAACCCACTACAAACAACAATGTATATATATATATAAGTAAAGGGAGATACCGTAATCGTAAACAAGCCAAGCCAAGGTCATACACAGGGAAGTCAGCAGAAGGGTAAGGACGGGAACCTGAACAGGACAAGGAGAGGATGGATGGATGGGGTTCAGGGCAGGGATCCAAGGGAGCCAGGAACAGAAGGGACAGGACTAGGAAGGCCTCAGGATAGGGATGGGATCAGATCAGGACAAGGCAGATAGCAGGCTCAAGGTCAAACAGGCAGCAAGGTCAGAACGCAGGGAGAGAGAGATACCAAGGCAAGCCTATGAGGGCTTGCCGGGTATTTGTAAGGCTGTGGTAATTGACCTCACGTTACAGCTGAGCGCAGTGTGACCTGTTTGCTCCACACTGCCAGAGTGCACCCGCTGGTTGACGCCGGTACTACGGCCCGAGGATGCAACAGTGCCACCAGCAGGAAAGACCTCTTACTGCAGGTCCTAGGTGTTGGGAGACACCTGCTGATGGACACTGGTACTGCGATCCAAGAGACCGATAGCGCCACCAACGGGTAGACCTTCTCATGACAGGGAGAGAGATCTTGCTGTCGCAGCGGAGGGCTCTGGGTAAGGTCGGTCTCCTGTGCACCTTCCTGAAATATAAAAAAGGGGAAGGAGGAGAAGAAAGGGAAGAAGGGAGAGATAAGAGAATGAAAGAAGAGAGAAAGAATCATTAAATAATACATTCTAGTAACTTCAAAAAAGACTAGGCGTAAAAGCCCAGAAAATCCAGGAACTGGACTGAAAAGTTCAGTTCGAGTCTGAGACCCAAAAACAAAAGGGTCTCAGAAAAACAAGAACAACCTCAGCCGAGGTTGTTAGTCTGGTGTAATCAGTGGGAGGATCTCCCCTGATCACAACAGAGGAAGTGGCGATGCTAGCCCAGCCGAGCCGCCGGGGCCCCATCTAATGGGGAACAATGGAACCTAGTAAGTGTGAGCACAAAAAATTTGAATAATATACCCATATAAAAGACACGGATCAAAAATGAGGAGTTGAGCCCAAACTCTAAGAGGTACAAGGGCAAATCACTGTTTTAAATAAAAATGACAAAACAAAACCCTCCATAGGGGAAGGTCCATTAATAACCGGGAGGGGGGGTGGAGGGTAGGAACAGGGAAGTGGGAGGGAGGGGGGAGAAGTGAAGTGAGGTACAAACTTATGCCCTGGTTTCCCCGTAAGTCAAAATAACCTCAAGTGCGGTCCATTATGAAAACCGAGGATAGTTGTTAAAAAAAAGGAAAAAAAAAAAAAGAAAAAAAAAGGGGGGGGGGGTGAAGGGAAACAACCCGGAGTCATCTTCGTCCATCTTCATTGCAGTGAAGAGAGTGGGGGAAGATCAGGTAAGTGCGACCACCCTCACTGATGGATAAGTGGGGTCTGAAGGGGTGTATGCAATGTACACCATAGCCCCTCCTTCAGAGGGTACAACCTTAGGGAGAAAAGGGAGTCACAAAGTCCTTTTAAAGCTGAGAAGGGATGACTTCATCTTGGAGGAAAGGAATCGCGGTGACGCTTCGTTTGCTGTTTGTTCCAGAGGGGGGTGATGGGGCTGCCTGGAGGGGGTCTCTTAGAAGAACTTGACTTGGACGGAGGATCCTGGGGGGAAGCTTCTTGAGAGATGAATCCAAGTCGCAGGAGTAAGTGTTCGCCTTCTTGGAATGAGGAGAATCCATACGATCTTTCCTTATGTTGGAACTGAAGACGGAAAGGGAAAGTCCAGCGATATTTAATTGATTTCTGAGAGAGGATTTCAAGCAGAGGTTTTAAAGCTCTTCTCTTTAGGATTGTAGTTTTGGAGATGTCTGCGAAGACTTGAATCTTGTTTCCTTGGAAGGATAAGGCGTCTAGATTCCGAGATCTTTTCATGACCTCCTCTTTGGTCTCGTAATAGTGGGGCTTAACCACTATATCCCTCGGGAGCCCGTCCTGTCTGGGTGGTTGCAGCGCTCTGTGAGCCCTGTCAATCTCCAGTTTGCGGTCAGATATATCTGGGATCAGTTCTTTCATGAAAAGCTGCACCGTGTCATGAATATTAGTTACAGACTCAGGGATACCTCAAATACGGAAGTTTCCTCTCCGATTACGATTTTCCAAATCGTCAATCTTCCCTAAAGCTGTTTCAAGTTGATCTTGCATCAAGTGAATGCAGTCGGTATTCTGATTGGTGCGCGCAACCGTTTGATCAACTGCTTGTTCAATCAGGTCAATGCGGGCCCCCAAGCTCTGTAGGTCTGCCTTAATAGACGTGGTGATTTGTGCTGCGTTTTGGGCCAGGCCTGTGGCCAGCATGTCTGAAAAGCAATTCAGAAGTTGTGCCATGTCTGACTGGTGGGGAGAGTTCAGCGGTGCTGCTTGTTGTATAGCAGGGGATGGGGCGGAAGCATGCAGTGAAGGGATATGGAGCATGTCAGTTAGGGTCCTGTTGAAAACGGAGTCTTTGCTTGTAAGATAGGCATTCTTGGGGGAGATGTTACTCACAGAGGATCCCGGTGTGATGTTGGGAAGCTGATCTTCCTCTGGGATGTCAGCCATGATGACTCCGTCTCCTGTGTCTGCCTGTGAGGAGGTCGCGGCCGCCATCTTGGATGTAGTGGGGTCGGATAGGCCAAAGGAGAGTTTCCTGCTAGCCGCTGGGCGCTGTGATCGGTTGGGCATGTAGATTTGTGCCCGCTAGCCTCCTCTACCAGCGGGTGTTAAGCAGGGACGGTTCCGCTAAATAATCCGGCGTCTGGGGACCGCGGAAGGCTCGGCTGTGACGGAGCTCCCGTTCAGAGCGTCTTCCCGGGAGTCCCGCGCATGCGCACTCCCTGCATAGATATTTATTGTTGAAAACCTCCTAGCAAGCAGTCCACCTCACCGCTGCTGATTTCAGATTTCAAACAGCCCTTAGCATGTCTTATACAGTATAGAAAAGCAAACTGTAAATCACCATACAATACCCCTTACTACATAAATGAAAGAAGATTCACTTTTTTGTGGACAGTAACTTCAGGGTTCATGTATAAAAAATTCACTGTACAAGTGTCAAAGCATTTGCACAGCCATTGCAAATAAATGTGTCTAATATGTTTATTTCATATGATTGTCAGCTCCATCTAGTAGTCATGATGCAGTAGTATCCTGATTGAGGTATTTCAGGAACATACTGCATTATGGAAACTAGCTGAAGCTGATGCTCATCGGAAATAAACATATTACACATTACAGAGTATTATTCGTGACTGCTATCCAAATGCTGTGACATTTAAACATTTTTTTAAATATATAGATTCCTTAAAGATAGCATCTCAGATGCCTGGTGACAGGAGGTGGTCTCAAGGCTTTAAATGTCTTCATTTGGTCTCAAAAAGTCTACTGGAATCCACCAGGTGTCTGTCATAGCCTCCCTCCATCAGGGAAACTCTCTGGCCTCTGTAGACACCAAGGACATGTACTATTTTCCTGTGGATCCCCAACATTTTCAAAATTTTCAAGTCCTAACCATTTAGCCTCTCTTCCGGACCACCTGTGATCACCAAGATTTTAGCCTCCGTGCTTGTTTTGTTTTGTTCCCAGGGCATCTCCATTTTGGGATATTTGGATGACCTCATTTTGAGGGAGAATTTGGTACACATTTTGACCAACAATGTGACGTAGGCATTCCAACCCTAAAAAGTTTTGTTTAGACCTGGGCCTTATCCTAGACACAGGTCAAGCACAAGTATTTCTTCACCAAGAAAAACTTAAAACACTTTGCCTGGAGACACCTGGAAAAACTGGATCACATTTTCGTTTCCAAAGCAAAGCATATAGGCCTGCGCATGGGCTGTGTGTGAGATGTGTCTGGGCACCCCCCAATCACCCCCCATTGTGACCCCGCTCATGATCCAGGACAGCAAAGGAATTGGATGTGGGCCGAAGATGGGGTGATCAGTGCAGCAGAGGCCCCAACGTTTTCTGAATGAATACAGTAGATGATCAGTACCGATCAGTCATTGTGCTCATTTATCTGTGTTTACCATGCTTCCGTTTGTGAATGAACAGTGTCTTCTGTTCATTCACTCATTCACTGTCCAGTGCTGCAGAGAAAGGGACTGAGGAATTTATATTCAAAAGTGAGACATCAGGGGGCTGTTTAGACCGTTGATATTTCATCAAAGACCCCCCCCCCCCCCCCCATCAGCATTGTAAAGAATAAATAAGTAAATAAAAAATAATTTAAAAATTATATAAAAATTAAATTTATTTTTACAAAAACTGAAGAAAATAATGTAAAAAGTAAGGGCTTATTCACATGGGTTCTCAAGCCCATACAGTGTGAACAAGCGGCTTGTTTTTTTGCGATTGGAGCCACTGGTTACTCTATGAGGGCACAGCGGCTGTATAAACAGAGCCGCAGGTCCTTACTTGACAGGTGTGCAAGGTGAGAGTAAGGTGCTCATAATGCACACTGTCTGCATTCGGGGCCATACACCTGCATCCACATGCCTGCAAATTAGGACCTGCTGTCTTTGCACAGCTGCTGCATCCCCATCCCCATAGCCTAACATAGGCTGCCTGCATACAGCTCCAACCACATGAAAAAACACTGATTCACAGTGTACAGCCCACAGCACTCATGTTAATTGACCCCAAAGACCTCATTCACACACAGAGCTTTATTTATTACCTCAATACAATTTTAACTTTTAGATTTAGCAGGAATTTTGTGCGTGTATGTGTGTAAAAACAGATGATAGCAAGTAGGGCAAGTGCAACATTGAGGAGAAGTGCAGAGATGTAGCTGGAGCATACTCACTAAGGGTGAAGCTGAAGGTTTACAAGACATGCCAGTGCTGCTGAAGAGTTAAAGTACTTTACTCTCTTTATTTTATACAAGAGTATGTACTCATGTAAAAAATGTACTCATCAGCAAACTAAATGAAATATAATTGGTGCACTAGTTTTCTGATAAGTATGATGTTTTGTACAACAAACTTCATGCCTACCTATATGTGCTCCACAAGGGACCAATAGCCACTAAGTGTTAGGACATTTATAGTGACACTTCGTTTTAATGAAACATCCATGGTCTATTATACCCCCTCCACTTCATTGACGCAAATGGAGCACAAACTGTACTCCATTATCTTCTTCCCTAACCACAACAGCTGGGGAAAATGACAGCTGAAACCGGAAGTGCCATAATACTTATTAGCTATAGGCGGCCGATTCTTTCTAGCTAGGGGAGATCAGTGCATGGACACTTCTGTTGACATCCACCATGCAGGTCATGGACCCGCAAGTGGGATAGTGGACCCTGGGATACATGGCATCCACAACAGCTGGGGAAAATGACAGCTGAAACCGGAAGTGACATAATACTTATTAGCTATAGGCGGTCGATTCTTTCTAGCTAGGGGAGATCAGTGCATGGACACTTCTGTTGACATCCACCATGCAGGTCATGGACCCGCAAGTGGGATAGTGGACCCTGGGATACATGGCAGTAGGAACACATGGGGTAGAGTGCCTGTTCCTGGAGTCCGTGGAAGTGATCCTGTACATCTGCCAAAATTGCTTCTATCTGAAAGCTGCTGAGGGCCATTTATGGTGGCAGTGAAATGGTTAAAGCCCAAATCCAGTCTTGACATCCACCTCCCCCATTTTCCATCCACTTCTCTCAAAATCAGACCTGCATCAAAAACGAAAATCAACACCTTTTTCGAGCAATTGTGGGTCCTTTCTAAAGACATTACAAGTCTTCTTCAACAGTCGGTCTAACCTAAAATACACAGTGCAGCATTCTTCTGTTAATCCATAGCAGGAGGCAGAGCCTTGGTGCCCTGGACTCACAGAAAGTGGGTTGAATCATACTTAGTGTGATTGAGCTCATAAAAGGAACCGTGCCACATAACTGGATATGTGGGTCTGCACAGATCAGAGAAGATGTCTTGACACCCGAGATGTCTTTTTATTTTAGAGAACTGCTGGAGGCTCCACCCTATATTTTTCATCCAAAGTAGAATTGGGCTTTAAACCACAGTCTTTTCAATCAATCCCCACATGAAATCATATAAAACAAACATGTCATAGATATTCTATAGGGATACAAGTGCGGGAATACATCCCTGGATAGAGCAAGGATACCTGTTAATAGGCAAAATGTACACAAGATACCATATTATTCACTCCATAAGACGCACTTCACCATAAGACGCACCGAGGTTTTAGAGGAGGAAAACAAGAAAAAAAAATATTCTGAACCAAATGGTGTACTAAAATATTTTCCAGTGCCCATGAAACGCAGACTGACCATTGCCATAAACTCAGACTGACCATTGCCATAAATGCAGACTGACCATTGCCATAAACGCAGACTGACCATTGCCAATAATGCAGGGTAACCATTGCCAATAATATAGAAAAACCATTGCCAATATTGCAGAGTAACCATTGCCAATAATGCAGAGTGACCATTGCCACAAACACAGCCTTACCTGATGTTATCGCCTGACAGAAGACAGAGCAGTCTGAGCGGCCAAATGCTCTGTTTTCTGTCTCAGGAGCAGTGTCAGGCCCAGCCGGGAGAATGCCCAGCGCCCACGGGGGGTTTGGATGTCTGTCCCCTGCTCTCCTGCCTCACTTCCGGTGGTGGCGACGGGGGGATGGTGCTGGTGGCCAGGGCCACTTTAACACAGGGCAAATGGGGCATCTGCCCAGGGCCCATTCTTTGTTATAGGGCCCCAAACGCTGATAAGTCAAGTGGATTTGTTTTCTCCTCCTTTCTATCCAGCTTGGCATGGGTTAAGTCATGTCCCGCAGTGTCTCTTCTACTGGCCCCTCCCCCCTTAGCTCAGTCTGAGTCTCTTCCCCATCCTGCTGCATTCTGACCCTCCTATCCCTCCTCTGCGGGCGGCTGCAGAGTGACATCGCTCTGTACAGTGAGTATGCTGTCTCCTGTCCTGTCCTGAGCCAGGCTCCCCCTCCCATGACCTCTGATAACTTCTCAGGGAGTCTCAGCTGCTGTAAAACATCTTGGGGGGGCAGGGCTGCTGGGTCTTGTAGTGCAGGGCCATGATTGACAGCTGTAGGCTCAACAATAACCCCCCTCCCTGCTTCTCCACCCTCAATAATAACCCCCCTCCCTGCTTCTCCACCCTCAATAATAACCCCCTCCCTGCTTCTCCACCCTCAATAATAACCCCCCTCCCTGCTTCTCCACCCTCAATAATGACCCCCTCCCTGCTTCTCCACCCTCAATAATAACCCCCCTCCCTGCCTCTCCACCCTCAATAATAACCCCCCTCCCTGCTTCTCCACAATCAATAATAACCCCCCTCCCTGCTTCTCCACCCTCAATAATAACCCCCCTTCCCGCTTCTCCACCCTCAACAATAACCCCCCCTCCCCGCTTCTCCACCCTCAACAAAAAAACCCCTCCCCGCTTCTCCAACTTGATGATGGCTTTAAGATAGGCCGAAACGTCGAAGGTTACACCGCATCATCGCGTCTCTTCCGCCCATGAGAAACTACCCGGGAATTGAGCAGAACGCCGCAAACGGCGGCTTTCCATATCAGGGCTGATTACCCTTAACAATCGCCTGCTACACATGCCAGGTGCCAGGAACTTTTAAATGTGAGTGGAACTATTTTAATCTGAGTATTCAATAAACCTGGTTTTACGGCATTGCGCAATGAAGGTTTTCCTTTGTTATTTCCATCTATACTTATGAGGTGCGCTTTTGCAAGAGACGTCATTTCAACAGGCTCCCTAGGGGTATCCCCACATGCCTAAAAGACCATACTAGCGATAGTTGGTCAACATCCAGGGTGAGTGTACATCTATGTGAGGCACCCAGTCTGAACACCATTGCACAGGAGATGTTAATTTAAGCACAAGCACTTTATTTTATCACCTAATGGGACTTTATTAACCCTTTGTGTGTTCTGCAATTTTTTTGCGTTTTTTTTGCGTGTTCTGCATGTTTTACATGAATTTGATCACCCCTAAGCTCAGCAAACTGTTTTTACATCCCTGCTTCTCCACTCTCAACAATTATCACCCTCCCTGCTTCTCCACCCTCAATAAAAAACCCCTCCCTGCTTCTCCACCCTCAATAATAACCCCCCTCCCTGCTTCTCCACCCTCAACAATAACCCGCCTCTCCGCTTCTCCACCCTCAAAAATAACCCCCCTCCCCGCTTCTCCACCCTCAACAATAACCCCCTCCCTGCCTCTCCGCCCTCAACAATATCACCCCTCCCTGCTTCTCCACCCTCAACAATAACCCCCCTCCCTGCTTCTCCCCCCTCAACAATAACCCCCCTCCCTGTTTCTCTCCCCTCAACAATAACGCCCCTCCCTGCTTCTCCCCCCTCAACAATAACCCCCCTTCCCGCTTCTCCACCCTCAACAATAACCCCTCTCTCTACTTCTCCACCCTCAACAATAACCCCCTCCCTGCCTCTCCGCCCTCAACAATAACACCCCTGCCTGCTTCTCCACCCTCAACAATAACCCCCTCCCTGCCTCTCCGCCCTCAACAATAACACCCCTCCCTGCTTCTCCACCCTCAACAATAACCCCCCTCCCTGCTTCTCCCCCCTCAACAATAACCCCCCTCCCTGTTTCTCTCCCCTCAACAATAATGCCCCTCCCTGCTTCTCCCCCCTCAACAATAACCCCCCTTCCCGCTTCTCCACCCTCAACAATAACCCCTCTCTCTACTTCTCCACCCTCAACAATAACCCCCTCCCTGCCTCTCCGCCCTCAACAATAACACCCCTGCCTGCTTCTCCACCCTCAACAATAACCCCCCTCCCTGCTTCTCCCCCCTCAACAATAACCCCCCTCCCTGCTTCTCCCCCCTCAACAATAACCCCCCTCCCTGCTTCTCCCTCCTCAACAATAACCCCCCTCCCCGCTTCTCCACCCTCAACAATAACCCCCCTCCCCGCTTCTTCACCCTCAACAATGACCCCTCTTCCTGCTTCTCCACCCTCAACAATAACCCACCCCCCTGCCTCTCCACCCTCAGCTATAACCCCCCTATAAACCCCCTCTCCACCCTCAACAATAACCCTCCTTTCTGCAGAAACAGCAGCGCGCTGATGGTTAGTGAGTGGCAATGCAGTATGGAGGGGGGGCTGTCTAATGATGGGGGAATTATGGGGGACGGATCCTGTGTAGTAATGGGGGTAGTAGGAGGGATGAGTCCTGTGTAGTGATGGGCCTGGTATGAGGGAGGGGGTTCTGTGTAATGATGTGGGAGGGTGGTCCTGTAATTATGGGGGTAGTATAGGGAATGGGGGTCCTATGTAGTGATTTGGGTAGTATGGGGGAGGGCGTTGCATGGGGGGGCAAGAAAATGTTTGCCCAGGGTCCAATCAATATTAAAAACGGCCCTGCTGGTGGCGACGGGGGGCGGTGCCTGTTATATATTCACCCCAGAGACATTTTCCTCCATATTTCTGGGGGAAAAAAGTGTGTCTTATGGTGCAGAAAATACGGGTAAACAGTTACAAAGGTGATTGCGATATACGCATTTATTCTTGAAACCGCTCATAGGTTGAATTGTTCACATCAGTCTACATTAAAATAGTTGAAATATGTTTACCATAATTATAGTTCCATAAACACGTACAGACTTTTATTCCACAATTACATTTCACATAGAGCAGCAAGGAGGTCATTTCTGCTTGCAAATGTTTACACTTTAACTTCTAAGAATAATTATCAAATGTTTAACACCAGCTACTTTCTGAGAACAAATGTATTAATGCTACAATGGAGACCACCTTAAACTTTGAACCATAAGATTAGAGAATAACATTTAAATATGTTGGAAATGGATGAATAAACTTAAAATATAACTAAAGTCTAAACAAGTCCCAAATCAGCTAATATATGATGTATAATTCTCATAAAGCAAACAAAAAAACTCCATTTACTTCCCAGACTGAGCTAAGTCCTCCTTTATTTGTGTCTCACTCACTCCCCATCCCAGACACTGCAGCTCACAGTGGGAGGATTTCAGTAACAGAGGCTGTTCTCAATCTAAAAAGCAGGCTTTGGAGGGTACATTAATTGCCAACACCTATAGCAAGGGCATTATTTAACTTTGGCCAAATCTGCACAGTTTGTTCTTATCTACAGGCTCCCCTTACCTGCATAGACAGATTTTTGGTAAAGAGGTAAAGGTGAACTAACCCTTTAACAAAGGCTGCAGTGTTGAAGTGGAGGGAAGACAAGAGACACGGGCCACTTGAGAGATGAGTATAATGGTTTTCTAGTGCAGGACACCTTCCTATGGGACTCTTATTTTTACCCTGGCAGAGTCACTTTAACCAGTTGCTGCTATAGCCAAAAGATGGCTACAGCACGGTCATCCAGTTCTGGGAGGGCATCTATTGACGTCCTCCCAGAGCCCCGCCACATCTACTCTGATAATCAGGGCGCTGATCATTAGTTCCCTAATGATCAGTGCAGCCCTATTAGTGCCAAACAGTGTCCATCGGTGCCCATCAGTGACCTTCAGTGCCGCCTCATCAGTGCAGCCTCATTTGTGCCCACCAAATAAAGCTCTATCTGTGTGTAAAAAAATGATAACAATTTCATATGGGGACAGTGTTGCATGATCACACATTTGTCATTCACATTTTTACAGCACTGAAAGCTGAAAGTTGACCTGGGCAGGATGGGAGTAAAAGTGCCCAGTAGGCAAAAGGTAAAAGCTGAACCCCAGACCAACCCAATTAGGGAAAATCCATATTCAATACATTCATATTCAATACATCATTAAATGCAAGCAGTTTAGGTCCCTGCATTTGCTTTGTTATCAGCCTCTTGCCGTCTACTGTAAACCAGAGCTCAGACTGAGAGAAGAAGCCAATCAGGTGTGCAAAGAGCTTGCTGGTAGGAGGAGAGAGCAGAGTGACAGGGAGATGAACTAATCATTTTGTTGCTTCTCTTTTTACTGTCATGTCAGAGGCCAGGGGAAGGGACAAGACCTGAAACTGTTAGTGAATTCAATAATACATGATTTTTTTTATTTTTTTTTTAATGCAAGCAGTGTAAGTACTTGTAGTTGGTTTGTTATCAACCTCTTGCATTCTGCTGTACAGCAGATCTCAGACTGGGAAAGGGGGAGGCAGCTCAAGGAGCATTCATATTTAGTGAACTGCAATATTATAAAGAAAACGATCCTTCTTAATCAAGAAAAAAATAAAAAACAATGTGTTAAACAAAAAACACACTCAATAATCCTCTTCAAAAGATGGTTATCCGGATCCCACTGCACAAATCCACATCCGTGACTGGAAAACTTTCACCAATTCGTGAAACACCACCACCTTCTAAAATGGACACTGACCAGAAACAAGGTAAAAAGATGCCTTTGGTTTGTTGGGTTAGCAAGAAAATGGGGAGAAGTTGGGACTTTGAGTGAGGCAGAGACCTGGTGGGGTCTCATGCCTCCATCCCTGTCAATATGAAAAAGGAGAAAAGGCAGGGCTTTAAATGAGGCGCGCAGTCAATAGTGGGGGGGTCAAGAAACTGTATATTTAATATATAACATGATAAAAGATTTCATACACATTGGTACATGAGTCACAGTAATTCATCTATAGTACATATATCTACATTACATTGGTATTACACATTGCATATACAGAGGCTCTACGCATTTCGTGGAGTATTTTTATCCACTCTTCAGGAGCAACAATGTGTGTATCTGAAATGAAGCATAATAAGTTTCAAGGTCAATGCTTTTGAAGGGAAATAGAAAAATATAACTTGGGGATAAGCCCTGGTTATAAAGGTACTCACAACTACCTTGCAGTGAAAGTGTAACAATGAGAGCTGGAGGCTCCCCAAAGGGGGCATCTTTTCCGGGAGCTGTGGCGGCATCCGGAGCACGCAAGACCCCCACATGACAACACCAGGGACGGACAGAACTCCAAAGCGTGGTGGTCCCAAGGAATGGTTGTGTATGTGAGTGAAGAGGTCTCGATTTGATGCGGGTTGGGGCCTGAAGACGCATGACTGAATGCGAAACGCGTAGAGGATTCTGGGTAACGCCGACATCACTTCTGAAGATGCATGATTGAATGCAAAACACGTAGAGGCTTCTGGGTAACGCTGACGTCACTTCCTGCCCCAACCCGCACCAAATTGAGGCTTCCATCATACGGCCGATCCCGGGAGATGGAACGGCTGTTGCTAGCCCTAAGAGCATTGCTGGAAAGACATAGTGCCGGTCTATAGGCACCACATTTGTGAGTGAAAATTCCCTATACTTATTTTAATGATTGACTAAATTATAATATATTGCGCAATGATGGCTGTTTGCTTTTTATGAGATCCTGAGATGAATGTGAAGATGCAAGGAGTAATTACTGGCATTCAATTGGGGCAAATCTTCAGGCATGCTTAGATGAGTAGAGTGGTTAACCCAACATAAACCAAAGGCGTCTTTTTACCTTGTTTCTGGTCAGTGTCCATTTTAGAAGGTGGTGGTGTTTCACAAGTTGAAAGTTTTCCAATCACGGATGTGGATTTGTGCAAGTGGAATTTGGATAACCATCTTTTAAAGAGGATTATTGGGACTGTTTTTTGTTTTACACTTGATTTTATATTTTTTTCTGGATTAAGAAGATTCGTTTTCTTTATAATATTGCAGTTCACTAAATATGCACTATATTTGAATTCATGATGATGAATCGCTGATAAAGATTGTTTTTGATATGTGGTAAGATAAATATACTATTTAGGTTCAGCACAGTTACACCTTTTTTTGTAACATTGCATACCCCACACTATTGTTGGGGGATCTATAACTGCAGCAGATCTGCTATTTAAATCAAAAGGTAAAGTCACACATTATTATAGTTTTATATATTTTTCTGCTGGTGACACATTTTCCCCAATTTTTAGCTCAAGGAGCATGCTAATAGCCAGGGGCATTGCTAGGTCTACAAAAGATCTGGGGCTAGAGCCCATAGCAGCGTAGTAAAGAAAGTCATACGCTTGGGCGGGCATACACATGTATATGCAGTAAAATACATGTGGGTGTATATATATCCCCAGAGAGCCCCCCGCTTACATCAGGGTCCGCAGAGAGCCCCCCCCTTACATCACCTTACATCAGGGTCCCCAGAGAGCCTCCTCCTTACATCAGAGTCCTCAGAGAGCCTCCCCCTTCCATCAGGGTACCCAGAGCCCCCCCACTCACATCAGGGTTCCCAGAGAGGCCCCCTTACATTAGGGTGCCCAGAGAGCCTCCTCCTTATATCTGGGTCCCTAGAGAGCCTAGGCCTTAAAATTGGGGTCCCCAGAGAGCCTCTCCCTTACATCAGGGTCCCCAGAGAGCCTCCCCTCCCCTTGGGGACCCCTACAGAGACTCGGGGCTATTGGCCTCAGATTCGGGGCTATAGCCCCAAAAGCCACCCCCTAGCAACGCCCCTGCTGATAGCAATGAAAGAGCAGAGAGATTAGTCAATCAATCTGCTGCTTCTCCAGTTACAGGCTGGAGTAGGGACAAGACCTGAAAGTGTTATGCCACGTACACACGAGTGGACTTTTCAGCATCAAAGGTCCGAGGGTCTTTCCGACGGACTTTCAATGGAGTTCCGATGGACTTTCGAATGACCGGACTTGCCCACACACGAACGGACTAGAGTCTGTTCAAAAGTCTGTTGGTTTGAACGTGATGACGTACAAAGGGACTAGAATAAGGAAGTTCATAGCCAGTAGCCAATAGCTACCCTTGCGTCCTTTTTTGTCCGTCGGACTAGCATACAGACGAGCAGATTTTTCGACTGGACTCGAGTCCCTCAGAAAGATTTGAAACATGTTCCAAATCTAAAGTCTGTCATATTTTCGACAGAAAAAGTCCGCTGAGGGTCCAATGAATCCCACACACGGTCGGATTGTCTGACGGATTTGTTCCGTCGGACCAGTCCGGTCGAAAAGTCCGCCCGTGTGTACGCGGCTTTAGTGAACTGCAGTAGAGAGAAAAGAAAAATGATTTTATTTGTTGCCTGCATTTACTCTTGAAGTTTGATGCAATGTATCTTTAGGTTATTATGAGATGGATTTGACATCCTTTACATCAGGCAACATGATCCAATCCAGAACACTAGATTCTATTAGAACAGTCTTCCTTTTAATCTTGAACATATATTTTAATGATCAGTATTGAGGAATGTTATTTTATACAGTAAGGCTGAGCTAACCGAGTGTGAAACATAAAGAATCAGAACAACAAGCACTGCATTATACATTAGGATACAATTTGAAGAAAAACCAACACACAGTTCCACTAATAAGAAATTGCCGGTGATAAACAATTCCATCAATCGTAGTGTATGCCGCATGCCTCCTTAGTAAACCAGTAATTAAAACCAACTAAAAATATCATGCATGAGCAGTGTCATTTTCTGTATCAATTCCTTCGAAGACAAGACATAAAACCCATCAGTCAAACAGTTGGAAGCTGAAGTCATTATCCATCACATTAAGATCATTATGAAGAAATGAATATTGATGAGCATACAGTGTGGAAAAAGGGCATCCAAACATTTCAAGAATTTCACATAAATGTTAGGTAGGAGATCACTGTAAAACACAATGACATTTACGCAAATTGTGTTCACATTTGACCAGAGTTGTTAATTACATGACCATGTAGACTGCTTAATCATTATTTAAAAAAATGCCAGTTCCATTTTCCATACAGTAAATATTTTTGAAGAATCTAAAGCCTTTTTAAAAAATACTGTATAACTATATACTGTATATATATATATATATATATATATATATATATATATATATATATATATATATATATATATATATAGTATGTACAGTATATTTATGTACAGTATACACATTGTAACTGTACTGTGCCTTGCCCCAATTGGAAAAGGTGTATACGTCACACGGGGTTCTCACTGATGCAGGTTGAGGGGCTCCAAAATTTCTATTGAGAAAACTGAATTTGCTGTTTTCTCTGGGATTGGTAACTCCCGAATTGGGTTCTGGAGTTCAGAGGCCTTGATGATTCTTGGGAGGGATGAAACCTCTAACCCTGTGTGTCCACATCTTAACCACTTCAGCCCCGGAAGATTTGACTGATGAATGACCGGGCCATTTTTTGCGATTCGGCACTGTGTCACTTTAACTGACAATTGCGCGGTCGTGCGATGCTGCACCCAAACAAAATTGATGTCCTTTTTTTCTCACAAATAGAGCTTTCTTTTGGTGGTATTTGATTGCCTCTGCGTTTTTTATTTTTTGCGCTACAAGCAAAAAAAAAGCAACAATTTGGAAAAAAAAAACCCACAATATTTTGCACTTTTTGCTATAATAAATATCCCCATTTTTTTAAAAAAAAGCTAATTTTTTCTCAGTTTAGGTCGATATGTATTCTTCTACATATTTTCGGTAAAAAAATTGCAATAAGCATATATTGATTTGTTTGCGCAAAAGTTATAGCGTCTACAAAAAAGGGGATAGATTAATAGCATTTTTATTATTATTTTTTTTTTTTTACTAGTAATGGCGGCGATTTGTGATTTTTATCATGATTGCGACATTATGGCAGACACATCGGACACTTTTGACACTATTTTGGGACCATTGTCATTTATACAGCGATCGGTGCTATAAAAATGCACTGATTAATGTGTAAATGACACTGGCAGGGAAGGGCTTAAACACTAGGGGGCGATCAAGGGGTTAACTGTGTCCTAGGGAGTGATTCTAACTGTAGGGGGGATGGGCTCACTACAACATGACAAAGATCACTGCTCCCGATGACAGGGAGCAGTAGATCTCTGTCATGTTGCTAGGCAGAACAGGGAAATGCCTTGTTTACATAGGCATCTCCCTGTTCTGCAGCTCCGTGACATGATCGTGGGACACCGGCGGACATAAAAAAACCATGCAACAACTTATAAACTCCTATAAAAGTCCTTTTAAATGGCTTATTCCTATGCCAGATATTGGCAGTGCAGTGCCATGCCATGTGTTGTTTTGGGGCAAATGATACTTGGCAGAGCCACCAATGGTCTTTTCCTTGTCAAAAGAAGTTTATTGAGTATACAATATTATAAAGATACATAAAGTAAGTTTACAAGGATCTATAAAGTAAGCTCATTGTTTTACAGTAGGGTTTATATAGGTAAATATCATGAAATTTCAAATATTAAACCTTGGGTACACGTAAACCTAAATTAAAGATATATATCATTTCCTTAGTTACTTTTGTAGGTATTTAAATGATTTATACCTACTATACATATTGTTTACAGGTAGAGTGTATATAGGTCAAATAAATTCTGATAATGAGCTTTAATCGTAAGGTGGAGAAAAGGAAAGAGAAAGAAGAAAAAGGGTAGAAAGGCAGAGGTATAGTCCACAAGGTTGTCCCGCTCGTCAGTTTATTATTCTTTTTAGTTCTCTTTGAAGCCTTAGAATGGGTGTCTCTGTAAGTCATGTAATCTGTTACCATGGCAACAGGACAGAGTCATTGAAATTTGACAGGAACTGTTGTTTTATCCAAGGATGCCAAAGTTTTTCAAATTTTGGAATTTGATTTTGATCGATGGCTACCATCTTAGCATGGGACATTGTATTATTCATTCTGTGAATTGTTTCTGCTAGTACCAATGTAGGAGATTTCCATGCCTTGGCCACTGTTTGTTTTGCAGCCGTTATTAGTTGGATCATAAGTTTGAATTGAGAGAGTGTTAACCATTCCGGTTTTAGATTAAGTAAAGTTATATATGGATCTGGTTGTATTATTTTTTTAAATATTTTAGATGCAATCACGAAGACTTCCTTCCAGAAGGTTTGGATTACTGGGCACGTCCACCATATGTGTAAATGTGTGCCTATTTCTGGGCATCCTCGAAAACAAAGAGCTGAGGTATTAGGTGAATATTTTGCCACTCTAGCAGGTACAAGGTACCAGCGAGTTAGGACTTTATAATTTGTCCCCAGTGCTAAGATGTTGGTTGAAGATGACTTAGATGTGAGCCATATGTTAGACCAGTCCGTGTCTTCTAAAGTTCGTCCCAGGTCCTCCTCCCACCTCTGAACGTAAGAGGGTCTATTAAGATTTACTACTCCATATAATTGATTATAAAGTGATGAAATTGTACCTTTAGCAAATGGATCTTTTGTACAGATTGATTCAAAAATGGATAATTGGGATAATGGTGTATCCCCCTTTAGGAATGGTGTATAGAAATTTTTGATTTGGAGATATCTAAATATCTCAGAGTTTGGTAGATCATATTTTTCTCTAAGCGATGGGAATGAAAGGAATGATTTAGATGCTATGAAGTCATTTAGTGTCTGAATGCCTGATGTTGTCCAAGCTTTAAAAGAATTTGGGTAGATCCATGCCGGATAAAAGGCCGGATTTCTGATAAAAGAAAGGAGAACATTGTGTGGAGATTGTAACTGATATTTGGTTTTTAGTTTATCCCAGAGAGATAAGAAGTGTTTAGTTATGGGATTATGAATTTTCTTTAGGATCAAGTCATAACAAGTTTGATATTAATAGAGGGTCATTTTCTGAAGCCTCTATAAATACCCATAATGGGATTTCCTGTTTTGCATGGTATTTGGACAGACTGGCCAAATGTGCTGCTCTGTAGTAGTTAGTAAAATTAGGGTATCCCAGGCCTCCTTTATTTTTGGGAAGATGTAGTGTGTGTATAGGTATACGTGGTTTAGAAGAGCCCCATATAAACGAAGTTGCTCTTTTTTGTACTATTCTCAAAAAATAGGAAGGAATTGGAATAGGGAGGACTCTGAATAGATAAAGTAATTTGGGTAGAATAGTCATTTTGATTGCATTAATCTTCCCTACCCAGGATAAAGGAAGTTGCGACCATTGTTTTATTAAATTTGTGATCTGTCTTAATACAGGAGGATAATTGGTTGAGAATAAGTCAGAATGAGATGCTGTTAAATGAATTCCAAGATATGGGATTGATTTTTCTGCCCATGTGAATGGGAGTGCAGCCCTAGCCGGGATCAATTCCATGTTTGTGAGCGAAATATTAAGCACTAGGCATTTCTTAGGATTAATCATAAGGCCGGATAGGGCTGCAAATCCATCAAGAGCTGGTATTAAGTTAGGACCAGAGACCTGTGGTGATGATAGAAAAAGTAATATATCGTCTGCAAATATACATAATTTGTGTGTAATACCTCCTACTTCAATGCCAGTTATAGTTTGGTTTGTTCTGATGTATTGGGCCATGGGTTCGAGTATAAGGGCAAATAATGAGGGAGATAATGGGCAACCCTGTCGGGTACCTCTTTCGATATTAAAGGCATCAGATTTGTATCCAGCATATTTTATATAGGCTTTGGGTTTATTATATAATGCTTTGATCCATGTTAAAAAGTGGGGTCCAAAACCCCATTTTTGTAATGAGTATTGCATATATTGCCAGGATACTGTGTCAAATGCCCTCTTAATATCGAGAGATAGAAAACATAAAGGGATTTTCAGTTTTTTAGCAATATGTGCCAATAACACTGCCCTGCGTATATTATCGCCTGCCTGTCTATTTGGCATGAAGCCTACTTGATCTCTATGTATTAATTTTCCTATAATGCTATTGAGGCGTTTTGCTATTATTTTTGCTAATAATTTAATATCAAGGTTTAACAGAGAGATAGGCCGATAATTCACACAGGAAGTATCATCAGAAAGGGGTTTTGGGATCATACAAACAATTGCCATTAGTGTTTCTTGCCGAAAAGAATGTCCTTCTAGAAGTTTGTTATAAGTTTCAGTGAGAATGGGAGAGAGTATTTCTGAGAATGTTTTATAGTATAAAGCCGAGTAGCCGTCTGGGCCTGGTCTTTTGTTAAGTTTTAGGTCTTTTATGGCGTTAGCAACTTCATCTATAGTTATAGGCTCATCCAAACTGCTTTTTTGATTCTGAGACAACTCAGGTAAGGTTATTTTTGAGAAGAAGGATTCAGCCTCTGTAGGATTAAATTCATTGTTTGTCTTGTATAAAGTTGAGAGATGTGAGTGAAATTTATGGACTATTTTAACTGGATTACAAGTATAAACATTTTTTGATAATTTCAAACGTATTGGTTTGAAAGATTTGTTAGCTGAATTTAATGCCCGAGCCAAATATGTACCTGGTTTGTTTGTATTCATGTAGAAATTGTGTTTGGAGCGTTTGAGGGATTTATCAACTGACTCAGTGAGAAATAGATTCCAATCTAGATTTTTCCAGATGAGATTTTGTACTCTGAGATGGATTATCTTGGAATGATATGTAGGCTGCATTAAAATTGAGTTCTAGTTTTTTTGCTAGATTTTTGCGTTCCCGTTTAAATAGTGCCATTTGTCTTTGTATTGTACCACGCAAGACAGGCTTATGAGCTTCCCACAGTGTTATTGGGGAAATGTCTGTTGTATTATTAATTGATATGTATTCCTTTAAAGCTTGTTCAATGGCCATCTGATGTAGTGGGTGTTTGAGCATTATGTCCGGTAAGTACCACATTGGGTCATGCGCTTTTGGTATGGCTGAGGCTATAGTAGTGTATACTGCATTATGGTCAGACCACGGAATTGGAATTATATCTGATGCAATAATTTCTGGTATCATTCCTATTGTTAGAAAAATATGATCTATTCTGGTGAAGGTTTGATGAGGGTGCGAGAAATAAGTGAATTTCTTTTTCATTGGGTTACTTTCTCTCCACGAATCTACCAGATTGTATTTGGAAAGAAGTTGAGAAAAAGGTAATCTAGAGGTTATTTTGGATGGTGTAAAAGGTGATTTATCTAGAAATGGGAGGAGGACCTGGTTCGAATCCCCGCACATTATCACTGTTCCTATTTTGTGTGTATTAATCACTTGTAATATATGTGAGAGGAATGGTGTAGGTTGTTTGTTAGGAGCGTAGTAGGAAATCACTGTGATTGCTGTATCCATTATATAACCCATGAGTATCAGGTATCTACCTTCTGGGTCTTTAATTTCTGATGATAAGGTGAATGGTGTGGATCGGTGAAATGCAATTAGAGTACCCCTTTGTTTGGTACAGGCAGAAGCCGTGTAAATTTGTTGATAAAAAGGAGAAATATATTTTGGAGTAGAATCTTTGGTGAAGTGTGTTTCTTGGAGGCATACTATGTGAGCCTTCTTGTTATGGAAAGTACGGAAGGCTTTGGTCCTTTTTTGAGGGACATTTATTCCCTGAACATTCAGGGAAAGTATATTCAGTGGTGCCATGGCAACAGGTCAAATAGTTTTGACTTACTTTTTGTTATGCAGAGCTGACTGCGCAGATCAACCTGTGTGGACTGAAGAGATGAAAAGATAGAAAAGAAACCAGTGAATTCTGGAGTAAAGAGTAAACAAAAAACATATGAGATTAGATCAGGGGTCTCGAACTGGTGGCCCTCCAGCTGTTGCGAAACTACAAATCCCATGAGGCATTGCAAGTCTGACAGTTACAAGCATGACTCCCACAGGCAGAGGCATGATGGGACTTGTAGTTTTGCAACAGCTGGAGGGCCACCAGTTCGAGACCTCTGGATTAGATGATACATTGTATAAATTATTTTTTGCAAGTAATCACAATTTACCCGTGAAAGAGAATAAATATCTCTCTCAGGGGAATAAGTGCCTTCGTCACACTCCCACATAATATGGTTGGGAGAATGAGGAGGGCTAATGGGGGTACACGGATCTTCCGCTTACAGGAGAGAAGTGCTATGTCAAAAGACATCAAAATGATGATTCATTAATTGGAGTGCAGAATATGGTTTTTGTTGAAATTATTTATTCCAGGGTGGTTGTATATGGTTAGTCTTGCCCTAGGCTAGATAATTCAGTTAGAAAGGTACTGTTAATAACTTTGGTATTGATGAAGATAGTTTGAATTATTTTGGGATTTTAACCCTTTTAGAGTAAACAATTACATATTTTATTCATATGTAACTGTTTAGATATGTTAACTCATAAAATTGAGGTTGTATTGCTTCAGATTAGAATAAACAAAAACATAGTTCTAGGAACTAGTTAGGTAATAATATATTTGTTTTAAGAAAAGAAAGAAAAAGCTTCCATTACTTCTGGATTATTGAACATATTTGTCCTAAAAAGTAATAAATCTATTGTTATTACCTGAAAATATATAACTGAACAAGAATTTCCTTATTTCACTTATATATTCTAAGGCTATATGAATCAGAAGTAATAAGAAATATAACTGGAATGTAACATGATCCCACACAGTGTGTGACTATCAGAATGCAGTTACATTCAGTTATAAAGACAGGTTTTTTTTATAGAGAACCATCTCTTAGTATAATAAATGAAGAGATATCAGGAATTAGGATGTCAGTCCATTGAATCTTCTTGGTCCATGGATGATGTGGCATAACGGCCTCTTTTGTGAGAATGATGATTTCCATTTTGTTCTGAAATTTTCTGGGTGCTGCCTGAAGGTGAAGATGATGCCATTCTTCTGTGTGTGGGAGAGTTGCTGCTTGTGGGTTCTGTCAGATTTAATTTTAAAAGGGTTTGTTGTAGTTCAACTGCTGATCTGCTTCTGTAAATTGTACCTTGGTAGTTAAATCTGACTGAAAAGGGGAAGCCCCATTGATACATAATGTTGTGGCGTTGCAGTTCCATTCTCTTGCAGCAATTAGTATTTGTTCTTTCGTTCTGTAATAATTAAATTTTGTGATTATATCACGTGGGGGTCCATCTTTCTTTTTGGCTGTGAGGGCTCTGTGTACTCTGTCCAGTTCTAAACGTTCAATAGGGATATCTGGCTTTAGTTCTTGTAATAGAGCAGTAATAGTAGATTGCAGGTCTGTCACAGTTTCAGGTATTCCCCTTATGCGCAAGTTTGAATGTCTGGCTCTATTTTCGTAATCTTCGAGCTTAGTTTGAAGTATTAAATTCTCTTCTTTTAATTGTTCCAATTCTGTTATATTTTCTTGGGTTGTAATTTCAATTTCATCCATTTTTATTTCTAAGGCTGCTCTCTTATTTCTTTCTTATTTCTTTGGTTAGGCTGTTTGTTATTTGGTCTGAGGTTTGTTTTAAAGCCTTATGAAGCATCTTTTCAAATTGTAATAATATTACTGGGGATGCTGAGGAGGCTTCTGGAGAAGTTTGTGAGAGGATTTGTTCTGTATCTGACTCAAATGGAGAGTCTTGCTGTGACATTTTCTGTCTGTGAGAGTGTCCTGATGCTGTATATTGTGAGGTGACTGGAGCTGCTTTAGTTGCAGTGAGTGCCTGTGAGCTCTTTGTGAGGTGATTTTTATTTCTGCCACGGCTTCCTCCCAGTACCATATTTCCTGCCCAAACTTTCACAGTTTGTTCCCTGGGGCAAAAAGGTTCAAATGGATACCTTTTGAGCCTGCAGGCTCCGCTTTGTCCTTCTCTTCTCTCCTCAGTGGTGCGGAGCTCTAACAATGCATGTCTGCTCCGCTAGGCTCCGCCCATGCACCCACCAATGGTCTTTTAACTGTCTATAAGGGTGGCATTCTGGCCACCTCTGTAAAGAGGGTAGTCTTTACACTGGCCACCAATCAAAGAAACAATTTTACCACTGACTCTCAGTGAACTGTTTAGCAGGGGTTCCCTGGGACCTAAAAAATATTTTAAATGTTCCTCTTGGGTAGAAAAGTTGAGAAAGTGTTTTAAGATCTGATGCGACAGTCTATCTCATGGCAGCAGAACAATGAATGTAGTCTCTTTCAGTGGCGTCACTAGGGGGTGGTTTTTGGTGCTATAGCCCCGGATCTGGGGCCCATAGCCCCGTGTCTCTCAGAGACGACTGTGACATCTCTCACCGCCCGCCCTGCAGCCCCACTGTTCCGCTCTCACTTTGCAGACACGGGCAGCAGAGAGATGACATCATCTCTCACTGCCCGCCCTCTCTCTGGTGACCCTAGTGTAAGGAGCAGCTCCCTGGGGACTCTAAGGTAAGGGGGCGGGGCTTTCTGGGGACCCTGATGTAAGTGAGGGAGGCTCTCTGGGGACCCTGATGTAAGGGGGGGCTCTCTGGGGACACTGATGTAAGTGGGGGAGGCTCTCTGGGAACCCTGATATAAAGGGGGGCTCTCTGGGGACCCTGATGTAAGGGGGGCTCTCTGCGGACCCTGAAGTAAGGAAGGGGCTCTCTGGGGACCCTGATATAAGTGGAGGGCTCTATGAGGACTCTGATGCAAGGGGGGGCTCTTTGGGGTCTCTGATGTAAGGGGGAGGCTCTCCGGGGACCCTGATGTAAGGGAGGGGCTCTCTGGGGACCCTGATGTAAAGAATGGGCTCTCTGGGGACCGTGATCCAAGGGTGGGCTCTCTGGGGACTCTAAAGGTAAGGAGGGGCTCTCTGGGGACCCTGATGTAACTGGAGGAGGCTCTCTGGGGACCCTGATGCAAGGGGGAGGCTCACTGGAGACTCTGATATAAGGTGGGGGCTCTCTGGGGACCCTGATGTAAGGGGGAGGCTCTCTGGGGACCCTGATGTAAGGGGGGCTCTCTGGGGACCCTGATGCAAGGGGGAGGCTCACTGGAGACTCTGATGTAAGGTGGGGGCTCTCTGGGGACCCTGATGTAAGGGGGAGGCTCTCTGGGGACCCTGATGTAAGTGTGGGGGGGCTCTCTGGGGACCCTGATGTATATCTATATATCTATATCTATATAGATATATATATATTCACACACGTATATTATATACATGTGTATGCCCACCCAAGCGTATGACTTTGTTTACTTCGCTGCTATGGGCTCTAGCCCCAGATCTTTTGTACACCTAGCAATGCCTCTGGTCTTTTTTATTAAAAGAAAAAGAAAATTAATGATACAACAACCTAGTGACACCTGCTGTTTATGTTCTACTTGGGAGAATAATTGCTTTTCTTTGTGACAAATTGCTACTTGCCTCCAGTATGTATTGAATGCATTTACACAGCACTTAATGACGTGTTGTGTTCCCAGACTCAGAACATGCTAGTTCTTTACTTTTATACACCTCGACTAATGTTTATGACATATTATACAATTAGTTCTTTCTTGTTTGGCTATGACAGGTCATTGACATACTTCACCTCTACTTATTAATAATTTGAAAATGCATTGTGGACCTATTATAACATAAAATATATTGTAACAGTTGGAATTACAGTATTGTTAAAGTGTTCTGTATTTATGTGCTGGAGTAAATTACACGGTTAGAATAAATAATAGTGTGCGTTACTGTAGGTTGGTTTTTTTAGCTGCTGAATAGAGGAAATAAAATAAAATTTTAAATGTGGGAGCAGAAGGTCCCAGACAACCATTGTATGTAAAATAAGGAATGCAAAATGCCAAAAGTGAGGTCAGTCACTGTAGATGTCATTATCAAGCCAAGAAATATTTTAACACAATTTTCATCAAGGTACAGTTTTAAAGGGGGAACTGACAGCCTCTTATTTACTCAGTGCCATTTATAAACACCACTGAATACAGCCATTCCACCCCCTAATCGCTAAGTACTGAGCAATCCTGGAGACATCACAGAGACAGTGGGGGTTATTTGCGAAAGGCAAATCCACTTTGCACTACAAGTACACTGTAAGTGCACTTGAAAGTGCACTGAAAGTGCACTTGGAAGTGCAGTCGCTGTAAATCTGAGGGGTAGATCTGAAATAAGGGGAAACTCTGCTGATTTTATCATCCAATCATGTGCAAGCTAACATGCTGTTTTCTATTTTCCTTGCATGTCCCCCTCGGATCTATAGTGACTGAACTTAAAAGTGCACTTGCAGTAGATTTGCCTTTAGTAAATAACGCCCAGTGTATTGAGCCGATCTGAGGGGTTTGGTACCATGTGATCTCTGTGAATGGTCACCAGAATGATCAAATGCTATTGTTAACACGATTGATCCCTTCCCTCCTCTTACAACAGAGAAAGGAGAGCGATCATTGTAAATTTTGAATGGGAAATTCATTATTGAATAGATCGGCTTATTGGTTGAACTAGATGGACTTGTGACTTTTCTCATCTTAATTATGTAACTATGGGGGTTATTTACGAAAGGCAAATCCACTTTGCACTGCAAGTGCACATGGAAGTGCAGTCGCTCTAAATCTAAGAAGTAGATCTGAAATGAGTGGAAGCTCTGCTGATTTTTATCATCCAGTCATGTGCAAGTGAAAATGCTGTTTTTTATTTTCCTTGCATGCCCCCCTCGGATCTACAGCGACTTTACTTCCAAGTGCACGTGCAGTGCAAAGTGCATTTTCCTTTAGTAAATAACCCCCTATGTAGGAGTCTTAATGCTAATGCTCCTCTTATTATTACACCTTGTATGAGGGCGGTAATTAGAGCATGGACCCAGGTCAATTCCAGACCAACCAGTGCCCCCAGATGTAGGTCTCCTTATATCCCTTTTCAGTTAAATCCTATTCTTCATTGTTTTTTTTTTTATATCAGACCCTTTTCTTTGGGTATTGAAGGGTGTTAGATACCTCAATCACATTTGTAAAAATGGCTCTCTAAAGTCTTTTGACAAATTAAAGCAACAATTTAGTCTTCCCAACTCCTATTTTTACAGATTCCTGCAGCTCCACTATGTGTACCAATCTCAATTTGGGGTTGCTAAGGGCATCACATCCTAATGCCTTAAATATTAAAATATTACAAAGCACATTGTTTTATAGCACCTCCCTCAGTTACCAATGGGTACAACAATTCCCGAAATTAACAATTGTACAATCATAACAATTGTACAATCATATAGAAGCATAAAGCTTCCAATATTTGCCTGGGGTGTCAACAACGTGGGTTAAGTGCCTCAACGTGTTTTGCGGAAAGCCCCACTTCTTCAGGAGAGTAGGGGAGTGCTAGTAAAAACTGACCGTCTGGAGGTCCACAAACCCGGTGGGAGAATGCAGCAGACAAACCATACAGAATCTCCCCCTTGGGCAGGTATGGGCAGTGGCGTCGCTAGGCCCGAGTCTCTCGGAGATGGCTGTGGCCATGGTCTCTCTGCAGCTGGTCCACAAGTATGGCAGGCAGCACTGGAGAGCAGGCAGGCAGCACGAGAGAGCAGAGAGATAACATCTTTCAATGCCCACCCTGCATCCCCACTGTTCCGCTCTCACAGTGCAGTCACGGGAAGCAGAGAGATGACATCATCTCTCACTGCCTGCCCTCTCTCTGGTGACCCTGATGCAAGGGGGGCTCTATGGGGACTCTGAGGTATATAGGGGCTCTCTGAGGACCCTGATGTAAGTGGGGGAGGCTCTCTGAGGACCCTGATGTAAGTGGGGGAGGCTCTCTGGGGACCCTGATGTAAGGAAGAGCTTTCTGGGGACCCTGATGCAAGGGGGGGGCTCTCTGGGGACTCTAAGGTAAGGAGGGGCTCACTGGGGACCCTGATGTAAGTGGGGGAGGCTCTCTGGGGACCCTGATACAAGGGGGAGGCTCTGGGGACCCTGATGTAAGTAGGGGGGCTCTCTGGGGACCCTGATGTAATGGTAATATATATATATATATATATATACAGAGAGAGAGAGAGAGAGAGAGAGAGAGAGAGAGAGATATTTCTCTCTCCCTATATATATATATTTATCGGCGTATAACACGCGCTGGCGTATAACACGCACCCCAAGTTTAGGAGAGAATTTTAAGGAAAAAAAACTTTTAGGAGGGAAGTTTAAGGAAAAAAAACTTACATTAAAATGCCCATCAATGCAGCCTTATCTGTCCATCTGCAGCCTTTTCAGTGTCAGTGCAGCCTTGCCCCAGTGCAGTCTTGTCAGTGCAGCCTTGTCAGTGCAGCTTTGTCAGTGCAGCCTTGTCAGTGCAGCTTTGCCCCAGTGCAGCTTTGCCCCAGTGCAGCCTTGCCCCAGTGCAGCCTTGCCCCAGTGCAGCTTTGGCAGTGCAGGTTTGCCCGTGCAGCTTTGCCCCAGTCCAGCCATGTCAGTGCAGCTTTGTTATAGATTTAAATATGGCGCCGAGACTGCAGGGATACTTCGGAGCCGAGATACACATACCCGAGTGTTCTCGGCTTTTTTCGCCGAAAAAAGCCAAGAACACTCGGGTATGTGTATCTCGGCTCCGAAGTATCCCTGCAGTCTCGGCGCCATATTTAAATCTACCCACGGCTGTGTATGTCGGCGGCGACCGCGGCAATTGCCGCGATCCCTCCGATAATACACAAAATCGGCGGGGATCGGCCTATAACACGCACCCACGATTTCCCCCTGATTTTCAGGGGAAAAAAGTGCGTGTTATATGCCGATAAATACGGTACATACATACATACACAGTATATTCACCCCCCTTGGCTTTTTACCTATTTTGTTACATTACAGCCTTTAGTTCAATGTTTTTTTAATCTGAATTATATGTGATGGATCAGAACACAATAGTCTAAGTTGGTGAAGTAAAATTAGAAAAATATATACATAAAACTATTTTTCAGAAATAAAACACTGATAATTGGCATGTGCGAATGTATTCACCCAGGCCCGGACTGGCCATAGGGCAGACCGGGCGTTTGCCCGGTGGGCCGGGGACCTCCGGGCCGCAAGTTTGGCTGTGACATGCAGGGCCGACTGCCGACACGGGTTCCTACATGCAGGGCCGGCCGCTGATGTTCTGCGCTGCATGCAGCACATGCAGGGCCGGCCGCTGGCGGTGGTGGGAGGAGCGGAGGCATTCTCCGCCTACTAAGCCCATCCATGGCAACCCAGGTCGCCGCTTCGCGCATGTGCCCCGCAGCCGACGGGCATCTGGCAACCAGGACGCCAGGAGAGAAGGAGGGATGGAGAAGCCGAGTTAGAGGTCACTATGGGGAGGAGGTGCCATTCGCCAGTGAAAACAAGTGGCCGCGCTGTGACAAGGGGAAGGTGAGCTGCAGGATGTCAGCGTATCTCCCCCGCTCTCCCCCCTCTCCATTCAGCAGAGTGCGGCTCTCATCTTGATTGGTTGCCCAGCTTGTTGCCGATTTCTTTCCGTCCCCATTGCCTAGCAGTGCATCATGGGACATGTAGTACTGGAGGATTGTAAGCCCCATTGTTGTCCACAGGCAGCAGACTTCTGCCCTTAGCATGCACTCTGCTGGGGGAAAGAGTAAGGGCCTGGAACCCAGGAAAAGCTGAGTGACTACTAAAGAAAAAGAGAGGACTATGCTGGGGGAAGTCAGACAGAGAGCCATGCTGTACCCACACCACCAGAGAGAGAGCGCCACCACCACGCTATACCCACACCACCAGAGAGAGAGCACCACCACGCTATACCCACACCACCAGAGAGCCACACTGTACCCGCACCACCAAAGAGAGAGAGCCATGCTGTACCCGCACCACCAGAGAGAGAGAGAGCCACACTGTACCCGCACCACCAGAGAGAGAGCCACGCTGTACCCACACCACCAGAGAGTCACGCTGTACCCGCACCACCAGAGAGAGAGCCACGCTGTACCCGCACCACCAGAGAGAGAGCCACGCTGTACCCGCACCACCAGAGAGAGAGCCACACTGTACCCACACCACCAGAGAGCCACGCTGTACCCGCACCACCAGAGAGAGAGCCACGCTGTACCCGCACCACCAGAGACAGAGCCACGCTGTCCAGCACCACCAGAGGGAGAGCGCCATGCTGTCCAGCACCACTGGAGAGAGAGCAGGTCAGTGTCACTGGGCAGTGTGGGCACAATAGGAGACAGACAGTACTAGCATTGTATGGCCAACATAGGATTGGGACATCGTAATATAAAAGGGACTGCACTGTAATCATTGCAGTGCCCCTTTTACAGTGCAGTCCCCTTTATATCACAATGTCCCTGCACATTACAGGTGGAGGACCGACACCAGCCACCCCCGCAAATGTCTACCAATGATCCCACAATCCCCCCACCCAGTCCCTCTGGGAAGGTTGGCTGCTCAGTCTAAAATGCCCGGGCCTATTTTTTGTCCCAGTCCGGGCCTGTATTCACCCCCTTTGTTATGTAGCTACCCCCGTAGGAGCTGCTGGGTAGTTCATCCTTTTCTGTAGTGTGTTCCCGTTACCCCCTTTCCCCTCATAGATTGACACAGCAGACAGTCCATAACGTTTAAACATTTAACTTTATTCTTTTCCGGCACTCATTGTGGTACTGCATTACAGACTCACGCTGAATAACTCTTGCAGATTTGGCAATAAGCGAAGCATATTCTGTGAGCACATAGTCCAGAACATATAGAGCCACTGTGAATAAGTTCTAACTTTCACTGGCTTTCAATTGTGTTATGCAGCTTTCCTTCCTCATGTTTGTTACTATTTCCTGACCATACAACACTTCCAAGTTATGCCCAAAGAACGATACTCTGAATAAAGTTCTTTGGGTTGACTGATTGGATTCCTCCAGGGTGTTAATACTTTAAGGCCCAACTCCCTCCTGTGTTGACCCACACATCAATGCTCTTTGCGAGGTATTGATTCTTTAAGGCCAAGCTCTGTACCTTCTTCTCCAAGACCCGCACTTTAACACCTTTAAAGTCTCTTAGAAGCACTGTTTCCCTGGGTTTACACTCACGTACTCCTGAGCAACCGTCCATGCTTGCCACAGAAGGTCCTCTCCCAGTCCTTGTTTCTGTCAGTAGTAGCAACTTCCTCCTGACGTTTCCTCCATTTCTTCTCTCCACATGGCACGTTCCCCTCCCCAGAGGGGAGAGCACCCGAGCTGCACCAGCCCCTACATGCTGTCTTCTCCTCAGTTCCCAGACTCCCCTGGAAGCATGTGACCTTTTCTTTTATAGTAGTCCCGCCTCTGCCCAAGCAAAACAATGATTGGTTCAGAGGGGTCTCCAAAAGACTACCTGCCACTCTATTCCTTTAATCCTCCCACTTTCCAGAACATTTCATAGAAAGTGATGGAAATCTTGCAGGCAGAGTGTAGGTGGCCACACCTTCCTCTACTCTAACTAACCTCCCAACCACATTAACCCACCAGCTTACACCAACAGGGTAAAACACTGGCAATTTACCTAGCATTAATCCTAACTGCCTATTTAGCACACACCTAAGTAGTTTAAAGCCCTTAAAAAGCTCTGGTGCAACCAATTACCTTCAGAAGTCACATAATTAGTGAAATGATGTCCACCTGTGTGCAATCTAAGTGTCACATGATCTTTCAATACATATACACACCTTTTTGAAAGGCCCCAGAGGCTGCAACACCTAAGCAAGAGGCACCACTAACCAAACACTGCCATGAACACCAAGGAACTCTCCAAACAAGTAAGCGACAATGTTGTTGAGAAGTACAAGTTAGGGTTAGGTTATAAAAAAATATCCAAATCTTTGATGATCCCTAGGAGCACCATCAAATCTATCATAACCAAATGGAAAGAACATGTCACAACAGCAAACCTGCCAAGAGATGGCTGCACACCAAAACTCACAGACCGGGCAAGGAGGGCATTAATCAGAGAGGCAGCACAGAGACCTAAGGTAACCCTGGAGGAGCTGCAGAGTTCCACAGCAAAGACTGGAGTATCTGTACATAGGACAACAATAAGCTGTACGCTCCATAGAGTTGGGCTTTATGGCAGAGTGGTCAGAAGAAAGTTATTACTTTCAGCAAAAAACAAAATGGCACGTTTTGAGTTTGCAAAAAGGCACGTGGGAGACTCCCAAAATGTATGGAGGAATGTGCTCTGGTCTGATGAGACTAAAATTGAACTTTTTGGCCATCAAAGAAAACTCTATGTCTGGCGCAAACCCAACACATCACATCACTCAAAGAACACCATCCCCACAGTGAAACATGGTGGTGGCAACATCATGCTGTGGGGATGTTTTTCAGCAGTCGGGACTGGGAAACTGGTCAGAGTTGAGGGAAAGATGGATGGTGCTAAATACAGAGATATTCTTGAGCAAAACCTGTACCACTCTGTATGTGATATGAGGCTAGGACGGAGGTTCACCTTCCAGCAGGACAATGACCCCAAACACACTGCTAAAGCAGCACTTGAGTGGTTTAAGGGGAAACATGTAAATGTTTTGGAATGGCCTAGTCAAAGCCCAGACCTCAATCCAATAGAAAATCTGTGGTCAGACTTAAAGATTGCTGTTTACAAGTGCAAACCACCCAACTTAATGGAGCTGGAGCAGTTTTGCAAGGAGGAATGAGCACAAATCCCTATGGTAAGATGTGGCAAGCTCCTAGAGACTTATCGAAAGCTACTTGGAGCAGTGATAGCCGCAAAAGGTGGCTCTACAAAGTATTGACTTTATGGGTGTGAATAGTTATGCACATTGACTTTTTCTGTTATTTTGTCCTATTTGTTGCTTGCTTCACGATAAAAAAAAAATCTTCAAAGTTGTGGGCATGTTCTGTAAATTAAATGATGCAAATCCTCAAACAATCCATGTTAATTCCAGGTTGTGAGGCAACAAAACACGAAAAATGCCAAGGGGCGGTGAATACTTTTGCAAGGCACTGTATGTGTATTGTAAGTTGAGTGAGGAGACGGCAAGTCTACCCTGAAAGAGTCACCAAGTCTGGGTAAATGATTAGATAATTAGCTCATGTTAATTATGTTTCTGGTTACAGGTGTTTTGTTAGAGTAAAATGAGCAGGAGGGGGGAACCTCCTCTTCAACTGTATCTAAGACTGTATTCTTGTTCTAATAAACAGTCCATGTTCAGCAACCAAACGAGTATTGTCTTGTTTTGTTGGTTGTTAGCAGTGGTTGGAATATCTGATATCTATATTCAGACTGAGAGGAAGCGGTATATGACAAAAGCACTCAAGCGGAGTGTGGGAAGTTTAGTCACAAACAGTAATTGTTTCATTAAAGGAGCTGTAAACCCTCAAGGTTTTTCCACCTTAATGCATTCGGGGGGCAGGGCCGAGTCCTGTTGTCTGTGTCAATGGACGCAGCAGCAGGACTCGGAAGCGCATCTGCACCTACCCGCGGTCAACCGGTAGATCGCGATCAACAGATTGCCGACCCCCATTCTATAGGCTCAAAAGTAAACCCTTTATTAATGTCTAAAAAAATATCATTAATATAAAATACAGTATATACTACATCCCCTTCAAACAATATCTTCACTATAATTGCTCATTAAAAAAAATTCTGACCTGCTTCATGGTATAATAGTACTTCCTATTGCAGCACACCATTTTTAAAATATCATGTCTTCCTGCTGCATATTAAAAAGAACATCTTCTATAAATTAAAAAATAATTTATCCTAAAAATACATCTGCTAAATATACATAAAGCACTACTAAGTTGACATCTTATTTCTGGAACACTTGACATTTTTAAAAAGACAATGTGCCTTTGACATCTTAAGATTTCTCTTTAGCAACAGTATGACATGAGTAATCATTCGTGGAAAGTATCTGTTTTTTTTTTTTTGTTTTTTTTTTTTAGAATAGCACAAATTGTTCTTTTGAACTATTATTAAAGGAAACCTGAGAGAAATCTGTAAGCTGCCATTGATGGTCTGCTTTTAAAAATGATACGGTAGTACTTTTTTACCCATGGTAATCATTGCTCGTGGCTATTAGACGGAAAAACAGGCAGGGACGACACCAGGAAAATCCGTGGGTATGCTATAGCACCCCCAAAAATATCACTAGCACCCCCATGTCACCACCATCTCACAGAGATCATTCTTTTTTTCTGGCCACCTCTGTAGCACCACCTCCTACCTGCTGCTGTCGGCTCCACTACTTGATTACTAGGACTGACCGGAGTCCTAGCAACCAATCACGTGCCTGCTCCACCCCAAGCATTCAGAGCAAACCTACTGCTGGTGCTCACCTCCCAGATTTCACCTGTAGCTATGGGCTGCACTGAGGGTAGACTCTGATGAAAGGGGGTAATGGAAATCTGGAGACCCTGATTTTATTTTGATGTAAGCAGGGGAACCTATGGGGACCCTGATGTAATGTGGGCTTTGGGGACTCTGTGGTAAGAGGAGGACTCTAGGTGCCTTGATGTTGATGTGCCCTAATGCTCTTGTATCAATGTAGATAAGTCCAATTAGACTAATTTCTGCTGGCTCTAAGGCTCGATTCACACCTATGCATGTTGCTTTTGAGCGTTTTTGGAGGTTTTTTTTTCATGCTTGCCGCGTTTTTGAGACGCGTTTTTGCCGCGATTTGCGTTTTGCGTTTTTTTTTGTTTTTTTTTATTTTTTTTACAGTTTTTTTTTACAGTCAAAAAAAAAATGTAAAAAAAATTAAAAAAAAAAAAAAAAAAAAAACGGCAAAAACGCATCAAAAACGCACCAAAAACGCATCAAAAACGCTGCAAAAACGGTGCACTTGCGTTTTTGATGCTTGTCCATTGAAATCCATTACATGCAAAACGCTGCATTTTGCATGAAAAAAAGTCCCCGACCCTTTCCAAAAACGCAGAGATACAAAAAAGCATTGATGTGAACATGTTCCATAGGAACCCATGTTAAAAAATTCCCGTGCATTTCTGCAAAATGCAAAATGCATCAAAAAACGTGCTAGTATGAATCGAGCCTAAGGGTGTAGTGCCGCATTTCTTGCTCCCACACCCAGGGGCGATGCTAGATCTATAAAAGATCTGGGGCTAGAGCCCATAGCAGCGAAGTAAAGAAAGTCATACACTTGGGTGGGCATACACATGTATATAATATACGTTTGTGTATATATATATATATATACACATATATACACTACCGTTCAAAAGTTTGGGGTCACCCAAACAATTTTGTGTTTTCCATGAAAAGTCACACTTATTCACCACCATACGTTGTGAAATGAATAGAAAATAGAGTCAAGACATTGACAAGGTTAGAAATAATGATTTGTATTTGAAATAACATTGTTTTTACATCAAACTTTGCTTTCATCAAAGAATCCTCCTTTTGCAGCAATTACAGCATTGCACACCTTTGGCATTCTAGCTGTTAATTTATTGAGGTAAGCTGGAGAAATTGCACCCCACGCTTCTAGAAGCAGCTCCCACAAGTTGGATTGGTTGGATGGGCACTTCTGGCGTACCATACGGTCAAGCTGCTCCCACAACAGCTCAATGGGGTTCAGATCTGGTGACTGTGCTGGCCACTCCATTACCGATAGAATACCAGCTGCCTGCTTCTGCTGTAAATAGTTCTTGCACAATTTGGAGGTGTGTTTAGGGTCATTGTCCTGTTGTAGGATGAAATTGGCTCCAATCAAGCGCTGTCCACTGGGTATGGCATGGCGTTGCAAAATGGAGTGATAGCCTTCCTTATTCAGAATCCCTTTTTCCCTGTACAAAGCTCCCACCTTACCAGCACCAAAGCAACCCCAGACCATCACATTACCTCCACCATGCTTAACAGATGGCGTCAGGCATTCTTCCAGCATCTTTTCATTTGTTCTGCGTCTCACAAACGTTCTTCTTTGTGATCCAAACACCTCAAACTTGGATTCATCCGTCCACAACACTTTTTTCCAGTCTTCCTCTGTCCAATGTCTGTGTTCTTTTGCCCATCTTAATCTTTTTCTTTTATTGGCCAGTCTCAGATATGGCTTTTTCTTTGCCACTCTGCCCTGAAGCCCAAAATCCCGCAGCCGCCTCTTCACTGTAGATGTTGACACTGGTGTTTTGCGGGTACTATTTAATGAAGATGCCAGTTGGGGACCTGTGAGGCGTCTGTTTCTCAAACTAGAGACTCTAATGTGCTTATCTTCTTGCTTAGTTGTGCAACGCGGACTCCCACTTCTTTTTCTACTCTGGTTAGAGCCTGTTTGTGCTGTCCTCTGAAGGGAGTAGTACACACCGTTGTAGGAAATCTTCAATTTCTTTGCAATTTCTCGCATGGAATAGCCTTCATTTCTAAGAACAAGAATAGACTGTCGAGTTTCAGATGAAAGTTCTCTTTTTCTGGCCATTTTGAGCGTTTAATTGACCCCACAAATGTGATGCTCCAGAAACTCAATCTGCTCACAGGAAGGTCAGTTTTGTAGCTTCTGAAAGGAGCTAGACTGTTTTTAGATGTGTGAACATGATTGCACAAGGGTTTGCTAATCATCAATTAGCCTTCTGAGCCAATGAGCAAACACATTGTACCATTAGAACACTGGAGTGATAGTTGCTGGAAATGGGCCTCTATACACCTATGTAGATATTGCACCAAAAACTAGACATTTGCAGTTAGAATAGTCATTTACCACATTAGCAATGTATAGAGTATATTTGTTTAAAGTTAGGACTAGTTTAAAGTTAGCTTCATTTAAAAGTACAGTGCTTTTCCTTCAAAAATAAGGACATTTCAATGTGACCCCAAACTTTTGAACGGTAGTGTATATACAGTGCCTTGCAAAAGTATTCACCCCGCTTGGCATTTTTCGTTTTTTGTTGCCTCACAACCCGGAATTAACATGGATTGTTTGTGGATTTGCATCATTTAATTTACAGAACATGCCCACAACTTTGAAGATGTTTTTTTTTTATTGTTAAGCAAACAACAAATAGAACAAAACAACAGAAAAAGTTAATGTGCCTAACTATTCACCCCCTAAAGTCAATACTTTGTAGAGCCACCTTTTGCGGCTATCACAGCTCCAAGTCACTTTGTATAAGTCTCTATGAGCTTGTCATATCTTACCACTGGGATTTTTTCCCATTCCTCCTTGCAAAACTGCTTCAGCTCCTTCAAGTTGAATGGTTTGCGCTTGTGAACAGCAATCTTTAAGTCTGACCACAGATTTTCTATTGGATTGAGGTCTGGGCTTTGACTAGGTCATTCCAACACATTTACATGTTTCCTCTTAAACCACTCAAGTGTTGCTTCAGCAGTGTGTTTGGGGCCATTGTCCGGCTAGAAGGTGAACCTCTGTCCTAGCCTCAAATCACACATAGAGTGGTATAGGTTTTGCTCAAGAATATCCCTGTATTTAGCACCATCCATCTTTCCCTCAACTCTGACCAGTTTCCCAGTCCCGACTGCTGAAAAACATCCCCACAGCATGATGCTGCCACCACCATGTTTCACTGTGGAGATGGTGTTCTTTGAGTGATGTGATGTGTTGGGGTTGCGACAGACATAGAGTTTTCTTTGATGGCCAAAAAGTTCAATTTTAGTCTCATCAGACCAGAGCACCTTCCTCCATACATTTTGGGAGTCTCCCACATGCCTTTTTGCAAACTCCAAATGTGCCATTTTGTTTTTTGCTGAAAGTAATGGCTTTCTTCTGGCCACTCTGCCATAAAGCCCAACTCTATGGAGCATACGGCTTATTGTCGTCCTATGTACAGATACTCCAGTCTCTGCTGTGGAACTCTGCAGCTCCTCCAAGGTTACCTTAGGTTTCTGTGCTGCCTCTCTGATTAATGCCCTCCTTGCACGGTCCGTGAATTTTGGTGTGCAGCCGTCTCTTGGCAGGTTTTCTGTTGTGCCATTTTCTTTCCATTTGGTTAAGATAGATTTGATGGTGCTCCTAGGGATCATCAAAGATTTGAATATTTCTTTATACCTAACCCTGACTTGTTCTTCTCAACAACATTGTCCCTTACTTGTTTGGAGAGTTCCTTGGTCTTCATGGCAGTGTTTGGTTAGTGGTGCCTCTTGCTTAGGTGTTGCAGCCTCTGGGGCCTTGCAAAAAGGTGTGTATATGTAATGACAGATCATGTGACTATTAGATTGCACAAAGGTGGACATTATTTCACTAATTATGTGACTTCTGAAGGTAATTGGTTGCACCAGAGCTTTTTAAGGGCTTCATAACAAAGGGGGTGAATACATACGCACATGCCAATTATCAGCTTTTTATTTCTGAAAAATAGTTTTATATATATATTTTTCTTATTTTACTTCGCCGTCTTAGAATATTGTGTTCTGATCCATCACATATAATTCAGATTAAAAAAACATTGAACTAAAGGCTGTAATGTAACAATATAGGTAAAAAGCCAAGGGGGTGAATACTTTTGCAAGGCATTGTAAGTATAAGCACATCCCCTAATAGTTTGCTAGGAGACATAGGTGTGTTAATGAGCACATTAAACTATTGGGTGTAAGACCCGGGCTTTCCAGATCTCATTAATCAGCATTCCTTTCACATACATCTGTCCACTGAGTCCCAAGCTGGCAGAGACCATCATGGACCCATTTATAATGTCCTTTTGCATTACATAACAGAGTATCTTCCTAAATGCTTGTAGCTCCCTCAAATGCCATTGCCCATAGTCGGTAGGCAAGAGGCTAGCATTCAGTCCCCTCCAAAAGCCTCTGTCCCGGTTGAGTCTGTCACATTTCTCCCCCATCAAAAGTCGATTAACAAGGTCCCAGACCTCCACCTGGTCTGACAATGCGTTAGTCGGGCAGAGTGAACTCACATAGTCTGTTTGCATGATCTCTATTCTTAGATGCAAGGAATAGTTGACCTCATTAGGTGTGGGGCAGAGGTCATTGACTCTCTGTCCATTTGCCAGAGCTTCAGCTGGGTGGTTTTTAACATTCCGGGGCTCGGTCTGCTGCTGGGCAGAGGGGCCAATCGCCCCAGCTTCCTTAAGCTGTAGAGACACTGTAGGTGCTAGGCAGAGGCCAGTGGCGCTCTGCCCTGTTGCCAGCACTTATGCTGGGGACTCCACATCATACGCCTCGGCTAACCATTGGGGCAGGAAGCTGGATTCCTCCACTATCAAACTGTGTAGCTGCCATTGGGGAGCTGACAGCTCACATCAAGCCACAAAAATATTCAGAAACCCGGCCCCTTTGACAAGTGCCAACATTTGACTAGTTCAGCCTTGACATTGGTAATCTGTATGGTTTCAGGAATTTGAGCACACAACCACCTCTGGATCTACAAACCTCACCAGTGTGAAGTGTGAACTTCATCAAGGAACCAAAATTGAGAAAATCGTGCAGACACTTTCATTTTTTTTTTTACTGGTTGTGCACAATCTTTAATACCCATCGTTTGATGGTATAGGACAATTTTTTTAGTGTCATATTTTGTCTTTGTATTTTCATGTGCATGCTGTATCCTTTACATCAGTGGTCTCCAAAGAAGCGGCCCTTTGCTTGCCTTTATGTGGCCCTTGGGGCACTATTCCATCTGTTGACAGCAACAATGGGGTATAAGTCCTGTCTCTGACATCAACAATGGGACACAGTTCCTTCTAATGACACCAACAATGGGCCACTATTCCTCTTTTTCCACTTTTTCTCCAAGTGACACCAACAATGGAGTACCATTCCTTCCACTGACATCAACAATGATGCACTAGTCCTCCCATTGACACCTAAGATAGAGCTTTGTTTACTTCCACTGAATGCCAGGACATTTTCTACTCCCACTGGCCCTAGTCCGGCCCCTCTAAAGGACAGTAAACTGGCCCTCTGATTAGAAAGTTTGGAGACCCCTGCTTTACATTATGACTATCTGATATGGTATCATGATGCATGTATGTTTTTTTTGACCGTGCTGGCTCTCGCGTTCCTGGATTACAGTTGTTTTGGAGTGGCAACATGGTTAAAATGATACATTAGAGAGCTTTCCTATGGAGATCTGGTGGGTGTGATATTAATGGGTATGTGATTTATCATGGTATTTTATGTATTTTTTATACAATAAATGTTTGTAAAATAAGGACATGACTGTAGTTTTAACCACTGCCCGACAGCCTGCCGTACATATACTGCTGCAAGGCGGCTTTATTACACAAAATCGCGTACCCATTGGGGGAGCGATCGTGCGATGATTGACCACAGGGGGAGCCAATCAGTTGGCTCGGTGGATGTGATGTCCACCGGCCACCCACGATTGCTCCCCGCAGAAACAGAACGTTGGTCTGGTGATGTAAACAAGCAGACCGCCGTACTGTCAGGCATGGACACTCTGATCTAGTGTTCCTGCTAATCAGGAACACGAATCAGAGTGTGCATGCAGTGAGCCCAGCCCCCCACACAGTTAGAAACACACTGAGGGAACACAGTTAACCCTTTGATTGCCCCTGATGTTAACCCCTTCCCTGCCAGTGTCATTTATTCTGTCAATGCATAGTTTTAGCACTGATCACTGTAATAATGTCACTGGTTCCCAAAAAAGTGTCCGCTAGGTGTCTGATCTTTCCGCCGCAATGTCGCAGTCCTGCTAAAAATCGCTGCTAACCGCCATTACAAGTAAAAAAAAATAAAATAAATAAAAATGCCATAAATATATCCCCTATTTTGTAGACGCTATAACATTTGCGAAAACCAATCAATATACTCTTATTGGGATGTTTTTTACCAAAAATATGTAGCAGAATATATATTGACCTAAATTGAGGAAGAAATTTGATTTTTAAAATTTTTTTTATTGGATATGTTTTATAGCAGAAAGTAAAAAAAAATTATTTTTTTTTCAAAATTGTCAGTCTTTTTTTGTTTATAGCGCAAAAAATAAAAACTGCAGAGCTGATCAAATACCACCAAAAGAAAGGCCTATTTGTGGGGGAAAAAAAGGACATCAATTTTATTTGGGTAGAGTGTTGCATGACTGCGCAATTGTCAGTTAAAGCGACGCAGTGCCGTATCGCAAAAATGGCCTGGTCATTAAGGGATAGAACTTTCTGGGGCTGAAGTTGTTAATTTATCAATTTTTGTTGTTTGACATGTTTGGGTACATTATTATAGAAAAATATTAATTGCAGTCCTTTTTTTGCAATTTGAGTTTTAAATGTAGCACAGTAATGCCCCGTACACGCGGTCGGATTTTCCGATGGACAATGTCCGATCGGAGCGTGTTGTCGGAAATTCCGACCGTGTGTGGGCGCCATCGGACATTTTCCATCGGATTTTCCGACACACAAAGTTGGACAGCAGGAGATAAAATTTTCCGACAACAAAATCCGATTGCGTCAATTCCGACCGTGTGTGGCCTGTTCCGACGCAGAAAGTGCCACGCATGCTCAGAAGAAATTCCGACACGGGACAGCTCGTTCTGGTAAACTTAGCGTTCGCAATGGATAGAGCACTTTCGTCACGCTGCAATGTTCAAAATGGTTTAATACAGCGCACTCTCTTCTTCTTTATAATGTGACAAGAATTAAGTAGTTTTGATGCTCATATTCACACACACTTCTCACAAACTTCTTTCGTTACTATTTATCGGGATTCCCTGAATATATTTTGATTTCTCACATCTGACAACATATTTTTTTTTTTTTTTACTTTAATGTAGATTCTTTTTTTGTGTTTCTCTTTTTAAATTTTTTTTTTTTGGTGATTTTGATTTGTACTCCCGAAAATGTTTGTGTGTTTTTTGTGACAAGTTCCCACAACACCATTGATATGTTGTTGTATTTAATCTGTAGGAGATTGTTTGGTGTTGTTGTCCCTTGTTATTTTCACATTTTATGTTTTTAGAAATGTACCTGAATCGTCACCAACAAACTGTCCTTTTTGGATGAAAACACACACAGGAGAGTAGAATTTACCGAAATAATTTTTATTAAGGGGTCACAACTATAAAAAAACAAAGAGGGAGGCAACGCTGGAGAAACTGCAGAAATTGGCGAAGCCTTGGATCCCCAGGGCAGACATCAATTATTTAAAAGCAAAATTGGTGGCCTGAGGAGTCCATATCTTAGGGAGGGCAGTCTGGTCCAGAAGTCCCAGAGATCCGGAAAGCAGCAGATGACATCTGTGTCCCCAGGCTGTGGTCATACGAGAGACTGCATCTTCTGTCAGACCAGACTGAACACAGGGCAATCACACACAATTTTCACCTCCTCACTGCTGCAAATTGAATGTTAACAAATATAACAGACTATCCTTCTGAGCTCAGCAGTTTTCATTCTTGTCCCAATTTTGGGTGCCCACTACTGTCTATTGATATGTAAAACAGTTTCAAGCAGCAATTAGTTATCAATAATAACATCTAATAAACATCATTTATTTATTGACCAGAAATCTGTAGAAGAATGCTATACCTGACTCCAGCTGGGCTCTTCCACTTCTTCCTGGCAGGAAGGCCCAGGTTGGACATCGGAAGCCTCAGCTGGGATGGAAGGAAGCGTGGAAGGAAGAGTAGAGAGGGATTCCCTGACTTCAGTCTGGTCTGACAGAAATCGCAGTCTCTCGTAGTACCACAGCCTGGGGACATAAACGTCATCTGCTGCAGCTCCGGACCTCTGGGAATCTGTGACCTTCTTGCGCTCCCTAAGATAAGTGCTCCTCAGGCCACCAATTTTAGCTTTCAAATAAGGGATGGTTGCTGTGGGGACCACCGGCTTCACCAACTCCAGCAGTTTCTCCAGCGCTGCCTGCCTCTTCTGTTTGTGGTTGTAATGGGGATGTCTGACCTGCCACAGACAGGGTAGCTCCCTGTATTTATCTATGAACAGGGGCAGGAAGTTGTGGTCATTGAAGCCATCCATTTTCTCTGCAAGACACAACACAAGACAAACCCTAAGGTCAGGCCAAACTCCCCTAATCTTGTTACAATATAGGCTTCCATTTCGAAGCAGTATAGGCCCAAGTTTAGATCCTACCTTCGTTAGCACGATCGGCGTCTCCGATGCTCCTTCCTCCGCTCACAGATCGTACGTAAGATGCGCGCGTTACGCTTTATACACACTGCGCATGCGTATAACTCCGCCCGCCCCTGACGTTCTTTCTAGTCTATTCCCCGCCCCTTTTTGTTCGGCGCAGTGGGTAAAGAGCACATGGCGGATAGACAGCAGGATCGTGCTAACTGTAGCAACGAGGAGGAGGAGGAGGAAAGGCCGACTATGATGGGAAGTATGGGCCTTACCCCAACTCCAATGTCCGAAAGGCCAAGATCATGGCGAAAGTGGTCAGGAGTCTGCACCGGAATTTCGGGGTACGACGATCGAAAGATCAGCTCAGGAAGCGGTGGTCGGACCTCAAATTACGAGAACATGAGCAGTACAGAAAGATCCGGAGAGTGCTGCAAAAAAGTAAGTAGTTGTGCTGTGTTCCTATTTTTTTGGTGTTTATTACGTTCGTGCTGCTCCATGTGCTTTTAGGAACTGTTGTACAGTTTAAAATGGCAACTTTCATGTTCATGGGCACATTATTTCGTTCGGATCACACATTTTTCTTTCGGACTATAAATAAAATACCATTGTTTAGGCCATATGCATTTGGCCACCATTTTGAGGCCCTATACTTGTCTTCAAAGAATTGGGTTGTGTAGATGGCTTTGTTACTAGAATGAAATGCTAACTAGATTGTGTGTAAGGAGAGGACACTGAGCAGCTGTTTTCACATCTGGACACTGGAGCACTAGTGTGGGACCCCAGAACACCATTTTTATTAGGGGGGCCACACAGATGCTCCAGTGTATACTATAGGGGGGGCTACATCTGTGAAGCTTGTACCAAACAGGTAAAGTATTGCAGGTTGACAAAGGACACTAAAAAAGCTACATCTTGGAACTCGGCTAAAACCGACAATTGTACCCCACTTCCAAGCAATGTTTCATCTTTATAGTTCTGCCATCAAATATCTGTGTGCTAATTATACCATTTTGTTTTACATAGGGGATAAAAGACTCGGAGGACACCCCTCATCCGAGGAGACCAGAGCCCCCCCCCCTGGAAGAAGGGGAAATACCCCCAACACAAGAAGAGCAGGAGGATGAAGACGTGGTGAAAATAGTCATCACAACAGGTGAGTGTCTGCAACCACAGGCTCAGATAAGAGATGGATGGCGGCATTTTTTGGCAAACCTAATTTATTTTGGGGTTCCTCTCTTTTTAGGTGATCGTGAGGTTGTGGGTGAAGATCCTTTCACATCCGAAAGTGCCCAGATCCTGATCGGGGAGATCATGGGGTGTAATTTACAATTGCAAAACATCAAGCAAAACATCAATGATGTTATTCCAAAATATAAAAACATCTTTGATGTTTTGGGGCGAGTTTAAAGCCCCTCCAAATCACTTTCTTCTTTTGTGTGCTACAATGTGCTAAATCTTTTTTTGATTTTTCCCTAAGCTAAATTTGAAGGATGCACACAGTGTGTCAACATGTGCTATCTGCCATCACGGGAGATCAATGGACGCGTTTTGGGGGTGCAACCCCGTTCTCAATAATAAAGTAGCGGTGAGGAAGGGCTTTCTCCCCCAAAACACGTCCCTTGATCCCCCCTGATGGCAGATAGCACATGTTGACATTGTGAAATTTGTGTGCATCTTCCAAATTTGGCTTTTCCTGGTGTGATTTCCCCCCATCTGAACACAATATCAAACCCAGTTCCTAAATACTCATGTCTGATATTGCCTTCAGGTTCTACCAAATGTGAACTTTGTAAGATCAAGATTTGTGTCTTTCTTGTTGGTTTTACACATGCCTGTTTTCTATAAAATGGACATTTTCATTTTGGATAATGACACCACAAAAATTGTTATACAACAAACATGTCGGTTTGTCTGAAAAACCTTTGGTAAATGCACATGTGATTGTGCAGGTATTAAAAAGATTGTTCATGAAGAATGTGTGGATTATTGTCTCAACGCTACAACATTTTTGGGGTGATGTAATTGTTGTTTGATGAGAAAATGGGGGTAATTTCCTAAGGGCAAATACTCTTTGCACTACAAGTGCAGTTTCAGTGTAGTAGTGCAAAGTGTCTTTGCATGTAGTAAATAACAGCCAACAGTGCTTTGTAAGGTTACACAATCACGACATTTTCTGGACTCCACACATTTCTGTCAGGGTCAGCTCAAACAAACACAAGCAGTAAATGTCCACAAAGAAGAGCCTGGGGGGAGATGCCTGTCGAGAACTTTAAGTCCTGCAGGCTTCTCCCTGTGGCCAAATACCGCAAGGTAGCGACCAGCCTCTGCTCCGGAGTGATGGCTTGCCTCATGCAGGTATCCTGCCTGCTAATATAAGGGGTCAGCGAAGCCAACAAATGGTGAAACACGGGGTCCGTCATCCGGAGAAAGTTCCTGAAATCATCAGGATTATTCTCACGGATCTCACGGAGCAAAGGCATATGAGAGAACTGGTCACGCTGAAGCAACCAATTCTTGGTCCATGAACTCCTCCCCACCCTGTTCATGGACTGGACTTGTGTCAAGGTCAGGACCCCAACACCAAGCCCCCGCACAGCACGAACTCTACGAGGAGTACGCATACGAAACATGGCTAGAAAACGGTCGGCTGCTCAGAACGAAGTAACAGAACGCACTGAAGAACAGCAAGGCCTGTGAAGAGCGACCTGAAAACCAGTAACGAACTAACAAGAATACAATGACTCCTTAAAGTCACGCGGAACTTGCTTGCACGCACTGAAGAGCAGATACAAACCCACAAGCACAAACTGAACGGCAGAAAACGGTCTGAAAGCCACAAGTCTGAAAAAGCGCGAATCGTCTCTCACCAAACTTTTACTAACACGAGATTAGCAAAAGGAGCCCAAAGGGTGCCGCGCTTGGTTCTGAACCGGCCTTTTCTAGTCTCGTCGTACATGGTGTACGTGACCGCGTGGTTGTCGATCGGAAATTCCGACAACTTTGTGCGACCGTGTGTAGGCAAAACAAGTTTGAGCCAACATCCGTCGGAAAAAATCCTAGGATTTTGTTGTCGGAATGTCCGAACAAAATCCGACCGTGTGTATGGGGCATTACTGCGAGAGCTTACTTGACCCAGCATTATGTTTCTCCCCCAGGAAGAACATGCAGAAAAAGTTGCATTTTTTTACTCATGTTGGCCATACACTATAAAAACAACTGTTCAAACTCGTTTTTAAATAACGTTTTTGTGATCCTCTATTTGTACTAACTTTAAAAAAATTAACAAAATGTAAACATTAATAAAAATCACTGTTTTAACGAGAAAGGTGAGAGCTATGGAGAGAAGTGTAGACTCCAAAGAGAGACATCATTTTTCCCCTGTACAAATCATAGTCAGTCAGCTAGCATTTTTAGAAGCAGCACAGAAATGGCAGCCTATATACGTCTCCCATGTTACTGGTACTGGGGATTTTTGTTCTTCGCAGAGTTCTACTTTGATTACAAATAAAACTTTTCAAGATATAAAATGTCCTCTCTTCTTCTGCCTACAAATGGAGAACAGCAGATAGTAGTAAAGAAACATCATAAGGCAGCCTCTAAAGATTCAACCTTTTCCTATTAAACAGTTCCTCTTGGGTGTTGTTTTCCACCGATGTTTATTACCCATACAAGAATCATCAAATTTTTTGGATAATTTTTAAAATGCCATGAAGAAGATCTGGAAAATGACCTTTGATGGCTGTCACTGGCTTATGAAAAGAGCAACTCTAAATATGTCAGATTAAAATATAGTCCAGTGTGTAATGACATTAATGCTTCTTATCAAATGCAAAACAGGTATTACACAAAATTCTATTTTATGGCCAGCTTTCCAAAATAACAAAGCAAGGGAACTGGATATTTTTTTGCATTCTGTTTTGGGATCAACACTGAAAATTGTTTGTATATTTTAAGTTGTAGAACTGTTTGGGGTAACTACTGGGTTTTAATAATGTTGCACGCAGTGCCCCCCAGCTATGTATGACAAAAGCATTACGTGCAATTTGTGCACTGCAAAAAAATAAATAATAATAATTAACTTTATGGCTAAAGATTTGTAAACACCTGAAACAACTGTGTACTGTCCGTGATACTTTTTTATTTTTTTATTTATACTAACATCCAAATTTTTAGAACAGGCTTACTGAGTGTAACCCCTAAGTAGTACTATAATACAACGTTATTGGGATAAGAATATTGGGGAACTGGAGATGAAGTGGACGGGTGTAGAGAAGGGCAACCAAACTGATAAGAGGTATGGAGTAGCTCAGCTATGAGGAAAGATTAGAGGAACTGAATTTAATCTCTCTTAAAACGGGGAGATTAAGGTGAGATATGATCATCATAAATAAACACATAAGTGATCCATGTAATGAACTTGATGTAGAGTTATTTACTTTCAGGTCATTACAGGGCACAAGGGGCACTCTTTACATCTGGAGAAAATTAAATTTAACCTTCACATACAGAAAGGCTTCTTCACAGTAAGAGCTGTGAAAATGTGGAATAGACTCCATCAAGAACTTGTTCTAGTCAGCTCAGTAGTTTGTTTTAAAAAAAGAGCTAGGTGCATCCCTAAATACATAAAATGTAACTGGATATTAACCACTTTCACCCCCAATTTTCATCATTCAGCGCTGTCACACTTTGAATGATAATTGCGCAGTCATGCAACACTATACCTATATGACATTTTTATAATTTTTTTCACACAGATAGAGTTTTCTTTTGGTAATATTTAATCACCTTTGTTTTATTTATTTTTTTTTAATTTGATAAATAAACCAAAAAAAAAAACCATCTGGAAACAAAAAAACATGTTTTTCTTTCTCTTATACAATTCTGCAAATAAATAATCTTTCATCATATATTTAGGCCAAATTGTATACTACTACATTTCTTTTGTGAGAATAACCCACATCAGCATGTATTATTTAGTCTTCAGGAAAGTTATAGAGTCCAAAAACTATGGTATATATATATATATATGTAGCGGTACCCTTGTAAGGGCTGCTAATAGACTCTGTACCCCACTGGTGGCCCCAGCCTCCATCGCCTCTGACACCCTGGGTTCAGTTATCTTATCAACTGTATCAATAATAAGAGACTCACACACTATCAGTGAAACAGTTTGAAATGGTTTACTGTATTATGAGAACACAGAAAATTGTGAAACACACACTGCGAATGTTAAAAGGTATTTTTATCTGGACACTATAACTCTATTTATGAAAGGCAAACTTAGTGGTTTGAACCCTTCACTTGAGCAGATGAAGAGAGGGTAAAAAAGGGTTAAAATGTTATTCCTTGAAATCCAGAAGTCTTCAGCTAGCTTTGTAATGATGCAATCAAAGGGATCCTTGGCAATAGGGTATAACAGATTTAGTGGATCTGAAGTGTATCCTTATTATACTTTAAACTCTTCCTGTATGATTTTAACTGTGTGGTATCTGGTCAGATTTAGTAACAAAGATGTGAACAGGCATTGATGTCTGCAGTGTCCTAAAGAATATATGAACTAGCTTCCAGTGGCCCCAAAAGTACCAGTAAACTGGGCAGAGCAAATACATGTCTGTATGCAGTGTTCTTAATAATCTAATTGGGCTATGCCTGCTCACCACCCTGGATAAAGAAGCTGCTGGAGCAATACAGGCAATGGATGAGACTTTTTCAGGAACTCCCTCTGGATCCTGGCTCTGGGAAATGGCGTCTGGCGTTCACCACACCACGCTGCGGCCTACCCGGATCTGAAGCGCAGGCATCACTGCATAAACTGGAACAGCCTCCGGTCTGCTGGAGAAGAGAAACAATACTTTCTGTAGAAGTCCCTCCGGGTACAGCTGAACGGTTCCCCACTGTGTAGGCCACAAGTCAGCAGCAGCTCACAATGACACAGAGCTCCCTACTGGCAGATTCACAGCGGCGTTCCAAGAGAGCGATGCAGGCCGATCCAGCCCGTTTTATATCCTCTCCTAGCAGTCTGTCCTTCTTTTTCCAGCAATCTGGATGTTGTAGTTCAAGCCAGTCCCACTGGAATGGAAACTTCAGCATTCTGAACTACACATCCCACGATGCTTTGCTCTGAGTTTTGTCACAAGAAAAAGGAAATGACGCAGAGTCCAGCCAACACAAGAGGAAGCCAACCCATTATTAATAATACTCCTCAAATGTCTCTGAATTGCAGGCATAATAGCTCCTGGCTACATATATTTGAAAATTGATCTTTCTAAGATTGGGTGGTTGCCTGAAATCTAGCATTGGGTTTATTGGAATGTTTCTTTCAGAGTTTCATCCTTTATTATCTTTCTTATTCTTTCTACTGCTGAATTGTATGTGTTTATTAGTTTTTTTCTCTTTGAATTGTTGAAGGTTTTCTCTTTGGATTTTCAAGGCTGTAATGCTTGTATTGATGGGTTGGTCGTTGTCACCTTTCCTATGGAAGGATTCCGCTAGCATTCTAAAATGTTTGAAAACAGCAAATCTATACTCTTGTGCTGTCTGTATAATATTGTAAAGATGGCTACAATGAGCTGCCTGCAATCACTTGTGTTGCCACATACAAAGATGTAAATTGTATATAAATAAGTGCTGTGCTGCTCTCAATATTATACAAAAACTACAGTACTAAAGGTTTAGGAAGGTGAAGAAATGATGTAAAGTATGAATGCTTAAAAAATGTATATATTTAAGTTTTTTATATGTATCAATTTACAAAATGAAAATTGATCAAACAGAAGAAAAATATAATGTCAGCAGGTGCTCTAAATTGATGAGTCAAAATGAAAATTGAAAAAAAGTTTAAATATTGGCTGTAGCAGGAGGCAGTTTATTAGCTGAAGGGCATGGATAGCGGTACAATAATGAGTGCAGGCAACAGTGAGGCCCGGTTCACACTGATGCGACAATCGCTCTTACTTTGGAGCACTTGTTGCATCAGAAGTTGGATCCCAGTCGGACAGCATTCTGTGCAATGGAACCATTGTAATCCGTGCAACTTGAGGCGCTCCGACTTAAAAAAATGTTCCTGCACTATATTTGGTCTGACTTTGGTACGACTTTTATTGACTTCTGTTATAGAAGTCACATGCAAGTCGTGCCAAAGTCGCATGGAATTCGCAGGCTGTGTAAACCCATGCTTAAGCATGGCGGAGGTTCCTTGGAAGTTTGGGGCTGCATTTCTGCAAATGGAGTTGGAGATTTGGTCAGGATCAATGGTGTCCTCAATGCTGAGAAGTACAGGCAGATATTTATCCATCATGCCATAACATCAGGGAGGTGTGTGATTGGCCCCAAATTTATTCTGCAGCAGGGCAATGACCCCAAACATACAGCAAATGTCACTGAGAACTATCTTCAGTGTAAAGAAGAGCAATGAGTCCTGGAAGTTATGTTTTAGAACCCACAGAGCCCTTATCTCAACATTGAGACTGCCTGGGATTACATGAAGAGACTTGAGGGATTTGAGGCAGCCTACATCCACAGATCTTTCGAGTTTCTTCAAAACTGTGTGCAAGTCTAACTAGACGAATTAGAACTGTTTTGAAGGCAAAGGGTGGTCACACCAAATATTGATTTGATTTGGATTTCTCTTCTGCTCATTTACTTTTCATTTTGTTAATTGATAAAAATAATCTATTGATACTTCTATTTTTGAAAGCATTCTTCATTTACAGCATTTTCTCACATCTCCCTACAACGTTTGCACAATTCTGTATAACCAAATAAGATTAAGCGATCACCATTTATGTACAAATAAATACATAAAATGACTTCAAAACTGCATTGTCTATTTGTGTACTGTACATATAGTAATACCCCCATGCTATAAAATTCTTCATTGCTGCACCTCAATCGAAAAAACCTTCATGTTCAACCTCAATGAGCTTCTTACCTTCAACATACGACCCATATACAAAATAACACATTCTTCCCCCTTTGGGGTTACTATCCTACAGTTCCTTCTGTTCTCCTCAAACTGCAAATCCACATATGCTCCACCTCAATAAATCTTAGTCTCTTACCTTCAAGATTAGATTCATGAGGGATATAGGTCCAAATGCCCTTTGTTCTCTCAAAGGTTGGCGCACACCATGTTCTCTTTTTCACTTCACTAATCCTTGTAGAGATGCCTTGCTATAAATCACTTTAAGGGGGAGGGAAACTTCTTCCTTTGCTGATAGTGATGTGCTCTGGAGAAGTAACAGTTCCCAATGTGCAGTTTTTTTCCAGCAAATAAATGTATTAAAGAGAATGCACTTACATATATTTCAGAGAGATATGCATGTTACATGCATTCACTAGTATTACAGGGTCCTATTGCTGCTCCTAGATGCAATGTCACCTGGCTCCTCTCTATGCGTATCATCACAAACTTGGCATTTAGGATCAAAACTATCTTACACAGACTTCCCTCTCCACTCTGCTGCAACTTCCAGCCACCTGCATAGGGCCACCTGGTCCTATGAATTTATTAGCACATAAATGGTGATCTGATTAATCTTATTTGGTTATAGTTTTTTATACAATATGGAGAGCAGCTTGACTCTTATGCCACGTACACACGAGCAGAATTTCCGTCGTAAAAATCTTGGATGGCTTTTCTGACGGAATTCCGCTCAAGCTTGGCTTGCATACACACGGTTACACAAAAGTTAGCTGAACTTTCGACCATCAAGAACGCTGTAACGTACAACACTACGACGAGCCGAGAAAATGAAGTTCAATGCTTCCGAGCATGCGTCGAATTGTTTCCGAGCATGCGTAGGTATTTTGTGCGTCGGAATTGCTACAGACAATCGGAATTTCCGATCGGAACTTTTTTCGACCCAAAAATTGAGAACATGCTCTCAATCTTTTGCTGGCTGGAATTCCGTCAGAAAAAGTCAGATGGAGCATACACACGGTCGCATTTTCCGACCAAATCGATCTTTTGCTGGCCGAATTTCCGATCGTGTGTACGGGGCATTAGTTATTTTCTGTTGTTGTTGTTTTTTTCTTTCTTCTGAATCAGTGCAAATGCAGTGGTTCCTGGTGAAGAACAGAGAGAAGCACACCGTTCCAGGAAAACTCAGGTGCAGGATGGATCACAGGTGCAGACCTTGGCTCACCACCGTGGAAGACGAACAAGACAAGGAATTGGTCGCACACTGGAACTCCAAATTATCTCGATGTCATCTTTATTGTCAAAAAAGCGTCAGACAGATACAGGCAATGGTGGTAGACGTTTCACAAGCGATAGCTTGCTTGTTCACAACCCTTGTGAACAAAGAGATGACATCAAGATAATTTGGAGTTCCAGTGTGCGACCAATTCCTTGTCTTGTTAGTGGTTCTTGGTGGCCTGGCTGTGCATTTGGTGTGATGGAACTGGAAGCTGGAACTGTGGAGATAGTTGGTCAGTAGGTTTTCTGTATATTTAAGTGTGCAGTTTGTTCTCCTTGATGAATACTGTGGTGTCTAGGAAGGTAAGATACCGTTTGAATTTTTTAGTTAGTTTGATTGATGGTTAAAAAATGTTGAGGAATTCTTTTTTTTTTGTGTTTCTTCAACTTTTATGAAAATATCATTATCAGTCTATACTGCGTATGGATTTTTCTGTATGCTGGTAAGGAATTTGTCATCCAGATCAGCCATAAATAAGTTAGCATATTGGGGAGCCATTTTACTTCCCATCTCAATATCCATACACCAAAGACAAATGTCTTTATTGAAAGTGAAATAGCTGTGTGCCAAAGTTCATTCAAAGAACTGTGTAAAATCTAGTCTTTGTGATTTGGTTAGGGTGAAAAATCGGAGACATGCAGCAGTCCCATCTTTTGAGGGACGTTGCTGTCAAGAAATTCTACATCTATAGTGATTAGAAGTGTGTTAGGTATTAATTGCTGTTATGTGTGGAGCTTGTTTAGGAAATCTATTGTATCTTGCAGGAAACTGGCAGTTTTTATGACAAATTGTTTTAACAAATTTTCTACAAGATCTGAAATCTGTCTGGATTTCCTGGAATGTGGTTCTTAGGCAGCAACGTTCTGTATTATATAGAATTGCACTGCTAAGGGATAAATGCAGGTGGGTTGGCAGTGTTTTTATTGAGACATTTTAACTATTGAGTAAAATCCTGGGTAAGATTATAATCCCGTTTTTTTTATAGTAAGTAGCACTTGCCAGCTACCGCTTGCCCTTTTGTAGGTGTAGCACGCTGATCCTAAACAGGGCTGCTCGTAAATTTACTTTGCTAGGTGGTAACTAGCCTGGCTAATTGTTAGGGTGATCCACTGACTTTTGCCCTAAAGTTAAATTTGGTGCACCTCTCTCTTCTGTCACTAGGTGGCATTGCTGCCTGTGACATTAGAATGACAAGGGCATTGTGAATTCGGGTTAGGAGTGGATAGGTTGTCCCAGCCAATTGGTAGAAGTCTCTTTGGCTCTATGGACTGCTGGCAGAGCCTATTTATTCGGGAAGAGTCAGGTGATCAGTGTTCTGGGTGGTTGTGTGTTTTATTGCTCCCGGTTGCTAGGCTAGAAGCCTGGGGCCTATCCGGGAGCACCTGGCTGCTAGGCTGTCTGAGGCCTATACAGGACTGTGAGAAGCAGCGCAGGGTTGGGGCTTCAGGTCAGGAGCCTAACCAGGTTGCAGAGGTTCAGCCGGATGGGGAATGGAATGGTGCCAGAGGTGAAGGTGAAGGAGAAGCGGTTGCCATAAGGGACGACCACTCCTGTTACCAGAAGCAAATGAGGATCAAGGTCAGAGGTAAAGGGGAAGCAGTAGCCACCAAGAGACAACCACTCCTGTTATCAGAGGCCAGTGCATGAAGTCTGAAGAAGTACCAGAGCAGCCTATTTCACTAGTCGGGGACGGTGAAGAAGTGGGAAAGCTTCAGCAGAGTCAAGTCAGGTTCCCAGCCGGTGGCGTGGGTAAAGCTTGAGAAGTAAACAGCGGGTTAGCTGTGGAATAGCTCAGGGGATTCAGTGGCTTGGATCTTGGAAGTCTAATGAGAAACTGGGAGCTTAGTGTGAAGATCTACAGTGGGATACTGTGAGATGTGAGAGAAAATCTACAACGGGATACTGTGAGTTACGTGTGCAGATCTATATTGACTGTTGAAAGTTCAGTTGCTATAGGAGACAGCAGTTCTACAAAATTCAGTGTGCTGCATTCAGCTTAAAAGCCATATACCTGTATAGCAGCCTGCCTATTACTATTTTTGGTCTGTGGAGTCTGCCAATTGCTCTTGCATTTGCCTAAGGGTATGCTGGCCCTAAACCCTCTCTCCCCCAGTTCTTCTTAAGAGACAATAAAATCTCTTTTGTTGCATTCAAAAAGTGACTGGCGCCCATTTTTCTAAGTTACATTGTACCCACCATGCCCAAAAACCTGCACCATGAGAAGGAATGTCAGCTGCTCCTGACTCTGGAGGTCACCTTCAGGCTCTTGGAGGGCAGGGGTACTACTACATATGTAGTTCTTTGTATACATCAAAACAACTGCACCGCCTTTATTTGCTGGATTATTGTTGATGGCCTGATTGTTGTGCAACACCCTGAAAGCTTGTCCTGAAAGTTTGGATGTTAGTGAAAAAAAAGTATCATGGACAGTAAGTACTCATTTGTTTTTATTGAAATTTCACAAATGCCCCGTACACATGATCGGAAATTCCGCCAGCAAAAGTCCGATGTCAGCTTTTGGTCGGAAATTCCGACCGTGTGTATGCTCCATCAGACTTTTGCTGACGGAATTTCCGCCAGCAAAAGATTGAGAGCAGGTTCTCTATTTTTCCGACGGAAAAAGTTCCTATCGGAAATTCCGATCGTCTGTAGCAATGCGACATGCAAAATTCCTACGCATGCTCGGAAACAATTCAACGCATGCTCTGAAGCATTGAACTTCCTTTCCTCGGCTCGTCGTAGTGTTGTACGTCACCGCGTTCTTGACTTTTGTGTGACCGTGTGTATGCAAGGCAAGCTTGAGCAGAATTCCGTCGGAAAAACCATCCAAGGTTTTTCTGACGGAAATTCCGATCGTGTGTACAGGGCATAATACAGCTACAGTTATCTCAAGCATGATGAAAGACACCTGACCATCACATCTATATGAGCTTGTAGAACATCCCATTTCAAAACCATGAGCACTGATATGAACTTGCAACCCTCTTTGCAGCTATAACTACTCCCACTCTTCAGGGAAGGCTTTCCACCAGATGTTTTTCAAGTGTGTTAGTGGGAATTTGTACCTGTTTAGCTAGACGCAGAGGCACAAAAATCCATTAATATGAATGTGTTCCATAGGAACCCATGTTAAAAAAAATGTTCTGCAATTCTGTAAAAAGAATGAAAAAACTCATTGGTGTGAATGGAGCCTTAATGCTATTCCGTTGAATAGCATTACAATGTGACAGATCTTCCTGCAAGTGATTTTTGAGGTACTGTTGTTGGATGGGAAGACCTACCTTGCAATTGGCAGTCCAATTCTTTCTATGTTATTCAGTAGGGGTAAGGTCAGGGCTTTGAGTAGGCCATTTGAGTTCCTCCATGCCAAACTGGTCAAACCATACAATAATTTAATAAAATGAAAAAGCAGCTTGGGGTAATTATATAGTAATGAGGAGAATAGTTAATTTCAGCCCTTGTGAGTCATTTAGAGCTTCTTTACTCCATAGTACAGGCTGAAAAATTCGTTAAAACCTATGCTGTGCTTGTTATGGGGAATTTCCATTAATTAAAGCGGATCTAAACCCAAAAACAAAAATGTAATATATTGCATGTTACTAGTCTTCAGATGTGGTGCCTGCTTTAGTTCCCTTGGTTGCACTTCTGGTTTGGATTACAAACACCCCCTCTTTCCTTATCTCTGTTACATAGAAGAGGTGTGTTTTTATTGTTCACCGAAGATGGCTGGGAAAGCTGATAAAATTTGAGACTTTAGTTCAGTGCATATATTTCTAGCATGAGCAGCAGATATTTTTCTTTACTAGTTTTTAGTCTGAAAAAAAAAATACAATAATGCAGGCACCACATCTAAACGCTGGCAGGTTGCATTATATTTTTATTCTTGGGTTTAGATATATGTATATAAGTTTTACCTCAATGCATATATGTATCTAAAGTACAAAAAAATGCATCTGAGATGCAGAACACCACAAAGCACAGATGTGAATGCTCTGTGAGTTGTATTGCCAGAAATAGCAGTTGTGTCATTTTTTTGCCTATAAGTGTCTTGAAGGGCCATTCAAATTGATAGGCTGCCTTAATGCAATGCATGTCAACACACAAATTGTATGTTATGGTGTACTGTGAATGAGTCAGATTCCAATTTGCTAAACTCATTTCATAGCTGAATGAAGTGAGGGTAGTGTATAACTTCCCAAAACTCTTTGTTGCCATTTTGCCTGTTACAATGTGAAAGATCTTCCTGCAAGTGAATGTAAAGGCTCACAATTTTTTTATAACAAACAAGTCTCACATACCTGCACTGTGCAATGGTTTACACAGACCAGTATTAATCCTCCTCTTATTGGATCCCCCGCCGGTGTTTATGGCACCTCCCCCCTGCCCTGTGCCCCTATAGCCAGCTGCTCACTCCCAAGCCGGCTCTGTGGGTCCAATGGACCCTGCTGCTGTCTCTGAGCCAATAAGGAGGGACAGAGCCTTTTCTCCTGTGCACAGCACTGGATCGAGATTGGGCTCAGGTAAGTATAAGCTGGGTCTGGGGGTGGGGGGGCTGGGGGTTCTACATGCAGAAAGTTTTTTTACCTTAACGTATAGAATGAATTAAGGTGAAAAAAAAATCTTCAGCCCTTACAACCACTTTAAGGCTAGGTTCACATCTATGGATGTGCGGTTGAGACGTTTTTGCGACTCGTTCTGCGTTTTTTTTAAACATTATTTATCTGTTTTTTTTTATGTGTTTTGTGTTTTTTGGGAAGTGTTGATGTTGTTAGGAGGAGGTGTCTATTTTACTGCGATTTTGCCGCGATTTGGGTTTCACGGTTTTTTTTTTTTTCTTTTTGTTTTTTTGGACAAATTTGTTGTGGGGCAGATAAAAAAATGCAAAATGCAAACTGCGGCAAAATTGCAGTAAAAATGCAGTAAAAACGCAATACCTGCTTTTCTGCAGCTTCTCTATTGAACAAAAACTCAAAAAAAAAAAAAAAAAAAACGTTTTGTGTTTAAAAAAGTCCCTTACCCTTTTCAAAAACGTAGAGGCACAAAAATGCATTGGTGTGAATGTGTTCCATAGGAACCCATGTTAAAAAAAAATGTCCTGCAATTCTGTAAAAAGCATGAAAAAACGCATTGGTAGAGCCTTAATGCTATTCCGTTGAAGTCTAGCCATGTTGCATGCAAAAAAAGTCCCTACACCCCAACAAAAAACTTATTGCAGGAAACTCCATAGATGTGAACAGGACCCAGAGGAAAAAGGGTTAAATGGATCGTAGTGCGTTTCTGTTCATCTGCAAGCGTACTAAAAACTGCTAAGATGTGAATCTCGCCAAAGAAAGACAGATTCTTTCAAGTTATGATTGATAACTGATGATTACTGCAAAATAATATGGACTTGCATTACTTAATTGACAGACATACAAATCTCCCATAGCCATCAAGATCAAGGCTATACAGAACCGTAATGAACCATTGTAGGCTTTATTCTTTAGAAAATGTCATAACAATAATTGGATGTAAATGTCACAAAGTAATAACATTATACAGTTATCAATGTCATTAAAATGCAATGCTTTGCAGATTCTAAAAGTATATGATCTTTAAAAGTGTTAAAAATGGCAACATATAAGCTTAACATTTAACATAATAGCATACAATACATTTTTTGTAAGAATTAAAGAAAAAAAACACTAATGTTATAGAAATTCAAGCGCATTGTGAATTGAAGGTCAGTGAGGTTTTCCAGCAGCAAATTTAATAAGAGAATTCAGAGGCAGACTTGTCTTCAGAATCTCTGAGTGTTAAACCAACAAGTCTGATCTTAACTTCTAGCACAATAAAAATGACAGCCCAAGCCCCACCCCAAATATTACCATATTTTTAAGTAATTGTCACCTTTCTGTAGCAGGTGATACCATGTTGTTGGCTGGCGGTTGTATATTGAGACTGTGGGGTTAATTTACTAAAACTGGAGAATGCAAAATGTGGTGCAGCCGTGCATGGTAGCCAATCAGCTTCTAACTTGTTCAATTAAGCACTTGTGCACTGCCCACCATAGATATACTGCTACTGGGCGGTCGCTCTGTGCCAGATCACATACCTAGTACGTTATCTGATACTTCCGGGTCTGGGGCGCATGCGTGCTGTCATCGGCCCGCTCCCGCTGTGGTCACACACACACAGCAGGAGCCCAGCAGCGGGTACTGTGGGCTCGATTTTCACCGGCACCCACCGATTGTTCACTACACAGACTGAACGGAATTCTACCTATGTAAACAAGGCAGATCACCGTTCTGTCAGTAGGGAAGACATTGATCCTGTATTCCTGCAAAGCAGGGACATGGATCTATGCCTTCCCTTAGTAAAAGCACCTCCCCCACAGTACACAAGCACTGGCTAGGAACACATTTAACTCTTGTCAACCCCTTCCCAGCCAGTGTCATTAGTACAGTGACAGTACATATATTTTTAGCACTGATCACTGTATTATGCCCTGTACACACAGTCGGATTTTCCGACGGAAAAAGTGCGATCACAATGTGTTGTCGGAAATTCCGATCGTGTGTGGGCTCCTTCGGACTTTTCCGTTCGTCAAAGTTTGAGAGCAGGATATAAAATTTTCCGACAACAAAATCCGATCGTTTAAATTCCGATCGTGTGTACACAAATCCGATGCACAAAGTGCCACGCATGCTCATAATAAATTAAGAGACGAAAGCTATTGGCTACTGCCCCGTTTATAGTCCCGACGTACGTGTTTTACGTCACCGCGTTCAGAACGATCAGATTTTCCGTCAACTTTGTGTGACCGTGTGTATGCAAGGCAAGTTTGGCCCAGAATCCGTCGAAAAAAATCCGATGGATTTTGTCGTCGGAATGTCCGATCAATGTCCGATCGTGTGTACAGGGCATTAGTGTCACTGGTCCCCAAAAAAAGTCAAACGTGTCAGTTTCCGATTTGTTTGCCACAATATCGCAGTCTCGCTATAAGTTGCTGATCGCTGCCATTGCTAGTATTACATTTTTTTTTTAAAGTATAATTAAATAAAAATATATCCAATAGTTCGTAGACGTTTGCGCAAACCAATCAATATACGCTTATTGGGATTTTTTAAACCGAAAATATGTAACAGAATACATATTGGCTTAAATTGATGAAGAAATTAGATTTTTTAATTTTTTTTATTGGATGTGTTATTACTGTTTTTGTCATAATTGTCATTCTTTTTTGGTTAAAACGCCAAAAAAAAAAACGCAGAGGTGATAAAATACCACCCAAAGAGAGCTCTATTTGTAGGAAAAAGGAGACATATATTTTATATGGGTACAGAATTGCACGCTTGCGCAATTGTTCGCTAAAGTAAGTCGGTACTGCATCGCAAAAATTGGCCTGGTCATAAAGGGGAGGTAAACCTTCCAGAGGGCAAGTGGTTATGGTTTGACAAAAAAGCTGGAAACTGATTGGTTTCTGTGCAGAGCTGCACCAGATTTTGCACTCTCCAGTTTTAGTAAATCAGCCCCTGTGCGTATTGACTTGTTTGTATTTTAGACTGATGGATAGTTAAATTTCCTACTGAGCAGCAAAAAGTGATTGTCAAGGTTTGTGAAGAAAGTAAAGTTTAGTTGCCTGTGCCAGGACAGACACTGCACATATCTTCCAACACCATGAAAATAGAAGTAGAAGTCCGGCAGCTCAGTACAACTTGAAGTAAAATCTGTAAAGGCTTTATTAACCAACAAGACACAAGGAGAATCCATTACACAGCAAGGTTGACGTGTTTTAGTCCTACTCTGGGCCTTAGTCATACGACTAAGGCCCAGAGTAGGGCTGAAATGTGTCATCCTTGCTGTGAAATGGATTCTCCTTGTGTCTTGTTGGATCATTAATAAAGTCTTTACGGATTTTACTTCAAGTGGTACTGAGTTTCCAGACTTGTACTTTTACTCTCATTTCCCAGGAATTTCGCCAGAAAAATAGTGACATTACACTCTAGAATGTGGAAGACATTATGTACAGTAGGTAAGTATTCAAATTTTTTTACTTATAGGTACATTTTTCCATTTCTATTATGAGGGGGGAGTGGTGGAGTCCCTTAGCAATAGACTTGGATTTTACTGCAAGGACCACTCTAAGGTAAAGACCAACTCGACTCCACTTTCCCAGCAGAGGAGTGTGGAGGAGCGGGTAAGTAGATCTTCTTTTCTGTCTCTCTAGATGTGTATAAGCAAATAACCCTTGCAGCGTGGGCGCAGACCCACAGCACTGGATAATTTTTACGTTTTCCCGGAATTGGGCTTTAAAAACTGAACTCCAGAGAAACAGCAAACACAGCTGAAATACAAAAATTTGAGTTTTTTTACCCACCAAATGAAGCATGTTCATTGTTACTATCGAAACACACTCCAAATTAGCCTTTGTCAATTTTTTTTACCACAGAGGAACCCTTGAAATTTTTTTGTTTCCTAAAGGAACCCCTGCACTCCTACTGGAAAAATACACCTTTGATTGGTGGTCGGGGGAAGAATGCCACCTTTACGGACATCTAAAAGAATTATTAGTGTCATGCTCCTCCAAGTGGCATTGGCCCCGGAACTATGCAGGCACCATTGAATAAGAGGTCAATCAGCCACAATTCGAGGAACCCCTAGCATCTGTACCTCTGGAGGACCCCTAGTTTGAGAATGGCTGTTCTAGATCTGTTCACGGACAACATGTATTTAAAAGTAATGTGTCCAGTATAAATACAATATAACCAGTAGTATTTTATACGCACATGCTGGAATAACTTGTTTCAAGCATGCTTATTGTACATCTGTTTGGAAGGAGACATATAGAGAGCCTTGTGCATGAGCCTTTTAAATTTTATTGCTACACCACAATTGTGTATTTCTGGTCACATCACTATACTATACTCTGATATTCATTACATCACTTATGCTGAAGTTGCAGCAGGTGGATTTTTTTTTTAACATGTGCTTTATTACATAGAAGTATTGTGAATATTTCCCTTTGGACATGATACATACTTCTTAATTACAATGTGCTTAGAGTCTCCACTGACTTAATTATTTCATCTGTGAATGACAAGGGATTATTGTGACAGAATTCATTGATCAAACGATATCATATAGCAACTCCCAGGCTGCAAGGTCTGCCTTCCCTTTTAATATTGATGCTGTGGTTTGGATTACTTTACCATACATGAAACCAAGCTCTAATATCAGTGCAATTTCTGTTTAATTGGACTGTGAGCTTTAATGGGGGTTATATTTTAGTACTCAGATCTGCAGAATGTACAAGTAATCACACTGCTTTGATTTTCTAATAGCTATCTGGATTTATAAGCCATGTGGTTTTTATGTGGACACCTCTCCCTTGCACTTCACGTTGAAGAAATTTGTTGTGTAGTAAGATTATGAAGGGGCTTATTTGCATGTGTCTTATACACAAGTGAGCATTTATATTTATGCAGGACAAACTCAGATCTATCTCTTTTATGCATATGTTGCACCCTCCTAATTAGTGCACTCTGTTATGAAAATTAAGTATAGCTCCTCTCTCTGTAATCAGTGGAGCAGGGGTTGAATATTTTGCCCTGCTCAGTGTCTCACAGGCTGCTGCTTTTTTACTCCCTCCTAGAGGATTCTATTTAGAGTGCGAGAGGCAGTCTGAATATTTGTAGTGGTCCGACCAATCCCTGGGGAGGTGTGCCCAATAGGTGGTGGGAAAGCTCATAAATAGTCCTAAGGCAGGGGTGAGGAGTTCCTGGGTGCTGCTGGAGAAGACCCCTGGGGCAGGATTGCTGGAGGTGCCATTCAGAAGATACCAAGCTTGCAGCTGCAGGTTAAGCTGGGGGTCCTGTTTGCTAAGCCTGGTTCCAGATTCGGTTTGGGTCTGGAGAAGCTCACTGGAGAGTACCGAGAGTTATTTGGGGGGAAAAGTGCTCAGCTGTCCTGTGGTAGTGTGGATCTGTGTCTCCCTTGCTGAGGAGTGCCCAGAGATATCGGAAGGGGACAAACGATGGTGTTGGGTCCTAGTCACTGTGTATAGCTCTTAGTTTCTGTAAAGAAGACATTGTCACCTGTTATCAGCAGAGGATCCTTGGGACTTTGTGTGCAGCTTAGAGAGAAAAGAGTCCTCAAAGACCTCAATTCTTCAGTTTGGGGTATCCCATGCTCTCTTCACCCAATCCAAGTTAAATCTTCCAATAAAACATCAAAAGACACCCCTAGACTGTTGTAGTGTGCTTGGCTGTGTTTACAGTAATCCGAGGGAAAAAGTATCAGTGTCACCGGCAGCTCCCATATTTTGAAGTTTTATATACTGTATATACATATAGTAAAAAATGTGTTGGATTAATTTGGAATGGATGCTATTAAATGGCAAACAGCTATAACTACTTCCAATGAAGCCTGAGAAAAACAAACACAACTTCAGTGTTAATTTTTACGTCAAATTTTGATTTAGTTTTAGTCATAGTAGCAGTGGCGGAGATGATCGCTTCCGCTCCCTTCACTGCATGGATGCCGAGTGAGGGAAAGATGGCCTCCGCTCGGCTCCATAGTATTGGAGGGCGGAAGCAACGTCAAACATCACTTCCGCCCAATGCTCTTAAAAGGGGATTTTTTTATTTTCTTTCTTTAAATGACATTTCATTTATTTACATTTTTTTAATGCATTTTAGTGTAAATATGAGATCTGAGGTCTTTTTGACCCAGGATCTCACATTTAAGGAGGTCCTGTCATGCTTTTTTTCTATTACAAGAGATGTTTACATAATAGGAATAAAAGTGACACATTTTTTTTTTAAAGGACAGTGTAAAAAAATTAAATAAAAGGTAAAATAAATAAAAAAAAATAAATACATTTTTAAAGCGCTCCATCTCGCCGAGCTCGCGCGCAGAAGCGAACGCATACGTAAGTCGCATCCGCATATGAAAACGGTGTTCAGACCACACATGTGAGGTATCACTGCAATCGTTAGAGTGAATTCTAGCACTAGATCTCCTCTGTAACTCAAAACTGGTAACCTGTGGAAATCTTTAAATGTCGCCAATGGAGATTTTTAAGTACCAATTTTGTCGCCATTCCTCGAGCGCTTCAATTTTGAAGCGTGACATGTTGGGTATCAATTTACTCGGTATAACATTGTCTTTCACAATAAAGAAAAAATTGGGCTAAGTTTACTGTTGTATTATTTTTTAACTCAAAAAGTGTATTCTTTCCCAAAAAATTGCGCTCGTAAGACCGCTGTGCAAATACGGTGTGACATAAAGTATTGCAATGATCGCCATTTTATTCTCTAGGGTGTCTAAAAAAAATATAATGTTTGGGGGTTCTAAGTAATTTTCTAGCAAAAAAAAAAATGTTTTTAACGTGTAAACAACAAATCTCAAAACGCGGCTCGGGGCTAAAGTGGTTAAAATATGAAAAAACAAAAAACTGTAAACTCTATTGGCTGTAATGCCATTGCACATGATAACTGAAGATATTACGAACATTAAATTTTAAGAAAAGAAAATTCAAAAAGCCTTTTTCCTATTTTTTTTCTTTTTCAGCTTAGTAGATGCCCCCTATTTATTCTTATGTGGTCGTGCAGTATTCATTTTGATGTCAAATTTCTATTTACTTTTAGTAATAGTCTTTTGACTAAAATGCTATTTTAGTTTTAGCCATATTTTAATCTTTTGACTAAAATACCATTTTAGTTTTTTAGTCATCTGAATTGTTTAAGTTTTAGTCATATTTTAGTAGGCTAAAATAGTGTTAATTTAGTAGTCGAAAATATTTTTGGCAACAAAATTAACACCGCCGTCTGTCATGCACGCGCATGTGCATTGGTGCATTTAGGAATCTGCTGTCGCCCGTAAGCATCGTATGCACACGTGTGCGCGTCGGGCATATTTCAATAGTTCTCTTACTTTGCCCCCCCTTATTATGGGCAGCCTCCAGCTGCCCTTCAGGGCTCTTTTTTTCTGGTTGACATTGTAAAAAAGCTTGCACCAGTCTTGAAGCATGCACATCTGAAGCTGGTTCCCAAGAATTTTCTTCTGGGCCATACCCTTCCACTTTTTATAAGGAACTGTGTTTGGCCATTCCTAATTCTACAGTTCAACACAGCTTCTACTTTGAATTCCTCATTACCTTCGATAAGTACCGGAGGAGGAATCTCTAAAACCCGGTCTGGAAAGGGATTTGGCACTGTTGGCTTCAACAAAGAAACATGAAATACAGTGAATTTTCAGGTTCTTGGGTAACACCAATTTAAATGCTACTTTATTAATTTTCCTTTTGACTGGAAAAGGGCCCAAAAATTTGGGGCCCAAGTTTCCGCGAGGGACAGCTTAGTTTCAAGTTTGCTGTGGAAAGCCAGACCTTGTCTCCTGGTTCCAGATTCAATTCTCTTTTCTTTGTGTCAAAAAACTTTTTATTGTTTGCCTGGGTCTTAGGAGATTGTATCCTGTAACTAGAAAAGGTACAATTTCTGGGGAAATTGTGAAAGTGTTCTTGCCTCTACAACTGGAGTGGGCGGAGTAACTGGGTGGGGTGGAGTGGCTTGAGTAACTGTGAAAAGTGTTAAAAAGCTTAATATTTTAAAAAGTATAAATAGTAGTAAAAAAGTTCCATCATTCGCTGAAAGAGCTGAACATTTTTTTCAAAAGTAATTTTTTTTTTCAAAAATGAATTTTTTTTAATCAAAAATGATTTTTTTTTCTTCAAAAATGATTTTTTTTTTCAAAAGTAATTTTTTTTTTCAAAGGTAATTTTTTTTTTCAAAAATGAATTTTTTTATTTCAAAAATAATTTTTTTTTCGAAATTATTATTTTTTTTAAAGTAATTTTTTTTTCAAAAATATTTTTTTTTTTCAAAAATATTTTTTTTTTCAAATATATTTTTTTTTCAAAAATAATTTTTTTTTTAAAAGTAATTTTTTTTTCAAAAATATTTTTTTTTTCAAAAATAATTTTTTTTTTTCAAAAATATTTTTTTTTTTCAAAAATGATTTTTTTTTTCAAAAATTATTTTTTTACTTTTTTCAAAAATTATTTTTTTTTTTCAAAAATATTTTTTTTTTTTACATGGGGCGGTCATAATGTTTTGGCTGATCATGGGGTGGTCATAATGTTTTGGCTGATCATGGGGTTGTCAGCTTTTGTCACTTCCCACTCTAGTTTTGAACATTTCGCCATTCATTCCTATGGGACCAATTTCGCCGCAAAAACGTCATTTCGTGGACCATTCGGCAAAACATTCCACAAAGTAATAACACACCAATCGGGAACAATCCGCTCGTTTCGGTATATTATTTGTCTCTGTAGTGTGAAAACTGTGGGAGGAGTCTACAAGCATTATCAAGTCTAGCAGATGAAGTCACATGCATTTGGAGTGTCTCAGCATCTTGTGTTTACAACCACTGTTTCCTAGCAACGCTCATGCCCTGTTTATGCTTCCCAAATACTGCTTCATCAAAACTGCCCCATCAGAATTACCCCATCAAAACTGCCCCATCATATTCCTCTATTATAAATCAGTACATGGTGTGTCTGTCCCCTCCCCCGGGCTCTGTAATCAGCTGAGATGCTCCAGCCACCTCCCCCCTGTGTATAACAGAAGCTTTGGTAACCATGGCAACAAAACAAACACTAACAGTACACTCTGATTAATGGCTAAAATTTCCTGAAATGACCTCTAAACAAATGGCCGTATTTTAAAAACTATCAGGACTATGGCTTAGCCGTGGACATGTTTAGTGGCAGCAGGGATAGCTGAACGTTTTGATATAAGATTTGTGTAGGTGGGCTTGAAAATGAGGGAGTGGCGGCAGTTTAGAAATCATGTTCTGATTTTCCAGCTTTTGTCATCTCCCACTCTTGTTTCCCCATTCATTCCTATGGGACCAATTTCGCCGCAAAAATGACGATATTTCGTGAACCATTCGGCGAAACGTTCCGCAAAGTAATAGCACACCATTCGGGAACAATCCGCACGTTTCGGTATATTACTTGTCTATGTAGTGTAAAAACTGTGGGAGGAGTTAGGGTGGTAAATTTGGCTATAATAATAAGAACTAGAAAATGCATTTCCTGGGGAAAATGCGTGGGAATGCTGAATTGCTAAAACGGCCCCCAGCAAAATTGCCCCCATCATATTGCCATCAAAACTGTCCCATCATATTGCCACCATCAAAACTGCCCCATCAGAATTGCCCCATCAAAACTGCACCATCATATTGCCACCATCAAAACTGCCCCATCAAAAAATATTTTTTTTTTTCAAAAATATTTTTTTTTTTCAAAAATATTTTTTTTTTTCAAAAATAATTTTTTTTTCAAAAATTATTTTTTTTTTCAAAAATATTTTTTTTTTCAAAAAAAATTTTTTTTTTCAAAAATTTTTTTTTTCAAAAATGATTTTTTTTTTTCAAAAATAATTTTTTTTTTTTTCAAAAATATATTTTTTTTTTCAAAAATAATTTTTCTTTCAAAAATAATTTTTTTTTTCAAAAATATTTTTTTTTTTAAAAATAATTTTTTTTCAAAAATATTTTTTTTTTTTCAAAAATAAATTTTTTTTTTTTTTCAAAAATAATTTTTTTTTTTTCAAAAATATATATTTTTTTTTTCAAAAATATATTTTTTTTTTCAAAAATAATTGCTGAATAGCTAAATTGCTAAAATGACCGCCATCAAAACTGCCCCATCAGAATTGCCACCATCAAAACTGCCCCATCATATTCCTCTATTATAATCAGTACATGGTGTGTCTGTCCCCTCCCCCCGGGCTCTGTAATTAAAGCTGAGATGCTCCAGCCACCTCCCCCCCCTGTGTATAACAGAAGCTTTGGTAACCATGGCAACAAAACACACACAGTACACTCTGATTAATGGCTAAAATTTCCTGAAATGACCTCTAAACAAAAAGCTTTTTCTCAAAAACTGTAAAAGATATCAAACTGAAAAGCTATAGCCAGATAGCTGAATATTTTGTGAACATTTTAAAGTTTGTTTGGTGTCTCTAGGTGAAAGTATGAAGGAGCTGAAACTTTTGGGAGCGGAAGAAAAATGTAAGGATTTCAAGCATGCTCCCATTGACTTCAATGTTAAAAAAAAGTGATAAAAAGCTTAATATTTTAAAAAGTATAAATGGTAGAAAAAAAGTTGAAAAAGAGCACACCTCAGCTAAAAGAGACGAACATTTTGATAGTTGAATGGTTTTAATAGCTGAAAGTATGCAGAAGTTACGCATTACCGAAAAACGTACGGAATAAAATTAAAATTATTAAAAATAACTAGAAAATGCATTTCCTGGGGAAAATGCGTGGGAATGCTGAATTGCTAAAACGGCCCCCAGCAAAATTGCCCCCATCATATTGCCATCAAAACTGTCCCATCATATTGCCACCATCAAAACTGCCCCATCAGAATTGCCCCATCAAAACTGCACCATCATATTGCCACCATCAAAACTGCCCCATCAAAAAATATTTTTTTTTTCAAAAATATTTTTTTTTTCAAAAATATTTTTTTTTCAAAAATAATTTTTTTTCAAAAATTTTTTTTTTTTTCAAAAATTTTTTTTTTCAAAAAATTTTTTTTTCAAAAATGATTTTTTTTTTTAAATATTTTTTTTTTCAAAAATATTTTTTTTTTCAAAAATAATTTTTTTTTTTTCAAAAATAATTTTTTTTTTCAAAAATAAATTTTTTTTTTTTTCAAAAATATTTTTTTTTTTTTTTCAAAAATTTTTTTTTTTTCAGAAATATATTTTTTTTTTCAAAAATATATATTTTTTTTCAAAAATAATTGCTGAATAGCTAAATTGCTAAAATGACCGCCATCAAAACTGCCCCATCAGAATTGCCACCATCAAAACTGCCCCATCATATTCCTCTATTATAATCAGTACATGGTGTGTCTGTTCCCTCCCCCCGGGCTCTGTAATTAAAGCTGAGATGCTCCAGCCACCTCCCCCCCCTCTGTGTATAACAGAAGCTTTGGTAACCATGGCAACAAAACACACACAGTGCACTCTGATTAATGGCTAAAATTTCCTGAAATGACCTCTAAACAAAAAGCTTTTTCTCAAAAACTGTAAAAGATATCAAACTGAAAAGCTATAGCCAGATAGCTGAATATTTTGTGAACATTTTAAAGTTTGTTTGGTGTCTCTAGGTGAAAGTATGAAGGAGCTGAAACTTTTGGGAGCGGAAGAAAAATTTAAGGATTTCAAGCATGCTCCCATTGACTTCAGTGTTAAAAAAAGTGATAAAAAGCTTAATATTTTAAAAAGTATAAATGGTAGAAAAAAAGTTGAAAAAGAGCACACCTCAGCTAAAAGAGACGAACATTTTGATAGTTGAATGGTTTTAATAGCTGAAAGTATGCAGAAGTTACGCATTACCGAAAAACGTACGGAATAAAATTAAAATTATTAAAAATAACTAGAAAATGCATTTCCTGGGGAAAATGCGTGGGAATGCTGAATTGCTAAAACGGCCCCCAGCAAAATTGCCCCCATCATATTGCCATCAAAACTGTCCCATCATATTGCCACCATCAAAACTGCCCCATCAGAATTGCCCCATCAAAACTGCACCATCATATTGCCACCATCAAAACTGCCCCATCAGAATTGCCCTATCAAAACAGCCCCATCATATTGCCACCATCAAAACTGCCCCATCATATTGCCACCATCAAAACTGCCCCATCATATTGCCACCATCAAAACTGCCCCATCAGAATTACCCCATCAAAACTGCCCCATCATATTCCTCTATTATAAATCAGTACATGGTGTGTCTGTCCCCTCCCCCGGGCTCTGTAATCAAAGCTGAGATGCTCCAGCCACCTCCCCCCCTGTGTATAACAGAAGCTTTGGTAACCATGGCAACAAAACAAACAGTACACTCTGATTAATGGCTAAAATTTCCTGAAATGACCTCTAAACAAATGGCCGTATTTGAAAAACTATACATCCTACAGCGAAGATCTTTATATTGTGAGAATCACAAGACCCAGACCTAGATTTTGATACATAGTATGTCTCTGAAATATTAAAATTGAAGGCACGGTCGCAGTTTAGAAATTGCCCTTCAAATTTGAAGGGGCTAGAGTGTAGTTTCAATGAATGTCAATGGACGGCGTGAGTTGCAAACAAATGGTCATATTGTGAAAACTATCAGGACTATGGCTTAGCCGTGGACATGTTTAGTGGCAGCAGGGATAGCTGAACGTTTTGATATAAGATTTATGTAGGTGGGCTTGAAAATGAGGGAGTGGCGGCAGTTTAGAAATCATGTTCTGATTTTTCAGCTTTTGTCCCCTCCCCTGGGCTCTAATCAGAGCTGAGATGCTCCAGCCACCTCCCCCCCTGTGTATAACAGACGCTTTGGTAACCATGGCAACAAAACACACACAGTACACTCTGATTAATGGCTAAAATTTCTTGAAATGACCTCTAAACAAAAAGCTTTTTCTCAAAAACTGTAAAAGATATCAAATTGAAAAGCTATAGCCAGATAGCTGAATATTTTGTGAACATTTTAAAGTTTGTTTGGTGTCTCTAGGTGAAAGTATGAAGGAGCTGAAACTTTTGGGAGCGGAAGAAAAATTTAAGGATTTCAAGCATGCTCCCATTGACTTAAATGTTAAAAAAAAGGGATAAAAAGCTTAATATTTTAAAAAGTATAAATGGTAGAAAAAAAGTTGAAAAAGAGCACACCTCAGCTAAAAGAGACGAACATTTTGATAGTTGAATGGTTTTAATAGCTGAAAGTATGCAGAAGTTACGCATTACCGAAAAACGTACGGAATAAAATTAAAATTAAAAATAAATAAAATCGAATAACAATAGTGGGACTGCTAAAGCATTCCCACTAACTAGAAAATGCATTTCCTGGGGAAAATGCGTGGGAATGCTGAATTGCTAAAACGGCCCCCAGCAAAATTGCCCCCATCATATTGCCATCAAAACTGTCCCATCATATTGCCACCATCAAAACTGCCCCATCAGAATTGCCCCATCAAAACTGCACCATCATATTGCCACCATCAAAACTGCCCCATCAAAAAATATTTTTTTTTTTCAAAAATATTTTTTTTTTTCAAAAATATTTTTTTTTTCAAAAATAATTTTTTTTCAAAAATTATTTTTTTTTTCAAAAATTTTTTTTTTCAAAAAATTTTTTTTTCAAAAATTTTTTTTTCAAAAATGATTTTTTTTTTTAAATATTTTTTTTTTTCAAAAATATTTTTTTTTTCAAAAATAATTTTTTTTTTCAAAAATATTTTTTTTTTTTTCAAAAATAATTTTTTTTTTCAAAAATAATTTTTTTTTTTTTTCAAAAATAATTTTTTTTTTCAATAATGATTTTTTTTTTTTTTCAAAAATAATTTTTTTTTTTTCAGAAATATATTTTTTTTTTCAAAAATATATATTTTTTTTCAAAAATATATATTTTTTTTCAAAAATAATTGCTGAATAGCTAAATTGCTAAAATGACCGCCATCAAAACTGCCCCATCAGAATTGCCACCATCAAAACTGCCCCATCATATTCCTCTATTATAATCAGTACATGGTGTGTCTGTCCCCTCCCCCCGGGCTCTGTAATTAAAGCTGAGATGCTCCAGCCACCTCCCCCCCCTCTGTGTATAACAGAAGCTTTGGTAACCATGGCAACAAAACACACACAGTGCACTCTGATTAATGGCTAAAATTTCCTGAAATGACCTCTAAACAAAAAGCTTTTTCTCAAAAACTGTAAAAGATATCAAACTGAAAAGCTATAGCCAGATAGCTGAATATTTTGTGAACATTTTAAAGTTTGTTTGGTGTCTCTAGGTGAAAGTATGAAGGAGCTGAAACTTTTGGGAGCGGAAGAAAAATTTAAGGATTTCAAGCATGCTCCCATTGACTTCAATGTTAAAAAAAGTGATAAAAAGCTTAATATTTTAAAAAGTATAAATGGTAGAAAAAAAGTTGAAAAAGAGCACACCTCAGCTAAAAGAGACGAACATTTTGATAGTTGAATGGTTTTAATAGCTGAAAGTATGCAGAAGTTACGCATTACCGAAAAACGTACGGAATAAAATTAAAATTATTAAAAATAACTAGAAAATGCATTTCCTGGGGAAAATGCGTGGGAATGCTGAATTGCTAAAACGGCCCCCAGCAAAATTGCCCCCATCATATTGCCATCAAAACTGTCCCATCATATTGCCACCATCAAAACTGCCCCATCAGAATTGCCCCATCAAAACTGCACCATCATATTGCCACCATCAAAACTGCCCCATCAAAAAATATTTTTTTTTTTTTCAAAAATATTTTTTTTTTTCAAAAATATTTTTTTTTTTCAAAAATATTTTTTTTTTCAAAAATTTTTTTTTTTTTCAAAAATTTTTTTTTTTAAAAATTTTTTTTTCAAAATTTTTTTTTTTTTAAATATTTTTTTTTTTCAAAAATATTTTTTTTTTCAAAAATAATTTTTTTTTTCAAAAATATTTTTTTTTTCTTCAAAAATAATTTTTTTTTTCAAAAATATATATATTTTTTTTTTCAAAAATAATTTTTTTTTTTCAAAAATTATTTTTTTTTTTTTTCAAAAATAATTTTTTTTTTCAGAAATATATATTTTTTTTCAAAAATATATATTTTTTTTCAAAAATAATTGCTGAATAACTAAATTGCTAAAATGACCGCCATCAAAACTGCCCCATAAGAATTGCCACCATCAAAACTGCCCCATCATATTCCTCTATTATAATCAGTACATGGTGTGTCTGTCCCCTCCCCCCGGGCTCTGTAATTAAAGCTGAGATGCTCCAGCCACCTCCCCCCCTCTGTGTATAACAGAAGCTTTGGTAACCATGGCAACAAAACACACACAGTGCACTCTGATTAATGGCTAAAATTTCCTGAAATGACCTCTAAACAAAAAGCTTTTTCTCAAAAACTGTAAAAGATATCAAACTGAAAAGCTATAGCCAGATAGCTGAATATTTTGTGAACATTTTAAAGTTTGTTTGGTGTCTCTAGGTGAAAGTATGAAGGAGCTGAAACTTTTGGGAGCGGAAGAAAAATTTAAGGATTTCAAGCATGCTCCCATTGACTTCAATGTTAAAAAAAAGTGATAAAAAGCTTAATATTTTAAAAAGTATAAATGGTAGAAAAAAAGTTGAAAAAGAGCACACCTCAGCTAAAAGAGACGAACATTTTGATAGTTGAATGGTTTTAATAGCTGAAAGTATGCAGAAGTTACGCATTACCGAAAAACGTACGGAATAAAATTAAAATTAAAAATAAATAAAATCGAATAACAATAGTGGGACTGCTAAAGCATTCCCACTAAATAAAATCGAATAACAATAGTGGGACTGCTAAAGCATTCCCACTAACTAGAAAATGCATTTCCTGGGGAAAATGCGTGGGAATGCTGAATTGCTAAAACGGCCCCCAGCAAAATTGCCCCCATCATATTGCCATCAAAACTGTCCCATCATATTGCCACCATCAAAACTGCCCCATCAGAATTGCCCCATCAAAACTGCACCATCATATTGCCACCATCAAAACTGCCCCATCAGAATTGCCCTATCAAAACAGCCCCATCATATTGCCACCATCAAAACTGCCCCATCATATTGCCACCATCAAAACTGCCCCATCAGAATTACCCCATCAAAACTGCCCCATCATATTCCTCTATTATAAATCAGTACATGGTGTGTCTGTCCCCTCCCCCCGGGCTCTGTAATCAAAGCTGAGATGCTCCAGCCACCTCCCCCCCTGTGTATAACAGAAGCTTTGGTAACCATGGCAACAAAACAAACAGTACACTCTGATTAATGGCTAAAATTTCCTGAAATGACCTCTAAACAAATGGCCATATTTTAAAAACTATACATCCTACAGCGAAGATCTTTATATTGTGAGAATCACAAGACCCAGACCTAGATTTTGATACATAGTATGTCTCTGAAATATTAAAATTGAAGGCACGGTCGCAGTTTAGAAATTGCCCTTCAAATTTGAAGGGGCTAGAGTGTAGTTTCAATGAATGTCAATGGACGGCGTGAGTTGCAAACAAATGGTCATATTGTGAAAACTATCAGGACTATGGCTTAGCCGTGGACATGTTTAGTGGCAGCAGGGATAGCTGAACGTTTTGATATAAGATTTATGTAGGTGGGCTTGAAAATGAGGGAGTGGTGGCAGTTTAGAAATCATGTTCTGATTTTTCAGCTTTTGTCCCCTCCCCTGGGCTCTAATCAGAGCTGAGATGCTCCAGCCACCTCCCCCCCTGTGTATAACAGAAGCTTTGGTAACCATGGCAACAAAACACACACAGTACACTCTGATTAATGGCTAAAATTTCTTGAAATGACCTCTAAACAAAAAGCTTTTTCTCAAAAACTGTAAAAGATATCAAATTGAAAAGCTATAGCCAGATAGCTGAATATTTTGTGAACATTTTAAAGTTTGTTTGGTGTCTCTAGGTGAAAGTATGAAGGAGCTGAAACTTTTGGGAGTGGAAGAAAAATTTAAGGATTTCAAGCATGCTCCCATTGACTTCAATGTTAAAAAAAGTGATAAAAAGCTTAATATTTTAAAAAGTATAAATGGTAGAAAAAAAGTTGAAAAAGAGCACACCTCAGCTAAAAGAGACGAACATTTTGATAGTTGAATGGTTTTAATAGCTGAAAGTATGCAGAAGTTACGCATTACCGAAAAACGTACGGAATAAGAAGAAAAATAATAAAAAAACGAATAACAATAGTGGGACTGCTAAAGCATTCCCACTAATAATATATATGTGAGATAACAGTAAGTGGTCTTGCTATGCAAGAACACTTAATAATATATATGTGAGATAACAGTAAGTGGTCTTGCTATGCAAGAACACTTAATAATTGATTATTGGTATTGAGAAAGTTTAATCTGTCTTGTACAGCAGGTACAGGAGATTCAACGGATAACTCAGGCAAGAAAGAAGGGTGATACCCATAATTAGCGAAAAAGGGCGATTGTTTGGTTGCTGAATGGATGGAATTGTTATATGAAAGTCTATCACTCTGCAAGTGGAAGGAGTGATAGCCAATCATTCTGTGCAAAGGAAGAAAAGCACCGTAAATACTGCTCAAGGGTTTGGTTTGTCCTTGCTGTCTGTCCATTCGTTTGTGGGTGATATGCTGTGGAGAGACAAAGCTCAATGTTCAGTGCCTCACTTAAAGCCCTCCAAAATCTAGAGGTCAATTGCACCCCTCGGTCGGAGACAATGCTGTCAAGGATACCATGTAATTTTACAATCTCCTTGATGAAACCTGAAGCAGTCTCGTGGCAGAGGCAGGAGTTCCTTGTAAGGGTACAAAATGAGCCATCTTGGTCAGGCGATCAGCCACGACAAAAATGGTAGTGAAGTCTTCAGATGGGAGGAGTTCTACGATGAAATCCATGGAGATCATACTCCATGGTTTCTCAGGTACAGGGAGAGGCTCTAGTAGTCCCCAAGTTCTGGCTCTGTCAGACTTATTTTGGAGGCATGTAACACAAGATTTTACATATTTATTGCAGTCCTGCATCAAATATGGCCACCAGAAGGAACAGGAGATCAAATCGGCAGTCTTGTGAATTCCAAAGTGACCCGCTAGGGTGTGATCATGACATCGTCTCAGAATGGCAACTCTGAATTGTTAAGGGATAAAGATTTGCTCTTTATGAAAGTAAAAGCCATTCCTTAGCTGAAGAGCCAAGTCTTGAGAAGGTGGTTGGTTTACCATATCTGCCCTTATTTGCGACATCAGATCTGCTTGAAGAAGTAAAAAATTCTTGGGCGGTAAAATAGTGTCAGGTTCTAAGGATATTACAGGGTCATCAGTGGCGGTGCGTCCTTAAGGGCGCACAGGCGCCGCCCCCCCCCCCCTCTCCACCTCTCTAGCCACCCCCTCTATCACCAATAGATAGGTTCATGCATTGCATGAAACTATCCATGGCCACCGCTGTCACCCCCTATTCAGGCGTCGGTCCCTTTTCGGGTGCCTGAATTACAGTGGCGGGAGTGTTTTTGAAGCACTTGATTGGAGCCATAAGCAATAATAGGCATCAAAAAGTTAAACAGCGAGCACCAAGCTTGGCGCTCGCAGTTCACCCAGCTGTGTTAGAAAAGCAAATGAATATTCGCTTTCCTAACACTGAACCACCTCTCCGCCAAACAGATGCTTGGGTCTGTTACCAGTCACCGGATTCTCTGAAATGACAGGTGCTATGATTGGACACCTACCAGGCGTCCAATCATAGGAGAGGACAGGAGAAGGGAACGGTAGAAGAAGACATAGAGGACATCGCTCGCTGCTCGCTGCCCGCTGCCGTCACCCGCTGCCCCACCGAGACAGGGTAAGTGCCGGGCAGATGGTGGGTGGGGGGGGGGCACAGTGGCAACATTTGATGGGCACAGTGGGAGCATTTGATGGTGCAGAGTGGGAGCATTTGATGGTGCAGAGTGGGAGCGTTTTATGGGGCACAGTGGGAGCGTTTTATGGGGCACAGTGGGAGCGTTTTATGGCGCACAGTGGGAGCGTTTGATGGGCACAGTGGCAGCATTTGATGGGCACAGTGGCTGAGTTTGATGGCACATTGGCTGCATTTGATGGTACAGTGGATGCGTTTGATGGTACAGTGGCTGTGTTTGATGGGCACAGTGAGGCTGCAATTGATGTTTTTTCTTTTTAGAATTTTTCAGTTTGTTTGGGCCCACCCAAAAATTTTGAGCACCAGCCTCCACTGAGGGTCATTGAACATGCGGGACAGTGCATCTGGTTTACTGTTCTTTGAGCCAGAGCGATAGGTGATATGGAACATAAAAATGAGAGGAAAAAAACAGTGCCCACCTTGCTTGCCTGCTGAGGCTTTAGTCGTCTAGCAGTCCTCAAATACTCTAGATCTTTGTGGTCAGTGAAGATGAGGAACGGGTGAGAAGATCCCTTCAGGAGGCAACATCATTCCTCAAGCGCAGCCTTGATGGTCAACAGCTTCCGGTCCCCAACATCATAGTTCCTCTCGGAAGGGTTCGTTTTCTTGGAGAAAAAGGCCACAGGGTGAAGTAATGATTTGGGACCTTGGTGTTGTGACAATATAGCTTCTACTGCACTTTCAGAGGCATCTACCTCCAATACATAGGCCAAGGATGGATAAGGATGCTTTAAGATGGGAGCTGAGGTGAATAAGGCTTTTAACTGTTCAAAAGCTATTGGGGCTTCTGGGGTCCATTGGAAGAGGACATGCTGTTTCATTAACTGGGAGTAATGATTCCGGGAAAAGTTCTTGATACATTTTCTATAAAAATTAGCAAACCCCACAAACCTCTGAACAGCTTTTCTGTCTGTAGGGGCAGGACATTCCAGGACGACTGTGACTTTCTGTGGGTCCATGGAAATACCATCGGTAGAGATGATAAGTCCCAGAAAATGTATGGTTTGTCACATTTTTCAGCACCTTCTTTACATGAGTTTGATGTAATTCTATGGATTCAGAGAATATGAGGGTGTCATCTAAATAAACAATGATAAATAAGTCAAGATAGTCTCGAAAAATATCATTCACCAGGTGCTGGAATGTGGCTGGAGAAATGCAGAGTCCGAATGACATGACCAGATACTCGAAATGGCCAAAGCGTGTCCGGAAGGCCATCTTCCACTCGTTTCCCTCCCTGATTCTGACTAGATTATATGCACCTCTTAAGTCTACTTTGGAAAATACTCGTGCTCCCTGCAGTCTCTGAAAAAGTTCAGGAATCAGAGGAGGGGGGTACCGATTTTTGGACAGTGACCTTATTAAGGTAACTCCACACAAGGCCTCAAGGAATGGTCTTTTTTCTCAAAAAAGAAAATACCGGCACATTCTGGTGAAGTGGAAGGCCAGATGAACAGTTCTTCTAGGCTTTCGTCGATATACAGTGGCTTGCGAAAGTATTCGGCCCCCTTGAACTTTTCAACCTTTTGCCACATTTCAGGCTTCAAACATAAAGATATAAAATTTTAATTTTTTGTGAAGAATCACCAACAAGTGGGACACAATTATGAAGTGGAACGAAATCTATTGGATATTTTAAACTTTTTTAGCAATTAAAAAACCGAAAAGTGGTGCGTGCAAAATTATTCGGCCCCTTTACTTTCAGTGCAGAAAACTCACTCCAGAAGTTCAGCGAGGATCTCTGAATGATCCAATGTTGTCCTAAATGACTGATGGTGATAAATAGAATCCACCTGTGTGTAATCAAGTCTCTGTATAAATGCACCTGCTCTGTGATAGTCTCAGGGTTCTGTTGAAAGAGTAGAGAGCATCATGAAGACCAAGGAACACACCAGGCAGGTCCGTAATACTGTTGTGGAGAAGTTTAAAGCCGGATTTGGATACAAAAAGATTTCCCAAGCTTTAAACATCCCAAGGAGCACTGTGCAAGCGATCATTTTGAAATGAAAGGAGTATCAGACCACTGCAAATCTACCAAGACCTGGCTGTCCCTCTAAACTTTCAGCTCAGACAAGGAGAAGACTGATCAGAGATGCAGCCAAGAGGCCCATGATCACTCTGGATGAACTTCAGAGAACTACAGCTGAGGTGGGAGAGTCTGTCCATAGGACAACAATCAGTCGTACACTGCACAAATCTGGCCTTTATGGAAGAGTGGCAAGAAGAAAGCCATTTCTCAAAGATATCCATAAAAAGTCTAGTCTAAAGTTTGCCACAAGCGACCTGGGAGACACACCAAACATGTGGAAGAAGGTGCTCTGGTCCGATGAAACCAAAATCGAACTTTTTGGCCACAATGCAAAACGATATGTTTGGCGTAAAAGCAACACAGCTCATCACACTCAACACACCATCCCCACTGTCAAACATGGTGGTGGCAGCATCATGGTTTGGGCCTGCTTTTCTTCAGCAGGGACAGGGAAGATGGTTAAAATTGAGGGGAAGATGGATGCAGCCAAATACAGGACCATTCTGGATGAAAACCTGTTGGAGTCTGCAAAAGACCTGAAACTGGGACGGAGATTTATCTTCCAACAAGACAATGATCCCAAACATACAGCAAAATCTACAAAGGAATGGTTCACAAATAAACGTATCCAGGTGTTAGAAAGTCAAAGTCCAGACCTGAATCCAATCGAGAATCTGTGGAAAGAGCTGAAAACTGCTGTTCACAAACGCTCTCCATCCAACCTCACTGAGCTCGAGCTGTTTTGCAAGGAAGAATGGGCAAGAATTACAGTCTCTCGATGTGCTAAACTGATAGAGACATACCCCAAGCGACTTGCAGCTGTAATCGCAGCAAAAGGTGGCTCTACAAAGTATTAACGCAAGGGGGGCGAATAATTTTGCACGCCCCACTTTTCATTTTTTTATTAGTTAAAAAAGTTTCAAAAATCCAAAAGATTTCGTTCCACTTCACAATTGTGTCCCACTTGTTTGTGATTCTTCACAAAAAATAAAAATTTTATATCTTTATGTTTGAAGCCTGAAATGTGGCAAAAGGTTGAAAAGTTCAAGGGGGCCGAATACTTTCGCAAGCAACTGTATATACACAGGGCTTACAGTTCAGGCTCAGAGAGAGGGTAGATTCGACCAAACGGGATCTCGGCCCCTGGTAAAAGTTTAATGGGACAATCATAAGTCCTATGGAGAGCAAGAGTATCTGCACCCTTCTTGTTAAACACGTCCAAGCATTTATGATAGGCAGCAGGAAACAGCTTTAAAGTTTCATGGTCAAGATGGATACTCAGGAGAGGAGCGGTGTTAACAGTCTTTTCCATAAAACAGTGCATCTGGCAGTAGTTGGATGAAAAAGAACCTTGAAAGTGCATTCAACCACAGTATGCCAAGGATAACAGGGAAAATGGAAGAAATTATGACATCCAAACGGAGGAGTTCCTGGTGACCTGAAGAAGTCTGGCAAAAAATAGGTGCAGTCTGTTGCGTAACCGGGCCTGATTTAACGCTGGAGCCATCAGACAGGTCAACATGAAATCCTTGTCTTTTAGCACACACAGGGAGCTGATGTTGAGTGCAAACGCAGAGTCTACAAAACAGCTACAGGCCCCAGAGTCTATGATTGCAGGTACTGAAACAGTCTTTTTGGAAAACTGTAGCATAATAGAGAGGGAGATATGGGACTGATCTTTCCCATGGAGATGCATCGTATGAGACTGATGGGAAAATTTTGCCAAACAAGTCTGTATAAAGTGGCCAGCCTCCCCAAAATAGAGACACTCAGTGGGGAAAAGAGGCGGTCTTTGAAAACTCTTATGGGGTGCCATATGCTGTTCCTTCTTTCTGGGGAGTGCAACAGATGAGGGAGCAGGAAAGCCAGTCCTTGAAGCCACAGAGAGGGTTATTTTAAACTTTTCAGATTGTCTCTCCTGTAATTGTCGATCTATCTGAATGGTTAAGCTGATCAGATCTTCCAGGGATGCTGGTACTCCCACTATGGCAAGTTCCTCTTTTAAGTTGTCAGAAAGTCCTAGACAAAACTGGTGGCGAAGTGCAGAGTTATTCCATTGAGTGTCTGCCCTCTAAACACGAAAGTCAGTTACATAGTCCTCAACAGGCCTTGGGCCTTGCTGCAATTTGCCAAGAATGGATTCAGCAGTCTGATGGTAGAAGGGATCAGCGTATAGCTTGGGACATGGCTGAAAAGAATGAATCAGAAGCTGCCAGAACAGGGTCATGTTGTTCCCAGAGGTGATGAGCCCTAGAAAGTGGTTTGTTCAATAACAACGTAATAATAAACCCCACCTTGATGTCCTCTGATGTGAGGGAAGAAGAAAGTATGGACAGCCGCACACCAGGAGAATATAATCCAATGAAATTTCTTTATTGTAAAATCAGGAACAAATCATGTACAAAGCACCATGGATAGAATGTACAGATAATGAGCTAACGCGTTTCACGCTCTGCGGAGCGCTTACTCATAGCTAACAATGATAGTGATTGATGTCCTCTGATGCAAATGTTCGGGGTAACAGGGAAAAATATAGTTCACAGGAATTCTGGAAGGTAGGGAACTTTTTACGATCTTCGGAAAATCGTTCTATAGGCACCCTGGGTTCCGGAGGGGGAACAGCCTCACGGAACAGGCCGGACTCAGTTTGCGCAGAAGAATATATGACTGTGGGAGGAGCACGGGCAGATGCGACATCCATCTTGTCCGGGAGTCGCTCTTCCATGGGACTAAGGTTCTTCTGTAAACACTGCACAATATATTATAGCGCAGTTATTGATCTGCAAATGTTCTCTAATGGAGAGACCTCCCCTTCAGACTCCATCCATGGCTGACTGGTACTGTCACGTTCCTGGTAGGAGTCTGATATTATGAGGTTGACCTCTCTTGTATCTCCAACACAAGCCCCACTGAAGGTGGAACAGATGGTGGCTAGGGTCAGGAGGAACACGAGTGCCTGTAAGTGTTGCTTGCAGAGTTTGCAGCTGGAGGTGTAGGCTTGGTAGTTCAGACAGAACATCAGGTAAGGAACTGGAATGATGCTCGATAGATCAGCCGATGTTAAAGGGTTACTCCAACCAACCTCCAGATTCAGGATACATGGCTTGCTGGAACTTTCTGTAGACCCAATGGAGCTGGGATGACAGACAGCCAGCACAGGAGACAGCTGTTAGGAACGGTGTCATCTCCGGTTTCTCCTGCTGGTGGCACTATTACATTCAGCACCAAAAGGGTGTAATTCCAGTGGCCACCAGCGGGGGGTCTCCCTGCCTGGACTGCAGACTTGTCATCAAGCACACCTGTCATGGTTTTGCTGGACTATATAAACCCGTCCTGAACTAGCCTCAGTGCTTCAGAATTCCTCTGCTAAGCCCTTGTCCCTGCCAGTACCTGCTCTTGTTCCAGCCTGTTCCTGTTTGTTCCTGAACCCCGTTTGTGTATCCTGACCTTGAACCCTGTTTCCTGTTCCCTGCTCCTTGGTCTGCTTCATTATTCCTGGTTTCTGTTCCCTTGTCGCTTTGGCCCATGGCTTATTTTTTATTTCATGTTGGTTTCCTTGCTCGTGTATTATATTAGTTAGATAGATAGTTAGGTGGGTTTGGGGGTTTGCTGTGTTTTCACCATTTACTTATTTTTGGTTTGCTGTCTTGTTTTCACGTGTGTCTTTATCATTAGCAATAAACATACCTTCTTATTCATTTACTCGTTTGTCCCTGATTCCTTGGTGCAGCCCAGCGATCTGATCACCTGCATTGGATGTTGTGTATAACATCCCCTGACAACAGCGTTGAGCCAAGCAGGGAACAGGAACATTGTCTTGTTAAGTACCTGTGTATTGTCTTGTTGAGTACCTGTGTATTGTCTTGTTGAGTATTAGTGTCAGGAAGCTAGTTGTTAGGTAATTTGGACAGGGAATAATCCCCAACCCTTAATAAATTTAATAGGTACGATGCCCGACGGGTGTGGAGAGGGGACTCGTTGTACATCTTGTGGCATATATGCGTTCCTTGATCATCCGATCAAGGGTGAATACTGCTGTGCAAAATGTAAGCGCATTGTTTCCCTGGAAGCCCAGGTTCTGAATCTGGGGAAGCAACTGTCAGCACTGAGAAGTCCCTCTATACTAAAGGAGAGCCAGGAATGTACACAGCAGGTGACGGCAGGGGCCAGCACAGAGGCAGATGGAGACAAAGAAGTGCAGGCACTAGGAAAGAGTAGATGGGTGACAGTCAGGAAGGGTAGAGGGAGAAGTGCCAGGAAGGCTGATCCAGGACTGGAGCATCCCAATAAGTACGCTCCATTGAGTGACATTGGTGAAACCAGTCAGGGACCAGCACTGCTGGAGCTGAGGGACTCTCCTAGCTGCCGGGGGAAGAACTCCTTCAGTGAGAGTGGGGGGGGGAGCGAAGGGAAAGGAAAGACAGATGGTAGGGTAGGGGACTCAATTCTTAGAAAGACAGAGAGGCCAATCTGTAACAAAGACCTGAAGCACCGAACAGTATGTTGTCTACCGGGGCGCTCGGGTTCAGCACATCACAGATCTGGTGGACAGATTACTGGGAGGGGCTGGGGAAGACCCAGCTGTCATGGTACAATAATACTGAGAGTATGCTATAGGCCCCCTAAACTGAGGGAGGAAGGGGAGACAGATCTCCTATCACAATTTGGATTAGCAGCAAGGATGGGAAGTGTTATCATAATGGGGGATTTTAATTATGCAGACATAGACTGGGAGGAGGGAACCACGCAATCATCTAAGGCTCGCCAGTTCCTAAATGTCTTGCAGGACAATTTTATGGGTCAGATGGTAGACTCACCAACTAGAAATAAAGCGTTACTGGATCTACTGATTACCAACAATACAGACCTGATCACGATGTAGAAATACGGGGCAATTTAGGTAACAGCGATCACAGGTAATTGGCTTCAGTATAAATCACACAAATAGGAAACATAGGGGGAATACAAAGATACTGAATTTCAAAAGAGCCAACTTCCCTAAACTACAAACCTTGCTAGAAGGCATAAATTGTGATAAAATCTAAGGAACAAAGAACACAGAGGAGAGATGGATTTGCTTTAAGAGCATATTAAATAAGGGCATTAGCCAATGCATTCCATTGGGTAATACATTTAAAAGAGCAAATTAAAGTCCTGGATGGCTTAACTCTAATGTAAAAATGCATATAAAAAGCAAAGGAGAAGGCCTTCAAAAAATACAAGGTTGAGGGATCATCATCAGCATTCAGACTTTATAAAGAATGCAACAAGAAATGTAAGGGTGCAATAAGGACGGCTAAGATAGAACATGAAAGACACATAGCAGAGGAGAGCAAAAAAAATCCCAAGAAATTCTTTAAGTATGTAAACAGGAAAAAAGGGAGGACAGACCATATTGGCCCCATAAAGAATGAGGAAGGACATCTGGTTACAAAGGATGGGGAGATGGCGAAGGTATTGAATGTATTCTTCTCCTCAGTCTTCACGAGGTAATCGGGGGGCTTCAGTAACCAAAACTGCAGTGTTTATCCTCATGACACATAACAGGAAGCACCTCCATGGTTAACAGAGGACAGAATTAAAATTAGACTTGGGAAACTAAACATTAATAAATCACTAGGACCAGATGGCTTGCACCCGAGGGTACTTAGGGAACTCAGTCAAGTAATTACCAGACCATTGTTCCTAATTTTTACTGACAGTCTACTGACTGGAATGGTACCAGTTTATTGGAGAAAAGTTAATGTTGCACCAATATATAAAAAGGGCCCAAAATACATCCCTGGAAATTACAGACCAGTTAGCCTAACACCAATAGTATGTAAACTCTTTGAGGGGATGATAAGGGACTATATACAAGATTTTAATAATGAGAATGGTATCATTAGCAGTAATCAGCATGGATTCATGAAGAATCGTTCTTGCCAAACCAATCTATTAACCTTCTATGAGGAGGTGAGTTGCCATCTAGATAAAGGAAGGCCCGTAGATGTGGTGTATCTGGATTTTGCAAAAGCATTTGACATAGTTCCCCATTAACGTTTACTGTACAAAATAAGGTCTGTTGGCATGGACCATAGGGTGAGTACATGGATTGAAAACTGGCTGCAAGGGCGAGTTCAGAGGGTGGTGATAAATGGGGAGTACTCGGAATGGTCAGAGGTGGGTAGTGGGGTCCACCAGGGTTCTGTGCTGGGACCAATCCTGTTTCATTTGTTCATAAATGACCTGGAGGATGGGGGAAACAGTTCAATCTCTGTATTTGCGGATGATACTAAGCTTAGCAGGGCAATAACTTCTCTGCAGGATATGGAAACCTTGTAAAAAGATCTGAACAAATTAATGGGGTGGGCAACTACATGGCAAATGAGGTTCAATGTAGAAAAACGTAAAAAATAATGCATTTGGGTGGCAAAAATATGAATGCAATCTATACACTGGGGGGAGAACCTCTGGGGGAATCTAGGATGGAAAAGGACCTGGGGGTCCTAGTAGACGATAGGCTCAGCAATGGCATGCAGTGCCAAGCTGCTGCTAACAAAGCAAAAAGAATATTGACATGCATTAATGCATTAAAAAGGGGATTAATTCCAGAGATAAAACGATGATTCTCTCGCTCTACAAGACTCTGGTCTGGCCACACCTAGAGTATGCTGTCCAGTTCTGGGCACCAGTCCTCAGGAAGGATGTACTGGTAATGGAGCGAGTACAAAGAAGGGCAACAAAGCTAATAAAGGGTCTGGAGGATCTTAGTTATGAGGAAAGGTTGCGAGCACTGAACTTATTCTCTCTGGAGAAGAGACACTTGAGAGGGGATATGATTTCAATATACAAATACCATACTGGTGACCCCACAATAGGGATAAAACTTTCGCAGAAGTGAGTTTACCAGGACTTATGGCCACTCATTAAAATTAGAAGAAAAGAGGTTTAACCTTAAACTACGTGGAGGGTTCTTTACTGTAAGAGCGGCAAGGATGTGGAATCTCCTTCCACAAGTGGTGGTCTCAGCGGGGGGCATCGATAGTTACAAGAAACTATTAGATAAGCACCTGAACGGCCGCAACATACAGGGATATACAATGTAATACTGACATATAATCACACACATAGGTTGGACTTGATGGACTAGTGTCTTTTTTCAACCTCACCTACTATGTAACAAGGATAGCTGGGTTCGGTAGCAGGCGGGCGGCAAGGTACCAAGGCATCAGGCAGAAGCAAGGTCAAATAGGAAGCCGGGATCAAGAACCAGTAATCAGGAATGTAACAGAGTCCAAAAGCAGGGTCAAGGAAAGCCAAGTTCAGTAACAGGTATCAAGCAAGGTATAAGCAGGATTCAGGGTACCAGGACATAGCTGAAGACGAGTCAGCATTGATCAGGAGGGCACCCTTTAAATAGACCGTCTGGCACCAATTGGGACTAGGGATGCGCTCCCACGTGTGCACACAGTCCGTCATGCATGCGCATGCGCATTGGTGCATTTAGGAATCTGCTGTCACCCGTAAGCGCACGAATGCACACATGTGCGTGCCAGGTGTATTCCAATAGTTCTCTTACAACAAGGCTCTCTCAGAAAGCAAAGATGTCACAAAGCCTACTTTGCTTCTATCCGTGGGAAACGCCAGGGGCAGCATCTCAAAATATATCCCAACCTGGTTGAGAAACCCCCTGCATTTAACTGGATCACCCCCAAATCGCTGGGGAAGTGGAGCGGAACCAGACATACCTCTTATAGAGGTAATATTCGAGGCGGGTACTTGCAATACAGGTTGAACCAGCCACAGTGGGAGAATCCAGGTGAGCAGTGCGAATCAGGAGCGTCTCTAACGCTATGGCAAACTGATCCATGCAGTGATCCTGCTCATCCAATCTGGAAAACATATTACCAGCAAATGGATTGCCTGCATCTTCTGAATTCATGGCCTTCGCCTACTGTCAGGAACAATGAATCAGACTGAGAGAGAAGTGCAGTAAAAATAACACTTTAATAAAATGGTAAAAACGGTACAAACAGAGCAAACGTAGTCAAAACATAGCCAAGGTTCGGTAACCAGAACAGGTGGTCAGAACAAGCCAGTAAAACAGGAGTCCAGAGATCAGTGTAGTTAGAGGCAGCAAACAGAAATCAGGAACCAGAAGGGAAGTCAGCCAAGCAAATGTCTTTAACAGGAAAACACAGCAGAGAGTATACGGATATGTTGACCAAGGCGAAAGTGATAGGTTATGCTTTTCAAAGTGAAATTTCCTTGCAAAGTATGCAGCCGATTTGCCTTTAGTAAGTCAACCTCAAAAGTTCCTTGTTCCAAATAGGCAGCCTCAAATAATTCCCCTTGGTAGGGACATCTTCACTGCAGAGTCATCAGTAATGTACCAAATCAATCATGAAGTGCTAAACAATTTTCACAAGGCTGCCTCTATTCTAGACTCAGTAGACAATTGTATTAGAGGCTGTGCATGCTAATATATCATTCTACACAGACTGCAAACAATGGAAACTTTACGAGCGTGAAGAAAATATTTAATAGAATTACTGATATACGTTTTCCAGCTAAGATGACATGGAAAGTCATAACCAGCCTGATAATATTCATAATTAGGACATTTGTAAGCCCCAATCATTTCATTCCTTGATCAAATCTGCCCAATGACTGAAACATTTTGGTGAAGTTGTACCTATATTTAGGACAATCCTGCCAAAATCAGAACATGTGGGTGGTATGTAGAAAGTACCTGCTGACAGATCACTATAATCAGAAGACAACATGTTATCATTGATTACAGCCTCCATGCAGCTGTACCACCCAATGAAAGTGGTTAAAAAACCTAAATGTTGCTTACCTTAATGCATTCCTTGTATTAAGGTAAAAAAAATATTTTGACATCAGTATCTCCCCTCACAACCCCCCCCCCCCCCTTTTTACTTATCAGAGCCCTAATTTGATCCAGCACTTAGTCTATTTGCAACTCTTCTGTCCCCTCACTTCCAAGTCCTACTGGCTTTGCTGAGGCAGTAGGAGCCATCGGGGGTGGTACTGAGTCCTGTTGTCTGTGTCTATAGATGCAGACAGCGTGGCTTTGGAGAGAGCCTACATGAGTGCCCCATAGAATGCCCCAGCTTTCCATGCAGCATTTGGCAGAGAAGAGGAGCCAGGAGTGCCGGCAGTAGAAACAAAAAGGAAATAAAATAGGACTTTGTAGGAGTTATGTGCAGCAGCAGAAACGCAGTCAATATAAAAGCGCAATGTTTATTGCTAAAGTCCATAATGACAACATGGCTTTGCAACATGCAACAAACATTGTATGTAAAAAACTGGCAACAACAATAAATGATACATTGTATCATAAATAAATGACCGCTGCATCAAGATAATACACTGCAGGGTAACTATATAACAGGCATCCTAGATGACATGGACCACCTCAGATACAAAATAAAGATAAAATCTGTATATATGAAACTGGTTAAACCATCCAATCAAGATGAGATGCATCGAAGATTTAATCCACTCTTCAGGGGCAAATGCATTAAATATCTGTGAAAAAAAACAAATATATAAAAATATATAAAACATTTTTTATATTTGCATTTGTGCCCAGCATGACTGTGCCCCAGAGCAAAGTCCTCAAAGACATGGTTTGATGAACTTGAGTGGCCTGCACAGAGCCCTGTCCACAACCCTAATGAACACGTTTGGGATAAATTAGAACACCAATCACAGGTCAGGTCTTCTCCAGTATCAGTACCTGACTTCACAAATATTCTTTTGGCTGAATAGGCAAACATTTTCAGAATAGGATGTCCAACAGGCTCACATAGATGTGATAGTCAAGTGACCAAATAACCTTCGGTATATATTGTGAATCTCATTTCACCAATTTGGGATATTACGATCAAGAAATAAGGAATAAGTAAAGTTCCCTTGAAGCTGTTTAGCGTATAATGACTCAAAAGTTAGGCAGAGCTAAGAATAGGTTACAGTGAAGGCAGAAAATTGGTATTCTGCTTTTAAAGGAATACTCCAGTTTTAACACTTTGGAACTGATACATAAATAGACAGATATAATACATAAACACACATACAGTATAAACACAAATGCTACAGTATATGTAGACAGTTTTGCTTGCCAAACTATTTTAAAGCTATTCAAATAATGATGATAATGATGTATGTTTTTAAAACTGAAGCTGTATAGAAGTAGAGAAGGGAAGAGTCACTTCTTTGCCTCATTTACGACTATTTAAAGTGGTTCTAGAGTCTAATTGTATTTTAAGTTAATGCATTCCCTGCATTAAGATAAAAAAAAAAAATCCCACTACTTGTTGTGCCCCCCCTCCTAAACACTTACCTGACTCCCCTACTAATCCAGTGCTGTGCCATCTGCAGCACAGCTGTGTCATAGGCTCCTGCTGCTGTCAGTCAAATCCTGTTGGAGGGAGTGGGGGGCATGGTAAAGAGTGTCTAAACCACAGCTGGTCGCTCGGTCAGTTCTCTGTGCTCTGTTCGGTTTTTTTTTCATTTATATAATAAAAAATTAAAAAACCCAGTAGTGATGAAATACTACCAAAAGAAAGCTCTATTTGCATGAAAATAAATTATATACATTTAATTTGAGTACAGTGTTGCATGACAGTGCAATTGCCATTTAAATTAGCACAGTGCTGAATAGCAAAAAATGGTCTGGTCATGAAGGGAGTAAAACCTTCCTGTGGTCAAGTGGTTAAGGTGGAACTGGGTTTTTTTTTTTTTGGGGTTTAGAAAGAATGGTGAGAGGGTCAGAGCCTTGGTCAGGTTTTTATTGCCATCTGTGTCCCCCTTTTTTGGTGACCATTGCTGCTAGAATTGCAAACAAAAGAAAATCCCAAATTCTGACACCAGAACAGAAATAGAAGGGAAATCTTCAAATGGGTATTTCCTTTGATTTGGAGAGATTTTATCTCACTTCCTATTGCATCTATAAAACAGGGGGTGAAGGGAAATAACCCCAAAGCGACACAGGTGACAAACAATGAAAGTGGTCATCCATTCCCTACTCTATCCAAAATAAAATAAAAAGTTTGGACTATAGATATTTAGATACAAAATAGAAAAGATTAAAGTTCCACCTTAAATTTTACCCAGTTCTCTATTCAGACCCAGGTAAGGAATATAAAGAAACAAAACATTCCCTCACACATTACATTCTCTGTGTGCATCTTATGAAATAATCATAACAATAAAAGTTAGGAATATGTTATTTTTGTTTTGTTGTAGTTAAATTATACGAAGCAGACACAATAAAAGTCGAACTTTTAAGGAATAAGAAGCACAATAAAAATCTAATATTCCACTCATATATTTTATGCAGTCGGGAAAATATATTGTTCTAGCGCGAGTCAGGGGAAAATACATTAAGTGCCAGATCTCTCACAAAACTAAAATATGATATGTCACCTGCAGATAAAATATGTATATGTTTTCCTCCAGCCTGTCTGAACTGAAATTCTATAATTTCATCTAATCAAGTATATTTTATTTTTATTTCTTGGATTAACTGACCTGAAAGTTTCACTTTGATACAGATTAAGATATAAATCAATAAAACTATTTTTGTGACACGTTCAAAAATTATTAAATATTTATACACCGTGCCACAAGGAAGATTATATAGATTTGTCACACTAGAAAGAGATGTGCACTGTACAGGGACAAAATTACAGTTTAATATGCAGGTAAAAGTCATAATAATAATTTAAGGATACATTTTAATCTAAGCAATCCTTATAATACTCCAAAATTTATCTGCAATACTTTAGCTATATAAACAGACAAAATGATCTCTGCTCCTCTACTTGTTACAAGATTTTTATTTAAAGTTAAACTTCAAGAAAACAGCTCAATACACAGTTTTAAGCTGTTTTACCTCCCAAATGATCTATATTCCTGTCCTGGCAGACTGCACAGCCAGTTTGGTGACTGGACTTTTCCCTGTTGCAATAAGCAATAAAACTACGTCATTTCTTACCCCTAGTCTTTGATTGGCCAGTAAAAAAGCAGCAGCAAGCTGATAAGTGCATTACTTAGTTCTCCCCTTCTATCATCATGTTCCTTATTAGTCTGATTTAATTAACTGATATCAAGTCAAACTCAGACCCTTAAAGAGGAGTCCCGGGCCCCGACAAAAAAAATACTGTAGCTGCTGACTTTTAATAGTAGGACACTTACCTGTCCAGGGTTCCCGCGATGTCAGCACCCTGGAACCCGGCAGTTAAGCCTTTCGGTTTCACAGCCAGTTCCCTACTGTGCATGCGTGAAGCGTGCTGCACTTTCTAACTGGCCCAGCGGTGGAGGAAGTAGGAGGTGGGCCGAACTTCCATGGGACAGCGTTGTGGCGCTGTCTCCCGGAAGTGGGGACAGGAAACTGTCAAAAACAGGTACCTGTTCCCCCCTCCCTGTTGTTATATGTTGGCTGATTTATGTAGGATATTATATTATTATATATGTGTGAAATATTTACCTTAGAACAAAGCCCTCCAGCGGCGCACTGTGACCGCTGTCAGAACTTCCATTTTCCCCCGGGCTTCCTTCCCGATTTGTGGACTCCGGCTGTGTGAGTGGCCGGAGCAGCGATGACATCACGATATGCCGGATTTTCAGAGCGCATGCACCGGTGACATCACTGCCTGCATTCAGTGTGAATATTGCCTAAACGGTGCCTGTTTAGGAGATATTAATTTTACTTACAGGTAAACCTTATTATAGGCTTACCTGTAAGTAAAAATCACAAAGGGGATTTTACTACCACTTTAAGAACAGCTGGAATAGTACAAGCAGACTGGAAAGAAGCAAACATAGTACTAAAATTCAAAAAAGGGATGAGATACAGTATATACCTGGAAACCACACACTAATCAGCCTAACATCAATAGTATGTAAACTATTGGAAAGAATTATTAGGGATCATATCCAAGAATTTGCTTATGAAAGTAGAATCATTAATAGTAACCAACATGGATTTATGAAAGCCCATCTTGCCAGACCAATCTTTTAACATTCTATGAGGAGGTAAGCTATAATTTGGATAGCCTGTGGTCGTAGTGCATCTAGGTTTCGCTAAGGCATTTGATACAGTACCCAGGGCCGTCTTTAATATTGATTGGGCCCTGGGCAAAGATTTTATTGGGGCCCCCCCAGCTAGACTCAAAATGAGTTTACTGCAGCAGATCAGGCAACGATTGTGATTGGCTGCCAGAGATTACAACACATCATTACAGCTCACAGATTCGTTTCTAGAGGTTACAGAACATCATTACTGCTCACTAATTGGATTCTAGAGGTTACTGAAAATCATTATTGCTCACTGATTAGTTGCTAGAGGTTACTACACATCATAACCTCTCAGTGCAAATTGCGGGTGTGGCCAAACTGCACTAGCATTTAGGGGTGCACTATGTACAGAGTGCAGGCTTGGGGGTGCACTTTGTGCAGAGTGCAGGGGTGAGGTGGGTGCAGAGTGCAGGGGTGAGGTGGGTGCAGAGTGCAGGAGTGAGGTGGGTGCAGGACTGAGGTGGGTGCACAGTGCAGGGCTGAGGTGGGTGCAGAGTGCAGGACTGAGGTGGGTGCAGAGTGAGGTAAGTGCAGAGTGCAGGGGTGAGGTGGGTGCAGATTGCAGGGGTGTGGTGGGTGCAGAGTGCAGGAGTGAGGTGAGTGCAGGACTGAGATGGGTGCAGAGTGCAGGGCTGAGGTGGGTGCAGAGTGCAAGGCTGAGGTGGGTGCAGAGTGAGGTGAGTGCAGGGGTGAGGTGGGTGCAGAGTACAGGGGTGAGGTGGGTGCAGAGTGTAGGGGTGTGGTGGGTGCAGAGTGCAGGGGTGTGGTGGGTGCATAGTTTAGGGGTGAGGTGAGTGCAGGGGTGAGGTGGGTGCAGAGTGCAGGAGTGAGGTGGGTGCAGAGTGCAGGAGTGAGGTGGGCGCAGGGTGCAGGAGTGAGGTGGGTGCAGGGTGCAGGACTGAGGTGGGTGCAGAGTGCAGGACTGAGGTGGGTGCAGAGTGCAGGACTGAGGTGGGTGCAGAGTGCAGGACTGAGGTGGGTGCAGAGTGCAGGGGTGAGGTGGGTGCAAAGTGCAGGACTGAGGTGGGTGCAGAGTGCAGGGGTGAGGTGTGTGCAGAATGAGGTGTCTACAGAGTGCAGGGGTGAGGTGGATGCAGAGTGCAGGAGTAAGGTGGGTGCAGGGGTGATGTAGGTGCAGAGTGCAGGGGTGAGGTGGGTGCAGAGTGAGGTGGGTGCAGAGTGCAGGGGTGAGGTGGGTTCAGACTGAGGTGGGTGCAGAGTGCAGGACTGAGGTGGGTGCAGAGTGCAGGAGTGAGGTGGGTGCAGGACTGAGGTGGGTGCACAGTGCAGGGCTGAGGTGGGTGCAGAGTGCAGGACTGAGGTGGGTGCAGAGTGAGGTAAGTGCAGAGTGCAGGGGTGAGGTGGGTGCAGATTGCAGGGGTGTGGTGGGTGCAGAGTGCAGGAGTGAGGTGAGTGCAGGACTGAGATGGGTGCAGAGTGCAGGGCTGAGGTGGGTGCAGAGTGCAAGGCTGAGGTGGGTGCAGAGTGAGGTGAGTGCAGGGGTGAGGTGGGTGCAGAGTACAGGGGTGAGGTGGGTGCAGAGTGTAGGGGTGTGGTGGGTGCAGAGTGCAGGGGTGTGGTGGGTGCATAGTTTAGGGGTGAGGTGAGTGCAGAGTGCAGGAGTGAGGTGGGTGCAGAGTGCAGGAGTGAGGTGGGCGCAGGGTGCAGGAGTGAGGTGGGTGCAGGGTGCAGGACTGAGGTGGGTGCAGAGTGCAGGACTGAGGTGGGTGCAGAGTGCAGGACTGAGGTGGGTGCAGAGTGCAGGACTGAGGTGGGTGCAGAGTGCAGGACTGAGGTGGGTGCAGAGTGCAGGGGTGAGGTGGGTGCAAAGTGCAGGACTGAGGTGGGTGCAGAGTGCAGGGGTGAGGTGTGTGCAGAATGAGGTGTCTACAGAGTGCAGGGGTGAGGTGGATGCAGAGTGCAGGAGTAAGGTGGGTGCAGGGGTGATGTAGGTGCAGAGTGCAGGGGTGAGGTGGGTGCAGAGTGCAGAGTGAGGTGGGTGCAGAGTGCAGGGGTGAGGTGGGTTCAGACTGAGGTGGGTGCAGAGTGCAGGACTGAGGTGGGTGCAGAGTGCAGGGGTGAGGTGGGTGCAAAGTGCAGGACTGAGGTGGGTGCAGAGTGTAGGGGTTAGGTGGATGCAGAGTGCATGGGTAAGGTGGGTGCAGAATGCAGGGGTGAGTTGGGTGCAGAGTGAGGTGGGTGCAGAGTGCAGAGTGAGGTGGGTGCAGAGTGAGGTGGGTGCAGAGTGAGGTGGGTGCAGAGTGCAGGGGTGAGGTGGGTGCAGAATGCAGGGGTAAGGTGGGTGCAGAATGCAGGGGTAAGGTGGGTGCAGAATGCAGGGGTAAGGTGGGTGCAGAGTGAGGTGGGTGCAGAGTGCAGAGTGAGATGAGTGCAGAGTGAGATGAGTGCAGAGTGAGATGAGTGCAGAGTGAGATGAGTGCAGAGTGAGGTGGGTGCAGGAGTGAGGTGGGTGCAGGAGTGAGGTGGATGCAGAGTGCAGGGGTGAGGTGGATGCAGAGTGCAGGGGTGAGGTGGGTGCAGAGTGAGTTGGGTGCAGAGTGCAGAGTGAGGTGGGTGCAGAGTGAGGTGGGTGCAGAGTGAAGAGTGAGGTGGGTACAGAGTGCATGGGTGAGGTGGATGTAGAGTGTAGAGTGAGGTGGGTGCAGGGGTGAGGTGGGTGCAGGGGTGAGGTGGGTGCAGAGTGAGGTGGGTGCAGAGTGAGGTGGGTGCAGGGTAAGGTGGGTGCAGAGCGCAGGGGTGAGGTGAGTGCAGAGCGCAGGGGTGAGGTGGGTGCAGAGTGCAGGACTGAGGTGGGTGCAGAGTGCAGGGGTGAGGTGGGTGCAAAGTGCAGGACTGAGGTGGGTGTAGAGTGCATGGGTAAGGTGGGTGCAGAGTGCAGAGTGAGATGAGTGCAGAGTGAGATGAGTGCAGAGTGAGGTGGGTGCAGGAGTGAGGTGGGTGCAGGGGTGAGGTGGATGCAGAGTGCAGGGGTGAGGTGGATGCAGAGTGCAGGGGTGAGGTGGATGCAGAGTGCAGGGGTGAGGTGGGTGCAGAGTGAGTTGGGTGCAGAGTGCAGAGTGAGGTGGGTGCAGAGTGAGGTGGGTGCAGAGTGAAGAGTGAGGTGGGTACAGAGTGCATGGGTGAGGTGGATGCAGAGTGTAGAGTGAGGTGGGTGCAGGGGTGAGGTGGGTGCAGGGGTGAGGTGGGTGCAGGGGTGAGGTGGGTGCAGAGTGAGGTGGGTGCAGAGTGAGGTGGGTGCAGAGTGAGGTGGGTGCAGGGTGAGGTGGGTGCAGAGCGCAGGGGTGAGGTGAGTGCAGAGCGCAGGGGTGAGGTGGGTGCAGAGTGCAGGACTGAGGTGGGTGCAGAGTGCAGGGGTGAGGTGGGTGCAAAGTGCAGGACTGAGGTGGGTGTAGAGTGCATGGGTAAGGTGGGTGCAGAATGCAGGGGTGAGGTGGGTGCAGAGTGAGGTGGGTGCAGAGTGAGATGAGTGCAGAGTGAGGTGGGTGCAGAGTGCAGGGGTGAGGTGGATGCAGAGTGCAGGGGTAAGGTAGGTGCAGAATGCAGGGGTAAGGTGGGTGCAGAGTGCAGAGTGAGGTGGGTGCAGGAATGAGGTGGGTGCAGAGTGAGGTGGGTGCAGGGGTGAGGTGGGTGCAGAGTGCAGGGGTGAGGTGGGTGCAGAGTGCAGGGGTGAGGTGGGTGCAGAGTGCAGTGTGAGGTGGGTGCAGAGTGAGGTGGGTGCAGAGTGAGGTGGGTGCAGAGTGCAGTGTGAGGTGGGTGCAGGGTGCAGTGTGAGGTGGGTGCAGTGTGAGGTGGGTGCAGTGTGAGGTGGGTGCAGAGTGAGGTGGGTGCAGAGTGAGGTGGGTGCAGAATGCAGTGTGAGGTGGGTGCTGAGGTGAGGTGGGTGCAGAGTGAGGTGGGTGCAGAGTGCAGAGTGAGGTGGGTGCAGAGTGCAGAGTGAGGTGGGTGCAGAGTGCAGTGTGAGGTGGGTGCAGAGTGCAGAGTAAGGTGGGTGCAGAGTGCAGAGTGAGGTGGGTGCAGAGTGCAGTGTGAGGTGGGTGCAGAGTGAGGTGGGTGCAGAGTGTAGGGTGAGGTGGGTGCAGAGTGAGGTGGGTGTAGAGTGCAGAGTGAGGTGGGTGCAGAGTGCAGTGTGAGGTGGGTGCAGTGTGAGGTGGGTGCAGAGTGAGGTGGGTGCATAGTGAGGTGGGTGCAGAGTGCAGTGTGAGGTGGGTGCAGAGTGCAGAGTGAGGTGGGTGCAGAGTGAGGTGGGTGCAGAGTGCAGTGTGAGGTGGGTGCAGAGTGAGGTGTGTGCAGAGTGCAGTGTGAGGTTAGTGCAGAGTGAGGTGGGTGCAGAGTGCAGTGTGAGCTGGGTGCAGAGTGAGATGGGTGCAGAGTGCAGAGTGAGGTGGGTGCAGAGTGAGGTGGGTGCAGAGTGCAGAGTGAGGTGGGTGCAGAGTGAGGTGGGTGCAGAGTGCAGTGTGAGGTGGGTTCAGAGTGAGGTGGGTGCAGAGTGAGGTGGGTGTAGAGTGCAGTGTGAGGTGGGTGCAGAGTGCAGTGTGAGGTGGGTGCAGAGTGCAGTGTGAGGTTGGTGCAGAGTGAGGTGGGTGCAGAGTGCAGTGTGAGGTGGGTGCAGAGTGAGATGGGTGCAGAGTGAGGTGGGTGCAGAGTGCAGAGATAGGTGGGTGCAGAGTGAGGTGGGTGCAGAGTGCAGTGTGAGGTGGGTGCAGAGTGAGATGGGTGCAGAGTGAGGTGGGTGCAGAGTGCAGAGTGAGGTGGGTGCAGAGTGAGGTGGGTGCAGAGTGCAGTGTGAGGTGGGTGCAGAGTGAGGTGGGTGCAGAGTGAGGTGGGTGCAGAGTGCAGTGTGAGGTGGGTGCAGTGTGAGGTGGGTGCAGTGTGAGGTGGGTGCAGTGTGAGGTGGGTGCAGAGTGAGGTGGGTGCAGAGTGCAGTGTGAGGTGGGTGCATAGTGCAGTGTGAGGTGGGTGCAGTGTGAGGTGGGTGCAGAGTGAGGTGGGTGCAGAGTGAGGTGGGTGCAGAGTGCAGTGTGAGGTGGGTGCAGGGTGCAGTGTGAGGTGGGTGCAGTGTGAGGTGGGTGCAGTGTGAGGTGGGTGCAGAGTGAGGTGGGTGCAGAGTGCAGTGTGAGGTGGGTGCAGGGTGCAGTGTGAGGTGGGTGCAGTGTGAGGTGGGTGCAGTGTGAGGTGGGTGCAGTGTGAGGTGGGTGCAGAGTGAGGTGGGTGCAGAGTGCAGTGTGAGGTGGGTGCATAGTGCAGTGTGAGGTGGGTGCAGTGTGAGGTGGGTGCAGAGTGAGGTGGGTGCAGAGTGAGGTGGGTGCAGAGTGCAGTGTGAGGTGGGTGCAGGGTGCAGTGTGAGGTGGGTACAGGGTGAGGTGGGTGCAGTGTGAGGTGGGTGCAGTGTGAGGTGGGTGCAGAGTGAGGTGGGTGCAGAGTGCAGTGTGAGGTGGGTGCAGAGTGAGGTGGGTGCAGAGTGCAGTGTGAGGTGGGTGCATAGTGCAGTGTGAGGTGGGTGCAGAGTGAGGTGGGTGCAGAGTGCAGTGTGAGGTGGGTGCAGAGTGAGGTGGGTGCAGAGTGCAGTGTGAGGTGGGTGCATAGTGCAGTGTGAGGTGGGTGCAGTGTGAGGTGGGTGCAGAGTGAGGTGGGTGCAGAGTGAGGTGGGTGCAGAGTGCAGTGTGAGGTGGGTGCATAGTGCAGTGTGAGGTGGGTGCAGTGTGAGGTGGGTGCAGAGTGAGGTGGGTGCAGAGTGAGGTGGGTGCAGAGTGCAGTGTGAGGTGGGTGCAGGGTGCAGTGTGAGGTGGGTGCAGGGTGAGGTGGGTGCAGTGTGAGGTGGGTGCAGTGTGAGGTGGGTGCAGAGTGAGGTGGGTGCAGAGTGCAGTGTGAGGTGGGTGCAGAGTGAGGTGGGTGCAGAGTGCAGTGTGAGGTGGGTGCATAGTGCAGTGTGAGGTGGGTGCAGAGTGAGGTGGGTGCAGAGTGAGGTGGGTGCAGAGTGCAGTGTGAGGTGGGTGCATAGTGCAGTGTGAGGTGGGTGCAGAGTGAGGTGGGTGCAGAGTGAGGTGGGTGCAGAGTGCAGTGTGAGGTGGGTGCATAGTGCAGTGTGAGGTGGGTGCAGTGTGAGGTGGGTGCAGAGTGAGGTGGGTGCAGAGTGCAGTGTGAGGTGGGTGCAGGGTGCAGTGTGAGGTGGGTGCAGTGTGAGGTGGGTGCAGAGTGAGGTGGGTGCAGAGTGCAGTGTGAGGTGGGTGCAGAGTGCAGTGTGAGGTGGGTGCAGTGTGAGGTGTGAGGTGGGTGCAGTGTGAGGTGGGTGCAGAGTGAGGTGGGTGCAGAGTGCAGTGTGAGGTGGGTGCAGGGTGCAGTGTGAGGTGGGTGCATAGTGCAGTGTGAGGTGGGTGCAGTGTGAGGTGGGTGCAGAGTGCAGTGTGAGGTGGGTGCAGGGTACAGTGTGAGGTGGGTGCAGTGTGAGGTGGGTGCAGAGTGCAGTGTGAGGTGGGTGCAGGGTGCAGTGTGAGGTGGGTGCATAGTGCAGTGTGAGGTGGGTGCAGTGTGAGGTGGGTGCAGAGTGAGGTGGGTGCAGAGTGCAGTGTGAGGTGGGTGCAGGGTGCAGTGTGAGGTGGGTGCATAGTGCAGTGTGAGGTGGGTGCAGTGTGAGGTGGGTGCAGAGTGAGGTGGGTGCAGAGTGCAGTGTGAGGTGGGTGCAGGGTGCAGTGTGAGGTGGGTGCAGTGTGAGGTGGGTGCAGAGTGCAGTGTGAGGTGGGTGCAGGGTGCAGTGTGAGGTGGGTGCAGTGTGAGGTGGGTGCAGAGTGCAGTGTGAGGTGGGTGCAGAGTGCAGTGTGAGGTGGGTGCAGGGTGCAGTGTGAGGTGGGTGCAGTGTGAGGTGGGTGCAGAGTGAGGTGGGTGCAGAGTGCAGTGTGAGGTGGGTGCAGGGTGCAGTGTGAGGTGGGTGCAGTGTGAGGTGGGTGCAGAGTGAGGTGGGTGCAGAGTGCAGTGTGAGGTGGGTGCATAGTGCAGTGTGAGGTGGGTGCAGTGTGAGGTGGGTGCAGAGTGAGGTGGGTGCAGAGTGCAGTGTGAGGTGGGTGCAGGGTGCAGTGTGAGGTGGGTGCAGTGTGAGGTGGGTGCAGAGTGAGGTGGGTGCAGAGTGCAGTGTGAGGTGGGTGCAGAGTGCAGTGTGAGGTGGGTGCAGTGTGAGGTGTGAGGTGGGTGCAGTGTGAGGTGGGTGCAGAGTGAGGTGGGTGCAGAGTGCAGTGTGAGGTGGGTGCAGGGTGCAGTGTGAGGTGGGTGCATAGTGCAGTGTGAGGTGGGTGCAGTGTGAGGTGGGTGCAGAGTGCAGTGTGAGGTGGGTGCAGGGTGCAGTGTGAGGTGGGTGCAGTGTGAGGTGGGTGCAGAGTGCAGTGTGAGGTGGGTGCAGGGTGCAGTGTGAGGTGGGTGCATAGTGCAGTGTGAGGTGGGTGCATAGTGCAGTGTGAGGTGGGTGCAGTGTGAGGTGGGTGCAGAGTGAGGTGGGTGCAGAGTGAGGTGGGTGCAGAGTGCAGTGTGAGGTGGGTGCAGGGTGCAGTGTGAGGTGGGTACAGGGTGAGGTGGGTGCAGTGTGAGGTGGGTGCAGTGTGAGGTGGGTGCAGAGTGAGGTGGGTGCAGAGTGCAGTGTGAGGTGGGTGCAGAGTGAGGTGGGTGCAGAGTGCAGTGTGAGGTGGGTGCATAGTGCAGTGTGAGGTGGGTGCAGAGTGAGGTGGGTGCAGAGTGCAGTGTGAGGTGGGTGCAGAGTGAGGTGGGTGCAGAGTGCAGTGTGAGGTGGGTGCATAGTGCAGTGTGAGGTGGGTGCAGTGTGAGGTGGGTGCAGAGTGAGGTGGGTGCAGAGTGAGGTGGGTGCAGAGTGCAGTGTGAGGTGGGTGCATAGTGCAGTGTGAGGTGGGTGCAGTGTGAGGTGGGTGCAGAGTGAGGTGGGTGCAGAGTGAGGTGGGTGCAGAGTGCAGTGTGAGGTGGGTGCAGGGTGCAGTGTGAGGTGGGTGCAGGGTGAGGTGGGTGCAGTGTGAGGTGGGTGCAGTGTGAGGTGGGTGCAGAGTGAGGTGGGTGCAGAGTGCAGTGTGAGGTGGGTGCAGAGTGAGGTGGGTGCAGAGTGCAGTGTGAGGTGGGTGCATAGTGCAGTGTGAGGTGGGTGCAGAGTGAGGTGGGTGCAGAGTGAGGTGGGTGCAGAGTGCAGTGTGAGGTGGGTGCATAGTGCAGTGTGAGGTGGGTGCAGAGTGAGGTGGGTGCAGAGTGAGGTGGGTGCAGAGTGCAGTGTGAGGTGGGTGCATAGTGCAGTGTGAGGTGGGTGCAGTGTGAGGTGGGTGCAGAGTGAGGTGGGTGCAGAGTGCAGTGTGAGGTGGGTGCAGGGTGCAGTGTGAGGTGGGTGCAGTGTGAGGTGGGTGCAGAGTGAGGTGGGTGCAGAGTGCAGTGTGAGGTGGGTGCAGAGTGCAGTGTGAGGTGGGTGCAGTGTGAGGTGTGAGGTGGGTGCAGTGTGAGGTGGGTGCAGAGTGAGGTGGGTGCAGAGTGCAGTGTGAGGTGGGTGCAGGGTGCAGTGTGAGGTGGGTGCATAGTGCAGTGTGAGGTGGGTGCAGTGTGAGGTGGGTGCAGAGTGCAGTGTGAGGTGGGTGCAGGGTGCAGTGTGAGGTGGGTGCAGTGTGAGGTGGGTGCAGAGTGCAGTGTGAGGTGGGTGCAGGGTGCAGTGTGAGGTGGGTGCATAGTGCAGTGTGAGGTGGGTGCAGTGTGAGGTGGGTGCAGAGTGAGGTGGGTGCAGAGTGCAGTGTGAGGTGGGTGCAGGGTGCAGTGTGAGGTGGGTGCATAGTGCAGTGTGAGGTGGGTGCAGTGTGAGGTGGGTGCAGAGTGAGGTGGGTGCAGAGTGCAGTGTGAGGTGGGTGCAGGGTGCAGTGTGAGGTGGGTGCAGTGTGAGGTGGGTGCAGAGTGCAGTGTGAGGTGGGTGCAGGGTGCAGTGTGAGGTGGGTGCAGTGTGAGGTGGGTGCAGAGTGCAGTGTGAGGTGGGTGCAGAGTGCAGTGTGAGGTGGGTGCAGGGTGCAGTGTGAGGTGGGTGCAGTGTGAGGTGGGTGCAGAGTGAGGTGGGTGCAGAGTGCAGTGTGAGGTGGGTGCAGGGTGCAGTGTGAGGTGGGTGCAGTGTGAGGTGGGTGCAGAGTGAGGTGGGTGCAGAGTGCAGTGTGAGGTGGGTGCATAGTGCAGTGTGAGGTGGGTGCAGTGTGAGGTGGGTGCAGAGTGAGGTGGGTGCAGAGTGCAGTGTGAGGTGGGTGCAGGGTGCAGTGTGAGGTGGGTGCAGTGTGAGGTGGGTGCAGAGTGAGGTGGGTGCAGAGTGCAGTGTGAGGTGGGTGCAGAGTGCAGTGTGAGGTGGGTGCAGTGTGAGGTGTGAGGTGGGTGCAGTGTGAGGTGGGTGCAGAGTGAGGTGGGTGCAGAGTGCAGTGTGAGGTGGGTGCAGGGTGCAGTGTGAGGTGGGTGCATAGTGCAGTGTGAGGTGGGTGCAGTGTGAGGTGGGTGCAGAGTGCAGTGTGAGGTGGGTGCAGGGTGCAGTGTGAGGTGGGTGCAGTGTGAGGTGGGTGCAGAGTGCAGTGTGAGGTGGGTGCAGGGTGCAGTGTGAGGTGGGTGCATAGTGCAGTGTGAGGTGGGTGCAGTGTGAGGTGGGTGCAGAGTGAGGTGGGTGCAGAGTGCAGTGTGAGGTGGGTGCAGGGTGCAGTGTGAGGTGGGTGCATAGTGCAGTGTGAGGTGGGTGCAGTGTGAGGTGGGTGCAGAGTGAGGTGGGTGCAGAGTGCAGTGTGAGGTGGGTGCAGGGTGCAGTGTGAGGTGGGTGCAGAGTGCAGTGTGAGGTGGGTGCAGGGTGCAGTGTGAGGTGGGTGCAGTGTGAGGTGGGTGCAGAGTGCAGTGTGAGGTGGGTGCAGAGTGCAGTGTGAGGTGGGTGCAGGGTGCAGTGTGAGGTGGGTGCAGTGTGAGGTGGGTGCAGAGTGAGGTGGGTGCAGAGTGCAGTGTGAGGTGGGTGCAGGGTGCAGTGTGAGGTGGGTGCAGTGTGAGGTGGGTGCAGAGTGAGGTGGGTGCAGAGTGCAGTGTGAGGTGGGTGCATAGTGCAGTGTGAGGTGGGTGCAGTGTGAGGTGGGTGCAGAGTGAGGTGGGTGCAGAGTGCAGTGTGAGGTGGGTGCAGGGTGCAGTGTGAGGTGGGTGCAGTGTGAGGTGGGTGCAGTGTGAGGTGGGTGCAGAGTGAGGTGGGTGCAGAGTGCAGTGTGAGGTGGGTGCAGGGTGCAGTGTGAGGTGGGTGCAGTGTGAGGTGGGTGCAGAGTGCAGTGTGAGGTGGGTGCAGGGTGCAGTGTGAGGTGGGTGCAGTGTGAGGTGGGTGCAGAGTGCAGTGTGAGGTGGGTGCAGAGTGCAGTGTGAGGTGGGTGCAGGGTGCAGTGTGAGGTGGGTGCAGAGTGCAGTGTGAGGTGGGTGCAGTGTGAGGTGGGTGCAGAGTGAGGTGGGTGCAGGGTGCAGTGTGAGGTGGGTGCAGTGTGAGGTGGGTGCAGAGTGCAGTGTGAGGTGGGTGCAGGGTGCAGTGTGAGGTGGGTGCAGTGTGAGGTGGGTGCAGAGTGCAGTGTGAGGTGGGTGCAGAGTGCAGTGTGAGGTGGGTGCAGAGTGCAGAGGTGCACAGCTCTCCTCCCACCCAGATTTCAATACAGAGCTACACTCCCCCTAAGTAAAAGGCAGTCCTCCCACAAAGCCCCCCACCCACCATTCCAGTACAGAGGAAAACTCTGTGTACTCACAGCATGTTGTCCTCCGATGTCCGTGGAGCCTGCCCGTCCCAGAAGCAGCTTCCCCTGTGCAGAGTCCCCGCCCCCTTCCTCCTCTGCTCTCATAGATCGTGTGTGTACCCGAGCCCCGAGGGACGAGAACAGCCGCCGGAAGAGGAACGCTGTCACTTGGAAAAACACAAGCCGTGCTTGTGTATTTCCAAGTGACAGTAGCGAGCAGCCAGCATGCGACCAGCACCGGAGGTGGCCGAACTCCGGCGGGCAGTGCAGGGTTTAAGGGACGGGCAGCGCAGGGCCCCCAACAATGACAGGGCCCTGGGCAGATGCCCCTTTTGCCCCGCGGTAAAGACGGCCCTGACAGTACCCCAAATGATTAATTTGCAATTTAGGATCTTTTGGCATTGATGATATTGTATGTACATGGATAGAAAACTGGTTACAGGAATGCATCCAGAGGGTGGTGATTAATGGAATATTTTCAAATGGTTTAGAGTTCTGAGTGGAGTACCCAAGGGCTCTGTCCTGGGACTAATCCTTTTTAACTTGTTCATAAATGATGTAGAGGTTGGAATAAATGATTTAATCTAAGTGTTTGCTGATGATACAACGTTAACAAGAGCAAAAACCTCACAGGATATAGCAAATTTACATGAACACCTAGGTAAAAGAGACGGGTGGGCAGCTGAAGTTCAATGTAGGGAAATGTAAAGTAATGCATTTGGAAAGAACTAATGGCGGAATCGAGGATGGAAACGATCTGGAGGTCCTAGTAGATCACAGACTCAGCAATAGCCTGTAAAGCCAAGCTGTAGCAAACTGTTAGCATGCATTAAGAAGGGTATTTACTCAGGAGATAAAACTAAAATTCTACCACTTTGTAAAACTCTGGTTAGGCCACATCTTGTGTAGGTGGTCCAGTTTGGTCACTGATCTTCAGGAAGGATGTTGTTAAACTAGAGCGCATCCAGGGAAAGGCAACAAATCTAGTAAGGGGGCTGGAGAACCTCAGTTGTGACTGAGGAACGACTACAAATAATAAACATATTCTCCCTGGAGAAGAGATGCTTAAAGTGATTGTAAAGTCTCCTTTTTTTCTATTAAAAAAAACAAACATGTTATGCTTACCTGCTGTATGCAGTGGCTTTGCACTGGGCAGCCCCGAACCTCCTCTGCTCGGGTCCCTGGCTTGAGCTCCTGGCCCCTCCCTCCTGTTCAGTGACCCCACAGCAAGCAGCTTGCTATGGGGGCAACCGAGCCAAGCTGCAGCTCCGTGTATCCATTCAGACATGGAGCCGCAGTTCGACCCGCCCCCCTCTCCTGATTGGCTAACTGATTTTGATTGACAGCAGCGGGAGCCAATGGCACTGCTGCTTTGTCTCAGCCAATCAGGAGGCAGAACTGAGGCACTCGTGGACATCGCTGGATAGAGATGGGTCTCAGGTAAGTATTAGGGGGCTGCACAGCCTTTACAACCACTTTAAGAATAGATATGATTTCAAGTCTTTAAATGGTAACTGTATCATTGGGAGAAAACTTTTTAATCTTATGACTCTAATGCCCTGTACACACGATCGGACTTTCCGACAGAAAATGTGCGATCAGAGCTTGTTGTTGGAAATTCCGACCGTGTGTAGGCTCCATCGGACTTTTTCCATCGGAATTTCCGACACACAAAGTTTGAGAGCTGGATCTAAAATTTTTCGACAGCAAAATTCGTTTGCTTAAATTCTGATCGTGTGTACACAATTCCGACGCACAAAGTTCCACATATGCTCGGAATCAAGCAGAAGAGCCGCACTGGCTATTAAACTTAATTTTTCTCGGCGTGTTGTACATCACCGCGTTCTTGACGTTCGAAAACTCCGACAACTTTGTGCGACCGTGTGCATGCAAGACAAGTTTGAGCCAACATCCGTTGGAAAAAATCTGATGGATTTTGTTGTCGGAATGTCCGATCGCGTGTACAGGGCAAAAAGAAGACAATCAGCTGCACAATAAAGTTGGGCAAGAAGTGGTTCAATCCTAAACTGCGTAAGGGGTTCTTTACTGTTAGAGAGTTTAAGATGTGGAACTTCATTCCACTGTTGGTTTAGTCAGATGGTAGTTTAGTTAAATTTGAAAAAAAACCTTTTAGATGTGTTTGTTAGTGAATGCAATGTACAAGGATATGAAAAATGGTAGTGACATACACACACACACACTCAAGTTGAACTGGATGGACAAGTGTCTTTATTCAACCTTACCACTTATGCAACTACCTAACTATATGTAAAACAGCACTGAACAGCAGTAAAACAGTAGTACAGAAACTTATGCCGCGTACACACGGTCGGACTTTTCGTCTACAAAAGGCCGACGGACTAAAGCTGGCTGACAATCCGATCGTGTGTGGGCTTCCCCGAACTTTCAGCGGACTTTTCCAGCCTCAAATCTGAAGGACTTTAGATTTGAAACATGCTTCAAATCTTTACGTCGTAACTACGCCGGACCCAGAAATCCGCTCGTCTGTGTGCTAGTCCGACGGACAAAAACCCACGCTAGGGCAGCTATTGGCTACTGGCTATCAACTTCCTTATTTTAGTCCGGTGTACGTCATCACGTACGAATCCGTCGGACTTTTGTGTGATCGTATGTAGGCAAGTCCGTTCGTAAGAAAGTCTGCCGCAAGTCCGCCGCAAGTCCGCCAAAAGTCCGTCGAAAGTCTGTCAGACAGGCTGTCGGACTTTTGTAGACGAAAAGTCCGACCGTGTGTACGCCCCATAACACCCTTGCCTGGTACAATGGGCAATATATATATATTACTACACAGGTATATTTAGATATGGATGCTTAGAATAAAAAGTCAAAAGAATAGACTGGTGAATGGACGGACCAATGGACAGAAGGAAGATCAGATGGACAGACAGACGGGTGGATAGATGGGCTAATCATACATAGATAGAATGATATATAGAATGATGGATAGAAAGACAGAAAAAAAGAATGGACAGATGGTCTTATCATAGATAGATACATAGATAGATGGAATGATTTATGGATGGATAGAAAAGCAGAAGAAGAAGAAGTGGACAGATAGATGAATCAACCTTTCATAGATAGATTAGATAAGTAGATTTCACTCTGTAATGCCCCGTACACACGATCAGACTTTCCAACAACAAAACCGTGGATTTTTGTTCGAAGGATGTTGGCTCCAACTTGTCTTGCATAAACACGGTCACACAAATGTTGGCCAACAATTACCAATGTAGTGTCCTACAAGACGTACATGATATCTCCATTACGAATGCTAGTTTTACAAGATCGAGCGCTTCCGGCTCGTACTTGATTCCGAGCATGCGTGGACTTTTGTCCGACGGACTTGTGTACACACGATTGGAAAGTCCGACAACAAATATTTGTTGGCGGAATATTTGAGAACCTGCTAGCCAACATTTGTTGGCGGAAAGTCTGCCAACAAATGTTCGATGGAGCATGGACACGGTCGGACTTTCCGCCAACAAGCTCACATCCAACATTTGTTGTCGGAAAATCCGATCGTGTGTACGCAGCATAAGAGTTCAGCGTCAGCTCAGATGTGTGTGTGTGCATACTAAATTTTTAATACAAAACAGCCAACAATGTACTGTACATAGGTTTACAGTTAATTGATTTGCAGCAGTTGGTGTTATACTATATTATTTTCTCTTTGATGCGCCAAATAATAGCATTTATTATGAAGACAATTCTTTGACTTTGTTGATTTATATTTATTAGGGAGACTAAATTCCTGTCTGTGCTTTTTTGCATGCATTATAGAAAGTAAATCTCTGTCTGTGTTGTTTTACATTTATTACTGAGATGAAAGTTTCTGTGCACGTTGACTTGGGTAAAACAAATACTTAAAGTTTTGAAGTAAAAATTAGGACAAAAATAAGTACATTTCAAATTAAGCCGTTCCAGATTTCCAAATGAGTGAAAACTTGGTCAATTTCCTGTCTGCTACACCTGAGACCCATCAAACAATGGAAAACAATTTGTTCAAAGCTGCAACTGTCATTCTCTATTACTGCCAATACCCATGAAGGGCCGATTCTTTTCCAGCCTCCTCTGCTGCAGAAAAACAAAGTTCCTATTTTATATGACAGTTGTGGACATTGGAATAATACACAATATAACCCAATCAATAGAGTGTAAAATATCTAAACGTCAAAGACAGATGTTCAGAAATGATCAGGCTTCTACATGGAATTATGATTATGACATAGAGGGAGAGATTAAAAAAATCAGCTAGTTGGGGAAATATAATGAGGTTAACTATTTCATGGCTGCTTGCGGTATGGTTTTGTCATAAAGAAACACTTGAGTCTCTGAACTTACAGATAAAACACGGATTATGCTGCATTTGGGGGGTAAAAATATGCATGCATCACACATACTAGGGGGAGTAAACTGGAGGAATCAATAGTGGAGAAGGATCTGGGTGTTATGGTATATCATAAGCTTAATAACAATATGCAATGCCAAGCTGCTGTTTCCTAGGTGAGTAAAATCCTTTCTTTTATTAAAAGATGTATGGACCGCAGAGAGAGAGAGATATTATTTTATCCCTATACAAATCATTAGTAAGACCTCATCTGGAATACGCAGTTTGGTTTTGAATGTATACGTATGATCAACATATTATGCATGCATATTATATGGCAGACCTACCTTTCAAAGTGCTCTACTCCAGTGATGCATTGGCAGGGCCGGCACTACCATTTGGGGAAATAGGCAGCTGCCTCGGGTGCAGCCGCTGCCCCTGGTGTTCCTACTCTCCACCGCCTTCTGGGGGCAGGTAGGATGGTGGGTTTTGGGAAATCTCCGGGCACTGCTGGTCTCCTTCCCTTCCTCCAACATCTAATCCTGCCTCCACTGAGAAGAGGAATCACTGAACACAGAGGATGGTGGGAGATCTCTGGGGAGGGGGCGGAACGCGGGGAGGTATCAAAAAAGAAGAGATAAATAATGAGGCCAGACACCGATTATCTGTACTCTGCTATGTACATGCCCATCTCTCCTCCCCCAACACAGCTCCTCTTACCACTCTCCGCACAGCTTCTCCCATTCTCTCTTACCATCCAGACTACAAACACCGATAATCATCACATCCTTCTACAGGTGGGACAAACTGGAAGGGGTGGGGTAGAAAGTAAGAGGTGGGAGCTGTCGAGAGAGAGCTGGACTCAAAATCACATGACTAAAGATGTGGGAGGAGTGCAGGATCAGGGGGAGAAATTGGCTCTCCATTGTTGAAAAATTAGGATTGTGTGATGGCAGGAAAAGGGGCAGAGAACCAACTGTTCAATCATAGACTTGGACCCCTCCCACTCTTCAACTATTCAAGCTGTGCTGGGGGAGTAAAGATGGGCATGTACATAGTAGAGTGCAGATAATCAGTGTCTGGCCTCTTCATCCCTCCTCTTTGGATACCCCCCCACCCCAGAGATCTCCCACCATTCGCTGTGTTCAGGGATTCCTCTTCTCAGTGGAGGCAGAATTAGATGTCGGAGAAAGGGGAGGAGACCAGCAACGCCACGGAGACTCCCCAACGCCCACCATCCTACTTGCCTCCAGAAGCCAGTGGAGAGTTGGAACGTAAGAGGTGGGAGTGCTGCGCCCAAGGCAGCTGCCTAGTTCACCTAACAGTAGCGCCAGCCCTGCCAATGCATCACTGGAGTAGAGCACTTTGAAAGGTAAGTCTGCCATAATATGCATGCATAATATGCTGATCATACATATGCATTATGACCCAGATCACTTTTAAAGAATAGCCCTGGACCTGTTAAACAACACAGAAACAAGCTTGTTGCTACCACTGCTGTCATAAGCTTGTTTTAACCTCTTCAAGCTATGGGCGTACTAGACATGTCCAAAGAGCTAAAGAGGTAAAAACAGCACAGGATATAGAAGATGGATTGGGGGCAATCTGTTTATTGGAAGGCCATAGGAAACAGTTCTACAATAGTCAAGCTAAATACAAAGAAGCATACATTTTTCTTGTGGAAAAATAAAGGTTGTAAAGTGTTCAATAAAGACATAGGAATATGTTGAGGGTCCCTGGCCAGCAGAAAATCGGAAAAATTCTTACCAGCTATCAAATAATTCTACCCAGCAAGTTGGTCTGGTGTGTTCCATTAATACACTCATGTATTTTCTTGTTAAATGTTCATGTTTGACCAGAGGATGACTTTAATATTGAACTGTCTTTTCCTTGGATCTCTGCATTTAATTTTGAAATCTCTTAATATTGTGCATAACACAAGGGGTTTCATTTAAATACATCATTATAAAAATAAATGATAATATAATTGATTTTTGTCTTCCTTAGAAGCTAATATTGTGAACTCCATTAGTTTATACAATCCTGTTAACCTCAAAGAATCTTTTATGCGACAGTTACATGCTACATGACATTGCTGTTAAAAGAAAGTAACATAGCAGTCACTTGGTCACAGAATACATGTAAATAGAAGTTGAAAGAACAATTTCATGTTGACAGTCACTGGGGTAATTGCCATCATAAATATCATATTAATATAATTATATTCAGGGTCTCTATTCACTCACTCTGCATATTGACGTGAAATATGTAAATTCAGCTAACACTGCGTACGTAGGTCATAAAGTATACAGTAGCTAAATCACTAATCATTTTTATGTGGGCTAGAGAAGATGTGATATTATTCATGAAGTATGAAAATGAATCTTTTTCCAATGTATCTATAGTATATTTTCTGATTTGTTGGGTATACAAATAAGTATGATCAGTTTAAAGCTGAACTCCAGCAGATATAAAGGACACAAATTAATGCAGCTCTGTAATCAATATTACATAATAAAGTGTGTTTTTAAATGCAACCAGTTTGAGTACAGCGGAGCTCACACTAGGAAGAAGGAGAAGCAGCACAAGAAGCCAATCAGTTCTGCTGCAGTGCCCCTGCGCTGATAAGGAACACAGCGACAGGAGAGAGAAACCGAGGAAGGCTTCTGCTCTCATGCACATCGCTGGATCCAGATGAGGATCAGGTAAGTATACGGGGGGGGGGGGCATAGAATGCATTAAAGTAAAAAAACCTTCAGCCTTTAGAACCACTTTAATACATGTTATGCATTAAGATAAAAAAACTTACTGCACCCCTCCCATACTTACCTGGGCCCGATCTCCATCCAGAGATGTGCATGAGAGCAGAGACCCTCTTTGCTTTCTCTATCCTCATTGACTTGACCCAGCCCTCCCCCACCCACCCACACAAGAGCGCCCAGACAGTGGGACTCAGCCCTGCCCCCCCACCCGCATGAGTGCCCTCCATAACAGTTTGCTATGGGGAAGAAGACGAGCCAGAAATGCTGGTGGGGGACCTGAGAAGAACAGGTTTGGGGCTGCTCTGTGCAAAACCATTGCAAAGAGCAGGTAAGTATGACCTGTTTGTTATTTTAAAGAAAAAGAAAAAAAATACGTTTAGAATCACATTTCTATGTATATTTTAATTTGTGTCTTTTTTAATAAAGATAAGTATCAAACATGTGATGGTAAAGAATTCTGATTATCTTACGCTCTCAGTTTTATTATAGCACTATGAAATGTAATCTTTTTACTAAAAGAAAACAATGCTGTTTGCATGAAAAAAAATGTGAAGTGGTTTTGTATATTTTTCTTTCTGCATTTATACATTCATAAAAAAGTCATTTTCTTTAGCCATGTCCATATCAAATCTAACATTTTTATATGCAGCCCACAGGTGGAGCAGTTTTTTTAGTTTCTCTCTACTTCTTGCTGTTTATAGAGCTCAATACCTCAAGCTAAAACACAATTTAGAAGGAACATGTGAACAGTCATTCTTCCTTCCCTGTCTTTCTCACCCCCTCTTTTGATCCATAGAAGGTTTCAGACAGACACAGAACCAGATCAGATACAAGACACAGCTTCTGCTGGCGATGGCCCTCCTCTACACCAATCCAGTGGGCCTTCCTCGTCTGGCTTTGAGCAGGAAACGCCAGTGAGCGCTGTGGGGGACAGCTAGGAATGATTCCTCCCCAGCAGAGCAGAGATTGGTGGCACTAGAAGCAGGAGATATAAATATTCAGTCATAGGTCTGCGCTGCCTATTGTATTAGGGTGTGCACCCCAAAGCTCATACACATGCCTTTCTCTGCAGCCTCAGCTGCACTGGACAGTGAATGAATGGGAAGTGCTTTGTGCTGAGCAGCTTCCTGTTCATTCACATACTTAAGCTTAGCAAACACAGTTTACTATGCTTCAGTTATGAATGAACAGTGTTCACTGTGTTCATCTAGAAATGGAGGGATAGAGGGGGCTGGTAAATTACATATTTACTATTCCCTTCACCCACTCTGAACCCCCCCCCCCATCCCCCACAGCAGCCGGGATGAGGAGAGGAGGGAATCCAGCATCACTGCTGGAGGAAAAGGTGCAACACGGGGGGAAGCCTGGGCAGTAGGGGATTCCGCATGTAGTGATTAGGGTGTGCCCAGGCACACCCCCTGCGTACGCCTATGTATTCAGTTATGTGTATTGGCCATTCATTAATGGCATCGCAAAGCAGCTTCAAAACGCAAATGTACTGCAGTGCACATCAGCGCCTATTTTTCATGCTTTCATGTGTGCTGCAGCAAGGTACAACATGTGTCAATACACAAAAATGTGTGCACCATAGTTCACTCTGTTGAGATGTGAATGGACCCATGTAATCTTTTTTTCAGTTAACAACTTCTTTTTTAATTTTAATTTGAAGTCAGAGTCACTTAAAGCTTATATGGAATTTTAGTTACTGAGTTTAGATCTGCTCGAGATTGATAGCAATATAAATGTGACTATATGTAAATATAAATGTGACTACATTTATACATAGAAAACAATTAAAAATTAAAAGATACATAAAATACTACCTTCTGGTAAACTTTACATTTTATTCAAGACGTAGGAACTCACTGAAGATAGATGATTATTTCTCTTGTAAAGGTCAGCACAGAGGAAAAAGAAATATTCTTTTGAAATGATTTTCAACATAACATTTTGCAATGAAATTAGAAAAGTGAACTTTTAATTGAAGTTGAACTTCAGTCAGCTTAAATAAGTCTCAGTTTTCTTACATTATACTATATCCTTTATTTATTAAGCTGCAGCAAAACTTGAAATCAGTGATGCAAATCCCTTCACATTAGCTGAATACAGAGCTGAATAAGGGTTCGATCACACCAGATGCACTGGGGTTCGTTTGTAAATGCATTCCCAGCATATGGCAACTAAAAAGTAATGGTTCCCCATGAATGCACACAGCAAATTGCATTGCGTTTGCCCAGCGCTGAAAAAAGTACGGCATGCACTTCTTTTTTCAGTGCAAACATGGTGTATTCAAATGCATGCAAGCACACACAAATATGCATAAACGCGGAGCACTGCAAGGTAAGTCAAGACAAACAAGATAAAAAAAAACAAACGCAACACATGTAAAACACATGTAAAACACATGCCAACACATTGCAACGCCTTACAGAAAACAAAACCCAGCACAACACGCATGCATTAACGCATGTCTTCTCATGTGAATGAGTCCTTAAAGTGCATTGTGGCTAGTGGCTATAATGTTATCCAGGGTTTCCAGAAGCAGGAAGAATTTTTGTGCTTGGAAATGTTAAATTTTTTATTGAGTGTCTCTTTAACCTTTCAAAGAGGGTGGGTTTTAACGCCCACATGCTGCATATATATATATATATATATATATATATATATATATATATATATATATATATATATATATATATATATATATATATATATATATATATATCAATGGGTGGCAAAGGTTTCTGTGCTTAACTCACTGCGCACTCCCAGCATAGAGACTGCATTGTCAAAGGCAGCTCTTGGCCTGCACTAATAATTGTGAATCATTAAGACTGGTTCCTGATCAATTGATTACTGTGACAGCCAATCACAATGGTCACATGATTAGACAGACCTTCCCGCCCCTCCAGACGTAATGGCTCAGTTAAAGGGACACCGGGGTGGGCAGAAATGTGTTAAGCTGATGTAGCACCCTTCTAGTGTAGAGTAGACTGCTGGGTAAATTTAGTTAGTTTCACTGTAATCAGAGGAGCAAGGGGTTGATTACTTAGGGCTTCTCAGTGTTTCACAGGCTGCTGCTCTTTCGCTTCTCCTTGTCTTCTAAAGGATTCTAGAACCAATCCTTGGGGCGGTGTGCCCAGAAAGTGCTGAAATAACTCATAAATAGCCCGAGGCCTGAGCAGCAGCAGCAGAGTTCCTAGGTCCAGCCCTGCTTGAGGAGACCTCTGTGCAGGGGCACTGCCACTAAAGCAGATTTCTAGAAGAATACCTTGAATAGATTGTAATTAAAGCGGAGGTCCGCCGAAAAAAAAATATTAAAAGCCAGCAGCTACAAATACTGCAGCTGCTGACTTTTAATATATGGACACCTACCTGTCCAGGGAACCAGCGATCCGTCCGTCGGCTCTCGGCTGCTGCCGCCGCCGTGCGGCTTCACTTACTTGTTCCCTACTGCGCATGCGCGAGTCGCGCAGCGCGTCCTCTCTGGTCCCTGCTGTGTTCTGTGTCTCCCAGAATACAGCGGGGGAGGACAGTGTAGGCGCCGGAAGTGGCGTAGGTCACCGCAAGCGCAGCGGTGATCTATGCCAGGAAGTGGGAGCAAATACCTGTATTAGACAGGTATCTGCTTCCTCCTCCCCCCTGAAAGGTGCCAAATGTGACACCGGAGGGGGGGGGAATCCAAAAAGTGGAAGTTCCATTTTTGGGTGGAACTCCACTTTAAGTTCCCTTCTTTTAAGTGACTCCTCATTGGTTCCATTTATCAGATCGAGGCTTGGTGTTTTTCTATTCAAGATATGATCATTTCGTTGCCCATAGATGAGATAAAAGGTGATGGCTCAGCGGGTCGCCCGTGCCCCAGGAAGACGGCACGTATGACGAAACATGTAGGGTGCTGCTACGTGCTGACATCATTACGCCCCACGTGACCCCGGATGTTTGTTTTTTTAAGCTTGCCGGCTGTTTTATGTTGTATGCGGCTATGTCCACTTTTTTTAGCAATAAAGGCTATCGATTTTTAAACTTTATTACACTATTGGAGTGTGTTCTGTCCCTTCACACTGATGACTTGTGTCATAGTGCGCTCCACAGACCAGACTCTCCATTCCCAATCAGGACACTGCAGAGGATTCCCTGCTGCGTCTGGAGTTCTCCAAGAGGACGGAGGCCCGTTAGACCCCGCAGAGGGCTAAATCTGCTTGCGCATTAGACCTTGCTCTTTAGGGGGTCCACCAGTTCAGGTAAGGGTCCCCACACACGGGGTGGGTTTTGGTCTTTTGATCCAAGGATCTCCCTCCCCCTTCTGTCTCTTCCTCTTTCTCTTTCTGGGTAAAGGTTGAAGGATTCTTAGACTTTTTCTACACTTTTGAATCACACTGCCAATTTTTGTTTCTGCCACGGACTCAATTATTATTATTTTTATCACTGTTGATGAAGAGTTTTTCATATAGACTTTCATATACAGATTTTATTTACATTTTTCTCACTTACAATTTGTTTTTTATTGCAATAGTGTACCTTTTGTGTTTTCTCATTTGTTACACAGAATCACTTGTGTTATAAGCGCAACACATTTTTGCACTATAGAGATATTTGAGTTTTGTTGCGGCTATATATATATATATACTTGAAACTCTAGCGCAGTATTACCCTATATATTTTTTCACCTTGGGGAGGTGTTCCCAGAAAGTGGTGAAAGAGCTCATAAATAGCCTGAGGCCTGAGCAGCAGCAGCAGAGTTCCTAGTCCTGCTTGAGGAAACCTCTGTGCAGGGGCACTGCCACTAAAGCAGATTTCTAGAAGAATCCATTTGGAACACACTGAGGTACCAACTAGGCCAGGGGTGTCAAACTCACTTCATCATGGCCCATATCAGCATTATGCTTGCCCCCAAAGGCCCGGTTCTATCTGTAAGACTATATAAATTTACCCAGGGCTATTTTTCTCAAAGATGAGGTGCAGAGACTCTTCAACCCCCCCTCCCCTGAACCGCATCAAATGGTGGGTGGGGCAAAATTGTATTAACAGTGGAAGGCTCTCAAGGGACAATATAAACAGGAGTACGATATTTGCGGAGTTTAGGGATGTGCTTTGTACAGAGTGCAGTTCTATGGGTGCCCTGTGCCCAGAGTGCAGAGTTCAGGGGTGCACTAAGGACAGAGTTCAGGGGTGCGTTGTGTACAGAGTGCAGGGTTGAGGAGTGTGCTACATACAGAGTGTAGGGTTTAGAGGTGTGGTATGCAGGGCTCAGCTCTTTCAAAGGCTGTGCACATCTCACTTCTATTCCTCCTCAGCTCTGACCTTTGCACCACTCTCCCCTAGTCCCCACCTCTGCGTACATCACCTTTTTCAACAAGCCTCCTCTCTACCCTCCCCCCCAAAAGCTTCTTCTCCTCTCACCTACCTGGCCCAGCTCTAGTACCTTCCGACATTGTAGGCAGCTTTGTCTCTCTCTCTCATCTGTAGAGAGATAATTGGTTAGCATCTGCGCACCCAAGCACAGATGTGGATCACAGTGCAGCTTACCGCATGATGCCCCATCCCACCCTGCACCTGCATCTACCTTGTCCCCACTGTGAGTGCAGGCAGGGCTCTGTGGGAGCTGCAGAGAGTAAAGCTGTTCTTGTAAACACAGAAGCCTTCTGTACTTACAAGTGACAGTGGTGAGCAGGGAGTGGGGGGGGGGCAAGAACCTAAGGTGGCAGAACAGAGTTCTGCCATGCTATGGCTGAAAAAAATCCCTGGGTGTGAGGGCCATATGAAATGGCCTGGAGGGCCAGATTCGGACTGCGGCCTTGTGTTTGACACATGTGAACTAGGCTTACCTGGGGAGCCTATTCACAAGCTTGAGTCCAGGGATTAAGTTGGGTCTGGAGAAGCTCACTGGAGACAGCCAGGAGGAAGTTGGTGGTAAAGAGCCCAACTGTCCTTTGATGCTGTGAGTTTACCTCTCCCTCATTAGGAGGAGCCTGGTGGAGGCTAATCGATGATCCTGTGGCTAAGTGAGTAATCAACCCAATTGCTGAGTGTAGCTTTTAGACCCTGGAAGGAGTACTAGTCACCATCAGCATAGAGATCCTGTGGGACTTTCATTTTTGTACGGTGCAGCCAGAAAGTCAAGAAGTCCTCAAGGTATTCAGTTCTACAGTTTTCCGGGGCATCCCATGCTCCCCCTCCCCATCCCAGTTCATCGTTCTTAATAATACAAAACAAACGGAATACCCCAGACTGTTCTATGGAGCCAGTGGAAGAGTGCAGGAAATGCTGTGTATGCTCTAAGGGGGAAATAGGACCAAGACTCTTTGGAGGGTGCACTACACTGACTTGGCTTGTTCGTGTAATTAGTGGGATATATCTAATTTTTGGATTAATTAAGGAGCAAAAGATTAGAGAATCACTTTACGTAAAAGAACAAAAAAGAGCATTTGGATTTCCAGTACTGTACTTTATCAGTGACATTAGCCCAGTGCAGTCTTCACACCTTCCTATCTGACCACTTCCAGCCACCAGAATTGCTTGTGTGCTGCATGCACAAGAACACTTAGCTTGGTCAAGTATTCATTTTTATGCTATGGAGAGGTATAGGGGAAGTGTTCTAAGGCATATCTTGATGGCTTATCAGAGGGAAGACATAGCAATCATAACAAGTTTTCTAACCTGTTCAATTCTTATTGTTCAGAACTGTTGATCCATATTCGAGAGATCATTGCCTGATTCAGACTGGACTGTCATCTTATGTCTATATCTGGATTCAGCTATAAAGACCCTTTGTCTCTAGATTGAATGGGCAGAAATGCAGGTACCTAGAAGTGAACACACATGCAGCAGTCTATCAAACCTTTTTGTCAGAGTCGAATCTCAGGCCATTCTAACATGCAAAGCTTTGGCCTGTTCTGATAATACAAATGTTTGCCCACACCTTCCCACCTCCTATATTCCCCTTGGCCAGTAAGGATGTCATTGATCATACTGATACCCCTACAGGTACAGAAATTTGTAGGGAGTGGGCTTAGCCAAAAAAAGTGCTGAAACTTGTCCTGTCATTAGTAACTTACTTGAGTATGCGCCGATTCATGACTCGGTTGCTTAAATACTAAACCCGGGTGGGTGACTGATAAAAGCCCAAAATAAAAAAATATATAATAAGTGCAGCAAAGAAAAACCAATGCAGCAAGAGTAAAAGAAAAACAAACAAAACAATTATATGTTCTTGTCTTTGAGTTCCTATTTTACTTACATTGTTTCTTTGGTGTAATTTGATGTTATTTTAAAACTTTCTTGCACAATATTTCACATAGCTACTTGAATTTTTTAAAGAAAAAAAAACAGAAGTTTTTTTTAATATAACAATAAAACACACTATAAATAAGAAAGAAAGGAAAAATAAGCATTTGTGTACTTTCTCTTTAACGCTTCCATTTTGCCATTTTGCAAAAAAAAAAAAAAGCACAATCGAAAGGACATAGCTTTTTTTTTTTTTTTTTTAAATTTGGAGTTATTTTTTTTCCTTGTTTCTTTTTTTTTCAGTGATCGTGATCATGTACACGGGCTCCTGAAAAATCTACTACAAATAAAAATGTTTTAATTTATTATTGCTGCTGGGATGTAAATCATAAAACTTGACAACCCTCCCAAAAAATAGTTTTTACTTTTCATGGTGACTGTTCCATGAACTCTAAAAGCTATTCTAATTTATGCATAGCCATTTCACTAACTTTTGGCAAGATGACAAATTCAGTCACACAAATTACTGCAAATGTGCGTTCTAGTTATACCTCGCAAAACTATATATAACTTTCACTTTCATGCAGCTGTGCGCTATGTTCACTTCTTCCTCTTCCAAGCTAAAATTCAATGTATTTAATGCTTAAAACCGTGAGATACAAAAGTTATCCATCCGTGGCAACATTATTGGAATTGTTGTATTACAAATGGGGCATGAAATGGACATTATGCTTTATTATAACCAAAATACTCATGAAATACAAGCACTAATAGCAAAACATGTATTTTGTCCTATTAAAATATCATATGTAGCTTTTTTTTTTAATGAAAAGTATAAACAAGATGTGATGGCTTTGGCTTTTAGAGAAATGCCTGAAAAGTATTGTGAATTGTAGCATACTTTTCAAAAATCTTGGAAAAAAGGGACATTTACAGGAAACTAATAGTCTCCCTAGAAAATGCTACATTCCTAGACATGGGTTAACAGTTGCTCGATTTGATAAACAGTTCCTTTTATTTTTGCTTGCAGTGGATATTTAAAGTAGAACAAACATCTTATAAACAGAATATTTTGTTTTGTAGAGTACGATATGTATGCATGATAACATTTAAAAAAAAAATACCCTTACTTTATGTTGTTTATCACTGCACTGTCCAAATCCTGTAGATCTTTTGTATAAACTTCATGTAGACAGGTGTGCCTCCGGCTCCTGTCTACAGTTTTACAGCTAGTGTAGAACATGCCCTTTCATTTGGAAAAAACAGCAGCTTGAAAAATTCTAAATGTGTTCAATGTTAAAAGAGCACTCTATTTTTGCCTTTTTCTATAAATAACAGATAACAACAAAATACACCAACACTTTTGTTTTTCAAAAAAAACCTTTAAAAGTTAATAGTTTGTAATATTTCTTTTTTATTGTACTTGATTTTATCACACTGTGTGTAACCATAATCAATAATTATGACCATCAATGCCTTGATGAAAAAAGTAAAAATAAACACCCCAACAACTGGAACTTATTAAACAAATTGTCCTTTTTTGTGTTTTTGTGGTTTTTTTGTTTTGTTTTTTGCATGTTTTAAATGTATTTTCTTTGTTATTTGAACTTGTGCAAACAATAGGAAGAATCAGTTAGCATCTTGCACTTTTAACACTTTGTGAAAATTTGTTAAAGCTGCATATAGAAATAAAAGGCACACATTTATGCAACTCTGTTTTTTTTTTTTTTTTTTCGTTTGTTTTTTTAATGCAATAAGTATAAGTACAGAAATTTTTGGCCGCGGCTCACAGCAGGGGGCCCGCTGTGTTTCTGTTCACCGATTCAAGTGTGAATCAGGTCCAAATTTTTGCCTGAATTCGCACCTTAATCTGAACCAAAGACGCACAGGACCCTTTTTAAATGCGGACCGCGACCGCCCCAGAGCTGTGTGAATTGGCTCCATTGAGAGCCAGTCACACTCTCTTGTCATGCAAATTGGATGTGGGGAAACCTGCATCTAATTCGCATATGTATGCATTAAGTTAAAAAACCTTCTGACTTTACAACTCTTTTAAAGCGGCTTGTCACTGCCTCTGAGCACTACAAACCAAAAACATTGTTTAATTAATTTTTAATATTCAAAGCTCCCCCATCCATTCATGTCTCCATGGTTCATTTTGTTGAGAAATCACTTTGAAAAACACCCCCTAGCATTTCTGGCTGTGACCATCTTGAATAAGGGTAAATGATTCATGTAGAATTTACTTCCTGGAATCCATCTGCCCTTAGCTCAGGCATGCATGCAGGAGGGTGTGCTTAGTTGAGAAAACCCCTCTTTCCCTCCTGAAGGCTCCTGGGATGTATGACACCATTTGCCTAGGCAAGAAACCAGGAAGTAACTGAAGAAATGTTAAAAAAAAGTTTAAAACAAGTAAATATGATATACTTTCCTATCTATTTACTAGTGCTAGCAGTATGTGGATTAAAAATAATTAATGTTGCCATTCCTCGGTTTGCGCTGACAGGGAGAGCCGATCAGCGGCTCTCCCTGTCAGAGGGGGGGGGGTCTGTGCTGATAATCAGCACATTGATTATCAGCACAGCCCCATCAGATGTGCTACCACAGCTGCCAGTCAGTGCCCATAAGCTGCCAGTCAGTGCCCCATAAAAAAAAAGATGACAGTGCCCAGATCAGTGCCCATATCAGTGCCAATTAGTCCCACCACAGTGCCACTCAGTGCCCATCACAGTGCCAATCAGTGCCCAGCAGTAAAACCTGTCAGTACCTCATCAGTACCTTATCATCAGTGCTGCCCATCAGTGCCACCTGTCAGTGCCAATCAGTACCGCCTATCAGTGCCAATCAGTGCTGCCTGTCAGTGCCCATCATAGCCGCCAGGCAGTGCCCATCACAGCCGCCTCTCAGTGCCCATCAGTGCCACCTATCGGTGCCCATCAGTGCCACCTATCAGTGCCCATCAGTGCTGCATATCTGTGCCGCCTATTGGTGCCCATCAGTGCTGCATATCAGTGCCCATTAATTCTACATATCAGTGCCACCTTATCAGTGCCAACCCATCAGTGCCACCTCATTAGTGCCCATCAGTGACGCCTCATCAATGACCGTCAGTGAAGGCGAAAACAACATTTTATAACCTAAACGAAGAAAACTTTTTTTTCAAAAATGTTGGTCTTTTTTAGTTTGTTTAGCAAAAAATAAAAACCGCAGAGGTCATCAAACACCACCAAAAGAAAGCTCTATTTGTGAGAACAAAATTATAAAAATTTTGTTTGGGCAGAGTGTAGCATGACCGCGCAATTGTCATTCAAAGTGCGCCAGCGCTGAAAGCTGAAAATTGTCCTGGGTGGGAAGGGGCAAAAGTGCCCGGTATTGGAGTGATTAAAGGAGAATTTTTTTATTGCATTTTAGTGTAAATATGAGATCTGTGGTATTTTTGACCCCAGATCCCATATAAGAGGTCCTGTCATGCTTTTTTTCTATTACAGGGGATGTTTACATTCCTTGTAATAGGAATAAAAAAATACCCTTTTTTATTTAAAAGGACAGTGTCAAGAAAAAAAAAAAAGTAAAAATATAAAAAAAAAAAAATGTAAAGCGCCCCGTCCTGACGAAGTCATGCGCAGAAGCGAACGCATACGTGAGTAGCGCCCGCATATGAAAACGGTGTTCAAACCACACACACAAGGTATTGCTGTGATCATTAGAGCAAGAGCAATAATTCTAGCCCTAGACCTCCTCTGTAACTCAAAACTGGTTAGCTGTAGAAATTTTTAAACGTCGCCTGTGGAGATTTTTAAGGGTTCGCCATTCCATGTGCGGGCGTAATTTTGAAGCATGTTGGGTATCAATTTACTCGGTGTAACATTATCTTTCACAATATAAAAAAAATGGGCTAACTTTACTGTTGTCCTATTTTTTAATTTAAAAAAAGTATATTTTTACCCAAAAAAATTGCGTTTAAAAGACAGCTGCGCAAATACCGTGTGACATAAAATATTACAACGACCGCCATTTTATTCTCCAGAGTCTTTGCTAAATATATATATATATAGATATATATAGATATATATTAATATATATCTATATATATAGATATATATATTGATATATATATAAAATGTTTGGGGGTTCTAAGTAATTTTCTAACAAAAAATACTGATTTTAACTTGTAAACAAGTGTCAAAAATGGGCTTGGTCCTCAAGTGGTTAAAAGAATAGGGGACAAATAAAAGAAGCTCATTTTTAGGGTTTACTTATATTTTATTACTTTGACGTAAACGCTTGTTTGGCCTGCCTTATGGTAAATACAGTCTTGCTACTGGCCCAGAAAATCGTTATTTTTCTAAAAAAAAGTGTATTTTTTCCCCCAAAAAAGTGCGCTTGTAAGACCGCTGAGCAAAATACGGTCTGACAGAAAGTATTGCAACGACCGCCATTTTATTCTCTAGGGTGTTAGAAAATATATATATATATATAATGTTTAGGGGTTCTAAGTAATTTTCTAGTAAAAAAAAAAAAAGATTTTAACTTGTAAACACTGAGTCTGAAAAATAGGCCCGGTCCTTAAGTGGATAATCTTCATTTTGTATCATTATAGTAGCGTATTCAATACTCCATGTGCAGCAGTCCATGCAAACCAGCTGAGCGCGAACACCCCTCTTCTCTTCCTGAGATTTTTGTTAGGGCTAGGCATAATGAACATTTGTAGATGTTCCCTATAACCTAATAAATCTTCACTTTTTGAGTTCAGGTGCACATTAATGCACTTATTCCACTAAATCTAGATGACAGGTATTCTTTAAAATCATTTGACTTCTATATAAAACCAAATGTAGGAATAATGGTTTATTATCTATGTGATGTCAAGCATGGCACTTCATCTTTGCCTTTTTTTTTCCCTATCTGCTATCAGAAAATATGAACTTTGTGTTGAAGGCAGCTGAAGCTGTTCCGCTACTATAAATTATTTTAAAGCTATCATGATGTACATTCCACCAGTCTTGAATCACTGTGAGCATTCTCCGGAGATCAGAAACACATTCCCTACTGTTATGCCGCGTACACACGGTCGTACTTTTCGTCTACAAAAGTCGGACAGCCTGTCCGACAGACTTCCGGCAGACTTTCGGTGGACTTGCGGCGGACTTGCGGCCTACTTTCTAACGAACGGACTTGCCTACACACGACCACACAAAAGTCTAACGGATTCGTACGTGATGACGTACACCGGACTAAAATAAGGAAGTTCATAGCCAGTAGCCAATAGGTGCCCTAGCGTGGCTTTTTGTCCGTCGGACTAGCACACAGACGAGCGGATTTCGGGGTCCGTCGTAGTTACGAAGTAAAGTTTTAAAGCATGTTTCAAATCTAAAGTACGTCGGATTTGAGGCTAAAAAAGTCAGTTGAAAGTCCGGAGAAGCCCACACACGATCGGATTACCAGCCAGCTTTAGTCCATCAGCGTCCGTTGGACTTTTGTAGACGAAAAGTAGGACCGTGTGTACGCGGCATAAGTCTATAAATAAAATAAGAACAGCTGACATTTGCGGTAAATGTTCTAAATATACACCCTCCATACATATCCTCCACATACAGGCCGTCAATCACACTCTAATAAAACAGAAGCTTCTGTTACTTGAGGTAACTAATTAATATTGAAGGAACTCATTATATACAGTGCTTTGGTAAGTAAAGGCTTATCTATCATATAAGCAATATCTATTTATATAATAAACAAACAAAAAAATTCATTATACCATTTTATTTGTTTTAGCCGTATATCATTTTGCTGGTCTGCTGGAAAATATAGAAGAATAATAACATCACAGAGCTCAAATGAAAACTCCAAAGATAACAAAAGGCACCAATAAGCTTACATAATTGGGTTGATTTACTAAAGGAATAAAAGGCTGTTTAATTTCCAAAGGGAATAATAGGAAATATGGTGAACCTTTAATCACTGGGAATACCCAATCATGTAAGACTGGATATTTTTCTAGCACATGACTGGTCAATTTAAGTGAATATGGTTTCTTGATTTATTATGCTTTGCTAACATTCTGTTTGCAAAGTGAACTTTTTTTTTTTAATCCAAAAGAGTTTTTCTTCGTATTAAAATGGGCAAAAAGTAACATCTTCACCCCCTCCCTTTAGAATGTAAGCTCTACAAGCAGGGCCCTCCTGTACCCTTTGTATTGAACTGTATTGTAATTGTGTTGTCCCCCCCCCCCCCTCTACATTGTAAAGCGCTGCGTAAACTGTTGGCGCTATATAAATCGTGTATAATAATAATAATCTTCAATGCTGACAACAACATGCACCTATGTATGCAGTATGTATTCACATAAAGGAATAGATAAGACAAGGTCTCTGCAATATTACATACACAGATGGGATGTGTTACATAGACGATTGGTAAGTTAATCAAATGGCTGAAGACAAATGAAATAAGAAACTAATCACAGAGTGCTCACAGGAGTAGATGCGAAACAATATAGCAAAGCCCATATAATTAGAGTATAATCAGTTGAGAAATCATGAAAATATAAAGTTTCATGTGCTGTCTTATCGGAACAAAACTATATTGTCAAAAGTATTGGGACACCTGCCTTTACACACGCATAGGGGGTTGTTTACTAAAGGCAAATCCACTTTGCACTACAAGTGCCCTGCAAGGGCACTTGGAAGTACAGTCGCTGTCAATCTGAGGGGGACATGCAAGGAAAATAAAAAACAGCATTTTTGCTTGTACATGATTAGATTAGAAATCAGCAGAGCTTCCCCTCATTTCAGATCTTCCCCTCAGATCTACAGCGACTGCACTTCCAATTGTACTTCCAAGTGCACTAGCAGTGCACTTGTAGTGCAAAGTGGATTTGCCTTTAGCAAATCAACCCCAGTTTTAGTCCATAGGGTTCAATATTGAGTTGGCCCATCCTTTGCAGCTATAACAGCTTCAACTCTTCTGGGAAGGCTGTCCATAAGGTTTAGGAGTGTGTCTATGGGAATGTTTGACCATTTTTCCACAAGCTCATTTGTGAGGTCAGGCACTGATGTTGATGAGAAGGCCTGGCTCGCAATCTCCACTCTACTTCATCCCCAAGGTGTTCTATCAGGTTGAGGTGAGAACTCTGTGCAGTCCAGTCAAGTTCCTCCACCCCAAACTTGCTCATCCATGTCTATATGGACCTTGCTTTGTGCACTGGTGTGCAGTTAAGTTAGGACAGGAAGGGGTCATCCCCAAACTGTTCCCACAAAGTTGGGAGCATGAAGTTGTCTAAAATGTCTTAGTATGCTGACGCCTTAAGAGTTCCCTTCACTGGAACTAAGGAGCCAAGCCCAACCCCTGAAAAACAACCCCACACCATAATCCCCCCTCCACCAAATGATTTGGACCAGTGCACAAAGCAAGGTCCATAAAGACATGGATGAGCAAGTTTGGGGTGGAGGAACTTGAGGGGCCTACACAGAGTCCTGACCTCAACCCAATACTGCGGCAAGTGTTAAAAAAAAAAGACAACAGTAAAGTTAGACTAATATTTATTTATATTGTGAAAGATAATGTTATGCCGAGTAAATTGATAACCAACATGTCACGCTTCAAAATTGAGCCCGCTCGTGGAATGGCGACAAACTTTTACCCTTAATCTCCCCCAGCACTGCCACTCATCCCACCCCCCACCAAGGATTAAGAGAAGGAATGAAAAAAGAGAATACGTGGAAGGGAGAGGAAAAGAGGGGGAGGAACAAAGAAAAAGTGAGAGAAAGAATAAGGCTGGGTTCACACCTAAGACGGATCCGTCGCACAGTAGGAGTCCGGTGCGTTCTGGTTCACTGTTTCAGGTCCGACTTCAGCCCGAAATTTGGGCTGAATTCGGACCTGAAACGGACCAAAAAAGGCACACATTTTTCCTGCAAAACGCATGGGACCTGCTACGGCGATATGTGAACTGGCTCCATAGAGAGCCAGTCACGTTCTCCTGCTATGCAAATTGGATGTGGGGAAATCCGCATCCAATTCGCATAGGTGTGAACCCAGCCCCAGAGAAAGAACAAGAAAGACGGCTAGAGAGAGGGATGGAGAAAAAAAACAAGAAATTAGGATAGAGAGGGATAAACAGGAAAGAAAAGAGAACAAAGAGAAAGAGTGGTACATCCTAAAATGTACCATCAAGGGGTTTTAATACTGTACGAGTGGAAGGGACTCAGGGAGCGCTAAATGTGCGTGGGTTAGGGGCACAGGTTACTTGTCTTGCCTTGGGTGCTGACAACCATCACTATGAAAATAATTTTACTGTTAGGGGTCCCCACAACTTGGTAAATTTTATCAAGGCATCATGGCACTAGGAGGGTTGAGAACCACTGAGCTAGGAGCTGATGTGGGGTACACAGGAAATACCAAAACACACACACAAGAAAAAAAAAAACAATACCACTGCTGTGGTAGCACAACGATTTCCTTCCTTCTACCCTATAATCACTATATTTTTCTAAAATTAATCAAGGGCTCAGTAATACATAGAAGTGGAAGGAGTGGTGCAATAGTTTTCCTAATGCATGCTAAAAGCAACATGATACTAACCCTGTAAGTTCTTAGAATTTAACCCCTTGCTGCCGAGCGTACGCAGATACGCAGCCTCGGCTTTCGGGGCAGCTGCGGGCATCATCCCAGTTTTTAGAGCCGGCAATCGGTTATATCAGAGGAGAGGGAGGAGACATCCCCCCTCCCACCGCCTTCCGCCGCTCTTACCGGGTTTCCCGACCCACCGGGAGTCCATTGATCCGCCTCTTCCAGCGGCTAGAGAGAGACTGGCAGAAGCTGGAAACGGCTTTGTTCCAGTCTTCTCTCTGTAAACACGGAAGTGACGTCACCATGTCACTTCCTGTTTACTCAGCTGCCAATGGCGCCGGTTTTTAAAAAAATATACAGTATTTAGAATCGCTGAAAGCGGCGATCTGAATACTTTGAAGTGCAAAGGAGGGATTAGAGGTCTTTTAGACCCCCGATCCCTCCATAAAGAGTACCTGTCACCAACTATTACTGTCACAAGGGATGTTTACATTTCTTATGACAGCAATAAAAGTCACCAAAATTTTTTTTTAAAAAAAGCATAATGTAAAAAAAAAATCAAAATAATCGAAATTTAAAAAAAAAAATGAAAGCGCCCCAGTCCCCGCGAGCTCGTGCAGCAAAGAAAATGCATACGGAAGTCACGCCCGCATATGTAAACGGTGTTAAAATCACACATGTGAGGTATCGCCGCAATCATCAGAATGAGAGCAATAATTCTAGCACTAGACCTTCTCTGTAATGCCGAGTACACACGAGCGGACTTTACGGCAGACTTTGTCCTGCGGACTTTTCGACGGACTTTCCGAATGAACGGACTTGCCTACACACGATCAACCAAAGTCCAACGGATTCGTACGTGATGACGTACGACCAGACTAAAACAAGGAAGTTCATAGCCAGTAGCCAATAGCTGCCCTAGCGTCGGTTTTTGTCCGTCAAACTAGCATACAGACGAGCGGACTTTTCGACCGGACTCAAGTCCGTTGAAAAGATTTGAAACATGTTTAATTTCTAGGTCCGTCAAACTTCTGGGGAAAAAAAGTCTGCTGGAGCCCACACGCGATCGAATTGTCCGACGAAGTATGCCGTAAAGTCCAGTCGTGTGTACGTGGCATAACTCTAACCTGGTAACCGTTATTTTTTTTTTGGAATGTCGTCTATAGAGATTTTTAGGTACCGTAGTTTGTCGCCATTCCACGAGTGTGCGCAATTTTAAAGAGTGACATGTTTGGTATCTATTTACTCGGCGTGACATCATCTTTCACATTATACAAAAAAATTGGGCTAACTTTACTGTTTTGTTTTTTTAAAATTCATGAAAAAAAAACACAAATACTGTGTGACATAAAATATTGCAACAATCACCATTTTATTCTCTAGATTCTCTGCTAAAAAATATACATAATGTTTGGGGGTTCTAAGTAATTTTCTAGCAAAAAATACAAATTTTAACTTGTAAACACCAAATGTCAGAAATAGGCTTAGTCATGAAAGGGATAATCGATGAACTCTCTCAGTATGTCATACTGCTATCCTGTGCACACCAGTGTCCCCACAGAACTAACCAGACCCCATACTGTAACATATCAGATGATATACTGCACATTATGATAAAAAGCTCCTAGGGGACCAATATTTTTTATGGTGGAGCATTTTTCAGAGGGCGGTTGACAGGTGACTCAGGAACAATCTGCTACCACCAGGGCAGTTGAGGTGCTGCCCCGTTTGCATATACTGGCACCCTCTGGTCTGCCTGTAGTTTCCACTCACTTGAATGAGTCGTGTTTGGTGGCGATACTGCTCACTGAACGTGACACGGGGTTTCATTTTTGTTGCAAAGCACCATGGCCATGGCATGTGCGCAACCCCATCTGGTGGATATTGTAGCTTAAGTGGGCAGATGCTAAAAACCGTGGCTTAGCAGCTTACTTTTACTACCCCCCAGCCACAAGTGTGAATGAGGCCTGACATACACAATCTGAACCTTACACATTACCATACACACGGGACTGGAAATTACACATACAAACATACACACAACCATACACAATTTGCAGATTACACACAATATACACCATACTGCATTACATATATAAACATAAACACAGACATGCCTGCACTGAGCAAACACAAGTCAACCTCCACTGTAGACCCAGTATACTTTAAGATGATGCAGTGAAGTTCTCTTTCTCCTGGAGCTTCTAGCCCCTATTTCCTGCACATAGAAAGGTAGATGGAGCCTGGTGCTGCTGCTGGTCCTGTTTTTCTCATCTAACTAAAGCTTCTTCATCTGTGAGAGCTGCCGATGATGCATCTCTTCAATTATAGGGAAGATGGGCAGGTGGAGGCAGTTCCTGGGGGTCCTAGGAATGTGGGGGCCTTAGGCAATTGCCCACCCTAAATGTTGTCCCTATCAACTTTATTTGACATTCTCAGGCAGATACACAATATCTCCTTCCCGCCGACCGTACGCACATATGCGGCCTTGGCTTTAAGGGGTTATAGCGGGATGATACCTGCAGCTGCAGGCATCATCCCGGTACCGTTATTTATAGCGGGCACCATTTAAAATGTGTGCCACATTCCACAGCCTCCTCCTGTGTGCCACATTCCACAGCCTCCTCCTGGCTGAGGTCTTCCTGTGTATGAAAAAGGGACATAATTTTAGTTTTTTTTTCATCAATCACACACAATTTACATCTCATGACTGTTACAAATTCAATGTTAACAAATATAAAAGACTATCATTCTGAGCCCAGCATTTTTCATTCTTGTTCCAACTATTTTTGCCCACTACCGTCTAGTGATATGTAAAACACTATTAAATCAGCAATTAGTGATCAATTGCTGCGGGTGGAAGATAGGGTGGAAGGAAGAGTGGAAGGAAGGGTTGAGAGGGATTCCTAGCTTCAGTCTGGTCTGACAGAAATCGCAGTCTCTCATGGTACCAGAGCCTGGGGACATAAACGTCATCTGCTGCAGCTCTGGATCTCTGGGAATCCTGGACCTTCTTGCGCTCCCTAAGATAAGTGCTCCTCAGGCCACCAATTTTGGCTTTTAAATAGGGGATGGTTGCTGTGGGGACCACCGGCTTCACCAACTCCAGCAGTTTCTCCAGCGCTGCCTGCCTCTTTTGTTTATGATTATATTGCGGGTGTTTGACCTGCCACAGATAGGGCAGCTCCCTGTACTTGTCTATGAACAAGGGGAGGAAGTTGTGGTCATTGAAGCCATCCATTTTATCTGCAATACACAAGACAAACCCTAATGTCAGGCTAAAGTCTCCTAATCTTGTCCCAATATAGGCCTCAATCTATAAGCAGTATAGGCCCAAGTTTAAATGTTACCTTCGTTATCACGATCGGCGCTTCCGATACTCCTTCCTCCGCTCACAGATCGTACGTACTACGCACGCGTGTTACGCTTTATATACACTGCGCATGCGTGAAACTCCGCCCGCCCCTGACGTTCTTTCTAGTCTATTCCCGCGCAGTGGGAAAGAGCACATGGCGGAGACAGAGCAGAAGGAAAGCCTGGAGCCAGAAACGTCACGATCCTGGAGGAGAAGATTTAAGGCATCAAATATGTCCTTTGTTGAGATGGTGGAGATGGTCGACATACTGAAGAGGGTCGACTATGATGGGAAGTATGGACCTTACCCCAACCCCAATGTCAGAAAGGCCAAGATCATGGTGAAAGTTGTGAAGAGTCTGCACTGGAATTTTGGGGTACGGCGATCCAAGGATCAACTGAGGAAGCAGTGGTCGGACCTCAAATTAAGGGAGCACGATCAGTATAGGAGGATCAGGAGAGTGCTTCAAAAAAGTAAGTAGTTTTCCTGTTTTCCTATTCATTATTTTTAGAACGTTCGTGCTGCTCCATGTGCGTTTCTTTACAGTTGTACAGTTTAAAATGGCAACTTTCATGTTTATGGACACATTATTCGTTCGTAGGAAACATTGTTCGTTCGGCCAATAAAACACCATGTTTTGTCCAGATGCATTTCAATACATTTTTTCTGGCCTACTTCTCTTAAAATAATTTTGGTGTCTAGATGGGTTTGTAACTAGAATGAACTGCAAACTAGATTCTGTGTAAGGAGAGGACACTCAGCAGCTGTTTACACATCTGGACGCTGGAGCACTAGTGTGGGACAAAAGAATACCCTTTTTATTAGGGGGTCCCACACAAGTGCTCCAGTGTATACTATAGGGGTGTCTCCATCTTTGAAGCTTGTACAAAACAGGTAAGTATTCAAGCTTGACAAAGGAAAACAATATTTCCTCATCTTGGAACTTGTTCATGGACTGGGCTTGTGTCAAAGTAAGGACCCCAACACCAAGCCCCCGCACAGCACGAACTCTATGATGAGTACGTACATGCAACATGGCTAGAAAACAGTCGGCTGGTCAGAACGAAGTAACAGAACTCACTAAAGAACAGCAAGGCATGTGAAGAGCGACTTGAAAATCAGTAACGAACGAACAAGAACACAATGACAAAGTCAATGGTAACTCGCTGCACGCACTGAAGACCAGATACAAACCCACAAGCACAAACTGAACACCAGAAACACGATCTGAAAACCACGAGTCTGAAAAAGCGCGAATCATCTCTCACCAAACTTTTACTAACACGAGATTAGCAAAAGGAGCCCAAAGGGTGCCGCGCTTGGTACTGAACTGCCCTTTTATAGTCTCGTCGTACGTGGTGTACGTCACCGCGTTCTTGGCGTTCGCAAATTCCGACAACTTTGTGTGACCGTGTGTATGCAAAACAAGTTTGAGCCAACATCCGTTGGAAAAAATCCATGGATTTTGTTGTTGGAATGTCCGATCAATGTCCAACCGTGTGTACGAGGCATAACTTGGTAACCATTATTTGTTTTTGTCGCCATTGTAGTTTGTCTCCATTCCACGAAGGTGCGCAATTTCAAGGCATGACATGTTAGGTATCTATTTACTCGGCGTAACATCATCTTTTATATTATACACAAAAATTGGGCTAACTTTACTGTTTCATTTTTTTATAATTCATTAAATTGTCTTTTTTTCCCAAAGAAATTGCGTTTGAAAGACCTCTGTGCAAATACATTGTGACATAAAATATTGCAACGATCGCCATTTTATTCTCTATATTCTCTGCTAAAAATATATATACACAATGTTTGGGGGTTCTAAGTAATTTTCTTGCAAAAAATACGGATTTTAACTTGTAAGCAACAAATGTCAGAAATATGCTTAGGCATGAATCGGATATAATATACAAAGTTGATATTTTTCTATCCTTTATTAACCTTCCTCTTATTTAAATCAGGCAATGAATATTTTAGATTGAGGTTGAATTATTTTGTGATTCTGCATTGTACGAGTATCTATTTTAAGTTCTCTTACTTTCCTATTGATGTTTCACATGGCTTTTAATTTTTCATGATGTTTTTTTTTTTATAGTGTCTATTCATCAGAGTAAATAATTGCACTTCTTCCTGTGAAATTGATGAGTATCATTCGAATTTCATCTGCTGGAGTGTCGATACATAATGGAGCCTCATACTCCCCCATGCATATAAATATTTCAGAAATGTGTTATGCAACTGATATTTTACCATCTTGAGTATCTGTCATACTCGGTATTACATTTTCATAGCTAACAGTATTGAGATGACATACAATCTCCCTGATTAACTGTCGGCTTCCTGTTTAAAATTATCACTAAGCATAAAAAAAAAATCTTGCAAATATAATGTTGGCCAATTAAAAAGTATTCTGTGCCATGCCGGTTTCCTGCTGGAGCTACCTTATGTCCCAGGTGTTTCCTATTATGGAACCCTTTTTTCCTCACTGTCTCCTTTTTTTCCACCCACACCCTAGTTTTGATTAGAATCACATTAAGATCTTCCATCTTCACCACTTTTGGATAGAGAAAGGTGTTCTCACACCAAGCATGGTCAAGCAGAACCATACTGGAGTACGATTGACACCCCTCTCCACTCTCCTACTGGTCAGTGTTCACACTGTGCTTCAAAGGAAGCATTCCCGAGCATGCTTAGGCCTCACGCACACGAGACGCTGTTAAACTCGCGTTCAGAGGCAGTTGGACACTTTTTTCAAATGCCCCTGAATCCATTTAATGTTATCCTATGTGTCCATGTACACAGTCTCGTTTTTTGGCGTTTTTAGGCAGTTGCGTTTAACCTCGTTTTTCCAGAAGCAAAAAAATGGGTTTAGACGCAAAAGTTTTCCACGTTTTAGACGCCAAACATGGCTAAACGTGGCTAAACGCCGGTACCGCGTTTAGCTGTGTTTGCGTTTATAAGTGTTTTTTACAACCCGACTTTGGAGCCCCATATCCCGAGGCCACTTGGTGCTAGGAACCCCAAATTTGGTGTGCTAACACAGTTGGACTATAACATATCCAAACGTGGGGTTCCTAGCACCAAGTAGACCCGAGATACGGGGTCCTAAAGTTGGGTTGCAAAATGTCATTCTCTGCTCTGCACACGCTTCTAGACGCAAACGCAGTAAAACGCGGCTAAACGCAGCTAAACACGGCATGCAAACATGGCAAAATGGGCGTTACTAAACCTCGGTTTCAGCTTTTAAAAACATGTGTTCAGCAGAGTTTGCACCGGCGTCTCGTGTGCATGAGGCCTTACATTATCACTTCTGGCAATCAGGCCTCCGTGATTTCTGCATCTGTGCTCCAAGCTCACACTGAAGTTAACCATGTTGATCTCCAAGTGATCTATTCCTCAGACCAACTCATACAAGTGGTCCCAAGCCTGGGCATGATTTGGAGTGCTCACACTAAACAAATAAACCAGGCTAAGGCCTCATGTACACTGCTGCTGGTAAACGGACGTTTAGGAGCAGTTAGGCATTTTTTCAACTGCTCCTGAACTCTCCTCTATGATATCTTATCAGTACATGTACACAGGTTCATTTATAGTCGTTTCTAGGCAGTTGCGTTTAGAGGCTTTTTTTGGAACCTAAAAAAATGCATTCAGAAACTGTGTTTAGAGGCATTTAAAATGGCAAATGCGGCTACCCGCGTTTAGGCGCTTTTTCGTCTAGTAGCGTTGAGTAGAATTATAGGTGTCTGATAATGCTGAGTCATATATATATATATGTATATAGAGACTGTCGCTTTAAGAATTTATATTATACTTGATATTTCTTTCCTTCTTAGATGGCTTGTTTCAATTCCTTGGAAAACGAAACTACAGGATATGTGATGGCACAAGTTGCTGATAAGAACCAGAAAGCTGCTAAAAAAACGTCCTTATCAAAACGAGTCTGAACCGACCAAATATTGCCGAATTGTCTTTTTTTGAGAGTCACATGATGTATACACCCATTTAACTGTTCCCTTGCTACTAAGAAGATATGAATGCTGATTGGACTAAACTATACGATCACACCTATAACACGCCTAGTGCTTATGCAGATTCATAAAGTATATATATTGTTAAATTTGATGTTTTTAAGTCAGAGACACTTCCTTCTACGTTCGGCCTGGGTGCTGAATATTTGTGTGTGTTGTGTCTCTCCACTGCAGTGTCTATAATAATAAAAAGCACCTACTTATCTTATCTTAAGATCTGGACTCACTATCTCATCATCTGTCTTGTTTGGAGACCCCTAAATCAGATTTAACAGCGTTTTTAAAGGGAAACATTTTATTTATTACTTTTGCGCCTGGAAAATGCTAAAAACACACCAGCAAAGAGAGATGGGTGGATAGAGAGATGTGTATATATATATATATATATATATATATATATATATATATATATATAGAGAGAGAGAGAGAGAGAGAGAGAGAGAGAGAGAGAGAGAGAGAGAGAGAGATGGATGGATAGAGAGATGGATATATATATATGAGAGAGAGAGAGAGAGAAAAAAAGGATTATAGATAGAGAAGGAGAGAAATATATGGAGAGAGATGTAGGGAGAGAGATTGATAAATATATACACATACCTGAGAGTCACCAACAGACGTTCCTCTGGTGGCACGCTTTTCCTCATGTTGGTGTCCATGCGAACTAGACAGCGTCTAACCTTTTCCAAGAGAACGTCAAAGGTGGCAATTGACATGTGTGTAAAATTAAAAAAATTCTCTGGGTAATTACGCAGCTGAACATATATATTATAAAATTATACTGTGGACATGCGTTGAGCCATCAATGGATGTGTCCAGTAGCGATGAACTCTTGTCCTCTCACCCGATTTTCTATATCTTTGGAGCCTTTAGCAAAAGCAACATCAGGAGCATTTCCTCACACATGCTCATCATGGGATCCATATTAACAAACCAACCAAAAAATAACAGCTAGCTACAAGCACACTGCTTTCTCAGCTGCTACTCACACTGTTCTCTCACAGAATGGCTGAAATAGTTAATAAATACTTGTTTTTAGTGCTTTCTAATCATTTGGGAGGGTCTCCTGAGGTTATCTTTAGTAAACGCTCCTGAACGCAAACGCGGCTAAACGACGCTAGCTTGTAAGCGCTGCTAAACACACATTTTTAAACGTGGATTACCAGTTATGATGTTCCAGCATTCAGGAGAGGTTAAGAAATGTCCCGTGTACGTGGAGCCTAAGGCCCCTTTCACACTGGGGCAGTTTGCAGGCGCTATTGCGCTAATAATAGCGCCTGCAAACCGACCCGAAACAGCCGCTGCTGTCTCTCCAGTGTGAAAGCCCCGAGGGCTTTCGCACTGGAGTGACACTGGAGCGGTGCGCTAGCAGGACGGGAAAAAAAAGTCCTGCTAGCAGCATCTTCGGAGCGGTGAAGGAGCGGTGTATACAGAGAGAGAGAGAGAGAAATCAATGGGACAGCGCGGCTACACCCCTGGCAAAGCGCCTCTGTGGAGGTTCTTTGCAGTGGTTTTTAACCCTTTCTCGGCCACTAGCGGGGGTAAAACCACCCCGCTACTGGCCGAATACCGACGGTAAAGCATCTGTCATGAGAAGGTCTACCCGTTGGTGGCGCTATCGGTCTCTTGGATCGCAGTACCAGTGTCCATCAGCAGGTGTCTTCCAACACCTAGGACCTGCAGTAAGAGGTCTTTCCTGCTGGTGGCACTGTTGCATCCTCGGGCCGTAGTACCGGCGTCAACCAGCGGGTGCACTCTGGCAGTGTGGAGCAAACAGCTCACACTGCGCTCAGCTGTGACATGAGGTCAATTACCACAGCCTTATAAATACCCGGCAAACCCTCATAGGCTTGCCTTGGTAGCTCTCTCTCCCTGCGTTCTGACCTTGCTGCCTGTTTGACCTTGAGCCTGCTATCTGCCTTGTCCTGATCTGATCCAATCCCTATCCTGAGGCCTTCCTAGTCCTGTCCCTTCTGTTCCTGGCTCCCTTGGATCCCTGCCCTGAACCCCATCCATCCATCCTCTCCTTGTCCTGTTCAGTTTCCCGTCCTTACCCTTCTGCTGACTTCCCTGTGTATGACCTTGGCTTGGCTTTGATTACGATTACGGTATCTCCATTTACATATATATATTGTTGTTTGTAGTGGGTTGTTGTGTGGGTTTGCACTGTTTATATTCCTTTCACTTATCACTTGTTAATAAACACCATCATTTCATTTACATGTGTTTCTGGTCTCCTCTGTGCAGTCCACACAGTCTGGTCAATTAGATATCCTGACAGCATCGCTAACAATAGCGACACTTTACCGCCGACGCCACCCCGCTCCAGTGTGAAAGGGGCCGAAGGATTGAACTGTGTTCGGGCATGGGGAAAACACCTTGTGTATGTACACACGTTCACTGGCCTGACACTAGGAGCTCCCCATAACCTTGCCCCCCCCCCCCCTTTTTACTGCTGGAGATTAAAACATATTAACATTTTTTTTTATTAGTGTTTAGAGTGGGCAAAGGATTAAAACATCTGTTGGGGTTTTACTGCTATCTAGGTCTTTGCTGCAAAGATTTACTCTCATTTTCTGTTCTGCTGACAACATTGTATCAAACAGGAAATGGGGAAAATTTTCTAACAGCTACTCAGACTACAAATCCTACAGATCCAAATAGGAGTGCTGATTGTCACTTTAAACAAGCTACTAGCAGTTTTTTAAAAAGATTCAAGAAGTGCTGAAAACTGCTAGAAGCTTGCTTGTTTAAAGTGGCAATCAGCACTCCTATTAGGATCTTTGTCCAACATTTTCAAACTGGAGCTAAACTGTACTTTAAAGGTATCAACAATGCTTCCTGAAAGCTCTGCAAATGCTTTGTCAAAGCTTGTTGTTCACACTGCTCTTACACACGCTAATGCCCCGTGTGAAACAGGCATAAATGTGTTCCTATTTAACCCCTTATTAAAGCATGTGTAAACCCAATATTTTATATTCCTAATATGTGCCTGCTGTACCATGTATTGTTTTAAAAAAGTATCCTGTTCTCTTTGTATTGCTTCCTTTATGCGAAAACCCTGGTGTTCCTGCCAATAACTCTGCCTACCTAAAAAAATATATGACTGCACTAGAGAGCACAGCGTGGTGAGTTCTTTGGCTGTGCTGGGAACTTGGCCCTCCTCCAATGATCAGACTTGTCCTGACTCCCCCCACACAGCCATTCACTGGGCAGACCAATATGGTGCTGTTTCTCCTCCCCCAGAACAGAGGTAATGTGAACACTTATAAAAAAAGGGGAAAAAGCATATTTATAATGTTTTTTAAATACATGCACACACATTTTGCCTTCTATTTCTATTTTAAACTGAATGCCTTCTTTTACAAGGTTAAGGTTTAAATATACTTTAACTCTTAGTTTACCATGATCATTCCTAAAGAATTCAAGAATTCCTTCTTCCCCTTTTCTACTGTTATCTTCCTGCTTATTTTTTTTTTTTTCAGACCATAACTATTTAAGTATTTAAAGTGGTTCTAAAGGCTCAAGTTTTTTAACTTTCATGTATTCTAAGCGTGAAGGTATAAAACTTTCTGTGTGCAGCAACCCCCCCCCCCCCCCGGGACTTTCCCTTCTCATTGCCTGAGACAGCAGTGGGAGCCAATGGGGAGTCAATCACAGTTACTGAGACAATGAGAAGAGACAAAGAGCGAGCCCAAACCACAGCTCTGTGCGTGAATGAACACACAGAGCAGGGTCTCAGAAGCGAGCCTGTTTGGGTGCCCCCACAGAAAGCTGTTTGCTCTGGGGGGCACTTGGCAGTAGGAGGGAGGAACAAGGATCAGGGCTGCACTGTGAAAAACCACCTCACAGAGCAGGTAAGTATAACATGTTTGTTATTTAAAAATAACTTGCCTTTAATATCACTTTTTCATTAAAAACCCTTTATTTCATATGTAGATAACTTTGCAATGCTTTGTATCAAACTCAACATTTTAGTGTAATTTAAAAAGAACAAATTGTAAAATAAACTGTATACCTGCACTAAAAATTTTTTTTAACTAACACTGCTCATAATAGAAAAAAAAACTGTGCTATTTTTTTTAGGTTTGTCTATGAATTACATAAAAACATAAAGTCATTTTCTGCAAGATAATATGCTGAAGAAAGACTAAAAGAAATATGTATCACTCGTTACCTTAAAGTGATACTAATTAACATTGTCCCTTCTATTTCTGTATATGAATGATAGCACTGTAATTATTTTAATTTAAAAAAAAACATCTAAACAGCGGCGCCCCGTCCATATGGGATGCAGGGGCGTCGCCCCCCTAATCCATGCGCCCAGCCCCCAATCTACATGCAGGGCGTGGAACGCATGGATTTTAATGTTTTTTTTTTCTTTTTTGGAAGCACATGATTACAGCCTGAGGTTCTAATTGGCTTCAAAAAAAGGTGGGCTTGGGGCGCAGAGCACTGAGCCCTGAGCCCACCTAGTTGTGTGTAAATAGCAAATTAAAATTTGCTATTTTCTTCCTGATTCTCCTCCAGGCCAATCAGGAAGCGGGTCTTAATGAATGAATAAAAAATATCAATTGACTCGGTTACATTGATGATAGGCAACTCCTATCCTCATATTGATTAGTGGTTCCAAATTGATAATAACTACTGCAGTAGGGAACAGACACAAAAGATACGCTCAGCATCTTTCCAAATAACTGTTCTGCTTTATTATGACGCAATTGAAGGTTTTTATACACATGATTACGTAGGTATCACATTAATATTACAATTGTACCTTTATGGTAACAAGGGGCGTTACATAGGCAGGTTAATTCTAATCAGGTTCTAATTGGCTTCAAAAAAAGGTGGGCTTGGGGCACAGAGCACTGAGCCCACCAGTTGTGTGACAATAGAAAATTAAAATTTGCTATTTTCTTCCTGATTCTCCTCCAGGCCAATCAGGAAGCGGGTCTTAATGAATGAATAAAAAATATCAATTGACTCGGTTAAATTGATGATAGGCAACTCCTATCCTCATATTGATTAGTGGTTCCAAATTGATAATAACTACTGCAGTAGGGAACAGACACAAAAGAAACTCTCAGCATCTTTCCAAATAACTGTTCTGCTTTATTATGACGCAATTGAAGGTTTTTATACACATGATTACGTAGGTATCACATTAATATTACAATTGTACCTTTATGGTAACAAAGGGCGTTACATAGGCAGGTTAATTCTAATCAGGACTCGAAAGAATGTAAACTTGTACTGAAAACATTATTAGTGCTGTGTGCACAGTGAGGGCAGTGTGCAATACATACAAAATAGAATACAATTACCGTATATACTCGAGTATAAGTCGTCCCGAGTATAAGTCGAGGCCCCTAATTTACCACAAAAAACTGGGAAAAATGTATTGACCCGAGTATAAGACGAGGGTGAGAAATGCAGAGGGTCAACAATGCCCATCTGCAGCTGCATGCCTCCCTGTGTCCTGTGCAGCCTACCTGTACCCTGTGCATGTGTCCTGTACATGTGTGTGTGTCCTGTACATGTGTGTGTGTCCTGTACATGTGTGTCCTGTACATGTGTGTCCTGTACATGTGTGTTCTGTACATGTCCTGTGTCCTGTACATGTCCTGTGTCCTGTACATGTCCTGTGTGCATGTGTCCTGTGTGCATGTGCAGCCTACCTGTGTCCTGTGCAGCCTCCCTGTGGCGATCTCCATCCTCCCTGTGGTGATCTCCATCCTCCCTGTGGCGATCTCCATCCTCAAACGGCGGCCGGCGTGTGATGATAGTGTTCGGCGGCCATTCCACAGTTCAAAAGCCGCGCCTCCTCCTCGTCTGTGATAGGCTGACCGCTGACTGCCTATCACGGACATTCTCTCATTCTCATACCATGGATGAGGATGAGAGAATGTCCGTGATAGGCTGTACACTGACAGCTGTTCAGCCTATCACAGATGAGCAGGAGGCGCGGCTTTTGAAAGCTGCAATAGCCGGCGAACACTATCATCACACGCTGGCCGCTGTCTGCCTGCATGACACGCTGATCATGCAGACAGACGGCAGGGACTCGAGTATAAGTCGAAGGGACACTTTCAGCCCAAAAAAAAGGGCTGAAAAATTTGACTTATACTCGAGTATATACGGTATATACAGAACTTACAAATTTACATTACAGTCTCCCCTCTTTTGATCAATATTTTGATCACTAACCCTACCTGCTATCACCTTTAACCTGGAACCTCCACACGCTTAGGTGGAGGTAGTCCTGGCCAAAGAGGCAAAAAAAAACTCCATTGTGGAGAAAATAATCACTGAGCAACTTTTTTCATTACCAAATGACTTTTCATTGTGAAAAACAAATGACTGATAAGGCATATTTACAGAGTACTGGCTGTACACTCCTGTGGCCAGAATGGCCTTCTAGCTGAATTGTGGGCATGCTGACTTATCAGCATATGTAAACACAGACAATTCTACATAAAATGGAAGACGTACAAAAGACAAACATGACTTCAACATGGCTAAACTACTTTTCAAATATATATATATCCCTTACAATTAAAGTAATTGAATCAAAAATTACCCTAGACTGTGATCACAAGAGGGAAACAAATCAAACACAGAGAATTCTTTAATTTAGTCATTTTTGCAGTGTCTGGTGTGGATCCAGGTGACTTTTACTTCAAGTTTTGCAAAAACTGTACATGAAATAGATGCTGTTTTGAGTCTCTAAACATTTCCTTATATATAAATGTCTCTTAACAATCCACAATTCACCTGGCTTTAGCTTTAGATCCTTCCAAACTTTTAGGATCTGGAATTGGGGAGAAAACACATAAATGAGTTTGTCAAAAACCTTAAAAGATCAGCAACATTCTCTGTGAGATCCGAATGGAGGACTTCAGCTGCTGAGACAAAATATAAGCAAGTGAGTAACACACTCCCAAACCAAATCCCATAGGGAGAGAGTCCAACATCCCCCTTAGAGGCTTGATAAAATAACAGAAAACATTCAGGCAAAAGTTTTCTAGTTTCTTACTGTACTTTGTCCGCTACATTGTAGACAGTAGGGGGTGTAAAAATAAAACCTCAAAACTTCTAGTAAGGACTCTCCTATAAAAATTATTTCCTCTGTTACTCTCTGTACTTTCTGCACTCTGTACTTACAAACTACTTCTGATAACACTTTTTACTGTAGCCTTTGCAGTAGCATTTGCCACTGGACATCCAAAAAACATGTCCATACAGACAAAATGCATACTTTTAAGATCCTGACTTGGGCAACTGGATATATCTTTTTTGTAATCTCTGGAAGGTATGTTCAGCTTTTGGTAACACCTTTGGTAACAGGTAAAACAAGAAGTGGTATGTTATAAAAAACAACTGTGGTGAACCCTGGCTCTATCCAATGCTCATTTACTAAGGCAGCCATAACTGCTTGTGACTGATGACACGATCCATGTGTCAAGCTGGAGGGAAAAGAGTGGCTGGCAGACATAAGTGATCACCTTTTTCCAAAGTCCTGTTTCATAAGAAGTTGCCCCCTGTGGACCACTTGTTCTTCTCGTTCTGGGGTCTTTAAAGTTGAATTATTAATCCCAGCTATACTGGGCCAGAACTAGGGTGGAATCTGTGAGTTGCACAGACCCATCAAGTGTCCGGGGCTGTAAATGCAGCATCCTTAGTCACCTGGTCTGCTTCCATGTAGGCTGAAAACAGCCAATCAAATTAACTTGGCATGCTTGATTGGTTTACCTGCCGAAGTAAAAACAAACTTCTGGCCCTTCAAATGGAACCAAAAGCTCTCGATATCTCGACTATCTATATAAATATACATTATTTTTGTAGCTCACAGGCTTTGCTAAAACATGGAGCTCTGCTTCTTGAGCTGGGGAAAAAAAGGATCCAATGACTTTGAATACAGAGTATCCTTCTGGGTGATAAACTGCATCCTCAAATCTACAGAAAATGAAATATCTGGGTCTTCAGGGAGTGTGTCCTGCACTGGGCTCACAGCAGCTGATTCCTACACCATCAATTTAACACATGTGGCTTCCTTTGTCTCCAGCCTCCTCCAATAGAGGCAATAAGGTGGCTGGATTCAAATGTACGCATTTTTCATTGTTAGATTTGTACATAAACAAACTCATATTTTAAACCTTTCATTAGACAAACATTTAGTTAGCTGTATATTTGCTGCGCAGAAAGTCGGACCATTAAAAATTAAATGTTTGACCAAAACAATATCTAACTTTGTCTAATAGCACCTTTGCATAAAAGCTGCAGCTCTGATATATCGGGATGAACCCTTCATTACTGGGTCCAGCTTGCATAAATATATTACAATGGCTTGTTTTCTATCATGCTGTTTGTGTAAGAACTCCAGTTTCATGTTTCAAAAGTCAACTTTTTCCTGGCAATATTATAATAAATGATAACAATACCCTGCGGTCATGGAGAGATGCCCATAAATCCAAAATATTCTTCTGCTTATACCACTGCACTTACAAGGAAAAGGGGCACATCATTTCACATTCTGCTTTGGATTTCAAAAATAAAAATAAATAAAACAAAAGGATCAAAAATCTGTATGATGGACCAGAAAGCATCAAAAACTATAAAACAACTGGCTGCAGGTGGCATCTATCCTAACAGGGTGTGTGGACTTGATGTGACGGGTCTGTTATATTTAAATTTTATTTATTATTACTCTCACATCATGGACCGCACATCAAGTTATTATAAAAAACCTTAAAAGTTCATTTTTGTAGAAAAACTTCTTATGTATCCCATCCATCTTGGCTTTGTTAAATATTATGGCAGCTGTATTACAAATAACAACCTCATCTTAATCTTTTTTTCTCTCAATAAGGGCTTATTGTATAAATGTAAAATTACAAAATCGTTATCTTAATCTAAACTAATCCCATTCATTACAAATTTCCCCAATAACCTGGATTTCATTTCCAACCAAAGGTTGTCTAAACCAGTTTCAATATATCTATATTATTAATAAAAATGTTAAACTCATATTAGAAATTAATACTCATTATTACTTAATTTTACTTAATTTCCCTTTTTTAAATGCACTGTTTCCACTATCAAAGGATATTCAATTTGTGTAATAAACGGTTAAATGTAACCTTCATTTTACCATGCCTGGAAAACAGATTCAAAATAATTGTGATCACATTGTTTACCATTAGTTTCGTTAACCCGTCACATTTTGTTATAAATGTTTTGTCTAAAAAACTGGAATTGGCATGGTGTCCTTCCAGCTTATCACTGACCTCTCATCTCAGCCACATTCTTTCATGAGAGCACAAAGGAGGGGGTCACATCTGCGTACATGATACACACAAGCAATAGAACTAAAGGTCCCAGCATTCGCACACACATACGCCAATATCTCTCTAAAATCACTTAAATTTTTCCCATTTTTACACAACACATGCATATCATTCTCTCACTTTCTTTTAACTCTCATTAATATTTCCCTGCCTAAATTCTGCTTTCCTTATTTTGTTCAGATATCTTTTATATCTAGCTTCTATGATCAGACGGGCAGTCAGAGTGCTCATCCCATCTTCCCTCTCTGACAACATATAAAGTATTATGTTTTACCTCTCATTTCTCCCTTTCTGACTACTAGTTGTAGTGCCTGACCCCAAATTCATCCCACAACTTAACATGAAAATGTCCCTTTCTGTCTAGTGTTATTGTCACCCTTGATCCATCCTGCTCACATAGATAGCTGTTTCTCTAGCTGTTTACTCTTCATGATTCTTAGTCCCTGTGGACCTTGGTAACCCAGTTACCCATTGTGGATCCCTGTCCACTTTAACCATTAATCTAGAGGCTCAGTATAGGCGGAACCGCACCTTCAGTTCATATATAGCGCTCCTCTTGCGCTGGGCATTTTTGAGGGTCTCTTACCCTTCATTCCCTTACTTAATTTAATGCCCATAATGACTGGCCAGTCTTCTCTCTTCTCTACGTGTGCCTATACCCACTTGCTTCTAAACTACTTTATCTAGCAGATGTACTACATATACCTGGGAACAGCACTATTCTACCCTTTCTTATCTATAACACTCCGATGGACAATAGACAGTGACAACATAACATATAACCACCAATCAATACAGTTCGATTAAGGGGAGTAAAATAGGTACCCTTTGTCCCAAAAATGCCTTACCGATCAAGGAAGTCTGATAACTCAAATGTAAGCAAAAGGCTTACCTCAGCCGGCTGATTATCAGAAATTCCCAGATCGTCTGAAGCTCCTCGTTCCAGATACTCAGGGTCACCTGGAATCCTCTCCTGGCTGGCTCGCCATGCTGACTCGGTTAAATTGATGATAGGCAACTCCTATCCTCATATTGATTAGTGGTTCCAAATTAATAATAACTACTGCAGTAGGGAACAGACACAAAAGATACGCTCAGCATCTTTCCAAATAACTGTTCTGCTTTATTATGACGCAATTGAAGGTTTTTATACACATGATTACGTAGGTATCACATTAATATTACAATTGTACGTTTATGGTAACAAGGGGCGTTACATAGGCAGGTTAATTCTAATCAGGACTCGAAAGAATGTAAACATGTACTGAAAACATTATTAGTGCTGTGTGCACAGTGAGGGCAGTGTGCAATACATACAAAATAGAATACAATTATATACAGAACTTACAAATTTCCATTACACAATAAACTGTTTTAAATGGTCATACCAATATATATATTCAAAATCAATTTTTTTTTATTTTATGGAAATAACAAGGTGTGGGTGGATTTCTGCCACTCACAGGCTGTGTCATGCCCCTCCAGACTGTGTCTTAGAATAAGAGGGAGGCGATTCCTCCATTGGTCTACATTTAATATCCCACCCCCATTGTGTTTAGTTGGTTAGTGGACATGAAGGAGGAGGGAGGGAGTGGGCTGTCATTTACCACTGTGTATAAGCCCACATGTGTGACTCTGTAGTCACATGGGCTCTTTAGATGTTATAGAGAGGAAATGCTCAGCATAGAAACTTACTGAAAACTGAGCATGTGCAGAGTTGCCACCACAGCTGTAAAATCCCTAGCTGAATTGGGTACATGAACAGAAGGGGGAGATAGAGAACAGCAGGATGTACCAGATTTTTGCAGAATACAGAAAACTAATCTCATAGTGACTATTAACAGCGTGTTATACACCATTAATTGATAGTTTTTTTTATGATGTGAGTTTAGTGACATTTTAAGTAACGACAAAGTTATTTTTGGATAAACCTGCTCATAGCAGCATAATGTAAAGATTGAGCTAGTCCATACACATATAGAGGTGTGATAGCTGAACTAATGATACACAAATATTGCAGATAATTACAAATAATACCACTTAAAAATAACCTTAGCAGTTACTATATTTATGAATATATGCAGAAATGTTATGGAATGTTTTTACTTGAATAGCCTTGAATTCTTTCAGCGCATACTAAATATTTCATATGAAAATCTTATTGTGCATATTGGAAAGCAATCCACAAGCACATTTTTATACGGAGTATGACACTTATGAGAATGTATAGAATGTAAATAAATGTTTAAACATTACAATAGTTCAGATGAAATTCTTCCAAACTGTCACCTCCTGCAAGAATTAATCGTAAGAACCAGATAGAAGCTGGTCCTTAGTGTGACATATGTTCACAGTTTAGTAAACGGAAAGTCAGAAAGCAATTTTCTAGATTTGGTGAAAATGTAATGAGCACCCATGTGTTTTACGATGAAGGTGTTTTTCTTAATTATCTATCACTTTTTACATTATTGTGCAGGTGAAAACATAAACCTGTGCTGAATGCTTTTTAAAGTTTGTGGCTTTCATAGAAATAATTGCTCAGAGTATAGTCTGCACAAAGGGCCCGTTTACATTTGCAGTTGGGAAGGTGGTAAAAACATACAGTTGAGAGGGTTTTATCTACACTCTAACCACTCTCATTGAGCTGCAAAGGCACAGAATGGGGGTGTTCGCCATGCCATGGTAAGACTTTAACCCTCATCACCTTCGGTGGGTGGTACCGCCTACTGAATGTGACCCATTTAACGTATTCTGGGGGGAGGGGGTGTGGGCATTTAGGAGTTAAAACAGGCAGTGAGGAGGTGAGGTAACGCCTCCTCACCACCTGTCAAATGCCCTCCGAAAAGTGATCACTGGGGGCTTAGGCTAGTGTAAACAGCCCTAGGGGTGAGTTGGCATGGGCCAGGATGCCTCCAAAGTCTGCGTGAGTTTTGGCTGAAGTAAACAATGGACTACCATTATTGTCACCACACTTGAGCTCCACTGAGATCTAAGACATCTGCTGCAGTGGAAGATGGGACTTGTTGTTTTTCCTTGTGAATGCATCTGTGAATGAATGACAAGGCTGTGCGGGTGGAGCCATGTACAGCTGTGCTAAATTCAAAGAAAAATAGAAGGTTGCAGGAAACTGCAATTTAGATAAATGGATGTAGTTTGAGGATGGGGAGTTGGGCAAAGTGACATGTTCACTCTAAATATGGAAGCACCATTAAAAAACATAAGGTCACACAGATGACTCTAAAAGGTGAAATACATATATTGGAACTGTTTTAACTGCTAAAGATATTCAAATCCTTTGCAGCCAGTCTTTTAGGTACCCCTTGCTATTAAGTTATGGGGGTTGGCAACCTTGATTTAGGGGTATCTGTAGTGCACTTTCTCCATTCTGCTCCATAGTATACAATGTTAGGTAAGGTCTCTGCAGCACACACATGCCAAATGCTGTAATGTCTATGGAGCCTTAAAATAGATGTAATCCCAATCAAAAATCAAACCTAACTAAAATATTCTTAAACATGTTAATGTAGATTGAAAATGGATTTTAGACGGTGTAATCTTTTAATATTGACAGCTTTCATTAAAATAATATTTGGTAATCCTGCCATGGGTCAGGTACTTACTGTAATGGCGTGACAACGCTTTGCCCTTGTCTACCAATTGCTTTTCTAAGCAATTATCACATACGTTCAAGGTTTAATGGTTAGAAAAGTTCTGTTTTTGTCCCCGCTAGGAAGCCCATCCTGATCAGCGTGTAGCTGCTTCTGTAGTACATGCATGTAGACTGTCAGGACCTGAGTCTGAACCTGCGACTGTCTCTTCTTGTTGAACTACCTGAGGTGCTGGACAGATTCCTGCCTAATGGCTTAGATGACCTTATCTTATGTCTTGTTTTTCTTGAACCTTGAACTTTTTTCTCCTCCCATGAACTTCCTATTTAGGTCACACCTCTGCACTTCCTGTTTGCCAGATTATTGTGCTCACTCCAGCCAATATCTCTCTCTTCTCACTCCTGCTTCAATCTGTATCTTCGCTACCACTCGTTACTGACCTTTGGCTCATTCCTTGACTATGCTTTCCGTCTGATCCCCTCCAGCTACTACTCAGTACTGACCCTTGGCTTGTTTATCAACTATGCTTCTGCTTGTTCCTTATCTGCTCCATCCTTTACCTGCCTCCTGCTTGCTTTCTCCCTACTGGGGCAATCCTGAGGGCTGCGATCTGGCATTGGCACGCAGTTAAACCCATCTCTGCCGTCAGGAGCTCTGGTGAAGATTGGCTGGTTCTTAGACCCGGTGCCTTGGATGAGCCTGTGTTATCTACTAGCTGATCCATTTCTGTATTTATCCAGCTGACTGCTCGTGGATCTCTCAAATGCCACAGCCACTGGCCTCCGAGTCTGATTCTAGACCATGACATAGACGCAAAGTGGTTGTAAATAGGCTAGAGATCAGATCTATAAAAAGAAGGATGAAAAACAGGTGAATTTAATTTTCTTTCTAAAATAAAGAAAAAATAACAACAATTCAGCCAGCCAATTGTCATTTAGTTAGGTATATATATATATATATATATATATATATATATATATATATATATATATATATATATATATCTATTTTAAATTTTGAACACCCACAGAATTCACTGCCATTTTAAGCTGTACTTTGTTTTAATATTGTGTTCCATTTTATCAGTGGTGGTGTCAGATGGAGATAACAGGAGTGACTGAATATTTTTTTCTCCCTAGCTTGGGTATCATTCATTTTGGTGCATGCCAGTGAAAGCACTGTTCCCATTACTATAGAGAAAAGAGAACAATACATAACCTGCAGACTTTTTAACAAACATCAAGAGAGCAATTACAGACACTTTCAGGGCTTATGAGTGCATAGTTGTCAACAATTTAAAACAATATATAGGAAATTGTGCTGCCGAGCAAGTTTTTATAAACCATACTGTCGCAAAGGACCACAGTTTATTATTATTATTATTATTATTATTATTATAATACAGAATTTATATAGCGCCAACAGTTTAGGCAGCAATTTACCATATAAAAGGGAGGCAATACAGTTACAATACAATAAAATACAAGAGGCAAAGGAGGGCCCTGCTCAGAAGAGCTTACAATCTAATAGGGTGGGGCAGGTGGTACAAAAGGTTGTGACTGTGGGGAGTGAGCTGATGGAAGTGGTACAAGATTAGTTGGAGGTGTGATAGGCTTCCTTGAAGAGATGATTTTTCAGGGATCGCCTGAAGGCAGCTAGAGTAGGAGATAGCCGGACAGGTTGAGGTAGAGAGTACCAGAGGATGAGAGAGGCACTGGAGAAATGCATGGGAGGAGGAGACAAGGGAGCTTGAGAGTAGGAGGTCTTGGGAAGAGTGTAGAGGATGGTTTGGGTGATATTTCGAGACAAGATTGGTGATGTAGCTTGGAGCAGAGTTGTGAATGGCTTTTTATGTTGTGGTTTGTATTTTCAATTTAATTCGCTTGGCATTCGGGAGCCAGTGTAGTGATTGGCAGAGAGGGGTGGCAGATACTGAACGGTTGATAAGATAGATAAGTCTGGCAGCAGCATTCATTAAAGACGGAGGTGACTCCACACATCACTTTCTATGAGACGCCAGCAGCCCCAGTGCCGGAATAGGCACTTTTAAATGTAAGAAGCCAGTTGGCTACATCTTTTTATCTGATTTTATGTATTAAAACGTTATTACGCTATGGTTGTCGCTTACGCTCTCTATATTTCCTGCCTGTATCCAAGAGGAAGAAGGTTTCTGCCATCTCCATTCCCACCAACGTGAGCAGGCACAATCCTGCACAAGCGCTGTTTGACTATCTTTCCTCTGTAGTTTGGGGCATTACCATAAAAGATGAATGAGAGTCTCATTAGAGTATCCACATCTACCACATCTACTGCAACAGGAATCAGTTCTGGCACCTATTCTATGGAGGGATGTAGGGGTGCGGTAAAACCAATGCTAAATAAGCAATTGGGTTCGTTTATATGAAGATGAAAGAGATACATCATCTTGAGCAGACTCTATGATATCCTCCCTCGCTTCATCTGTAATAGGGCCCAAGTCTTCCTCCCAGCTCCATCTACACATCTGTGGAAGCCTAGTCAGGAATTTTATTAGCAGCTGAGAGTAAGTGGAAGAGATAGGGCCCTTGGACATGCAAGCCTGTACTATTGAGTCTAGCAGCAGAGTGGGGGTAAATGTAATGGGAGACAAGTTATTTTGTGTTTGTAGTGCACGTCTCATCTGACAGTTTACAAACGTTGATTCTAAACGCTACTAAATTTAGTACACTATCATAAATACAAAATGTTTATTATGATAGTAAGACAAATGTAGGGTGCAAGACAATGGGTCTAGTTTCCTATTTTGGTCACAAGATGTCACCACAACTCATATGTGGGCCTTGGATTTAGGAGCCATCTAAGTGACTTTTGCAAATAGGACTACTTGCATTTCACCTGGGGAGGAATGCAGGGACTCTGGGACAACCCTCCTTGCTTTGATCACAGATAGGACTTCATTTCTTGTCTCACTATTCTGCTCTCTCTTGGAATACGTGTGGCTTATACCTCAGACTCGCCACTATTACAGTATTCTTAGAGGTCTCAACCTGGTCATCCTTCTGACCTTGCAACAACAATTCTTTTTCAATTAAAAGTTCAACTAAGTCTCTATGAGCCTTAAAGTCCCATTTTGTCCATTCCTTCCTTTCATGCGTGACTTGTGACTCAGAGGATTTACAGCTTTTACTTTGATCACATAATACCATCAATGTCAGGTTTCTGGCTAACAGGTTGAGTTCCTTAATAATTTCAAATTGCGCAGTATTTTGATAACGGCTAAAGTTCATTGATATATAGCAATTTGTTGTTACTGCACATTGTTTCCTAAAAAAAATATGGGTTTTCCTTTTCATTGTGGTTCCTGCATGTTATTGCCTAAAAGGCAGGTCAGAATGTTTAGTTTGCACATACTAGAAAAGTACTACTGTGTTTTATTCACTGATAGGAATCTATGCTGCTGAACATATGCATATGTAGGAATGTCCTTGTACATTTGATTTGCAATACGCCTTTGTGCTGAAAATGTTTATTTTGCTGTTTGCTCATTAGAGAGTGAGACCCAACCAAAAGAGGGGAGAATGTTTGTTTTTTGAGTCCTTAGTAGTGTCCTGGGGCTAGGCTCTGTAATTTGTTCCTAGGGTTAGGCTTCTAATTTGTGGTTAATACAGAGGTGCACCGTAATTTCTGAAAGGGCGAGTGTAGGGTAAGTTCCCCATTTTGGAGGCTAGATGTCACCACCCTAAATATATGCACCTAGACTTTAGGAGCCATTTGGGTGGTTTGGCAGCTCTTCCCCTGATATGTGAAAAGTACCCGAGGAGACCAGATATAATTGGAAGGCTTAGGACGGGAACTGCAGTGAGAGTGACAGTGTTATTGGATTCTCTGTGTGTGGGCTAGGATTGGATCAACATGTAGGTGGGAGTCCATCCTAGTGTAGTTTCCCCTTACTCGCATTTCCTCAGGGGGGATGCAGGGATGCTGGGATACCCCTCCTTGCCTAGTCGGACTATATCTCTTATCTCATTAATCTATTCTTTGTCTGAACTTTGATCTACTGAATGCATTGATCTTAAGCTATTTTCCACTACCCCCATGAGTGGTTAAATTGCCTGTGGTTCATCTGCCACCGTTTGAGCTATGTGCTGCTAGCCCATGAGTGGCTTAAGTGTTATGTTCTATTCATCAAATTGAGTAAATGTTATAAAAGCATAGGTCAATGGGTTTCAGGACTCCTGGCAGACCCTTGCATCTTTCATCCAGTGCTGCACTGACGTTTCTGGATTCTGAGTCATGGGGAAAGCAAAAGAATTGTCAAAGGATCTGTGGGAAAAGGTATTTGAACTGTATAAAACAGGAAAGGGATATAAAAAAGATATCCAAGGAATTGAGAATACCAATCAGCAGTGTTCAAACTCTAATCAAGAAGTGGAAACTGAGGGGTTCTCTTGAAACCAAACCATGGTCAGGTAGACCAACTAAAATTTCAGCCACAACTGCCAGGAAAATAGTTTGGGATGCAAAGAAATACCCACAAATAACTTCAGGTGAAATACAGGACTCTCTGAAAACATGTGGTGTGGCTGTTTCAAGATGCACAATAAGGAGGCACTTGAAGAAAGATGGGCTGCATGGTCCAGTCGCCAGAAGAAAGCTATTACTATGCAAATGCCACAAAGTATCTCGCTTACAGTATGCCAAACAGCAGAGAGACAAGCCTCAAACCTTCTGGCACAAAGTCATTTGGAGTGATGAGACCAAAATTGAGCTTTTTGTCCACAACCATAAATGCTTCATTTGGAGAGTCAACAAGGCCTATAATGAAAGGTACACCATTCCTACTGTGAAACACGGAGGTGGATTGTTGATGTTTTGGGGATGTGTGAGCTACAAGGGCACAGGAAATTTGGTCAAAATTGATGGCTAGATGAATGCAGTATGTTATCAAAAATACTGGAGGAACATTTGCATTCATCAGCCAGGAAGCTACACATAAGACGTATGATTCAAAACACAAGGCCAAATCGACCTGTCATTGGCTACAGCAGAATAAAGTGAAGGTTCTGGAGAGGCCATCTCAGTCTCCTGACCTCAATATCATTGAGCCACTCTGGGGAGTAGGGATGAGCTTCGAGTTCGAGTTGAACTCATGCTCGACTCGGACATCGGCTGTTCGCAAGTTCACCAAACAGCGAACAATTTGGGGTGTTCATGGCAAATTCGAATGCCGCGGAAGACCCTTTAAAAAGTCTATGGGAGAAATGGTATTGTCATAAAAAGTGTTTGGGGACCTGGGTCCTGCCCCAGAGGACATGGATCAATGCAAAAAAAAGTTTTAAAAACGTCCGTTTTTTCGGGAGCAGTGATTTTAATAATGCTTAAAGTGAAAAAATAAAAGTGTAATATCCCTATAAATTTCATACCTGGGGGGTGTCTATAGTATGCCTGTAAAGGGGCGCATGTTTCCCGTGTTTAGAACAGTCTGACAGCAAAATAACATTTCAAAGGAAATAGTCGGCTAATAATGAATTGCCAGTCTGACAATACACATAAAAGTTCATTGATAAAAATGGCATGGGAATTCCCCACAGGGGAACCCCGAACCAAAATTTTAAAAAAATGACGTGGGGGGTCCCCCTAAATTCCATACCAGGCCCTTCAGGTCTGGTATGGATATTAAGGGGAACCAAGGCCAAAATTTTAAAAAAAACGGCGTGGGGTCCCCCCAAAAATCCATACCAGACCCTTATCCGAGCACGCAACCTGGCAGGCCACAGGAAAAGAGGAGGGGACGAGAGAGCGGTCCCCCTCCTGAACCGTACCAGGCCACATGCCCTCAACATTGGGAGAATGCTTTGGGGTAGCCCCTCAAAACACCTTGTCCCCATGTTAATGAGGACAAGGGCCTCATCCCCACAACCCTGGCCGGTGGTTGTGGGGGTCTGCGGGCGGGAGGCTTCCGGAATCTGGAAGCCCCCTCTAACAAGGGGACCCCCAGATCCCGGCCCTCCCCCCTACCCACAAAAGTACCCCTACCATTTCACTAAAAAAGTGTCAAAAATGTTTAAAATGACAAGAGACAGTTTTTGACAATTCCTTTATTTAAATGTTTTTTCTTTCTTCCTTCTTCTTTCTTCTATCTTCCTTCGGTTTCTTTTTCCATCTTCTTCTTTCTTCCTCCGGTGTTCTCATCCGGCATCTTCCTCCGCGGCGTTGGCGTCTTCTTCCCTTCTTCTCCGGGCCGCTCCGCATCCATGATGGCATGGAGGGAGGCTCCCGCTGTGTGACGCTTCTCTCTTCATCTTCTTCTCTTCATCTTCTTCTCTTCATCTTCTTTTTAAGCCGCTCCCCATCCATGGTGGCATGGAGGGAGGCTCCCGCTGTGTGACGCTTCTCCTCTTCTGACGGTTCTTAAATAACGGGGGCAGGGCCACCCAGTGACCCCGCCCCCCTCTGACGCACGGGACTTGAGGGGGACTTCCCTGTGGCATTCGTCGTCACCGGGTGGCCCCGCCCCCCCCCATTATTTAAGAACCGTCAGAAGAGGAGAGGCGTCACACAGCAGGAGCCTCCCTCCATGCCATCATTGATGCGGAGCAGTCCGAAAAGAAGATGAAGAGAAGAAGATGAAGAGAAGAAGATGAAGAGAAGAAGATGAAGAGAGAAGCGTCACACAGCGGGAGCCTCCCTCCATGCCATCATGGATGCGGAGCGGCCCGAGGAGAAGAAGGGAAGAAGACACCGACGCCGCGGAGGAAGATGCCGGACGAGAACACCGGAGGAAGAACCAGAAGAACCAGAAGAAGATGGAGGAAGAAACCGAAGGAAGATAGAAGATAGAAGAAAGAAGAAAGAAGAAGCATTTAAATAAAGGAATTGTCAAAAACATTTTGTGAAATGGTAGGGGTACTTTTGTACCCCCTTACCATTTTACACAGGGGGGAGGGCCGGATCTGGGGGTCCCCTTGTTAAAGGGGGCTTCCAGATTCCGATAAGCCCCCTGCCCGCAGACCCCCACAACCACCGGCCAGGGTTGTGGGGTTGAGGCCCTTGTCCTCATCAACATGGGGACAAGGTGTTTTGGGGGGCTACCCCAAAGCACGCTCCCAGTGTTGAGGGCATGTGGCCTGGTACGGTTCAGGAGGGGGGCGCTCTCTTGTCCCCCCTCTTTTCCTGCGGCCTGCCAGGTTGTGTGCTCAGATAAGGGTCTGGTATGGATTTTTAGGGGGACCCCATGCCTTTTTTTTTAAATTTTGGCGCGGGGTTCCCCTTAAAATCCATACCAGGGGGGCGTGGCTTGGACGGGATCGGAGATGGCCGCTTGAGAGGAGAGCTCCGGCACACTGAGGACAATTTTAGCCTCTTCTACCATCACCACCAGCCAGATTAAGCCATGGGTAAGCCGAATAGAAGCACCTCGGCACCCCGCTCCACTAAGGAGGCAGAGAAGCTATCCGGGACACAGCTAAGTAACAACATCCCGGACATCTTTTGCACAAAGGCCGCAACTCTCCACGAGGAGACACAGGCCTCACAGACATCCAAGGCCTCATCCCCGGCCTCGCTTAGTTCCTCCGTGATCGCGTCGGCGGACATGCACGGCGCAACATCAGCAATCCCATCCCTACTGGATCTGCAAAGAGACCTGCAGAGGGTCGCTCTGGACATAAAACATACCCTAACAACTGCCATATCAGATCTGAAAACGGACATCCAGGCAATGCATAATCGCCTATCTGAAGTGGAGGAATCATCTCAAATACAGGCAGCTGCAATAAGGCAAGTACAAAAAGCACATGATATGCATCTCCCACATATCTTTGAACTCCACAGACAAGTGGAAGACCTCGACAACAGAGGACGCAGACATAATATCAGAGTAAGGGGGGTCCCTGAGGGCATAGATCCATCTGCACTGACACAGACAGTTTGCACTATATTCAATGAACTCCTTGAACAGCCTGCTGATACCCCCATTGATATGGAGAGAATCCATTGTGCACTAAGACCACCCCCCCGGGACACAGAACCCCCACGGGACATAGTGTGCTGTCTAGTAAACTTTCCACTTAAAGAGGAGATTCTTAGAAAGGCGAGAGATAGAGGCCGCATTCTATACAATGGCGCAGACATTAAATTGTTTCAAGACCTATCTCAGATAACATTACAAAACAGACGCACACTACGCCCCCTGCTGGAAACGCTACGGGCACGTAACATACAATACAGATGGAAGTTCCCATTTTGCCTCGCAGCCACCACCAGAGGTTGTACCGCACTCCTCAGAACACCAGAAGACCTCCCCATGTTCTGTGAACAGCTCGACATCCCTGCGATTGATCTACCGGAATGGTACTCCTTCTACTTCCCATCGGAACCTTGGAAGGCAGTATCCTACAATACTTCACCAAAAGCACAGCGTCACAGATCCAGACGCCGAAGACTGGACCCCACATCCCCGGGAGAACGCTTTTCACGTCGAGATATACCACCGCACGCCATGAACCGTGCTGACACCCCACGCAGGAATTACAGAGATGACTAATCTAGTGCACACCATACCCCAGTGTTATATACTGTGTAAGCCTGACTCTGTGTAAGATGACGGAATTTCTTCAGAATCAAACTACCAACTGTGATACGGTGTTCTATCCAGAAAAGTACCAATTGTATAACAAATACAAACACATTTCTTCAACTCCACTGGACTGAATCTCCAAAGACACACAGAGGCTAATTACCACATAACTTGCCCAAAACCCTTTTGCCACAAGTTAACGGGAAAGGTAAAAGTTTTAATTTTTGATTGACTCAACAGCTAACCGACCCCCTACAGTGGTAAGAAATACATATCCCAAGTATAGCAAGGAAGAGGATTTTTATTAACTGCCTCGATGGAAGTGGTCCTATATAATCTCTTGTTTTTGCCGTTTTTATCTTTTTGCAATTTTCCTTTTTATGTTTTTCAATTTTTTTTTCTCCCATATGTCTCGCTGTAACAGATAATAAACAGTCCTAGGCTGCAAAATAGAGGAGGGGGGACCGGTCCATTTGTTGCAGACTGACCCTCCCCCACTATGCTATGCAAACCGCTCGTGGATCCGTGGGATCCGCCTCCCTACCTTGGGGGGGGGCGGAGCCCGGGAACCGTATCGAGAGGTAAACAGACACAGGGAATTTTTAATAGACATGGCGAGTCTTCTCATGCTAATAGCCAATACAACTTGCTCACAGACACCCCTATGCAACTTACTCAGACCGAACCTTCATTGTAATGAAGAGACTATATCCTGAGCAATTACTATCACCACAAATTAATGGGGATAGGTAAAAGGTTTAGTTTTTGAAAAATTTAACGAATAACCTATTCCTTAAAGCGGAAATAGTTATATGATAAACTCATAGCAAACATTTAAATCCGTTCCTTGAATAGATATGTTTTTTTTTTTTTCTTGTATGTGTTTCTTTTCTTTTTCTCCTTTTGTTTACTTAAAACTCGCGATGCAATATGACAGAAAACGATCAATACTAGGATGCAAAATAGTGATGGAGGAGACGACCCCTTGATGGGGGCTGATCCCTCAACACTATGAAAGAACAACCCCTCTTGGCTTCGAGGGACTTTCTCCCCCACTGTGGGGGGCGGGCCCCGAGAGCTGAGATGGGAAGTAATTAGACAAGAGGAACTCTCATATAACATGGGGTATACCCTAAGGTTATAGTTAACACTGTTGGCTATGTTTATTTGTGTTATTTGTTTTAGTAAGATTTGAATGAGAAGAAATGTACACACTTAAAGAAGTCTTGATCATAGACCCAGATCCTTAAAATTCACCTAAGTAACATGTGATCTGTATAGATCAATCTTAATCATAATCAATGGGCTTACCAATTACAAACATCCCCCTTACAACAACCAAGGCTTTCACCACATAGTGAACTTCATCTCAACCTCATCTCTGTATTACCCCATTGCAACACACTTGAAGACACATTATTATACCTTACTAGTCCTTATGTGTGCCGACACCTCTGATCACCTTTCAGGTTTATTGCCCCACCACAGTAGTCCTATTGGACCCTAACTGATACTCCGGAACCCCTTGTAACTAGGTGGTTAGGTTTTCCGTTAACCACCTCCGGTTAAAATTCATACACAGAGCGTGGATTATTCACGACTGTGCAAGCTGATACTTTCTCATACCCCAAGCTACAATCCGTGGGGAAATAACGGATAAACGTACGATCTGAAACCCCTTTTACCCCTTACCCCTCTGGTCATCTACCTCTTCTATAACTCCACCTATTACCTTTACTACCCTAGTTCCCCGTGAGGGCTGCTCTTCCAAACCACACATATACACCTCCCCTCTCCCTCTAGACTCTTAAAATGCTATCAAAGCCGAGAACCAGTAAGATGCAAATCTCACTAAAATGCTTATCCCTTAACGTTAAAGGCCTGAACCTACCAGAAAAGAGGTCACAAGTCCTGGCAGCTCTGACAAAACACAAAGCACACTTTATCCTACTACAGGAGACACATTTCAGAACTAACGCCATACCAAAATTGCAAAATCACATCTATAAACAAGTTTTTCACTCCACCAACCAGGAATCCAAAACAAAAGGAGTCTCAATTCTCATCTCTAAACAAGCCGACTTCCAAGTGACAGACACATTAGCTGACCCGGAGGGCAGATTTATATTCATAAAAGGAACATTCGCAGCCAAACCCATCACCATAGCTAACATTTACTGCCCAAACAAACACCAGGTGTCCTTTGTCAAAAAAATATGTGACCTTCTACAAAATTTCCAAACAGGTTTATTGCTATTAGGAGGCGACTTTAATGTACCATTAAATCCCAGCCTCGACACGTCCACAGGTACATCCACACTTACATACCGGGCCTTACGCCAAATGAAACTTCAATTACAAAACCTTACCCTTCATGATACCTGGCGCACTATGTACCCATCTGATAAGGACTATACATTCTATTCAGCCCCACACCAAAAATACTCTAGGATAGACTATCTATTCCTATCGCAAAATGATTTACCCTTACTCACACAGGCGACTATTGAACCAATGTTTCTATCAGACCACCACCCTATCTCAGTAACACTCACCTTCCCCGAAAAAAGAGAAATTACCAAAACATGGCGACTGAACCCCGCACTACTTCAGGACCCTGACAATTTGACCCAGCTACACTCCCGCATCAAGAACTACTTCAAAGAAAACAACACCCCAGACATCGCACCAATCACTGTATGGGAAGCACATAAGTGTATACTAAGGGGGGAAATCATTACTCTCACTTCCACTATCAAAAGGAGACGTCAGGAACAAATTAGATCTCTAATCCAGACCATAAACCGATTAGAGGCTACACACAAACAAACAAACACTTTACAGGAACTACTACAAACTCGCTCTGCATTACTAGACATATTAGGAAAACGTACCAGGAGGAGATATATCCTCCAACAGAAAGTGTTCTATGAACACAGCAACAAGAGCGGGAGACTGCTCGTTCGGGCAGTCCAAGCAATCAAAGCACCCTCTAGAATCCACATGATTCGAGATAAACATAACACTCTACTCTCCAAAAATGCAGATATAGCCAAACACTTAGAAGAATATTACTCTAAACTGTATAACATAAACCAACATATCGACCCTAAACCAAAACAGGACGACCGACAGGCCCAACTAAAAGAATTTTTAGCACAGTTCTGCCCCAAACCTATCACCCCTCAACAAGCAGAATCCATGGAAAGGCCCCTGTCCTCAGAAGAACTCATACTAGCAATCAAACAGATGAGCGTAGGCAAGAGCCCAGGCCCAGATGGTTTTCCATTAATATATTACAAAAGCTTCCAAGATATTTTGATTCCAGAAATGCTTAAATCCTTTAACTCCCTCGCAGACTCACACACATCAACGAGCAGACTATTAGAAGCACACATAACCCTCATACCAAAGGAAGGCAAAGACCACACACAAGCCCCGAACTATAGACCGATTTCTCTACTGAATGTAGATATCAAACTATACGCCAAAATGCTGGCAAATAGGCTACTACCATTTATCCCTGGTCTCATATCCCCTGACCAAGTTGGGTTTATCCCGGGAAGAGAGGCCAGGGATAACACTATCCGTACCTTAAATATACAACATTGGCTAGCCACTTCAGGAACCAAGGGCTTTCTCCTATCCCTGGATGCTGAGAAGGCGTTTGACAGGGTGGCCTGGGACTACATGCAGGAGGTCCTCAAGGGCATAGGCCTCAAGCCCCGCATGTTTACACATATCAACGCATTATATACTAATCCCTCAGCCAGGGTAAGAGTCAATGGCCTCCTGTCAAACGCCTTCTCGATAAGCAACGGTACCCGCCAGGGATGCCCACTTTCCCCACTGATCTATGTCTTGACATTAGAACCCCTACTGAATAAAATACGCAACAACTCAGATATTAAAGGAATACCCATCGCACATAAAGAGTTTAAAGTAGCCGCTTTCGCGGATGACATTCTACTTACCCTCCAAGAACCTCGAATCTCCCTACCCAACTTACTGAGAGATTTAAAACATTTCAGAGAATTATCTAACCTAAAAATTAATTATACCAAATCCAACGCCTTGAATGTATCCCTTACACCGCAAGAAGTAACCCATGCCCAAATACACTTCCCATTTCATTGGGAAAAAGAAGCCATTACATATCTAGGAATACGGATTACTGAACGAACATCAGACCTCTATAATCACAATCACGCAAAAGCACTAACTAAACTTCAAACAAACTTTAAAGAATGGACCAACTTAAACATTTCCTGGTTCGGCCGCGCAGCCTTAATAAAAATGATTGCTCTTCCCCGCCTCTTATACCTCATGCAAGCAATCCCTATACACTTACCCCCCTCCTTTTTTGCCAAATACAAAAGTATGTGCACAGACTTTCTCTGGAACAAAAAATCTCCACGCATAAAATATACCCGATTAACCCTCCCGAAACTTAGAGGGGGAATTGGCCTTCCTGACTTATACAAATACCACATGGCATGCCATCTGGTCAGGATTGTGGACTGGAAGATACACAATATAGAAAAAGCATGGGTGACAATAGAACACCTTTATACCCACACCTCCACTCATATTCTCCCCTGGCTTCACCCAAGACTGTGGCCTCAGACCCTTAAGACACACCCCTTTATATATCCCACTCTAATGTCCTTTAATAAGGCCATAACAGTGCATAAACTATCCACACATATAGGTCCTCTTACTTCATTACGAGGAAACCCAGAATTTCCACCTGGGGAAACCCTGAAATTCCTACAAACTGAATGGCCACATAAAGAGATAAGGGCCCACAGATTTTTTGACAAAGGTACTATACGTTCATATCAAGACCTGAAATCAGAATTTCATCCAAATACGTTCCCTCTCTGGTCCTACAGACAAATAAGACATTATTTAACATCTAAAAGCGCAACCGCAATATGGACTAGAAAATTAACAACATTTGAACACCTCTGCTCAAGCGACTCCCCTCAGAGACATATCATCTCTCAAATCTACTCAATGCTCCATGACAACGACACAACAAAACTTTCTGAAATCCCACGATACTCATGGGACACAAACCTACAACTCACACTGACAGAAGAAGACTGGGAAACTATTTACTCTTACGCACACAAAGGATCAATGAATGTAGCGATACAAGAAAATGGCTACAAAATCATAACTAAGTGGTATAGGACCCCAGCGCGATTACACAAATTCTCTCCATCTATACCTGATGTGTGTTGGAGATGTAAACAAGCAGTAGGTTCTATGTTACACATTTGGTGGGAGTGCGACTCCATCCAGATTTTCTGGAGGGAGGTCCACTCCATCATAGAACAAGTCTCTACATACACCTTAAACTTCACCCCTGCCCAATATCTATTGCATCATACTACACTTCCCAAACACGAGTACTTTAAATCCCTGGCCATGCATATGGTCAATGCTGCAAGACTTTGCATTCCAACCCACTGGAGAACAACAGACATACCCACAATCAGGGAATGGTTACAGAAAATATCCAAGATAGCAGAAATGGAAGAACTGATTTCTATAGCTCAAGAGCGTATACAAAAATTCACAACCACTTGGGCCTGCTGGAACCACTTCAAAACGAAGGATTATTATAAATCTTTATTCCCAACATAAAGTGCAATAACTCAGATCCCCCCCTATTACTGGATTCCACAGTACTCCCTCCTACCATTGTGCAAGAGGGAAGATAAAGCATATATTAGAAGAGCAGCCCTCAACCCCCCCCCCCACACCCTTCCTCCCCACCTACCCCACTATCCCCTTTTCTAATAGTACACTTAATCATATTATCCCGTTTCTTAACATTTAAACCCCCCCTTTAAACACCACAAACGGGAAGTTTTCTTTGATCAAAATGTCATAAGCTGACTAAAATGGAAAATCATACAAACACCATAATTAACCATCCGATACCAAATAAGCCCTTAGAGAAACGCTATCTTGAGCAAAGCTAAACTAAGTCAAATGCTCTAAATGATATCTAAAGAAGCATTTCTATCTCAAAATCCAACTATACCGAATACAAATGCAAGACTCTCTAAGGGACAAAAATTTAAAACATATTATTCGATTTTCCATGACTTAAGATGTAAAAGTATGCTTGTTTTTTTTTACTTGTGTGAAACATGGAAGCCTCTTCTCTTGTACTTTATACATATGTAACACAGATTGTAAAAGCTGTATGTACAATTGCCTGAATAAAAATCTTTTATGGGAAAAAAAAAAAATCCATACCAGACCTGAAGGGATTTTGAGGGGGACCCCACACCATTTTTTTTAAATTTTGGCCAGGGTTCCCCTTAATATCCATACCAGACCTCAAGGGCCTGGTATGGAATTTAGGGGGACCCCCCACGTCATTTTTTTTTTAAAATTTTGGTTCGGGGTTCCCCTGTGGGGAATTCCCATGCCATTTTTATCAATGAACTTTTATGTGTATTGTTGGACCGGCAATTCATTAATAGCCGCCAGTAGTTTTAAATGACTTTTTTTCCTTTGAAATGTCATTTTGCTGTCAGACTGCTCTAAACATGGGAAACATGCGCCCCTTTACAGGCATACTATAGACACCCCCCAGGTATGAAATTTAAAGGGATATTACACTTTTATTGTTTCACTTTAAGCATTATTAAAATCACTGCTCCCGAAAAAACTGACGTTTTTAAAACTTTTTATGACAATACCATGCATATAAGCCTTTAAAATTAGCACTTTTGATTATTCATGTTCGTGTCACACAGAATTTAATGGTATTCGCGTATTCGAACTAATTTTTTGCCTGTTTGCAAGTTCTGGTGCGAACAGAACAGGGGGGTGTTCGGCTAATCATTACTGGGGAGATCTCAATGTGAATTAGGCATGTGCCTTTCGTTTAGTTCCGAATCGAAATTCGGACGAATTTTTCATTATTCGGAAATTCGGATGCATCCGAATTTCCGAATTACAAAAGTAAAGAATTTAAACAAATCCAAAAAAAAACGAACTAATTCGAAAACATATTCGATTCGAATTCGAAAACATATTCAAATCGAATTCGAAAAAAATAGAAAACGTTTTTCTAAAAAAAACAATAAGATAGAATATAAAATAATAAAGCAATATATATATATATATATATATATATATATATATATATATATATATATATATATATATATATATATATATATATAAATGTATTCTCTTCTATTGTTTTTTTATGGTTTTCTTTTCTATTATTTTATATTCTATAATAGTCTTTTCAATTCAAATTCAAATTCATTCTATACGAAATTCGAATTTCAGAACATGGCTTCTGAAGTTTAAATTTCGTATAGAATGAATTCGAATTTGAATAGAAACGATTAGAACAGAAAATAATAGAAAATTTATTCTATTCTGTTCTATTGTTTTTCTAGTCTTTTCTCTTCTACTCTATTCTAATCTTTTCTATTCAAATTCAAATTCATTTTATAAGAAATTCAAATTTCGGAAGATGGTTTTATATACAGTGGTTTGCGAAAGTATTCGGCCCCCTTGAACTTTTCAACCTTTTGCCACATTTCAGGCTTCAAACATAAAGATATAAAATTTTTATTTTTTGTGAAGAATCACCAACAAATGGGACACAATTGTGAAGTGGAACGAAATCTTTTGGATTTTTGAAACTTTTTTAACTAATAAAAAAATGAAAAGTGGGGCGTGCAAAATTATTCGGCCCCCTTGCATTAATACTTTGTAGAGCCACCTTTTGCTGAGATTACAGCTGCAAGTCGCTTGGGGTATGTCTCTATCAGTTTTGCACATCGAGAGACTGAAATTTTTGCCCATTCTTCCTTGCAAAACAGCTCGAGCTCAGTGAGGTTGGATGGAGAGCGTTTGTGAACAGCAGTTTTCAGCTCTTTCCACAGATTCTCGATTGGATTCAGGTCTGGACTTTGACTTGGCCATTCTAACACCTGGATACGTTTATTTGTGAACCATTCCTTTGTAGATTTTGCTGTATGTTTGGGATCATTGTCTTGTTGGAAGATAAATCTCCGTCCCAGTTTCAGGTCTTTTGCAGACTCCAACAGGTTTTCATCCAGAATGGTCCTGTATTTGGCTGCATCCATCTTCCCCTCAATTTTAACCATCTTCCCTGTCCTGTCCCTGCTGAAGAAAAGCAGGCCCAAACCATGATGCTGCCACCACCATGTTTCACGGTGGGGATGGTGTGTTGAGTGTGATGAGCTGTGTTGCTTTAACGCCAAACATATCGATTTGCAATGTGGCCAAATAGTTAGATTTTGGTTTCATCGGACCAGAGCACCTTCTTCCACATGTTTGGTGTGTCTCCCAGGTGGCTTGTGGCAAACTTTAGACAAGACTTTTTATGGATATCTTTGAGAAATGGCTTTCTTCTTGCCACTTTTCCATAAAGGGCAGATTTGTGCAATGTACGACTGATTGTTGTCCTATGGACAGACTCTCCCACCTCAGCTGTAGTTCTCTGCAGTTCATCCAGAGTGATCATGGGCCTCTTGGCTGCATCTCTGATCAGTCTTCTCCTTGTCTGAGCTGAAAGTTTAGAGGGACAGCCAGGTCTTGGTAGATTTGCAGTGGTCTGATACTTCTTCCATTTCAAAATGATCGCTTGCACAGTGCTCCTTGGGATGTTTAAAGCTTGGGAAATCTTTTTGTATCCAAATCCGGCTTTAAACTTCTCCACAACAGTATTACGGACCTGCCTGGTGTGTTCCTTGGTCTTCATGATGCTCTCTGCGCTTTCAACAGAACCCTGAGACTATCACAGAGCAGGTGCATTTATACAGAGACTTGATTACACACAGGTGGATTCTATTTATCACCATCAGTCATTTAGGACAACATTGGATCATTCAGAGATCCTCGCTGAACTTCTGGAGTGAGTTTGCTGCACTGAAAGTAAAGGGGCCGAATAATTTTGCACGCACCACTTTTCAGTTTTTTAATTGCTAAAAAAGTTTAAAATATCCAATAGATTTCGTTCCACTTCACAATTGTGTCCCACTTGTTGGTGATTCTTCACAAAAAATTTAAATTTTATATCTTTATGTTTGAAGCCTGAAATGTGGCAAAAGGTTGAAAAGTTCAAGGGGGCCGAATACTTTCGCAAGCCACTGTATATATATATATATATATATATATATATATATATATATATATATATATATATATATATATATATATATATAAATTCATTTTTTTATTTTATTTTATTTTTTTCTATGCTAGTCTATTGTTTTTCTATTCTTTTCTATTATTTTCTATTTTATTCTAATCTTTTCTATTTGAATGCGAAATCATTCTATACGAAATTTGAATTTCTGAAAATGGTTATACAGAAACAGAATGAAATAGAATGAAATCGAATTCTAATAGAAAAGACTAGAACAGAAAAACAATAGAACAAAATAGAAAAAAATTATATATATATACAGAATGAATTCAAATAGAAAAGATTAGAATAGAACAGAAAATAATATAACAGAATAGCATAGAAAAACAATAGAACAGAATAGAAAAAAATATAAAATATTCTATTCTAATCTTTTCTATTCGAATTCATTCTGTACCAAATTCCAATTTCGGAAGATGGTTTTATATATATATATATATATATATATATATATATATATATATATATATATATATATATATATATATATATATATATATATATATATATATATATATAATATTTCTTTCTATTCTGTTCTACTGTTCTATTGTTTTTTCTATTCTATTCTTTTCTATTAGAATTTGATTTCATTCTATTTCTATATAACCATTTTCCGAAATTCGAATTTTGTATAGAATGAATTTGAATTCAAATAGAAAAGATCAGAATATAATAGAAAATAATAGAAAAACAATAGAACAGAATAGAAAAAATATTATATATATATATATATATATATATATATATATATATATATATATATATAAAACCATCTTCCGAAATTCGAATTTCGTATAAAATGAATTTGAATAGAAAAGATTAAAATAGAGTAGAAAGAATAGACTAGAAAAACAATAGAACAGAATAGAATAAGATATAATATATATATTATATTTTATTCTGTTCTGTTCTATTGTTTTTCTAGTCTATTCCTTTCTATTATTTTCTATTCAAATTCGAATTCATTCTATACGAAATTCAAATTTCAGAAGCCATCTTCCGAAATTCAAATTTCGAATTTCGTATAGAATGAATTCAAATTTGAATAGAAAAGTTTAGAATAGAATAAAAAAGAATAGCATAGAAAAACAATGAAACGGAATAGAAAAAAATATAATATATATATTATATTTTATTCTCTTCTGTTCTATTGTTTTTCTAGTCTATTCTATTTCTATTATTTTCTATTCTAATCTTTTCTATTCAAATTCAAATTCATTCTATACGAAATTCTAATTTTAGAAGCCATCTTCCGAAATTCAAATTTTGCATAGAATTAATTCAAATTCGAATAGAAAAGTTTAGAATAGAAAAGAAAAGAATAGCATAGAAAAACAATGGAACAGAATAGAAAAAAAATATAATATATATATATATATATATATATATATAACCATCTTCCAAAATTGGAATTTGGTACAGAATGAATTCGAATAGAAAAGATTAGAATACAATTTATTATATTTTTTTCTATTCTGTTCTATTGTTTTTCTATGCTATTCTTTTATACGTTCTATTCTATCCTAATCTTTTCTATTGGAATTCAATTTCATTCTATACGAATTTCAAATTTCGCAAAATGGTTATATATAGTTTTTCAAATTCAGTTAATGTTTTTTTCGCATGCAGTAGAATTTTTTCGAATTTTATAGTTTTTTTCGAATGTGGTAGAATTTTTTTCGAATTTGACAGTTTTTTCGAATGCGGTAGAATTTTTTCGAATTTGATAGTTTTTTTCAAATGTGGTGGAATTTTTTCGAATTTGACAATTTTTTTCGAATGTGGTAGCATTTTTCGAATTTGATCGTTTTTTTCGAATGCGGTAGAATTTTTTCGAATTTGATAGTTTTTTTCGAATGTGGTAGAATTTTTTTCGAATTTGACAGTTTTTTTCGAATGCTGTAGAATTTTTTCGAATTTGATAGATTTTTTCTAATGTGGTGGAATTTTTTCGAATTTGACAATTTTTTTCGAATGTGGTAGCATTTTTTCGAATTTGATAGTTTTTTTTCGAATGTGGTAGAATTTTTTCGAATTTGATAGTTTTTTTCGAATGTGGTAGAATTTTTTCGAATTTGATAGTTTTTTTCAAATACGGTAGAATTTTTTCGAATGCGATGGAATTTTTTCGAATTCGAATACGAAAAGAAACGAATTCCGAAAATGAATGTAACGAATGCAACAAATTTAACTAAACGAATTTAATTAAATAACGAATCGAAACAAAACCAAACTAATTTTTTCATCCTGCACATGTCTAATGTGAATTTCATGCAAGACAGCCCAAGAATTTACAGGAACTGGAGGCTTTTTGCCAAGAGGAATTGGCAGCTTTACCATCTGAGAAGTTAAAGAGCCTCATCCACAAATACCACAAAAGACTTCAAACTGTCATTGATGTTAAAGGGGGCAATACACGGTATTAAGAACTGGGGTATGTAAGCTATTGATCAGGGTCATTTGGGTCGTTTCTGTTGCCATTATGATTTAAAAAGAGTAAATACAGTTGATTCTTAATAAATGGCTTCAGCCAAACACTAACCATGAGTGAAAGAAAAGTTTTTGTGTTATCATTCATATTCTCTGAAAAATGGCCAAGAAATCATAAATTCTGCCAGGGTATGTAAACGTATGAGCACAACTGTATGAATATATATATATATATATATATATATATATATATATATATATATATATATATATATATATATATATATTTATATACATACAGTATCTCACAAAAGTTAGTACACCCCTTACATTTTTGTAAATATTTTATGATATCTTTTCATGTGACGACACTGAAGAGATTACACTTTGCTACAATGTAAAGTAGTGAGTGTACAGCTTGCATAACAGTGTAAATTTGCTGACCCCTCAACATAACTCAACACACAGCCATTAATGTCTAAACCACTGGCAAAAAAAGTGAATACACCCCTAAGTAAAAATGTAAAAATTGGGCCCAATTAGCCATTTTCCCTCCCCGATGTCATGTGACTTGTTAGTGTTACAAGGTCTCAGGTGTGAATGGGGAGCAGGTGTGTTAAATTTGGTGTTATCGCTCTCACTCTCTCATACTGGTCACTGGAATTTCAACATGGCACCTCATGGCAAATAACTCTCTCAGGATCTGAAAAAAAGATGGCCTAGGCTATAAGAAGATTGCCAAGACTCTGAAACTCAGCTGCAGCCAAGTGGCCAAGACCATACAGCAGTTTAACAGAACAGGTTCCACTCAGAACAGGCCTCGTCATGGTCGACCGAAGAAGTTGATTGCACATGCTGAGCGTCATATCCAGAGGTTGTCTTTGGGTAATAGACGTATGAGCGCTGCCAGCATTGCTGCAGAGGTTGAAGGGGTGGTGGGTCAGCCTGTCAGTGCTCAGAGCATATGCTGCACACTACATCAAATTGGTCTGGATGGCTGTCATCCCAGAAGGAAGCCTCTTCTAAAGATAATACACAAGAAAGCCCGCAAACAGTTTGCTGAAGACAAGCAGACTAAGGACATGGATTACTGGAGCCATGTCCTGTGGTCTGATGAGTCCAAGATAAACCTATTTGGTTCAGATGGTATCAAGCGTGTGTGGCGACAACTAGGTGAGGAGTAGGGATGGGTGAACGATTTGGCCCAAGCATAAGTTCGGGCCGAGCTTTCTTTGTTCGGTCATTCAGCCCCCCAAACTGACCACAATGCATTGCGGTGCTAAACAGTGCATTGCAAGTCCTGATTGGCTGAAGCAGTGAAAGCTTCAGCCAATCAGGGCACAGAGCACTGTCAGAGTCATGACTGGACACTGTCATCGTGACTTTATCCAATCATGGCTCATTCCTGCCCCACAGTATAAAAGTATTCTTTCAATGGCAGCCATTTTCAGTGTGATTTCGGCGTGGGGAGAGATCGAACAGGGCTCTGTTCAGTGCTATTAGGTAGTTAGTGTGCTATACTGTGCTATTTCGCTTCAATTGTCAGTGTAGAATATTTGTTTAGTGTCAGTCTAGGGATAGTGTGAGTGTAGTGAGGAGGACCATCATTCAGCTTTGCATAGTGTGCAGCTAGAGTAGGGACAACTCAGATAGTTTCTCTGTAGTGTAGTGAGACCGTGTCATTCATACATATTGTACATTAGTGTGGAGTAGGGACAGCTCATATAGTTTCAGTGTAGTGTAGTGAGACCGTGTCAGTAATCTTGACATTAGTGTAACAGTAGGGACAGTTCAGAAAGCATCATTGTAGTGACGGTTGAACAGCGTCCATTTGATTGCGTTACTGCCAGTTTAACGCCATTTACTTCTGTGTGCGTTACTGCCAGTTTAACCCCCATATCGTTTTGCGTGCGTTACTGCCAGTATAACACCATATAGTTTTGTGCGTTACTGCCAGTTTAACGCCATATAGTTCTGTGTGCGTTACTGCCAGTTTAACGCCATATCGCTTTTGTGTGCGTTACTGCCAGTTTAACGCCATACGTTTTGTGTGCGTTACTGACAATTTAACTATATTGTTTTGTGTGCGTTACTGCCAGTTTAACTCCATATGTTTTTGTGTGCGTTACTGACAATTTAACTATATTGTTTTGTGTGCGTTACTGCCAGTTTAACTCCATATGTTTTTGTGTGCGTTACCGCCAGTTTAACGCCATATCGTTTCACATGCATTACTGCCAGTTTAACGCCATATAGTTCTGTGTGCGTTACTGCTAGTTTACCGCCATATAGTTTTGCGTGCGTTACTGCCAGTTTAACGTCATATAGTTCTGTGTGCGTTACTGCCAGTTTAACGCCATATAGTTTTGTGTGCGTTGCTGCCAGTTTAATGCCATTTAGTTTTGTGTGCGTTACTGCCAGTTTAACGCATATCGTTTTGTGTGCGTTACTGCCAGTTTAACTCTATATCATTTTGTGTGCGTTACTGCCAGTTTAACGCCATATCGTTTTGTGTGCGTTACTGTCAGTTTAACGCCATATCGTTTTGTGTGCGTTACTGCCAGTTTAACACCATATCGTTTTGTGTGTGTTACTGCCAGTTTAACGCCATATAGTTCTGTGTGCGTTACTGCCAGTTTAACGCCGTATAGTTTTGCGCACGTTACTGCCAGTTTAACGCCCTATAGTTTTGTGTGCATTACTGCCAGTTTAACGCCATATAGTTCTGTGCGTCACTGTACGTTTGGCGCATTACATTGCAGTATATTATAGTGTATCCGTGGAGTGTGTCTGTGTAGTGTGAGTACTCAAATTAAAGTGAACCAAACACCTCTTTACATTGATTAAAGTGTATCTACGTACAGATTTCAACTTCTTCTCTACATTTGCTTATAAGCACCACCCCCTCCCTCCCAATAATGTCTGAGAGGACAACAAGGAGAGGCAGATGTTCCCTTGACACTGTAAGGCATAATTTCCTCTGTTTAGTGAGTTTGCCCGTGCTATCCAGCCACGGCATGCAGAGGAGGTGGTGGACTGCCTTACTAAACCTTCCTCATCCTCCTCATCCACTTCCTCCTCTGCCACCTCCATGCCCTCCTCTGCAGAATTGTCCTATGAACATCAGGTACCTAAGCATTCAAAGGGCTATTCCTAGAGCCAGGCTAAAAGGTGCCATGCAGTGCTTCAGCTGGTATGTTTAGGGGACAGGAACCACACCGGAGCAGAGATTCTTGCGGCTCTGCAGGGACAGGCCCAGAGGTGGTTTACACCACGCCAGCTGGAGCCAGGAATGGTGGTGTCCGATAATGGCTCAAACCTCCTGTCTGCCCTTAGACAGGTAAAGTTGACACATGTGTCATGCCTGGCACATGTCCTCAATTTGGTGGTTCAGCATTTCCTAAGTACGTACCCAGGGTTGCAAGATGTATTAAAAAAGGTCAGAAGAGTCTGTAGCCATTTCAGGCGGTCGTACAAAGTCAGTGCTCGGTTGGCTGAAATTCAGCGGGAATTCCACCTGCCCATAAACCGCCTGATTTGTGACATGCCCACCAGGTGGAACTCAACTTTGAGTATGCTGCAGCGGCTATACATGCAGCAGAGGGCCGTCAATGAGTATCTGTGCCAGTATGGCACAATGACAGGCTCAGGCCGCCTCGCCTTTTTTCCCTGCACCAATGGCTGATCATTAAGGATGCATGCACTGTATTGTCACTATTTAAGGAGGCCATAAGGATGGTGAGCAGTGACAGTGCATGCATCAGTGACACAATCCCTGTTGTGTTCCTTCTGGAACAGACTCTTTGTGGCATTATGGACAGGGCACTGGAGGCAGAGCTGCAGGAGGAAGAGGAGGACTTCCTTTCCTCTCAAGGCCCACTTTATCCAGACACCATCATTCGTATGTCACAAAACACACAGGAGGAGAGAGGGGAGGAGGATGAGGAGGAGGTTTCTGGCACTTTCATAGGCTTCGAAGAAGAGGAAGACATGCGCCAATCTGTAAGCGATGGCTTTCCAACCCCAGGACCCTTGGGAGTAGTACGTGGCTGGAGGAGGAAGTTACAGATGCTGTCATCGTGAGTGATCCCGAGGAGTCTGCTTCTCAAGCCTCTGCAAATTTGAGGAGCATAGGCAACCTCATGCTTCAAAGGCTGAAAAAGGACACAAGAATACGTGGCATAAAGGAGATGAATGATTACTGGTTGGCAACCCTCCTTGACCACCGTTATAAGGGGAAGGTCTCAGAACTCCTTCCGTCCCCACAAAGAGTGCAGAAGATAAAATCTCTTGAGGACACATTAAAGAGGATTTTATTGAACGTTTTTCCTGACTCCAGTAGGTTACAGTGTAGTGGATAGTGTAGTGGAACATTGTTTTGAGTCTTCTGTTGGTCATGAGAGGAGCGTTGGAGAAGGTGTCCGCCTAAGTGAGGCCTTCCGGAATGTTTTTGGTCCTCACCACCCAGGGCTGTCAGCTTCCACATCCCATTGGCAGCGTATGAATAACATGGTGGATGATTACCTCAGGGCAAAAACAGAGATGGAGAGCTTTCCAGCTGACTATCCACTGACCTTCTGGGTCATGAGAATAGACCACTGGCCAGAACTTGCCCAATATGCTATTAGGTTGTTGGGCTGCCCTGCATCCAGCGTGCTTTCAGAATGTGCCTTCAGTGCTGCAGGAGGTTTCGTTACTGATCATAGAATGCGTCTGTCCACAGATTCCGTGGACCATTTGACTTTTATAAAAATGAATCAGTCCTTACCAGCTATGAAGCCCCTGATGCCGATATCACTGATTAAGTCTTTTTGGGCTGTGGAATCCCTGCAGGAATTCTAGGCTTCCTAGCTTTAAGGGTGTTCAATCATTTCATATGGAAGAATGTTTTTGGTATAGGTTTCATGGGCACAATAAACACCCAAAGACCAATTTTTCAGCACCTGTTTGACAGGTGCATATCATGGCAATTTTTTACAGCAAGGCCAATTCTTGCTTTCATCAAGAGTACCTCTATAGGGTTACGGTGGAAAGGCACCACCGACACCCAAAGACCAATTTTTTCAGCACCTGTTTGACAGGTGCATATCATTGCAAATTTTTACAGCAAGGCAATTCTTGCTTCCATCAAGATTACCTCTATAAGTTTACGGTGGGAAGGCGCCACCGACACCCAAAGATCAATTTTTATGCACCTGTTACTTCTATCCAAGGTCAAAGTGACGCCAGAATGCAAACAAAAAATCTCTAATCTTGTTCCCAGTGCACTACATTGTGGCCTCATCATACACACTGGCTCCCCAGCTGTTGCTGAGCAAAATAAAGGCAGCTTGCAGGGAAAATGTCATTTTTTGTTGGCTTTATAAATGCAATTATTGCTGCAGCAGATTCCAGACATGGTACAGATCTGCCATTTTACAGGTAGACTAAGGGGAACAGCCAGGCACTATATTGGAAGGAATTTTTAATTTTTATGCTTTCACTTTAAAAATCTAAAAATCACTGCTCATTTAAAAATTACGTTTTTCACAAACTTTTTTTATTGATACATGTCCCCCAGGGCAGGACCCAGACCCCTATAACCATTGTATGCCCAATTACTTGAATATAAGACTTCAAAATGGACACTTTTGATTTTTGACGTTCGGGTCGCATTGACTTTAATGGGGTTCAAAAGTTCTGGTGCGAACTGAACAGGGGTCCGTTTGGCCCATCCCTAGTGAGGAGTACAAAGACAAGTGTGTCTTTCCTACAGTCAAGCATGGTGGTGGGAGTGTCATGGTTTGGGGCTAAATAAGTGCTGCTGGCACTGGGGAGCTACAGTTTATTGAGGGAACCATGAATGCCAACATGTACTGTGCCATACTGAAGCCGAGCATGATCCCCTCCCTTTGGAGACTGGGCTGCAGGGCAGTGTTCCAACATCATAACGACCCCAAACACATCTCCAAGATGACCACTGCCTTGCAAAAGAAGCTGAGGGTAAAAGGTGATGGACTGGCCAAGCATGTCTCCAGACCTAAACCCTATTGAGCATCTGTGGGGCATCCTCAAAAGGAAGATGGAGGAGCGCAAGGTCTCTAACATCCACCAGCTCCATGATGTCGCCATGGTGGAGTGGAAGAGAACTCCAATGGCAACCTGTGAAGCTCTGGCGAACTCCATGCCCAAGAGTGGCAGTGCTGGAAAATAATGGTGGCCATATAAAATATTGACACTTTGGGCCCAATTTGGACATTTTAACTTAGGGGTGTACTCACTTTTGTTGCCAGCGGTTTAGACATTAATGGCTGTGTATTGAGTTATTTTGAGGGAACAGCAAATTTACACTGTTATACAAGCTGTACAGTCACTACTTTACATTGTAGCAAAGTGTAATTTCTTCAGTGTTGTCACATGAAAAGATATAATAAAATATTTACAACAGTGTGAAGGGTGTTCTCACTTTTGTGAGATACTGTATATATAGATGTATGCCCCCAGGTGGTGTTAGGCTTACAGGAAGTGGTTGGATGACCCTGGTAGTAAAAGGACTAATAGCGGTACAGAGTTTCTGCTGGGACCAGCACCAAATGCAAGGTAGTTATTGAAGCAAGAGATGATTTTTTAAATTTTTATTCTAGAGATCTGCTTCAAAGCGTTAAAAGTAACAATAAAAATAATGATAAAAAAATTGTACTATTATCACTACCTGTTCTTAAATTTCCTGAAATACAGAATGTGACAAGGTTAATATTTTCTACTTTTCTGCAGAACTTTTTTTATTTGTGGGATAACGTAATGTCATTTTAGAAATACCTATAAATCAAAATGTCGCTCAGATAAATGATGCCACAAGCTGCTTATGAGCTTAGATGGCATACTGTCAACATGTGCATTTGTCACGTCAAAAAAGTGGAACTAAAGTCAGAAAATGTACGCCCTTTATCTAATTGTATACTATCAATTTTTCATCAGCCCTATCATCCCAGTATTCATTCACATGTAACAGTTCTATTATATTGGCAATAAAATAGAAGAGATTCAAATATAGATATTTTGCATAGTCTTTGCCTATGGGGATTTGGAGATAAATTATTATGGTACGGTGAAGCGGGGAAATCATCATGACAACAGGATGTTGCGATGACAACCAAGAGGAAATCTGATACATTCAGGTATTATTTCTTATAATTAGAGGACACACCTATGTTTTATAAATTTTGTTTTTGTAATATTGATAAATATAAAAATCCATTTCAGTCACATTCAGTTTCTGCATTATGTGGATGAGTGGATGAGTAAAAATATATTTTTTTTGCTGCAGCTACCTGGATTTCTATTTTGCTTTAAAACCAGTCCTAAGTTTGGGATGGGGGTGTCTTATTACATTTTTTTATTAATCTGTTCTATTGATTTACAAAAAGAGATGCAAAGACCAAGTAGCACAACCCATGCAGGGGCAAGCCAACTGGTTATTGACACAAAACAGCACAAAACAGAAAATAACAATAAAATGCAACAGATTGTTTGTGGTTTGTGTAATAATATAGAGGCAATATCTGGAGAAAAGAGAACATTACCCCAATCCAGATCAGGGTCCCATGTAAGGGACTTCAAAAAAGGAAGGAAAGGAAGAGGCAGATGACCTTCTTCCTATCCTAGTAGCAATCCATCAAATACTGTTAGAGTAGTAGGCATCATTGCCATAGTAGCTTCTCCAAGTCAACGTGCCCTGACTTTAACTTCTTGAGGCAGCCCCTGTTGCTGTAGGTGTCTTGATACAAAGGTAGGTTGGTGTTCACTAATTGCTTCCAGAATTGATTAGAAGGGGGAGGAGGCATTTTCCAACTGGCCTTCCTGGAGTAAAACAGCAAGGCCGAGGGGTGTCCTTTCAGCTACAGTGGGGCCTGAATCCTCAACAAGTCTTCTTTCAGTTTTAGATGGATACTTAGATTTACTCACTGGAGTCCCATCCTTCAAATAATAATAATAATATTGCATTAGATGTCTGTGTATTAGGTGGGTGAGTGGACACTATTTTAAAGTGTAACTTCACCCTAAAGAGGAAGTTCCACTTTGTGTCCCCCCCATCACATTTGTACATTACGATTTTTTGGGGGAGTGGGTACCTAGTTTTGACACATTACAAGCACCAAAAGACTGCAGGACCATTCAACGCAGCTCACGCATGAGCAGTGGGAAGCCGGCTGTGAAGGTGCAAGGGTAAGGTGACCAGATTTTTAAAATGAAATCCAGGGACATATTTTTTTTTTTGACAAATGGTAAACTATTTTATAAGCATATTTTCCTCAAATTATATATGCAGTGTATGTGGTATGTGTTTATGGAATAATTGTATGATATATACGTTATTTCTCACATTTCGACCATGAGATAAAAAAAAAAAAGAGAGAATGCAGGACTCACCGGTGTGTTACATAGAGAATGCAGGGATCACTGGTGTGGTACACAGAGAATCCAGGGCTCTGTGGTGCGTTACACAGAGAATCCAGGGCTCAGTAGTGCGTTACAAAGAATCCAGGGCTCAGTGGTGCGTTACATTACAGAGAATGCAGGGCTCACCAGTGCGTTACACAGAGAATGCAGGGCTCAGTGGTGCATTACACACAGAATGCAGGACTCACCAGTGCGTTACACACAGAATGCAGGGCTCACCAGTGCGTTACACGCAGATTTCAGGGCTCACCAGTGCAGGGCTCAGTGGTGTGTTACAAAGAATCCAGGGCTTAGAGGTGCGTTACGTTACACAGAGAATACAGGGCTCACCAGTGCGTTACACAGTGAAATGCAGGGCTCAGTGGTGCGTTACAGAAAGAATGCAGGGCTCACCAGTGCATTACACAGAGAATGCAGGGCTCACAAGTGCGTTACACAGAGAATGCAGGGCAGCCGGTGCATTACACAGAGAATCCAGGGCTCAGCAGTGCATTACACAGAGAATGCAGGGCTGACCAGTGCATTACACACAGAATGCAGGGCTCACCAGTGCGTTACACAGAGAATGCAGAGTATGTTCAGGGGCACATATTGTACATATAATGGTCAGCAGCACCCAACAGCAGTAATACATAATCTCTCCTGGCTTGCTGGCTGAGTCCACACAGGGGAACCTATACAGAGCACACACTGAAATGAGTGTAGAGAAAACTTCTAAGTTGCAGGATCAGATTCATGAACAGTTTACCTCAATCCATTTCTGTACATTGGGAAATTCCATAGGAATGTGAGCCCCGCTTCTTGCTCTCCAGATCTCGTATATACAAGCCATCACATTGCAGGAAGTTGAACAATTGCAGATCTACCTGCAGAATTAACAGGTAAAAAACAGGGCAGACAAAAAAAACACTGCTGCATTGCTTAACCTCTTAAGCCCCGGACCATTTAGCTGACCAGAGCACTTTTTGCGATTCGGCACTGCGTCGCTTTAACTGACAATTGCGCGGTCGTGCGACGTGGCTCCCAAACAAAATTGACATCCTTATTTTCCCACAAATAGAGCTTTCTTTTGGTGGTATTTGATCACCTCTGCGGTCTATAAACAAAAAATAGCGTCAATTTTGAAAAAAACACACTATTTTTTACTTTTTGGTATAATAAATATCCCCAAAAAATATATAAAAAACATTTTTTTTCCTCAGTTTAGGCTGATACGTATTGTTCTACTTATTTTTGGTAAAAAAAATTGCAATAAGCGTTTATTGTTTGACTCGCGCAAAAGTTATAGCGTTTACAAAATAGGGGATAGTTTTATGGTATTTTTTTAAAAAATTTTTTTTCTTAGTAATGGCGGTGATCAGCGATTTTTATCGTGACTGCGACATTATGGCAGACACTTTTGGCGCGATTTTGGGACCATTTACATTTATACAGCGATCAGTGCAATTAAAAATGCATTGATTACTGTGTAAATGTGACTGGCAGTGAAGGAGTTAACCACTAGGTGGTGCTATAGGGGTTAAGTGTGTCCTAGGGAGTGATTCTAACTGTCGGGGGAGGGGCTGTGTGTGACACAACACTGATCACCGCTCCCGATTACAGGGAGCTGTGATCAGTGACAGTGTGACTAGGCAGAACGGGAAAAAGCTGTTTACATTAGAATTTCCCTGTTCTTCCTCTCCGTGAGACAATCACACCCTTCCTTAGATCAGTCAGAACACATCTGGTTGTGTCAGATGTATTCTGACTGATCTAAGGAAGGGCGCAAACAAATCAGCCCGAAACTTAATCTATGTCTGAACAGATGATTGTAACGATTTTGTCTGGAATGACTCTACTTGCTTTGTAATCTTTTTTCCAAAGACTTGATAGAATAAAGCAACACAAGTGCAGCAACCTTTGGAACTTTATTCTTATATATACAAGGTATACAAGGTCAGTGGGAGGACCTGTTCGCTGGCACTGGATTGAAAGCTGTGTGCGGTTCTCCTCTACACTTCAACCTATATATATATATATATATATATATATATATATATATATATATATATATATATATATATATATATATATATATATATATATATATTTATTTATACTGTATATATATAGGAAAAATAAGTCCATGGTTGCAGTGCTCTATAAGTTTATTTGGAATGACACTATCAATAACAGGATTGCATTGCAAATTCTGCAAAACCACATATTGCAAAACCACAAGCTTTCAGGCAAAATCTCCTCTTCCTCAGGTCAGAAACACTAAATGAAAAAGTAATGATTGATGGTGTATATGAACAAAGGAAGCAAAAACATCAAGATACAGTCACACAGAAATACTAGACATATGAGTTACGAAGGCATCTTATCTGGACCACCATCCTAGCCTGGAAAATTGTACAGCAAAATCTATTGTTCGGTACAGCCAACTTTTTTTTTTCTCATAGTAACCTAAAATAAAACAAATTCATAAAAATAAACATAAGTATATTGCAAGTAAAGTACACCCAGGATGTATCAAATAATAAATACCTCTTATAGAAACAGTTGCAAATCACTTTCAGAATTCAAACCACAGGTTTGTAAAGTATTCAAGTGTCCTATCCAATATACTTCCCTTTTCTTTACTATCAACTCCCTGTTGCCACTTCTACTTTGGTACGTGGTCTGTTACCATGAACTTTAGTTGTGAGAACGAAATAGGACATTCAACAAACTGCCAGTGACAGGTAATTTAACACGTTTATCCCTAGTGGAGTATTTATGCATAGCTCCCAACTGTCCCTGATTTCGAGGGACTGTCCCTGATTTCGAGGGACTGTCCCTGATTTGGAACAAAGTCCCTCTGTCCCTCTTTCCTCCTCATTTGTCCCTCATTTTGGTCTGTTCTATATAGTTGTAAATAAAATGCGCATTCTATCTTTCAAATTATGTTTCCCAGTGCTAAACCTTTAATCCAATTACTTTTAAATTGCTGCATTTGTGAAAGGCAGCGCTACAAAAACCAGTAACGTTCTCCCATGATCAACTAAAAAATGTCCTTCTGTTGTACTGGTTAGGAGGTTCAGACAAAAACAAGAGGCTTGATAACAATGTTGCAAGATATCCTTCTCAATGTGTAATGTGTGGGATCTCTGTGGGTAAGTTAGATGCAAGTGAAGTAATGAAACAGCACACACGAGCCCCCTCTGTTTTCAATATACATGCAGATCACAGGTAGAGAATCCCCCTATAGATTTATTTATTTATTTTTATTTCAGGTACTTATATAGTGCCGTCAATTTACGCAGCACCTTACATATACATTGTACATTCACATCAGTCCCTACCCTCAAGGAGCTTACACTCTAAGGTCCCTAACTCACATTCATACATACTAGGGACAATTTAGACAGGATCCAATTAACCTACCAGCATGTCTTTGCAGTGTGGGAGGAAACCGGAGTACCCGGAGAAAACCCACGCAGGCACAGGGAGAACATGCAAACTTCAGGCAGGTAGTGTTGTGGTTGGGATTCGAACCAACAACCCTTCTTACTGCTAGGCGAAAGTGTTATCCACTACACCACTGTGCCGCCCAATTCAAACCTTACCAGACCATAGCGGGTAAGAAGGCATGCGATAAACGTGGACTCGTGTTCAACGACCTTCCTCCAGAAATGTCACTGACGGTCGGTTGCTGACGGTCGATAGCTGACAGGTGGATCGGTTCACTTGCGGTAATGAGGTAACAGCATATGGTTAGGTATTGGTAATAGCTGCCTCTTCTTATAATCCTGGACCAGAACATATTTTCTAGAGATCCTGGTCCCTCAGTGGGTGCAGGAGGGGTAAAAAATGAAGGAGGTACCGGACAGTGTAATATTATTTAAACACTAGTAGATTTTATTTAAACAGCAGAGAGGTACTCACATACGTAGCAGGATAAAAAATGTTTGTCTCCAGACGAGTGGCGAGCTCATAAGCCTATGTCAGTGTCGAGTGCCTGTCCCGTCCCTACGCGTGATGTCTCACACACACGTGACTTCTTCAGGGGAACAGGTTAACTGGATCAGATCTTCTAACTATCCAGCAAATGTCACTTCCCCATGTGTGTTCATCAAACGCGTTGTCAATTATTGATCAATTTTTTTTCCTTAAAGATGAACTTTATTAGTTGCAAACTACACAGCACAGCAATGAAGGAATAGTAGTGGTAAAAAGAAAAAAGCCCTTGAGGGTTTAATCTTTTTTTTGTATAATTCTCCTTTAAGGGGCATGGCAGGGGGGTGTGTCCCATGCCTACATACTTTTGCCAATAGGTGTCGCTCGTTCCCATCTCAAAAAGTTGGGAGGTATGTATTTATGTCTAACAAAATATTCCCTAAAGCAGAACTTTAGTCCCCGTCCTGGTTTGTTTCACACCCCTCAAGCACCACAACTATGGTGCATGCTATGGGTCTTGGCAGAGACTGTCTGCATTTCTGTACATGAGCAGGGCAGGGAAGGTATCAGACTTCCCTGGCAGCACACTCTGTGTGTGCGTGGGGCAGATGGCCTGGGAACCTATCACATGAACAAATGTGGCGCAGTACTCTCTCAAGACCTAAGCCCTGGGACAGGGAAAAGGCTCACCTAGATGAGAAACACAAGAGTGCTACTTTGCAGCACAACTAAAGTAGTTGAAAAGGTATTTTTTGGTAAGAGAGGAAGGGGGAAGGAGGCAGGGCAGCACAACATGGCAGATAGGGTGAAGGTCCACATTAACCTTCTGTGTAGCTTTTCCAATGTAGTAAAATCCACAAAGATGTTTATTTTATTGTATTATTTTATTACAGGTATTTTTACAGTGCTGATTATAGGAGCTTACAATTTCAGGTCCTTATCTCACATGCATACCTATACATACTAGGGGCAATATGGAGAGGGGGCAATTAACCTACCAGCATGTCTTTGAAGTGTGGGAGGAAACCAGAATACCTACAGCAAGCCCACACAAGCACAGGGAGAACATACAAACTCCATGCATATAGTTTGCTGACCGGGATTTAAGGAAATATACAGCAGAACTGTCCGAATATGTACAGTGACCTTTCCTTTTTATTTGATAACCCTGATGGGGATGGCTAAAGCAAATTCACTTGATCATATGTGAGCACTGGACACGGTTAAGACAAGGAAAGGAGCTTTTGTTATGGGTCCCAATAAATGTATCGGCTCACTGATCACCCCTTCCTGCTAATGACCCAAAAGTAACATGTAAAAATAATTGTAGTGCAATCTGCACTCCATTAGGTTCATTGGAGGAGAGGTGAGACATTGTGGGTTGTTTAGACCCCTGATTCCTCATTGAAGAGAAGCTGCCACAAAAAAATGCCTTTAGTTAATAAATATATATACAGGGCTTTTTTTCTCAGAGAATAGGTGCAGGAACTCCCCCTTCTGAGTTCCCCCTTGTCTAAGCACCCTACGCTCCTCTGAGCGCCAGCCCTTGGTCCCACCCCCTACCCACCTCCCAGTACTGCCCCAAGTATAATTTTGTAGTGCTAAATAATTTGCTCTTAACTAATAACAAGAAAAGCAGTAAAATAGATCCCCTGGAGCCAACAACAATAGATCTCCCAGTAACAATAGAATCCACCCCAGCAACAATATATCCTTAACACAATAATAGACTCTCCCCAGCAACAATGGCCCCACCCCAGCAACAATGGACCCCATCCCAGCAACAATAGGTCCCCTCAATAATAGACTCTCCCAGCAACAATGGCCCCACCCCAGCAACAATGGACCCCATCCCAGCAACAATAGGTCCCCTCAGCAACAATAGGATCCCACCCTAGTAACAATAGATCGCTAACACAATGATAGACTCCCCTAGCAACAATGGACCCCACCCCAGCAACAATAGGCCCCTTACACAACAATAGACACCCCCAGCAACAATGGACCCCACCCCAGCAACAATAGACCCCCCCACACACACACACACAGCAACAATGGACCACCCACAACAAAATACCACCCCAGCAACAAAAGATCCACCCAGCAACATTAGACCTCCCAGTAGCAATAACAGATCTCCCAGCAGCCAGCATCAATAGACCCATCAGCATACAGCAACAATAGACCTCTCCCTCAATAGTAGATTCCTACCAGCAACATAAGACCCCCCAGCAACAATAGATCCCCAACACAAAACAGATCCCCACCAGTAACAATAGATCCCCCAGCAGCCGACATCAATAGACCCTCCAGCACACCCCTTACAGGCATTTAATGCTGGTGGTGCCGGAACTGCGTTCCCCGCGTTCCCGCTGAAAAAAGCCCTGTATATATATTAACTTATTAAAATTTCACCAAAAACTAAAATCCCCCCTCAAATTTTTTTTTATAACCTTCCACTTACACACTTGTACGGATGTAAATGCAACTCTAAATTCTAGAACTCTAAACTGATAAGCCATAGGGTTTCACCTATGGAAAATATTGGGTACTGAAGTTTGTTGCCATTTCACGGGCATATGCAATTGCAATTTTAAGAGGTACAAAAAAAAAGTGCAGTGCTGAAAAATCTAAAAATCTAAACAGCCAATATTCGTATCAGTATACCAAAGTGTATAGGGCAAATAAAAATATAGGTGACAAAATAACATTATGTCCAGATAAGTGAAAGTTCATGTTCAAGGGTGATTGTGAAAACAAAATCCAAAAGTTGATTTAAAGTTGATGTAAGGTGGGGCGTGGCCTGGACATGGCTGAGTGAAGACGCATTTTTCCTGAGCTCCCGGCCTCATCCAGAAATACCCGGCTAATAATACCCTGCCTGAGGCATGCAATCGGCCAAACGGCACAGGACTAGAGCATCCACTCGGGGGACACCCGTAGGCAAAAGTCCCGGTGAGATCCGCCGCTATTTCCTGCAACTACAGGGCTCTTACCCCGGGGCTACAGTAGCGGCACCACAAGGCTCTCCACGAGGTGAGAAGCAGAAGGCCCCAAGACAATCTGAAGCCTGCTCCTCTTCTGACTCTCAGACTGCACAAGAACACTCTGCAGACTCTTGCGGAGGCCCTCATCAATCCACGATGGCATCCCCACAACCACCCGTACCCGCTCTATGTGACCAAGACATTAGAAGTCTGCTCCAGGCTCTCCCCACCAGATCAGACATTGAGGCCTTTATCCTCAAGCTTGAAGAAACACACCGCCGTGATATCCAAGAGGTCAGAGGGGAAGTCTCGAACCTGACAGAGCGGGTGTCTACCGGGGAGACCTCGGTCTCTTTATTAACAGACAGGGTGACAGCACTGGAGCAGGCCAGAGACCAACAGAGGGATGCCGTCATAGCCCTGCAGCTGCACTTGGAAGATGTGGAAGACCGAAGCCACTAGAACAGCTTGCGGCTTCGAGGAATCCCAGAAACAGCACCACAGGAGAACCTTGGGGAGACAGTACGGGAGATCTTCCGCACAGTACTAGAGGAACCTCACCTGGAGATTGAACCAGACAGAGTCCACAGAGCTCTGGGCCCCAAATCTGACGACCCGAATAGACCGCGGGACGTAATTTGCAGACTTCATCGGTACACTCAAAAAGAGAATATCCTCCGACGTGCATGGGAGCATGGTGACGTGGAAATAGAGGGCATGCAAACGAAGATCCTGCCGGACTTATCCAGAGCAACTCTGAAACGAAGAGCCCTCCTACGCCCGCTATTGGACCTGGCGAAACAGAAGGGACTTACTTACAGATGGGGATACCCTCTTTCGGTGCTGTTCCGTGGAGCAAAGGGCTCCTTCTCTCTCCAACGACTGGATGACCTCCCAGCCCTCTTCCGATTTATGGAAGCGGAGCCGATCCAGGTACCAGACTGGCTTCAGCTTCTCCCTCGCCCATCCGGAAGATCGGGCCTCCTGAGGCCGCGTGACCCTCTGCCACCGAGACAGCAGAGGAACAGACGCAGGAATCGGTCGGCCTCGGGAGGAGAGTTACATGAGTAGGCCTTTGACCGCCCATCCCTGTCCAGCCGCAACCCTATGCTGTTATGCGGGCAGCCCCCAAGTTTAAGCTGGCAGACTATGCTCCCTGAACACTAAACCTGTCTCCCTAGTGGAGTGACCAGTCAACTGACAGACCCCCGGGCGCAGAGCAATCCCTACACGTTTTTGTCTGCTACGCCAGTCCACTCAGTGCAGGGGCCCCCACACCTGTCTTTCCTGGGTAGCGTAACCGGTCCGGGGGAACCTTAACCTGCATTTCTTGGGGTCCCACTAGGGCTTGAGCGCTACAAGATCCACGACATGCACAGCAACTGGCAGTGGAAACCCCCTCTGGAACTCTCCACAACCCCCTCCACCTTCGGATATAGAGGAACATTGCTCCACAAGAGTAGGAATAAGTATTGACACCCCTACCAAACAATCACCGTTTGGTCAGCAACGAGGTGAAGGAATGCTGATCTAGCAAGAGACCCGTTTATACTTTACCTCTTGGAGGGGGATGAGAGCAATCTAGTCGTTCAGTTCTTTTGGTCAGATGGGGGTTGATTAACCACCTTGGGGGGAATGACATGACATGAAACCCAGGGACTTCAAGCCTTTGCCTTGGTACGACTATTTTATTATCTGTGAGTTTGCCCGCACTTTAACTCATTCTACTTAGTTTTACTCTATGTTATTTCACTCTAACCATCATAACCTAGTGACATGTTTTTGGACCACACTCTCAGCTCATCTTATTTTGTGGTGTAGCTGTGGGTGTTATCTCAGGGATATGTAACCCTGGATAGTGATGGGATGTTTGCCTATACTGTTTTACCTGTTGATATCATACGTTCATTGTACCCACACTGGTGCCTAAATATATTCGCTTAATCTTATGTTTCTGATAGTTCCAATATGTTTTTTTTTTTTTCATCAGAACGATTGTTTGCCTTATTTCCAGTAATATATTATAATCAAATGACAACCCTAGATATCCGGGGGTGGATGGAGGGGTACGGGGGCTCTTCTCTCGGCCTTGTCTTTTCACCGTCCCACTTAGGATTGCGCTCCGTTTACGGCTTTTTGTCTGTGGAGCGTATTAGCCGATTTGGCTACGTTAGATTTTTTCCCTAGGCTGCACACTCTAGTGCCAGCCCCTAATTTTCTCTGTAACTTTCTAGAGGATCTGTCCCTCCCTACCCACCAACTTTTCCTTCTCTTACTTATCCATCTTTCCCTCCCCTTCTCCCCCCCTCCTCCCCCTGTCCCAAAACCTTCCCCTTCCATATAAATATAAATATAGTCTCCTTAAATGTGAAGGGCTTAAACACGCCCGAGAAGAGACGGATATTGTTACATGATATGCGTCGCAAAGGTGCTGACATTGTTTTCCTACAGGAAACACACCTTAGAGAGGGGTCCCTGCCGACTCTTCAGAATAAATACTACCCGGTGGTGTACCATTCGAAATACAAGGAAGCTAAATCTAGGGGGGTATCAATCCTGATCTCGGCAAAAATCCCATGGACACACACAGATGTAAAGCTTGACAGAGAAGGGAGATCTCTTCTCCTGAAGGGCAGGATAGGTGATGTTAAAATAACCTTGGCCAACCTGTACGCTCCCAATACGCACCAAGATACTTTTCTAAAACGACAGCTAGACCTACTCCTTCAATTCTCAGACGGACAATTGATCATAGGCGGAGACTTGAACATTTCACTCACACCCACGGAAGACACTTCCACTGGAATGTCTTCGACCTCTCGGGACCTACGTAAACGTATTAGCGCGACATTGCACTCTTTGCAACTGATCGATGTTTGGCGTCTCTTTCACATGGGGAGAGAGACTACACCTTCTTCTCTAAGCCACATCAGTCATATTCTAGAATCGACTACTTCCTAATCCCTCACAGACACCTGCAAGCAATTAAAGAAACCACAATAGGTTCAATTACATGGTCAGACCACGCCCGATAACTCTCCGCTATGCTCTTTCTGATTCCCTGCGGACTCAGAGACCACCATGGAGACTGAATGAGGGACTCCTGAAAGACCCAATAGTCTTAGCTGAGGTAACTAAGGAAATAGGTCACTACTTCGCTTCTAATGATACCCCTGAATGTGATTCTGGTTTCGTTTGGGAAGCCCACAAAGCTGTCATTAGGGGGGATCCAGGTTTATGTGGTTCTTACCGCCCAATCTCTCTCCTGAATACAGACCTAAAACTCTTCACAAAGATCATTGCCACAAGACTGCAACACCACCTCCCCTCGCTTATACATTTAGACCAGGTAGGCTTTGTCCCGACGAGGGAGGCTAGGGACAATACGACTAAAGTCCTCAATTTACTACACATCGCAAACAGCACTAAAACCCCATGTGTGTTCCTCGGGAAAGATGCCAAAAAGGCTTTCGACCGAGTTAGCTGGAAATTCATGTTCGCAACGCTGAGACACATAGGTCTGGGAGGCAGAATGTTAAATTGGATAGCAGCGGTCTACTTGAACCCAACAGCTGGAGTTCGAGCTAACGGGGTAATGTCGGAGGTTTTTCCAATTACTAACGGGGCCCGTCAGGGATGCCCACTATCGCCGTTGCTCTTCGCACTATCCCTGGAACCCTTCCTATGTCACGTCAGGCTAAACCCCGACATTACAGGAGTAGACACCAACAGAGAGCAATTCAAGGTCTCCGCATATGCGGATGACTTGATGTTCTCCCTCACAAAACCCATCATCTCGCTTCCTAGCCTTATGAAAGAATTTCACACTTACGGCCAACTTGCTAACCTGAAAATTAATTTCAGCAAGTCTGAGGCGATGGGTATTGGAATCCCTCTAACACAACTCTCACACCTCCAATCTAGCTTCCATTTTAAATGGTCCTCTACAGCCCTGAAGTACCTGGGCACGCTCATATCCCCGAAGCTTTCCCAGCTGTTCAAGCTCAACTTCCCGCCCCTTTTAAATAAGGTCAAACAATTACTAGACAAATGGAACAGTGGGCTGCATTCTTGGTTTGGTCGCTGCAGCATTCTCAAAATGTCAATCCTACCCAAATTCATATGTATCATGCAGGCCATTCCAATCCGCATCCCGGTAGACTACTTTAACCAGGTAAGAACAGCATTTATACATTTCCTATGGGCGGGGAAGAAGCCGCGTCTACACCCGGGGGGTCCTCTCACTGCCTAAGCTTAATGGGGGACTGGCAATGCCAGATCTCCGAAATTACTATAGAGCGACCCACCTGAGTAGACTCATTGATTGGTGCCGCCATACAAACACCAAATTATGGACAAGACTTGAACAGGCACAGAGTGAGACTCCCCTGCCTAGAGCTCTATGGTGTCACGCCCCCCTCCCAACGGAAATTACATGCCATCCTTTAATAGGTAACACAGTTCGGGTTTGCTCACAACTGATCCACACCTCCCCCCACTTCTCACGTAACTCACCACTCAGACCTATATTGGGTAACCCTCAATTCAAACCAGGTATACGAGATAGGAGTTTCCTGAAACTGAAAGAGGAAGGTTTGTATCAAGCCTCTCACTTTAGCACTATGGGAAGGTGGAAGACGCTCTCGGAGCTTACTGACCCAGACGGACAGTTCCGACTAGATTTTCTCAGAGCAGTGCAGCTCCATCATTTTTTACGTTCCCTGCCACCTCCCCAGGATGCTAACCAAACCCTCACAACCATGGAGGCTCTTTGTTCGGAGACAGGGAATCTGCCACACGCACTCTCACTTACTTACAAATTGCTTATTACACCGCCGGGAGAACACCAGGTTCAAAGTCTCACCAGATGGGAAAGAGAACTAAATTGTAGTTTCACAACCAATAAGAGACAACAAATTTTAACGTTCACTCATAAATCCTCTATCTGCACCAAAATCCAGGAAACCAATTATAAAATCCTTACACACTGGTACAGAACTCCTGCACTTCTGAAAACAATCTTCCCCTCTACAACTGATGCCTGTTGGAGATGCCAGGAAGAAAGAGGTACACTCATCCATATTTTCTGGTCCTGCTCTCGGATCCAGATTTTCTGGAGAGAAGTACGCCAGATAATCCAACAATTTACTGATCGCATCGTTCCTGATGACCCAGATTATTTCCTCCTACACGCGACCGACATACCAGCACGGTCCTACAAGAAATCAATCATACGGCATTTATTAGATGCAGAGAAAGCATGTATCCCTTCCTTCTGGAAATCCTCTCAAACACCATCCATAGCCTTTTGGCTTCAAAAAGTTGAGGAAATAAACCAGATGGAGGATTTAATCCTCACAAGCCAAAATAGACAGGAGCAATACTCTAAAACCTGGCAGCTTTGGAAAATCTTCAAGTACTCGGAGGAGGGGAAAACCCTTCTAGGCAAGTGATTCCATTCTACACTAGATGTCTAGAAATGGAGGATAATAGAGGACTGCCTACTTCCGTTTCTGCTAGTTGCCACCCTTACCACTTCCCCCCCCCAAGTCCTCTTATCCCCCCTCCCCCCTTTTTACACCCTCTCCTCCCCTTCTCCCCCCCCTTCTCTTTCTCTCCTACACCCCTCCTTACTTTCTACTCGGTTCTTTCTTTTCTGATAATCTGTTTTTTCTCTCTTCTCAAAACACAAAATAGACAGGGAATCATTTACGAAAGGAATATGATACCCAGGAATATCCGTATTCAAATACAGGGTATACAATTAGATAGAGAATATGGAAAAGATGGGTCATATGTGTGACCTCTGACTATAATAAATAAGCTACTCACACTAATATCCTTTTACAGGCCATACAAGGTTTATAGTTATGTTGAGCATCTTCTTTTGTTTAGTGCTTTCTCTCTTAATAACTGTATGTGAACCTCTGTCATTGTTGTTGTAAATGCAACTATACCTTGTCATATGTATCCCGGTGAACCGGTTTCCTGATACAAATAAATAATTTTGAAAAAAAAAAGTTGATGTAAACCCATTCTCATCATTTCTAAATTACTTCCATAGTGCTGATCTATAAGGATATACATGCCTCATGCATGTATCCTTACCTGTCAAATACATCCCCTTTAGCTGTTTGGAGCCCTGCAATACTCTGGATTCTGTGGGCAGGTCTGTTGTCCAGGATTTGGTGGGTGGAGTTGTGATGTCAGTAGACTCCCCGCCCACGTCTACACTCCCCTTGGCCAGGCTTCGATATTTCTTACACTGAACTTCTGCTGGTCTCCTGGATTATGCCCTATGATCCCTAACATCCAGTCAAAACCCAGGAGAGTCACAACATGACTTAAGCATGCCCAATCAATGCTGAAGTGTGGAGCAGCCAATCCTGGGAATCCAATGTGAAGCCAATCCCATGTGCATTACACAGAATGGCTCTCTCACACTCGTGCATGAGATAAGGAAATCACCTGTCACTTATAGCAAGTGGGAAGCAAGAGAGACCTATTTCTCTGTGTGTCCATTTTTATCTTACTGAAGAAAGGTAAGAGGATTGCTCAGAGCTGGATTAACTATTCATGGCAAGACTGGCCACCGATGAAATGACATCCTCTGCTGTAACAGATATGAGTCTTAATGAAACATTTTTTTGGAGGGTTTACATCCACTCACCACAGCAAGTGCATCCACCACCCAGAGGAGGAGATTACATACTCTCACCAAAAGGCAGCTTAAGAAAGCCTGTAGTGATGGTAATCACAGGGACAATATCCAGGAAAGAACATAGGATTCTTCACACCGACTGCACTACTTCATAGACTCCGACATCATAAGAAAACTTTAACCAAGCTTGTGGTGATGATGGTCTGGATAGTTATTGTGGGGGTGGTAGCCAAAAAAAAGCCATGATGTTCCCCACACCAGCCGGGCTGCTTGTCAAATCATGAACTTCAACATCCATAAAAAAACAAGAGACCTCCACATAGTGTAAAACCGTTTGGCCACAAATTTAATAAAAAGCAGAGAACTTACATGTATCCCGCAATAATGGGTGTCAATAAAAACATCTCCTTATGGTGATTACATAAGCTTAAAATATTAAAAAGAGCGCAATGGTGATGCATTTTGTCCACAAAGACTTCAACTGGGGAAGTTGAAGTCCTTATGGACGAAATGTGTCTGGTTGGATGAGTCTGCTCCTCACTATTATGCTCTTTTTTCATATTTTAATTATAGGTTATCAGCATAAGGAGATGTTTTTATTTATTTTTATTATTTTATTTTATTTTTTTTTCATGAAAACTTTTTATTTCAAAAGAATAGTAATACAGTATGAGCCAAGCATATGCCAGAGACTTTTGTAAGTATTTAGCTGGCACTCTAGGATTCTTCTTAACCTCATTGAGCAGTCTGCACTGTGCTCTTGCAGTCATCTTTACAGAACGCCCACTCCTAGGGAGAGTAGCAGCAGTGCTGTACTTTCTCCATTTATAGACAATTTGTCTTACCTTGGACTGATAAACAGCAAGGCTTTTGGAGATACTTTTAAAACCCTTTCCAGCTTTATGCAAGTCAACAATTCTTAATCGTAGGTGTTCTGAGAGCTCTTTTGTGCAAGGCATCATTCACATCAGGCAATGCTTCTTGTGAAAAGCAAACCCAGAACTGGTGTGTGTTTTTTATAGGGTAGGGCAGCTGTAACCAACACCTCCAATCTCATCTCATTGATTGGACTCCAGTTGGCTGACACCTCACTCCAATTAGCTCTTGGAGAACTCATTAGTCTAGGGGTTCACATACTTTTTCCACCTGCACTGTGAATGTTTACATGGTGTGTTCAATAAAAACATGGTAACATTTAATTCTTTGTGTGTTATTAGTTTAAGCAGACTGTGATTGTCTATTGTTGTGACTTAGATGAAGATCAGATCACATCTTATGACCAATTTGTGCAGAAATCCATATCATTCCAAAAGGGTTCACATACTTTTTATTGCAACTGTACTAGAAATTGGTATAGCTTGCCTACAAGGCCTATAGTGCTTGACTCATCCCCGACCATCAGGAGGACAAATAAAAACGTTAAGCCTAAATTACTGGAGTCCAAATTTTAAGATTGGAGCATCGTACTAAAAGAGAGGGATGGGAGCCCCAAAAATACAAATAGAGAGAGAGAGAGAGAGATAGACATTAGGAAGAATGAAAAGAGTGGGAGGTGAAAGGAGGAAAAAACAAAAGGTCAAAGGGGAGGGGGGGGGTGTTAGGGAGTGAAGGGAGGGAAAAAATTGACCAAATAAAGGGCAGGAGTAGGAAAAGGGAGCTGTTCAGAGATACCTAGTATATTAAAGCAGACTCCCCCGGACAAACCACTATATATCTGGGGAAGTCTGAAGATTCCTTATACTGTACTCAATCCAACAGTACCAAGTGTTTGTAAATTTGGACATCTTGTCCTGTGATATGTAGATTAATTCTTCCATCTCCTCTATGTGGGTAATCCTGTGAAACCACTCACGAATAGATGGAACTATCGGAGAACGCCAATGGCACGGTATACATCATTTAGCAGCATTAATCATACACATTGCTATTGCAATTTGTTCTATACATGTAGCGGAAGAGAAGTGTGGTGCAAGAGAAATTGCGCCAGGGAGCAGTCCAAATTGTAGGAGGTAACTTTGCAAATAATACTGTGTACTTGTTTCCAGAAGGGCTGAAGCCTGGAGCACAACCACCACACATGAAGCATGGTTCCAACTTCTATTCCACATCTCCAACAGAGATTGGAGACAGCGGGGTAGAATTTGTGAAGTCTGGAGGGGGTCTGATACCACTGGGTAAAAACTTTATATCCATTTTCCTGGACTGTCACATTGAATAAGGGTGCACGTTTTCCCACTTCGCATCAGAGAAAGTCAAATTTAGCTCTCGGGCCCATGCCTGACAAGAAGGAGTAGAGGAGATAGGAGGCGCATCTATAAGTGACTTATAAATATAGGAAACTACATGTCGTTGTGGCTGTCAGCGATTGCAAATGGCTTCCATTGAGTTTAGAGGTCTCCCCCACATAGCAGCTGAGCCTTGTGAAGTCAGAAAGTGTCTAATCTGGAGAAACGACCAAAAAGGAATCTGATGCGGGCACATCAAGTCATTGATTGATTCCTGTGAGAGTAATTTCCCTTTCTGAAAGAGGTGTTGGGCTAGAACATCACGGTAAGGCCAGTCCAATCGTAAAAAGGAAGGTGACATACCAGGAAGGAACGCAGGGTTGAGGCGTAAAGATGTTACCGGACCTCTCGACATATATCCTTGTAGTCATTTGCACCAGCGATGATAGGCCTGAATTGGTGGCCCGATAAATGCATGCAATTTAGCTTCCATGGGTACCTCTTCTGGACGGAGCCAAATGTTTTTATTTTTTATGGATGTCGAAGTTCATGATTTGACAAGCGGCCTGGCTGGTGTGGAAAACCTCATGGCTTATTTTTGGATACCATCCCCACAATCACCATCCAGACCATCATCACCACAAGCTTGGTTAAAGCTTTCTTTTGATGTCGGAGTCTATGAAGTAGTCCAGTCGATGTGGAGAATCCTGTGTTCTTTCCTGGATATCGTCCCTGTGATTACCATCACTACAGGCTTACTTAAAGCTGCTTTTTGTTAAGCGTATTTAATCTCCTCCTCTGGGTGGTGGATGCACTTGCTGCCGTGACTCCTTTAGTCAACTTTTGTATTTTGTTTTCACAATCACAATTGAACATGAACTTTCACTTATCTGGACTATGTTCATAAATGTTTTTTTGTCCCTTATATTTTTATTTGCCCTATGCACTTATGAATATTGGCTGTTTAGATTTGTCAGTGCTGCACTTTATTAGACCTCATATATATATATATATATATATATATATATATATATATATATATATATATATATATATATATACACACACCGTATTTATCGCCGTATAACACGCACCGGCGTATAACATGCACCCCAATTTAGGAGGGAATTTTAAGGAAAAAAAACTTTTAGGAGGGAAGTTGAAGGGAAAAAAACTTACATTTAAATGCCCATCATTGCAGCCTTCTCAGTGCAGTCTTGCCCCAGTGCAGCCATGTCAGTGCAGCCTTGCCCCAGTGCAGCCATGTCAGTGCAGCCATGTCAGTGCAGCCTTGTCAGTGCAGCCTTGTCAGTGCAGCCTTGTCAGTGCAGCCTTCCCCAGTGCAGCCTTGTCAGTGCAGCCTTGTCAGTGCAGCCTTCCTCAGTGCAGCCTTCCCCAGTGCAGCCTTGCCCCAGTGCAGCCTTGCCCCAGTGCAGCCTTCGAACCTGCGATCCCTGCCATCCTGGGCTTCAAAATCTCCGACCACGATTTGAAAATGGCGCCGCCGGTGCCGAAATACACAGAGCCAGTCCTCGGCTCTTCTCGGCGGCTCTCGTTCACTTTCGGCTCCACTCGTAGTCCCGCCCGGGATGGGCGTGACTGTGAGCGGAGCTATCCGAACCTAGCCGAGTACACTCGACTAGGTTCGGACGGCGCTCGAGTGAAGCCGAAAGTGGCCGAGAAGAGCGGAGGACCGGCTCTGTGTACTTCGGCGCCGGCGGCGCCATTTTCAAATCGCGGTCGGCGATTTTGAAGATCTGGCAGCTCCGGATCGCAGGGGATCGGCACCCGCGATTTTCCCCTGATTTTAAGGGGAAAAAAGTGCGTGTTATACGCAGATAAATAAGTTATATACACAATTTTTTTGGAATTGTAGCCATATGCAATTTTAAAACTTGACACGTTGTGTATCTATTTACTAGTTCAACCTTATCTTTTATATTTTAGGAGAAAATTGGGTAATACTGTTTATTTTTTGTGTGCTCTAAAATAATACTTTTACATAATCTTCAGGCCTAAAATGATTTTTTAAATGTGTGTAAAAAATGCAAAACCAGCTCTGGCAGCATATGGGTTAAATGCAGTAAAGAATAAGGAGGTCAAACATCTCATTACACTATTTAGCAGGGGGGTCTGGATTATATAACTTGTTTAACAGAATTGCAAAGGTAAAAGGTTCACATATACATATTTTAATTGTATTTTTAGCTGCTTGCCTTAATTTCCAGTCTGAAATCTTCTGCCATATGAACCTGTGAAGGAAAGAACTCATGTGTTGTATAATGACAGATGCACCACATAACACACAACAGATTTTATAAATAATTGAAATGGTCAGAGAGAGATGTACTAAACTCAGACAGCAAAGCTCTTTCCTTTAATTTGCTGTCTAACCCCGCTGTGCTACTTCAGGCAGACAGAGCTCGTTTAGACACTCTCAGGCGCTTCTTGATCTCTACATTCTGCAAATAACATATTTTGTGTTATTCGAAGCTCACAGCATATTTTAATATCGGTGGCCATGAAATTCAACATGTCATTGTTTAAAACAAATGTAATTTCAGTTTTATTTCCTTATTTACCAGGAAGAGAATCAACATTTGTCATTGTCATCCTTATAAAATATGGTTTTACGCTTTACCTTGTGATGTATTCATTGTCTGGGAATTATACTCAAAGTCGTTCTAAAGGATGAATGTTTTTTTTCTTTAATACCGCAATGCATTTTCTGCATTAAGGTAAAAAAGCTTCTGAGTGCAGTCCCCTTCCCCCTTGCACTCCCTTATACTGTACATACCTGACCCTGATTTCGCTCCAGCAATGTGAATGAGAGCAGTGCCTTTCTCCATCCTCATATACTCAGAAACAGCAGCAGGCACATTGGTCAATCACAGCCAATCAGGAGGGAGTTGGGCCAGGGCCAAGTCAGCTGTGTGTGGCAACAGCCACACACAGCCGGCTTGGAAATGAGCCTGTACGAGTGCTTCCCATAGTAAGCAGCTTGCTATGGTGGGCACTCAGCAAGGGGGAAGGGGACAAGGATCACCAACAGGGGACCCGAGAAGAGGAGGATCAGGGCTGCTCTGCCCAAAACATTGTACAGAACAGGCAAGTATAAGTTTACAAGAACTTTATAGCTAACCTTTAACCCCTTCACAACTGTACACCCCCTATGGTCCAGAGCAGTTTTTACATTTCTGCTGTGGATCTGTTTATGCGGCAATGGGTTTATCAATACTTAAAGGATAAATTCACCTTTTGTAACATTTTACAAGTTACACCCATGTTCAGGGTGTAACATGTAACATGTTACAAATCCACCGGCCCCCGCACCTCCCCGGCCCCCCTATGTATCTAGGGGTCTTTAAAGAACGTGGTTCTACAGTGTTCTGTTACTACAAGGTTCGGCAGCCTTTGCGGTTGTCGGCTTGAAGTTCTCAATGAACTACCACGGCGCTGTTGAGCGAAGCGGTAGTTCAATGGGCCACAGGGCAGTATTCCAATATGATAACGACCCCAAACATACCTCCAAGATGACCACTACCTTGCTAAAGAAGCTGAGATTAAAAGGTGATGGACTGGCCTAGCATGCCTCCAGACCTAAACTCTATTGAGCATCTGTGGGGCATCCTCAAATGGAAGGTGGAGGAGCGCAAGGTCTCTAACATTATTAGGTCTCTAATAATCGTGGCCACACAAAATATTGACACTTTGGGCCAAATTTAGACATTTTCTTTTCACTTAGGGGTGTACTTACTTTTGTTGCCAGCGGTTTTGACATTAATGGCTGTGTGTTTGTTGTTTTGAGGGGACAGCAAATTTACACTGTTATACAAGCTGTACACTCACTACCTCACATTGTAGCAAAGTGTCATTTCTTCAGGGTTGTCACATGAAAAGATATATACTTTTGTGAGATACTGTATATACACTTTGTATCTATATACACATATCTCTCTCTCTCTCTCTCTCTCTCTATATATATATATATATATATATATATATATATATATATATATAACCCTTATTAACTCTTAGTTTACCCCAATCAGCCCTAATTAACTCCTTCTTCACCCCTTCTCCTATTTTTTTTCCTTATTTATTTCTAACTTATTATTTTATAATTTATTAATTTAGTTTTTATTTTATTAATTTATTAATTTATTTTAATATCACATTTAAAAAGTGCAAAATGGAAAAAAGGCCTTTTCTTGAATTTGTCCATAACTTTGCAATGCTTCACCATAAATTATAGAATAAAATGTATACTTTTTATCTACTGCAACACTGTTTTTTTTATACTGTGTATGTATATATCATATACATATACACACACATCTCCCTGTATATTATATACTTAAAAACGCATCAGATGCAACAAAGGGCCCAGTGTCTTCAACTAGTTTATCTGCTTAAGATTTGTACAATTTATAATTTGTACCTCCCCCCCTCCAAAACATCGTAATAACATTTGAAAAACAAAACCTTTCCATTTTTACGATATACCTCTTTTAATGCAGAGTCATGTTATTAATGGCTGGTGGAAAAATCCAGTAGGGCGTTGTGCATGCCTCCTGAAAGTATTGTAGTGTTCTGCCTCATACTCCTCTCAAGAACCCCCAGCCCTGATCCAAGCAATAGTCTGACTCTTGGGAGGAGTAATGTGTGAAAGAGATTTGTGGCCAAACAAGTGACATCTATATCTAGCCTATAGCCTTAGATGTAAAGAGATTCATTAAAAATAGTGAGGTGTTGTCGACATCCATATCCACTCTGGAGAGTACCAAGGCTATTTTGCATTTAGGCTTATCATAGTTGACGATGCCCGGCATTTTCTAGACTTCCCCCTTGCCTTACTGAGCAGTCACATCAGAAAACCAGTGTACTGTATTGTACTACTAAAATATACAAGCTGATTAAATGTTAATACCAGCCTGATCTAACACATGGAGTGTAATGCATTTAAAAATAGGTAACCGTTAGGTGACGGATGAAGTAAAAGGCTTTACTTGAGTACCGGGGAGTTCAAAAGTTCATTTTGTCCTTTACTTGAACTTGCTGAAGGAATCCTCATCTATAATTAATGCAAAAATCTGTTTGAAACATAAAAATTCAAACCAAAGTCAACCTGATGTGTCTCCATGACAGCAATAAATAAATAAAAGATTAGAAAGTCCATGAAGATAATGTACAAATAAACAAGACCCGGTGGAGGGTAAGTCTATAAATATAGACATATTAGTAGAAGAAAAGGTGATGAGTAATGAGGTTTAAAACTACTCTATGACATGATGGCATTATGCATAATTTAAAAGTCATCTCAAACTTTGCCAATCCGTATATTGGTAATTGGTCTTATGTCCCTCTTGCCTTACTGAATGTTCCCAGTTTTGCCATGAATTTTGATCCTTTAACCCAGCTCCGGAAAGGTTTTATCCCCTTCACGACCAGGCTATTTTTTGCTATTAAGCACTGTGCTACTTTAACTGGTAATTGCGTAGTCATGCAACACTGTACCTAAACAAAATTTCTATCATTTTTTTCACACAAATAAACCTTGCTTTTTGGTGTTATTTGATCACCACTAGGTTTTTTATTTTTTATTACATAAACAAAAAAAGGCCAAACGCTTTAAAAAAAAAAAATATGTTTTACTTTCTGCTATAAAGCATTTCCAAAAAATGTCTTTAAATCAAATTTCTTCATAAATTTAGGCCAAAATGTATTAACCACTTGCCAACCGCCTCACGCCTATATACGTGAGCAGAATGGCACGGGCAGGCAAAATCACGTACCTGGTACGTGATTGCCTTCCCGCGGGCGGGGGGTCCGATCGGACCCCCCCCCGGTGCCAGCTGCGGTCGGCATTTGGCTGGGAGAGTTGAGAGACAAGGGGGAGGCCATCCGATCGTGGCCCCCCCTCGCGATCGCTCCCAGCCAATGAGAAACATCCCCTGCCTCTGTATAGTACACAGAGGTAGAGGATGTGATGTCATCTCTCCTCGGCTCGGGAGTTTCCGTTCCCGCGCCGAGGGGAGAAGACATGTAAGTAAGTGCACAACACTACACAACACAGTAGAACATGCCAGGCACACTAAACACCCCCGATCGCCCCCCGATCCCCCCCAATCACCCCCCTCCCCCTGTCACAAACTGACACCAAGCAGGTTTTTTTTTTTTTTTCTGATTACTGCATAGTGTCAGTTTGTGACAGTTAGAAGTGTTAGGACAGTTAGGGTTAGCCCCCTGTAGGTCTAGGGTACCCCCCTAACCCCCCCTAATAAAGTTTTAACCCCTTGATCACCCCCTGTCACCAGTGTCACTAAGCGATCATTTTTCTGATCGCTGTATTAGTGTCGCTGGTGACGCTAGTTAGGGAGGTAAATATTTAGGTTCGCCGTCAGCGTTTTATAGCGACAGGGACCCCCATATACTATCTAATAAATGTTTTAACCCCTTTATTGCCCCCTAGTTAACCCTTTCACCACTGATCACCGTATAAGTGTTACGGGTGACGCTGGTTAGTTCTTTATTTTTTATAGTGTCAGGGCACCCGCCGTTTATTACCGAATAAAGGTTTAGCCCCCTGATCGCCCGGCGGTGATATGCGTCGCCCCAGGCAGCGTCAGATTAGCACCAGTACCGCTAACACCCACGCACGCAGCATATGCCTCCCTTAGTGGTATAGTATCGGAACGGATCAATATCTGATCCGATCAGATCTATACTAGCGTCCCCAGCAGTTTAGGGTTCCCAAAAACGCAGTGTTAGCGGGATCAGCCCAGATACCCGCTAGCACCTGCGTTTTGCCCCTCCGCCCAGCCTAGCCCAGCCCACCCAAGTGCAGTATTGATCGATCACTGACACTTACAAAACACTAAACGCATAACTGCAGCGTTCGCAGAGTCAGGCCTGATCCCTGCGATCGCTAACAGTTTTCTTGGTAACGTTTTGGTGAACTGGCAAGCACCAGCCCCAGGCAGTGTCAGGTTAGTGCCAGTACCACTAACACCCACGCACGCACCGTACACCTCCCTTAGTGGTATAGTATCTGAACGGATCAATATCTGTTCCGATCAGATCTATACTAGCGTCCCCAGCAGTTTAGGGTTCCCAAAAACGCAGTGTTAGCGGGATCAGCCCAGATACCTGCTAGCACCTGCTTTTGCCCCTCCGCCCGGCCCAGCCCAGCCCACCCAAGTGCAGTATCGATCGATCACTGTCACTTACAGAACACTAAACGCATAACTGCAGCGTTTTTGGTAGCGTTTTGGTGAACTGGCAAGCGCCAGCGGCCTAGTACACCCCAGTCGTAGTCAAACCCACACTGCAGTAACACGTGGTGACGTGGCGAGTCCCATAAGTGCAGTTCAAGCTGGTGAGGTGGCAAGCACAAGTAGTGTCCCGCTGCCACCAAGAAGACAAACACAGGCCCGTCGTGCCCATAATGCCCTTCCTGCTGCATTCGCCAATCCTAATTGGGAACCCACCGCTTCTGCAGCACCCGTACTTACCCCCCATTCACATCCCCAACCAAATGCAGTCGGCTGCATGAGAGGCATTTTTATGTCCTCCCGAGTACCCCTACCCAACAAACCCCCCCAAAATAGATGTCGTGTCTGCAGCTAGCGCGGATATAGGCGTGACACCCGCTATTATTGTCCCTCCTGTCCTGACAATCCTGGTCTTTGCATTGGTGAATGTTTTGAACGCTACCATTCACTAGTTGAGTATTAGCGTAGGGTACAGCATTCCACAGACTAGGCACACTTTCACAGGCTCTCCCAAGATGCCATCGCATTTTGAGAGACCCGAACCTGGAACCGGTTACAGTTATAAAAGTTACAAGTTTGCAAAAAAAACACAAACAAAAAAAAAAAAAATAGTTGTCGTTTTATTGTTCTCTCTCTCTCTATTCTCTCTCTGGTGTTCTGCTCTTTTTTACTGTATTCTATTCTGCAATGTTTTATTGTTATTATGTTTTATCACGTTTGCTTTTCAGGTATGCAATTTTTTATACTTTACCGTTTCCTGTGCTTTATTGTTAACCATTTTTTTTGTCTTCAGGTACGCCATTCACGAATTTGAGTGGTTATACCAGAATGATGCCTGCAGGTTTAGGTATCATCTTGGTATCATTCTTTTCAGCCAGCGGTCGGCTTTCATGTAAAAGCAATCCTAGCGGCTAATTAGCCTCTAGACTGCTTTTACAAGCAGTGGGAGGGAATGCCCCCCCCCCACCGTCTTCCGTGTTTTTCTCTGGCTCTCCTGTCTCAACAGGGAACCTGAGAAAGCAGCCGGTGATTCAGCCAGCTGACCATAGAGCTGATCAGAGACCAGAGTGGCTCCAAACATCTCTATGGCCTAAGAAACCGGAAACTACGAGCATTTTATGACTTAGATTTCGCCGGATGTAAACAGCGCCATTGGGAAATTGGGGAAGCATTTTATCACACCGATCTTGGTGTGGTCAGATGCTTTGAGGGCAGAGGAGAGATCTAGGGTCTAATAGACCCCAATTTTTTCAAAAAAGAGTACCTGTCACTACCTATTGCTATCATAGGGGATATTTACATTCCCTGAGATAACAATAAAAATGATTAAAAAAAAAAAAAAAAATGAAAGGAACAGTTTAAAAATAAGATAAAAAAGCAAAAAAGGGAGCATGGCCTGGAGCCGATCCAAGATGGACGTGTGAGACAAGAGCTCCCGCTCCACGAGGTCCTTCTTCATTAGCATTTCACAGCTAAACACCGCTTTCCCCTCCACAAAGCTACTGGGACATGGTGAGGACATCAAGGAGTATGTCAGCGACCCGATCCCGCTCTCCGAGGACTCAGTTAAGTGCCCAGATCCCCGAGATCTTTCGCTCCAGGCCTAGGGAAAGAGTGCAGGCCTCACAATCCACCCACGCCCGCACTTCCCGTTCCCCCAGCTGCAGCCCGCATCGCACCGGAGCTCACATGGCGGCCGCAATAGACACTTCACAAGGTCCCCCAATGACCGCTCCTGCTCTTACCATAGACGACCTACGCAGTGTAGCAGCAGATATTAAATGCACACTGCAGGCAGCCATCTCAGATCTGAAAGCTGATATGCAGGCCATAGCATTGAGAGTGGATGACATAGAATCCACACAGGCCCGCCATGATGTCTCTCTCTGCCAAGTACAACAGGTCACAGAATCACATGCCATTCACCTCAGGGAGATTAATCGCCACATGGAAGACCTTGACAATAGGGGGAGAAGATGCAATCTGAGAATGAGGGGGGTCCCTGAATCTATAGACCCCAATCTTCTCTCACAAACAGTCACAGACATTTTTAATAATCTCCTAGAAAGGCCTCCTGGGACTCAGGTTTCACTTGAACGCATTCACAGAGCATTGCGCCCAAGAGGAAGAGACACAGACCCACCCAGAGACATAGTTTGCTGTCTTTCTGAGTTCCCCCCATAAATGTGTAATTAGGGGGAAACTGATCTCCATGACAGCGGCAATAAAGAAAGAAAAGAAAAAGACACTGTCTGACCTCTTTTCCAAACTTAAACTTCTAGAAGCTTCTCATAAAAAGAACCTAGCCCAGAGAACCCACCTAGACTTAATAGAAACACGCACACAAATACAAGAAGAGCTGGGTTATAAACTTAAGAAAAAATTTGCACTATCTCAGAAACTCTTCTACGAGTTTGGAAACAAATGTAGCCGCTTGCTTGCTCAGTCCCTCCGCACAAAAAGAACCAACAATACAGTACATAGACTGTGCTCACAAACAGGAACAGCAATCACAAAAAACCATGACATAGCAAAAGAGTTCGAAAACTATTACACTTCTCTATACTCCCTAAACACAACAAATTCTGCATCAACACACCTGCCCAACAGACATAACGAAATAAAAACCTTTTTAAAGCAATTCTCTCCAGATAAAATTTCAGAAGAAATTTCGACATCCCTAGAATCTCCAATCTCCACAATAGAATGGGAACAAGCTATTAAACAGTTGAAACCAGGCAAGAGCCCAGGCCCAGATGGCATATCAGCAATCTATTACAAGACATTCATGGAGACGCTTAAAGATCCCTTTCTTAACGCGTTTAACACGCTCTCCCCTTCCAACCCGCTCTCCAAAGAAATGCTAGAGGCCCATATTTCAGTCATCCCCAAAGAAGGTAAAGATCCCACAAATACAGGAAATTACAGACCAATCTCGCTACTAAATGTAGACGTTAAAATATTCTCTAAAATATTAGCAAATAGACTAACTCCCCTTCTACCATCCCTGGTGTCCACAGATCAAGCAGGTTTTGTCATAGGTAGAGAAGCCAGAGACAACACAATCAAAGTGATTAATCTACATCATATTATCACTCATACCAACCAGAGAGGATTTTTCCTTTCATTAGATGCAGAGAAGGCATTCGACAGAGTGGCTTGGGACTACATGACAGCAGTGTTACAAGCCATAGGAATTGGCCCTTACTTCTCGGGACTGATCCTGTCCCTTTATTCGAACCCTATAGCTAGAGTAAGGGTCAATAACACTCTGTCGAATGCCTTCCATATACGTAATGGGACAAGACAGGGATGCCCCCTGTCCCCTATTCTTTTTGTTCTCACCCTCGAACCATTCCTTCGAAAACTGAAATTAAATCCAGACATCCATGGCGTAACCACTCCCCATAAGGAATACAAATATGCTGCCTTTGCAGATGATGTATTACTGTTCCTATCACAGCCCCTGATTACCTTACCAGTCTTATTATCTGAATTCAAACAATTTCAAGAGTTATCCAATCTCAAAATAAATTTTACAAAATCCTTCGCACTAAATATCTCCCTCCCCCACCAGCTAGTAGACCAATGCAAAAAAAACTTCCCCTTTCACTGGAAACAAGAATCGATAACCTACCTAGGAATACAACTTCCCTCCAAACTTTCTGACCTATACATAAAGAATTATATACCCATTTTAAACAAGCTAATTGCAGACTTTAAAACCTGGAACAACCCATCTTTCTCGTGGTTTGGTAGAGCCGCAATACTAAAAATGAATGCCCTACCAAGGCTGCTATACATCCTTCAAACAATTCCCATCTTAATCCCTCAAACGTTCTTCAAAACATATCAATCAGCAAGCTCCAGATTCCTTTGGGGACCTCAGAAACCCAGAATCAGCTTTAAACAACTCACCAAACCAAAGCACTTAGGAGGCATAGGGCTACCGAATATTCTCAACTACTATAATGCTACCCATCTGACTAGAATAGTAGATTGGAATATCCACTCAAGCCATAAAGATTGGGTCGCTTTGGAAGCATCCCTCACATCACTACCGTTACCCTCTTTACCATGGTTAAATCCACAACACATACCTGTGACACTATTTTCACACCCCTTAATAGGACCTACTCTTAAGTGTTTTCAGAAAGTTTGCTCCCAAGTGAATATATCCTCTACACCAGGTCCACTAACCCCTGTAAAACTCAATCCAGATTTTCCTCCTGGAATGCATAAACGCTTCCTATCTGAGAACTTTCCACAAGATAACATAAAGGCAAATCAATTCTTCCATCAAGGGAAAATTCTCACTGCCTCTCAAATCTCTACCCAGACAGGAAACCTACCCATCTCCCCCTGGACATACATTCTAATTGCTCATTTCCTACAATCAAAAGACAAACAAGTTACTTGCTCAAGACCACTTACCCCCTTTGAGACTTTATGTAACCAAAATAGTGCACAGCCACATCTAATTTCCATAACTCACAATCTACTCTTCACAAACATGCAGACTAACCAGAACATTGCCTGTCAAAAATGGGAAAAAGACCTCTCTATCTCACCCTCAGAAACACAATGGGAACAAGCTCTTCTCAACATACATAAAGGATCGAGAAACGTGACCACACAAGAAAATGGATTCAAAATTTTCTCACGGTGGTACCGTACTCCCTCCCTACTAAACAAAATTTACCCTGCTACATCAGCGAAATGTTGGAGATGTCAGACAGAAGAGGGAACACTACTTCATATTTGGTGGTTTTGCCCCATGATACAAACATTCTGGAAGGAGATACATAGAATCACTTCACAAATCACAACATATGACCTTGAACTGTCCCCAGCCCAGTTCCTACTTCATATATCCCCGCTACCACATAAAACATACCACAAATCGTTGGCAATGCACATGATAAACGCTGCAAAACAATGCATACCTATACATTGGAACTCCCCAAATACACCCACCTTAAGAGAATGGTTCGCTAGTAGGGATGAGCCGAACACCCCCCGGTTCGGTTCGCACCAGAACCCGCGAACGGACCGCAAGTTCGCACGAACGTTAGAACCCCATTGACGTCTATGGGACTCGAACGTTCGAAATCAAAAGTGCTCATTTTAAAGGCTAATTTGCATGGTATTGTCCTAAATAGGGTGTGGGGACCCGGGTCCTACCCCAGGGGACATGTATCAATGCAAAAAAAACTTTTAAAAACGGCCGTTTTTTCGGGAGCAGTGATTTTAATGATGCTTAAAGTAAAAAAAAAAAAAGTGAAATATTCCTTTAAATATCGTACCTGGGGGGTGTCTATAGTATGCCTGTAAAGTGACGCGTGTTTCCCATGTTTAGAACAGTCCCTGCACCAAATGTCATTTTTAAAGGAAAAAATCTCATTTAAAACTGCTTGCGGGTTTAATGTCATGTCGGGTCCTGGCAATATGGATGAAAATCAGTGAGACAAACGGCATGGGTACCCCCCAGTCCATTACCAGGCCCTTTGGGTCTTGTATGGATATTAAGGGGAACCCCGCACCCAAATTAAAATAAGGAAAGGTCCCTATATACTCTGAACAGCAGTATACAGGCGGTGCAAACAAGACAGGGACTGTAGGTTTGTTGTTAAGTAGAATCTGTTTGTAATTTTGAACATTTTTAACGTGTTTAGCTCCAGCCAAAAAATCTTTTCTAAGCTTTTTGGAAAACATAGGGAAGGGTTATCACCCCTGTGACATTTGTTTTGCGTCTTTCCTCCTCTTCAGAAGATTTCACCTCACTTTTTTGTCCCAATGAAAAATGTTTTTTGAAAATTTGGGTTTTTTTGTGGAACAAGGATTGGAAAGCATCAGTGGAAAGGAGAAATTGTTTTCCCATATTAACTCTTACATGAGAGAATTTCCCTTCCTAGGGGTAGATTTCATCTCACTTCCTGTTGTCTCCTTCCGTTTGCAAGTAGGAGTCGTTTGTAAGTTAGATGTTTGAAAGTAGGGTCCTGCCCTATATACTCAGCAGAAATTTGGGCCTTAGGTGTTGCTGTGGCCAAAACACTGTAAGCCCTCACAGGGCCCTGCTGTGAAATATTAGATCAAGAATTGTAATTACATGCCCCTGTTGAACAGGAGCTGAAAAATTAGGCCTTAGGCACTGGTGCTGGTGCCACAACACTGCAACCCCTCACAGACACTCTAGTTGGAACGCAGGAACGAGCCCTGCTGCAAAGTATTGCATCAAAAATTGTAATTACACGCCCCTGTTAGACAGGGGCAGAAAAATTGGGCCTTAGGCACTGGTGCTGGTGCCACAACACTGCAACCCCTCACAGACACTCTAGTTGGAACGCAGGAACGAACCCTGTTGCAAAGTATTGCATCAAAAATTGTAATTACACGCCCCTGTTAGACAGGGGCAGAAAAATTGGGCCTTAGGCACTGGTGCTGGTGCCACAACACTGCAACCCCTCACAGACACTCTAGTTGGAACGCAGGAACGAGCCCTGCTGCAAAGTATTGCATCAAAAATTGTAATTACACGCCCCTGTTAGACAGGGGCAGAAAAATTGGGCCTTAGGCACTGGTGCTGGTGCCACAACACTGCAACCCCTCACAGACACTCTAGTTGGAATGCAGGAACGAGCCCTGCTGCAAAGTATTACATCAAAAATTGTAATTACACGCCCCTGTTATACAGGGGCTGAAAAATTGTGCCTTAGGCACTGGTGGTGGCGCCCAGAACCAAAAATGTTCTTACAAGCTATCAGCGTGATGATTGAGGAGGAAGAGGATAATTACTCAGGGATAGTCACTCAGCATCAGCATAGGCAGTCTTTGAAGGGATCTGAAAAAAATTATTCAGTTACATCAGCATCAGGTGCTTGGTAGCTGGTGGTGATCCAAGACTGATTCATTTTTATGAAGGTCAGCCGATCGACCGAGTCAGTGGACAGACGCACCCTGTGATCGGTTACCACGCCTCCAGCAGCACTGAATGTGCGTTCTGAAAGAACGCTGGATGCAGGACAGGCCAGTAGCTCAATTGCATACTGTGCAAGCTCTGGCCAGTGATCCATCCTCAAGACCCAGTAACCCAGAGGATTTTCGGTGGGAAAGGTGTCCAAGTCTGATCTTGCCCCTAGGTATTCCTGCACCATGTAAAACAGACGCTGGCGATGGTTGCTGGAACCGATCATACCTTGGGGCTGCGGACCAAAAAATTGTCTGAACGCATCGGTCAGACGGCCACCTTCTCCACGGCTCCTTCTTTGACTGACCGAAGCCTCAGCAACACGTTGTCCAGAAACAGGAGTTTGTAACCTCCCAGTCTCTGGGAACGCGTTGCACAGACCTTTCTGCAAGGCCTCCCGAAGATGTTTCATCCTCTGCTCCCTCTGCGATGGCAAGATAAGGTCCGCAACCTTACCCTTGTAACGTGGATCAAGGAGGGTTGCCAGCCAGTATTGGTCCTTCTCCTTGATACCACGAATACGAGGATCCTTACGCAGGCTTTGCAGGATCAGGGAGGCCATGCAGCGTAGGTTTGCTGAGGCATTCGGTCCGGAGTCCTCTGGGTCACTAAGGACAACAACGTCCGCAGCCACCTCCTCCCAGCCACGTACAAGTCCATGTGTTCCTTGGGACTGATCCCTTAAAGACTGCTGATGCTGAGTGCCAGGCTCCACCTCCATACTGACACAATCTTCCTCCTCCTCCTCCTCCTCCTCCTCGTCCTCTTCCTGTGTGATCGGCGGGCACGCAGGAACACTGTCTGGATAAAGGGGGCCTTGAGAGCTAAGGAAGTCCTCCTCTTCCTGCCTCTGTTCTGCCTCAAGTGCCCTGTCCATTATTCCACGCAGCGTGTGCTCCAACAGGTGGACAAGGGGGACAGTGTCACTGATGCATGCACTGTCAGTGCTCACCATCCTCGTGGCCTCCTCGAATGGTGACAGGACAGTGCATGCATCCCTGATCATGGCCCACTGGCGTGGGGAAAAAAAACCAAGGTCCCCTGACCCTGTCCTGGTGCCATAGTCGCACAGGTACTCATTTATGGCCCTCTGCTGCGTGTGCAGCCGCTGCAGCATGGCCAATGTCGAGTTCCACCTGGTGGGCATGTCACAGATTAGGCGGTTCTTGGGCAGGTTAAACTCCTTTTGGAGGTCCGTCAGCCGAGCACTGGCATTATATGACCGGCGGAAATGCACACAAACTTTCCTGGCCTGCCTCAGGACATCCTGTAAGCCCGGGTACCTGCCCAAGAACCGCTGCACCACCAAGTTAAGGACGTGAGCCAAACAGGGCACATGGGTCAGTTGTCCCTGTCGGAGGGCAGAGAGGAGGTTGGTGCCATTGTCGCAAACCACCATTCCTGCCTTAAGTTGGCGTGGCGTCAACCACCTCTGAACCTGCCCCTGCAGAGCTGACAGAACCTCTGCCCCAGTGTGGCTCCTGTCCCCCAAGCACACCAGCTCAAGCACCGCATGGCATCTTTTGGCCTGCGTACTTGCGTAGCCCCTTGAACGCCTACGGAGCACCGCTGGTTCCGAGGAAGAGGCCATGGAGGAAGAAGAAGAGGAGGGGGTGGAGGAGAGAGGTGTGTCACAATCAGCATTTTGGAGGCGTGGTGGCGGAACAACCTCCAACACTACTGCACCTTGTCCTGCATCCTTCCCAGCTGCCAGCAGAGTCACCCAATGCGCCGTGAAACTTAAGTAACGTCCCTGTCCATGCCTGCTGGACCATGAGTCAGCGGTAATATGCACCTTACCGCTGACCGCCCTGTCCAGCGAGGCATGGACATTGCCTTCCACATGCCGGTAGAGAGCTGGAATCGCCTTCCGTGAGAAAAAGTGGCGTTTGGGTACCTGCCACTGAGGAACCGCACATTCCACAAACTCACGGAAGGGGGCAGAGTCTACCAACTGAAAAGGCAGCAGTTGAAGTGCTAGCAATTTTGCCAAGCTAGCATTCAACCGCTGGGCATGTGGATGGCTGGGAGCAAACTTCTTTCGGCGGTGCAGCAGCTGGGGCAGGGAAATTTGCCTGGTACAATCTGGCGTCGGTGTACCAAAAGCAGATTGCCCACAAGTACTTGGCTGTGACACACCTAATTCTACACCTTCATTCCTCTCACTGCAGGTCTCAGAGAGGACTGAAGGTCTAGTGGGGTTGGAAATCTCAGCTGATGAGGAGCAAGGAGAGATCCTCTTTGTTCTTTGGTGTGGGTCTTTTAGATATGCTTGCCAACGAACTGCATGGCAGGTCAACATATGTCTGGTCAAGCATGTGGTACCCAAGCGGGAGATGTTTTGGCCACGCGAGATACGCTTGAGACATATGTTGCAAATAGCAGCGGTGCGATCTGATGCACTCGTCTCAAAAAAGGCCCACACCAAAGAACTTTTTGAATAACGCGCAGAGACTGCAGCGCCCTGCACATGTGGAGCTTTGGGGTGTGATGCAGTCAATGTGCTGCCCTTAGGCTGGCCCCTGGAGGGCATCCTGCCTCGTTGGTGATGTGCCGCCTCCTCCTCCTCCTCCTCCTCCTCTCTCCTATCAGGCACCCACGTTGAGTCAGTGACCTCATCATCCCCTCCCTCCTCATCACTGGAGCAAACCTGGCAGTATGCTGCAGCAGGGGGAGCATGACTGCCAGATTGCTGTCCTTCTTGGGCACCCCCTCTGTCCGTGCTCATGTTACTGCCTTCATCGAGCTCAGTATCATCATCAGAGCCTTCCAAACGCTGGGCATCCTCCTGGAGCATGTACCCAACACTGTGGTCAAACAGTTCGAGGGAATCCTCATGAGGACATGGTGGAGCTAGGGAAGGAGTCACTGATGACATTGAGCTGAGGGAAGAGGCCGCTGCTTTGCCAGACAAAGCACCCTGGGCATGGGTGAGAGAGGATGAGGAGGATGAGGACGGCTTGGTCATCCACTCGACCAAGTTTTCTGCATGTTGCGGCTCAACACGGCCAGCTGCCGAAAAAAAGGCCAAGCGTGTCCCATGGCCACGTGCTGATGAGGATGCACCGTCTCCACGACCAGCACTAGACACAGAGCCTGCTTGCCCTCTCTTATTGGCTTGTGACTGTCTGCCTCTCCTTCTTGGCCTTCCAGACATACTAATGGCCTGTAGCTGCACTAAGCTGGGATAGAACACCTGTAATTTTCTTCAGGTAGCTTTATATACTGTAACCAGACAAGCCTGCCTGTCAGTAGGAAGATAACAGGAACGGATCTAGCTGAACACTGTGAGCAGGACGCACTGCACTAAATGTAAATAGCAGGAACGGATCTAGCTGAACACTGTGAGCAGGACGCACTGACTGCACTAAATGTAAATAGCAGGAACGGATCTAGCTGAACACTGTGAGCAGGACGCACTGCACTAAATGTAAATAGCAGGAACAGATCTAGCTGAACACTGTGAGCAGGACGCACTGCAATAAATGTAAATAGCAGGAACGGATCTAGCTGAACACTGTGAGCAGGACGCACTGACTGCACTAAATGTAAATAGCAGGAACAGATCTAGCTGAACACTGTGAGCAGGACGCACTGCACTAAATGTAAATAGCAGGAACGGATCTAGCTGAACACTGTGAGCAGGACGCACTGACTGCACTAAATGTAAATAGCAGGAACGGATCTAGCTGAACACTGTGAGCAGGACGCACTGACTGCACTAAATGTAAATAGCAGGAACAGATCTAGCTGAACACTGTGAGCAGGACGCACTGCACTAAATGTAAATAGCAGGAACGGATCTAGCTGAACACTGTGAGCAGGACGCACTGCACTAAATGTAAATAGCAGGAACGGATCTAGCTGAACACTGTGAGCAGGACGCACTGACTGCACTAAATGTAAATAGCAGGAACAGATCTAGCTGAACACTGTGAGCAGGACGCACTGCACTAAATGTAAATAGCAGGAACAGATCTAGCTGAACACTGTGAGCAGGACGCACTGCACTAAATGTAAATAGCAGGAACGGATCTAGCTGAACACTGTGAGCAGGACGCACTGCACTAAATGTAAATAGCAGGAACGGATCTAGCTGAACACTGTGAGCAGGACGCACTGCACTAAATGTAAATAGCAGGAACGGATCTAGCTGAACACTGTGAGCAGGACGCACTGACTGCACTAAATGTAAATAGCAGGAACAGATCTAGCTGAACACTGTGAGCAGGACGCACTGCACTAAATGTAAATAGCAGGAACAGATCTAGCTGAACACTGTGAGCAGGACGCACTGCACTAAATGTAAATAGCAGGAACGGATATAGCTGAACACTGTGAGCAGGACGCACTGACTGCACTAAATGTAAATAGCAGGAACAGATCTAGCTGAACACTGTGAGCAGGACGCACTGCACTAAATGTAAATAGCAGGAACGGATCTAGCTGAACACTGTGAGCAGGACGCACTGCACTAAATGTAAATAGCAGGAACGGATCTAGCTGAACACTGTGAGCAGGACGCACTGCACTAAATGTAAATAGCAGGAACGGATCTAGCTGAACACTGTGAGCAGGACGCACTGCACTAAATGTAAATAGCAGGAACGGATCTAGCTGAACACTGTGAGCAGGACGCACTGCACTAAATGTAAATAGCAGGAACGGATCTAGCTGAACACTGTGAGCAGGACGCACTGACTGCACTAAATGTAAATAGCAGGAACGGATCTAGCTGAACACTGTGACCAGGACGCACTGCACTAAATGTAAATAGCAGGAACGGATCTAGCTGAACACTGTGAGCAGGACGCACTGCACTAAATGTAAATAGCAGGAACGGATCTAGCTGAACACTGTGAGCAGGACGCACTGCACTAAATGTAAATAGCAGGAACGGATCTAGCTGAACACTGTGAGCAGGACGCACTGACTGCACTAAATGTAAATAGCAGGAACGGATCTAGCTGAACACTGTGAGCAGGACGCACTGACTGCACTAAATGTAAATAGCAGGAACGGATCTAGCTGAACACTGTGAGCAGGACGCACTGCACTAAATGTAAATAGCAGGAACAGATCTAGCTGAACACTGTGAGCAGGACGCACTGACTGCACTAAATGTAAATAGCAGGAACAGATCTAGCTGAACACTGTGAGCAGGACGCACTGCACTAAATGTAAATAGCAGGAACGGATCTAGCTGAACACTGTGAGCAGGACGCACTGCACTAAATGTAAAGAGCAGGAACAGATCTAGCTGAACACTGTGAGCAGGACGCACTGCACTAAATGTAAAGAGCAGGAACAGATCTAGCCTAATCTAGCTCTCAAATCAAATGACACTGTCTGTCTCTCTCTCTATCAGCACACCGGAACACACTACACAGGGCCGCCGTGCAGGCGGCCTTATATAGTGTGGGGCGTGTACTAAATCCCCTGAGCCATAATTGGCCAAAGCCACCCTGGCTTTGGCCAATTACAGCTCTCTCTACTGACGGCGCTGTGATTGGCCAAGCATGCGGGTCATAGTGCATGCTTGGCCAATAATCAGCCAGCAATGCACTGCGATGCCGCAGTGAATTATGGGCCGTGACGCGCCACACGAATTTGGCGCGAACGGCCCATAACGTTCGCAATTCGACGGACGGTCGAACAGCCGATGTTCGAGTCGAACATGGGTTTGACTCGAACACGAAGCTCATCCCTATTCGCTAGAATCCGTAAAATATCAGAAATGGAAGAACTAATTCATATAGCTCAGGAAAACCCTGCTAAATTCACCCAAAAATGGAGTTGCTGGCTCCACTTCCAATCGTCTTCTGACTATAATACACTAAATAACCCTTCGAAATAATATACACGGCCCACACACCTCAATAAATGCTCCATGGCCTCACTTTTCGACTCAATCTTCCAAAATAGTTCTGCTATTATCCAAAATATTAACCGTGTTGAAATGTACATCACCCTAACAATCTTTCAAAATACACTATCAAACTTCAGGACAGAAGCCGGAGAGGATCTAGAACACATCATCCTCTCCTCCCCTCCTCCTCCCTTACCGTACTTAGGCCCTTCCAACCTCCGTCCTTTCCCCCTCTCCTATACTTTATTTTATCTCCCCTCCCCCCTATCATCCATTTTTAATCATACTACCCTAGAGATATCTAACTAAAATTGTGATATTGGTATTCACTGCTTACATATGTCACAATAAGAAATGACCAGATAGCATGCAATTTAGGGGATGTCAACCCTCTCCTCCGGACACAGTCTGAACCCAAATGGGGTGATTGGAGCTGAGGGAAGTCATCCTGAACTTCCTCTGCTTTTTCTACATAGATATCTCACAGTTTAAGCTCATCACAATAGAATAAGCTTTATTTTGTCATACCTTGTTTTTCTTATATAAGGAATCCTGAAAGAATGTATTTCACTGTATGACAAGAAGTACTGCCTATATTTGTAAACTGACAAAAATTTAATAAAAACAGTTCGGAAATAAAAAAGCAAAAAAATAATAAAGAAAAAAAAAAAAAAAAAAAAAAAAAAGCACCCCTGTCCCCCCTGCTCTCGCGCTAAGGTGAACGCAAGTGTCGGTCTGGCGTCAAATGTAAACAGCAATTGCACCATGCATGTGAGGTATCACCACGAAGGTCAGATCGAGGGCAGTATTTTTAGCAGTAGACCTCCTCTGTAAATCTAAAGTGGTAACCTGTAAAGGCTTTTAAAGGCTTTTAAAAATGTATTAATTTTGTTGCCACTGCACGTTTGTGCGCAATTTTAAAGCATGTCATGTTTGGTATCCATGTACTCGGCTTAAGATCATCTTTTTTATTCCATCAAACATTTGGGCAATATAGTGTGTTTTAGTGCATTAAAATTTAAAAAAGTGTGTTTTTTCCCCAAAAAATGCGTTTGAAAAATCGCTGCGCAAATACCGTGTGAAAAAAAAAATGAAACACTCACCGTTTTAATCTGTAGGGCATTTGCTTTAAAAAAATATATAATGTTTGGGGGTTCAAAGTAATTTTCTTGAAAAAAAAAATAATTTTTTCACGTAATCAAAAAGTGTCAGAAAGGGTTTTGTCTTCAAGTGGTTAGAAGAGTGGGTGATGTGTGACATAAGCTTCTAAATGTTGTGCATAAAATGCCAGGACAGTTCAAAACCCCCCCAAATGACCCCATTTTGGAAAGTAGACACCCCAAGCTATTTGCTGAGAGTCATGTCGAGTCCATAGAATATTTTATATTGTGACACAAGTTGCGGGAAAGAGACAATTTTTTTTTTTTTTTTTTGCACAAAGTTGTCACTAAATGATATATTGCTCAAACATGCCATGGGGATATGTGAAATTACACCCCAAAATACATTCTGCTGCTTCTCCTGAGTACGGGGATACCACATGTATGGGACTTTTTGGGAGCCTAGCCGCGCACGAGACCCCGAAAACCAAGCACCGCCTTCAGGCTTTCTAAGGGCGTAAATTTTTGATTTCACTCTTCACTGCCTATCACAGTTTCGGAGGCCATGGAATGCCCAGGTGGCACAAAACCCCCCCAAATGACCCCATTTTGGAAAGTAGACACCCCAAGCTATTTGCTGAGAGGTATAGTGAGTATTTTGCAGACCTCACTTTTTGTCACAAAGTTTTGAAAATTGAAAAAAGAAAAAAAAATTTTTTTTTTCTGGTCTTTCTTTATTTTCAAAAACAAATGAGAGCTGCAAAATACTCACCATGCCTCTCAGCAAATAGCTTGGGGTGTCTACTTTCCAAAATGGGGTCATTTGGGGGGGTTTTGTGCCATCTTGGCATTTTATGGCCTTCAAAACTGTGATAGGTAGTGAGGCGTGAAATCAAAAATGTATGCCCTTAGAAATCCTGAAGGCGGTGCTTGGTTTTCGGGGCCCCGTACGCGGCTAGGCTCCCAAAAAGTCCCACACATGTGGTATCCCCATACTCAGGAGAAGCAGCTGAATGTATTTTGGGGTGCAATTCCACATATGCCCATTGTCATTATTCAATCACTTGGGACAAAAAAAATAAATATTCAATGGGTTCAACATGCCTCTCAGCAATTTCCTTGGGGTGTCTACTTTCCAAAATGGGGTCATTTTGGGGGGTTTTGTACTGCCCTGCCATTTTAGCACCTCAAGAAATGACATAGGCAGTCATAAACTAAAAACTGTGTAAATTACAGAAAATGTACCCTAGTTTGTAGACGCTATAACTTTTGCGCAAACCAATAAATATACGCTTATTGACATTTTTTTTACCAAAGACATGTGGCCGAATACATTTTGGCCTAAATGTATGACTAAAATTTAGTTTATTGGATTTTTTTTATAACAAAAAGTAGAAAATATCATTTTTTTTCAAAATTTTCGGTCTTTTTCCATTTATAGCGCAAAAAATAAAAACGGCAGAGGTGATCAAATACCATCAAAAGAAAGCTCTATTTGTGGGAAGAAAAGGACGCAAATTTTGTTTGGGTACAGCATTGCATGACCGCGCAATTAGTAGTTAAAGCGACGCATTGCCGAATTGTAAAAAGTGCTCTGGTCAGGAAGGGGGTAAAATCTTCCGGGGCTGAAGTGGTTAAAAATGTAAAAAAAAAAAATAAATCCCAATAAGTGTATATTGATTGACATCACCAGTGACATTAAGACTTTGTTCACACCATGTACAGAGACATCAGTTTTTCTGCACGCATTCTGCAGGACACAAAGAAAACAATGGTTCTCTATGTGCCCTATTCACCCCACAACACCGGGATCACATGCTGATTTTTTCTGCATTGTATATATGCAGTTTTCTGCATGAAAATAAACTGACATGACATCAACATTGTTGTGTGAACAGGATGTGTTTCAGCACATAACTGACATGCATGAAAACTGATGTCAACGTACATATAAACTCACTGAAACACACATGAAAACGGATGTAAACTGATATAAACAAGTCTCTGCAAGTAAAATCTGTACGGTTTTCCCATGTTTTCATGCACGTATGGTGTGGATGAGCCCTAAACCTAGGTTCACACTACTGCAATGCAATGTATTGCGAATTTAATCCTTTTTTTGTCCTGTGTGAGGTGCGAATTTGCTTTGCATTCTGAGGTGGGCAGGTGTGAATTTACTGTGATTTTACAGCAATTTTACTGCGAATTTCAGGAGGCAGACAGTCAGTGGCGTTGTTAGGTGGGTGCGGGGGGTGCGGTACGCACCCGGGTGACACCCGCCAGAGGGGTGACACCCGTAGGTAGCGGCACGCACCGCTAACACTGCCCGCTGCCCTGATCTGCACCACGGGACTTGCGTTGTGTCCCTCAGCACAGCGGACTGAAGCCGCCTCCCCCTCCTCTCTGTTTACATTCACACAGGAGGAGGAGCCCGAGGGACACACACGGCTGTGTGTATCATCCGCGCTGTTCTGAGGTCTGTAAACTTCATGTATATACAGTATGTGGGTGGACATGTGCAGGAGGTGTCTATACCAATGGGGGGCTCTGCACTGGGGGGATTTTATACTATTGGGGGCTCTGCACTGAGGGGGATTCTATACTAATGGGGGGCTCTGCACTGAGGGGGGATTCTATGCTAATGGGGGCTCTGCACTGAGGGGGATTCTATACTAATGGGGGGCTCTGCACTGGGGGGATTCTATACTAATGGGGGCTCTGCACTGAGGGGGATTCTATACTAATGGGGGGCTCTGCACTGAGGGGGGATTCTATGCTAATGGGGGCTCTGCACTGAGGGGGATTCTATACCAATTGGGGGCTCTGCACTGGGGGGATTCTATACTAATGAGGGCTCTGCACTGAGGGGGATTCTATACTAATGGGGGGCTCTGCACTGGGGGGATTCTATACTAATGGGGGCTCTGCACTGAGGGGGATTCTATACTAATGGGGGGCTCTGCACTGAGGGGGGATTCTATGCTAATGGGGGCTCTGCACTGAGGGGGATTCTATACCAATGGGGGGCTCTGCACTGGGGGGATTCTATACTAATGGGGGCTCTGCACTGAGGGGGATTCTATACTAATGGGGGGCTCTGCACTGGGGGGATTCTATACTAATGGGGGGCTCTGCACTGGGGGGATTCTATACTAATGGGGGCTCTGCACTGGGGGGATTCTATACTAATGGGGGGCTCTGCACTGGGGGGATTCTATACCAATGGGGGGCTCTGCACTGGGGGGATTCTATACTAATGGGGGCTCTGCACTGAGGGGGATTCTATACTAATGGGGGGCTCTGCACTGGGGGGATTCTATACTAATGGGGGGCTCTGCACTGGGGGGATTCTATACTAATGGGGGCTCTGCACTGGGGGGATTCTATACTAATGAGGGGCTCTGCACTGGGGGGATTCTATACTAATGGGGGGCTCTGCACTGGGGGGATTCTATACTAATGTGGGCTCTGCACTGGGGGGATTCTATACTAATGGGGGCTCTGCACTGCGGGGATTCTATACTAATGGGGGGCTCTGCACTGAGGGGGATTCTATACTAATGGGGGCTCTGCACTGGGGGATTCTATACTAATGGGGGCTCTGCACTGGGGGGGGATTCTTTACTAATGGAGGGCTCTGCACTTAGGGGGATTCTATACTAATGGGGGGCTCTACACTGAGGGGGATTCTATACTAATGGGGGCTCTGCACTGGGGGGATTCTATACTAATGGGGGGCTCTGCACTGGGGGGATTCTATACTAATGGGGGCTCTGCACTGAGGGGGATTCTATACTAATGGGGGCTCTGCACTGGGGGGATTCTATACTAATGGGGGCTCTGCACTGGGGGGATTCTATACTAATGGGGGGCTCTGCACTGAGGGGTATTCTATACTAATGGGGGGCTCTGCACTGAGGGGGATTCTATACTAATGGGGGCTCTGCACTGGGGGGATTCTATACTAATGGGGGGCTCTGCACTGAGGGGGATTCTATACTAATGGGGGCTCTGCACTGGGGGGATTCTATACTAATGGGGGCTCTGCACTGAGGGGGATTCTATACTAATGGGGGCTCTGCACTCGGGGGATTCTATACTAATGGGGGCTCTGCACTGGGGGGTTTCTATACTAATGGGGGGCTCTGCACTGAGGGGGATTCTATACTAATGGGGGGCTCTGCACTGAGAGGGATTCTATACTAATGGGGGCTCTGCACTGTGGGATTCTATACTAATGGGGGGCTCTGCACTGAGGGGGATTCTGTACTAATGGGGGGCTCTGCACTGAGGGGGATTCTATACTAATGGGGGCTCTTCACTGGGGGGATTCTATACTAATGGGGGCTCTGCACTGGGGGGATTCTATACTAATGGGGGCTCTGCACTGGGGGGATTCTATACTAATGGGGGCTCTGCACTGAAGGGGATTCTATACTAATGGGGGGCTCTGCACTGGGGGGATTCTATACTAATGGGGGCTCTGCACTGAGGGGGATTCTATACTAATGGGGGCTCTGCACTGGGGGGATTCTATACTAATGTGGGCTCTGCACTGAGTGGGCATTCTATACTGATGGGGGTCAGCACTGAGGGGGGGTGTATGTACTGATGGGGTGGTCTGCACTGAGGTGGGAGGTTGATACTGATGGAGGGGGGTCTGCAGACTCTGCACTGAGGGAGGGTTTCTGTACTGATGGGGGAGTCTGTGCTGAGGGAGGGGGTCAGTACTTAGTGGGGGGTCTATACTGAGGAAAGGGGGTCTGCACTGAGCGGGGGTCTGTACTGATGGAGGGGGTCTGTACTGAGGGAGGGGAGTCTGTACTTAGTGGGGGTCTATATTGATGGAAGGGGGTCTGTACTGAGGGAGGGGGGCTATATTGATGGAGTGGGGTCTGTAGTTAGTGGAGGGGGGTCTGTACTGAGGTAGTTGGTGGAGGGGGGTGACACCAATTTTTTCGGCACCGGTGATACCAACCCTAGTGACGCCACTGCAGACAGTGAACAATTCGCAGAGATGTGAACGGTGTGCTGCGAGTTTACTGCAAGTTCAATTGAAGCCTATGAAGATAAAGTACGCAGTGCACCATAGGAATTTGCATTGCACCCGCAGTCAACACGCACAGGACCCTTTTTTTTTCCCGCACCAAATTCGCAACGCATAGATGTGAACCAAAATGATGGAATACTATGCTTTTTACATGACCTGCAAATCTGTGTGTTCCTAAACGCATTAAACCCGCTGTAAGGCCCGGTTCACACTAGTGCCAGACAATAATAATAATGCCAGACATCGCATGTGATTCGCACCGCATTACTGTTCAGATCACATGTGATGTCTGTGCGATGCGATTTCAGCCATACAAACTGTATGGCTGAAATCGCATTACATTCACATTAAAATGGTGCAGGACCCTTTTTTTGGTCCGCACTGGAATCGGATCGCATGGGTGTTCTTATTTATGTGATCCGATTCCTGCACCATTTCACAGTACGCACTGCGATCTGCTGACCAATCTGAGGGTGTCGTTAACTTTACATTGACACCCGCAGCGGTTTGCAGATCTCAGTGTGAACCACTGTGCGAATCAGATGCAATACGGGAACCCGCACTGCATTCGCAGGGTTCTCGTATCACACTGGTGTGAACCGGCACTTAATTTGTATCAGTGTAAACCCAGGCTAATACAGTGATCAGTGGTAACACCATACACTGCCACTGTACTAATGACACTGGCTGGGAAGGGGTTAACATCTCGGGTATTCAAGGGGTTAAATGTGTGCCTAACACATGTTAATATGTGTAATGTATGCTGCTTTTTGCTATATATCTCTTTGTTTCTTCTCCCTGCTTTGCAGGGAGAAGAAACAGAGAGATTGATCCCTCTGTACAGAGCCATGTGTTGATTGTCAACACAGGGCCCAGGGGTGTGATTGGACACAGCCTATCAATGATTCATAGACAGGACTCGGTGCTCGCCAGAGGGGTGACACCCGTAGGTAGCGGCACGCACCGCTAACACTGCCCGCTGCCCTGATCTGCACCACGGGACTTGCGCTGTGTCCCTCAGCACAGCGGACTGAAGCCGCCTCCCCCTCCTCTCTGTTTACATTCACACAGGAGGAGGAGGAGCCCGAGGGACACACACGGCTGTGTGTATCATCCGCGCTGTTCTGAGGTCTGTAAACTTCATGTATATACAGTATGTGGGTGGACATGTGCAGGGGGTGTCTATACCAATGGGGGGCTCTGCACTGGGGGGATTCTATACTAATGGGGGCTCTGCACTGAGGGGGATTCTATACTAATGGGGGGCTCTGCACTGAGGGGGGATTCTATGCTAATGGGGGCTCTGCACTGAGGGGGATTCTATACTAATGGGGGGCTCTGCACTGGGGGGATTCTATACTAATGGGGGCTCTGCACTGAGGGGGATTCTATACTAATGGGGGGCTCTGCACTGGGGGGGATTCTATGCTAATGGGGGCTCTGCACTGAGGGGGATTCTATACCAATGGGGGGCTCTGCACTGGGGGGATTCTATACTAATGGGGGCTCTGCACTGGGGGATTCTATACTAATGGGGGGCTCTGCACTGGGGGGATTCTTTACTAATGGAGGGCTCTGCACTTAGGGGGATTCTATACTAATGGGGGGCTCTACACTGAGGAGGATTCTATACTAATGGGGGCTCTGCACTGGGGGGATTCTATACTAATGGGGGGCTCTGCACTGGGGGGATTCTATACTAATGGGGGCTCTGCACTGAGGGGGATTCTATACTAATGGGGGCTCTGCACTGGGGGGATTCTATACTAATGGGGGCTCTGCACTGGGGGGATTCTATACTAATGGGGGGCTCTGCAATGAGGGGTATTCTATACTAATGGGGGGCTCTGCACTGAGGGGGATTCTATACTAATGGGGGGCTCTGCACTGGGGGGATTCTATACTAATGGGGGCTCTGCACTGGGGGGATTCTATACTAATGGGGGCTCTGCACTGGGGGGATTCTATACTAATGGGGGCTCTGCACTGAGGGGGATTCTATACTAATGGGGGCTCTGCACTGGGGGGATTCTATACTAATGGGGGCTCTGCACTGGGGGGATTCTATACTAATGGGGGGCTCTGCACTGAGGGGGATTCTATACTAATGGGGGGCTCTGCACTGAGGGGGATTCTATACTAATGGGGGCTCTGCACTGGGGGGATTCTATACTAATGGAGGGCTCTGCACTGAGGGGGATTCTATACTAATGGGGGGCTCTGCACTGAGGGGGATTATATACTAATGGGGGGCTCTGCACTGAGGGGGATTCTATACTAATGGGGGCTCTTCACTGGGGGGATTCTATACTAATGGGGGCTCTGCACTGGGGGGATTCTATACTAATGGGGGCTCTGCACTGGGGGGATTCTATACTAATGGGGGCTCTGCACTGAGGGGGATTCTATACTAATGGGGGGCTTTGCACTGAGGGGGATTCTATACTAATGGGGGCTCTGCACTGAGGGGGATTCTATACTAATGGGGGCTCTGCACTGGGGGGATTCTATACTAATGGGGGCTCTGCACTGAGTGGGGATTCTATACTGATGGGGGTCAGCACTGAGGGGGGGTGTATGTACTGATGGGGCGGTCTGCACTGAGGTGGGAGGTTGATACTGATGGAGGGGGGTCTGCAGACTCTGCACTGAGGGAGGGTTTCTGTACTGATGGGGGAGTCTGTGCTGAGGGAGGGGGTCAGTACTTAGTGGGGGGTCTATACTGAGGAAAGGGGGTCTGCACTGAGCGGGGGTCTGTACTGATGGAGGGGGTCTGTACTGAGGGAGGGGAGTCTGTACTTAGTGGGGGTCTATATTGATGGAAGGGGGGTCTGTACTGAGGGAGGGGGGCTATATTTATGGAGTGGGGTCTGTAGTTAGTGGAGGGGGGTCTGTACTGAGGTAGTTGGTGGAGGGGGGTGACACCAATTTTTTCGGCACCGGGTGATACCAACCCTAGTGACGCCACTGCAGACAGTGAACAATTCGCAGAGATGTGAACGGTGTGCTGCGAGTTTACTGCAAGTTCAATTGAAGCCTATGAAGATAAAGTACGCAGTGCACCATAGGAATTTGCATCGCACCCGCAGTCAACACGCACAGGACCCTTTTTTTTTCCCGCACCAAATTCGCAACACATAGATGTGAACCAAAATGATGGAATACTATGCTTTTTACATGACCTGCAAATCTGTGTGTTCCTAAACGCATTAAACCCGCTGTAAGGCCCGGTTCACACTAGTGCCAGACAATAATAATAATGCCAGACATCGCATGTGATTCGCACCGCATTACTGTTCAGATCACATGTGATGTCTGTGCGATGCGATTTCAGCCATACAAACTGTATGGCTGAAATCGCATTACATTCACATAAAAATGGTGCAGGACCCTTTTTTTGGTCCGCACTGGAGTCGGATCGCATGGGTGTTCTTATTTATGCGGTCCGATTCCTGCACCATTTCACAGTTCGCACTGCGATCTGCTGACCAATCTGTGGGTGTCGTTAACTTTACATTGACACCTGCAGCGGTTTGCAGATCTCAGTGTGAACCACTGTGTGAATCAGATGCGATACGGGAACCCGCACTGCATTCGCAGGGTTCTCGTATCACACTGGTGTGAACCGGCACTTAATTTGTATCAGTGTAAACCCAGGCTAATACAGTGATCAGTGGTAACACCATACACTGCCACTGTACTAATGACACTGGCTGGGAAGGGGTTAACATCTTGGGTATTCAAGGGGTTAAATGTGTGCCTAACACATGTTAATTTGTGTAATGTATGCTGCTTTTTGCTATATATCTCTTTGTTTCTTCTCCCTGCTTTGCAGGGAGAAGAAACTGAGAGATTGATCCCTCTGTACAGAGCCATGTGTTGATTGTCAACACAGGGCCCAGGGGTGTGATTGGACACAGCCGAGCACTGAGTCCTGTCTATGAATCATTGATAGGCTGTGTCCAATCACAGCCCAGAGCCCTGGGTTGATAATCAACACAGGTCTCTGTACAGAGGAAACAATCTCTCTGCAGATAAACTCCCACTGTGTACAATCACAGCGGAAGTTGGCGGGCAGGGGAGTGTGCGCCCTGTATCCGGATGAGGTCAGCGACGTACAGGTACGTCACTGTGCTTGTATGGGTCACCTGTCTGCAGTGCATTGCTGGGGTTGTTCGGAAGTGGTTAAAGAGCTGGGACTATAGAAAAAAATTATCATCAATTCTAAGTTTGGGTAAACAGATAGCGTGCCAAACAATCAGTTCAAAACTCCATATATCCTTATTCTTCAAAGTACAATGACAACCAGCAGTAATGCTCTTTTATAGGAAATTGCACCACAGTCCATAAGGGAGCTCCAGTAACCTCAGCCCAAGCCCCGATGAAGTCAAATTCTTTGGAACCTTCACACTTCCACTGGTTGGTCATACTGTCAAGTATAAAGATATATGGTGTTTTGAGCTGATCATTTGATGCTGTTTTCTGTTCACTTAAACTAAAGTTGGGAGGTTCTCATTCAGTGGGGTAAACCCCCCTACTTTGTGTTCTCAAGGCTGAAGAGGTCAAGTTCACAGGAACTACGATCAATTGATATATAAAGCCCATTTTGTGTCCATCACTTTTATTTTGTCTTATTTAGTCAATAGTCAACTCCAAGGCCAAGTTCATCCATAGCTGATAATTGAATTTGGGCAAACATCAGTGAGCAGAATTGCCATGTATTAATTTTTCAGTCTTTTTTTTTTGGAAATTTGTTATTTTTAACAATTCAGTAAGTACAGCTGATTAGAAGTAACTAGAGCTATTGTCGAATATAAAACAGCTTTGTTAGGTATCTCTCATTCCATATCATAAGGTGACTAAGGAACCAGGTCTCAGCTCATTCAGTTGAAAACAAGTAGGTGTCCCATTGTTACAATAATGTAAAGTGAAATCTAGTATTGATCTGAGAGACTGAGAGTGATTAACAGCCTCGGGCGGTCCTCCGCTGAGGAGAGTAAAAGTCACAGTTACATGATGGATGATTGTGGAAGAAAGGTGTTCTACTGTTTTCTTCATTTTTTTCTACGTCTCTCTGAGATTTAAAGTGGTTGCAAACCCTTACATATACCCAGTGAAGTGACTGGCCTCAGGTGATACACAGAAATGAAACAAATCCTCCAACATAAGTTGTACCTGTTTATCGTCTGTCTTCTCTATGCTACATCCATTATTCAAAGTCCAGAATTTACACAACTTGTCTGAGCTTTCAAAAAGCAGGGGGGGGGGATGAAATTACACTCTGCAGAGCTCAGAGAGAGCTTATTGAAGGAAAGGGACACACACACCTTCACAAAGCACACAGGAACAGACCTAGGACTGTCAATCACAGGCTGTGTGCTAGAAATCCCTCCCTTGTCACCATTTTTCTCTTGGCGTCAGGAAAATGTGTACTTATGGTTCTTGACTGAGACAAGTACACACTATTGAGGGATATGCTTTGTTCATATTTCATATCTGAGGTTTTCAACCACTTTACATGTTAGGGAACACAGCTAGGCCACCTTCCGACCCCAGCCTATGATTGGACAGTCAAGGAGCAGCAACAGACCAATGAGCTCATCTTTGTTCTTTCTCCTTGTGTTATCATGCTCCCTGTGAGCACCTTCGAATGCAAGACATCAGCTTGGACCTTCCCCATCCACTCCAGCATGCTAAAATTAAAGTCCAATTTTGAAATGTATAGTTGCATTTGAAAACGCTTTAAAGTGGTTGTAAACTCCATTCATGAAATTTGAACTAAGCACATATACGGTAGACATGTGCACACTAAAATATTTCGTTTCGGAATTTCGGTTTCTTCCGAAAAATACATTTATTTAGTTACTCCCGAAATTCGCTTTTATTTATTTTGTTTCGTTAAAAAATGCATTCGCACGAAAATCCAAATTAATTAAGGTCGAATCTGTCAATTGAAGGCTTATGGTGTCTGTCGGATGTTCTAAGAAGATTCGATGAAGCAGCCTAACTGTACGATGCCGCGATCATACATTTCTGGTCGAATGCTCCGCCCACAAGCTATAGTAGAATTCTAATGTTGTTTGACTAGTAAAAATTATAATTATTAATTATTATTACTAGTCAAACAACATTAGAATTCTTCTATAGCCTATGGTCGGAGCATTTGACCGTAAATGTCCGCTCGTGGTGATCGTATGTTTTTAGCTGCTTCGTCGAATATACATATCGAATGGTTTTATACATATTTTTGATCATATCAGATGATACGATGCTTGTTTGTCTCTGTTCATGTGGAACAGTCTACCCCAACAGCCAATGGAATTGCGTTGTTTCGAAATTCAAGCATATAACTTCCTGTTCGCTCTGCGCTACTAAGGTTTCTGGTTCGCAATAGCAGCATGGCTCCAGGCAGTTCGACCCCATGGAGGGGGGTCCTCTTTGGTTACAATAAGCCAATAACATTCATCATCATTTTACTTCCCCCACCCACTCCAGCAGTGACCACTAAACGCTCTTTAACTATTTCTCTATAATAAAATGTTTTCTCTCTATGTCGAATAATCTTGGACTAATAAAGTTATGTTAGGCACATTCAACTGCAGGTTCGATAGACACAGATCGATATTATCACCGTCGTGTTGAATCTTCTATCTAGCTATATCGTACTGTTGTCACAACAATCCAAAAATATAATGGATACGAAAATAAAGCATTTTTTTTATTTCGGATCTTTCGGATTTCGGATTTTGTGCATTTGTTATCGTTTTGTTAAGACGAACACGAAAATCCCTGAAATTCAGAAGAAAATGCATTCGGACGATAACGAATGCACATGTCTAAAATACAGTGCCTTGCAAAAGTATTCACCCCCTTGGCATTTTTCGTGTTTTGTTGCCTCACAACCTGGAATTACCATGGATTGTTTGAGGATTTGCATCATTTAATTTACAGAACATGCCCACAACTTTGAAGATGTTTTTTTTTTTTTTTATTGTGAAGCAAACAACAAATTGGACAAAATAACAGAAAAAGTCAATGTGCATAACTATTCACCCCCCCCCCCAAAGTCAATACTTTGTAGAGCCACCTTTTGGAGGCTATCACAGCTCCAAGTTGCTTTGGATAAGTTTCTATGAGCTTGCCACATATTACCACTGTGATTTTTGCCCATTCCTCCTTGCAAAACTGCTACAGCTCCTTCAAGTTGGATGTTTTGCGCTTGTGAACAGCAATCTTTAAGTCTGACCACAGATTTTCTATTGGATTGAGGTCTGGACTTTGACTAGGCCATTCCAACACATTTACATGTTTCCCCTTAAACCACTCAAGTGTTGCTTTAGCAGTGTGTTTGGGGTCATTGTCCTGCTGGAAGGTAAACCTCCGTCCTAGCCTAAAATCACACACAGAGTGGTACAGGTTTTGCTCAAGAATATCCCTGTATTTAGCACCATGCATCTTTCCCTCAACCCTGACAAGTTTCCCAGTCCCGACTGCTGAAAAACATCCCCACAGCATGATGCTACCACCACCATGTTTCACTGTGGGGATGGTGTTCTTTGGATGATGTGATGTGTTGGGTTTGCGCCAGACATAGCGTTTTCTTTCATGGCCAAAAAGTGAAATTTTAGTCTCATCAGACAAGAACACCTTCCTCCATACATTTTTGGAGTCTCCCACGTGCCTTTTCGCAAACTTAAAATGTGCCATTTTGTTTTTTGCTGAAAGTAATGGCTTTCTTCTGGCCACTCTGCCATAAAGCCCAACTCTATGGAGCATACGGCTTATTGTCGTCCTATGTACAGACACTCCAGTCTCTGCTGTGGAACTTTGCAGCTCCTCCAGGGTTACCTTAGGTCTCTGTGCTGCCTCTCTGATTAATGCCCTCCTGTGAGTTTTGGTGTGTGGCCATCTCTTGGCAGGTTTGCTGTTGTGCCATGTTCTTTCCATTTGGTTATGATAGATTTGATGGTGCTCCTAGGGATCATCAAAGATTTGGATGTTTTTTTATAACCTAACCCTGACTTGTACTTCTCAATAACATTGTCCCTTTCTTGTTTGGAGAGTTCCTTGGTCTTCATTGCAGTGTTTGGTTAGTGGGGCCTCTTGCTTTAGTGTTGCAGCCTCTGGGGCCTTTAAAAAAAGTGTGTATATGTAATAACAGATCATGTGAGACTTAGATTGCACACAGGTGGACATCATTTCACTAATTATGTGACTTCTGAAGGTAATTGGTTGCACCAGAGCTATTTATGGGCTTCATAACAAAGGGGGTGAATACATACGCACATGCCAATTATCCGTTTTTTATTTCTGAAAAATAGTTTTATGTATATATTTTTCTAATTTTACTTCCTCAACGTAGACTATTGTGTTCTGATCCATCACATATAATTCAAATGAAAAAAAACATTTAACTAAAGGCTGCATGTAACAAAATAGGTAAAAAGCCAAGGGGGTGAACACTTTTGCAAGGCACTGTAAAGTTAGGTCCATCAAGGGGTTGAACATAGATATCAAGTACAAATTATAGGAACTGTAACCATTTTTATACACAGTCCCCCCATTTTCAGGTGCAAAAATGTAATTGGACAAATTATTATTATCATACAGGATTTATATAGCGCAGTTTACACAGCACTTTACAGCTTGAGGGTAGACAGTACAAATACAATACACTTGAATACAGTAGGAATCAGAGGGCCCTGCTCCTTAGAACTTACAATCTAAGAGGGAAGGTCAAAAGATACAAATGAATATATTGATTAATAAAATGTTAATTTTTTGTTTTGTTTTATTTTGTTGAGAATTATTGTTTATTTTGTTGAGAATCCTTTACTGGCAATGACTGCCTGAAGTCTGGAGCCCATAGACATTACCAAAGACTGGATTTCCTCCTTTCTGATGCTTTTCCAGGCTCTAACTGCAGCTGTCCTCAGTTGTTCTTTGTGTGTCTTTCTGCCTTTAGTTTTGACTTCAGCAAGTGAAATGCATGCTCAATTTGGTTGAGATCAGGTGATTTCCTCGGCCATTGCAGAATATTCCACTTCTTTTCCTTTAAAAGCTCCTGGGTTGCGTTTGCAGTGTGTTTTGGATCATTGTCCATCTGTACTGTGAAGCGCCGTTCAATCAATTTTACTCCATTTGGCTAAATGTGGGCTGACAGTATATATCTCTATACACTGCAGAATTCATCTGGCTGCTTCTGTCTTCTGTCACATCAATAAACACCAATGACCCAGTGTCACTGGAAGCCATGCATGCTCATGGAAGACCAGTTGATACTTGTTCCCAATACTTGATAACAATTCATGTAAGTGGATGTGTGTAGGTCCTCTGCCCACTATGTCATATATTGAGTACATGTAGTAGTGGGGATACAGTTAGCGTTGGTTGCTTGAACATTGGGATATATTGGAATATACATACTTTCCTTCCTTCATAGTACTTGGGGTTGGATATCTTCTCCGCCTTATCCATCATGATACACCACAACATACAGGGATATACAAGGTAATACTGACATATAATCACACACATAGGTTGGACTTGATGGACTTGTGCCTTTTTTCAACCTAACCTACTATGTAACTATGTAACTATGATACCATCCAGTGCCCATCAGACTAGGGTCATCTTACCAAGGACTAGTGATTTGGACAGTAGTTTTACTACGCACTGAGCCTATGGGAGTGCATTGAGCTGCATACTGATGAAATTGGTGAGCACTTTGGTGTTATTTCATATGTTATGTAAATAAATATTTGACAAATGTATTGACTATTTGGCATAATGTGATAATGATGGTGTTTCTTTAAATCTATAATAATTAGATCTGAATTTCCCTGAAGAAGCGGAGATATTATTCTGCGAAATGCATTTAATGATTCCACTTACATTAATTGTTATCAAGTTGGGAACAAGTATCAATGTTATTCATCATGTTATGCTACTGTTTACAATATGAGAAGTGATTATCTCTGTATGTAATTTTAACTATTTGTACCAATTAAAATTATTTTTATATCAACTCCTGTGTGCTCACCTCAGTGTCCACTCTGCCTCCTTTACACTCCTACTTCCATGGGACTTATGCCCAACTCGTACACAAGCTGGTATGGGAAGTCAGAGGCTGCATTTTACAGTGAGAGTCGGATATGTTTTGGGCTATGTTCTAGCTTGGGATGTGTGTTTTTTGTTTTTTTTTGGTAAAACAATGCTACTGTTGCAAAAGGACATACATTTTAAATCTATACTACTCTCAGCCAAAAGGAACCATCCAAACAATGAGGTTAATTGAAAAAAAACAGCTCCATCTAGTGGTTAAAATGCAGTATCTTTTTCTGAAATAATCTTTTTTTGAAATAATTAGAAAATATACCACATTTTGTCCACTAGATGGAGCTGATGATACAGTAGGTAATCTATTTGAAAACATACTGTGAATTTTAGATCAGCTTGCATAAATGTTAATGACGTTCATGCATTAAATGTTTTATAATTAGACCAGTAGTGACTGGTATTTTTCTGCACTTGATCAACACCAGTCACTGTGAGGGCACATAAAAAATATTGTTTTCTATGCACCATGTTCAAATTGCAACAATTCCTTCAGGTACAGTACTGTAGGTTGTAGTGAACAACATAAAAATGCAGAATGTCAATGCACTTGACGTCATCTTAATCGCCTTCTGTTTTCACACCACACCTCTGCTTAGTAAAAAAGCAAATCAAAAACAAAACAGTGCCCTGCATTGTAAAAACACAAAGCATTACACAACATACACTAGCCCACAGGCTACAATTAATCATTTTAGTGTGCAGCCAGTGCAAACAGACTCCAAATAATATAAAACATAGGAAAATAAATCCCTGCGTTTAGCGTATAAAGAACAGCAGCACAAAAAAAGTCCACATACAAGACCAGCATAAATCTCAAAGACAAATTGGTGCACTATCCCTTTAAATGTATGATGATAATGAAAGTGAACATACAAAATCATATTTATGTTATGAAAGTTCTCAGATGAAAAATTAAGCTGCTGTATGAAAGTCACACACTCCAAATTCGTAATAATCACCAGAGAATCCACCACAACAGTGCACAAGACTCTTACAGCTGCATAGGATCCCTAAATGGTACGAGATCAAATAGCACTTTATACAAGAGAATAATGGTAATCAAGACTTACAAGCCCCTCCTGTTCAGTCACTCACAATCAAAATCACATGAGAAGTAAAGAAAACAAAGGGCAAAATCCATAGCATAAACCACATAAAGCAAGTTGTTGTATTAAATGTATTACACTCACATAGCAGAAAGACAGGGTAGCAAATACTAAAAAGCCACCATCAATCCTCCGGTGGACATGATGACATCACGGACCAGGACCCTTCCAACGCGTTTCGTCAGTAGGCAGACATCATCAGGGGAAGAGGGCCCAACTACCCTGACAATTTCATGTCATGCTATGCTTTCATGTAATTTGATCACAATTACTTAGCAATATTTTTTGTATGTTCACTTTTGTTATAATCTGACTAATATCAGCTGCTATATCGAAATAACAAATAAAAAAAACAATAAAAATAAAATAAAATGATACACTGCCATATATATAAGTAATACAAACAGAGCCTATATCAATATTTCACAAATTGTTAAAACAATGAAAGTCACTTCAAACGAAATTAATGTGGAGTGGAGCTCAAAGTATCCATTTATTTGAAAGCATTCTTAGCCTTTCAAGAATAAGAGTTTCAGAACACACTAAACCTTCATTATTATTATTATTATTATAAAGTACTTTGGGAGTTATTTATAAAAGTCATAAAAAAAGCAGACCAGCTGCTTATAGCAAGCAAGCTTAACCACTTCAATACCGGACACTTTCACCCTCTTCATGCCCAGATACATTTTCAGATTTCAGTTCTGAGGCACTTTGAATGACAATTGCATGGTCATGCAACCCTGCACCCATATTAAATATTTTGTCTTTTTTTCACACAAATAGGGCTTTCTTTTGGTGATATTTTATCACTACTGGGTTTTTTATTTTTTGCTAAACAAAGGAAAAAAGGCCGACATTTAAAAAAAACAAAAACTTTTTTTTGTTTCTGTTATAACATTTTGCAAATAAATTATTTTTCTTTGTCACTGATGTGCACTGATGAGGCTGCACTGATGGGCACTGATGAGGCTACACTGATGGGCACTGATAGGCTGCACTGATGGGAACTGATGATGCTACACTGTTGGGCACTGATGAGGCTGCACTGATGGGCACTGATAGGCTGCATTGATGGGCACTGATGAGGCTACACTGGTGAGGCGGGACTATGAGGTGGCACTGGCACTTGTGGGCACTAATAAAGAGGCACTGATGAGGCTGTACTAATAAGGCGGCACCAATGGGTACTGATAGGCTGCACTGAAGGGCACTGATAGACTGCGCTTATGGGCACTGATAGACTGTACTGATGGGCACTGATATGTTGCACTGATGGGGCTGCACTAATAGGCACTGATATGCTGCACTGATGGGGCTTCACTAATAGGCACTGATATGCTGCATTGATGAGGCCACAATAATGGGCACTGATAGGCTACACTGATGGGCACTGATGAGGCCACACTGGTGAGGAAGCACTGATGGGCACAGATGAGGTGGCACTGATAGGCTGCACTGATGGACACTAATGAAGAGGCACTGGTAAGGCTGCACTAATAAGGCGGCACTGATATGCTGCACCAATGGGTACTGATAGGCTGCAATGATGGGCACTGATGATAGACTGCGCTGATGAGCACTGATATGCTGCACTGATCATCAGGACACTGATGATCAGTGCTCTGATTATCAGTGTAAATGTCCTCTGTCACACGAAAGCCGGTTATCTACAATAACCGGCATTTGTTTACATCTATTTAGCTGTGATTGCACACAGCTGATCACATGGTAAAGTGCCAATGCCATTGATGCTTTACACTGATCAGTGATGTGCTGTGTCTGAGGTACACAGCTTCCCACCGGTCGCTGTGCTGCACGCCAACAATGGGAGGACATAATATAACGTCCTCCCAGAATGAGAGCAGTCCCACCCGGCTGGGCGGGAACCAGTTAAAGTGACAATAAACAATACCCTTATTCTCCAAAAATAATTCTATACACATCCCTTACTTTAAGGCACTGTATTCTATTTTTCATTAAATTATTTTTTACTGTGGTTTTCTGCACCCTTGTACTGTCCTCAGTGAGCTCCCGAACCTCTCCTTTTCCCCCCTCATGTTTGTTGGGAGTGAGCAGTGTGCATTGATTGTGGCCACATGCACTGCTCTGTGCACACTACACATCCAGTAGTCCATAGTCTATGTTGGGGGTAAGCAAGAGAGGGTGGCTACATTCCTACATATTGTAGGACCATAGAGAAGGCCTAGACATCCTCTAACAGAAAGTCAGATAAGAGCAGCAGAAAAAAAAAGATTTGGAGATTTCAAGGAGTAATAGAAGGCCTGTTTTGATTTATGAATGTATAATTGAATATCATTTTTTAAACTAGAGTTTAGTGTCAATTCAAACTCTCATATTAGGAGTATTTTTTATGAGTAACTACTAGACATGTGCACACTGAAATATTTCGTTTCAGAATTTCGTTTTCGTCCGAAAAATAAATGTATTTAGTTACTCCCGAAATTTGTTTTTATTCATTTCGTTTTTCGTTAAAAATTGCATTCGTCCGAAAATCCAAATTATAGTCGAATCTGTCATGGAAGGCTTATGGTGTCTGTCGAATGTTCAAAGAAGATTAGACGGAGCAGCTAAACTGTATGACGCCGTATAGTTTACCTGCTCCGTTGAATCTTCTTAGAACTTTCAACAGACACCATAAGCCAAAGTACGTGTGTACTTAGTTCTAGCTATTTTACCGCTCCTCCACTTTAGTTACAATCAGCGAATAACATTCATCAGCATCATTATTTTTATTTATCTTTCTCCCCTACGTCGAATCTCTTCTCCCCTACGTCAAATCTTTTCTCACCTACGTCGAATCTTTCTCCCCTATGTCGAATCTTTTCTCTCTATGTTGAATCTTTTCTCCCCTACGTCGAATCTTTGTCCCCTCCGTCAAATCTTCTTAGAACTTTCAACAGACACCATAAGCCAAAGTACGTGTGTACTTAGTTCTAGCTAATTTACTGCTCCTCCTCTTTGGTTACAATCAGCCAATAACATTCATCATCATCATTATTTTTATTTACTGTATCTTTCTCCCCTACGTCAAATCTTTTCTCCCCTACGTCAAATCTTTTCTCCCCTACGTCAAATCTTTCTCCCCTACGTCGAATCTTTACTCTCTATGTTGAATCTTTTCTCTCTATGTAGAATAATCTTGGACTAATAGAGTTAAGGTTAGGCACATTCGACCACAGGTTTGATGGACACAGATTGTTATTGTCATCATCATGTCGAATCTCCTATCTATATCGAACTGTTGTAGCAACGAAAACGAAAATAGAGCATTTGTTTATGTCGGATCTTTCGTTTTTCGGATTCTGCACTTTCGTTATCGTTTCTTAAAACGATACGAAAATACCTGAAATTCGGACGAAAATGCATTCAGACAAAAACAAATGCACATGTCTAGTAACTACTCTTGTCTTGCTCCAAGCTGTAGAATAACTACAGCCATACCAGTCCACATGGCCCCTGTGAACCCCAGTGGAGAGTCTGCTGAGGCAAATTAAGCTTGAGCTCCGGAAGATTTTACCCCACTCATGACTAGGACATATTTTGCTATTTGGCACTGCGCTATTTTAACTGGCAATTTTGCAGTCATGTAATGCTGTAATCAAACGAAATTTATATAATTTGTTTCACACATATAGAGCTTTCTTTTGGTGGTATTTGATGACCACTGTTTTTTTTTTTTTTTTTTTTATATAAGCAAAAAAAAAAAACAATATTTTGTACTTTCTGCTATAAAACATATCTAATAAAAAAAATGTCTTTGCACATTTAGGCCAAAATGTATTCTGCTACATGTCTTTGGTAAAAAAAAATCCCAATAAGTGTATATTAATTGGTTTGCAAGAAAGGTATAGGGTCTAAAAACTATGTAATATATACTGGAATGTTTATTTATTTATTTATTTTTTATACTAGTAATGATGGCAATCAGCAAATTATAGTTGTACTGTGATAGTGTGGTGGGCAATCTGACACCAACTGACACGTTGTGGGCAGGCCCGGATTTACTCCCTTTGCCCCCCCCCCCACACACACACACACCACCATTCTCATCCTTTATCGATGACTGCTATAATAGATCAGTTAAAAACATATCTCCACACACGAGAACACTGAAAATAACTGTCTTTAATTGTCTGATCAGGGGCTACCAGTGCAGCCTATCAGTGGCCATCAGTGCATCCTCATCACCCTCATCAGTGCTGCCTTATCAGTGCATCATAAGAGTGCTGCCTCATCTGTGCTCAACAGTGCAGCCTTATCAGTGCCCATCAGTACAGTCCCATCAGTGCCGCCTTTATCAGTGTCCATCAGTGTCGCCTACCAGTGCCCATCAGTGCAGCCTACCAGTGCTCATCAGTGCAGCCTACCAGTGCTCATCAGTGCAGTCTACTAGTGCCGCCTATCAGTGCCCATCAGCACCAACTATCAGTGCTCATCAGTGCAGCCTACCAGTGCCGCCATCAGTGCCCATCAGTGCCGCCTATCAGTGCTCATTAGTGCAGCTTATCAGTGCAGCCTATCAGTGCCTATCAGTGCAGCCTACCAGTGCCCATCAGTGCAGCTCACCAGTGCCACCAATAAGTGCCCATCAGTGCCGCCTATCAGTGCTCATTAGTGCAGTCTATCAGTGCAGCCTATCAGTGCCTATCAGTGCAGCCTATCAGTGGTCATCAGTGCAGCCTACCAGTGTCGCCATCAGTGCCCATCAGTGCCGCCTAACAGTGCTCACCAGTGCAGCCTACCAGTGCCCACCAGTGCCGCCTATCAGTGCATATCAGTGCAGCCTACCAATGCTGCCTATCAGTGCCACCTAGGAGTACCGCCTCATCAGTGGCAATCAGTGCAGCCTCGTCAGTTTCAAAATATCACAGCTTACTAGTGTATATTAATTGTGTTTTGATTATAGCATGGAGCACTTTGCAGTGCATGAATTTTCACTGAATGTGGATTGTTTAATGGGTTTGCATTGATTTCAGCATGGAGCATTTTGCATATGGTGGAATCTATGCAAACTTATGGGACAGTCCACATTCAGTGAAAGCTCACGTAATACAAAGTGCTCTATACATGCTGGAACCTATGCAAACTTATTAAACAGTGCACATTCAGTGAAAGTTCATGTACTGCAAAGTTTGCAGTACGTGAACTTTCACTGAATGTGGACTGTTTAATGAGTTTGAGCATGCATTGAGCACTTTATTGCAATATGCTCTGAAAATTTGCATTTAATCCATGCTGAGCACTGCCACTTTATATGGATGATGACTTACAAAAATAAATGCAACTTACCTGCTGTCCTGGCCACCACTTGCTGGGGTTCCCGTCATCCTCCTCTCTCTTTTCCTCCTACAGTCACAGAGAGACCCCGCCCCCCAGGCCAAGGAGAGGGATAGGAATAGGATGCATAGGGATGTCGCTCAGAGGAGGGTAGGCAGAGCATTAGGCTCCGCCTCTGTCACTGGAATGACATGCACCCAGTCTGGCCTGTCACCGGGCGTTTAATGGGGGCGTCATTTGCTCCCTCCCCCTGGCCAAGTCCTCGCCGTACTTAGTTTAGCAAGTGCCACGCTATAGGCCGCCATGACGGGGGCTATATTTATGCAGGAGCCAGAAGGTGGCCGAGGGAGGCAGCCGTGGGACCCGGGACTCATGGGGACAGATCGGGGGGGTTTTGATGGGGGGGGGGCGGCTTTGGCGCCGCCCCTGCACCACTGCCGCCCCGAGGCCTGGCCTCGGTGGCCTTGTGGGAAATACAGCCCTGGTTGTGGGGACTAACTGCCACTGACATCTCCAGTGACACTAATTCAGTGATCAGTGCTAATAATATTCAATGTCACTGTACTACTGACACTGGCTGGGAAGGGGTTAACATCTAGGGGCAATCCAGGGGTTAATGGTGTGCCTCACAAGTGTTAATGAGTGTACTGTGTGCTGCTTTTTACCCTGCTTTGCAGGGAAAAGAAACAATGTGATCATCCCCTCTGTGTTGTAACTAAGCAACAAGTTCATATAGGGTCAGAATAGTATTCCAGGGGTGGGCTCTCACAGGGTCCAGGAACACTTTAGGGCAGCACCTCTTTAGAGACTGAACGTTTCTTTGAAGCGATAGACAAGGACAGCAGAGGGTGCATGTCAGTGTAGCAGATAAAACACTTTTATTGTGAAAAGACAATTGTCAACTTGCATTTGAACAAATAGGTCTTGCATGTAAGCACAACCGCCTCAGGTAGCGACTTCTATATGGAGCAGGGTGCAATGTGACCAGATGGTTGTAGCTGTAAAACCAAGAGAGACCACCAGAGGCACTGATCTAAGTGTAGCAATATAGTGAGAGAGCATACACATAAAAAATGGCAACTCACAATAGGGCAGGAGGATCCATCTCAAATGCCCCCTTATGGCCCGATGCTTGGGACCTCATTTCTGGGTCTTATACGTTTCACTGAAGCCCCTCTCTTCCAGCTCTCTGGCATCTCGCAAGGCTCCTGGCTATCCAGATGACCCGAGTGATGGCAGTTCACTCACAAGACATGGAGACTGTACTCATTGATGGACTTATAACATGTGCTTACCCTCCTGCCCTATTGTGAGTTGCTATTAATTAGGTGTATTGTTCTTACTATCCTGCTACACTTAGATTAATGCCTCTGGTGGTCTCTCTTGGTTTTACAGCTGCAGGAGCTGCCACATCTATCTAATCACATTGCACCCTACTCCATATAGAAGTCGCTACCTGAGGTGGTTGTGTTTACATGCAAGTCCTATTTGTCAAAGTGTAATGCCGCGTACACATGACCGGAATAAACTCCGAAGGTTTCTCCGACGGAACTCCGACGGAATTCCACTCAAGCGGTCTTGCCTACACACGGTCAACCCAAAGTCCGACCAAAGTCCGACTGTCCAGAGGCAGTGACGTACAACACTTACGACGGGACTATAATAGGGAAGTCCAATAGCCATTAGCCAATAGCTTCCATCTCGTACTTGCTTCACAGCATGCGTCGTTTTTGGTTCGTCGGAACAGCATACAGACGATCGGTTTTCCCGATAGGAATTGGTTCTGTAGGAAATATTTAGAACATGTTCCATTTCTAGGTCCGTCAGAATTTTTGAAAAAGGAAGACCTATGAGGCACACACGCGATCGGAATAGACGATGAAAAGCTTCCGTCTGACTTTTTCTGTCAGACATTCTGCTCGTGTGTACGCGGCTTAAGTTGCCAATTGTCTTTTCACAATAAAAGTGTTATAAACACCAATGTGTACACTGCTGTCCTTGTCTACCTCTGTCAGCAGTAAATGGTTTGTCTCAACCTTATAACTGTTATGCCGCGTACACACGGTCGTAATTTGCGACAACAAATGTTCGATGGGAGCTTGTTGTCGGAAATTCCGACCGTGTGTAGGCTCCATCGGACATTTTCCATCGGGATTTCCGACAAACAAAAATTGAGATCTGACCTGGATCTCAAATTTTCCGACAACAAAATCAGTTGTCGTAAATTCCGATCGTGTGTATACAATTCCGATGCACAAAATTCAACGCATGCTCGGAATCAAGCAGAAGAGCGGCACTGGCTATTGAAATTCATTTTTCTCGGCTCGTCGTACGTGTTGTACGTCACCGCATTCTTGATGTTCGGAATTTCCGACAACATTTGTGTGACCGTGTGTATGCAAGACAAGTTTGAGCCAACATCTGTCGTAAAAAAACACATTGATTTTGTTGTCGGAATGTGCGATCATGTGCACGCGGCATTACTTTGTCTGGACAACTTGGTCTGTTGAAAAATAACAGACTTACCAGCTGGATCACCAAGGAAAAATAAAGGAAAAAAGCCTAAAAAGGTAAACTAATGCAGCCATTACATATAATGCAGCGTACACACGGTAAAACTTTTCGACCAGACTAGTCCGACGGACCGAGTCCGGCAGACAATCCAATCGTGTGTGGGCTTCATCGGACCTTCAGTGGACTTTTCCAGTCGAAAATCTGACGGACTTTAGATTTGGAACCTGCTTCAAATCTTTACATCGTAACTCTGCTGGACCCAGAAATCCGCTCGTCTGTATGCTAGTCCGACGGACAAAACCAACGCTAGGGCAGCTATTCCCTACTGGCTATCAACTGCCTTATTTTTGTCCCGTGTATGTCATCACGTACGAATCCGTCGGACTTTGGTGTGATCGTGTGTAGGCAAGTCCGTTCCTTAAAAATTCAGTCGGAAGTCCGTCAAAAGTCCGTTGAAAGTCCGTCGGAAAGTCCGTCGGACCAGTCCTTTCAAAAAGTCCGCCCGTGTGTACGCGGCTTAAGAATTGTTCAGCTATAATTTAATAGCTTTTTGTTTTTGTTATTTGCAATTCTGCAATATCTACTTTCCCATTCCTCTTGCTTTACAGCAATATGTTTACAACTCTTAAATCTTGATATAAATCAATTACTTGGAGTGATTTCTGAAGAACAGAATATGTTACTTTCAAACTTTAGAGGTAGGGATATATAAGTCAAAAGGTAAATGTTGTTTACCTTTTGACTTTTACATTCCTACCGCTAAAGTTTGAAAGTACAATTTTCTGTTCCTCAGAAATCACTCCAAGTAATTGGATTTATTATTCTGTAGTTTAAATACAGTTTGCTGTACTATGTGCTTGTGTTTCTTATTGCTAATAAAACTATTGGGAACAAATATTAACCAATGAAATGTTTATTTTTCCCGTAGAGTTGGTATTGACCCTGCAGCTGTCTCTTAAAACTCCTCAATTACAGCCACATTTAGAAATTGTCTTATTTTGCTCAAACTGATTTTTTTTTTCAACATAAAGTTTATTTAATTTTAACAGACAGACAGAAAATAAATCACGGTACAGGTGATTTCAGACATAATCATTTGACAGTAGAACAAGCTATCGCAACAGATTGATTGTAATACATGCAACAGTCAGTTGGATTACAGTTAATGACAACAGTAGTAAAGAGTAGCAGTTAAAGACCTAGGGGTGGGGGTGGGGGGACATGGGTGGGGGGGGCGGGACAGGCGAGTCCTGCATGATCGATCATATCATTTAATACCTACAAACAGATTAGGGTTTGAGAGTGACCATTCGGGTATATGTTGTTAAAGGGGTGTGGGGGAGAACGAACTTTCAAGCTCTATTCTAGAGTCAGATGCCGTGCCTTCACCCAAGCGGCCCATAATTTATCAAATTTTTTTGGGCAGTTTCTTCCTAGGTAGGTTAGTTTGTAGAGAGGTAGGGCAGTATTTATCAGGGACAGCTACAGTTGCTTAGTGGGGGGTTGAATGTGGTTCCATTGTAAAAGACTTGCTTTCCTAGCATAAAAGGACGTGTAAAAGACAAATAATTTTTTTCTTTGGGGAGCTTCAAGGGAGTCACATATACCTAACAGGAGAGGGATAGGACTGTACGGAACCTTTATCTTCCCTATAGAGTTGATGTCGTTGTGGATTACTCTCCAGAATTCCTCTATTTTGGGGCAGGACCAGACTACATGGATGAAATCCGCGCCGTCTGAGCCACATTTGGGGTAAATTGCCAATCAGCCAAGATAGATTCTCGCCAAGCGTGCTGGGGAGTAGTAGACACTGTAGAAACCTTAATTGAGTGTATCTATCCCTGGCCGAAATCATCAAAGACAGGTATTGCTGAATGCCCTCCTCCCAGTCATTGTCAGCCAGGTCTGGAATATCATTCTGCCATGTCGTGAATAATTGAGAGACCTTAGATGTGTCAAGAACAACCAGCATATTGTTATAGAGAGTGTTCCAACGCCTTCTAGGGACCACAGCGTACTCTCCAGATCAGACATCTGTAGTGTTATTGAAGGAGGAAATTGAGAGCGATAGGCATGGCGCAATTGAAGATACCTAAAGAACATTTGATTCGGGAGGCCTTTGTCCTTCTTCAGGGTATCAAAAGAAGTCAACTGTCCCCCGGATACAATGTCTTCCAGCTTTGTAATCTCATGTCTAGCCCATATAATCGGGTCCGATATAGAGTGGAAGTGGGGTAGACAAGGGTAACCCCAAAGCGGAGTTGTAGGGGATCATGTGTTTGGTTTCCTACTCTTCAAGCTAAATGTGTCCTATACCTTAAGTGTTGCCCGCATGGGTGGGGTCATCTGAGAGTTGGTTTTAGGGCCCCTGTGGATTAGATTTCTCAGCTCTGTGTAGGAACCCAGCAGCGCTGCTTCTAGTGTAGACGTGGGATTGGCCGGTGTCTCGGCCAGCCACCACCTGACGGTAACCAGAATCGCTGCCCAGTAATATTTTATGAAACATAGTAGAGCCAGGCCACCCAGTGTAACCGGTAGTAGCAGTGTCGTTTTCGCTATCCTAGGTACCGCTCCCTTCCATACGAAGGAGATAATTATGCTATCTAATCTCTTAAAAAAAGAGATGGGTATAGCTACAGGAGTCTGCCTAAAGAGGTAGATGAATTTAGGCAGCACTGTCATCTTGATAAGATTGACTCGTCCCACCGGAGTAAGTGGAAGAGACTTCCAGGCTGCACATCTTTGGGACATTTGGGAGACTACTGGGTTCAAATTTAGGGCAATAAATTGGTTTAGGTCTCGGTGTATCTCCACCCCCAAGTATCTAAACTGGGAGACCCTCCGGAGTTGCGCATCTGACGGTGGGAAATTATTGCCGGAATGGAGCGGAAACAGTATGGATTTCCCCCAATTTATGCATACTCCCGAATGTCGCCCAAATCTATCAATAACCGCGAGCGCAGTCTGTAAGGAAGTCCCGTCGTCTTTGAGATACAGGAGGGTATCATCGGCATAGAGTGACACCTTTTCATGGAGTGGGCCTACTGTAATACCTTGTATCTCTGGGTTGGATCGTAAGAGGATTGCCATGGGTTCTATTGCCAACGCAAAAAGTCATGGGGAAAGGGGACACCCCTGTCTTGTTCCTCTACCCAGAAGGAAAGGTGGGGAAAGGACAGTACCGGTACGGACCCTGGCCATCGGAGACCTGTACACAGCCTCAACCCAGGAAATGAAGACTGGACCAAATCCGAACCTACGGAGGACCTCCCACAGATATAACCACTCAAATGAATCGAAAGCTTTCTCTGCATCCAGGGAGGCCACCACCGCAGGTCAGCCATCCCCATTCCCAGAGGCCAAGACTGCATACAGATTAATGTCTGTTCCCTTACCTGGCAGAAAGCTTGACTGATCTTCATGGATTAAGGTAAATATCACCTCGTTTAGGCGCCTGGCGAGAATCTTAGTCAATACTTTAGCAGCCAAATTAAGGAGGGATATAGGCCTGTAGGACAAGCATAATTGAGAGTCTTTCCCTGGTTTAGGGATCACTATGATGATAGTCTGGGCCATTGATGGGGGAAGAGCTCCTTCCTTTAATGTTTTCGTAATCATGTTATGTAGCCTAGGTGTCATTTCTTTCATATATTGTTTATAAAATTCTGGTGGGAACCCATCTAATCCCGGGGTCTTACCCGATTGCAGTGAGCCTAGCGCTATTTGGACCTCTTCCACTGTAATCGGGGCATCTAAGCTTTCTCTTGCTGAGGGAGTGAGGACCGGGAATGACACTTCATCTAGGAACTCGCAGAGTTCTCCCTTAGAGCAATATGCCCTAGAAGAATACAGTTTAGAGTAGTAATCTACGAAACAGGCATTGATTCCCACTGGATCAGCCACCGGGGTCCCATCCTCTCTCTTGAGCCGGGCTACAGTGGAGATTGGGGACTGCTCCCTAGAAATCCAGGCCAGCATCCTGCCCGTTTTATCCCCCTGCTCAAATATTCATTACGTTTGAACTAGCTGATGTTTATTTACCTTTGACACTCTGAGCAGCATCACTTCTCTATACGCTACCTTCATGTCTTGACCTGTGATGGGGTTAGTAGTCTGAGCATAACGGGACTCAAGGGCCTGGGCCTTTGCCTCCGCATCCCCTAGTATAAGCTGATCATTTTTGCATTCCCTAGCTATAGAGGAAATATAGCATCCTCTGATGTAGGCCTTAAAGGCCTCCCAATCATTCCCTGGTGAGGTAGTTTCCGCATTTATTAACCAGTATTGTTTATTTATTTTGGCTATTTCGATCTCTAGAGTAGGGTTGGCTATCCATAATCTGGATAGGTGACAGATCCTATCTGCCAGGGGTGTTTTGGTTTGTATGCAGCAGAGCAGGGGGGAGTGATCGGATATACCCCGGGGAAGCATCCTGATATCCTGAATTCTAGGAAGCATGCTGACACTAACGTATAGAAGGTCAATACGAGATAGTGTATTATAGGATAGAGAGTGGTAGGTATACATGCGTTCTGAGGGATGCTTCCAAGGCCATACATCCACCAGTCCAAATACTTGTGCCCATCTAGAAAGGATCGAGTCAGTATTGGGGTCCGGCGAGAGTCTATCAAGGGAAGGGGATGTTAAAATATCCCACCAGGAGAATATTATCTGTGGGGATTTGTGCCAGCAGAGGCAATTGATTAGAGGAGAGAGAGGGTAGCAGGAGGTGGCAGGTATATACCAACAATCACCATTTCAACCATATCTATTAGCGCATGTATCAGCACGTACTGTCCCTCCGGGTCCACTCTCACCGCAAGGAGCTCGAAACTAAGAGACTTACAGTCAGGTCCATAAATATTAGGACATTGACACAATTCTAATCTTTTTGGCTCTATACACCACCATAATGGATTTGAAATGAAACAAACAATATGTGCTTTAACTGCAGACTTTCAGATTTATTTGAGGGTATTTACATCCAAATCAGGTGAACAGTGTAGGAATTACAACAGTTTGTATATGTGCCTCCCACTTTTTAAGGGACCAAAAGTAATGGGACAGATTAACAATCATCCATGAAACTTTCACTTTTTAATACTTGGTTGCAAATCCTTTGCAGTCAATTACAGCCTGAAATCTGGAATGCATAGACATCACCAGACGCTGGGTTTCAACTAGGGATAAGCTTCGAGTTCGAGTCGAACTCATGTTCTACTCGAACATTGGCTGTTCGCAAGTTCGCCGATCAGTGAACAATTTGGGGTGTTCGCGGCAAATTTGAATGCCGCGGAACACCCTTTAAAAGTCTATGGGAGAAATCAAAAGTGCAAATTTTAAAGGCTTATATGCAAGTTATTGTCATAAAAAGTGTTTGGGGACCTGGGTCCTGCCCCAGGGGACATGGATCAATGCAAAAAAAAGTTTTAAAAACGGACGTTTTTTCAGGAGCAGTGATTTTAATAATGCTTAAAGTCAAACAATAAAAGTGTAATATCCCTTTAAATTTCGTACCTGGGGGGTGTCTATAGTATGCCTGTAAAGGGGCGCATGTTTCCTGTGTTTAGAACAGTCTGACAGCAAAATGACATTTTGAAGAAAAAAACACATTTAAAACTACCCGCGGCTATTGCATTGCCGACAATACACATAGAAGTTCATTGATAAAAACGGCATGGGAATTCCCCACAGGGCAACCCCGAACCAAAATAAAAAAAAAAAAATGATGTGGGAGTCCCCCTAAATTCCATACAAGGCCCTTCAGGTCTGGTATGGATATTAAGGGGAACCCCAGCCAAAATTTTTTAAAAAAATGACGTGGGGTTCCCCCTAAATTCCATACCAGACCCTTCAGGTCTGGTATGGATTTTAAGGGGAACCCCGCGCCAAAAAAAAAAAAAAAACGGCGTGGGGTCCCCCCAAAAATCCATACCAGACCCTTATCCGAGCACGCAACCTGGCAGGCCGCAGGAAAAGAGGGGGGGACGAGAGTGCGGCCCCCCCCTCCTGAACCGTACCAGGCCACATGCCCTCAACATTGGGAGGGTGCTTTGGGGTAGCCCCCCAAAACACCTTGTCCCCATGTTGATGAAGACAAGGGCCTCATCCCCACAACCCTGGCCGGTGGTTGTGGGGGTCTGCGGGCGGGGGGCTTATCGGAATCTGGAAGCCCCCTTTAACAAGGGGACCCCCAGATCCCGGCCCCCCCCTGTGTGAAATGGTAAGGGGGTACTTACCCCTACCATTTCACTAAAAAACTGTCAAAAATGTTAAAAATGACAAGAGACAGTTTTTGACAATTCCTTTATTTAAATGCTTCTTCTTTCTTCCTTCATCTTCTTCTGGTTCTTCTGGCTCTTCTGGTTCTTCCTCCGGCGTTCTCGTCCAGCATCTCCTCTGCGGCGTCTTCTATCTTCTTCTCCTCGGGCCGCTCCGCACCCATGGCATTGGGGGGGAGGCTCCCGCTCTTCTCTTCATCTTCTTCATCTTCTTCTTCTTCTTCATCTCTTCTTCCTTCTTCATTTCTTCTCCGGGCCGCTCCGCAGCCATGCTGGCATGGAGGGAGGCTCCCGCTGTGTGACGGCGTCTCTTCGTCTGACGGTTCTTAAATAATGGGGGCGGGGCCACCCGGTGACCCCGCCCCCCTCTGACGCACGGTGACTTAACGGGACTTCCCTGTGACGTCACGGGGAATGCCACAGGGAAGTCCCGTCATGTCCCGTGCGTCAGAGGGGGGCGGGGTCATCGGGTGGCCCCGCCCCCCGTTATTTAAGAACCGTCAGACGAAGAGACGCCGTCACACAGCGGGAGCCTCCCTCCATGCCAGCATGGCTGCGGAGCGGCCCGGAGAAGAAATGAAGAAGGAAGAAGAGATGAAGAAGAAGAAGAAGATGAAGAAGATGAAGAGAAGAGCGGGAGCCTCCCCCCCAATGCCATGGATGCGGAGCGGCCCGAGGAGAAGAAGATAGAAGACGCCGCAGAGGAGATGCTGGACGAGAACGCCGGAGGAAGAACCAAAAGAGCCAGAAGAACCAGAAGAAGATGAAGGAAGAAAGAAGAAGCATTTAAATAAAGGAATTGTCAAAAACTGTCTCTTGTCATTTTTAACATTTTTGACATTTTTTTAGTGAAATGGTAGGGGTAAGTACCCCCTTACCATTTCACACAGGGGGGGGCGGGATCTGGGGGTCCCCTTGTTAAAGGGGGCTTCCAGATTCCGATAAGCCCCCCGCCCGCAGACCCCCACAACCACCGGCCAGGGTTGTGGGGATGAGGCCCTTGTCTTCATCAACATGGGGACAAGGTGTTTTGGGGGGCTACCCCAAAGCACCCTCCCAATGTTGAGGGCATGTGGCCTGGTACGGTTCAGGAGGGGGGGGCCGCACTCTCGTCCCCCCCTCTTTTCCTGTGGCCTGCCAGGTTGTGTGCTCGGATAAGGGTCTGGTATGGATTTTTGGGGGGACCCCACGTCATTTTTTTTTAAATTTTGGCTGGGGTTCCCCTTAATATCCATACCAGACCTGAAGGGCCTTGTATGGAATTTAGGGGGACTCCCACATCATTTTTTTTTTAAATTTTGGTTCGGGGTTGCCCTGTGGGGAATTCCCATGCCGTTTTTATCAATGAACTTCTATGTGTATTGTCGGCAATGCGATAGCCGCGGGTAGTTTTAAATGTGTTTTTTCCTTCAAAATGTCATTTTGCTGTCAGACTGTTCTAAACACGGGAAACATGCGCCCCTTTACAGGCATACTATAGACACCCCCCAGGTACGAAATTTAAAGGGATATTACACTTTTATTGTTTGACTTTAAGCATTATTAAAATCACTGCTCCTGAAAAAACGGCCGTTTTTAAAACTTTTTTTGCATTGATCCATGTCCCCTGGGGCAGGACCCGGGTCCCCAAACACTTTTAATGACAATAACTTGCATATAAGCCTTTAAAATTAGCACTTTTGATTATTCATGTTCGTGTCCCATAGACTTTAACGGTGTTCGCGTGTTCGAACGAACTTTTTTCCTGTTCGCATGTTCTGGTGCGAACCGAACAGGGGGGTGTTCGGCTCATCCCTAGTTTCAACCCTGGTGATGCTCTGCCAGGCCTCTACTGCAACTGTCTTCAGTTCCTGCTTGTTCTTGGGGAATTTTCCCTTCAGTTTTGTCTTCAGCAAGTGAAATGCATGCTCAATCGGATTCAGGTCAGGTGATTGACTTGGCCATTGCATAACATTCCACTTCTTTCCTTTAAAAACTCTTTGGTTACTTTCGCAGTATGCTTCGGGTCATTGTCCATCTGCACTGTGAAGCACCGTCCGATGAGTTCTGAAACATTTTGCTGAATATGAGCAGATAATATTGCCCGAAACACTTCAGAATTCATCCTGCTGCTTTTGTCAGCAGTCACATCATCAATAAATACAAGAGAACCAGTTCCATTGGCAGCCATACATGCCCACGCCATGACACTACCACCACCATGCTTCTGATGAGGTGGTATGCTTTGGATCATGAGCAGTTCCTTTCCTTCTCAATACTCTTCTTTTCCCATCACTCTGGTACAAGTTGATCTTGGTCTCATCTGTCCATAGGATGTTGTTCCAGAACTGTGAAGGCTTTTTTAGATGTTGTTTGGCAAACTTTAATCTGTCCCTCCTGTTTTTGAGGCTCACCAATGGTTTACATCTTGTGGTGAACCCTCTGTATTCACTCTGGTGAAGTCTTCTCTTGATTGTTTGACTTTGACACACATACACATATACCTACCTCCTGGAGAGTGTTCTTGATCTGGCCAACTGTTGTGAAGGTTGTTTTCTTCAGCAGGGAAAGAATTCTTCGGTCATCCACCACAGTTGTTTTCCGTGGTCCTCCGGGTATTTTGATGTTGCTGAGCTCACCGGTGTGTTCTTTCTTTTTAAGGATGTTCCAAAGAGTTGATTTGGCCACACCTAATGTTTTTGCTATCTCTCTGATAGGTTTGTTTTGTTTTTTAAGCCTAATGATGGCTTGCTTCACTGATTGTGACAGCTCTTTGGATCTCATATTGAGAGTTGACAGCAACAGATTCCAAATGCAAATAGCACACTTGAAATGAACTCTGGATCTTTTATCTGCTCCTTGTAAATGGGATAATGAGGGAATAACACATTATCACAGCTCCAAGTTGCTTTGGATAAGTCTCTATGAGCTTCCCACATATTACCACTGTGATTTTTGCCCATTCCTCCTTGCAAAACTGCTCCAGCTCCTTCAAGTTGGATGGTTTGCGCTTGTGAACAGAAATCTTTAAGTCTGACTACAGATTTTCTATTGGATTGAGGTCTGGACTTTGACTAGGCCATTCCAACACATTTACATGTTTCCCCTTAAACCACTCAAGTGTTGTTTTAGCAGTGTGTTTGGGGTCATTGTCATGCTGGAAGGTGAACCTCCATCCTAGCCTCAAATCACACAGAGAGTGGTACAGGTTTTGCTCAAAAATAACCCTGTATTTAGCACCATCCGTCTTTCCCTCAACTCTGACAAGTTTCCCAGTCCCGACTGCCAGTCCCGATTTTCTTTGATGGCCAAAAAGTTAAATTTTAGTCTCATCAGACCAGAGCACCTTCCTTTCATACATTTTGGGAATCTCCCACGTGCCTTTTTGCAAACTCAAAATGTGCCATTTTGTTTTTTGCTGAAAGTAATGGATTTCTTCTGGCCACTCTGCCATAAAGCCCAACTCTTTGGAGCGTACGGCTTATTGTCCTCCTATGTACAGATACTCCAGTCTCTGCTGTGGAACGCTGCAGCTCCTCCAGGGTTACCTTAGGTCTCTGTGCTGCCTCTCTGATTAATGCCCTCCTTGCCCGGTCCATGGGTTTTGGTATATGGCCATCTCTTGGCAGGTTTGCTGTTGCACCATGTTCTTTCCATTTGTTTATGATAGATTTGATGGTGCTCCTAGGGATCATCAAACATTTGGATATTGTTTTATAACCTAACCCTGACTTGTACTTCTCCACAACATTGTCCCTTACTTGTTTGGAGAGTTCCTTGGTCTTCAAGGCAGTTTTTGGCTAGTGGTGCCTCTTGCTTAGGTGTTGCAGCCTCTGGGGCCTTTCAAAAAGGTGTGTATATGTAATGACAGCTCATGTGACACTTAGATTGTACACAGGTTGACATCATTTCACTAATTATGTGACTTCTGAAGGTAATTGGTTGCACCAGAGCTTTTTATGGGCTTCATAACAAAGGGGGTGAATGCACACGCACATACCAATTATCAGTTTTTTATTTCCGAAAAATAGTTTTATGTATATATTTTTCTAATTTTACTTCCCCAACGTAGACTATTGTGTTCTGATCCATCACATATAATTCAGATTAAAAAAACATTTAACTAAAGACTGTAATGTAACAAAATAGGTAAAAAGCCAAGGGGGTTAATACTTTTGCAAGGCACTGTACATACAGGAAAAACTCCTGTTTTCTTGGTGGCCTCTTTCATACAAAGTCCCGCCTCCTATGATGGACAGAACAGTCGTCCACTGGCAGCGAAGGAGACGGGACTTCCTATTACAGAGGTTGCCGTGTAAACAGGAAATTCTCCTGTGTGTACGACACTCGTCCCGCCTCCTCCTTGTCCCCTCCAAGGCAGCCAGCATATATATTTTGTGGCCCCGGCACTGGGAGATCGTTGGGGGCCACAAAAGATATATATCCAAATAACCAAGCGGGCCGTTCAAAACCTGAACACGGGCTGGACTTTGGACATGCCTGCTTTAATGGCTATGCTGTACACATGAAAGACACATATGAGAACATGGAATTGATGTTGACGCACATTAGGTGTACCAAGTACAACTGGAATATCTTTGGAGATCTAAAAGTAGTGATGCTGCTGCTTGGAATGCAGCTTAGATACACCAAGTACCGTTGTTACGTATTTGAGTCAGCTGTCCAAGAGAGTCGTATTATGGACACTCAAAAAGAATTAGGTTTCCAGACAGAAAAACATGGCACTTAAAAACCCTTATTGACAAAGATATTTTTGCCCCATGCTTGCCATAAACTCGGACTGATGAAAAATAATGTAAAAACAATGAACAAGGAAAATAAATGTTTTTGTTATTTGAGACAGATGTTTCCAGGAATAACAAATGGCAAGATTAGGTGGGGCATTTTTGTTGGCCTATAGATCAGATACATCAATGACAAAGATGTTCAAAGATCTGTTAGTGGGGCCAGGGAATATTGCCTGAATATTCAAGGATGTCATTGAGAATTTTCTTGGCAACTACAGAGCCCTAAACTACACTATATTCATTTGGTTCACAAACATCTTACAGCACACAAGACAATGAAGTGCAACATTGTATTGAAGATTAATTTTCTGCATTTACAGTTGGATGTCTTTTCCAAGAATCTAGGTGCAGTCAGTGACAAACATGGTTCATTTTCACTAGGCCATTGCTACAATGGAACAACGGTATCAAAGTAACTAGAGCCAATCAATGCTGGCTGACTATTGTTGGACACTGCAGCAAGTGCAATTGAAAATCAGCAGCAAAACACTTTTAGCCCTGTTGAATTCATGCAGCATGAAGGAAACATTATGTGATTAAATACATTATACTCATTAAGTTAATTTCATATTTCTCAAGACTCCTACATGATACAGCCATTCTGAAATGACACTTGTGTTCAGTTTGAAGGGGTTTCAGGAAACTTTTGAAAAAAAATGCTTGCCCAGTGTAGCCAGTTTTTTATTTATTTTTATTTTTACTATATAAAAAAAAAAAAAGAGTTTCTATTTAAAAAAAAAAAAAAACAACAAAAAAAAAAACAGTTTCTCTTACTTTCTGTTATAATCATATCTAATAAAAATGCCCGGATATTAAAAACACCCCCACAATGACCTTTTTTTTTACCCTTTTTTGGTAAGCATACTCCCCAAGGTAATCTCATGTTTTGCAATCAATTTTTGGAAATGAAGGATCACACTGGTATTGAAGTTGTTAGGGTGTGCTTAGCCTTTAAAAGTCACCAACTGAATTTACGTGCAAGACTTCCATTATTAGTAGAAGAGAGTTCCCCCTAGGATGAAATTGCTTTGCACTGAAATTGCATTTTGTGCAATGGCTAGATGTCATGGATAAACCCAAAACAATCCTACAATCATTGGGTGTGAGTGGCACTTTGATCCCCTTAAAACAATCCCACAATCATTGGTGGTCAGTGGCACTATACTACCCCCTTCCCCTTCCCCCCAAAAACAACAATGCCACAATCATTGTGGTCAGAAGCAAGTTAAAACACCATATAAAAGGCACAAATTACTGTAAAACTGTAGTCAATAAAGCGGTTCTAAAGGCTGAAGGATTTTTACCTTAATGTATTCTCTGCATTAGGGTACAAAAACCTTCAATATGCAGCACTCCCCCCAGTCCCTGCTTATACTTACCTGAGCCCACTCTCAATCCAGCAATGTGCAGTAGAGCAACGGCTCTCTCCTCGCTCTCCCTCCCCATAGGTTCAGAGACAGCAGCAGAAACCATAGACTCCTGCTGTTGTCAATCACAGCGAGTGAGCAATGAATAGGGAGCGGGGTCAATGGACTTACAGAGCGTGGCTCGGGCTCAAGCCTGCACAACAGCACCCATAGCAAGCAAGGAGCCGAGAGTGCTGAGTCATGGGGAAAGCAAAAGAATTGTCAAAGGATACGTGGGAAAAGGTAGTTGAACTGTATAAAACAGGAAAGGGATATAAAAAGATATCCAAGGAATTGAGAATGCCAATCAGCAGTGTTCGAACTCTAATCAAGAAGTGGAAAATGAGGGTTTCTGTTGAAATCAAACCACGGTCAGGTAGACAAACTAAAATTTCAGCCACAACTGCCAGGAAAATTGTTCGGGATGCAAAGAAAAACCCACAAATAACTTCAGGTTAAATCCAGGACTCTCTGGAAACATGTGGTGTGGCTGTTTCAAGATGCACAATAAGGAGACACTTGAAGAAAGATGGGCTGCATGGTCGAGTCACCAGAAAAAAGCCATTACTACGCAAATGCCACAAAGTATCCCGCTTACAATACGCCAAACAGCACAGAGACAAGCCTCAAACCTTCTGGCACAAAGTCATTTGGAGTGATGAGACCAAAATTGAGCTTTTTGGCCACAACCATAAATGCTACATTTGGAGAGGATTCAACAAGGCCTATGATAAAAGGTACATTATTCCTACTGTGAAACACGGAGGTGGGTCGCTGATGTTTTGGGGATGTGTGAACTACAAAGGCACAGGAAATTTGGTCAAAATTGATGGCAAGATGAATGCAGTATGTTATCAAAAAATACTGGAGGAACATTTGCATTCATCAGCCAGGAAGCTGCGCATGGGGCGTACTTGGAAAATCCAACATGACAATGATACAAAACACAAGACCAATTCGACCTGTCATTGGCTACAGCAGAATAAAGTGAAGGTTCTGGAGACCAAGAAATACAAAATGACTGCGCTTCCCTATAACCCCAAGCTGCAGTTCTAATTTGTAGGTACCAAAATCACATAAATTAGAATAATTAACAGAACCGCGCTAGTGAGGAGATATTTTATATAATCGTGAATAATCTATATACAGGTAGAATTACCATTAACAAAATATCTCATAAATTGTGTCAAGATTGAAACAACACAATATATCCTGAAACCCAAATGTTAACATTTAAACACCATGTGTGACTAAATAAATAATTAATAAAAAATCGGTGAATATTGTGACTGTAATGTAAAAGTCCTTAGAGCAAATGAATCCTCAAAAAGTGATAAAAAAGATGAGTCAGTGACTGATAGTGACTTCAATAAAAACAGTCCTTAACACAGATGATTCCACCAGTAGTGATTGAAGGCTTAATCAGCAGACACCCAGTGAAAAGGATCCACCACCTATAATGATGTACGCTTACCAGAGGTAAGCTTTATTCAAGCTTATGTTAGAAATCCACTCTGCGGGGACAGCACCATCAGTCTCAGCACAGGGGGAGGACAACCCGGAACTCTCCGTCCTAAGAAACCAAAACTCAGCAGGAGGAACCCAGGGAAATGAAAGACACATCCTCCATAGTGTGAATCCGCATAGACAATTTATTAAATAAAAGTAATTACACTTACATGGAAATATCGAATAAAAAGCATGTATTGTATAACAGCCGGCCGGCCTGCATGCACCCGTTCACAGTGGGATAGAAACGATGACGTCCAAAAGGTTCTGGAGAGGCTATCTCAGTCTCCTGACCTCAATATCATTGAGCCACTTTGGGGAGATCTCAAACGTGCAGTTTATGCAAGACAGCCCAAGAATTTGCAGGAACTGGAGGCTTTTTGGCAAGAGGAATGGGTAGCTTTACCATCTGAGAAGATAAAGAGCCTCTGTCATGGATCCGCAGCAATGTTTGTCTGTCAGCTTACCTCTCATGTGTTCAGCTTGAGAGACCAGCCGCCCTTCACCTGGCTACTTAAGTAATCTCTCCTCAAAACATGGCTCCACCCCAGGCCCTATCAGGGAACTCTATATTAACCTGTGCACTGCAAGCCAGCCCTGCTGATCAATATTTTGTTTTTGGCTTCTGTGTCTTCCTTGCTGTGTGTTCTACGTCTGATTCTAGTTACCGATCTTGGCTTGTTCTTGACTGTCGTTGTCTGCTTCATATTCTAACCTTGGCGTGTTCCTTGACTATCCTTACCTGCTCGTTGCCCCAACCTTTAGCTGTCTCCTGACTATCCTTTGTTGTCGCAGTCTGTGGCTTCCTCTCTACCTTCCTGTAGTCTACCGTGAGCATGAGCTGGAAGGCCTTGGGGGTCACGACCAGGAGCCAGACTGCAGCTAAATCCATCCCCACCACTAGGGGCCTCTGTTGAACACCCGCTTGCTCTTAGATTCCACGCCCTGGGAAATCTCATGCTCTAGCTCCCAGTGTGATCCGTGTTGGTGCTCCAGAATACCTGTTCTTCTAAATCACCTAAAGCTCCATCCGCAGGAGTCAGCTGTAGGGTCCACTACCTTGCGGTGCACTCCTGACCCCTGTCACCTGGACTCAGGTGACCTGACAGCCTTATCCACAAATACCACAAAATACTTCAAGCTGTCATTGATGTTCAAGAGGGCAATATACAGTATTAAGAACTGGGGTATGTACATTTTTGATCAGAGTAATTTGGCTAGTTTCTGTTGTCATTTATTTAGTTATTTTTTTTCAGGTACTTATATAGCGCTGTCAATTTACGCAGCGCTTTACATACAGTGGGGATGGAAAGTATTCAGACCCCCTTAAATGTTTAACTCTTTGTTATATTGCAGCCATTTGCTAAAATCATTTAAGTTCATTTTTTTCCTCATTAATGTACACACAGCACCCCATATTGACAGAAAAACACAGAATTGTTGACATTTTTGCAGATTTATTAAAAAAGAAAAACTGAAATATCACATGGTCCTAAGTATTCAGACCCTTTGCTGTGATACTCATATATTTAACTCAGGTGCTGTCCATTTCTTCTGATCATCCTTGAGATGGTTCTACACCTTCATTTGAGTCCAGTTGTGTTTGATTATACTGAATGGACTTGATTAGGAAAGCCACACACCTGTCTATATAAGACCTTACAGCTCAGAGTGCATGTCAGAGCAAATGAGAATCATGAGGTGAAAGGAACTGCCTGAAGAGCTCAGAGACAGAATTGTGGCAAGGCACAGATCTGGCCAAGGTTACAAAAAATTTCTGCTGCACTTAAGGTTCCTAAGAGCACAGTGGCCTCCATAATCCCTAAATGGAAGACGTTTGGGACCCTTCCTAGACCAGAACCCTTCCTAAAGCTGGCTGTCCAGCCAAACTGAGCTATCGGAGGAGAAGAGTCTTGGTGAGAGAGGTAAAGAAGAACCCAAAGATCACTGTGGCTGAGCCCCAGAGATGCAGTCGGGAGATGAGGGAAAGTTGTAGAAAGTCAACCATCACTGCAGCCCTCCACCAGTCGGGGATTTATGGCAGAGTGGCCCGACAGAAGCCTCTCCTCAGTGCAAGACACATGAAAGCCCGCATGGAGTTTGCTAAAAAAAACACCTGAAGGACTACAAGATGGTGAGAAATAAGATTCTTTGGTCTGATGAGACCAAGATAGAACTTTGTGGCCTTAATTCTAAGCGGTATGTGTGGAGAAAACCAGGCACTGCTCATCACCTGTCCAATACAGTCCCAACAGTGAAGCATGGTGGTGGCAGCATCATGTTGTGGGGGTGTTTTTCAGCTGCAGGGACAGGACAACTGGTTGAAATCGAGGGAAAGATGAATGCGGCAAAGTACATGGATGTCCTGGACGAAAACCTTCTCCAGAGTGCTCAGGACCTCAGACTAGGCTGAAGGTTTACCTTCTAACAAGACAATGACCCTAAGAACACAGCTAAAATAACGAAGGAGTGGCTTCACAACAACTCAGTGACTGTTCTTGAATGGCCCAGCCAGAGCCCTGACTTAAACCCAATTGAGCATCTCTCGAGAGACCTAAAAATGGCTGTCCACCAATGTTTACCATCCAACCTGACAGAACTGGAGAGGATCTGCAAGGGGGAATGGCAGAGGATCCCCAAATCTAGGTGTGAAAAACTTGTTGCATCTTTCCAAAAAAGACTCATGGCTGTATTAGATCAAAAGGGCGCTTCTACTAAATACTGAGCAAAGGGTCTGAATACTTAGGACCATGTAATATTTCAGTTTTTCTTTTTTAATAAATCTGCAAAAATGTCAACAATTCTGTGTTTTTCTGTCAATATGGGGTGCTGTGTGTACATTAATGAGGAAAAAAATGAACTTAAATGATTTTAGCAAATGGCTGCAATTTAACAAAGAGTGAATACTGAATACTTTCCGTCCCCACTGTATACAGTGTACATTCACATCAGTCCCTACCCTTAAGGAGCTTACACTCTAAGGTCCCTAACACACACATTAATACATACTAGGGACAATTTAGACAAAATCCAATTAACCTACCAGCATGTCTGCGGACTGTGGGAGGAAACCGGAGTTCCACAGAGGAAACCTACGCAGGAACAGGGAGAACATGCAAACTCCAGGCAGGTAGTGTTGTGGTTGGGATTTAAACCAGCAACCTGCTAGGTGAAAGTGCTACCCACTACACTACTGTGCTGCCCATTTTAATTTAAAAGAGTAAACACAGTTGACTGATAATAAATAGCTTCAGCCAAACACTAACCATGAGTGAAAGAAAAGTTTTTGTATTATCATTCATATTCTCTGAAAAATGGCCAGAAAATCATCAATTCTGCCAGGGTACGTAAATGTATGACTACAACTGTAAGTATAACGTGTATTATAAAACAACAAAAAAAATTGAATCTTTACTATCACTTTAATATATAGTAAATGTATTTTTAAATGTAAGTGGTGAAAGTACCTGTCTTTGTCCCAGTATTGTTCTTGTAAAGCAGGGCTGGTGAGGGGAGAGATGAAGCAGCACAATGAGCCATTTAGTTAATGTGTTGAAAAGCAATATGCTGAAAGGAGGCGAAAGAAGAGTGACAGTGGGATGAGCTGGGGGGTTCAGGATAACCTGGGTTCAGAGGAAGAGGGTGACTGGTGCGGACTATCAGACTGAGGACATCCAGCTGCAGAAATAAGTACTGAAGGACCACATATACTCCTTACTTACCTTGAAGGACTCAAACTATTTACATACTTCTAAGAAACCTTATCAGCCCCTAGTACGAAAATATACCCATACATATGTAGCACTAACTCTCGGTGGAGCTGCTGGTTTAAGCGGGCTTGTTACCTTCACTCTCCTTCCCTCTGTTTTACCGGGTCTAGGGTTCCATTGAGTTTACCTCTGGACAATACACGCACCAACACTTGAAAACGTTTTCAATGCTTTATTAAACTATTTACTAAGGAAGTAGCAGGAGAGAGGCAGAAGGGAAACTGCAGAAGAAACTCATAGTTACATAGTTAGTAAGGTTGAATAAAGACACCAGTCCATCCAGTTCAACCTGAGTGAGTGTGTGTCTACAACCCTGACCCTTGTCCCTAACCCTGTACATCGCACACTCACATCAGTCCCTACCCTCAATCCAAGGTCTCCATTCATATACTAGGGCCAATTTTGGACAGAAGCCAATTAACCTACCAGCATGTCTTTGGAGTGTGGGAGGAAACCGGAGTACCCGGAGGAAACCCACGCAGGCACAGGGAGAACATGCAAACTCCAGGCAGGTAGTGTTGTGGTTGGGATTCGAACCAGTGACCCTTTTTTACTGCTAGGCATGAGTGCTAACTACTGCACCACTGTGCCGCCCAACTCAAATATCTTCTTATAAGATTCTTGACAATTATCCTGGTAGAATTTGGATATTACAATAGGATGCGCTCCCCTCGTGGGACACACTCTTTGCTCGCCTGGATAGGCCTCTCTCACTTGCCTAGCAGCCAGTACGTAGCACGAACAAAAGTCTCTGCCACAGACTTATTTGGGATAAACCTGTATGATCCTCTGCCACAGGATGTATTGGTTTTCTGTAATGAACGTCAGTCACAGTGCTTGAACCTTTAAGCCAACCAGGCAACACTATGCTGTATAGATACTCTTTAGGATACCTCCTCCAACCAAGTCACCAGGCCCCTCTCCAGACCAGAATGCTGCATGATCCTTCCATGACGGGTCCTCCCTGGGATCTCCTCTGTCGTCCAGCTTCTTCCCTTCTGGATAGAGAGCTTAGGACCATTCCTCGGCTGCTGTGGTAGGCCCCAGACAAGCTTCTGGGCCCACCCCTGCGCCGCAGCGGCGTGGGCCTCCGGAACGGAGGACCACGAAATTGCTCTCTAACGCATACCTGTCGGCCAGGAGGGCCAGCAGGTGGCTGTAAAACGAACCCCACAATATGGCGTCTGTCCCATAAATACCCTCGCCCAGAATGCAACTCGGAGGACCACCTCCACCAAATTGTCTCCGGGACAGAAGAGCATCCATATGCTTCGACACGTTGCCTTTCCAACACTGGCCAGTGATAACAGCGACACCCACCGGTCAGTATGGAAACACACACAACGTCAGCCAAGCTGAAACAGAGGCAAACCTAACTTATTTAACGAACAAGTTACTAAATTTACCTAACATATGGTAGATCGCAAATCTACCAGCGCTACACATACAACTACATAACACAATACTCCAGATCTTATCTCCTTAATAATAACCACTATTCGCTCTTCTAAAGCAACACTTGAAATGTATTACATGATCCGATGGGATGAGGAGTTTGAAAACTCCCTGCCTAAGGGGGATTGGGCGGACACACAGTATCTCACAAAAATAAGTACACCCCTCACATTTTTGTAAATATTTTATTATATCTTTTCATGTGACAACACTGAAGAAATTACACTTTTGCTACAATGTAAAGTAGTGAGTGTACAGCTTTTATAACAGTGTACATTTGCTGTCCCCTCAAAATAACTCAACACACAGCTATTAATGTCTAAACTGCTGGCAACAAAAGTGAGTGCACCCCTAAATGAAAATGTCCAAATTGGGCCCAAAGTGTCAATATTTTGTCAGAGATTCACAGGTTGCCACTGGAGTCCTCTCCCACTCCTCCAAGATGATATCACGGAGCTGGGGGATGCTAGAGACCTTGCGCTCCTCCACCTTCCGTATGAGGATGCCCCACAGATGCTCCATAGGGTTTAGGTCTGGAGACATGCTTGGCCAGTCCATCACCTTTACCCTCAGCTTCTTTAGCAATGCAGCGGTAACCACCATGCTTGACTGTAGGCAAGACACACTTACCTTTCCACCCCTCACCTGGTTGCTGCCACACACGCTTGACACCCTCTGAACCAAATAAGTTTATCTTGGTATCATCAGACCACAGCAAGTGGTTCCGGTACTCCATGTCCTTAGTCTGCTTGTCTTCCGCAAACTGTTTGCCAGCTTTCTTGTACATCATCTTTAGAAGAGGCTTCCTTCTGGGATGACAGCCATGTGGACCAATTTGATGCAGTGTGCGGCATATGGTCTGAGCACTGACAGGTTGGCCCCCCACCCCTTCAACCTGTGCAGGAATGTTGGCAGCACTTATATGTCTATTTCCCAAAGACAACCTCTGGATATGACGCAAAGCATGTGCAATTAACTTATTTGGTCAACCATGGTGAGGCCTGTTTTGAGTGGAACCTGTCCTGTTAAAGCGCTGAATGGTCTTGACCATTGTGCTGCAGCTCAGTTTCAGGATCCTGGCAATCCTCTTATAGCCTAGGCCATCTTTATGTAGAGCAACAATTCTTCTTTTCAGATCCTCAGAAAGTTCTTTGTCATGAGGTGCCATGTTTAAACTAGGCGATGAGGGGGAGGGTCCAGAGGTAGAGATAGTCAACGCGGAACATATTCCAGAGGGTAGTATTGGGGGCATTAGTGGTAGGTTGACCAAAAGCACATAAACCCAAAGTAAGTATAGTAGCAAGTCCTAGTTGCAATCTTGCAACACCCAATAAGAGGATAATATGCGACTGGTCTAAACTACGTGGCATGTTCACCAATGCCAGGCGCCTGGCGGACAAGATTGGCGAACAAGAGATACTGTTGTATGAGGAGGATTTGGATTTTGTGGGAATTTCAAAAACCTGGTTCAACAGCTCTCATGATTGGCTGGCAACCATTCAAGGGTATACCTTTTATTGCAAGGATAGAGAGGGTAAATGTGGGGGAGGGGTATGCCTATATATCAAGAATAATGTACAAGTGATTGTGAGAGATGACATCACTAACGGAGCTAGGGAGGAGGTGGAATCCTTATGGGTAGAGCTCCAAAGGGATGAAGCTAAGGGGAAAATAATACTGGGAGTATGCTATAGGCCCCCTAACCTGAGGGAGGAAGGGGAGACAGATCTCCTATCACAGTTTGGATTAGCAGCAAGGATGGGAGGTGTTATCATAATGGGGGATTTCAATTATCCAGACATAGACTGTGCGGAGGGAATCGCGTATTCATCTAAGGGTCGCCAGTTACTAAATGTCTCGCAGGACAATTTTATGAGTCAGATGATAGACGCATCAACTAGAAATAAAGCATTACTGGATCTACTGATTACCAACAATACAGACCTGATCACGAATGTGGAAATACGGGACAATTTGCCGGTAACAGTGATAACAGGTTAATTGGCTTCAGTATAAATCACAAATAGGAAACATAAGGGAAACACAAAGACACTGAATTTCAAAAGAGCCTGAATTTCAAAAGTCCTGTATGGCTTAACTCCGATGTAAAAATGCATATAAAAGCAAAGGAGAGAGCTTTCAAAAAATACAAGGTTGAGGGATCATCATCAGCATTCAGACTTTATAAAGAATGCAAAAAGAAATGTATGGGTGCAATAAGGATGGCTAAGAACATGAAAGACACATAGCGGAGGAGAGCAAAAAAAATCCCAAGAAATTCTTTAAGTGTGTAAACAGTAAAAAAGATAGGGCAGACCATATTGGCCCCATAAAGAATGAGGAAGGACATCTGGTTACAAAGGATGGGGAGATGGCAAAGGTATTGAATTTATTCTTCTCCTCAGTCTTTATGAGGAAATCGAGGTGCTTCAGTAACCAAAACTGCAGTGTTTATCCTGATGACACATCACAGGAAGCACCTCCATGGTTAACAAAAGACAGAATTATAATTAGACTTGGGAAAATTAACATTAATAAATCACCAGGACCAGATGGCTTGCACCCGAAGGTACTTAGGGAACTCAGTCAAGTAATTGCCAGACCATTGTTCCTAATTTTTACTGACAGTCTACTGACTGGAATGGTACCAGCTGATTGGAGAAAAGCCAATGTAGCACCCATATTTAAAAAGGGCCCAAAATACATCCCTGGGAATTACAGACCAGTTAGCCTAACATCCATAGTATGTAAACTCTTGGAGGGGATGATAGGGGACTATATACAATATTTTAGTAATGAGAACAGTATCATTAGCAGTAATCAGCATGGATTCATGAAGAATCGTTCTTGCCAAACCAATCTATTAACCTTCTATGAGGATGTGAGTTGCCATCTAGATAAAGGAAGGCCCGTAGACGTGGTGTATTTGGATTTTGCAAAAGCTTTTGACACAGTTCCCCATAAACGTTTACTGTACAAAATAAGTTCCGTTGGCATGGGCCATAGGGTGAGTACATGGATTGAAAACTGGCTAAAAGGGGGAGTTCAGAGGGTTGTGATAAATGGGGAGTACCCGGAATGGTCAGGGGTGGGTGGTGGGGTCACCCAGGGTTCTGTCCTGGGACCAATCCTGTTTAATTTGTTCATAAACAAACTGGAGGATGGGGTAAACAGTTCAATCTCTCTATTTGCGGATGATACTAAGCTAAGCAGGGCAATAACTTCTCTGCAGGATGTGGAAACATTGCAAAAAGATCTGAACAAATTAATGGGGTGGGCAACTACATGGCAAATGAGGTTCAATGTAGAAAAATGTAAAATAGTGCATTTGGGTGGCAAAAATATGAATGCAATCTATACACTGGGGGGGGGGGGGGAACCTCTGGGGGAATCTAGGATGGAAAAGGACCTGGGGGTCCTAGTAGATAATAGGCTCAGCAATGGCATGCAATGCCAAGCTGCTACTAACAAAGCAAACAGAATATTGGCATGCATTAAAAAGGGCATTCATTCCAGAGATAAAATGATAATTGTCCCGCTCTACAAGACTCTGGTCCGGCAGCACCTAGAGTATGCTCTCCAGTTCTGGGCACCAGTCCTCAGGGAGGATGTACTGCAAATGGAGCAAGTACAAAGAAGGGCAACAAAGCTAATAAAGGGTCTGGAGGATATTAATTATGAGGAAAGGTTGCGAGCACTGAACTTATTCTCTCTGGATAAGAGACGCTTGCGAGGGGATATGCTTTCAATATACATATACCTTACTGGTGACCCCACAATAGGGATAAAACTTTTTTGCGGAAGGGAGTTTAACAAGACTCTTGGCCACTCATTAAAATTAGAAGAAAAGAGGTTTAACCTTAAACTACATAGAGGATTCTTTACTGTAAGAGTGGCAAGGATGTGGAATTCCCTTCCACAGGCGGTGGTCGCATCAATAGTTTCAAGAAACTATTAGATAAGCACCTGAACGACCGCAACATACAGGGATATACAATGTGATACTGAAATATAATCACACACATAGGTTGGATTGATAGACTTGTGTATTTTTGTCGACCTCACCTACTATGTAACTATGTTGAACTTCCAGTGACCAGTATGAGAGAGTGAGAGCGATAATACCAAATTTAACACACCTGCTCCCCATTCACACCTGAGACCTTGCAACACTAATGAGTCAATGACACTGGGGAGGGAAAATGGCTAATTGGGCCCAATTTGGACATTTTCACTTAGGGGTGTACTCACTTTTGTTGCCAGCCGTTTAGACATTAAATGTGTGCGTTGAATTATTTTGAGGGAACATTTACACTGTTATGCAAGCTGTACACTCACTACTTTACATTGTAGCAAAGTATAATTTCTTCAGTGTTGTCACATGAAAAGGTATAATAAAATATTTACAAAAATGTGAGGGGTGTACTCACTTTTGTGAGATACTGTATGGTCAATAGGGATGAGCCGAACACCCCCCTGTTTGGTTCGCACCAGAACCTGTGAACGGACCGAAAATTTGCACGAACGTTAGAACTCCATTGACGTCTATGGGACTCGAACGTTCGAAATCAAAAGTGCTCATTTTAAAGGCTAATTTGCATGGTATTGTCCTAAAAAGGGTTTGGGGACCCGGGTCCTGCCCCAGGGGACATGTATCAATGCCAAAAAAACTTTTAAAATGGCAGTTTTTTCGGAAGCAGTGATTTTAATGATGCTTAAAGTTAAAAAAAAGTGAAATATTCCTTTAAATATCATACCTGGGGGGTGTCTATAGTATGCCTGTAAAGTGGCGTGTGTTTCCCGTGCTTAGAACAGTCCCTGCACAAAATGTCATTTTTAAAGGAAAAAAAGTCATTTAAAACTGCTTGCGGCTTTAATGTAATGTTGGGTCCTGGCAATATGGATGAAAATCAGTGAGACAGACAGCATGGGTACCCCCCAGTCCATTACCAGGCCCTTTGGGTCTTGTATGGATATTAAGGGGAACCCCGCACCTAAATTAAAAAAAGGAAAGGCATGGGGTCACCAGGCCCTATATACTCTGAACAGTAGTATACAGGCGGTGCAAACAATACAGGGACTGTAGGTTTGTTGTTAAGTAGAATCTGTTTGTAATTTTGAACTGGTACATTTTTAACGTGTTTAGCTCCAGCCAAAAAATCTATTTTAAGCTTTTTGGAAAACATAGGGAACGGTTATCACCCCTGTGACATTTGTTTTGCTGTCTGTGCTCCTCTTCAGAAGATTTCACCTAATTTTTTGTCCCAATGACAAATGTTTTTTGAAAATTTGTTTTTTTTTTGTGAAACAAGGATTGGTGATAAAGCATCAGTGGAAAGGAGAAACGTTTTTTCCATATTAACTCTTACAGGAGAGAATTTCCCTTCCTAGGGGTAGATTTCATCTCACTTCCTGTTATCTCCTTCCGGTTGCAAGTAGGAGTCGTTTGTAAGTTGGATGTTTGAAAGTAGGGGCCTGCCCTATATACTCAGCAGAAATTTGGGCCTTATGTGTTGTTGTGGCCGCAACACTGTAAGCCCTCACAGGGCCCTGCTGTGAAATATTAGATCAAGAATTGTAAATACATGCCCCTGTTGAACAGGGGCAGAAAAATTGGGCCTTTGGTGGTGGTGGTGCTAGTGCCACAACACTGTAAGTCCTCACTCGCTCTTGGTGGGAGCAGAAACGGGCCCTGCTGTGAAATATTAGATCAAGAATTGTAAATACATACCCCTGTTGAACAGGGGCAGAAAAATTGGGCCTTAGGCACTGGTGCTGGTGCCACAACACTGCAACACCTCACAGATACTCTAGTTGGAACGCAGAAAGGAGCCCTGCTGCAAAGTATTGCATCAAAAATTGTAATTACACGCCCCTGTTAAACAGGGGCTGAAAAATTAGGCCTTAGGCACTGGTGCTGGCGCCCAGAACCAAAAATGTTCTTACAACCTATCAGCGTGATCATTGAGGAGGAAGAGGATAATTACTCAGGATAGTCACTCAGCATCAGCATAGGCAGTCTTTGAAGGGATCTGAGATTTAAAAAAAAAAAATTCGGTTACATCAGTATCAGGTGCTTGGTAGCTGGTGGTGATCCAAGACTGATTCATTTTTATGAAGGTCAGTCGATCGACCGAGCCGGTGGACAGACGCACCCTGTGATCGGTTACAAAGCCTCCAGCAGCACTCAATGTGCGTTCCGAAAGAACGCTGGATGCAGGACAGGCCAGTAGCTCAATTGCATACTGTGCAAGCTCTAGCCAGTGATCCATCCTCAAGAAACAGTAACCCAGAGGATTTTCGGTGGGAAAGGTGTCCAAGTCAGATCTTGCCCCTAGGTATTCCTGCACCATGTAAAACAGATGCTGGCGATGGTTGCTGGAACCGATCATACCTTGGGGCCGCGGACCAAAAAAATTGTCTGAACGCATTGGTCAGGCGGCCACCTTCTCCACCGCTCCTTCTTTGACTGACCGAAGCCTTAGCAACACGTTGTCCAGAAACAGGAGTTTGTAACCTCCCAGTCTCTGGGAACGCATTGCACAGACCTTTCTGCAAGGCCTCCTGAAGATGTTTCATCCTCTGCTCCCTCTGCGACGGCAAGATAAGGTCAGCAACCTTACCCTTGTAATGTGGATCAAGGAGGGTTGCCAGCCAGTATTGGACCTTCTCCTTGATACCATGAATACGAGGATCCTTACGCAGGCTTTGCAGGATCAGGGAGGCCATGCAGCGTAGGTTTGCTGAGGCGTTCAGTCTGGAGTCCTCTGGGTCACTAAGGACGACATGGTCCGCAGCCACCTCCTCCCAGCCATGTACAAGTCCATGTGTTTCTTGGGACTGATCCCTTAAAGACTACTGCTGATGCTGAGTGCCAGGCTCCACCTCCATACTGACACAATCCTCCTCCTCCTCTTCCTGTGTGAGCGGTGGGCATGCAGGAACAATGTCTGGATAAAGGGGGCCTTGAGAGCTAAGAAAGTCCTCCTCTTCCTGCCTCTGTTCTGCCTCAAGTGCCCTGTCCATTATTCCACGCAGCGTGTGCTCCAACAGGTGGACAAGGGGGACAGTGTCACTGATGCATTCACTGTCACTGCTCACCATCCTCGTGGCCTCCTCAAATGGTGACAGGACAGTGCATGCATCCCTGATCATGGCCCACTGGTGTGGGGAAAAAAAAACAAGCTCCCCTGACCCTGTCCTGGTGCCATAGTCGCACAGGTACTCATTGATGGCCCTCTGCTGCGTGTGCAGACGCTGCAGCATGGCCAACGTTGAGTTCCACCTGGTGGGCATGTCACAGATTAGGCGGTTCTTGGGCAGGTTAAACTCCTTTTGGAGGTCTGCCAGCAGAGCACTGGCATTATATGACCAGCGGAAATGCACACAGACTTTCCTGGCCTGCCTCAGGACATCCTGTAAGCCCGGGTACCTGCCCAAGAACCGCTGCACCACCAAGTTAAGAACGTGAGCCAAACAGGGCACATGGGTCATTTGTCCCTGTCGGAGGGCAGAGAGGAGGTTGATGCCATTGTCGCAAACCACCATTCCTGCCTTAAGTTGGCATGGCGTCAACCACCTCTGAACCTGCCCCTGCAGAGCTGACAGAACCTCTGCCCCAGTGTGGCTCCTGTCCCCCAAGCACACCAGCTCAAGCCCTGCATGGCATCTTTTGGCCTGCATACTTGCGTAGCCCCTTGAATGGCTACGGAGCACCGCTGGTTCCAAGGACAAAGCACAGGAAGAGGCCATGGAGGAAGAAGAAGGGGAGGGGGTGGAGGAGAGAGGTGTGTCACAATCATTCGTAGTGGCATTTTGGAGGCGTGGTGGCGGAACAACCTCCAACACTACTGCACCTTGTCCTGCATTCTTCCCAGCTGCCAGCAGTCACCCAATGCACGGTGAAATTTAGGTAACGTCCCTGTCCATGCCTGCTGGACCATGAGTCAGCAGTAATATGCACCTTAACGCTGACCGCCCTGTCCAGCGAGGCCAAGACATTGCCTTCAACATGCCGGTAGAGAGCCGGAATCGCGTTCTGTGAGAAAAAGTGGCGTTTGGGTACCTGCCACTGAGGAACCGCACATTCCACAAACTCACGGAAGGGGACAGAGTCTACCAACTGAAAAGGCAGCAGTTGAAGTGTTAGCAATTTTGCCAAGCTAGCATTCAACCGCTGGGCATGTGGATGGCTGGGAGGGAACTTCTTTCGCCGATGCAGCAGCTGGGGCAGGGAAATTTGCCTGGTACAATCTTACGTCGGTGTACTGAAAGCAGATTGCTGACAAATATTTGGCTGTGACACACCTAATTCTACACCTTCATTCCTCTCAGTGCAGGTCTCAGAGAGGAATGAAGGTATAGTGGGTTTGGAGATCTCAGCTGATGAGGAGCAAGGAGAGGTCCTCTTTGTTCTTTGGTGTGGGTCTTTTAAATATGCTTGCCAACGAACTGCATGGCAGGTCAACATATGTCTGGTCAAGCATGTGGTGCCCAAGCGGGAGATGTTTTGGCCACGCGAGATACGCTTGAGACATATGTTGCAAATAGCAGCGGTGCGATCTGATGCACTCGTTTCAAAAAAGGCCCACACCAAAGAACTTTTTGAATAACGCGCAGAGACTGCAGCGCCCTGCACATGTGAAGCTTTGGGGTGTGATGCAGTCAGTGTGCTGGCCTTAGGCTGGCCCCTAGAGGGAATCCTGCCTCATTGGTGATGTGCCGCCTCCTCCTCCTCTCTCCTATCAGGCACCCACGTTGAGTCAATGACCTCATCATCCCCTCCCTCCTCATCACTGGAGCAAACCTGGCAGTATGCTGCAGCAGATTGCTGTCCTTCTTGGGCACCTCCTCTGTCCGTGCTCATAATACTGCCTTCATCTAGCTCAGTATTATCATCAGAGCCTTCCAAACGCTGGGCATCCTCCTGGAGCATGTACCCAACACTGTGGTCAAACAGTTCAAAGGACTCCTCAGGAGGACATGGTGGGGCTAGGGAAAGAGTCACTGATGACATTGAGCCGAGGGAAAAGGGCGTTGCTTTGCCAGACAAAGTACCCTGAGCATGGGTGAGAGAGGATGAGGAGGATGAGGACGGCTTGGTCATCCACTCAACCAAGTCTTCCACATGTTGCGGTTCAACACTGCCAGCTGCCGAAAAAAAGGCCAAGTGTGTCCCACGGCCACGTGCTGATGAGGATGCACCGTCTCCACGACCAGCACTGTTGCCTCTAGACACAGAGCCTGCTTGCCCTCTTTTATTGGCTTGTGACTGTCTGTCTCTCCTTGTTGGCCTTCCAGACATACTAATGGCCTGCAGCTGCACTAAGCTGGGATATATATATATATATATATACTGATACTGCAGCTAGCAAAATCAACTGCCTGCCTGTAGTATGAGAACACCACCAACTTTCTACAGGTAGCTTTAGCTGAACACTGTGCAGAGCTCGCAAAAAACTAACTTGTAGCTTTTTTAACTGCCTGCGGTAGTGATAGGATCAAGAAAACACCACCAAACTTCTACAGGTAGCTTTAGGTGAACACTGTGCAGAGCTTGCACTACACTAACTTGTAGCTTATTTAGCTGCCTGCGGTAGTGATAGGATCAGGAAAACACCACCAACCTTCTACAGGTAGCTTTAGCTGAACACTGTGCAGAGCTCGCAAAAAAATAACTTGTAGGTTTAGCTGAACACTGTGAGGAGGACGCACTACACTAACTTGTAGCTTTAGCTGAACACTGTGCAGAGGTCTCACTACACTAACTTGTAGTTTTAGCTGAACACTGTGAGCAGGACGCAACTACACTAAATTGTAGCTTTAGCTGAACACTGTGCAGAGGTCTCACTACACTAACTTGTAGTTTTAGCTGAACACTGTGAGCAGGACGCACTACACTAACTTGTAGCTTTAGCTGAACACTGTGCAGAGGTCTCACTACACTAACTTGTAGTTTTAGCTGAACACTGTGCAGAGGTCTCACTACACTAACTTGTAGTTTTAGCTGAACACTGTGCAGAGGTCGCGCTACACTAACTTGTAGTTTTAGCTGAACACTGTAAGCAGGACGCACTACACTAACTTGTAGCTTTAGCTGAACACTGTGCAGAGGTCGCACTACACTAACTTGTAGTTTTAGCTGAACACTGTGAGGAGGACGCACTACACTAACTTGTAGCTTTAGCTGAACACTGTGCAGAGGTCTCTCTACACTAACTTGTAGCTTTAGCTGAACACTGTGCAGAGGTCGCACTACACTAACTTGTAGTTTTAGCTGAACACTGTGAGCAGGATGCACTACACTAACTTGTAGCTTTAGCTGAACACTGTGCAGAGGTCTCACTACACTAACTTGTAGTTTTGCTGAACACTGTGCAGAGGTCTCACTACACTAACTTGTAGCTTTAGCTGAACACTGTGCAGAGGTCTCACTACACTAACTTGTAGCTTTAGCTGAACACTGTGCAGAGGTCGCACTACACTAACTTGTAGTTTTAGCTGAACACTGTGAGCAGGACGCACTACACTAACTTGCAGCTTTAGCTGAACACTGTGCAGAGGTCTCACTACACTAACTTGTAGTTTTAGCTGAACACTGTGCAGAGGTCAAACTACACTAACTTGTAGTTTTAGCTGAACACTGTGAGCAGGATGCACTACACTAACTTGTAGCTTTAGCTGAACACTGTGCAGAGGTCGCACTATACTAACTTGAGGTTTTAGCTGAACACTGTGAGCAGGACACACTACATTAACTTGTAGCTTTAGCTGAACACTGTGCAGAGGTCTCACTACACTAACTTGTAGTTTTAGCTGAACACTGTGAGCAGGACGCACTACACTTAATTGTAGCTTTAGCTGAACACTGTGCAGAGGTCACACTACACTAACTTGTAGTTTTAGCTGAACACTGTGAGCAGGACACACTACACTAACTTTTAGCTTTAGCTGAACACTGTGCAGAGGTCACACTACACTAACTTGTAGTTTTAGCTGAACACTGTGAGCAGGACGCACTACACTAACTTGCAGCTTTAGCTGAACACTGTGCAGAGGTCTCACTACACTAACTTGTAGTTTTAGCTGAACTCTGTGCAGAGGTCACACTACACTAACTTGTAGTTTTAGCTGAACACTGTGAGCAGGATGCACTACACTAACTTGTAGCTTTAGCTGAACACTGAGCAGAGGTCGCACTATACTAACTTGAGGTTTTAGCTGAACACTGTGAGCAGGACACACTACATTAACTTGTAGCTTTAGCTGAACACTGTGCAGAGGTCTCACTACACTAACTTGTAGTTTTAGCTGAACACTGTGAGCAGGACGCACTACAGTTAATTGTAGCTTTAGCTGAACACTGTGCAGAGGTCACACTACACTAACTTGTAGTTTTAGCTGAACACTGTGAGCAGGACACACTACACTAACTTGTAGCTTTAGCTGAACACTGTGCAGAGGTCACACTACACTAACTTGTAGTTTTAGCTGAACACTGTGAGCAGGACGCACTACACTAACTTGTAGCTTTAGCTGAACACTGTGCAGAGGTCTCACTACACTAACTTGTAGCTTTAGCTGAACACTGTGCAGAGGTCGCACTACCCTAACTTGTAGTTTTAGCTGAACACTGTGAGCAGGACGCACTACACTAACTTGTAGCTTTAGCTGAACACTGTGCAGAGGTCTCACTACACTAACTTGTAGTTTTAGCTGAACACTGTGCAGAGGTCTCACTACACTAACTTGTAGTTTTAGCTGAACACTGTGCAGAGGTCGCACTACACTAAGTTGTAGTTTTAGCTGAACACTGTGAGCAGGACGCACTACACTAACTTGTAGCTTTAGCTGAATACTGTGCAGAGGTCGCACTACACTAACTTGTAGTTTTAGCTGAACACTGTGAGGAGGACGCACTACACTAACTTGTAGCTTTAGCTGAACACTGTGCAGAGGTCTCTCTACACTAACTTGTAGCTTTAGCTGAACACTGTGCAGAGGTCGCACTACACTAACTTGTAGTTTTAGCTGAACACTGTGAGCAGGATGCACTACACTAACTTGTAGCTTTAGCTGAACACTGTGCAGAGGTCGCACTACACTAACTTGTAGCTTTAGCTGAACACTGTGCAGAGGTCGCACTACACTAACTTGTAGTTTTAGCTGAACACTGTGAGCAGGACGCACTACACTAACTTGCAGCTTTAGCTGAACACTGTGCAGAGGTCTCACTACACTAACTTGTAGTTTTAGCTGAACACTGTGCAGAGGTCTCACTACACTAACTTGTAGTTTTAGCTGAACACTGTGCAGAGGTCACACTACACTAACTTGTAGTTTTAGCTGAACACTGTGAGCAGGATGCACTACACTAATTTGTAGCTTTAGCTGAACACTGTGCAGAGGTCGCACTACACTAACTTGAAGTTTTAGCTGAACACTGTGAGCAGGACGCACTACACTAACTTGTAGCTTTAGCTGAACACTGTGCAGAGGTCTCACTACACTAACTTGTAGTTTTAGCTCAACACTGTGAGCAGGACGCACTACACTAACTTGTAGTTTTAGCTGAACACTGTGCAGAGGTCACACTACACTAACTTATAGTTTTAGCTGAACACTGTGAGCAGGATGCACTACACTAACTTGTAGCTTTAGCTGAACACTGTGCAGAGGTCGCACTACACTAACTTGAAGTTTTGGCTGAACACTGTGAGCAGGACGCACTACACTAACTTGTAGCTTTAGCTAAACACTGTGCAGAGGTCTCACTACACTAACTTGTAGCTTTAGCTGAACACTGTGCAGAGGTCGCACTACACTAACTTGTAGTTGTAGCTGAACACTGTGAGCAGGACGCACTACACTAACTTGTAGCTTTAGCTGAACACTGTGCAGAGGTCACACTACACTAACTTGTAGTTTTAGCTGAACACTGTGAGCAGGACGCACTACACTAACTTGTAGCTTTAGCTGAACACTGTGCAGAGGTCTCACTACACTAACTTGTAGTTTTAGCTGAACACTGTGAGCAGGACGCACTACACTAACTTGTAGCTTTAGCTGAACACTGTGCAGAGGTCTCACTACACTAACTTGTAGCTTTAGCTGAACACTGTGCAGAGGTCGCACTACACTAACTTGTAGTTTTAGCTGAACACTGTGAGCAGGACGCACTACACTAACTTGTAGCTTTAGCTGAACACTGTGCAGAGGTCTCACTACACTAACTTGTAGTTTTAGCTGAACACTGTGAGCAGGACGCACTACAATAACTTGTAGCTTTAGCTGAACACTGTGCAGAGGTCTCACTACACTAACTTGTAGTTTTAGCTGAACACTGTGCAGAGGTCTCACGACACTAACTTGTAGTTTTAGCTGAACACTGTGAGCAGGACGCACTACACTAACTTGTAGCTTTAGCTGAACACTGTGCAGAGGTCTCACTACACTAACTTGTAGTTTTAGCTGAACACTGTGAGGAGGACGCACTACACTAACTTGTAACTTTAGCTGAACACTGTGCAGAGGTCTCACTACACTAACTTGTAGCTTTAGCTGAACACTGTGCAGAGGTCGCACTACACTAACTTGTAGTTTTAGCTGAACACTGTGAGCAGGATGCACTACACTAACTTGTAGCTTTAGCTGAACACTGTGCAGAGGTCGCACTACACTAACTTGTAGCTTTAGCTGAACACTGTGCAGAGGTCGCACTACACTAACTTGTAGTTTTAGCTGAACACTGTGAGCAGGACGCACTACACTAACTTGCAGCTTTAGCTGAACACTGTGCAGAGGTCTCACTACACTAACTTGTAGTTTTAGCTGAACACTGTGCAGAGGTCTCACTACACTAACTTGTAGTTTTAGCTGAACACTGTGCAGAGGTCACACTACACTAACTTGTAGTTTTAGCTGAACACTGTGAGCAGGATGCACTACACTAACTTGTAGCTTTAGCTGAACACTGTGCAGAGGTCGCACTACACTAACTTGAAGTTTTAGCTGAACACTGTGAGCAGGACGCACTACACTAACTTGTAGCTTTAGCTGAACACTGTGCAGAGGTCTCACTACACTAACTTGTAGTTTTAGCTCAACACTGTGAGCAGGACGCACTACACTAACTTGTAGTTTTAGCTGAACACTGTGCAGAGGTCACACTACACTAACTTGTAGTTTTAGCTGAACACTGTGAGCAGGATGCACTACACTAACTTGTAGCTTTAGCTGAACACTGTGCAGAGGTCGCACTACACTAACTTGAAGTTTTGGCTGAACACTGTGAGCAGGACGCACTACACTAACTTGTAGCTTTAGCTAAACACTGTGCAGAGGTCTCACTACACTAACTTGTAGCTTTAGCTGAACACTGTGCAGAGGTCGCACTACACTAACTTGTAGTTGTAGCTGAGCACTGTGAGCAGGACGCACTACACTAACTTGTAGCTTTAGCTGAACACTGTGCAGAGGTCACACTACACTAACTTGTAGTTTTAGCTGAACACTGTGAGCAGGACGCACTACACTAACTTGTAGCTTTAGCTGAACACTGTGCAGAGGTCTCACTACACTAACTTGTAGTTTTAGCTGAACACTGTGAGCAGGACGCACTACACTAACTTGTAGCTTTAGCTGAACACTGTGCAGAGGTCTCACTACACTAACTTGTAGCTTTAGCTGAACACTGTGCAGAGGTCGCACTACACTAACTTGTAGTTTTAGCTGAACACTGTGAGCAGGACGCACTACACTAACTTGTAGCTTTAGCTGAACACTGTGCAGAGGTCTCACTACACTAACTTGTAGTTTTAGCTGAACACTGTGAGCAGGACGCACTACAATAACTTGTAGCTTTAGCTGAACACTGTGCAGAGGTCTCACTACACTAACTTGTAGTTTTAGCTGAACACTGTGCAGAGGTCTCACGACACTAACTTGTAGTTTTAGCTGAACACTGTGAGCAGGACGCACTACACTAACTTGTAGCTTTAGCTGAACACTGTGCAGAGGTCTCACTACACTAACTTGTAGTTTTAGCTGAACACTGTGAGGAGGACGCACTACACTAACTTGTAACTTTAGCTGAACACTGTGCAGAGGTCTCACTACACTAACTTGTAGCTTTAGCTGAACACTGTGCAGAGGTCGCACTACACTAACTTGTAGTTTTAGCTGAACACTGTGAGCAGGATGCACTACACTAACTTGTAGCTTTAGCTAAACACTGTGCAGAGGTCTCACTACACTAACTTGTAGTTTTGCTGAACACTGTGCAGAGGTCTCACTACACTAACTTGTAGCTTTAGCTGAACACTGTGCAGAGGTCTCACTACACTAACTTGTAGCTTTAGCTGAACACTGTGCAGAGGTCGCACTACACTAACTTGTAGTTTTAGCTGAACACTGTGAGCAGGACGCACTACACTAACTTGCAGCTTTAGCTGAACACTGTGCAGAGGTCTCACTACACTAACTTGTAGTTTTAGCTGAACACTGTGAGGAGGACTCACTACACTAACTTGTAGCTTTAGCTGAACACTGTGCAGAGGTCTCACTACACTAACTTGTAGTTTTAGCTGAACACTGTGAGCAGGACGCACTTCACTAACTTGTAGCTTTAGCTGAACACTGTGCAGAGGTCTCACTACACTAACTTGTAGTTTTAGCTGAACACTGTGAGCAGGACGCACTACACTAACTGTAAATAGTCTAGCTGCCTGACTGTGGTACTAATAGGATCAAAAGAACAGCAATTTTCTTCAGGTAGCTGTAAATACTGTAACAAGACAAGCCTGCCTGTCAGTAGGAAGATAACAGGAACGGATCTAGCTAAACTGAATACAGTGTATATATATATCTATGCAACACCTGGGATGCATATATGTACACAATACACTATAAGTGCAGCTAACTCACTGACTGTCCTGCCTAATCTAGCTAACTCAAATGAAATTACACTGTCTCTCTCTATCTAAGCACGCCGGAACACACTACACAGGGCCGCCGTGCAGGCGGCCTTATATAGTGTGGGGCGTGTTCTAAACCCCCTGAGCCATAATTGGCCAAAGCCACCCTGGCTTTGGCCAATTACAGCTCTCTCTACCGATGGCGCTGTGATTAGCCAAGCATGCGGGTCATAGTGCATGCTTGGCCAATCATCAGCCAGCAATGCACTGCGATGCCGCAGTGAATTATGGGCCGTGACGCGCCACATGAATTTGGCGCGAACGGCCCATATCGTTCGCAATTCGGCGAACGATCGAACAGCCGATGTTCGAGTCGAACACGAAGCTCATCCCTAATGGTCAGTCACAGCTAAAACCTTGTGTAACTTTTATGGCTATAGAAAACTCATACAAAGTTTTTTTCATATAATTTTGTGATAATATATATGTGCCTGTCAATTACCCAGGGAAGACACGCGGGTGTGTGCCCGTCCAGTGGGAGGAGTGTGCCCGGGAGCAGAGTGTACAGGGAAGTTGCGGCGAAGGTCTGGTGTCAGTAGTCTGTAGAAGAAGTAGAGTAGGTGTCCGCTGTGCGCTTCCAGTTTCCTGTACACCTCTGTCTGTACACCTCAGTAGTCTGCACATGGAAAGCCTCTTGTGACTCTATCCTCTATAACTCAGCAATCCGAAGGAGATTACATGGTGCACCTGTGACAGTTATTACAAGATCCATTTAAACACCCTACTGAACAACGTCCAAAAATAAGTCTTTTTTTTGTGGATTATGCTACATCCAGTCCTGTTGGTTTTACATTGAGTAGTACATAGAGTAACCATTACTGTTTAAACCTGAATCACTCCAGAGAAAAGCGGATGTCTAGATATTAGCGGATACTCTGGATAGTTTCCTTCTAACAGCAGCACGCTCCTGTCCGGACTGTCTAGGATTTTATATCTTGAAAGCACGATTTGACCCAGTGGGGTCGCCTCTTAAGGTGAGCGGGCATTGCACCCAGTGGTGGAAGCGGTGGCACTTATCACAATAAAGTTTCCTGTGTTGGAGGAGCACTGCATGGACACTTTTAGAAGACTCTATTAACCTGTTTAAAGGACTTTAAAACTATAGATTGATTTATTTATTCATTAATTTATGGGATTTAGTGCAATTATGTTTACTGTTCTTTGTTGGAATAAGCGCACTGTTGTTTCATTCATCCTTTTCAGATAATACCTCATTTAACTCTTTTGCCCCCCCATATGAACTTCCACATGAGAATCGATAGGGATTGCAGGTAATGGGAAAAAATTGGGATTGGTAATGCCCTGAACATATACAAGATTTGTGGCAGGATCGACATTTTAAATGCCGCTTTTTTGCCTAGCCAAGATATTTCCCTCTTAGATATGTCTTTAAGCTGTGTTTCCAGTTTGGCTAGTAATGGTTTGATGTTGGCATCAGCTAGGACTAGTGTGGAGCTTGTGAGGGTTACTGTATGCCTAAATATGGCATGCCATTTTTGCTCCATGTGTAGGGGAGAGTCTGTTGTAGTTTGTTACTAATAATTTTCGGCACTCCCAGGTTTAAAATTAAGGATTTGGTGAAGTTGAATTTATAATACGAGACATCGCCGAAGTCCATCAACAGATTATGTGCTAGTGGTAGGTTAATGGGTGTGTTAAAAGGAGGATGACATCATCTGCAAATAAGTTTATTACATGTGGATTGAAGCCAAACTGGAACCCTGTGATTAAAGGGTGTGCTCTAATTGCCTCCACCAGGGGTTCTATCATAAGGTTAAAGATAGTCGGGTGAAGGGGTTATCCCTAGCGAGTCCCATTGGATATGCTGAAAGGAGTGGATAGCATGCCGGAGGTACAGTTGTGCTCATAAGTTTACTTACCCTGGCAGAATTTATGATTTCTTGGACATTTTTCAGAGAATATGAATGATAACACAAAGACTTTTCTTTTCTTTCACTCATGGTTAGTGTTTGGCTGAAGCCATTTATTATCAATCAACTGTGTTTACTCTTTTTAAATCATAATGGCAACAGAAACTACCCAAATGACCCTGATCAAAAGTTTACATACCCCAGTTCTTAATACCATGTATTGCTCCCTTTAACATCAATGACAGCTTGAAGTCTTTGGTGGCATTTGTGGGTGAGGCTCTTTATCTTCTCAGATGGTAAAACTGCCCATTCCTCTTTGCAAAAAGCCTCCAGTTCCTGTAAATTCTTGGGCTGTCTTGCGTGAACTGCACGTTTGAGATCACCCCAGAGTGGCTCAATGATATTGAGGTCAGGAGACTGAGATGTGGCCACTCCAGAACTTTAACTTTATTCTGCTGTAGCCAATGACAGGTTGACTTGGCCTTGTGTTTTGGATCATTGTCATGTTGGAATGTCCAAGTACGCCCCATGCGCAGCTTCCTGGCTGATGAATGCAAATGTTCCTCTAGTATTTTTTGATAACATACTGCATTCATCTTGCCATCATATTGACCAAATATCATGTGCCTTTGTAGCTCACATATCCCCAAAACATTAGCGGTCCACCTCTGTGTTTCACAGTAGGAATGGCGTACCTTTCATCATAGGCTTTGTTGACTCCTCTCTAAATGTAGCGTTTATGATTGTGGCCAAAAAGCTAAATTTTGGTCTCATCACTCCAAATGGCGACTTGACCATGAAGCCCATCTTTAAGTGCCTCCTTATTGTGTATCTTGGGAGGCACAATACGTACAGATTGCAGAGTTCAGAGGGTGCTACGTACAGAGTGCAAAGTTCAGAGGGTGCTACGTACAGAGTTCAGAGGGTGCTACATAGAGTGCAGAGTTCAGAGGGTGCTATGTATAGAGTGCAGGGTTCAGGAGTCCCACGTATCAGCTGAAATAAACCCCTGAGTAGTAGTATACAGTACAAACACTGTCTGCAGCCATGAATAATACAGCCACAGCATCTGTGATCATTATTATCATGCTAATGACCCCACTGTACAGTCTGTATACATTACAGTAAGACACAGGCTGTACAGTTTGGTCATCAGCATGATAATAATGATCACAGGTGCTGTGGCCGTATTATTCATGGCTGCAGACAGTGTTTGCACTGTATACCTGTACTACTCCTTAAAGGACTGCAAGGAATCTACCAGGGTGCAGAACAGTTGGAAGACATAAAAAGTAAGCCTGGGCAGAAGTGCAGATTTATGTGAGTGGAGAGCAGAAACAAAAGAAAGTCAACTGGAAAGAGGAGGGGTGATGAGGATCGGTGTGAGAGTGTGTAATTTACTGCATAGTCTGACCGGAAAATTGTAGATATGTAGTGTGTGTGTCGGTGGGGGGGAGCGCAGCTGGGGGTGAAAGGTGCCTATGTATCAGGAGAACTTATCAGGAGGAAGGTCTGAGTGACTGGGAAGGAGAGGGTGTTGATGGGAGTGGAGAGAGATTATTTAATACATAGCAGTTTAGCAGGGGCGTATCATGAAATTAGTGGGCCAGTGTGCACGATAAAAAGTGTGCCCTAGGCAAAGGAAAAAAAATGCAGCATGCACGCCGTGGTGAAAATGGGCATGGCTTAAACTGTGCTAAATATTGGGTGGCTAAAGGGGGTGTGGTTTAATAGAGTCTGAGATGACTTACAGAATGCAGTAATGTTAAATAGGGAATGTACAGTGCTGAGTGTATGGCGGTGGGTAGTATATGCAGGAGAGGAGTGGGAAGTGTATGGTGGTGGGTAGTATGTGCAGGAGAGGAGAGCAGAGTGTCTGGGGTTGGGTAGTATATGCAGGAAAGGAGTTGGGTGTGTTTGGTGGTGGGTAGTATGTGCAGGAGAGGAGTGCGGCGTGTATGGAGGTGGGTGATATGTGCAGGGGGAGGGGTATGGAGTGTATGGAGATGGGTAGTATGTGCAGGAGAGGAGTGCGGAGTGTACAGCAGTGGGTAGTATGTTAGGAAGAGGAGTGTGGAGTGTATGGTGGTGGGTATTATGTGCAGGAGAGGAGTGCGGAGTGTACAGCAGTGGGTAGTATGTGTAGGGAGAGGAGTGTGGAGTGTATGGTGGTGGGTATTATGTGCAGGAGAGGAGTGCGGAGTGTACAGCAGTGGGTAGTATGTGCAGGAAGAGGGGTATGGAGTGTATGGTGGTGGGTAATTTGTTTTGAATTATTATTTTTTTTGGGGGGGTTGGGGGGGCAGTGTCGGCAGGGCGTGGGGGGGGGGGTGGTGTCAGTAGCGTTGTATTTTATTTTTTTACAATGGTATTTTTTATAATTTTTTTTACAGTTTTTAATGACATATTTACCAGCCCCTGTGTGCAGGGTGGGTCACAGTGTTGTCCCCCCCCCCAGGCCCATGTGCAGTGAACACCCTGCACACATGGATGATACGCCACTGCAGTGTAGTCAGTAGCAGATCACTCACCTCGGATCACTGCAGGACCTTCACACTCATTGCATGCAGCTCTTGTTCAGGCTTCTCCCCACATCAGCGCTGCTTCATCCCACACCCACTAACACAGGAAGCTCGCGGGACAAATTTGAAGGGAAATAAAAATGCTCTTTGTGTACCCATTGGCCGAGGAAGCAGCTGCACCGCCCCCTGCTGCCTCTTCAGCCAATGGGTAGCTGAAGCTCATCATAAATGCCTCCCTTCTTCCCTACTGACATCATATGGATCTCCCAAGTACGGAACTGTTGTTCTATGCAGGCAGGCTGGGAACAAATGTATTTTGATTAGGGGCGGGTTCTGTGTGCTCCGCACTGTCTGTGTGTGTCAGAGGCAGAGGTGAGAGATGCGGCTGCCATACAAGTGTAGCTCGCATTCCGGGACTCAGCCCTGATTCGCCGGAACTCTGGGAGAGGGACCAATTTGCAGGACAACCCCGGCAAATCAGTGACGGTTGGGAGGTATGTCTTAGTGGCTATTTGATGAGCCTGAAATGTTATCTTGCCTTCTGACTGGAGGCCAAGTGTATACAGTACATGATCCCCATTTGTGTAAGTTTATAAAATACATTCATGTTTACTGTTTTATGGAATTTTTTTGCCACATTTCTTATACACATACACACATGAGAATGCAGGCCGCACCTCCCCTCCCCTCCCCGAATACCAAACTTATAATACCTATTTAAATAAAACACAAACTACTTTTTGGCAAAGATTGGCCATGGCACGTTTATTGGTGTATTCAGATCAATAAATAATATTACCAATATTCTGATAATTGTATTAATTCATAAAATCCATCAATTTCAACAATAAACTTAAAACAACTCAGTCTTAAATGACTTGATAATACAGAATATTTTAAAACCAAAGTCCCCCCTACACTTATGCAGGGTGACAGACCACATAACGTGCTTAGCGACTAGGGAGGGGGGATGGGGAGCTTGTTTCACCTACACTGACTAGGTGGCACTGGCGGGAATACCTGTGAGATGGGTCCTATATATAATGAGCCCTTTTCCAGAACATTCCACAGGGGTCACGTGACTATCTGGGAATTACCCAATCAGCCTGTTCACCTTAATCCCGCCCCCATACCTGTTTGAAAACCTCTTAAAGGGGCCCTGTCCCTAATACATTAACCTGCACTTAACTTCTTAACATTATCTTATTATATAAATCTATCCTATGTTTTATAAAAGGAGGGGCGACTGCATGCCCATGCTTGTCAGGCTCAAACCTTTAAGCCTTCCTTGTCTATTGTCTACATACCTTGAAAACCAAAAACCTGCTGGTACTTGGGGATTTTAACCTGTGGGCAAACTCTGCCCAAGACCCCAAAGCAACCGCCTGCGTCAACCAAATGGAAGAACTTGGCCTTCAACAACTGATAAACTCTCCCACGCATGGTTCAGGACACACCCTAGATCTCATCTTCAAACAGAATATGGAAATCAACGTATCTGACAACACTCCACTACCATGGACGGACCATCATGCTATCAAATTTAAAATCACCACTAACACCATCCTCCAAAAACAGAAACACGTAACAGCAACACACTGGAATAGATCTCAGAAGAAACTTCACTCTGATCTCTTCAAAACCACATTGTCGAGCAAAATTCTTTTGCTAAACTCAAACCTCTCAACAGAACAAACGCTCAACTCCCTAAACAATGTACTACTACAAACAGCAGACTCCGTGGCCCCAAAACGCAGAACACTCATCCGCAAAAAAAACTCAAGTTGGTTCAATGGTACTCTCACCCTACTCAAGCAAGAACGTAGAAGAGCGGAAAGAGCATGGAGAAGAAATCCTACCAAGGAAAACCTTGCTAACTACAAAGCACTCACGGGGAAATACCACAAGGCAATCTTCAAAGCCAAAAAAGAACATTTCTCAGACACCATCTCATCCGCATTAAACCGTCCGCGGGAACTTTTCAAAATAGTGGCTCAGTCTATGAACCCGACCTGCTTGGAGCCCCCAGGAAACGATACTCAAGAATTCTGCAATGAGTTATCAGATTTCTTCATCGACAAAATCGACAACATTCGGAAATCAATCCATCAGAAAACAACTATCACCCTCACTGAACCAAAGCAAAAAGAGGATATCGACACAAACATCACTCAACCACCGAAATTCTTTTTGTCCCCAATCACCATAGACACAACTAAAAACATCATCAGAAGCCTTCGAGACAGCACATCACCGAACGACATCATCCCCACTAAACTGCTTAAAGAATGTTCCGACATCTTGGCCCCTATCCTAACACAGCTGATAAATCAATCATTCAAAGAAGGGACTGTCCCAACCCCCCTCAAGCAAGGCATCATCAAACCTCTGCTAAAGAAAGCCAATCTCGACCCTAAGGACCCTAACTGCCGTAGACCAATAACTAGCCTCAACGCCATCTCCAAGATCATGGAAAAAGCAGTAGTACAGCAGCTACAACACCACCTGGACACACACCTCCTCCTGGACCCTCTGCAATCAGGCTTCCGCCCAGGCCATGGCACAGAAACGGCACTTCTCAAAATATGGGACGACGCCCTTGAAGCAGCAGAAGACGGAGAACAGAGTCTCCTGGTACTGTTAGACCTCAGCGCAGCATTCGATACAGTGGACCACAATACTTTACTTGCCTGCCTCGCTGAAGTAGCAGGAGCTACAGATTCTGCCCTAAAATGGTTCACATCCTTCTTAGAGAATCGCTCCCAGACAGTGAAACTAGGAACATTCACCTCGGAAACCCGGGCAATCTCCTGCGGAGTCCCTCAAGGATCACCCCTGTCACCAGTACTATTCAACATATACATCCGCCCACTTCTCAATATCATCAGGAAAACCGACCTCTGCTTCCATTCATACGCTGACGACACCCAACTCTACCTTCGCATCAACGGACAAAAAGACCTTCATCAGCAATTACAGAAATGTCTCACCTTAATAGATGACTGGATGACCACCAGCTCCCTCAAACTTAACGGATCAAAAACAGAGCTTCTTCTCCTACATGCCAACAAAAATTCCAAAATAAAGACTTTGTGGACACCTCCCACCATCCTTGGACAGACCATCTCCCCAAACACCAAAGCCAAGAGTCTCGGAGTCATTTTTGACTCAGGAATGACAATGGACGCACAAATAGGATCAGTGGTAAGCGGATCCCACCATCTCCTCCGTCAACTACGCAGACTCATCCCCTTCATCCCAGAAGAGGACAAAGCGGCAGTTGTGGGAACAATCATCAATTCCCGACTCGACTACGCAAATTCGCTCTACGTAGGACTACCCCAATATCAGCTTGCGCGCTTACAACTCATCCAAAACACGGCGGCAAGACTGTTAACAGGAAAAAAACCCTGGGAATCCATCTCACCCTCCCTAAAGAGCCTACACTGGCTAACCGTGAAGAATCGGATCACATTCAAGACCCTCTGCCTCACCCACAAATGCGTACAAGGAAACTTCCCACCATATCTCCGCGAGAAAATAAAACACTACACACCGAATCGCAGTCTTCGATCGGCTAACCAAAACCTCCTTACCATTCCCAAATACCGCTACAAAGCAAAGGGAGAACGAAGATTCGCAGTCCAAGGACCTCGACTATGGAATGCTCTTCCAACTAACATCCGCATGGAAGAAAACCACCAGGCCTTCAGGAAAAAACTAAAGACCTTCCTCTTCTGAGAAAGCTGACATCAGAGAATGCATCCAGCGCCTTGAGGCGATTCAGTTCGCATTTGCAGCGCTTCACAAATCATTCATTCATTCATTCATTCATTCATTCATTCATTCATTCATTCTATTCTGTTACATATAGGAGGATGTGCTCTATGTAGCTCTGTTCCAGTGATTCTTTTTGATATTCCGGTGCCCTCCCAGGGAGTTTCCCATGCGTCTATTATACACAAGCATCAAGGTGCGACCCACGCATGATTGATCTAGGTGATATATTATAACATGGCAAATAATTGTTTTTGTATAATTATATATGTTGTTTTGTCAGATATAGCAGTATTTCTTCATGAGTCCTGAGGAATCTTAAATGAGAAGCCATGACCCATGGGGAGTGTTATATGTATTCTGAATTAGGCAATTTAGCCTTTCAATACATACTGATTGTACACGAGTGGATATTTTGCAGCTGACATCTGTAATGCAGAGTAAACACAAAAACTGCTGTATTGCTGTTTTGATATATATATTCTATCTTTTTTTTTTAAATTATATGTAATAAAAATGTATATTTTATGAAATTATTTATGTGCTCCTTGTCTTGCCAGTAAAGTCCGACATACAATATATTTTTCTTTTTGGTTGATCATTATGCATAATCCGGATGCAATAAATACAGCTGAACAAGAAAAACGTACTCTAGGGGAATCTTTAGATTGAAGGTAAATATTGCATCAAAGCTGGTTTTGTTATTTTATATTTTTATAATAATAATTTTTATTTTGAAAATGTTGGCTGAAACTCTGTTTTAAGGTAATAAATCTCAGAGCAACCTAAAATAATTTTTTGAAATATAAAATATATGCACCTGTTTTATTTTGTATGTAAAGGTGTTCTATACTGTCTTCAAAGGCCCTTTTTCAAAATAATAGTCATTAAACAGTCTCACAATTGCCAGAGCATGTGTCGTTTTTTCCATACAAAACAACTCTAATTAATTGTATGTTCTCTTATTGCTGCAACCATATGTGTCACATTTCTAAGTTCAGTAAGCGTTCAGTAAGCACATGTCCAATAGCTTTGATGCAGCTTCCAAGTACATCCCCAATTTTCCCATGACTCTGGAGGATGTGAGACGTACTACATCTGTTGTAGGAGAACTTTACATATTTATATACAGCCTGACACATTGTCTAAGAAGTCAAAATGACTTTCATTATAGCAGAAGAACGGACAGAGGACATGCTTACCTTCTGTGAACGGGAAAAACTGAAAATTGCTATGCATACTATTATGCAAATGCACCTGAAGGATAAATAAAGCATTATGCTAGCAATCATAGGCGTATAAACAGCTTAACAAGTATTAAAACAATCATTTTTGATGGTTGAGTATTCCTTATATCTGCCTGTCACCATTATAAACTTTTTTCTTTTTTCCTGGATGAATACACAAGACGAGAATTTTGAAAAACAAAACTGGCTAAGTCGGTTTATTTATTTTTTATGTAACTCATTTGACATTCCGGTTTCTCATCAAAGCTCGGCAAGTAAAATATGCGTGTCATTGATTGCGCTCATCAGACGACGGAGAGGCAACAGATTGGTGCTGATAATGCAAAATATTGAAAGCATCCTGTAAATCGAGGCATTAATTGACAACCAGAAAGGAGAGAAGATTATTTTGCTTCCGTCAAATGAATCAGCTATATTTAGTAACATTATTAATGAAGCTGAAAAAACACAAAAGCCTATCAAGTATAACTTTGAAATAAACAAAATCACTTTTAAAGTGCATGTAAATTCCAACAATAAACTTCCCCTATTTGCTCTCTTTTGGTCTGTTAAATATACCATTGGATATATTTAGTTATATCTAGACAATAAATGCAAAAAAGACCATATTTCAAACACACTTCCTGTCCTCAGTGAGCGTTGTCACCCTAGGACAGGAAGTGTCTTCGCTGGCAGGATTGCCAGGTGAAAATAATAAAAAATCCTTGCAAACAAGAAAAGGTATGTGGCCATCACAGCTAAGGACTAGTAAGCTGCTATACTGTATATAACATTTGTGTTCTTGGGTTTAGATCAATTTTAATCAAGAAAAAATAAAAAACAAAATGCAATTGGAGAGAGAGCTTTGCAGCTGTTTAGAACATGTGTGGCCTAACAGCTGGTCCTTCCTAGAGAAGAGGACAGGACAGAGCTGTGAATAATTTCAGAAGCATTTGCAGCAGGCTTCACTGCATGCATAAATAGGCTACAGGATTGGGAGGAGCATATTTTAAAAATTGGATTTGTTTAGAATTATGAACTAACCCTTTCAGTTGCTTATACATGTCTTTTATGATTCCAGCAAATTAAGCTTTTCTTTTTTTCTCTTTCTTGGTCAGTTGCCAATTAAAACTAACCATTGAGTTTAAAATAGAAATGAAAGGCAAATCATTTCTATCTATCTATCTATCTATCTATCTATCTATCTATCTATCTATCTATCTATCTATCTATCTATCTATCTATCTATCTATCTATCTATCTATCTATCTATCTATCTATCTATCTATCTATCTATCTATCTATCTATCTATCTATCTATCTATTTATCTACAGTATCTCACAAAAGTGAGTACACTCCTCACATTTTTGTAAATATTTTATTATATCTTTTCATGTGACAACACTGAAGAAATGACACTTTGCTACAATGTAAAGTAGTGAGTGTACAGCTTGTATAATGCCCTGTACACACGATAGGATTTTCCCATGGAAAATGTGTGATAGGACCTTGTTGTCGGAAATTCCGACCGTGTGTAGGCTCCATCACACATTTTCCATAGAAATTTCTGACACAAAGTTTGAGAGCTTGCTATAAAATTTTCTGACAACAAAGTGCCACTCATGCTCAGAATAAGTTAAGAAATGAAAGCTATTGGCTACTGCCCCATTTATAGTCCCGACGTACGTGCTTTACGTCACCGCGTTTAGAACGATCGGATTTTCCAACAACTTTGTGTGACCGTGTGCAAGACAAGTTTGAGCCAACATCTATCGGAAAAAATCCATGGATTTTGTTGTCGTAATGTCCGATCAATGTCCGACCGTGTGTACAGGGCATAACAGTGTAGATTTGCTGTCCCCTCAAAATAACTCAACACACGCCATTAATGTCTAAACTGCTGGTAACAAAATTGAGTACACCCCTAAGTGAAAATGTCCAAATTGGGCCCAATTAGCCATTTTCCCTCCCCGGTGTCATGTAAGTTAGTGTTACAAGGTCACAGGTGTGAATGAGGAGCAGGTGTGTTAAATTTGGTGTTATCGCTCTCACTCTCTCATACTGGTCACTGGAAGTTCAACATGGCACCTTATGGCAAAGAACTCTCTGAGGATCTGGAAAAAAGAATTGTTGCTCTACATAAAGATGGCCTAGGCTATAAGATTGCCAAGACCCTGAAACTGAGCTGAAGTATGTTGGCCAAGACCATACAGCTGTTTAACAAGACAGGTTCCACTGAGAACAGGCCTCGCCATGGTCGACCAAAGAAGTTGAGTTCACGTGCTCAGCGTCATATCCAGAGGTTGTCTTTGGGAAATAGAGGAGTGCTGTCAGTATTGCTGCATTGATTGCAACCAATGTTTGTTATTTGCACACACAAAAAAGTATTTTTCCTAACAAATTCATTCAAGACCATGTTGCAAAAATGAATACACCCCAATGAAAGTCTTCAGAGCAAAGCTAAACTTTAAATGAGTACACAACCTTTACATAAGGTTTCCACATCGTGCGGAGAAGCTATTTCCCTGCTTAGCTTGGTATCGTCCGCAAATACTGAGATTGAGCTGTTTATCCCATCCTCCAAGTCATTTATGAATAAATTAAATATGATTGGTCCTAGGACAGAACCCTGGGGGACCCCACTTTCCACATTGTACCATTCCGAGTAGTCCTCATTTATCACTACCTTCTGAACTCGCCCTTGTGGCCAGTTTTCAATCCAGGTATTCACCCTTTGGTCCATGCCGACAGACCTTAGCTTGTATAGCAAACGTTAATGGAGAACTGTATCAAATGCCTTTGCAAAATCCAGATACACTACGTCTACGGGCCTTCCTTCATCTAGATGGCAGCTCACCTCCTCATAGAAGGTTAATAGATTTGTTTGGCAAGAATGATTTTTCATGAATCCATGCTGATTACTGCTAATGACACTATTTTCATTACTAAAATCTTGTATATAGTCCCTTATCCTCCCTTACAAGAGCTTGCATACTATTGATGTTAGGCTAACTGGTCTGCGGTTCCCAGGGATATACAGTGGGGGAGGAAAGTATTCTGACCCCCTTAAATTTTTCACTCTTTGTTATATTGCAGCTATTTGCTAAAATCATTTAAGTTCATTTTTTTTCCTCATTAATGTACACACAGCACCCCATATTGACAGAAAAACACAGAATTGTTGACATTTTTGCAGATTTATTAAAAAAGAAAAACTGAAATATCACATGGTCCTAAGTATTCAGACCCTTTTCTCAGTATTTAGTAGAAGCACCCTTTTGATCTAATACAGTCATAAGTCTTTTTGGGAATGATGCAACAAGTTTTTCACACCTGGATTTGGGGATCCTCTGCCATTCCTCCTTGCAGATCCTTTACAGTTCTGTCAGGTTGGATGGTAAACATTGGTGGACAGCCATTTTTAGGTCTCTCCAGAGATGCTCAATTGGGTTTAAGTCAGGGCTCTGGCTAGGCCATTCAAGAACAGTCACGGAGTTGTTGTGAAGCCACTCCTTTGTTATTTTAGCTGTGTGCTTAGGGTCATTGTCTTGTTGGAAGGTAAACCTTAGGCCCAGTCTGAGGTCCTGAGCACTCTGGAGAAGCTTTCCGTCCAGGATATCCCTGTACTTCGCCGCATTCATCTTTCCCTCGATTGCAACCAGTCGTCCTGTCCCTGCAGCTGAAAAACACCCCCACAGCATGATGCTGCAACAACCATGCTTCACTGTTGGGACTGTATTGGACAGGTGATGAGCAGTGCCTGGTTTTCTCCACACATACCGCTTAGAATTAAGGCCAAAAAGTTCTATCTTGGTCGCATCAGACCAAAGAATATTATTTCTCACCATCTTGTAGTCCTTCAGGTGTTTTTTTTAGCAAACTCCATGCAGGCTTTCATGTGTTTTGCACTGAGGAGAGGCTTCTGTCGGGCCACTCTGCCATAAAGCCCCGACTGGTGGAGGGCTGCAGTGATGGTTGACTTTCTACAACTTTCTCCCATCTCCCGACTGCATCTCTGGAGCTCAGCCACAGTGATCTTTGGGTTCTTCTTTACCTCTCTCACCAAGGCTCTTCTCCCCCCGATAGCTCAGTTTGGCCGGACGGCCAGCTCTAGGAAGGGTTCTAGTCATCCCAAACATCTTCCATTTAAGGATTATGGAGGCCACTGTGCTCTTAGGAACCTTAAGTGCAGCAGAAATTTTTTTGTAACCTTGGCCAGATCTGTGCCTTGCCACAATTCTGTCTGAGCTCTTCAGGCAGTTCCTTTGACCTCATGATTCTCATTTGCTCTGACATGCACTGTCAGCTGTAAGGTCTTATGTAGACAGGTGTGTGGCTTTCCTAATCAAGTCCATTCAGTATAATCAAACACAGCTGGATTTAAATGAAGGTGTAGAACCATCTCAAGGAGATCAGAAGAAATGGACAGCACCTGAGTTAAATATATGAGTGTCACAGCAAAGGGTCTGAAAACTTAGGACCATGTGATATTTCAGTTTTTCTTTTTTAATAAATCTGCAAAAATGTCAACAATTCTGTGTTTTTCTGTCAATATGGGGTTTTGTGTGTACATTAATGAGAAAAAAAATGAACTTAAATGATTTTAGCAAATGGCTGCAATATAACAAAGAGTGAAAAATTTAAGGGGGTCTGAATACTTTCCGTCCCCACTGTATCTTGGTCCTTTTTTAAAAATTGGTGCTACATTGGCTTTTCTCCTATCAGCTGATACCATACCAGTCAGTAGACTGTTCAAAAAAATTAGGAACATAGTCTGGCAATTACTTGACTGAGTTCCTTAAGGACCCTGGGGTGCAAGCTATCTGGTCCTGGTGACTTATTTATGTTACGTTTTTAAAGTCCGTTTCTGATTTTATCCTCTGTTAACCATGGGGGTGCTTCCTGTGACGTGTCATGAGGATAAACATTGCAGTTTTGGTTACTGATGTCCCCCATTTCTCTCGTGAAGACTGAGGAGAAAAATACATTCAAAACCTTCGACATCTCACCATCCTTTGTAACCAGAATCCCTTCATCATTCTTTATGGGGCCAATATGACCTGTCCTCCCTCTTTTACTATTTATGTACTTAAAGAATTTCTTGGGATTTTTCTTACTCTCCTCCGCTATGTGCCTTTCGTGTTCTATCTTAGCCGCCCTAATTACACCCTTACATTTCTTATTGCATTCTTTGTACAGTTGGAATGCTGATGATATTCTCTCAGCTTTGTATTTTTTGAAGGCCTTCTCCTTTGCTTTTATATGAATTTTTACGTTGGCGTTAAGCCACCCAGGGCTTTTATTAGATCTTTTAAATTTATTACCCTTTGGGATGCACTGGCTAATACCCTTATTTATTATGCCCTTAAAGCACACCCATTTTTCATCTGTGTTCTTTTTTCCTAGGATTTTATCCCATTTAGTATCTTCTAGCAAGGAGCAAGGTTTCTGGAAGTTGGCTCTTTTGAAATTCAGTGTCTTTGTATTCCCCTTATGCTTCCTATTTGTGTGATTTATGCTGAAATGAATTGACCTGTGATCGCTGTTTCCTAAGTTGCCCCGTATTTCTACATCTGCATTTACCATATGACCCATGAAATTGTCCTGTAAGACATTTAGGAAATGGCGAGCCTTATATGAATGCGCGGTTCCTTCTGCCCAGTCTGGATAATTAAAATGTATTTATGTGTGTGGAGATTTATCTTCTATACCTGCTCCCATATTATCTCTTTTCCACTATCTTAAATCAATAGTGTTTTACCATAAAATTGTTCTGGTTGCATAGCAAATGTTCTAATTCTTATTACTATTATTGTATTACTGTTGCCCAACCACTTTCTACACCAAAGTAGCCTGATCACTCTTTTCGAATGCAACAACTACCTTATGCAAAATAAAATTATTGTATGTTAGTTAAAGTACTTAATTTACTGAATGCCCTTACACAGCGTATTTTTTAGATTTTGGTCACAATATGCAATGTGTATGCTGGTTCTTAAATGATAGAGATTGATCTCAGCGTAAATTAGGTATTTTTTATTATTCCCAGCATGCACCAACCTTGATCTGACTGCTAATGTGAATACCAACTGGTATTCTACTGTAACGATAACCTAAGATGCCCTTAGTACATTATTTCAATTGGCTAATGAGTAACAGGCATGGGCATAGACACTGTAGCATAGTGTTTGGGCTTATGCAGGTGTTTTAATATGCATGCTTTAATTAATATAATTGTGCAAGCTGTTGCCTCACTGCACACACTGCGCACATATGCCTGTTACCCACAAAATATGCCTTAATTACTATGCCACAAGCAAAAGTCTCACTGATATACATAAACCTCGAAACAAAGGAATTAAAAAACAAAACTTCTCCATAGTAAGCTTTTTTGCACAAAGAATATAGTCATACAATTACCACTTTTTGGGCTACCTTTGGAAACTAAGCTAAATAAAGCTAAAAAAAGCTAAAAAAAAAAGTAGAACTTTTTGGCAGAAGAGACTTTGCATGTGTTTCTGCCAAAAACATCGTTCCCATTTCTTTTAGCAGTTTTTGTGTGTACACTACCATGCGACAGGTAACACTCTTAGCATTTGTAAGAGAATGAAGCCAGTTGCCTGTGACGATGAACCTCCATGAGAAGGTAATACATGAGCAGTGGCCAAAGAGAGGACTGAACTTCTAAATGAAAGCCTATACAGAGGTATGAGCAGAATGCTGGAAGTAGGGTGTGCAGGAGCCTGACATTGCACCCGCGGTCCACTGAATCTGGGTGCAATGCTTTGCAGGCTCCTGTAGGAAAAAAAAATAAATGTGCTTTTTTTCTGCAAAAATATGTGCATTTTTACATTTTTGCCTTAAAGGAGAACTTAGCCCTTAACACGCACTATAGGTTACATAGTGCTGTGGTCAGAAGTATGCAACACAGGAGTACAAAGTACAGGAGTAGGTAACAGACACTACAATATAGAGAGTGCAGTGGAGGGGATTATGTAAAGTACAGCCCCATGTATACAGTTTAGTGGTCTTGAATATGTAAAGTAAAGCAGTGTGTTTGCTGTGCAGTGATCAGGAGTGTGCAACGTACAGTATAGCTTACCTGAAAACTCATGCGGCCTTGAAATCTGGGGGTGGGGGTAGAGGGAAGTGTGATAGCGGCAGCTATGAGTGGCACTAATTGGGGGTAGGTTAAAGATATTGGAATTTTCAAATCACCTACAAAAACTGGGTAATCCTGACAATACATAAGCTGCAAATGGGTAATTCCAACAATTACTTAACTGCATACAAGCAATCCTGACAATGTATGAGATGAAAAGCTTAGTGCTTCGTGCATTTTGTATTTCTCTTCCCTGCACTCTGTAGATTGCATATTCCTGACGCCTGCACTCTGTGTGTTATGTGCAGAAACCCTGACCTCTGCGCTTTTTATACTATTTTGTACAGTACATACTCCTGACCACAGTGTTCATGGTTTGAACAGTTGCTGATTGCTAAGTAGTCCCCATTTATTTTAATTAAGTTCTTCTTTAAAGTGGTTGTAAACCTCAGTCATGGAATCTGAGCAAAGCATTTATATCTGTAGTGTTTACTTATCTCTCTCCAAGCTCTAAATGTCGTTTCTCTCTGGTGCTTCATTCCACTGTTATCAGCATGAATCACTTCGGACAAGTTTTCCAGACAGGGATCACAACACAGTTTTTCTGCTGTGTGGTGGGGTAGTGTGCCTTTCCTCCAATGAGCTCTCATACACTGTTACTGCAGCCTCTCCGCCCCGTCCTCAGTGCTCCTGACAGATGAAGAAAGATTTTAACACTTTTCTGCCATTTTAAAAGGATAGAGAATACTGCAGATAAACCAGTAAAACCTATGTAGGAGGATTTGTTTCATCTTTGTGTATCATTTGGGGCTGTTCGCTTCACTGGGTATATTTGATGGTTTACAACCACTTTAAGTTAGACTCAAAAAAGTTTTACCCCTCGATCTTTATTCTGTGTTTAGAAAAGCAATTGTAATAAAAGAGTTTCATTTTTTAAAAATGATTGTTCTGAGGTTTTATTTGCATCTGTGAGACTCTTGCTTGTGGCACAGTGGTTAAAGAATATTTTGTGGGTACAAGAACTGCGGCATATGTGTCCTATGCATACGGTGAGTAGACTCAGGTTTTATTTAGCCATTACTTAGGGTGCTCTAGGTCAGTGTTTCTCAACTCCAGTCCTCAAGCTGTTTCATCTGAGGGAAATCCTGAAAATTTGACCTGTTGGGGTGCCTTGAGGACTGGAATTGAGAAACACTGCTCTAGGTTGCCCCAGGTCTGTTACAATCCTGGCAGTGCTCCTGCAAAGACAGCAAAAGAAAAAAAAAAGCTGGCTAGAATTTTTCAAGTATAACTAAAGACAAAACGTTTACTTCGTTTTGCTGTGGGATTGGAATGCTTGTCAGTTCTTATTGCTGTTTGTGCCCCGGTTCAGGAGATTGACCCTCTCTATTTGCCTTGTTTACCATCATCAATTAAAGTGAAAGTAAAAGAAAATCCCAAATTTTGTGTTGTCCCCAGAAAAGTAATAGAGGGGAAATCTTCCAATGGGGAAACTAGTTCTGGTCACCAGGAGGTCCTCAAGCAATTCCTTTGATTTACAGGGATTTGCACTCACTTCCCGTTTGGCTATGGGTTAGGAAGTGCAGGGAAATATTCGCAATGGGACACAGATGGTGAAAAAAATATCTGACAGTGGTTATAGCCCTTCCTTGCTGTATCCAAATGTAACCACGTACATGGACATCCTCCGGTTTCAGTTGTCATACCGGGATGATGCCTGAACCTACAGGCATCATCCCGGTATTGATCTTTTCAGCTGGCGAAATGATCTGAGTTGCCACTCGATCACTTTTTTGGATGGCGGAAGCTAGTCCCACCCTCCTCCCGCCATCGCCTTTCCTGGGCTCTCTGGTCCCATCGCAGAGGTCGGGAGCGATAAGGCCGGCAGCAATGCCTGCCCTGTGCACTGATGCAGTTTGCCACTTCTGATTCCACCCCTTTGTTTACCTGGCCAGCAACGGCCAGGTAAGTAGCCGATCAGAATGGTCTGTGTCTGATTGGCTACATGGGAGGACAGAGGAGATATTTGGGGTCTAATAGACCCCAAATCTCTCCATAAAGAGGACCTGTCACCGCCCATGCTATCACAAGGGATGTTGTTCATCCCTTGTGATAGCAGAAAAGTTAGTACAAAAAAAAGTGTAAAAAAAATATTTTTGTAAAATTTATATAAAAATAAATAATAATAAAAAATGTTTAAAGTGCCCCCGTTCCACCGTGCTTACACACAAATGCGAATACATGCACTACTCCCGCATGCATATGTAAACGGAGATCGAACCACACATGTGAGGTATTGTGACGAACATCAGAGCAAGAGCAATAATTCTAGCACTGGACCTCCTGTGCAACTCTAAACTGGTAACCTGTAAAGGTGTCTAAAGCGTTGCCTATGGAGAATTTTAAGCACAATCATCTTTCACATTTTGCAAAAAAATTGGGATAACTTTATGTGGTTTTTTTTTTTTTTTAATTATGAAAATGTTAGTTTTTTCCAAAAAAATTGCCTTTGAAAAACTGCTGCACAAATACCATGTGACATAAAAAATTGCAACACTGACCATTTTATTCTATAGGGTCTCTGCTAAAATATATAATGTTTGAGGATTCTAGGTAATTTTATAGCAAAAAACAAAGTCGATTTTTATATTTTTAGGAGTGAAGTGTCAGAAATGGCCTAGATGGCAAGTGGTTAAAAAACATCTTTGCCATTCTAAAGCTTCCCTCCAACCACTTTGCATATTATTTTATATACACTGTAAATCTGTACTTGCCAAATATGCTGCAGAAATCTCCCTCCACTAAGTCTGGCTGCAGGCATTTTAACTGTGGGCAGCTGAAACTGACGCCTGTTCACTTCCTGGATTTACACAGGCACACACACTTATGAGTCACCCCCCCTCCCCTCCTGGCATACTCTCACAAGCAGAGGCAGCTCTAGGCTTTGTGAGGCCTTAGGCAAAACCTAGACATGAGGCCCCACTCACGCCCATAATGGGAAAAATAATTCAAGCGACAAAAAAATAAACTGTATAAATTACATATATTAAGAGCTTTAAAGTGCTGGTGTCAGTGTTCTCTATCTTGGTGCTGGTGTCAGTGTTCTCTATCTTGGTGCTGGTGTCAGTGTTCTCTATCCCGGTGCTCGTGTCAGTGTCCTTATCTCGGTGCTTGTGTCAGTGTCCTTATCTCGGTGCTGGTGTCAGTGTTCTCTGTTTCGGTGCTGGTGTCAGCGTTCTCTATCTCGGTGCTGGTGTCAGCGTTCTCTATCTCGGTGCTGGTGTCAGTGTTCTCTATCTCGGTGCTGGTGTCAGTGTTCTCTATCCTGGTGCTGGTGTCAGTGTTCTCTAGCCTGGTGCTGGTGTCAGTGTTCTCTATCCTGGTGCTGGTGTCAGTGTTCTCTATCCTGGTGCTGGTGTCAGTGTTCTCTATCCTGGTGCTGGTGTCAGTGTTCTTATCTCGGTGCTGGTGTCAGTGTCCTTATCTCGGTGCTGGTGTCAGTGCTCTCTATCTCGGTGCTGGTGTCAGTGTTCTCTATCTCGGTGCTGGTGTCAGTGTCCTCTATCTCGGTGCTGGTGTCAGTGTCCTTATCTCGGTGCTGGTGTCAGTGTCCTTATCTCGGTGCTGGTGTCAGTGTCCTGATCTCGGTGCTGGTGTCAGTGTCCTTATCTCGGTGCTGGTGTCAGTGTCATGATCTCGGTGCTGGTGTCAGTGTCCTTATCTCGGTGCTGGTGTCAGTGTCCTTATCTCGGTGCTGGTGTCAGTGTCTCTATCTCAGTGCTGGTGTCAGTGTCCTTATCTCGGTGCTGGTGTCAGTGTTCTCTATCTTGCTGCTGGTGTCAGTGTTCTCTATCTCGCTGCTGGTGTCAGTGTCTCTATCTCGGTGCTGGTGTCTGCGTTCTCTATCTCGGTACTGGTGTCAGTGTTCTCTATCTCGGTACTGGTGTCAGTGCTTTCTATCTCGCTGCTGGTGTCAGTGTCTCTATCTCGGTGCTGGTGTCAGTGTTCTCTATCTCGGTGCTGGTGTCTGCGTTCTCTATCTCGGTGCTGGTGTCAGTGTTCTCTATCTCGGTGCTGGTGTCAGTGTTCTCTATCTCGGTGCTGGTGTCAGTGTTCTCTATCTCGGTGCTGGTGTCAGCGTTCTCTATCCTGGTGCTGGTGTCAGTGTTCTCTATCTCGGTGCTGGTGTCAGTGTTCTCTATCTCGGTGCCGGTGTCAGTGTTCTCTATCTCAGTGCTGGTGTCAGTGTTCTCTATCTCGGTGCTGGTGTCAGTGTTCTCTATCTCGGTGCTGGTGTCAGTGTTCTCTATCTCGGTGCTGGTGTCAGTGTTCTCTATCTCGGTACTGGTGTCAGTGTTCTCTATCTCGCTGCTGGTGTCAGTGTCTCTATCTCGGTACTGGTGTCAGTGTTCTCTATCTCGCTGCTAGTGTCAGTGTTCTCTATCTCGCTGCTGGTGTCAGTGTCTCTATCTCGGTGCTGGTGTCAGTGTCTCTATCTCGCTGCTGGTGTCAGTGTCTCTATCTCGGTGCTGGTGTCAGTGTCTCTATCTCGGTGCTGGTGTCAGTGTTCTCTATCTCGGTACTGGTGTCAGTGCTCTCTATCTCGCTGCTGGTGTCAGTGTCTCTATCTCAGTGCTGGTGTCTGCGTTCTCTATCTCGGTGCTGGTGTCAGTGTCTCTATCTCGGTGCTGGTGTCAGTGAAGGAGATAGCAGCGGAGAAGCCAATCAGCAGGCAGTTCCAGCGCAGGATGCAGAGCGCCTGGACCACCAAGGCTGAGGATCAGCACTGGACTGGGACCTCCCACCCCCCCCCTGCAGTGGAGTCCCGCATAGGTGGGGGTAAGGGCAGGGCAGAGGGAAGGGTCAGGGGCTGCTAATCACAGGTGGGCACAGTGGGACTGAGCTGCCCTTACTGTTTGTGACACTGATGATCAGGAGGAAGGGAGTGGAGTGCATGGGACAGGACAGGGGGATATATAAAGACCAGTCTGTGGCTGAGGGATGCTGGGGGGGGGGCTGGCTCTCTCCCATGTTGGTGTTTGCTGGCTGCAGAAAGGGTTGTGGCATGGTAGCTGTGCCTCTCCCTGCAGCTGGAGCCTCGGTTCCCCCCTCCCCCCACTGATTGACAGCCCCAGAGAGAGAGAGGTGGCCCGGTCCGGACACCTTATTTCCTACCTCACATCTGCTCCATACAGCGCTCATGGGGCTTCCTCCGCGGGACCTTCCTCTTCCTGTCCGTCCCACTGCATGCCAGATTCCTCCTCCAGCCTGGGTGTGCGGGGACCGCTCCGCTGAGAACTCCAGTGGTGGGGGGTGACGACCGGGGGGGGAGCGCGATCTGTGTCTCCGGAGCAGCAGAAACTTTTTGCTCCGGCTGCTGGAGCCTCCTCCCCTTCTCCTCCCCCTCTCCTATCCCGGACAACACAGCACTGGCCCCACCTCCTCCTCGAGACAGAGCCAGTGAGCCACACTCTGTCCTCTCTCTCCTCTGCCTGTTAAATCACTGCTGGCCGGAGCTTAACGCCGCCCGCAGCGGCATTGTTGTCAGCAGAGGCGGCTCTTCAATGAGGCGGTCGCGGGGCCCCTATGAGTGCGAGGCCTTAGGCGACCGCCTTATTTGCCTAATTAGAGAGCCGCCTCTGCTCACAAGAGTAAGAGAGAGAGCTGTGCATGATGTCATAAGCCTAGGCTTTTTACCAGACAAGAAACAGGAAGTGGTCTGTATAAGGTATTTACTGGCAGAAAAACTTTACTATCCAAAGTTAAAACAACAAGAGCAGAAGATTTAATAGATGGAAAGTTGAAAAAATGACTAAAGGTCCGCTTTAACATGATATTAGAAAGTAGCATATGTATCTTCTTGTACTTAGTAAAATGAAAAACGAATTGGGTAAAGTCACACTAAATGCAAACCAAACACAGTGGTCAGGCATCTGCACTGTAGTTTCTAGCAAAATGATTTGTCACTAATTAGATTACAGGAAATAAGTCCTTGTATTTAAGAGATAACCTGACCGACTTCATTCTAGTGCAGCCACTAAATAAGATAAATGAGAGCAGAAAAGCAAGACACCGCCTGCAGTGAGAAGAGCAGGCACAAGTTATTATGGTGCTCATCAAATATGTGGGATCAATGAGTTCTTCAACAAAAAAAAAAACAACTGAAAAAAACTAACTGAGCAACCTTTAAACTGATTTTAAAGAGACCCTGTCACTTTCCCCTATTCAGGGGAATGTGACAATATCTGCTGATACCCCTCCAGCAAGTTGCTTACTAATCTCCACACCTTTCCCTCTCCATTAGATCCATCGGAGTCCTCACCCCATTGCTTTAGTAGAGCAGGGCTTCTGGTTATCTGGAAGCACATGACCTCCACCATGTGACAGTTGCTAGGCCTGAATTCTGGGAGGGGTAGTGACATCATTCTGGGAGGGGTAGTGACATCTGGGAGGGGTAGTGACATCATTAGACCTTACAACCTGGGAGCTTACTGAGGGTGTTTTCTTGCAGCAAGGTGGCAAAAGAGCTTGGATTGGTAAATACGCCTTGCTGGAAGGTTGGCCAATTATTATGATGACATCAAAGTACTGTGACAACTGATATGTTTATAGCTAATAATAATTCTGGTTTTCTTGCCTCCTTTCTTTTCCTCCTTAATGAGCTGTGGACACGACCTAAAGATTATAATGTGTATGTAAAGCCAAAACTATCTTTTTCATTTTTTAATGAAATGGGGAAGGATTAGGAGATGATTTTTTATTACTACATGAGAGGGAATAAGGTTTTATTCACACCTAACTTCCCACTGGGGAAATTCACTCTCTCCTTCCGCCCTGGTGACCATTATCTATGGTATAGATAATGGTAAATCAGAAATATTACATTTGTTAAAGAAAAAGCACATGAGGGTAAATATTTCATTGGGAACACTTGAAAAAGAGGGGATTTCCCCTCACTTTGGAGAGAGTCTTCTTACTTCCTATTGTGTGTCTGGGATAGAACATGAAGGAAACCTTCCTAATGGGATGCATACAGCAAAAACAAACCTGACAGGGGTTTTAATTCTTCCATATGCTATCCATAAGTAAATAAAATATGGCTTTACATGCACATTAATAAACAGGTAAAATTGGGCTCTGCAATGTAGTCCTTAAAATGCTCCAGAGGCCTTCATTCCACTGTATAGGCAAATATTTCATAATCTTTAATTTATTCTGCTTTTAAAAAAAAGTATTTTGCAACTCAAAAGTAAAGCAGTCTGTTTTATATGGATTTCTAGCATACAGATAAATTACTGTATATATCTCTCTGTAGAGTTTGACACAAAATCTTTAAAAAAAACTTGCCAGAACTTCTTAGGTATCACACTTACTCCATAAACTGCTGAAATACTGTATATACCTTTTTTATTCAATTCTCTTTGTAAAAAATATATTGATTTTCAGTGTTGATCAGTAGTTCATGCTTCATAACAACTTTCACCAATACCCTTATACTTCCGGTCCACCCCTCAGACCCCTCTACCTCAGTTCACCCTATTATTCATATAATATTACATATCTATCACATGGTTAACTCAATGTTCATATTTCAGTTGACATCAAATTTGTATGTCAGCGGGTTGGTGACGAGCCTCTCTACACATTTCTCAGACCAAACGTCCGCTTCTTCAGGAGAGATATAAGAAGAAAGTATCTTATAATAGTATCTATAATAGTTGGGACACCATAACTTCTCATACTATAATAACATACATGTTCAATACACTTACAAAGATTTTTTTTTTTAGGTCTTCAAGACTTACTTAGAACAGCATTTTGTGAATCCATACCGCACCTCCCATTCATTGCAGTGTCTTTTCACACTAGGGCGCTGCGCTTCAGGGACGTTATGAAAGGTCCTGCAAGCAGTCTCTTTGGGGCGGGTTGGGAGCACTGTAAATAGAGCTCCTAAAATGCCTCTGCCCATTGGAATGAATGGGCAGTGCTTTCAAAGCGCCTTAAAAGCGCTTTAAAAGCACCGCAAAACTGAACTTTTTACCTTGTTTTAAGGTAAAAACCGACCCGCTAGCGGCCGAAAAGTGCAGCTAAAACAGCACTAAAGCGCCGCAAAAATGAGCGGGGCTTTAGTGCTAACGGCACAGGCACTCCAGTGAAAAAGGGGTGTTATTCTCTGGCTGTCTGCAAGAACAACATTGCTGTCAGGACTTGTGTCATTACCTGGGTCACCTGCTTGTTCCTGGAGTCGAAGGGTGCAGTTTTGGTGGCCACCAGCAGGTGTCTCCCAGCAGCCAGGCTTTCCAAGTAATTAGGCTGCACCTGACATGGGCTGCTGTCAGGTATTTAAGCCCAACCATAACTGAGGTTCGGTGCTTCAGTGTTCTTCCTGTGAGCCATGTCAATGCCTGTTCCTGATCCTGATTCCTGTACCTGCTCCTGTGCCTGATCTTGATCCTTGTTCCTGGTTCCTTTACCTGGTCCTGTGACCTGCTCCCTTTACCCTGTTTACTGCTTCCCTTGTGTCTTGTCTCAGCCCTGACCAATGTCCTTCTTATGTGTGTTCACTACATTTTGTACAGTCAGATTATCATTTGGGTTTCTGCATTGTTGTATTAATTTTGTTACTTCACATTCTTTATGGCTTACTAGTGTCAGGAAGTGTGTTATTTACCTCAATAAACTTAATTTAACTTCCTTCAGTGTGATTCCTGATTTCTTAAGGTACAGTCCACTGATCTGGTCATCCTTGCTGGATACCTTCATGTGGTATTCCTGACAATAGCATTTCAACTTAATTACTCCTATTTATAGTCCTCACAAAATAAATAGGAGTCCAGTGTAAATACTTACCCTTACAGCATATTATTAGACATCTGTCGGCATTTATCCCTCGAAGAGCCAAGCAAAATGGGGAATGTACACATGGTATACCTGGGAGGTTTTACAATATATCAGCATATAACTTTCCTAACTTTTTTGATATGTTTCAAATCCACTGAGAACATTCCCCAAACCATACAAATACCTACCTGTATAGGGTGTTGTTAAGTCTTAGGTTGAATTAATCCATTATGAGGTTTCCAAGATACTGGATTCTACACATGCCTGTGAAATATGAAATATATAACTATATCACTCTCCTAACCCTTAATACATACAATATTAAATAAAAATTGTCTCTGCACCTATCCCAATAATGATAATGATAATTCATCTCTTCTAAAGAAAAGCCCCCTCTATTCAGTGTAATACTGAAAATATGAAAGTTATGCTGTATCGGCAGAGTTCACCTACAGGTAGGGATGAGCTGAACACCCCCCCCCCCCCCGGTTCGGTTCGCAGCAGAACATGCGAACAGGAAAAAAATTGGTCCGAACACGTGAACACCGTTAAAGTCTATGGGACACGAACATGAAAAATCAAAAGTGTTCATTTTAAAGGCTTATATGTAAGTTATTGCCATAAAAAGTGTTTGGGGACCCTGGTACTGCCCCAGGGGGGAAATATCAATGCAAAACAAATAGTTTTAAAAATCTCAGTTTTTTCAGTAGCACTGATTTTAATAATGCTTAAAGTGAAACAATGAAAGTGAAATATTCCTTTAAATATCATGCCTGGGGGATCTCCTTAAGCCTCGTACACAAGATCAGATTTTCTAATGGGAATTGTGTGATGACAGGCTGTTGGCGGAAAATCCGACCGTTTGTACGCTCTATCGGACAATTGTTGTTGAATTTTCCGCGGACAAATGTTGGATGCCAGGTTTTAAAAATTTCTGTGGACAAATGTCTGTTGTCGGAATTTCAGAGCGTGTGTACACAAGTCCGTCGGACAAAAGCCCAAAATACAAACACACGTGCTCGGAAGCAAGGACGAGCCAGAAGCGTTCGGTCTTGTAAACCAGCGTTTGTAATGGAGAATTAACATTCGTGTCGCGGCAAATTATGAAATCTCAAAATGTAGAGCACATTCTCTTCTTCTAATGGGATAATAATGAAGCTGCTTTGCTGGTGATACTGATGCAGTTATTGCAAACAAATTTTCAAAGGCTTTTTTTTTCTAGTGATATCAAGAATAATATTATTATGCTAATTTTTAATAATAATAACAATACTAATAATAATAATTAAAAAAACTATATTAATAGTCATAAACTATTAAGATATAGGTATTGGAATTTCGCCAAATTTGAAAGGAAATTCCAATAACTATAATTTAATAGTTTATAAATATTATTATAGTTTTTATTATTATTATTATTATTATTATTAATAAATAATAATAACAATAACAATAATAATAACAATAACAATAATAATAATAATAATAATAATAATATAGTTTGTTTTATTATAATAAGTAGTATAATTATTTTTATTTATTAATAATAATAATAATAAAAACTGTAATGATAGGTATTTACTATTAAATTATAGGTATTGGAATTTCCTTTCTAATTTGGCTGTTAGTGAAGTAACAAATATGAATTTATCTGAAGTTAGGAATTATCCGAAATAACAAATGCCGGATGATTCGTAACTTTGGATGAATTTGTATTCGTAATGTTCACTAACAGCCAAATTTGAAAGGAAATTCCAATACCTATAATTGATTAGTTTATAACTATTATTATAGTTTTTATTATTATTATTATTATTATTGTTATTATTATTATTAATAAATAATTATAATAATAATAATACAAACAACTATAATAATGGTTAATAAACTTAAAATTTTAATTATAATAGAAATTATCCAAATGTTTTTTGTTCTTTCGGATTTTTGTTCTTAATTTCAGATTTTAGTTTTTTAGAATCTTTTGATTTTTGCTCTTATTTTCTGATTTTCGTTCTTTCTGATTTTCTGATTTTGTTCTTTCGATTTTTGGAATTTCAGATTTTTGTTTTTTCAAATTTTTGGATTTTCGAATTTGCGTTCTTTCAAATTATTACAAATTATCCAAATAACAAATACTGCATCTATATGAATGGAATGTAACAAATTCGAATTTATCCGCATTTACAATTTTTTTGAAATGACAAATATCGATCACAACGAATGATCTAAAAAAAAAAGCCAAAACGAAAAAAACATTTTTTTGGAAGTGCACATGTCTAGATCCAATTCCCAGCTTTCGGAGTTCTAATCAGTCAAAGAAAATTGGAGAAAATTAGGAGATATATTCACATTGACAAAGTGGTGGTCAACAAGGCCGGACAGTCGAGTCAGGTGTGGTCCAGTAACATCTGGGGTCCTGAAAGAAAGATGATTCAGATTCTGCATCCAGACTTTTATTGCTGAACCATATCAAGTTGCTGCTGTTTTGCTCCAGATGGGCCTCTTAGTTTTTGAAGAGTCCTACTAATCTAAGAGACAGTCAAATCTGGGGCATCTGTTGAAGAAAAGTTGTTTATTCAAAAAGTTATTTGCTTGTAGTCGGTTACTGGGGGCAATCCTCCTTATTGCCAAATCCCCTTGTCAAGAGTTTACCCTTAGAGGGCAGTTCCAGACAATTTGTCTAGTACAAGAAAATTTAGTATAAGATTTTGTAGTTGCATTTTTGGTGGGTGGATCGCTTCTGAGGATGCTCCCATGACTAGTTTGTACATAGGATGTGTAACCAGTGTATATACAGGTATTCTCTTTTTCTTCCCCTGTAGAATTCCATGGAGTTGTGAGGCCTCGTCTAAGGCACTCTACTGTTCTATTACTGTATATTGCTAATCAATACCTTAAGTATTGTTAGATAGGTTAGGTTTAGTTACAGCAGGTGTGTGGTTGTTTATTTCACCCCACAAATTACTTACATTTTTGTAAGGTGCACAGATCAGGGCTCTACCTTGAAACCTGTGTATATATTTGTACAGCAGTTGCTTTATTTTTGCACATCTATTTTATTGTATTTATTGGCCACATACGTGGAATGCCACTTTGGTCCTGTTCATTTGTTATCTTCCTGTTTTCTCCCCTCCAAGTTTGTGGGATTTTTGGAAAAGGTTTTGTAGGGGAGGCTGCCCAGGCCACTGAGGACATTTCTTGTGGGGGGGGGGGGTGAATGTAGCAGCCTCCTTGGTAGGTGCTAGGATTGTTAGAATTAGTGTAATATAATTTTGTTCTCCTGCTTAACAGGAGAACCAATAGAGAAATTTACTGAGTTCTCTGCTTGCCAAGGAGCTGCAGTTGATTAGTTTAGTCTGCTCAATGTGCTCAAGTCTTGTTGGGTTCTGCCTCTGGCCTCCTCTGTATCTAAATAACCTAGGAAGATTCAGGATGAATAGAAGGATGCTAGGCAGAACATTAATGCCACTCCAGCCAATCCCAGGGAGGGTGGCCCTAAAGGATGCTGGGAGATGGGTTTTTTTCTTTGGACACACTGAGCATGAGGTCTTTCCTGGAGAGGAGAGTTCCAGTCTGGGAGGGGGCACGTGCTGGCGTGCAGCCTTAGGTGGGCGACCTGGGGGCCTGAAGTCAGAGAGAGAGAGTGACCCTGGTTCTAGAGAGAGATCGCTTAAGAGGCTGTCTATGGAAGATCTGGTCTGGTGTCACTGGTATAGAATGTCGCATGGAAGTTGAAAGGAGGCAACCAGCTGTCCCCAGACAACCTAAAAGATCTATAGACTTGTGCTCTTAAACCTCTTCTGGTGTGCTTTATAGTCAGCTAAGGGTCCAGACAAGGACCATTAAGGGCGTACAGGCGCCGCCCCCCATCCATGCGTCCAGCCCCCATGCAGGACCCAGATGCATGAATTCCAGTGGGGGGTGTTTTTTTGAAGACCGTGATTAGATCCAGAGACTCTAATAGGCTTAAAAAAAGGGTGGGCTCAGGGTGCAGAGCACTGCAAACTGAGCCCACCCAGTTGGGTGACAATAGCGAATTTTCCCACTGATTCTCCTCCCGGCAAATCAGGAAGCAGGTGTGAATTGTCCGAAAGGAGAAGCTTCCCGATTGGCCGCCAAGGAGGAGGGAGGAGATGGAAGCCGCCCGTGATGCCCACTGACCGTGATGTGATGCCCGCCGTTCGTGATGCCCGCCACCCATGATGTGATGCCCGCTGCCCACCATAGATGGTGTGTTCTGGACCGGGGGGTATATGTGAGTGCACCCATTACCACCATCCGCCACTGGTCCAGACAAGGCAACACTGGTTAGTGTTCTGAAGAGCTTTGTCCAGTTACTATTATTACTGAGGGATTTTGCTCAATCCTGAAGCTACTTTGTTGCTACTGTCAAGGAAAAGTCTTCTATCTACTTTCAGCAAGGACTTCACAAGAGCTTAACTCAGATGTAAATAGTTCTATTTCTGGAGTATCTCACTAATTCCCTTTGTCAAGATTCAGAAGCTGGACCAGATATGCATATATCTTTTAAGTAAGATTTATTGATCGTAAAACAAGAGACAAGCACACACCAGCAAACAGTAAACATGAACAAACCCCAGTGACAAAATACCTAATAAAGCTAACAGAGATTTAACAACTAACTCAAAAAAATATATACACAAAGAGGGACAAGGGTAACAAGGGAAGCAAGGAAGGGGGGAATCAAGACAGCAAGGAGGCAATCAAAACAGTGACACAAGGTGTGCTAGTAGGAGCAGCCTTATATAGCCACCTAGCAGCTGAAACCAGGTGAAGCTGATAATAGACATGTGTAGCACTAACTCACGGTGGAGCTGCTGGTTTAAGCGGGTCTGTTACCTTCACTTTGCTTCCCTCTGTTTCTTCGGCACCAGGTCTAGGGGTTCCGTTGAGTTTACTGCTGGACGACACACGCACCAACACTGGAGTACGTTTTCAATGCTTTATTAAACAGTCAAACTTTAGGAAATAGCAGGAAAGAGACGGAAAAGGAAACCTTCAGGAGAAACTCAAATATCTTCTTACAAAATCTTAGCGACAAATGTCCCTGTAGAATTCAGATAATTAGGTGAAATGCATTCCCCTCATGGGACGCACTCTTTGCTCATCTGGATAGGCCTCTCTCACCGGTCTAGCAGCCAGTACGCAGCACTAATCTAAAGTCTCTGCCACAGACTTACTTGGGGGGGTAAATCTGCACGATCCTCTGCCACAGGATGTATCAGATCTTCTGCAGTGAACAATCAGTCACAGTGCCTGAACCTTTAAGCCAAACCCGGCAACACTATGCTGTATAATTACTTCTTTTGGATACGTCCTACATCCGAGTCACCAGGCCCCTCTATAGACCAGCACGCTGCGTGATCTCTCCAAGACGGGTCCTCCCCTGGGATCTTGTCGGCTGTCCAGCTTCGTCACACAGGACCGACAGCTCAGGACCATTCCTTGGCCGCAGTGGTAGGCCCCAGACAAGCCTCTGGACCCACCCCTGCGCCGTAGCATCGTGGGCCTCCCGATCGGAGGACCACGAGGTAGCTTCCTTAACGCATACCTGTCGGCCAGGAGGGCCAGCAGGTGGCTGAAAAGACGACCCTAGAACATGGTGTCTGTCCCATAAATACCCTCTTCCCAGAATGCAACTCGGAGGACCACCTCCACCGAGCTTGTCTCCGAGACAGAGGAGCATCTATACACTTCGACACGTTGCCCTTCCAACACTGACTAATGGTAACAGCGACACCCACCGGTCAGCACGGAAGCACACACAACCTCAGCCAAGCTGGAACAGAGGCAAACTTTTAACCTTCCTAACACCCAATTTACTAAATTTACCTAATCTGCGGTAGATTGTAAATCTACCAGCGCTACATACTCCCCCCACTACAATAGATGTTGTCCCCAACATCTGTCCTGAACGCAGTAACCATAACTCTCAAGCCTGAGAGTAGCATTTGAGTTTCTCATAACTTTAGATAGGCAAAGAGAGAGAAAAAGGACAGTTAAAAGACATTATGAGACTTATATCTATAAAACATTATGTTCACAGCCGCGAACAAAACCACAGTATACACATTTTTTTTTTTTTACATCCTCACTAACTAACTAGCTGAAAAGCCTCCCAGCTCTGCATATGATCCGATGATCCCTGAAAAAGAAACATATTTAAACACACATAAATACACACTACGCAACACCAGGAGCTATGCTTCATTTAAAATGAAACTCTCTTCCTATGATTTGTATTAGAAAGAATATGTACTTTTGGAGTCCATCCCTGCACAAGAACTTTTCTTATAAAAGAAATCCGGCTAGCAAACAGAAGTCCTTGGATTTAAACACAGAACAGGATCTGTAGATCTTGACCACGCCGATCTCTTTACCCTGTCGCTATTTAACTAGCTAACTTCAAAGTAATAATGTCCACAATTACCAGTAAAACCAATGATCTGGTAGAGTCACATACTTTCCTTCTTTATCTACAGTGGTAATAAAATACACAGCATTGTCCTTTCCCGGTCTGCAGATCACCACTTTATCAGCATAGATGTGCCAACCATAGTTCCAATGAACAAAGCATCTGTTAAAACGTTCATCCATCCGGACAGAACATCCAGTTTTTCTAAAGGGCCTAGGCACAGACAAGTAGTCCCAAATAGCTTCATTGTACCAAAGTTCCCGATTAGCTTCAATCTCCCGCATGACATCCTGGGGCACATAGGGGAATTCTAATCCATCCTTTGCAAGCGAGCAAGTTTTGGCAAAGATCTGTCTTTTCCCATACCAGGCGGTACACAGGAGTCCAATGACTTTTTCACCATAGACCCAGCCGGTGTCTGTAGCAAATCAATAACTTTTGACAAAGTCCCAGCAACAGCACTGTGCGTCTCTACACAGGGCAACGTCTTCCCAGAACTCATGGCAGTCCATTCAGGAAGGGTCATTGTGGAGGCAACATCTTCGCCTTGTGACCACAATAGCTCTTGCGACATGGTTTCGAACAAGTCATCATCCCCGGAAAGATCCGACATGGATTCTATTTCCGAGTCTCTCAACTCTTCTGCTGGCAAATACTTATTTACAGTTCCCAACAATGGCTTACCCGCTCCAAACGTAGACTCTGGTAGCTCCGGCTCAGGTAACCTCTGGGGTAGGCCTCGACCGTGGCCACGAGAAGCCTTCACATAGCCCACCTTCTTCTGAGTAGGCACCACAGGAACAGGTGTAGTAGACTCAGGAATCAAAGTAATGTCTCCTGATGAGACGGCAGGAGCAGTGTCTCTTTCCAAAACATTGTCGGTAGCAACAGGCGAAGTGGCGGCCCGTCGCTATCTCTCCGTAGCGATAGCAGCTTCCACTTTAGCGATACCTGTAACCCAATCCATCCGGTAGGCACGGGGTGGCATAGTAGGTGGCTCCACTACAAACAAATACTCTCCACACTGTGGACATCAGCCGAATGGACGAAGATGCACGGCCAATCCTCCACATCGATGGCAGGTCATGCCCAGTCCCTCAACATCTTCCGAGGTATACAGGACAAACTTCCCCTGCGGTTTTCATTCGAACTCCAGTATCCGTGAGCAGAGTTCCAGATTGCACAGTATTTATCACGGTGCTTGCAGGGAACACTCTGGGTCCCACAACCGATTGCAATGCCGGAAAAGACATGGTCACACTCTGATCTTTTCAGCACGATCACGAGGCTTCTCTTCTCTGGCGCCAAGCACACTACATGCGTCCCACGCGGTAGCAAGTAGGGTAACTCCTCCCACTCGTTCTTTCAGTCACGTAGCTCACAGGCCTCTTCTGGTGCCCAGCGTCTACGCACCCAAAAGCAAAGTCCTGCACTTTAACCTTTCCTCTTCCTGAAAAGATTTTTTTTCCAAAGTCCAGCTCTCTCTGTAAACTCCCGGTAAAACACTCCACTGGGTTGCAATAATTGTCGGTCAACAAATCCCGGACGACGCGCCCACATGTAGCACTAACTCACGGTGGAGCTGCTGGTTTAAGCGGGTCTGTTACCTTCACTTTGCTTCCCTCTGTTTTACCGGCACCGGGTCTAGGGGTTCCGTTGAGTTTACTGCTGGATGACACACGTGCCAACACTGGAGTACGTTTTCAATGCTGTATTAAACAGTCAAACTTTAGGAAGTAGCAGGAAAGAGACGGAAAAGGAAACCTTCAGGAGAAACACAAATATCTTCTTACAAAATCTTAGCGACAAATATCCCGGTAGAATTCAGATAATTATGTGAAATGCATTCCCCTCATGGGACGCACTCTTTGCTCATCTGGATAGGCCTCTCTCACCGGTCTAGCAGCCAGTACGCAGCACGAATCTAAAGTCTCTGCCACAGACTTACTTGAGGGGGGTAAATCTGCACGATCCTCTGCCACAGGATGTATCAGATCTTCTGCAGTGAACAGTCGGTCACAGTGCCTGAACCTTTAAGCCAAACCGGCGACACTATGCTGTAAAATTACTTCTTTTGGATACGTCCAACCGAGTCACCAGGCCACTCTATAGACCAGCACGCTGCGTGATCTCTCCAAGATGGGTCCTCCCCTGGGATATCCTCGGCTGTCCAGCTTCATCACACAGTACCAACAGCTCAGGACCATTCCTCGGCCGCGGTGGTAGGCCCCAGACAAGCCTCTGAAACCACCCCTGCGCCGTAGCATCGTGGGCCTCCCGATCAGGGGACCACGAGGTAGCTTCCTTAACGCATACCTGTCGGCCAGGAGGGCCAGCAGGTGGCTGAAAAGACGACCCTAGAACATAGCGTCTGTCCCATAAATACCCCTTCCCAGAATGCAACTCGGAGGACCACCTCCACCGAGCTTGTCTCTGAGACAGAGGAGCATCTATACACTTCGACACGTTGCCCTTCCAACACTGACTAATGGTAACATCGACACCCACCAGTCAGCACGGAAGCACACACAACGTCAGACAAGCTGGAACAGAGGCAAACTTTTAACCTTCCTAACACCCAATTTACTAAATTTACCTAATCTGCGGTAGATTGTAAATCTACCAGCGCTACACATGTGCATTTTGTTTCATTCCGAATCCAAATTTGGACAAATTATTCATTATTCGGAAATTTGGATGCATCTGAATTATCGAATTACAATAGTAACGAATATAAAGGAATCCGAATTACCAATTCAAATCGAAATAAAGTGGGAGAAATTTGTATTGAATCGAAGTAGTATACAAATTTGAATCGAATTAGAAAACAAATTCGAATCAATTCGAAGAAAATGCAATTTGAATTAAAAAAAAAAAGAACTCGGTTTCCTAAAAAAGAATACTATAAAATAGAATATAAAATATTAATGCAATAGAATAAAAGAATAGTAAAGAATAGAATATAATTTAATAGAATGTAATAAAATTGAATTTCGAATAGTATAAATTTGAATTCGAGAATATATTGGAAAATAATTCAAAACAATGGAAACTAAAATAATAGAAAATATTAGAATAGAAAAACAATAGAACTAAGTAAAATAAAATATAATATATATTATATTTTATTCTATTCTGTTCTAATGTTTCTCAATCCTATTATTTTCTATTTTCTGTTTTAATCATTTCTATTCGAATTTGAATTCATTCTATATGAAATTAGAATTTTGAAAGATGGTTATATATATAAATATATATATATGTATGTATGTATGTATGTATGTATGTATGTACACATATATATACATATATATATATACATATATATATATATATATATATATATATATATATATATATATATATATATATATATATATATATATATATATATATATATATATATATATATATATATATATATATATATATATATAACCATTTTCCAAAATTCGAATATTCGAAATTTGTATAGAATGAGATCAAATTAGAATAGAAAATATTAGGTTCCATTGACAATACATAAAGGAGTGGCGAAAGTGGGCACCCCTGTCTCATTTCATTGCACATTTCATAGGACGGTGACAATTTCCCATTAGCTTTAACAATCGCCGTTGGACGATTATACAAGTTTTTAATCTGTCGCATTATTTTCGATCCAAGTCCCAAATGTTGAAGAGTATCCATCATGAATCCCTGGCTACCCTGTCAAATGCTTTTTCCGCATCTATTGACAGGAGTAGAGCTAGGGGTACCTTATTTTTCCCCTTACGCAACATTAAAACTGTTTTTATGCTATTGTCTATTGGTATTGGTATTTTGACCTCATGGTCTTAGAGCAGAAAATTTATTTTTTAAGGGCTCTCGTTCCCCTCTACTCTTTCTGGCCCGAGGTGGAGTTCTATATGGTGCTCTAGGTCCCCCCTCCTATAGTTGAGGGGGTGGCCTCAGGGCACACCGCATGTCCTGGTCTCGATTTCCTCCTTATTTATCTCTTCCTCTTTGCATTTACCCCTCTCCCCCCTCCCCCTCCTCTCCCCCCTCCTCTCCCCCCCTCCAGGCCTCTTTACCTTTCTATTTGATGTTTAATGTTAGGTCATTTTTGTTGTGGTTGCCCTAGTAATCTATTTCCTTGAGATCAACTACCATTGTATTTCATCTTGTGTCATTATTTCTAGTCTTGGAGTTGAATCTCTGATGTTTTCTGGTATTGAGATTTCCAATTTTTTACAGAAATTGGGAATTTGTTCTATGAACCTAAGTCTAGCGGTACGTCCATTTCTCCTAGCAATCAGACAAACAGGGAAACCCCAATTATATTGAATTTCTTGTTCCTGTAAACTTTTCAATAAAGGTTTTAATGCCCTTCTCCTTCTCAAGGTTTCTTGTGATAGGTCTTGGAAAATTTTTATTGTCTTTTCCTCATATTCAATTGATGGTTTCCCCCTCAGGTTTCTCCAAATTAGTTATTTTCCCAGTTTATAAATCTGACAATTATATCTCTTGGGGTTTCCATCGGGAGTCCTTGCGGTCTTCTTATTCTGTGTACTCTTTCAATTTTTATTATGCTAGTTTCTCCTTTTCCAAGAATTGGATTGAAAGTTCCTATCGACTCTACGAAATAACTAGGATATAGGAGGGGCGAAAGTGGGCGAAGGGGAATATAAAATCGCAGCATATGCAGATAATGTCCTGATGTACATAACAAACCCTAGAGTGACGCTACCAAACATAATGAAAGAGATAAAAAAATACGGTGAACTTTCAAAATTTTAAATAAACCCCATTTAAACAGAAATATTAAATATAGGAGTAGAGAAAAATGAAGAACTTGCATTGCAAAGGGAATTTCCATTCACATGGGTGAAAAGACAGTTGCCATACCGATTGACATCTACTGTTGAGAAGTTATATGTGGCAAATTATTGAATGAGATTAAAACGGAATTAAAGAGGGGCTCACTGCAATCTATCTCATGGAAAGGAAGGATAAATATGATTAAAATGTTGATCCTCCCTAAAATAATATATAAATTTCAAATGTTACCCATAGATATACCACAGAGTTTTTTCAGAATAATAAAATCAATGATGATAAAATATATATGGCAAAACAAAAAACCGAGATTAAAATGCACTAATCACTAGGAAAAAAACGCAGAGGTTTAACAACCCCAGATATAAATAGATATTTTAAGCCAGTAATCATTTCATGGATGGTAGAATGGGTAAATGAAAAGAGTGAAAAAAGTGGATCAAGATTGAAAATATGCTAAGTAGAACAACATTGCATAAAAATATCTGGATACCACGCAAGCACAGAACATTAGACTTGGAGGCACACTATTTGACCACAAATGTATTGAACATTTGGGACACATTACACAGACAAAACAATTGGACATATAACTCACCATTAATTGCGCTCACTAAAAAAAAATTTTCCACCCAGGGAATGAGACACGTTTAGGAGTAAGAATGGGGAATGCACAATTAAGAGTTATTACTACACATATGAAGATGAGAACACTATTGGATATAAAGGAAATACAGTGGGGACGGAAAGTATTCAGACCCCCTTAAATTTTTCACTCTATTGCAGCCATTTGCTAAAATCATTTAAGTTCATTTTTTTCCTCATTAATGTACACAGAGCATCCCACATTGCGAGAAAAACACAGAATTGTTGACATTTTTGCAGATTTCTTAAAAAAGAAAAACTAAAATATCACATGGTCCTAAGTATTCAGACCCTTTGCTCAGTATTTAGTAGAAGCACACTTTTGATCTAATACAGCCATGAGTCTTTTTGAGAAAGATGCAACAAGTTTTTCACACTTGGATTTAGGGATCCTCTGCCATTCCTCCTTGCAGATCCTCACCAGTTCTGTCAGGTTGAATGGTAAACGTTGGTGGACAGCCATTTTTAGGTATCTCCAGAGATGCTCAATTGGGTTTAAGTCTGGCTGGGCCATTCAAGAACAGTGTGTTGTGAAGCCACTCTTTCGTTATTTCAGCTGTGTGCTTAGGGTCATTGTCTTGTTGAAAGGTAAACCTTCGGCCCAGTCTGAGTTCCTGAGCGCTCTGGAGAAGGTTTTCATCCGGGATATCCCAGTACTTGGCCGCATTCATCTTACCCTCGATTGCAACCAGTCGTCCTGTCCCTGCAGCTGAAAAACACCCCCACACCATGCTTCACTGTTGGAACTGTATTGGACAGGTGATGAGCAGTGCCTGGTTTTCTCCACACATACCGCTTAGAATTAAGGCCAAAAAGTTCTATCTTGGTCTCATCAGACCAAAGAATCTTATTTCTCACCATCTTGGAATCCTTCAGGTGTTTTTTTAGCAAACTCCATGCAGGCTTTCATGTGTTTTGCACTGAGGAGAGGCTTCCGTCTGGCCATTCTGCCATAAAGCCCCGACTGGTGGAGGGCTGCAGTGGTGGTTGACTTTCTACAACTTTCTCCCATCTCCCAACTGCATCTCTGGAGCTCAGTGATCTTTGGGTTCTTGTTCTACCTCTCTCACCAAGGCTTTTCTCCCCCGATAGCTCAGTTTGGCTGGACGGCCAGCTCTAGGAAGGGTTCTGGTCGTCCCAAACGTCTTCCATTTAAGGATTATGGAGGCCACTGTGCTCTTAGGAATCTTAAGTGCAGCAGAATTTTTTTTTCGTAACCATGGCCAGATCTGTGCCTTGCCACAATTCTGTCTCTGAGCTCTTCAGGCAGTTCCTTTAACCTCATGATCCTCATTTGCTCTAACATGCGCTGTGAGCTGTAAGGTCTTATATAGACAGGTGTGTGGCTTTTCTAATCAAGTCCAATCAGTATAATCAAACACAGCTGGACTCAAATGAAGGTGTAGAACCATCTCAAGGATGATCAGAAGAAATGGACAGCACCTGAGTTAAATATATGAGTTTCACAGGGTCTGAATACTTAGGACCATGTGATATTTCCTTTTTTCTTTTTAAATAAATCTGCAAAAATGTCAACAATTCTGTGTTTTTCTGTCAATATGGGGTGCTGTGTGTAAATTAATGAGGAAAAAAATTAACTTAAATGATTTTAGCAAATGGCTGCAATATAACAAAGAGTGAAAAATTTAACGGGGTCTGAATACTTTCCGTCCCCACTGTAAATAGATGGAAGATAAGTGAGTGGGAATACTTGCAATTAAAAACACTCAGTAAATACACTACCACAACCAATTAGAGATGGAAAGAACTTAGAGCCATTGGAAAAACTCTGCGGAGTACAAGCCCCATTGAAACATGGAATATCCAAAGTATACGGAATATTGACAGAACTGGTAGGAGTTGGGATACCCTCCTTTATCGGGAAATAGGAAAAAGAAACAGGTATGAAATTAGAAGACCAACAAGTGGAGAGAATGATAGGATCAGTATATAGCTTCGCAACAGATACAAGCACAATAGAAATGAACTATAAACTGTTAGCAAGATGGTATTTGACCCCAGATAAAATCCATATATATCAACCGGACAAATCCCCACAGTGCTGGAGGGAATGTGCACAGAGGGCCACGATGACACACATTTGGTAGGAATGCCCGGAAATCAAGCAATACTGGCAGGAAATCGTGGAATATATAAAAGAGATAACTGGAGAAAAGATAATCAACACTTTGCAGACGTGTCTATTTCATGAATCAAAAACTCCAAATAAACAATATGGAAAAACATGGATCCCAATACTGCTGAATGCTGCAAAAGGTTTAATTCCAAAGAAGTGGTTAAGTATAGAAAAACCGGATATAAAGGAATGGTTTGAGAGAATAGAACTCTACAGCAGAAGTGAGTACCTATGAAGCAGAGAAAAGGGCACCCAGGAAGTTATAATAGTAGTTGGGGAAAAGGGAAAACTTTTAAAACTAATAAGAAATACCTAGAAAAAAGTGATAGAATGTACTAGTGTCTGAGTAAGAATAAAAACAAGAAAGAGGGCCAGGAGCAGACCAAAAGGGTTCAGGGGGGGGGGGGCGGGATGGAGGGTGGATGGGAGGGAAACAAAAAAAGATAAATAAAAAAAAAGGAATAGAAAAGATTATAATAGATTCGTTTCGTATTCGAATTCAAGAAAAATTCGACCAAATTTAAAGAAATTTCATTAAACTAAAAAATGTGATTATATTCGAAAAAAAATCGACCGCAATTGAAAAAATTTGTCCGAATTAGAAAAAGTAAACTATATATAACCATTTACCGAAATTTGAATTTCGTATTGAATGAAATCGAATTTGAATAGAAAAGATTACAATAGAATAGAAAATTATATATATATATATATATATATATATATATATATATATATATATATATATATATATATATATATATATATATATATATATATATATATATATATATATATAACCATCTTCCAAAATTCAAATTCTATACAAAATTTGAATTTTGGAAAATATAATATTTATAAATTTACCATCTTCCGAAATTCAAATTTCATATAGAATGCATTAGAATTCAAATAGAAAAGATTAGAATAGAAAATAATAGAAGTGTATAGACTAGAAAAACAATTATTCTTTTCTATTATTTTCTATTGTATTCTAATCTTTTCTATTCGAATTCAAAATCATTCTATACAAAATTTGAATTTCGGAAGATGGTTAAATATATAAATATTATATATATAACCATTTTCCAAAATTCAAATTTCATATAGAATGAATTCAAATAGAAAAGATTAGAATAGAAAAACAATAGAACAGAATAGAATAAAAAATATATATTATATTTTATTCTACTCTATTGTTTTTCTATTCTATTCTGATCTTTTCTATTCAAATTCATTCTATACGAAATTCGAATTTCAGAAGATGGTTATATATATATATAATATGATAACCCATGATAGTGGGTTAAAGCCTTGTCCCGCCAAACACGCGAGTGTAAGGCCTCAACAGCTGGTGAGTTTGTCATCCGTAAGGGAGTGGATATATGTCACTGAGGTGTGGTGGACAGCGCGGCACAGGATTATGAAATAGAGACACTCACTTTTTGGAATCTCTTCTCTTTTTCGTTGTTTGGCACGAATACATTGTGGACTCATCACCAATATTTTTTGTTTTTATCTGGCTTTTCGTCTTTAGAATATGTTGAAGCCTATTCACTAAGGCGGATCATTTTTTCACCATGTCAATGATTGTCACAGTTTGAAATGCATTATTTAATGTTATTTATTTCTAACAATTTGCTGTACATACATTTATAGCACTTTAGGTTTACAGTGTCCCAAGTGGAGGTTACACCACACTAGGGAAGTGTATTGTGGTTCATCACTTTATACACTAGTCTATTATATGGTATAGGTAGACTGGACCCTATAAGACCAGTTCTTCACTCTTTAGGAAGAGTGTATTGATTGGTCCCTTTATTATATTTATTAGGCATATAGCGATATAGCGCCACTATTCATCCACAGGGTGTTTTTCAGTTTTACAAATATTTTTTTTAGTATAAGTGGCAGCTCACAGGTGTTTTTGATTATCCAGTGGTGGAAGGACAGGTGTGGGCACCAATTTATATTTTCTCCTGGTCATCCTCAGTTTTCAGTATATATATATATATATATATATATATATATATATATATATATATATATATATATATATATATATATATATATATATATATATATATAAAACCATCTCCTGATATTTGAATTGCGTACAGAATGATTTCAAATTCAAATAGAAAAGATTAAAATAGAATAGTAAATAATAGAAAAGAATAGAAAAACAATAGAACAGAATAGAATAAAATATAATATATACATTTTATTCTATTCTGTTCTACTGTTTTTCTATTCTATTCTTTTCTATAATTTTCTATTCTATTCTAATCTTTTCTATTCTAATTTGATTTCATTCTATACGAATATATATATGTATATATAAAACCATTTTTCGAAATTCAAATTTCGTATAGAATGAAATCAAATTCGAATAGAAAAGATTAGAATAGAATAGAAAATGATAGAAAAGAATAGAATAAAAAAAATAGAACAGAATAGAATAAAATATATATGTTATATGTTATTCTATTCTGTTCTATTGTTTTTCTGTTCTATTCTTTTCTATTATTTTCTATTTGAATTCAAATGCATTCTATACGAAATTCGAATTTCGGAAGCCATCTTCCAAAATTCTGATTATGTATGGAATGAATTTGAATTTGAATAGAAAAGAATAGAATAGAAAATAATAGCACAGAAAAACAATAGAACAGAACAGAAGAAAATCTAACATGTGTATATATATATATATATATATATATATATATACACACACACATACAGTATCTCACAAAAGTGAGTACGCCCTTTACATTTTTGTAAATATTTTATTCTATCTTTTAATGTGACAACACTGAGGAAATTACACTTTACTATAATGTAAAGTAGTGAGTGTACAGTTTGTATAACAGTGTAAATTTGCTGTCCCCTCAAAATAACTCAACACGCAGCCATTAATGTCTAAACCGCTGGCAACAAAAGTGAGTACACCCCAATTAGCCATTTTCCCTCCCAGGTGTCATGTGACTTGTTATGCCCCGTACACACGGTCGGACTTTGTTCGGACATTCCGACAACAAAATCCTAGGATTTTTTCCGACGGATGTTGGCTCAAACTTGTCTTGCATACACACGGTCACACAAAGTTGTCAGGAAATTCCGATCATTCTGAACGCGGTGACGTAAAAAACATACGTCGGGACTATAAACGGGGCAGTAGCCAATAGCTTTCATCTCTTTATTTATTCTGAGCATGCGTGGCACTTTGTCCGTCGGATTTGTGTACACATGATCGGAATTTCCGACAACGGATTTTGTTGTCGGAAAATTTTATATCCTGCTCTCAAACTTTGTGTGTCGGAAAATCCGATGGAAAAGGTCCGATGGAGCCCACACACGGTCGGAATTTCCGACAACACGCTCCAATCGGATATTTTCCATCGGAAAATCCAACCGCGTGTACGGGGCATTAGTGTTACAAAGGTCTCAGGTGTGAATGGGGTGCAGGTGTGTTAAAATTGGTGTTATCGCTCTCGCTCTCTCATATTGGTCACTGGAAGTTCAACATGACAACTCATGGCAAAAAACTCTCTGAGGATCTAAAAAAAAAATAATTATTGCTCTACATAAAGATGGCCTAGGCTATAAGAAGATTGCCAAGACCCTGAAACTGAGCTGCAGCACAGTGGTCAAGACCATACAGCGGTTTAACAGGACAGGTTCCACTCAGAACAGGCCTCGCCATGATCGACCAAAGAAGTTGAGTGCACGTGTTCAGCGTCATATCCAGCGGTTTTCTTTGGGAAATAGAGGTATGAGTGTTGCCAGCATTGCTGCAGGGATTGAAGGGGTGGGGGATCAGCCTGTCAGTGCTCAGATCATACGCAGCACACTGCATCAAATTGGTCTGCATGGCTGTTGTCCCAGAAGGAAGCCTCTTTTAAAGATTATGCACAAGAAAGCCTACAAACAGTTTGCTGAACAGTTTATGTATTAATATATTAATATTAATATATAAATATATATTGCATTTTATTCTATTCTGTTCTATTGTTTTTCTAGTCTATTCTTTTCTATTCTATTCTAATCTTTTCTATTCAAATTCAAATTAATTCTTTATGAAATTTGAATTTCGGAAGATGATTTTTAACATCTAACTATAGATATATAAATTTTTTTAAATAGTTATATATAGTTTACCTTTTCGAATTCGGTCAAATAAATGTTTTCGAATGTGGTAGAATTTTTTCTAATTTGATAGTTTTTTTTCTAATTCGGACAAATTTTTCAAATTGGAATACGAAACAAAAAGAATCCCGAAAACGAATGTAATGAATGCAACAAATTTAACTAAACAAATTCAGTTAAATAACGAATCTAATTGAAACAATTTTTTTCATCCTGCACATGTCTATCTGGCACCTTCCCTAGTAGACGGTATTCCATGGCAACCGGATTCAAACACTCGTTATGGAGATCTGTGGCCTGGTCACAAGATATGGGAGGGGAAGAGTTAAGTGGGAGCATGCATGAGGTCCATATTAGGTGATCCGTGGGACCCCATTCTGTTACCGGGAGTGAGATAACAGAGGTACGCTGAACTGGTAGAGTGGGCAGAGGCTCAGCACGTCCCTCCTGATGCAAACATACAAGTTACAGTGTGTAGTGAAATGAAATAAGTTGTTTTTCGGAGGAACTTAGTATAATTACTGCACATCGTGTTACGGTTCATCTCTAACTTGGGGAGTTGCCTTAATGTTTGATTTTTCACATGACCACATTCTCTGACTGGTTCCGGGCATTGAGGAGCGTGCTCAATGCAAGAGGTACCGCCACGTGCACAGGTGCAAATGACCCCACCCACAAGCTTTTTTTTTAAGAATAACAAAAGGTAGGAATTTGCAACAAAGTTTGTTAAAATACCTGCAATATACATAGATCACCCAGAGCGGAATGTTTTTTTCTCAATAAAAGTGACTGTACCATTCCACTACAGACACATTTTAAGAAGAACTTTATCTTGGAAAGGACAGCAAAGAGGAGTATATGGGTAACACTTCATGTTTAACCCCTTTATCCTTTTCAGATATAATTTGTGAAGCTCTACTTCCTAAAATCATACAAAAGTCACAACCTTAGCACCATTATTGATTTGTTATACCAACAAGATATTGTACAAAAAACAAATCACACTGTAATATATCAATGCCAAGAAATCTGTGCACTTACCGAAAACTCAACTTGTTTGTAATTGCTCCCAGTTCAACCAAAGTGGTGTGGTGATCTTCAGGTACGCCAGCCAGAGTTGTAAAATTGGAGCAGATTGTCCAGCGTTCTCTCATCTCTATAAATAATTAGATAAAGATATAGATAAGATAAAACAAAATCAAATTAAAAGCCCTCATGTGGCAGCACCTTCTTAATCTGTGAAAAGTTACAGATAATCCTCAAGTATTTAAGGAAGAATAACAACACAATGCTGTGTTGTGCAGATGGCAGAGCCATGGGTGCCAACAGGAAACGTGTCTGGACTTTGCCGGTGACAGTCTCCAGTACCTCATGTGTCTCTTCTCCAGCTGTCTACAGGATCCATGTTAAAATAAGCTCTTCCTTGTAAGACCTGCTGTGTTAAAGACTGGAACAGCTTGCCATGTGTCTCGCTTAATATTCAGTGGAAAAACAAATGGCGCAAATGTCTACACCTGAGCAGTACCGTACATTTTAGGAAGGCTGGAGCAATGTGAATTACTCTATAATAGGAAACAGTTATTTTTTTTCTCAAACATGTAGAGATGCTCTTATTTTATTTGTTACTAAAATAAGTCAATTTAGCATTGGATATACAGTATCTCACAAAAGTGAGTACACCCCTCACATTTTTGTAAATATTTTATTATATTTTTTCATGTGACAAGACTGAAGAAATGACACTTTGCTACAATGTAGAGTAGTGAGTGTACAGCTTACATAACAGTGTAAATTTCCTGTCCCCTCAAAATAACTCAACACACAGCCATTAATGTTTAAACCGCTTGCAACAAAAGTGAGTACACCCCTGAGTGAAAATGTGCAAAGTGGGCCCAATTAGCCATTTTCCCTCCCCGGTGTCATGTGACTTGTTAGTGTTGCAAGGTCTCAGGTGTGAATGGGGAGGTGTGTTAAATTTGGCATTATCGCCGCTCTCACTCTCTCATGCTGGTCACTGGAAGTTCAACATGGCACCTCATGGTAAAGAACTCTCTGAAGATCTGAAAAATAGAATTGTTGCTCTACATAAAGATGGCCTAGGTTATAAGAAAATTGGCAAAACCCTGAAACTGAGCTTCAGCACAGTGGCCAAGACCATATAGCAGTTTAACAGGCCAGGTTCCACTCAGAACAGGCCTAGCCATGGTCGACCAAAAAAGTTGAGTGCATGTGTTCAGCGTCATATCCAGAGGTTTTCCTTGGGAAATAGACGTATGAGTGCTGCCAGAATTGCTGCAGAAGTTGAAGGGGTGGGGGGTCAGCCTGTCACTGCTCAGACCATACGGCACACACTGCATCAAATTGGTCTGCATGGCTATTGTCCCAGAAGGAAGCCTCTTCTAAAGATGATGCACAAGAAAGCCCGCAAACAGTTTGCTGAAGACAAGCAGACTAAGGACATGAATTAGAAAATAGTAAAAACCTTCGCGCCAGTGGTGTCGATAGCAGATAATATATATGAATTACATATACTGGTGATACATCTAGTAAGAAAACATTCCCAACAATAAAGAAAATTTGTGGAAATATATAAACAATCAGTGTAAGCTGCTCCCCAATTTTTGAATAATCAAAAAAATAGATAATCAAAAAAAGGAATGTAAGGAAGATAGGGGGCGCTAGATACCATAATATTCAAGTGCTCTAAATAAATATCTCCTGCATTACCAAAAAAATGAAAATGTAAGAAAGCTAGGGGGCGCTAGATACCATACTAATCAAGTGCTTTACATAAATAAATCTCCTGTATTACCAAAAAAAATGAAAAACATAATAATGACAAATCATAATTAGATTACACATTGAAGTGCCCACAATAGTGAAAAAAATATATAGTGATTGATTGTCCACATAAAAAAGTGATTTGAAGTGGTTGAAGTGATATCTTTCAATATTATCCCAATCTTGTTGCTGTAAACAAAAGGTTTTCCATCACCAAAGGAAAATAAGAAAAGGAAAACACCTCGAAGTAGTAGATATCTGCTTACCAGATACCAATGACTCCTTTAGTTAAAAAGAGAGTCACTAGCGCTTGTGCAGGGTTGTGCCTGCTCACATGGATGGCCGGACTGTGGTTGGTATTATAGGCATGGATCGTTCCCGTCAAGCTCATTCAAGATAGGATAAGGATACATAGGAAACAAAAACAGTCTCCATAGCGTAAAACCATTTATTAAAAAAGTAAACAAATTAAAAAGCCAAATGGCCGCTTACATTGGTGGGTGCCTACCCGGCACTGGGGCTGCTTGCATGTCAGGGTGACTTCGCAGTCAGAAAAAGCCTTTCATGTCTCCTCCACGCTGGCTTGCGTTCCAGCTTACACAGGGGGGCAGCCAAAGGATCCGGATGTTGTTGGGTGATAGGACATGTGACCACTTACCGCTCCGACGTACGTTTCGTAGTGAACGTCTTCAGGGAAGCGTACGTTGGTCACTGGAATGGTGGTTTTTATTAGGAACAGGAAGGGGGTGGGTAATTGGCAAATGGGCCACAGGAACTGTGCTCATAGCAATAAAGTTGGAAAGTTCAACTATGATCTGGAGCTTAGCTCCATCTTGTGGATATTTACTATATTGTTCACAAAAAACTCCTTAATTGAAAACGAATGTGACTTATTATTAGGAACAGGAAGTGGGCAGGTAATTGGAAAATAGACCACAGGAACTGTGCTCATAGCAATAAAGTTGGAAAGTTCAACTATGGTCTGGAGCTTAGCTCCATCTTGTTGATATTTACTATATTGTTCACAAAAAACTCCTTAGTTGAAAACGAATGTGACTTTTTTTAGGAACAGGAAGTGGGCGGGTAATTGGAAAATAGACCACAGGAACTGTGCTCATAGCAATAAAGTTGGAAAGTTCAACTATGGTCTGGAGCTTAGCTCCATCTTGTGGATATTTACTATATTGTTCACAAAAAAACTCCTTATTTAAAACAAATGTGACTTCATATCAAACATCTCCTAGGTGGAGACGACATGTTGTTATAGTCCCCCTACTGGTAAAAACAGGTAAGTGAATCCACCCATATAGGTGGTGGGGAAGTGAGAAAAAATATACAAGTGAATAAAATTAATGGTGGTGTTTTTGTAGAGAGAAGGGGGGGGGGACTCATGTAGCCCTGAATTCTATAACAGCCCCAGTCTCGGTTTACATACAAAAATGATTACAAAACTACAAAACTAAATAGCATTTATTAAACCTTAAAAGACTGCAATATGACCTATCCCCATCTGACTAGGATAATAAAGGGGACAAAGAAGAGGGGGGGAAAAATATTCCATTTTGCACCCTGGACAGCTATCTCTGACCTCAACCATAATACAAGTGGTGCCTAACTCACTCACGTGATCTGAGGTGGACAGATAATAATATTCCTAGACACTCCTGGACTCAATCATTTGTAAGAAAACAATTAAGGTCCAGATCTATATTCATCCCATGTGGTTGCATAGTCCGTAATTTATAAAGCCAGTACGTTTCATTCCTAGATATTGCCCTTTTCATATGGGTACCTCTCCAATCCCTAGAGATTTTGTCAATCCCATAGAATGTACACAATGATGGGTCACTATCATGGTAAAGTTTGAAGTGTCTTGATACACTATGGTTAGGGTATCCCTTTTTAATATTTGTTAAATGTTCATTTATTCTTACTTTCAGTTGGCGTGTGGTTCTGCCCACGTATTGAAGGGAGCATGGGCATTCCAGAACATATGTTACGTGATCAGAATCGCATGTGATGAGAGGTTTGATATCAAATTGTTGTTGTGTTACTATAGATTGGAACTGGGTCTTCTTTTTCTTGGTACCTGGTTTTCTGGTTATTTTACAAGCATTGCATCTAGTGCAATAGTGAAAACCAGAACCATCCAGAAAAGTGGGAGGTTTCCCGGGGGGATCTGGTACGTTTGGAGCCAAGCGATTCCTAAGGGTAGGGGCTCTTCGGTAGATAAACTTAGGTTTATTGGGCAACGAAGATTGGAGATCTTTATCTTTGAGTAGGATAGGCCAGAATTTTTTGAAGATACCTTCTACTGTTTTGTATTGGCGATGAAAGCCCGATATGAACGCACAGTCACCCTTATATTCTTTTTTTGGTTTAGGGACCAATAGGGACTGTCTGTCCATATTTGCCACCTGTGAGACCAATTTTGTCAAGATATGGGCGGGGTATCCCTTTTCTCTAAATCTAGTGGTGAGAATTGCTGCTTGTGTGAAATAATCCAAGATATTAGCACAATTTCGCCGTATACGCATGTATTGCCCTTTCGGTACAGCTCCTATCCATTGCGGATGGTGACAGCTGTGTGTAGGGACATATGCGTTACGGTCAGTTTCTTTAAAAAAAGTCTTTGTACTAATATGATCACCTTGTTTCCACAAATTTTCTTTATTGTTGGGAATGTTTTCTTACTAGATGTATCACCAGTATATGTAATTCATATATATTATCTGCTATCGACACCACTGGCGCGAAGGTTTTTACTATTTTCTACTGCTTGAGTTTGAATAATTTGGATTTAAACTTGTTACTTATCGCAGCCATGGATGTATTTAATTTTATGCAAAATAGACAAATTAACGTAGAAGAGATTTTCCAACAAACATCTACCAATAATGTAGATTTGGATAAGGGATTCAAACAACTCAAATATGACACTGAAAAACAAATTAGGCTGTGGTGGGATATTGCATCTCTGGAGATGTATATAGGTAAAAATTTAACCCCCAGAAGTTTAAGATGGGATGTTAGCCCCAATGATGGAGTGGAGGATTTGAGACTACTCGATGAGTGGTACCAATTCTTCAACGCCTGTGAACAAAAACTAATGCAAATGATGGTAAGAAGGCGCGAAGCCAAAAAAGCTGTCTTGGAATCTAAGATCAAAGAACTCAAGACAACTATGGAACCACTTATGTCCTCTAAAGAGTATTTAGACAAGGCTAAGGAATTAAACACCCATCTAGCTAAATATGATGGGGAAATCAAAGATAAAAAGCTCAAAAAATATTTTAGAGATACTAAGGACTATGAAGACAATAGGGTATACAAATGGCAACAAAATTTACAGCTGAACCCGTCCCAAGAACCAACAGTGGAGAGGGAAGTCGAAGTACACAACACTGTAGCGTCTATGGTAGCCCAAAGTAAAGGGGACCCCAATACACCCCACAAAAACAATAGGACAGCACATGGTCCTATCAATTACCCTAAAGGGAATTCTCACCCATACCCTACCACTTACCATTCACCATACAGGGGACCTAACTATAACAGACCCCCCCCCTACTGACTATAGACCCCCAGACTATGGCTACTATGCCAACAACCGCAATCAGTACCCATTAAGGCCCCCAAGGGGAAACTTTAGAGGTAATTTTAGAGGGAGACCAGTACACAACCCCTACCCACACCAGGGAGGGGGGGAATGGAGGGACTGGAAAGAACCATACAGAATCCCTTCCAACTCACAACAGAACTATATAGAAAGAGTAGAAAGAGAGGAAGAAGAGGCAGAGGGAGAAAGAAAAAGGAAGAGAAACAACTAAAAGCAGGATTATTCAATTTAACCACCATAGAATTTTCGGATGCAGAATTGGAAGTCTTGGCACAGGGACTAAAATTTGCGCCAAATAAGAACATAGATAAGTTCAATCTGTTCGTAGATATTGAGAAATATATAAGGAAACTAAATATCAGGAAACATTTTGCAGGGCAAACCAGCAACACTAGGATTCAGGAAATAACAGACCCTTTTGTACACAGTAATTTGAAAAATAATTCGGTGTTCAATCCCCAAAAGGGTTCCCACCACCACATAGAAGTATTCAAGAGTATGGTCCAAGATGAAGTACGACAGATTGAAATATCACAACACAAAAACAACCAGAGAATATGGGAGGGAATAAAAAAACTGGAAGAGAACAAACAGATAGTGGTGAGACCTGCTGACAAGGGGGGAGGTTTGGTAGTACTAACCAAAGAAAACTATAATACAGAACTAAGGAGACAGTTGAATGACACCTCAACGTATAAAAAGCTTAAAAGTAACCCTACCCCACAACTGAAACAACAACTATTAGATTGGATTAACCAAGGTACCAGTAAACAAATATTAACTCAGAAAGAAGCAGATTATTTGAACCTAACTACACCCAGAATTCCGGTACTCTACATAGTACCTAAAATACATAAAGATAAGGTAAACCCACCAGGCCGTCCAATAGTGAGTGGGATTGGCTCTCTGTACTCTAGGGTGGGGGAATACCTCGACACTTTCCTCCAGCCTCTAGTCCCACAGAGCCAATCCTATCTCAAAGATAGTCGAGAACTAATTACACTGTTACAATCTACCATCATCACGGATCAAACCTTACTAGTAACAATAGACATTGAGTCTTTGTATACAAACCTTCGCCAAACAGATGTGTTAGAAGCAGTGAGGTGGGCTCTCACCAACCAATCCACCCTGAAAAAATCACAAATCAAATTTTTGATTAAAGGATTATCTATGGCCATGGGGAATAATTATTTCTGGGCATTAAACGAATACTACAATCAAATTGGCGGTGTAGCCATGGGAGCCCGCTATGCACCTAGCGTGGCGAATATTACGTTAAATAAATGGGAATCAGAGACCATTTTCAAAAACAGACCTCACTCACTTCTTCTGTATAAAAGATACATAGATGACGTGATGATTCTGTGGGAGGGAACCAAAGAAAGTTTTAACAAGTTTTTGGAGAGTATGAATATGAATAAGTACAATCTAAAGTTCACAGCGGAGTACAGTTTGGCCACGGTGAATTATTTGGATCTAACACTCTTCAAACAAGGTGATCATATTAGTACAAAGACTTTTTTTAAAGAAACTGACCGTAACGCATATGTCCCTACACACAGCTGTCACCATCCACAATGGATAGGAGCTGTACCGAAAGGGCAATACATGCGTATATGGCGAAATTGTGCTAATATCTTGGATTATTTCACACAAGCAGCAATTCTCACCACTAGATTTAGAGAAAAGGGATACCCCGCCCATATCTTGACAAAATTGGTCTCACAGGTGGCAAATATGGACAGACAGTCCCTATTGGTCCCTAAACCAAAAAAAGAATATAAGGGTGACTGTGCGTTCATATCGGGCTTTCATTGCCAATACAAAACAGTAGAAGGTATCTTCAAAAAATTCTGGCCTATCCTACTCAAAGATAAAGATCTCCAATCTTCGTTGCCCAATAAACCTAAGTTTATCTACCGAAGAGCCCCTACCCTTAGGAATCGCTTGGCTCCAAACGTACCAGATCCCCCCGGGAAACCTTCCACTTTTCTGGATGGTTCTGGTTTTCACTATTGCACTAGATGCAATGCTTGTAAAATAACCAGAAAACCAGGTACCAAGAAAAAGAAGACCCAGTTCCAATCTATAGTAACACAACAACAATTTGATATCAAACCTCTCATCACATGCGATTCTGATTACGTAACATATGTTCTGGAATGCCCATGCTCCCTTCAATACGTGGGCAGAACCACACGCCAACTGAAAGTAAGAATAAATGAACATTTAACAAATATTAAAAAGGGATACCCTAACCATAGTGTATCAAGACACTTCAAACTTTACCATGATAGTGACCCATCATTGTGTACATTCTATGGGATTGACAAAATCTCTAGGGATTGGAGAGGTACCCATATGAAAAGGGCAATATCTAGGAATGAAACGTACTGGCTTTATAAATTACGGACTATGCAACCACATGGGATGAATATAGATCTGGACCTTAATTGTTTTCTTACAAATGATTGAGTCCAGGAGTGTCTAGGAATATTATTATCTGTCCACCTCAGATCACGTGAGTGAGTTAGGCACCACTTGTATTATGGTTGAGGTCAGAGATAGCTGTCCAGGGTGCAAAATGGAATATTTCCCCCCCCGTCTTCTTTGTCCCCTTTATTATCCGAGTCAGACGGGGATAGGTCATATTGCAGTCTTTTAAGGTTTAATAAATGCTATTTAGTTTTGTAGTTTTGTAATCATTTTTGTATGTAAACCGAGACTGGGGCTGTTATAGAATTCAGGGTTACATGAGTCCCCCCCCCCTTCTCTCTACAAAAACACCACCATTAATTTTATTCACTTGTATATTTTTTCTCACTTCCCCACCACCTATATGGGTGGATTCACTTACCTGTTTTTACCAGTAGGGGGACTATAACAACATGTCGTCTCCACCTAGGAGATGTTTGATATGAAGTCACATTTGTTTTAAATAAGGAGTTTTTTTGTGAACAATATAGTAAATATCCACAAGATGGAGCAAAGCTCCAGACCATAGTTGAACTTTCCAACTTTATTGCTATGAGCACAGTTCCTGTGGTCTATTTTCCAATTACCCGCCCACTTCCTGTTCCTAAAAAAAGTCACATTCGTTTTCAACTAAGGAGTTTTTTGTGAACAATATAGTAAATATCCACAAGATGGAGCTAAGCTCCAGACCATAGTTGAACTTTCCAACTTTATTGCTATGAGCACAGTTCCTGTGGTCTATTTTCCAATTACCTGCCCACTTCCTGTTCCTAATAATAAGTCACATTCGTTTTCAATTAAGGAGTTTTTTGTGAACAATATAGTAAATATCCACAAGATGGAGCTAAGCTCCAGACCATAGTTGAACTTTCCAACTTTATTGCTATGAGCACAGTTCCTGTGGCCCATTTGCCAATTACCCGCCCCCTTCCTGTTCCTAATAAAAACCACCATTCCAGTGACCAACGTACGCTTCCCTGAAGACGTTCACTACGAAACGTACGTCGGAGCGGTACGTGGTCACATGTCCTATCACCCAACAACATCCGGATCCTTTGGCTGCCCCCCTGTGTAAGCTGGAACGCATGCCAGCGTGGAGGAGACATGAAAGGCTTTTTCTGACTGCGAAGTCACCCTGACATGCAAGCAGCCCCAGTGCCGGGTAGGCACCCACCAATGTAAGCGGCCATTTGGCTTTTTAATTTGTTTACTTTTTTAATAAATGGTTTTACGCTATGGAGACTGTTTTTGTTTCCTATGTATCCTTATCCTATCTTGAATGAGCTTGATGGGAACGATCCATGCCTATAATACCAACCACAGTCCGGCCATCCATGTGAGCAGGCACAACCCTGCACAAGCGCTAGCGACTCTCTTTTTAACTAAAGGAGTCATTGGTATCTGGTAAGCAGATATCTACTACTTCGAGGTGTTTTCCTTTTCTTATTTTCCTTTGGTGATGGAAAACCTTTTGTTTACAGCAACAAGATTGGGATAATATTGAAAGATATCAGGTAATTAGTTTGAGGGGGGGGGCAAAAGTATAGGGATTATGACGGTGCCAAGAGAAACAGAATACAATACTTAAGAATAAAAAATTCTATTTATTTATTTAACATCATTCAATAAAATTTAGACATAGTGGTCACATAAAACAAGGTGTGCAAGAGAATTCTAAAATCAATTCTGTAGCAAAAAATATTTCACGTCCTTGGCCTGATGTTTGTAGCGGCCAGTTTTGTGAAAAGGTATTCAGATGTCCGACATGTTTCGCCGGTTTCGGCTTCTTCAAGGACAGTTGTTTAATACCTAAAGTGGCTACAGTGTTTTCTATAAAGAAGGATACAGCAGTCAATATATATATTTAAGAACAGTTGATATGTTTGAGATATAAATTAGTATAAATATACAAATATCCCTTTATGTTTGCGAGCCGTCTAGGAAAAACATGCCCCATCACCCAAGCATGGCCTGTAGAAGCCCTCCCACACATCATAGGTGCCACAAATGCCCCAAAACTGACTGTCTAAAGGTGTATTACCTGCAATTCACCAGGAATAGATATCACGTGCCTCCGAAGTAGAGCCCCAAAACTGGAGATCCAAAATAGGTAGCTGCAGGGGACAATAAGGGGGACCTGGCGGAGGATATGCCTGAAGAAATATATACCGGTAAGGTTAATGCGGATAAGGCCCGAGGAGCGCATCTCAGATGAAATGAGAAATTACAAAAAAATTTTCAAAATGGACTAACATAGTCTCAATTTTACTTACACGTGGGATATTCAGGTTATAAGACAGGACATCGGAAAACAGCCAATATTGGGAATAGTTCAAAAGAAGGGGGTTATCACTGGAATGGTAGGTGAAAGAAAAAATGAAAATACAGAGAGTGTTTATGTACCGGATACTACTATCCAATAAAGTAAATAAACAGCGGTGGTTGCAATACAAATAGGGCAGGTGGCCAGTCAAAATATAAATAGATTACACTCACCAATAATGCTAACTAGAGTGAGAAGCTATGGCTAAAGAAGCCAAACTGAGACCATTGGAGACGCCGATCAGAACGCACTGAGGGATAGAGACATATGCACCGTCAGCTCAATGTAGTCCAGAATTGAAGCAGAGTGAAAATAAGCGATCATCAAAGCAAGGGAGTACTTACCCAAGCGTGCTGCAATACGTGTGACCGAGTCCTGTGGTTCCCTGGCGTGTCTGATGGCCTGGGATGCCGGCGCTCTTATGTCCCCCTCACGCGAGCGGCGTCTGACGTCACCGCGCGCGTGAGCGGACGAAAAAGGCCACTGCGCATGCGCCGCTCGCTGTCGATCCGGTCCTACAAGGTCCAGAAGGCACAGCGGTGGTGTCCATGGTGATGTGTAACCACACTTCACGGGCACCGCGCAGTATTCAATGCCACAATAGGTAGCAAGATACCTGGAGGATGAAATTAGGCCAGTGCGCAGTGGCGGAGATGGGCAAAGGACGAACCAATGCCCTTGGGTGTCCATACAGCTGGGATGTATCTCAGATAAGGGAGCTGATAACAACAGAGGCAGGCCAATATCGTCCTGGGATACAGGGAGCCGTGGACCAATGGCCACAACAGGTGACAGTCTGGAAAGGGACAGAGAGGCAACCACGCGGGCGGGGTGCAACTAGGACACAATGGGATAGAGGTCAATAGGAACGGGCCGGGGACGAAGGGACAATACGGAAAATTAGGAAAGGATGCCTGCACACAAGGCTAGGGGGGGGATGAAGGGAAAATCATGGGAAAGACACTTAGTCCCCGACAAGTACCTACACAGGTCGCCCAGACAGCTCGCAAATTGACATAAATATAAATGACACAGAAATATAGACAGCATAAGAAACAACTTGTAATATAACAGCATGGGTCAATATGTACATGAATGTAACATTAGGGGTTTTTTCAAATAATAAGTAATTCTATTTACTTGAATGCAGTTGGGTAACAACAAGGGGGACAGTGTAGATGGGTTAGGGAATAGGGGGTGCCATAACTTGATCCATCAGGACCGATCTGTAAAATGGGAAGAGACTGAATCGGGAGGAACATGTAACATACGATAGCAATTAATATATATAAATTTAAATGAATAGTAAAGGAAGGTCATAATTTTAGGGTGGGCTGTGTCACTCCAATGGGGAAGGAGAACGGAAGGGGAGGGAAAGAGGGGGGGGGAAGGGGGGGGTTAAGTAAAATTGAGACTATGTTAGTCCATTTTGAAAAATTTTTTGTAATTTCTCATTTCATCTGAGATGCGCTCCTCGGGCCTTATCCGCATTAACCTTACCGGTATATATTTCTTCAGGCATATCCTCCGCCAGGTCCCCCTTATTGTCCCCTGCAGCTACCTATTTTGGATCTCCAGTTTTGGGGCTCTACTTCGGAGGCACGTGATATCTATTCCTGGTGAATTGCAGGTAATACACCTTTAGACAGTCAGTTTTGGGGCATTTGTGGCACCTATGATGTGTGGGAGGGCTTCTACAGGCCATGCTTGGGTGATGGGGCATGTTTTTCCTAGACGGCTCGCAAACATAAAGGGATATTTGTATATTTATACTAATTTATATCTCAAACATATCAACTGTTCTTAAATATATATATTGACTGCTGTATCCTTCTTTATAGAAAACACTGTAGCCACTTTAGGTATTAAACAACTGTCCTTGAAGAAGCCGAAACCGGCGAAACATGTCGGACACCTGAATACCTTTTCACAAAACTGGCCGCTACAAACATCAGGCCAAGGACGTGAAATATTTTTTGCTACAGAATTGATTTTAGAATTCTCTTGCACACCTTGTTTTATGTGACCACTATGTCTAAATTTTATTGAATGATGTTAAATAAATAAATAGAATTTTTTATTCTTAAGTATTGTATTCTGTTTCTCTTGGCACCGTCATATTCCCTATACTTTTGCCCCCCCCCTCAAACTAATTACCAAATTACCGGGATGAGGTGTCGTATTACATCAAGGGTTGCTCAGCCAAATTTCTAATTGAAAGATATCACTTCAACCACTTCAAATCACTTTTTTATGTGGAAAATCAATCACTATATATTTTTTCCACTATTGTGGGCACTTCAATGTGTAATCTAATTATGATTTGTCATTATTATGTTTTTCATTTTTTTGGTAATACAGGAGATTTATTTATGTAAAGCACTTGATTAGTATGGTATCTAGCGCCCCCTAGCTTTCTTACATTTTCATTTTTTTGGTAATGCAGGAGATATTTATTTAGAGCACTTGAATATTATGGTATCTAGCGCCCCCTATCTTCCTTACATAAGGACATGAATTACTGGTACCATTTCCTGTGGTCTGATGAGACCAATAAACTTATTTGGCTCAGATGGTGTCAAGCATGTGTAATGGCAACCAGGGGAGGAGTACAAAGACAAGTGTTTTTTGCCTACAGTCATGCAAGGTGGTGGGAGTGTCGTGGTCTGGGGCTGCATGAGTTCTTCTGGCATTGGGGAGCTACAGCTCATTGAGGGAACCATTAATGACAACATGTACTGTGACATACTGAGGCAGAACATCATCACCTCCCTTCAGAGACTGGGTCACAGGGCAGTATTCCAACATGATAACGACCCCAATCATACCTCCAAGACAACCACTGCCTTTCTAAAGAAGCTGAGGGTAAAGGTGATAGACTAGCCAAGCATGTCTCCAGACCTAAACCCTTTGAGCATCTGTGGGGCATCCTCAAACAGAAGGTGGAGGAGCGCAAGGTCTCTAACATCCACCAGCTTGATGATGTCATCAAGAAGGAGTGGAAGAAGACTCCAGTGGCATCCTGTGAAGCTCTGGTCAACTCAATGCTCAAGAGGGTTAAGGCAGTGCTGGAAAATAATGGCTGCCACAAAAAATATTGACACTTTGGACCCAATTCAGACATTTTCACTTAGGGGTGTTGTCACGTACCTTACAGCAGAGTCTGAATGTTGAGGGAGGCCTCTCGCACAGTCCTGGTCCTGACACCCCTGGTAGTGAGGACAGGGAGTGCCGGGGCACAGAAGGGTGCAGGTGCCTGCGGCTGGAGAACTGGAACTTGGAGATTCGGGATCCTCCGGACACTAGATGGAAGATAGGTCACCAGAACTGTTAGTAGAAGCCGGGCAGGCGTGGGTTCAGGGAAAACTGCAACGTCAGGTCAGGCAAAGGTTGGCAACGGGCTGGCAGCGAGGTATCCAAAACAGAAGACAGTTCGTGGTCAAGGTCAGGCAGAGGTCGGCAACGGGCAGGCAGCGTGGTACAAAGTCAGGAGGCAGAGCCGTAGTAGATAGTCCAAGCCAGAGTCGGTATGATCAGCAAGGTAGGTAGCAGACAAGGGAGATCCGAGAGAGTGGTCAGGAAGCCGGGTAATCAGGAGCAAGGTAACAGGTCACACAGATGTCAGGAAATCAGGAACTAGCTGAAGACGATCCAGCACTAGTGTCAGGCAAGAACCTTGTTTATATATGGCGCCGAGCGCCGGGATTGGTGGACGTGAACGTGCGTGAGAACATACACCCGCTCGTATGGCTGTGCGGGTGCGTGCACACGTTCGTACGGATGCGCGGTTGTGCACGTTCGATCCGGAACTCGCTCGTATCTGTCGGGGACACCACGCATGGCCGTTAGACGCTACTGCATGGAGACGGGAGCTAGTGCTGTGAGTTCTCTGACAGGTGTACTCACTTTTATTGCCAGTGGTTTAGACATTAATGGTTCTGTGTTGAGTTATTTTGAGAGGACAGCAAATTTACACTGTTCTACAAGCTGTACACTCACTACTTTACATTGTAGCAAAGTTTAATTTCTTCAGTGTTGTCACTTGAAAAGATATAATAAAATATTCACAAAAATGTGAGGGGTGTACTCACTTTTGTGAGATACTGTACACATATGAGCCATAGCTTTATGACCGACAGGTTAAGTGAACATTGATTATTCTGTTATAATGGCATGTGAAAGTTGGTGAGATATACTAGGCAGTAAGTACACATGTTGTCCCTGAAGTTGATGTGTTTGTTGCTTAGTTTGTTGTGTATGGGGCTGCGTAGCCACAGACCGGTCAGGGTGCCCATACTGACCCGTGTCCACAGCCAAAAGAGAAATAGAAGAAGGTGGCCCGGTCTGATAAATAATGTTTTCTTTTACATCACGTGGATTGCCAGGTGCGTGTGCTTTTACTTACCTGGGGTAGAGGTGGCACCAGGATACAATATGGGAAGAATGCAATCCGGCGGAGGCAGTGTGATGCTTTGGGCAATGTTCTAATGGGAAACCTTGAGTCCTGCCATTCTTGTGAATGTTACTTGACAAGTGCCAGCTACCTAAACTTTGTTGCTGACAAAGTGCACCCCTTCCTAGAAATAATATTCCCTGGTGGTAGTGGTCTCTTTCAGCATGATAATGCACCCTGCCACACTGCAAAAATGGTTCAAGAATGGTTTGGAGAACACAACAAACAGTGTGAGATATTGACTTGGCCACCAAATTGTACAGATCTTAATCCAATTGAGCATCCATGGGATGTGCTAGAAAAACAAGTTCGATCCATGGAGACCTCACCTCTCAACTTACAAGACTTAAAGGATCTACTGTTTACAGCTTGGTGCGAGATAGTGGTGGTGTCCAGTTCTCAATGGGTCAGGGCTGTTTTGGTAGCAAAGGGGGGGGGGGGGCTACTCAATATTAGGTTAGAGGTCATGGCTAATTGGTGTATGTTTAGTGCATGCAAGCTAAGTAAGGCATCAGTGTAACTCTTCCAGGTACTTATTATTTCTCACAGGGACAAAAGTACTACCCATGATAATGCCTTTGCCTGCTTTGCTTTGCAGACGAACAGAACCATCTATGGGGATTTTTTTGAGCCAGAATATACTTCCTGGACAAAATGGTGGCTCAGAGATCCAATCATGAAAATCCTTGTATCTGTTTAGCTCCTGACCAGTGTTGCCAACCGTCAGTATTTTTACTGGCAGCCAGTAAAAAGCAAGCACTTTTCTCCTGCCAGTAAATGCCAGTAAAAAGAAAAGGTTGCCAGTAAAAAATATAGCTGAGACCATACATGTGCATGCTTCAGAGTGTTCAGGCAGCTCTGGTGGAGGCGGTGCCTGAGCATGTTCTCTGATGTCATGGTGCAAGGAAGCCAAGCAGAGCGGCCAAAGCCTTGTGTCTGGGTCTGCGGGATGGGAGAAAGGCAGGCCAGGAACAGGACCATCAGTGCTGTTTGGACTGGAGGGACCACCTGGCTTGGAGTGAGACTGTCACTATGACTCTGGAGGGGACGTGTTGTGTCGGTGATCTGTACTGCTGCACACTGCTGTCAGTATCACTGTGAGAGTCAATTTCATGTATGTGCCGCCCATTCTAATTTCTTGCCCTCCTGAGTCCTGTCATAAAATAAGAAATATGTTTTTTTCCCTTATTTTCTACCTTAAATCACATTGCTAATTACATATTGTACTCGTTTGTAGCCTAAATAGTGAAATTTGTACTTAAAACTGTAATTTTGTAACTTTTGGAAATGCCAGTAAAAACGTGGCTGTGCCAGTAAATTTTGGGTGTTGTGTCAGTAAATTTCAATCTGTTAGGTTGGCAACACTATGACATTATTTACTGTATATATAGTCACTCATCCCACTGTGAGATTTCCTGAAGCTGAGTGCAGAAAGAACTGCTAAGAAGTCCTAGTAGAGTTAAGAAGTGAGTTCTAGTAAGGTTACCTTTCCCGACTGTAGTTCGGGGAAAATTTCATATTCGATTTTATGGTTCCCTTAGAGGCACTACCTAAGCAGGAATGGTCTGGGGTTATGATGGCAGATCTTGAATTTGAGGGTTTCATAGGCAAGAAGCAATTTTGGCTAATCCTTGAACACCCTCCCTTTCCAAATCTGTCTTTTCTACATAGGGAGCATCGGTGTACCTACAGTTGCTCAGCTGATTGTACTACCCCCTCCCCTATTCTACCTCCTCCCCTCCTACTACCACCACTGTATCAGCACCTATGCAGAGCACAGCAAGTGCATAGGTGCTAGACAGTCACACAGTGAGGTTTCTTCATGCACCCGTAGTCTTGGTCAGGTGATCTGTGGTGTCGCATGATCAAATGCAGGAAATGCAAGGGGGTGCATCACTGTAATGTGAGCACCTCCCAAACTACCTTTCCTCTTTGCTAAAGTAAGGAATAATATAGACAGCAGTAGTGGGAGTCTAGACCCTCCTGATTCAGGAACCCAGTGGGATAGATAGATAGATAGATAGATAGATAGATAGATAGATAGATAGATAGATAGATAGATAGATAGATAGATAGATAGATAGATAGATAGATAGATAGATAGATAGATAGATAGATAGATAGATAGATAGATAGATAGAATAATGCATGGAAATGGACCAGCATATGTTACACATAGATGCTTGGTAAACAAAGATCTCGTCTATCTCAAGGTATTTTGTAATCAATTTGCCCAGTTCACTCCTCAGGGGAGCCTCCTGTTATACCATCATGATTGCACTGATAAATCCATCATTATGTTCAGTTCCGTGGAAACAGCTTTGAGTCTTGCCATTTGTGGTAAATCTCGTCTACGGCACTCTGATCAGTCTAACTTGAGCTGACTATGATTGATTTTGAACAAAATGTCATGAACAATCAAACAGTCTGTTTTCTTCTGCAACAGAATAGAATTGTCACCCTTAATCTCTGCACAACTTAAAATAGAGCATAAGTGATTGCGTTTAACATATGGTAATTATGAAGAGCTGTCAATCTCTCAGCCTATTTAAATAGTTTCCATAACTTATTTACCACTTATAGAGCTAATTGTATCTTCCCAGCTATTGTGTGCAATTTTCAAAAAGATATGACACTAATGGCCTAATTAGTACAGTTCTTATTTTTAAAGTAGAAGGAAACTGCTAAACAATAAAATAACTTTTAAATGTTGCCTCCCCATGTTTTCCAATTGCTGTTTCTAATAAATTGCAATGTAAATATGCGGTCACATGACCACAAAGCTGTGTAATATCCGTGTAGGAATAACTCTCGGTGGAGCTGCTGGTTTAAGCGGGCTGTTACCATCACCTTCCTCACCTCTATTTCACCAGAACCGGGTCTAGGGTCCCTTTGAGTTTACTATATGCAATGTAGGCACCGGACACTTGAGTATCTTTTCCAATTCTTTAATAAACGTAAATTGAAGGAAGTAGCAGGAAAGAGGTAGAAGGAAAGTTGCAGGGAAGCTCAAATACCTTTTCTTAATGTTCTTTGTGTAGCTTTAGGGATTGAAAACTTGTAGCTGAATATACTCTCTCTGTAGAGCTGAATCTTTGCCCACCTGGATAGGTTCCTCTCACTAACCTAGCAGCCAGTACGCAGCACGAACAAAAGTCTCTGCCGCAGACTGGATTGAAACAAAACCTGTACGATCCTCTGCCACAGGATGTATTGGTTCACGATGAAGAACGAACACAGCACCAGGACCTTTAAGCCAACCCGGCAGTGCTATGCGGTAGGATTACTTTAGGATACGTCCTCCAACTGAGTCACCAGGCCCCTCTCCAGACCAGCACTCTGCATGATCCTTCAATGACGGGTCCTCCCCGAGATCTTCTCAGTTGTCCAGCTTCACACAGGATAGACAGCCCAGGACCATTCCTCTGCCGCTGTGGTAGGCCCCAGACAAGCCTCTGGGCCCACCCACACGCCACAGCGCCGTGAGCCTCCCGATCGGAGGACCACGAGGTAGTACTCTTAGCGCATACCTGTCGGCCAGGAGGGCCAGCAGGTGGACGGAAAAAAACCCCCTAAAACATGGCGTCTGTCCCATAAATACCCTCTCCCAGAATGCAACTCGGAGGACCACCTCCACCGAGTTATCTCCTGGACAGAGGAGCACTTATACACTTCAACGTGTTGCCTTTCCTACACTGGCCCATAGTAACAACGACACTCACAGGCACAGTGTGAAATTACATGCAACTCAGCCGAGCTGGAACAGAGGCAAATCTGACTATGTATGAACAGATAACCCACTAAATTTACCTGTCAGCAGTAGATTAAAAATCTACCAGCGCTACATCCGTTTCAATTCTTTTCCATATTTACATCTCTGTTGTGTCTTGCTGTCTGTTACCTGTAGGATGAACCTCCATACCTGTCCTGTGGTCCGTATAGGGTGTTACATCTCCGCATCTACTTACCTATGTTGATCATAGCTATACATCACTTCATGATTGTATAATGCGTATTGTTTTGGAAAACATGTATAAATGGATTGATAACGTATTTTCCATCCATTTAGATACAAGGTTAAGCTCCCCATTAAGCTCTTTTGCAGCGCAAAACTAGTTGGACAGGAACTATTGCACCCTATACTGGAGTAGTCCCCAAATGACTGTCATCATACAAACTCAATTGAATAATTTGTAATGTCACTATGTATTAGAGTAGCTAACCAATCATGAGGGTGCTATTGGTTTATACTGGTGTAATGACTATTTGGATATACACTTTGCATAATAGTCGATTTTAAAAGTGTTGTTGTTTTCCTTTTTGCAAAATTTGGATAAAATAAAGATGTACTGTACATACAGTATGTTTTTTACCTTAACATTTGTGCCTGAAAAGTCCATCTTCTCCTTGTAAACTTCTTTCCATGAGTAATGTAGAAGGCCAACAACGGGGATAAATTACAGAGCTCTGAATGTGTGTCCTTAGCTATAGCCATTGTAAGTGGGAGTCAAAGTTCTCTGTTAACAGCCAAAGCATCCACACAGAGAGGAACGAGAGTAGAAGCTTTGTGGTCACATAAAAAAAGGTTTACAAAGAATATATTTACAGTACATTGCAATTTCTTAGAAATTGTATGCAGGGCAATGGGAAGCAATGGGAAGGCAACTTATTATCTCTCTGTGCCCTTAATGTATTACATAAATCTATTCTTTAAAATAAAATATTTGGTGATCCTGTTCTTTAGGGCTTCCTCCTTCTTGGTGGCAATGATCTTCATACTCCTTGAGCTTCTTAAGCATTGCCACTACAGTGTGCTTGCTCCCTGTTAGAATACTAAACTTACCCCACATGGCTTACTTCCTCAGGCCTCATGCACACAGGACATTAAAAACACAGCTTTTAAAGGTGTTTGACTTTTTTTCTGCCTCTAAACTCCCTTCTATATGAGACTATATGTCCATGCCCATATTCTCATTTACAAGCATTTAGAGGCAGAAAAATAAACGTACTACCAGCACATTCAGGAAAGAAGTGTTTGGCCAGAAAAGTGCATAAATGTGCATTAGCACACATTAATGCACATTAACACTAGCGCATTTAGGCAAGTTTGCATATTTATGTGTTAATGCATTCTAGTGGGCAGAAGCGGGTTACGGATTGTGGTACCAGGCAACTGTGAGCGACCTTGGTACCATGTGATCGCTGTAACCAATCACATCAATCACAGTCACAGTAGTAATGAAATGCTGTCATTGTTTACTACTGTGTAAGATCTCTGTAAATGGTCACAGAGATCACATGGTACCAGGGCCAATCATAGCGGCCCTGTACCATGTGATAGCTGTGACCAATCACAGCATAATAGTAGTACACAAGGTTTAATTAATAAAACCTTTAGACAGGCTTACTGACACACATCACTGTAATAAGAAATCAAAGTGTAAAAAAAAAAAAAATCCATGATCACCCTCCCCATAAGGAAAAAAAAAATGTTACCACTCAGTGTTCCTAAGCACTGCTGCACCAGTCATATTGTCTCGAATCACCACCACACCAGTTACAAAGTCCTTGATTACCACCTCACAAGTCATATTGTCCCTAATCACTTCCACCTCAGTTACAGTGCCCCTGATCACCTCCACACCAGGTAAAGTGACCCTGATCACCGCCACAGCAGTCATATTTTCTATAATCACTGGCACACCAGTCCCCGTGTCCCTGATCACCGCCACACCAGTCATAGTGTCACTATAAGGATTTGTTCACATATGTGATGCTCTCTGAAGAGCCATGTATGTTCAGATCACTCTTCAGAGAGCATTGGACAGACAGTGAGAATGCATTGTATTGCCTCTGCACCACCTACTTTAACCCCATGGACCCCGCTCAAGCAATCCTATTCACTTGAATAGGTTGCAATCAGTGGGGGTACAGAGGGTATAATTCCTGCCACAGCTGTGAAGCAAAGCAAGTGTACATCCCCAGCTGCTGGGAATCAGTTGAGGGAAGGTAGAACCATGGCTCCACCACAAGGTTCACCACTCCCCAACTTCATGTGTGGACAAACCCTAAAAGTGCAGTCAGTCACAGTTGGTGTTCCTGACTGTCGCTTGTACTAACCCTGGTCTGTTTATTGACTATGTTTCTTCCTGTTGACTGGGCATATCCTTTGCCTGTTTGCTGACCATGTCTCTGCCTGCGCTTGAACTGACCCATCTGTGTATCTGACTGACTATGTTCCTGCAAGACACTAGTCCCAGCCATCCCCTGTTGACAATTTCACTCCTGGTACCACAGAAACTGCTTTGTTCTTCCTTTATTTAGCCCCCCGTACTTCCTGGCCAGTGAACCTGGCATTCCTGGGGGCAGCTACAGCATGTACCAGTAGGCTAGGCTTGCTGAGTTTGTAGGAACTGGGACTGTAATAGGAGACACTTAACTAAGCTATATTCCATGATCACTCATATAGAACTATAGTGAGCATTACAGTACACAGGATACAATATAATCAATCCATAGTTACATAGTAAGGTTGAATAAAGACACCAGTCCATCCAGTTCAACCTGAGTAAGTGTGGGTGCGTGTCTACAATTATCCCTCACACATGTGGTATCACCATTTTGGGTAGGAGTAGCAGAATGTGTTTTGGGGTGTTATTGCCATGCTGTGTGTGAGACGCACGTAGAGTTACCCCCTAGGGGGAGCTGGCTCTTTGGGTCCCCCTAGTCCTGCACAACCAGGCAACATGCAACATTTCCAACTTCCACACAGTCAGTAACTAATCCATGGGCTTGTTTTTGTTGTTTTATTGAGGGAAAACAACTTGGATGTGGATGAGGGTTTATGGGATGCCCAACTTGACTTGGTAGAACAACTTGAGGACAAACTTCCTTCTCTATGTACACAAAAACACAGATCCTGGACTGTACTCCCTCCAGAGTGATATCAATTTTGAATGGATCAGTAGCACAGTTTCCTCTTTCATGAGCACTATGTCCCCTTGATAAAGTTCCAAACTTTCAGAAGCTCTATGTCTCCTTGGGGAAACTCTCAAAGTTCCAACACTTGCAAGAAATACAAGCCCACCTGGCTGCCTTAAAAAGTGTCCCAGAGCAAGAGATTTAGATTTAGTTTGAGGACCACAACAACAAGTTTGAGGTTTTGACTTGGCCTCCAAGTTCTCCAGATCTAATTTCAAACATGCATCTGTGGGATATTCTGTAAAAACAAGTCTGATCTATGGAGTCCCCACCCCTCAACTTACAGGACTTAAAGGATCTGCTACTGACAGCTTGGTGCCAAGTGCTACAGCATACCATCAGAGGTCTAAGGGCCCCATGCCTCGAAGGGTCAGGGCTGTTTTGGCAGTAAAAGGTGATGTTTTGATGGGAAAAGGGGATCTACTCAATATTAGGTGGATGGTAACAAAGTTATGGCTGATTGAGGTAGAGTTCAATAGTAACAAGCGTAAAACACATGTTAGATTAATTTGAAATAAAAAGCACCAAAAATGCACTGCATGAGTGTGAACTGGCCCCAAGAAAGCATTTTATCCTAAGTAAACCATCATTGCGACATCCAGAGAACTGGTATGGATAGGTTATACTTTTCTCATGATAAAGCCACTTTATTAGACATCTCACAGTTTTTGCCAGTTCATTTATTTTAGGAATTAATTGTTACATACAAAATGCATCAAAAATCAATAAAATAGTGTGCATGTATTAATATTCAGCTGATCCATGTGATAAAAAATTTTTTTGTCAGCTAATAAAAAATATAAATGATTGCAAAGTATAGCACATAACATATGGTATTGCCAAAAATACATGTGTTATGCTTTAGCGAATTGACCCCATAGTGTCTCTTGGCAGGCATAAGTTGGCCAGCTGTTATTTTGCAACTAAACAGGCTGCCATTGGGGTTCCCTAATTGCCGCACCTGAGATTTTTTTTCTTTGGTTGTAGGCATCTCTGGATTTTTTTTGAAACCCTTTTTTCAGCATCCAATTGCTCAAAAAAAAAAAAAAAAAAAATTACAGGGAATGTAAGAATAGCTTTTGTTATCTTCTTTTATTTTAGCATGCATGGGAGGTTGGGTTTCTGATAGAATGAAGCCAAGGTCCTGTATGGCCAGTTCTACCAGAATGACAGTTGTTGTTATCACTGTAACCCAAAAGTTAGAAGGTATACGTGTCAAAAATAGTGCTTCACCATGTGTAAATTAAGTGAATACCACTAACAGGCACTAAAACTGACCCACTGTCTGTGTTCATGGGCTTTTTGCATTAAAATGACAATAATCCTATTTGTTCTTTTTTAGCGCATTAAATGAGAAAAATGAAAAGTTACTTTTGGCTGGTAATAGAAAATCAAGCAAATGTCAGTGTGTGACTGGGATAAATCAAATGATATTATACTGGGGACAGGGTACGAAGACAGAAACCCGCATAACTGGCTGTGTAATAGAAAGGCATGGCACAAGGGAAAATGTAAGGGTACACAAGACAGCATTCAGAAACCTGTCAAAGGTCACCAAGAAAACAATAATGCAAACTCTTTTAGAGTATACCACCAGTTCTTTATAGATATCTACAGTGAGTGAATTAGCACTATCTGGATCGAACCTTGTTTAACCACTTAAGCCCTGGACCATCTGGCTGCCCAAAGACGAGAGCACTTTTTGCGATTCGGCACTGCGTCGCTTTAACTGACAATTGCTCGGTCGTGCAACGTGGCTCCCAAACAAAATTGACATCCTTTTTTCCCTACAAATAGAGCTTTCTTTTGGTGGTATTTGATCACCTCAGCGATTTTTATTTTTTGCGCTATAAACAAAAAAATAGCGACAATTTTGAAAAAAAAACACATTATTTTTTACTTTTTGCTATAATAAATATCCCCAAAAATATATATAAAACATTTTTTTTTTCTCAGTTTAGGCCGATACATATTCTTCTACATATTTTTGGTAAAAAAAATCACAATAAGCGTTTATTGATTGGTTTTCGCAAAAGTTATAGCGTCTACAATATAGGGGATAGTTTTATGGCATTTTTATTAATAATTTTTTTTTTTACTAGTAATGGCAGCGATCAGTGATTTTTATCGTGACTGCAACATTATGGCGAACAGATCGGACACTTTTGGCGCTATTTTGGGACCATTCACATTTATACAGCGATCAGTGCAATTAAAAATGCATTGATTACTGTGTAAATGTGACTGGCAGTGAAGGGGTTAACCACTAGGGGGCAGTGAAGGGGTTAAGTGTGTCCTAGGGAGTGATTCTAACTGTGGGTGGGGCGTGGCTATGTGTGACACGACACTGATCACCGCTCCCACAGGGAGCGGTGATCAGTGTCCTGTCACTAGGCAGAATGGGGAAATGCTTGTTTACATCAGCATTTCCCCGTTCTTCCTCTCTGTGAGATGATCGCGGGTATCCCCGCGGACATCGGGTCCGCGGGCCCCGCGATCACACTCACGGAGGTCGCGGCAGGCGAGTGTGTGCCCGCAAACCACTTCTTAAACGGCAACGTACAGGTACGTTAATCTGCCTGTACGTGCCCTTCTGCCGACGTATATCGGTGTTAGACGGTCGGCAAGCGGTTAATTCTATGTGGCTCAATCCTATCCTATGGTCATTGAAGGTAGCATCACTTTGTGCTAACATCTCCAGTTCATTTAAACCATTGGTTCTCTAATAGTGGAAATAGGGATTTAGGGGGGGTAGTGGCACCTGGATGTCTTGGCACTGCAAGGGGTTGGGGGGCGTGTGGTATCATAGCCAAAAGCAGCTCCAATTCTGTTCTACCATTGCTTACTTAATGCTTTCCAGGCTACCAAGAGTGCACCTACTCAGGATTGACCCCAAAAGCAATGTGCAGGGAGAGTCAGCTGTTCTGGAACCCTGGAGACAATGTAAGGGGCTCAGAAGAGGTGTCAGGTGAGAGATTGGGCTACTGGATATCGTCTTGTCAAGGGAGGAAAAAGGGTATCCGATGGCGGTCACAGTGGTGAGGAAGTGGTTATTGGATAGGTTAACAGAGGTGACGAGGGATATCAGATGGGGTGACACAGCTGAAGAGGGTTATAAGGTGGTCTCATAGAGGTGGAGAGGGATACCAGATAGTGTCACAGTGGTGAGGAAGGGTACCAAGGTTGAGGATAGTTATCAGAGAGGTTTGATCAGTTTTGACAATCTATCAGAACAAAAAGTGAGCCATTTTGTTTCTAATTTCCAATTTATATATTTATACAGTATTTCACAAAAGTGAGTACACCCTCATATCTTTGTATATATTTTACTATATTTTTTCATGTGACAACACTGAAGAAATGACACTATGCTACAATGTAAAGTAGTTAGTGTACAGCTGGTATAAGAGTGTAAATTTGCTGCCCACTGAAAATAACGCAATACACAGTCATTAATGTCTAAACCACTGGTAACAAAAGTGAGTACACCCCTAAGTGAAAATGTCCAAATTGGGCCCAATTAGCCTTTTTCCCTCGGCGTCATGTGACTCGTTAGTGTTACAAGGTCTCAGGTGTGAATGCGGAGCAGGTGTGTTAAATTTGGTGTTATTGCTCTCACTCTCTCATACTGGTCACTGGAAGTTCAACGTGACACCTCACGGCAAATAACTCTCTGAGGACCTGAAAAAAAGAATTGTTGCTCTACATAAATATGGCCCAGGACAGGCATGTCCACAGTCCGGCCTGCGGGCCAGTTGCAGCCCATGGCCTGTGTTTTTACAGCCCCCACTTGCAATTTTTAAAAAATATATAGATATTCTCTTATCCCCTGACAAATCCCTGAGCGCCTCTCACTGTAACGATGAGCTGGGGCACGTTGCTGGGTGTTGCTGGGGCGTGTTTCAAAGCCTGTTGGGAAGCTGACAGTGAGCAGCACCAATAACTGGCACTAAGACATTTCCCAGTCCACAGCTGCAGAGCTCTCAGTGTCTCAGTGCCTGTGATTGGTGGCGGTTTACATTCCCTGGTAGAATTTATGATTTTTTGGGCCATTTTTCTGAGAATATGAATGATAACACAAAAACTTTTCTTTCACTCATGGTTAGTGTTTGGCTGAAGCCATTTATTATCAATCAACTGTGTTTACTCTTTTTAAATCATAATCACAACAGAAACTACCCAAATGACCCTGATCAAATGTTTACATACCCCAGTTCTTAATACCGTGTATTGACCCCTTTAACATCAATGACAGCTTGAAGTCTTTTGTGGTATTTGTGGATGAGGATCTTTATCTTCTCAGATGCTAAAGCTGCCTATTCCTCTTGGCAAAAAGCCTCCAGTTCCTGTAAAGTCTTGGGCTGTCTTTAATGAACTGCACGTTTGAGATCTCCCCAGAGTGGCTCAATGATATTGAGGATAGGAGACTGAGATGGCCACTCCAGAACCTTCACTTTATTCTGCTGCAGCCAATGACAGGTCGACTTGGCCTTGTGTTTTGGATCATTGTCATGTTGGAATGTCCAAGTACGTTTCATGCTCAGCTTCCTGGCTGATGAATTCAAATGTTCCTCCAGTATTTTTTGATAACATACCGCATTCATCTTGCCATCAATTTTGACCACATTTCCTGTGCCTTTGTAGCTTGCACATCCCCAAAACATCAGCGATCCACCTCCATGTTTTACAGTAGGAATGGTGTACCTTTCATCACAGGCCTTGTTGACTCCTCTCCAAATATAGCGTTTATGGTTGTCACCCAAAAGCTCAATTTTGGTCTCATCACTCCAAATGACTTTGTGCCAGAAGGTTTGAGGCTTGTCTCTGTGCTGTTTGGCATTTTGTAAGTGGGATACTTTGTGGCATTTGCGTAGTAATGGCTTTCTTCTGGCGACTAGACCATCCATTTCTTCAAGTGCCTCCTTATTGTGCATCTTGAAACAGCCACACCACAGAGAGTCCTGTATTTCACCAGAAGTTATATGTGGGTTTTTCTTTGCATCCCGAGCAATTTTCCTGCCAGTTGTGGCTGAAATTTTAGTTGGTCTACCTGACCATGATTTGGTTTCAACAGAACCCCTCATTTTCCACTTCTTGATTAGAGTTTGAACACTGCTGATTGACATTCTCAATTCTTCAGATATCTTTTTATATGCCTTTCCTGTTTTATACAGTTCAACTATCTTATCCCGCAGATTCTTTGACAATTCTTTTGCTTTCCCCATGACTCAGAATCCAGAAATGTCAGTGCAACACTGGATGAAGCAAACAGATCGCAGGTAAGGATGGTTACCTTTAATAGCCATTCAAACCCCTTTGTGTCAACTTGTGTGCATGTTATCAGGCCAAAATTACCAGGGTGTGTAAACTTTTGATCTGGGTTATTGGATAGTTTCTGTTGTGATTATGATTTAACCACTTGACCACTGGGCACTTAAACCCCCTTAATAACCAGACCAATTTTCAGCTTTCGGTGCTGACAATGACAATGACAATTACTCAGTCATGCAACACTGTACCTACATGAAATTTTTGTCCTTTTTTTCACACAAATAGTGCTTTCTTTTGGTGGTATTTAATCACCGCTGGGTTCTTTTTTTGCGCTATAAAAGAAAAAAGACTGAAAATTCTGTAAAAAAACGCATTTTTCTTCGTTTCTGTTATAAAATTTTGCAAATAATTTTTCTTCATATATTTTGGCCAAAATTTATACCACTACATATCTTTGGTAAAGATAACCCAAATCGGTGGATATTATTTGGTCTTTGTGAAAGTTATAGAGTCCAAAAGCTATGGTGCCAATATCTGAAAATTGATCACACCTGAAGTACTGACGGCCTATCTAATTTCTTGAGACCCTAACATGCCAGAAAAGTACAAATACCCCCCAAATTACCCCTTTTTGGAAAGAAGACAGTCCAAGGTATTTAGAAAGATGCATGATGAGTTTTTTGAAGTTGTAATTTTTTCCCACAATTCTTTGCAAAATCAAGATTTTTTTTTCCACAAAATTGTCATATTAGCAGGTTATTTCTCACACACAGCATATGCATACCACAAATTACACCCCAAAACACATTCTGCTATTACTCCTAAGTATGGCGATACTACATGTGTGAAACTTTTACACAGCGTGGCCACATACAGAGGCCCAACATGCACGAAGCACCTTCAGGTGCCCAGGCCAATTCTGACATTTCTCTCCTACATGTAAAAATTATCATTTATTTGCTAGAAAATTACATAGAACCCCAAAATATTATATATTTTTTTTAGCAAAGACCCTAGAGAATACAATGGCGGTCATTGCAACTTTTTATCTCGCACGGTATTTGCACAGCAATTTTTCAAATGCTTTTTTTAAAAAAAAAAAAAAACAGTTTTGTGCTTTAAAAAAACAAAACAAAACAGTAAAGTTAGCCTAATGTTTTTGCATAATGTGAAAGAGGAAGCTATGACGAGTAAATAGATACCTAACATGCCACCCTTCAAAATTGCACACGCTCGTGGAATGGTGCCAAACTTCGCTACTTAAAAATCCCCATAGGCGACGCTTTAAAATTTTTTACTGGTTACATGTTTTCAGTTACAGAGGAGGTCTAGGGCCAAAATTATTGCTCTCGCTCTACCGATCGCAGCGATACCTCACATGTGTGGTTTGAACACCATTTTCATATGTGGGCAGGACTTATATATGCGTTTGCTTATGCATGTGAGCACACGGGGGGAAAAAAAAAGATTTTTTATTGTTCATTTTACTTTATTTATATTAGTTTGACGCTTTTGTACAAAAAATACATTTTTTGATCACTTGTATTCCTATTACAAGGAATGTAAACATCCTTGTAATAGGAATGTGGCATGACAGGTTCTCTTTACAGTGAATAAGACCCCACATCTCACCTCTAGGCTGGGAAGCCTGAAATAAAAAATAAAAAAACAATCCTGGCTTCGATCATAGCAGTGAGTCGGTAGACGCACCTGAGGGCGGCGGGAGGGGGACGTCTCCTCTCGCCTCCCGTAAGAATGATCAAGCAGTGGAACAGCCACTATGATCATTCTTATGGTGTAGGGAATCGCCGGCTGAAAAAGCTGATATCTGAATGATGCCTGTAGCTGCGGGCATCATTCAGATATCCCCGCACAAAGTCAAGGACGTCGTATGACGGCCGGCAGGCGGGAAGTGGTTAAAACACTTTTTTTTTCTTTTTTTAACACAAAGTTGTCCATTTATACAATATTTCTAACACATAGCATGTACATACCAAAAATGACACCCCAAAATAGATTCTTCTTCTACTCCTCCTGAGTACGGCAATACCACATGTGTGAGACTTCCACAGCCTGGCCACATACAGAGGCCGAGTACAGCTGAGTACGGCTGAGCATGGCAGAGTATGGCTGAGCATGGCTGGGTATGGCAAGGTATGGCTGGGTATCACCGAGTATTGCAGAGTATGGCTGGGTATGGCAGAGTATAACTGGGTTTTGCAGAGTATGGCTGGGTTTTGCAGAGTATGGCTGGGTATGGCAGAGTATGGCAGATTATTGCGGAGTATTGCAGAGTATTGCGAGGTATTGCAGAGTATTGCAGAGTATTGTGGGGTATTGCAGAGTATTGCAGGGTATTGCAGAGTATTGCAGAGTATTGCAGAGTATTGCAGGGTATTGCGGGGTATTGCAGAGTATTGCAGAGTATTGCGGGGTATTGCTGGGTACTGTGGGGTATTGCAGAGTATTGCGGGGTATTGCAGGGTATTGCGGGGTATTGCAGGGTATTGCAGAGTATTGCAGGGTATTGCAGGGTATTTCAGGGTATTGCACGGTATTGCAGGGTATTGCAGAGTATTGCGGGGTATTGCAGGGTATTGCGGGGTATTGCAGAGTATGCGGGGTATTGCAGAGTCTTGCACAGGGGATTGCAGAGTATTGCACAGGGAATTGCAGAGTAGTGCAGGGTAATGCTGAGCATGGAGGGATGGCTGAGCATGGATGGATGGATCCATGGATGTGACTGCACATGTCACAAAGCAGCGCTATGGGCACTACACATCCAGCCCACAGCGCTGCTGCCATCTGATCTCTCCCCCTCTGTACCGATCGGTACAGAGAGGGGAGGGAGGAACCAGCGTAATGAGATGACGCCCGTTTGTTTACATGTGATCGCTCCGTCATTTGACGGAGCTATCGCATGGTAAACGGCCGCGATCAGCAGCCATTTACCGTGCTGTGTCATGGATGTTCCCGTGTGCGCACCCCAGGGGGCGCGCGGGAGCAGTTTTCTGGGATCACGTCGTAGTACGTGCTCCCAGAGTTATCCAACCGCCCTGCAGCCGTCATTTGGCTATGGGCTGGTTGGTAACTGGTTAAAAAGAGTAAACACAGTTGATCGATAATAAATGGCTTCAGCCAAACACTAACCATGAGTGAAAGAAATGTTTTTGTGTTATCATTCATATTCTCTGAAAAATGGGCAGGAAATCATATATTCTGTCAGGGTATGTAAACTTATGAGTGCAACTGGGGGTGTATATATATATATATATATATATATATATATATATATATATATATATATATATATATATATATATATATATATATATATATATATATATATTTATTTAAAAAACAGAGCTCATCCCTGCCCTGATCGGAGCTTGGGGGACACAGAAGGGATAAGGGCAAATTACAAGTGGGGGCCAGACTTCTCACCGGATAGAGAGAATATGAAATATAAAAAAAAAAAACAAGCTCATCCTTGCCCTGAGTGGAGCTTGGAGGCCACAGAAGTGATAAAGCCAAATTACAAGTGGGGGCCAGATTTCTCACCGGATAAAGAGAATATAAAATATATATTTAAAAAAAACTGAGCTCTTCCTTACCCTGAGGCTGAGCGGAGCTTGGGGGCCACAGAAGGGATATCAAGGCAAATTGCAAGTGGGGGCCGCAATTTCTAAAATGGCGACTGTAAACAAGAGAAGGAAAGTTGACAGTGAGGGCCGCCGCTTCCAGGACAAGTGGAAAGTGGAATATTCCTTCACTGAAATACAGAATCACTGTGTTTGTCTGATATGCCAAGAGACTGTGGCTGTTTATGAGGAATTTAATGTCAAGAGACACTACCACTCGTGACATAGTACAAACGACAAGCTAAGAGGTTGAGATTGCAATGAAAAGTTGAAGCAACTTGAAGCTGTTTTTATGTCACAACAGTGATTTTTCACAAGAGCCTGTGAATCAAATGAAAATGCCACAAGGGCGAGCTATGAGGTGGCAGTGTTAATTGCTAAAAATTGCAAATCTTTTGCTGAGAGTGACTTTATCAAAGAATGCATTAGTGAAAATGGTTGAGAATATCTGTCCCGAGAAGAAGCAAGAGTTTGCCAACATTTGCCTGGCTTGTAACACTGTAGCACGGAGAATTGAAGAGATTTAATCAGATATTAAGAGACAGTTGACATCCAAAGGAATGGATTTTGACTTCTTTTCAGTAGCCTGTGATGAAAGCACCAACCTATCGGACACAGCTCAGATGCTAATTTTTATGAGAGGGGTGGACGATGAAATGAATGTGACTAAAGAACTACTTGACCTCCAGGGCCTTACGGACCAAACAAGAGGAAAAGATTTATTTGTTTCTGTTAGTTCCACCATAGATGACATGAAACTACCTTGGAACAAAGTTACTGGGATTATTACTGATGGGGCACCTGCCATGGCTGGTGAACGAAGTGGATTATCAACCCTAATCTGTAACAAGGTGATTGAAGAAGGAGGTAAAGCTATTAAACTTCATTGTATCATTCATCAACAAGTTCTCTGTGCTAAACATAGCAAATATGATCATGTTATGAAACCGGTGGTAAAGACTATTCATTTTGTTCGCTCTAAAGCCCTGTGCCACCGCCAGTTTAAACAGTTTCTACTGGACTTCCAGGCTGAATACGAAGATGGTTTATATCACAACGATGTAAGATGGCTCAGTCGAGGGTCTGCACTTCAGCATTTCTACTCTCTCAGAAAGGACATCAGAGAATTCTTGGAAACAAAGGGACAACTGATGCGAGAGCCATGTGATCCTATTTAATATGAAATAAAATACTGCGCTTAACAAAACCTACGTGAGCTGCGACTAAAAAGTAGTAAACCACATAATCTATAAATAATAAGAAAGTCGTGCTAAAAATGGCAAGAATCAAGTGCCTATAACCTCATGGAGGGATATATAAATATGAGTGATAAACACTGTGCAGTTAGATTAGAGTAGTGAAACACAAGAATTGCTCCTATGTCTACAAAAAGTAAAACAGTATTGTGAAGTAATACAAATGACAGATAAATGCCTCAAACAACAAATATGGCAAACAAAAATCACTGTGACACATGAATGCCTATAACAAACGTGAATGAAAAATAGGTAAAAATGAATCAATATTAATGTGAACAAATCTTCAAGTGCAGATAATGTCCCTAATTGGTGTACATAAAACAAGTTGGTAATAGTCCATAAGCTAAGTAAGAGAAAATATAAATTAATATCCCCAGGTGACAGGTGAATAATGATAATCTTGCTGCAGTAAATAGGGTGCGTTGATAAACCTCCACCTTCAGAAACTGCTGCCTCTTACCAAAAAACGTTGGTCTCTTAGTGATAGGAGACCTTACTAAGCGGATGGCTGCAACCCCAGCCCGGGATCTGTATAACAGGCACTGGATGTCATCCGGTCTGCAAAAACCCCCTCAGCCGGCCGCACCAGGATGGTTGGATAGGTCACCAAAAAATAAATAAACAGCTCCACATAGCGTAAAACCTCACATTTATTGAATAAAAAAGATCAGGAATACACTTACAAACGTCAGTGGAATATAGGCGTAAAAAGGAAAGCCGGCCGGCTCCAAAACAACCCGTAACTTCCGGGTATTAGAATCGCGGTGTCGTCGGGGCGTGGCTCCTCCTCCCTACGTCGTTTCGTCACAACAGGACGTGGTCACAGGTGCAGGCACTAGCAAAGAGTAGATGGGTGACAGTCAAGAGGGGTAGAGGGGGAAGTGCCAGAGAGGCCGTTCCAGGACTGGAGCATCCCAATAAGTACGCTCCATTGAGTGACATTGGTGTAACCAGTCAGGGACCAGCACTGCTGGAGATGAGGGACTCTCCTAGCTGCCAGGGGAAGAACTCCTCCAGTGAGAGTGGGGGGGCAGCAATGGGGAAAGGAAAGACAGATTCTGGTGGTAGGGGACTCAATTCTTAGAAGGACAGAGAGGGCAATCTGTAACCAAGACCTGAAGCGCCGAACAGTATGTTGTCTACCGGGCGCTCGGGTTCGGCACATCACGGATCTTGTGGACAGATTACTGGGAGGGGCTGGGGAAGACCCAGCTGTCATGGTGCACGTTGGCACCAATGACAAAGTCAGAGGCAGATGGAGTGTCCTAAAGAACGATTTTAGGGACTTAGGAGCTAAATTGAGGAAAAGGACCTCCAAGGTAGTGTTCTCAGGAATACTACCGGTACATCGAGCCACACCAGAAAGGCAGAGGGAGATTAGGGAAGTAAACAAGTGGCTGAAGAGCTGGTGTAGTAAGGAGGGGTTTGGGTTCCTGGAGGACTGGGCCGACTTCTCAGTCGGTAGCCGGTACTATAGAAGGGACGGACTGCACCTAAATGAGGAGGGTGCAGATCTGCTGGGAAGGAAGATGGCCAAAAAGTTAGAGGGGTTTTTAAACTAGGCGATGGGGGGGAGGGTCCAGAGACAGTGATAGCCAGCGCGGAAGATATTCCAGAGGGTAGTATTGGGGGCATTAGTGGTAGGTTAACCAAAGCACAAAAACACAAGGTGAGTATAGTAGAAAGTCCTAGTTGCAATCTTGAAACACCCAATATGAGGACAATATGCGACCAGTCTAAACTATGTGGCATGTTCACCAATGCCAGGAGCATGGCGGACAAGATGGGTGAACTAGAGATACTGTTGTACAAGGAGGATTTGGATTTTGTGGGAATTTCAGAGACCTGGTTCAACAGCTCTCAAGATTGGCTAGCAAACATTCAAGGGTATACCCTATACCGCAAGGATAGAGAAGGTAAAAAAGGGGGAGGGGTATGCCTATATATCAAGAATAATGTACAAGTGAGTGTGAGAGATGACATCACTGAGGGGGCTAGGGAGGAGGTGGAATCTTTATGGGTAGAGCTCCAAAGGGATGAAGCTAAGGGGAAAATAATACTGGGAGTATGCTATAGGCCCCCAAACCTGAGGGAGGAAGTGGAGACGGATCTCCTATCACAAATTGGATTAGCAGCAAGGATGGGAAGTGTTATCATAATGGGGGATTTTAATTATCCAGACATAGACTGGGCGGAGGGAACCGCGCATTCATTTAAGGCTCGCCAGTTCCTTAGTGTCTTGCAGGACAATTTTATGGGTCAGATGGTAGACGCACCAACTAGAAATAAAACATTACTAGATCTACTGATTACCAACAATACAGACCTGATAACAAATGTGGTAATACGGGGCAATTTAGGTAACAGCGATCACAGGTCAATTAGTTTCAGTATAAATCACACAAATAGGAAACATGAAGGGAACACAAAGACACTGAATTTCAAAAGAGCCAACTTCCCTAAACTACAAACCTGGCTAAAAGGCATAAATTGGGATACAATATTAGGAACAAAGAATACGGAGGAGAGATGGGTTTGCTTTAAGAGCATATTAAATAAGGGCATTAGCCAATGTATCCCATTGGGTAATAAATTTAAAAGAGCGAACAAACATCCTGGATGGCTTAACTCCAATGTAAAAATGCATATAAAAGCAAAGGACAAGGCCTTCAAAAAATACAAGGTTGAGGGATCATCCTCAGCATTCAGAATTTATAAAGAATGCAATAAGAAATGTAAGGGTGCAATTAGGATGGCTAAGATAGAACATGAAAGACACATAGCGGAGGAGAGCAAAAGAAATCCCAAGAAATTCTTTAAGTATGTAAACAGTAAAAAAGGGAGGACAGACCATATTGGCCCCATAAAGAATGAGGAAGGACATCTGGTTACAAAGGATGGGGAGATGGCAAAGGTATTGAATTTATTCTTCTCCTCAGTCTTCACAAGTGAATCGGGGGGCTTCAGTAACCAAAACTGCAGTGTTTATCCTCATGACACATCACAGGAAGCACCTACATGGTTAACAGAGGACGGAATTAAAATTAGACTTGAGAAACTTAACATTAATAAATCACCGGGACCAGATGGCTTGCATCCGAGGGTACTTAGGGAACTCAGTCAGGTGATTGCCAGACCGTTGTTCCTAATATTTACAGACAGTCTATTGACTGGAATGGTACCAGCTGATTGGAGAAAAGCCAATGTAGCACCAATATTTAAAAAGGGCCCAAAAAACATCCCTGGGAATTACAGACCAGTTAGCCTAACATCAATAGTATGTAAACTCTTGGAGGGGATGATAAGGGACTATATACAAGATTTTAGTAATGAGAACGGTATCATTAGCAGTAATCAGCATGGATTCATGAAGAATCGTTCTTGCCAAACCAATCTATTAACCTTCTATGAGGATGTGAGTTGCCATCTAGATAAAGGAAGGCCCGTAGACGTGGTGTATTTGGATTTTGCAAAAGCTTTTGACACAGTTCCCCATAAACGTTTACTGTACAAAATAAGGTGCGTTGGCATGGACCATAGGGTGAGTACATGGATTGAAAACTGGCTATAAGGGCGTGTTCAGAGGGTGGTGATAAATGGGGAGTACTCAGAATGGTCAGGGGTGGGTAGTGGGGTTCCCCAGGGTTCTGTGCTGGGACCAATCCTATTTAATTTGTTCATAAACGACCTGGAGGATGGGATAAAGAGTTCAATCGCTGTATTTGCAGACGATACTAAGCTAAGCAGGGCAATAACTTCTCTGCAGGATGTGGAAATCTTGCAAAAAGACCTGAACAAATTAATGGGGTGGGCGACTACATGGCAAATGAGGTTCAATGTAGAAAAATGTAAAATAATGCATTTGGGTGGCAAAAATATGAATGCAATCTATACACTGGGGGGAGAACCTCTGGGGGAATCTAGGATGGAAAAGGACCTGGGGGTCCTAGTGGATGATAGGCTCAGCAATGGCATGCAATGCCAAGCTGCTGCTAATAAAGCAAACAGAATATTAGCATGCCTCCTAACCTATAAGCCTGTTCAATGGCTTCTTTTAGCCATCTGGCTATGGTGCGTCTTGAGGCCCTATGCCCTTTCCTTGCTCCAGAAATCAAAATAAATAAGGAATCCGTCTTCCTAAAATCTTTTGTTGCTTCTAAATAATGTAAGACGCATCTCCTCACGTCTAAACTATGGAACCTTACTTCCTGTTCCTTAGAGGGATTTGGGCAAAACGATGGTAACACAATCTCCTGGCCTCTGTGGAATTTTGAGGCCACCTTAGGCAGAAATCCCGGATCCATCTTAAAGATTATGCGATCCAGAAAAATCTGAAAAAAGGGGGGCCTGATTGATAGGGCCTCTATCTCACAGACCCTTTTGGCTGTAGTAATTGCCACCAGGAAGACTGCTTTAAGCATCAGTATCTTCAGGCTGCAACTATCCAATGGTTCAAAGGGGTCTGCTGTCATAGTTTGCAGTACTAATGACAGATCCCACTTTGGAAAGACTGTACTTTGTATCGGTCTTTGTCTGCTCAGCGATCTAAAGAGTCTGATTACCCACGGATCAGATGCTAATCTCTTTTCCTGGTAAAGCGAAAGTGCTGACACTTGACTCTTAAGCGTGCTAAGACTTGGTCCTTTGTCTATCCCGCTCTGTAGAAACTCTAGGACTGCCACTGAGCTCTGTGTATTGAAGTTATTATCTGTGCACCATCTGTTAAAACACCTCCATACTTTCTGGTAGATGTTACGTGTCTCTATCTTTCTGCTTTTCAGCAGTTTGTCTATTAGACGGCCTGAGAACCCTTTTGCTTCCAGCAACTGCTCCTCAGACACCATGCGGCCAAGTTCTATCTTTCCACTTGGGGGCAGTGTACTGGACCCTGGGAGAGTAGATCTTCCTGGATCGGTAAAAACCAGGGGGGTTCTACCGCGAGTTCTCCGAGCATAGAGAACCACGGTCTCCTGGGCCAGTAAGGTGCTATGAGAATTACTGTTGTATTCTCCGTACGCAATGTCCTTATTACCGTTGGTAGTAGTAGTGGTGGGGGAAAGGCATAGCATTTGTTGAATGCCCACCTCTGTGCTAACGCATCTACCCCGAGCGCTCCGTCCTCTCTTTTCAGGGAGAAGAACGTTCTGACTTTCCTGTTTTCCTTTGAGGCAAACAAGTCCACCTGAGGTATTCCCCATTTTTGAGCAATCTGCTGGAATACCTCCTGTTTTAGCACCCAATTGCCTTCTCTCACTTTTTTCCTGCTGAGGAAATCCACCACTTTGTTTAAATCCCCTTTCAAGTGGACTGTTGACAGTGAGAGTATGTTTTCTTCTCTCCATTTCAAGATCTCCTCTGCTAAGGTCCACAGGGTTCCGCATCTTGTTCCCCCCTGTTTGTTTATATAGGCGATCACTGACGAATTGTCGGACCTGACCTGCAAATGATGACCTCTCAACTCTTTCCGGAAGGTTTGAAGTGCATACCATACTGCTCTCAATTCCTTCCAGTTGGGTGATCTCATCCTCTCCTCCTTTTCCCAAGTCCCTTGTGTTATCTGAGAGCCTAGATGTGCTCCCCAACCTACGCTGCACGCGTCTGTGGTTAAGATTCGGGAAATGGGTAGGCTCCTTTGTTCATGTTCTCTGTCCTCCTCCACCACCATAAGGTTCTTTTTACCCTTGCTGGTAATAGAACCTTGGTGTCTAAGGATTCCTGCCTGTGATCCCATATCTTTAACAAGAACATCTGCAGTGGCCGGAAATGCAGGCCTGCCCACTGTCTTGCTGGGATTGCAGATGTTAACAGTCCCAGGGTTGACATTATCTGCCTTATGGCACATGGTAAGTTGGCTTGTAGTATGCTTACTTCCCTTTGAATTTTTCCTATTTTCTTAATTAAGAGTTGTAAAGCGGGATCTTGTGTTCCCTCTTTGCCTCTTTTTATTCTGTTGTGGCTGTTTCCAATTTGCTTTACGCTTTAATGGGAACGCCTTCTTTCTATCTGCGGTTCGGTGCAGCACCTTCACTAACCCTGGTCCGAACAGCAGGTCCCCTGTAAAGGGAATCCCGCAGAGTTTGGCTTTGGACGCGCAGTCTCCCTGCCATGACTTTAGCCATAGGGCCCTTCTTGTGGAATTGGCTAGTGCGGAGGATCTGGATGCCATCCGAACCAGTTCTGCGGAAGCATCTGCGATATACGCAATGCCTCGCAGCAGTGTGGGAAATGAAGCTAGGATCTGCTCCTTCGCAGTTCCTTCTTCAATATGAGCCTGTAATTGGTTTAACCAGAATTCTACGTTCCTAGCCACCACCGTGACCGCCATAGCTGGCTTCAGGCTACCCACTGTCGAGTCCCATGATTTCTTTAATAACGAGTCCATCCTTTTATCCATCGGCTCAGATAGAACCCCCATGTCCTCAAATGCCAAGTCCGTGTGCCTTGACACCTGCGAGAAGGCTGCATCTAATTTTGGAGTTTTGTTCCATACTGATGCTGGATCCTCTGTGAAGGGAAACCTTTTTAAGGCTTTAGAAAAAACTGGTTTTCTTTCAGGTTCCTGCCACTCTTTCTTTATAGCCTCTATTAGGACCTCATGAACAGGAAAATTCCTCTTTTCCTAAGCCCTCATACATCTGATCGTGCAAGGATAACGGTTTGTTTTCTGTTGATATACCTAGTGTGGTATAAATGGCCCCTAAAAGATGATCCACCTCTTCTAATGAGAGTTTGTATCGGGATGGCTTTCTGGAATCCCCATCCAGAGCTTCACCCTCAGACTCTTGGGAGCCAGATGTTGCACTGTCAGGTTCCTCTTCCGCCTCCTCTCTAGGGTCTACTGAAGGACCTGCACTAGTGGAGGGTATTGCCAGCGTTTTTAGTAACGTTGTCTGTGTCGGAGGAGCAGTCTGAAGCTGTGGCATTTGAAACCCTTCAAAAAAGGTTTTAAAGGATTCAAAAGTATTGGACTATTCCTTAACAGATGCCGCCAGCTCACCCTGCTCTGAAGAATGTTCTTGTACTAGTTTACTAATACAAACCTTACATAATGCCTTTCCCCAGGAATCTCTAAGGGTAACTTTACAAGAAGGGCACCTCCTTTTTGAAACATGAGGGGCCCTGTTTTTTTCTGTTTTCTGAAAAGAAAAAAGCCCACAATAATTAATATACAGTACCCTCCCCTGCATAATTGCAGGAGTGCAACATTTTCATTTGGGCTTGCCTCACCAGGGGCCCTATGAATCCACCCTCTGACACCGGAGGGTCTTTTACCTACTTCCCCCTTGCATATGTCCCACACTAAAGGTAGAGGGGGGTGGTGGTTCAGGCCAGGGGAGCTCCACCCTAGGTTCCCCTTACCTTTACACGGCTGGAGCTGGTCTCTGCTGGAGCAGTGCGGCCTGATTTCATTGCATCCACCATCCTTGTGTCACCTCCGGAGCCTCTGCTGTCTTTACAGCATGGACGGCTCCTCTCCAGCCCATGCCTGGCTCCTTTTCAATATTCACGGCCGGAACTGGAAGCCGTGAACCCGGAAGTGCACGCCCCCTCGGCCAGATATGACGTCACCCTCCGCAGGCCGTGCAGTCCCAGTACCCGGCGTGGTTGCTGTTTCACATGCTGCTGAGGGCATGGGACTGCAGGAGCTGCGCTCCGTTTCACCGCGCTCGGTGTTGAAAAGGCGCCCCCACCGACTCAACCTGCACTCAGGGATGCAGGGGTGGCAACATCAAGAAAAGTTTTTGACCAGGTTAGTGTCATAACCGCTGTGGGGCTGCACACTAACATCTTCCCTGTCGGTGTTTCCTACAGAGGGGAGGAGCCAAGGTCTCTCAGGTGGCTGTCCTGAAAGACGATCAGGGGAAAAATGTCAATAAGCATATATTTATTGGTTTGCGCAAATGTTATAGCATCTAAAAATTAGGGTACATTTTCTGGAATTTACACAGCTTTTAGTTTATGAATGCCTATGTCATTTCTTGAGGTGCTTAAATGGCAGGGCAGTACAAAACCCCCCCAAATGACCCCATTTTAGAAAGTAGACACCCCAAGGAAATTGCTGAGAGGCATGTTGAGCCCATTGAATATTATTTTTTTGTCCCAAGTGATTAATGACAAAAAATGTTTACAAAAAGTTGTCACTAAATGATATATTGCTCACACAGGCCATGGGCATATGTGGAATTGCACCCCAAAATACATTTAGCTGCTTCTCCTGAGTATGGGGATACCACATGTGTGGGACTTTTTTGGAGCCTAGCCGCGTACGGGGCCCCGAAAACCAAGCACCGCCTTCAGGATTTCTAAGGGCGTAAATTTTTGATTTCACTCCTCACTACCTATCACAGTTTTGAAGGCCATAAAATGCTCAGATGGCACAACCCCCCCCCCCAAATGACCCCATTTTGGAAAGTAGACACCCCAAGCTATTTGCTGAGTGGCATGTTAAGTCCATGGAATATTTTATATTTTGACACAAGTTGTGGGAAAATTACAAACTTTTTTTTTTGCATAAAGTTGTCACTAAATGATATATTGCTCAAACATGCCATGGGCATATGTGGAATTACACCCCAAAATACATTCTGCTGCTTCTCCTGAGTACGGGGATACCACATGTGTAGGACTTTTTGGGAGCCTAACCGCGTACGGGGCCCCGAAATCCAAGCACCACCTTCAGGATTTCTAAGGGCATAAAGTTTTGATTTCACTCCTCACTACCTATCACAGTTTTGAAGGCCATAAAATGCTCAGATGGTGCAACCCCCCCAAATGACCCCATTTTGGAAAGTAGACACCCCAAGCTATTTGCTGAGAGGCATGTTGAGTCCATGGAATATTTTATATTTTGACACAAGTTGCAGGAAAGTGACAAATGTTTTTTTTTTTTGCACAAAGTTGTCACTAACTGATATATTGCTCAAACATGCCATCGGCATATGTGGAATTACACCCCAAAATACATTCTGCTGCTTCTCCTGAGTATGGGGATACCACATGTGTGGGACTTTTTGGGAGCATAGCTGCATACGGGGCCCCGAAAACCAATCACCGCCTTCAGGATTTCTAAGGGCGTAAATTTTTGATTCACTCCTCACTACCTATCACAGTTTCGAAGGCCATGAAATGCCAAGATAGCACAAACCCCCCCAAATGACCCCATTTTGGAAAGTAGACACCCCAAGCTATTTGCTGAGAGGCATGGTGAGTATTTTACAGCTCTCATTTGTTTTTGAAAATGAAGAAAGACAAGAAACATTTTTTTTTTCTTTTTTCAATTTTCAAAACTTTGTCACAAAAAGTGAGGTCTGCAAAATACTCACTATATCTCTCAGCAAATAGCTTGGGGTATCTACTTTCCAAAATGGGGTCATTTGGGGGGGGGGGGGTTGTGCCACCTGGGCATTCCATGGCCTCCGAAACTAGGCAGTGAAGAGTGAAATCAAAAATTTACGCTCTTAGAAAGCCTGAAAGCGGTGCTTGGTTTTCGGGGTCCCGTACGCGGCTAGGCTCCCAAAAAGTCTCACACATGTGGTATCCCCGTACTCAGGAGAAGCAACAGAATGTATTTTGGGAACAAAGATAGTGAGCAAACCCTGCGAGCCACTTACGGATAAATGCCTACAAAATAGTGTGTAATTAATCCTGGGTAGAGACCAGCTGCAAACACTCAGTCACGTTTCATAATCGTGCAAGTGGCAAAAGTAAAGTAATGTGTCTCTACCCAGAATGTATTTTGGGGTGTAATTTCACATATTCTCATGGCATGTTTGAGCAATATATCATTTAGTGACAACTTCCTGCAAAAAAAAAAATTGTCTTTTTCCCGCAACTTGTGTCACAATATAAAATATTCCATGGACTCGACATGCCTCTCAGCAAATAGCTTGGGGTGTCTACTTTCCAAAATTGGGTCATTTGGGGGGGGGGTTTGAACTGTCCTGGCATTTTATGCACAACATTTAGAAGCTTATGTCACACATCACCTACTAATCTAACCACTTGAAGACAAAGACCTTTCTGCCACTTTTTGTTTACATGAAAAAATATTTTTTTTTTTGCAAGAAAATTACTTACTTAATTACTTTACCCTCAAACATTATATATTTTTTTAAAGCAAATTCCCTACAGATTAAAATGGTGGGTGTTTCATTTTTTTTCAAATGCATTTTTTTGGGAAAAAACACACTTTTTAAAATTTTAATGCACTAAAACACACTATATTGCCCAAATGTTAGATGAAATAAAAAAGATGATCTTAGGCCAAGTACATGAATACCAAACACGACATGCTTTAACCAGTTGCCGACCGCCGCACACAGATGTACGTCGACAGAGCGGCACGGGCAGGCAAAAGGGCTTACCTGTACGTCCCTGCCTGCCCGCGGGTGGGGGGTCTGATCGGACCCCCCCCCCCGGTGCCTGCGGCAGTCGGCAAATCTTCCCCGGCGATCGGTGGTGAGGGGGAGGCCATCCATTCATCCCCCCTCACGATCGCTCCCAGCCAATGGGATCATTTCCCTGCCTCTGTATTGTACACAGAGGCAGAGGAAATGATGTCATCTCTCCTCGGCTCGGTATTTTCCGTTCCGGGCCGAGGAGAGAAGACTGGAATGTAAGTGCACAAACACAACACAACACAGTAGAACATGCCAGGCATACAAAACACCCCGATCCCCCCCCCCCGATCACCCCCCGATCCCCCTCCAATCACCCCCCCCCTGTCACAAACTGACACCAAGCAGGTTTTTTTTTTTCCTGATTACTGCATAGTGTCAGTTTGTGACAGTTACAGTGTTGGGACAGTTAGTATTACCCCCCTTTAGGTCTAGGGTACCCCACTAACCCCCCCTAATAAAGTTTTAACCCCTTGATCACCCCCCGTCACCAGTGTCACTAAGCGATCATTTTTCTGATCGCTGTATTAGTGTCGCTGGTGACGCTAGTTAGGGAGGTAAATATTTAGGTTCGCCGTCAGCGTTTTATAGCGACAGGGACCCCCATATACTATCTAATAAATGTTTTAACCCCTTGATTGCCCCCTAGTTAACCCTTTCACCACTGATCACCGTATAACCATTATGGGTGACGCTGGTTAGTTCGTTTATTTTTTATAGTGTCAGGGCACCCGCCGTTTATTACCGAATAAAGGTTTAGCCCCCTGATCGCCCGGCGGTGATATGCGTTGCCCCAGGCTGCGTCAGATTAGCGCCAGTACCGCTAACACCCACGCACGCATCATACGCCTCCCTTAGTGGTATAGTATCTGTACGGATCAATATCTGATCCAATCAGATCTATACTAGCGTCCCTAGCAGTTTAGGGTTCCCAAAAACGCAGTGTTAGCGGGATCAGCCCAGATACCTGCTAGCACCTGTGTTTTTCCCCTCCGCCCAGCCCACCCAAGTGCAGTATCGATCGATCACTGTCACTTACAAAACACTAAACGCATAACTGCAGCGTTCGCAGAGTCAGGCCTGATCCCTGCGATCGCTAACAGTTTTCTTGGTAGCGTTTTGGTGAACTGGCAAGCACCAGCCCCAGGCAGTGTCAGGTTAGCGCCAGTACCGCTAACACCCACGCACGCACCGTACACCTCCCTTAGTGGTATAGTATCTGATCGGATCAATATCTGATCCGATCAGATCTATACTAGCGTCCCCAGCAGTTTAGGGTTCCCAAAAACGCAGTGTTAGTGGGATCAGCCCAGATACCTGCTAGCACCTGCGTTTTGCCCCTCCGCCCGGCCCAGCCCAGCCCACCCAAGTGCAGTATCGATCGATCACTGACACTTACAAAACACTAAACTAAAGAGTCAGGCCTGATCCTGCGATCGCTAACAGTTTTTTTGGTAGCGTTTTGGTGAACTGGCAAGCACCAGCGGCCTAGTACACCCCGGTCGTAGTCAAACCAGCACTGCAGTAACACTTGGTGACGTGGCGAGTCCCATAAGTGCAGTTCAAGCTGGTGAGGTGGCAAGCACAAGTAGTGTCCCGCTGCCACCAAAAAGACAAACACAGGCCCGTCGTGCCCATAGTGCCCTTCCTGCTGCATTCGCCAATCCTAATTGGGAACCCACCGCTTCTGCAGCGCCCGTACTTCCCCCATTCACATCCCCAACCAAATGCAGTCGGCTGCATGAGAGGCATTTTCTTTATGTCCTCCCGAGTACCCCTACCCAGCGAACCCCCCCAAAAAAGATGTCGTGTCTGCAGCAAGTGCGGATATAGGCGTGACACCCGCTATTATTGTCCCTCCTGTCCTGACAATCCTGGTCTTTGCATTGGTGAATGTTTTGAACGCTACCATTCACTAGTTGAGTATTAGCGTAGGGTACAGCATTCCACAGACTAGGCACACTTTCACAGGGTCTCCCAAGATGCCATCGCATTTTGAGAGACCCGAACCTGGAACCGGTTACAGTTATAAAAGTTACAGTTACAAAAAAAAGTGTAAAAAAAAAAAAAACACATACAAAAATATAAAATAAAAAAAAATAGTTGTCGTTTTATTGTTCTCTCTCTCTCTATTCTCTCTATTGTTCTGCTCTTTTTTACTGTATTCTATTCTGCAATGTTTTATTGTTGTTATGTTTTATCATGTTTGCTTTTCAGGTATGCAATTTTTTATACTTTACCGTTTACTGTGCTTTATTGTTAACCATTTTTTTGTCTTCAGGTACGCCATTTGCGAATTTGAGTGGTTATACCAGAATGATGCCTGCAGGTTTAGGTATCATCTTGGTATCATTCTTTTCAGCCAGCGGTCGGCTTTCATGTAAAAGCAATCCTAGCGGCTAATTAGCCTCTAGACTGCTTTTACAAGCCGTGGGAGGGAATGCCCCCCCCCCAACGTCTTCCGTGTTTTTCTCTGGCTCTCCTGTCTCAACAGGGAACCTGAAAATGCATCCTGTGATTCAGCCAGCTGACCATAGAGCTGATCAGAGACCAGAGTGGCTCCAAACATCTCTATGGCCTAAGAAACCGGAAGCTACGAGCATTTTATGACTTAGATTTCGCCGGATGTAAACAGCGCCATTGGGAAATTGGGAAAGCATTTTATCACACCGATCTTGGTGTGGTCTGATGCTTTGAGGGCATAGGAGAAATCTAGGGTCTAATAGACCCCAATTTTTTCAAAAAAGAGTACCTGTCACTACCTATTGCTATGATAGGGGATATTTACATTCCCTGAGATAACAATAAAAATGATTAAAAAAAAAAAATGAAAGGAACAGTTTAAAAATAAGATAAAAAAAAATAAGAATAATAAAGAAAAAAAAAAAAAAAAAAAAAAAAAAAAGCACCCCTGTCCCCCCTGCTCTCGCGCTAAGGCGAACGCAAGCGTCGGTCTGGCATCAAATGTAAACAGCAATTGCACCATGCATGTGAGGTATCACCGCGAACGTCAGATCGAGGGCAGTAATTTTAGCAGTAGACCTCCTCTGTAAATCTAAAGTGGTAACCTGTAAAGGCTTTTAAAGGCTTTTAAAAATGTATTTAGTTTGTCGCCACTGCACGTTTGTGCGCAATTTTAAAGCATGTCATGTTTGGTATCCATGTACTCGGCCTAAGATCATTTTTTTTTATTTCATCAAACATTTGGGCAATATAGTGTGTTTTAATGCATTAAAATTTAAAAAAGTGTGTTTTTTCCCCAAAAAATGCGTTTGAAAAATCGCTGCGCAAATACTGTGTGAAAAAAAAAAATGAAACACCCACCATTTTAATCTGTAGGGCATTTGCTTTAAAGAAATATATAATGTTTGGGGGTTCAAAGTAATTTTCTTGCAAAAAAAAATTATTTTTTTATGTAATCAAAAAGTGTCAGAAAGGGCTTTGTCTTCAAGTGGTTAGAAGAGTGGGTGATGTGTGACATAAGCTTCTAAATGTTGTGCATAAAATGCCAGGACAGTTCAAAACCCCTCCAAATGACCCCATTTTGGAAAGTAGACACCCCAAGCTATTTGCTGAGAGGCATGTCGAGTCCATGGAATATTTTATATTGTGACACAAGTTGCGGGAAAGAGACAATTTTTTATTTTTTTTATTTTTTTTTACGCAAAGTTGTCACTAAATGATATATTGCTCAAACATGCCATGGGAATATGTGAAATTACACCCCAAAATACATTCTGTTGCTTCTCCTGAGTACGGGGATACCACATGTGTGGGACTTTTTGGAAGCCTTACGGGACCCCGAAAACCAAGCACCGCCTTCAGGCTTTCTAAGGCCGTAAATTTTTGATTTCACTCTTCACTGCCTATCACAGTTTCGGAGGCCATGGAATGCCCAGGTGGCAAACCCCCCCCCCAAATGACCCCATTTTGGAAAGTAAACACCCCAAGCTATTTGCTGAGAGGTATAGTGAGTATTTTGCAGACCTCACTTTTTGTCACAAAGTTTTGAAAATGGAAAAAAGAAAAAAAATTTATTTTTCTCGTCTTTCTTTATTTTCAAAAACAAATGAGAGCTGCAAAATACTCACCATGCCTCTCAGCAAATAGCATGGGGTGTCTACTTTCCAAAATGGGGTCATTTGGGGGGGGGGGTTTATGCCATCTGGGCATTTTATGGCCTTCAAAACTGTGATAGGTAGTGAGGAGTAAAATCAAAAATGTACGCCCTTAGAAATCCAGAAGGCAGTGATTGGTTTTCGCGGCCCCGTAAAGTCCCACACATGTGGTATCCCCATACTCAGGAGAAGCAGCTAAATGTATTTTGGGGTGCAATTACACATATGCCCATGGCCTGTGTGAGCAATATATCATTTAGTGACAACTTTTTGTAATTTTTTTTTTTTTAGTCATTATTCAATCACTTGGGACAAAAAAAATGAATATTCAATGGGCTCAACATGCCTCTCAGCAATTTCCTTGGGGTGTCTACTTTCCAAAATGGGGTCATTTGTCGGGGTTTTGTACTGCCCTGCCATTTTAGCACCTCAAGAAACGACATAGGCAGTCATAAATTAAAGGCTGTGTAAATTCCAGAAAATGTACCCTAGTTTGTAGACGCTATAACTTTTGCGCAAACCAATAAATATAGACTTATTGACATTTTTTTTACCAAAGACATGTGGCCGAATACATTTTGGCCTAAATGTATGACTAAAATTGAGTTTATTGGATTTTTTTTAGAACAAAAAGTAGAAAATATCATTTTTTTTCAAAATTTTCGGTCTTTTTCCGTGTATAGCGCAAAAAATAAAAACGGCAGAGGTGATCAAATACCATCAAAAGAAAGCTCTATTTGTGGGAAGAAAAGGACGCAAATTTCGTTTGGGTACAGCATTGCATGACCGCGCAATTAGCAGTTAAAGCGACGCAGTGCCAAATTGTAAAAAGTGCTCTGGTCAGGAAGGGGGTAAATCCTTCCGGGGCTGAAGTGGTTAAATTTGCGCACAAACGTGCAGTGGCGACAAACTAGATACATTTTTAAAAGCCTTTAAAAGCCTTTACAGGTTACCACTTTAGATTTACAGAGGAGGTCTTCTGCTAAAATTACTGCCCTCGATCTGACCTTCGCGGTGATACCTCACATGCATGGTGAAATTGCTGTTTACATTTGATGCCAGACCGACGCTTGCGTTCGCCTTTGCGCGAGAGCAGGGGGGACAGGGGTGCTTTTTTTTTTTTGCTTTTTAGACTTTAAAGTTTCAAAGGATAAGGGCTTCTCATTGGAATAGAATTGGAGAGCTAGAACGTCCTCGAATGGCCACTACTGACTTAAAAACTCTGCAGAGGTCCCCGGTGGAAAATCAGGGTTCCCCCCGCAGGGTAGTTAGGGGGCCTGGGGGAGGGGTGGATGAACCCCTTATCATGGTCTTTCTGAAAGTCAGGAGTGTAGAGTGTATAAGGGGGTGGGTTAAGAGGGTATGGGGTCAGTTCCGAGGGGGTAACCATGGGAGAAGGTGTAAGGGTCCTGACGAGAAGGACTTCTCTAGGAAGACCCATGACTTTTTAAAGGCATGGATGTTCCAGTCAGCGATCCTTGTGAGATGACAAGCGGCGTAATATTTTTGGAGGTCAGGTAGACCTATTCCTCCTTTAGATTTAGCTAGTGTGAGTCTGGAGTATTTAATGCGAGGTGAAGAATCCTTCCACAGGAAAGCAGAGCATGCTTTCCGATAGGATTTAAAAAAACTTGCTGGTAAGGAGATAGGGATCGATTGCATAAGATAAAGTAAGCGAGGCAGGATTATCATTTTAATTAAGGCAGATCGTCCGAACCAGGAGACATTTAGTCCCATCCAATCTTTAAGGTGTTTTTGTGTCTGAAGGAGGAGCGGGTGAAAATTTTTTGAGTATAGATCTGACAGGTGGGTGGGGATTCGAATGCCTAGGTATGTAAGTGTATCATGTTCCCATCGAAACGGGAATGAATCTTGGCAATGTGTCACTGTCTGAGAAGGGAGGGAGACGTTTAGGGCCTGTGATTTGGTATAATTAATTTTGAGGTTTGATAAGGTACCAAAGTATTCAATATCTTTGAGGAGATTGGGCAAAGAGATATGGGGCGATTGCAGGGAGAGCAAAATGTCGTCGGCGAATGCAGCGACCTTAAGTTCTCTATTTTTCACTGTGATCCCCTGGATATTTGGGTTGCTTCTCAGCCTATTGAGGAAGGTTTCCAGTCTAGGACGTATATCAGTGGTGAAAGTGGGCATCCCTGTCGTGTGCCGTTGCTAATGGGAAAGGCGTCCGACAGGTGGCCGTTGACTTTTACCACTGCAGAGGGGCCCTTGTAAAGGGCCATAATAAATGACAACATGCGGGTCCCCAGACCTATGGCAGCGAGTACCCCCTGCATGTAGTCCCAGGCCACTCTGTCGAACGCCTTTTCAGCATCAAGTGAGAGAAAGAATCCTTGTGTATTGGAAGTCGTGAGCCAGTGATGTAAATTCAGTGTGCGGATGACGTTGTCCCTAGCCTCCCGCCCAGGGACAAAGCCAACTTGATCTAAAGATATAAGGTCGGGCACCAGTGGATGTAGTCTGTTTGCTAAGATTTTCGCGTAAATTTTAATATCCACATTTAATAGAGATATCGGTCGGTAGTTTGCGACTAAGGAAGCGTCTTTGCCCTCTTTGGGAATCACCGCTATTTGCGCAGCTAGCATTCTATCAGGTTTAGTCTGGGGGTCTGAAAGGGCGTTGAACGTGTCCAGAAGTTTAGGAGCTAGGGAGTCAATGAAGGCTTTGTAATATTGGAGGGAAAAACCGTCCAGGCCAGGGGCTTTGCCCGTTTTCATTTGTTTCATAGCTGTATCTAGTTCCAACGCTGATATAGGACCGTCCAGGTCCCGGGACTGTTGGGTAGATATTGGTTTAGGACTGTAGTTGGAGAGAAATTCTTTGATAAGTGCGGTGCGGGAGTCAGTATTGTTCCGTGGGACACTGGTGGGTTGTAAATTATATAGTTTAAGATAGAACCTTTCAAATTCTTTGGCAATGTCAGCATTCTTGGCCAGAAGACCCCCCCAGGGCCACCTAAATGATGGATTGTAGAGGACAATTTTGAATTTTGGACTGTGCGCGCCAATAGACGGCCGCACTTGTTGCCCTGTTCATAGAAAATCCTTTGGCCAAGGATGTAGCGCCTCCTAGAGCGTTTGCCCAGCTCCTCTAAGAGCAAGGCTCGGGTGTGTGTTAATTCCTGTAGGGTGGCTTGTGCGTGTGTCAATTTATGGGAGGTTTCGAGGGAGCCAATCGTCCTGATGAGAGAGTTTATGTATTCTTGGCGCTGTTTCTTAGCTTTTGTAGCCAGGGCGATTAGTTCACCTCGAATCACACATTTATGCGCTTCCCAAAGGGAGATTGGGGAAATATCCGGATTCAAGTTTTCCGTGAAATATTGTTGAATTCTCGTGCGGACATGATCCATCACCAGGGGGTCTTTGAGAAGGGAGGGGTTCAGACGCCAGATCTTCGTTCTAGAATTGGGTTCGGGGAAAGATAAGGTCACCGTGATTGGGTGGTGATCAGACAAAAACATCGGTTCTATAGTGGACTGTTGGAGTAAGGGCAAGTCAGTCTGGGAGAGAAAAAAATAGTCGATCCTAGAGTATTTTTGATGTGGGGCCGAAAAAAAGGTGTAGTCCTTATCAGAGGGGAATAAAGTGCGCCATGCATCATGTAAGGTCAATGATTGCAGTTGTAGATTGATCTGACGTAACGCTTTATAAGTTAAAGTAGATGTTCCTGTGGAGGAATCCAGTAAGGGGTTTAGGGGCACGTTAAAATCCCCTCCCAGGAGTACTATTCCCGATTTAAAAGAGGTCAGGAGGTCACATGTTTTCCTAAAGAAGGTGACTTGGTTGTCATTTAGGCAGTAAATATTGGCTAATGTGATTGGTGTGGAAGCATAAGAATCTTTAAGGAAAACATACCTGCCATCAGAGTCGACAAGGGAATCAGATACTTGTAAGTAAGCATTTTTTGATATGAGAATAGAAACGCCTTTAGTCTTAGAGTCAGGATTGGTGGAGTGGAACGCAGTCCGATAGATGTGGTTAGACAGTTTAGGTATGGCGTCTGAGCGAAAGTGGGTCTCCTGCAGAAATATGAAGTGGGCCCTGTGTTTGGTGAGAGAAGATAATACTTGTGACCTTTTCTCTGGTAAGTTCAGGCCCTTCACGTTTAGAGATAGGCATTTCAACGTCAGGGAAGACATGGCTTGGGTTCGGCAATATTGGGTAGATAAATGAGCGGTAAGGGGGTAGCACTAGGAGAGGCAGGGGCGAATCCAGTCAAGGAAGGAAAGAGAGAGAGAAAGAGAAAACGAGAGAGAAGAAAAAAAAAAAAAAGGGGGGGGGGGGAAGGAAGAAGCCAAGGAAGGAGATAGGGGAGGGTTCAGAAAGAGGTAGGATGGGGGAAAGAAGAAGTAAGAAGAATAGGGAAGGAACAGAGAAAAGATCAACCAGAGGTGGAATTAGGTTAACCAAGCCACCTTAGAAAAGGGAAAGTCTGGAGGGTCAGCAAAGAATCCCAATGGGACCACTGTGTGGGGACGTGAGAAGGGACGACGACCTCAGGGAGGTTGCAATCCGGGGAATGAGTAGACATCTTTGTTTAGAGTAGGGTGAGTATAGTGGGGAACCTACCACTAGTGCAAAAAGAATAACTCAATAACCAAAATGCAATCTGAAGCCAGATTATTATGAACATTTATACATCAACTGAGGTGAGTGAAACATATCAAACATATGTGCCCAGTACCGCCGCTGATTACCTTAATTTTTCTACAGTAAGAAACTGTAATCAGGAGGGGTAAAAGAAAGAAATCAGCCGTATTGTGTGCCTGTTTGAAAGCCTGAAGTGTCAAGTGGAACTTTTTGTGGACCAGTCAAGGAGAGTGGATCTCTCCGGAGGAGATGGGAGGGTTGCGTGAGAGGACAGCCCCGGCAGTCTCACTGTGATTTGGGAGACATTCTCCTGCAATATTAGAATGGCCCAGAGTGACGTCTCAGGCTGGCAAAGAGAGGCATGTTGTTTACATAGAGGCTAAAACAAAGGCTATATTAGCTTAACTAAGCAATGTCAGAGATTCTGATAGTAACATGTGTATACCTCTATGCTTGAAAACAGAGGGATAAAAAAAAAGAACGCCCTCACAGTTATTGTATATGTAAAATAATTAAACAAACAAAACAAAAAAAACCCCAAAAAAACACCAGAGTTACTTCCCAGAGGTGGGGACGACTGCAAAAAGACGTAGGCCGCAGTAAGCTGACAATGTCATCAAAGGCAATGCAGAAGATGGTGTGGATGTCGAGGAAGGATGAGTAGTAAGGCTTCAGCGCTGTTTAACTTAAATGGTGATCATCCGGCTGGTGGATCGAGGCCTCCATAGAGTAGTGTTGCCAGGCAGCTTCACGAAGAGATTGAAGGCAGGAATCAGGCAGCGGCACCTGGCGAACAGGAAACAGGGTGAATTAGGCATCCATACGATCCCTCCTCCTGGAGGGTGTAGACGGGGATCCCGGGCTGCGTTGGTGTTGATCACGGCGTGATGTATGGTTTCCCAGATTAGATTGGTCAGCTCTGTATCTGCGGGATCTGTGGCGTTGGGCCTTTGGTGATGGATGGAGCGAGACCGGGAGACAGGGTTCAGAGGGAAAAAAGGCGGCGTACCAATCTGGAAGTTCAACGTGCGGAAGATCGAGCTGATCGCAGAAACCCAGCAAGTGTTCTGGTGTGCGAAGGAGCGCAGAGCGACCTCTGGTGGATGCTGACAGCCCGAAGGGGAATTTCCAGCGGTATTGAATATTTCTGGCTCGTAGGACGTCCAGTAGGGGGCGCAGTGCTCGTCTATGTTGGAGTGTTATCTGGGATAGATCCTGAAATAGCTTAATTTCTGCGCCATTATGGAGGATGCGGCCTCTTTCCCTGGCTTTGCGGAGGATTTCCTCTTTTAGTGGAAAGTTAACTACACAACATATTATATCCCTTGGTGGTTCATTTTCACGGGGTACAGGGCGCAGAGCTCGGTGGGCTCTTTCCATTTCTATGGGAGAGTCTGCTGGGCGGTCAATCAGTTCATTAAAGATTGTGCAGATGGTTTGCTGCAATGACCCCGGTTCTATGGCCTCAGGTACCCCCCTCACTCTAATATTATGCCTCCGACCGCGGTTGTCGAGATCTTCGACATGTCTGTGGATGTCCAGGAGTTGGGAGAGCTGGGAGTCAAAGGCGGTGTGTACTTGTCGAATGGCGGCTGCATGTGTCTGAGAGGTTTGTTCCACCTCGTCAATCCTGTGTACCACCGCATGGATTTCAGCTTTAAGGTCAGCGATCACCGCTGTGTCAGTATTTTTGATGTCTGCAGCAACTGTCTCTAAATCAAACAGGCTTGGGGGGTGAGTCCGTCCCGCAGTTGCGGCAGGTCCCCCGGCCAGTGGAGTGTCAGGTTCCATGCTAGGCGAGGTCGGGGTTGGGGCCTGTGAGGCCGCGTGTGCAGCCAGGTGCTGGGTCCGGAATATGTCCGGTATGTTCCTACTCAGCTGCGTACCTGAGTCGGTTGCACGGGATGTCGAGGAGCTCCGGGTGGATCTGTTCATGATGTTAGCAAGGTGTAGGTTCCCCTAAAGGCTAAATTCAATCCCCGGATCGCAGGAGCTCTTGGCTTATGCTGCCATCTTAGTCTCCGTCCAGGCCACGCCCCCTTTTTTTGCTTTTTTATCTTATTTTTAAACTGTTCCTTCCATTTTTTTTAAATCATTTTTATTGTTATCTCAGGGAATGTAAATATCCCCTATGATAGCAATAGGTAGTAACAGGTACTCTTTTTTTAAAAAAATTGGGGTCTATTAGACCCTAGATCTCTCCTCTGCCCTCAAAGCATCTGATCACACCAAGATCGGTGTGATAAAATGCTTTCCAATTTCCCAATGGCGCTGTTTGCATTCGGCGAAATCTAAGTCATAAAATGCTCGTAGCTTCCGGTTTCTTAGGCCATAGAGATCTTTGGAGCCATTCTGGTCTCTGATCAGCTCTATGGTCAGCTGGCTGAATCACCGGCTGCATTCTCAGGTTCCCTGTTGGGACAGGAGAGCCAGAGAAAAACATGGAAGACAGTGGGGGGGGCATTCCCTCCCACTGCTTGTAAAAGCAGTCTAGAGGCTAATTAGCTGCTAGGATTGCTTTTACATGAAAGCCGACCGCTGGCTGAAAAGAATGATACCAAGATGATAGCTAAACCTGCAGGCATCATTCTGGTATAACCACTCAAAGTCCAGCAACATATCAGTACGTTGCTGGTCCTTGTTGGGCATATATTTTAAACTTTTTTTTCATGCAGCCTGTGGGCTGAACGAAAAAAAGAGATTGATCGGTGGGTATGCCCACCATTAGAATACCTCCCTTCATCCACCCACTTCTAATAATAGGCATACATGCACCGTTTATATATGCTGAAGCATGGGGGCATCCACCCCAAAAGGTAGGAGTAAATCGCTCCTCCGCCCCTGCTGCCCCCATGCTTTGGCATATATGCTCTTTTTTTTAACTGTGGTGGTGAAATCACCTCCTACAGAGCTGGAGTCACGGCTTTATGTATCGTGAGAGCAAACGCTGTTGCTGTCAAGATAAATAAATCCGCGCTGCAACTGAATGGCATACCTGCTAAGCAAATGATGGTTAACAATAAAACAAAGTAACGTTACAGTATAACAGTAAGACTTACCATACCTGCAAAGCAAATACAAAACAACCATAGTAAAAAATAAAACATTTAACGCAACCTGTGCCTAAAATATATATATGCCGAAGCATGGGGGCATCCTCCCGCAAAAGGTAGGAGCAAATCGCTCCTTCACCCCTGCTGCCCCCATGCTAAGGCATATATGCTGAAGTATGTAACTGTGGTTTTGAAATCACTCCGACAGCGCTGGAGTCACGGCTTTATGTATCGTGGGAGCAAACGCTGTTGCTGTCAAGATAAATAAATCCGCTCTGCAGCTGAATGGGGTACCTGAAAACAAAAAAAATGGTTAACAATAAAATGCAGTAAACAGTAAAGTATAAAAAAAATTGCATACCTATAGAGCAAACATGATAAAACATAATAACAATAAAACATTGCAGAATAGAATACAGTAAAAAAGAGCAGAACAATAGAGAGAGAATAGAGAGAGAACAATAAAACGACAACTATTTTTGGTTATTTTATTCTATATATTTTTTTGTGTTTTTTTTTTTTAACACTTTTTTTTGTAACTGTAACTTTTGTAACTGTAACCGTTTCCAGGTTCGGCTCTCTCAAAATGTGATGGCATCTTGGGAGACCCTGTGAAAGTGTGTCCTAGTCTGTGCAGTGCTGTACCCGATATAATACTCAACTAGTGTATGGTAGCATTCAAAACATTCACCAATGCAAAGACCAGGATTGTCAGGACAGGAGGGACAATAATAGCGGGTGTCACGCCTATATCCACGCTTGCTGCAGACACGACATCTTTTTTGGGGAGATCCTGAAGAAGTCACGTGACGTGACGATACGCGTCAGGATTGGAGCACGGGACGTTGCCACAGACAGACAACAGGAGACGAGCTCGGCGCTCGTGGTTGCTAAGTACTTCAGCGTTGTTTAAATGTAAGTTGACTGGACGTTTTTTATCTAATAAATATATATTTTTTATATGGGATCACGCTATGTGCGTTTCTTTCCCCCTATACTTCATACCGTTACTCTACCTGATGAGCACTGAGGAGTGAGGCACGGGGACAGACTGCAGATCGGAGATACTCCTGGAGGCATACGTGCTTGGCGCTCGTAGATTGATGCCCACACTCACTTAATGAGTGAGTGCAACCTCCCCTCCTTTGTGTCTTGCCCCTCTCCACTGTGGTCGTCGCAGAGTCATATTACATGCTGTTTATTTTTTATTTCTATATTCCGCCTGGCATTCTCACCACTGTTATTACCTGTTTACATGGAACTTCCACATCTGCTGGCCATTTGCAACACAAGCTGTATTCCTTACAGCTGTAAGGTAAGCGGCTTGCAAACACGGAGGTGTCTTCACTGAAGATCCCCTCCCTTCACTATTGGAACTGTTTTGTGTATTTTTAACCACGAGTTTTTTTGACCTGGTGACGGGACTGCTATTTACTTACCCTCAGGGACCTGTCACCTGCAGCCCATCAGAGTTGTCACTTATCTGCTAGTGCGTTACTAGCCCATACCTATTTTGGACATTTCTTATGTTTTATTTATTTGGATTGTCACTCACTTATTCACTTTTGTTTGTGCCATTGCCATTTTTATGTTTCTATGTTTGTCAGCATTTTTATTCATTTACAAGGTCTGTTTTATTCAAGCAGTCATTTCCACTGGATTCACTGTATCACCATTGTCTTTTATACATTACGCATTGCTTGCCTGCAATTTTATATTTTATTTTTATTCCTGATGTCAGCAATTTTGTACTGTATTTTCACTATGCCTCTTAGCATCTAGAGCCCATTAGTGCCTATGTGTGTTAGTGTTTTGTAAGTGACAGTGATCGATCGAAACTGCACTTGGGTGGGCTGGGCAGGGCTGGGCCGAGGGGCAAAACGCAGGTGCTAGCAAGTATCTGGGCTGATCCTACTAACACTGCGTTTTTGGGAACCCTAAACTGCTAGGGACGCTAGTATAGATCTGATCGGATCAGATATTGATCCGTTCAGATACTATACCACTAAAGGAGGTGTATGCTGCATGCGTGGGTGTTAGTGGTACTGGCGCTAACCTGACGCTGCCTGGGGTGACGCAGACCTTATCTGACCCTAAAACCTAACTTATATCACCGCCGGGCGATCAGGGGGTAAACCTTTATTAGGTAATAAAAGGCGGGTGCCCTGAAACTATAAAAAACAAACTAACTAACCAGCGTCACCCGTAACAGTTATACGGTGATCACTGGTGAAAGGGTTAACTAGGGGGCAATCAGGGGGTTAAAACCTTTATTAGGTTGTATATGGGGGTCCCTGACGCTATAAAATGCTGACGGCGTACCTATATTTACTTACCTCCCTAACTAGTGTCACCTGTAACACTAATACAGCGATCTGAAAAATGATCGCTTAGTGACACTGGCGACGGGGGGGTGATCAAGGGGTTAAAACTTTATTAGGGGGGGTATCCTAGACCTAACAGGGGCTACCACTAACTGCCCTACCACTTATAACTGTCACAAACTGACACCAATGCAATAATCAGAAAAAAAAAACTGCTATTGGTGTCACTGTGACAGGGGGTACAGGGGGGTGATCGGGGGGTGATGGGGGTTGAAAAGTGTGCCTAGAGTGTTCTACTGTTAGTGTAGTGTTGGTGCAACTCACATTGATGTCTTCTCTCCTCGGCGTCGGAACTAAAAGACCGACTCGAGGAGAGATGACATCACTTCCTCTGCCGCTGTTTACATTACAGCAGCAGAGGAAGATTGTCATTCATTGGGAGCGATCGCGAGGGGGTGGCCACAATGATTGGCCTCCCCCTCACCTCGGATCTCTCCCCTAACGAAGCCGACCGCCTCGGGCATCGCGCCCCCCGCCCGCCGGAGCCAGATCCCGTACCAGGTACGTGATTTTGCCTGCCCGTGCCATTCTGCCGTAGTATATCTGCGTTGGGTGGTCGGCAAGTGGTTAAACAGCGCTTTCAGGATTTTGCACCAATGAAAAGGAGATCAGCCTTTTCTCCTCTCAATTCTCTGTCAAACCCGATGATGTTCCAGATCAGTTGCAGTTTGAGCTTATTGAGCTGCATTGTGACAGCGAGTTAGGGGCTCGTCACCACCAGCTCTCTCTTGTGAACTTTTACCGCCAACTGGATGAGAGCCGGTTTCAAGAGATTTGAACATTGGCTAAGGAAATAATGAGCTTGTTTGGCTCAACATATATGTGTGAGAAGACATTCTCTGCTCTGAACTTTAAAAGGAACCGCGTAAGAACAAGACTAAGTGACTGTCACCTGTGTGACATTTTGTGCATCAAAACCACTGCCTTTGAACCAGACCTAGCCTATGTGCTGCAGTCCAGATCTCAGTTTCACCCTTCACATTAGTGCAGGTAAGTTTTTTTTTTTTCAATTGAGATGAATATATTGTAAAATATCAGTTAATGTCAGTTGGTCTAAATCAGTTATGAATATATTTGGACACATGTATACTTGGTGTTATGTTCATGTTCATATTTTTTTAACTTAAAGGGGGGTTCCAGCGACCATTCAACTTTTTTTTTTTTGTAGTCATTCATACACTTTCAAAATAATAAAATAATACTCACTGTTTCGGTTTTTTAAATCTGCTGCTGTCCGTTTTCGTTTCTAATAAGTATTTATAAAAAGTGCTCCTGGCCATTCCCATCTTGCTTGTGGGCATGTGAAGCCCACAAGCATTGATTTCCGGGATCCGGTGAATGCTGAGCTCCCAGCATTCACCACTCTTTCCCGCGCATGCTCAGTGTTTACGGCGAGCAGCGTCGTAAACTTCAGGGTTGCCATCACAACGCGCGTCATCATCGAAAGTTCCCGCCCCGTTGTGATGGCAACCTCTTTCGAAATCCCGCGAGAACTCGCGGCAGGTCTCCGTAATGACTCCTGGGAACAATGACACCAGCTCCCAGGAGACAGTGCGGCACACATGAAATGATGGACTACCGCAAAATACCCGCCCATATCCGCAGTGGACACATACAGGAAGCAGAGAAAGACATGACAAAAACACAGGTACACAAGAAAAAAAAAAAAAAAAAAGTTTCCGTTTATAACTGAATACATTGCTGCAATGTGATTGAGCAAAAGATGTAAAATAGGGTGGAACTCCGCTTTAAGAGTTGACAGACAACCTTTATTACCAATACTATGTAATGTACTTTTTCATCTGGCCTTCAGATATGAAAGGCAGAGTGTTTTAACACCTGTTTAGATTTGTCATCCATGTGACTAAAATGAAAAGTATGGCGTTTGCGATAAACTTTGCATAAAAATATTTAATTTGCATTTAAGTTTAATGGTTCAAAGACTGTCAGATAAAATGGTCGGCCCTCACGCATGTTCACTTCATCAAATCTGGCCCTCTTTGAAAAAAGTTTGGACACCCCTGGCCTAGGCTATAAGAAGATTGCCAAGACCCTGAAACTGAGCTGCAGCATGGTGGCCAAGACCATACAGTGGTTTAACAGGACAGGTTCCACTCAGAACAGGCCTCGCCATGGTCGACCAAAGAAGTTGAGTGCACGTGCTCAGCATCATATCCAGAGGTTGTCTTTGGGAAAAAGTCGTATGAGTGCTGCCAGCATTGCTGCAGAGGTTAAAGGGGTGGGGGGGTCAGCCTGTAAGTGCTCAGACCATACGCCACACACTGCATCAAAATGGTCTGCATGGCTGTCATCCCAGAAGGAAGCCTCTTCTAAAGATGATGCACAAGAAAGCCTGAAAACAGTTTGCTGAAGACAAGCAGACTAAGGACATGGATTACTGGAACCATGTCCTGTGGTTTGATGAGACCAAGATAAACTTATTTTGTTCAGATGGTGTCATGCGTGTGTGGTGGCAACCAGGTGAGGAGTACAAAGACAAGTGTGTCTTGCCTACAGCCAAGCATGGTGGTGGGGGAGTGTCATGGTCTTGGGCTGCATGAGTGCTGACGGCACTGGGGAGCTACAGTTCATTGAGGGAACCATGAATGCCAACATGTACTGTGACATACTGAAGCAGAGCATGATCCCCTCCCTTCCAATATGATAACGACCTCAAACACAACTCCAAGAAGACCACTGCCTTGCTAAAGAAGCTGAGGGTAATGGCGATGGACTGGCCAAGCATGTCTCCAGACCTAAACCCTATTGAGCATCTGTGGGGCATGCTCAAACGAAATTTGGATGAGCGCAAGGTCTCTAACATCCACAATCTCTGTGATGTTGTCATGGAGGAGTGGAAGAGAGAAGAGGGGGGATTTTTGGGACTTTAAATGAGGCACATATTAAAATGTGCCTCTATCCCTATTGCGGAAATTACTGGAAATTGTGGGACTTTAGATGAGGTCATGGACAAAGGGAAGGCAACTAAAGTAAAAGTACATGTTTATTGGAAAAAATGAGATGCATAAAAACCATGTCAAATAAGAGACCACATGAAGAAAGACATTGTAGTGAACATCATTTCATAGTGAATTGCAAACACAAAAATATGTGCATATGCAATAGGCGACAAGAAAATATCAGACTTGGCTTCACATTGTGGTCTCATTTGATAGATAATACATACAAACATTTCATATATATACATGTAAAAATACAGCAGCACTGGTGGAGGGAATACAGATAAAAACAGTAAACATATAATAAAGCAATGAAAGATGTTCTGAATTAAAAGTGTGTTGTAGACATGTGTCTAGATCCCATATGACCGACGCGTTTCGTGTAGAGGACACTCATCAGGGGCAGGTGTTCAGGGGACATCTAAAGCATAAATGAAATCTATGGTGAGTCCACTGATAATTGAACGTAACAAGCAAGGAAGGGTGGGAAACACCCTAAGTACTTACATGAAGTCCGTACAGTAAAGTGTGGCCGGTACGGGACCAGGGCCAAACATGTGTATCCGTCCTGGGAGCTGAGGTATGTTGGGGTCAGTGCTGGCGAGGCAGGTACTCACAAGCCGCCCCGAGACATGGGGGCCCAAGTAGTGGTAAAAACAAAGTAGAGCGCCAAAGTGGATAGCCTAAAAGGAGTAACATAAACAATGTATCAAAGTGATGCTGATACAGTGAAAAAAATAAATGAATAAAGTGTTGTTCATCTGATGAGGATGGTGGAAAAAGGATGTCTGTGCCAGAAAGAATAATGGTATAAACCAGTGTACAGCCACATCCAGAGCACAGTGGAGTGTGGTATGTACAGAGTGACAAGGAATGCACAGAAGAGACATATCCAGTTCCATCAGGCCGATCAGTGGGGAATAACTAGCAGACAAAATGGTAAAAACAAAACTAAACTGGTAGTGCCTTGCATAGTCCAAAAAAGCATATGGTATTGCGTCTCTGGTAAATGGCACCCATTTGTGTCAGAGGAGGCAAGATATAGACCCGACCCGCACACGTGCGCGCTGACCCAACAACCAACGTCACCCTAGCACGGTGGGAACGGAGAGGGGCCTCAACACAGACTGTGAATTACGTATGTGGAGAACACCCATATTCCCCATCTAGCCGGCTGCAGATGGGAGAACTCACGCTCCACGTCATGACGCCGGCTGTGACCACACTAGTGGAGTGGGATGGGTGGCGCCATGCACTGTGGGAGCCCACCCACCCCCCCGCACCAGACAGGATGGAGGGGAGGGGGCACTCAGAGCGCATCGCAGCTCCCGGGAGTCAGGTACAAAAGCGGTCCTGGATGTAAGCAGGCCACAACTTGTAATCCCAAAGTGAACATGACACAACTGTGCTGCATGATCTCTCGGGCACAAGAGAGTGAAGTGGAAGAGGACTCCAGTGGCAACCTGTGAAGCTCTGGTGAACTCCATGCCCAAGAGAGTTAAGGCATTGCTGGAAAATAATGGTGTCCACACAAAACTATGACACTTTGGGCCCAATTTGAACATTTTCCCTTAGGGGTGTACTCACTTTTGTTGCCAGCCGTTTAGACATTAATGGCTGTGTGTTGAGTTATTTTGAGGGGACAGCAAACTTACACTGTTATACAAACTGTATACTCACTACTTTACATTGTAGCAAAGTGTCATTTCTTCAGTGTTGTCACATGAAAAGATATAATAAAATAATTACAAAAATTAGAGGGGTGTACTCACTTTTGTGAGATACTGTAAATATACACTATATGACCAGAAGTATTGTGACATCTGCCTTTACACACACATGAACTTTAATAGCATCCCGGGCTTAGTCTGTAGGAGTCAATATTGAGTTGGCCCACCCTTTGCAGCTATAACAGCTTCAACTCTTCTGGGAAGGCTGTCCATAAGGTTAAGGAGTGTGTCTATGGGACTGTTTGACCATTCTTCCAGAAGTGCATTTGTGAGACCAGGCACTGATGTGGACGAGAAGGCCTGGCTCGCAGTCTTCTCTCTAATTCATCATAAAGGTGTTCTATCAGGTTGTGATCAGGACTCTGTGCAGGTCAGTCAAGTTCCTCCACCCAAAACTTGCTCATCCATGTCTTTATGGACCTTGCTTTGTGCTCCAGTTCAAATCATTTGGTGGAGGGGAGATTGTGGTGTGGGGTTGTTGTTCAGGGGTTGGGCTTGGCCCCTTAGTTCCAGTGAAGGGAACTCTTAAGGCGTCAGCATACCAAGACATTTTGGACAATTTCATGCTTCCAACTTTGTGGGAACAGTTTGGGGATGGCCCCTTCCTGTTCCAACATGACTGTGTACAGTAAACAAAGCAAGGTCCATAAAGACGTGGATAAGCAAGTTTGGGGTGGAGGAACTTGACTGGCCTGCACAGAGTTTTGACCTGAACTCAATAGAACACCTTTGGGATAAATTAGAGCGGAGACTACGAGCCAGGCCTTCTCGTTCACATCAGTGCCTGACCTCACAAAAGTGCTTCCTGGAAGAATGGTCAAACATTCCCATAGACACACTCCTAAACCTTATGGACAGCCTTCCCAGAAGAGTTGAAGCTGTTATAGCTGCAAAGGATGGGCCAAATCAATATTGAACTCTATAGACTAAGACTGGTATGTCATTAAAGTTCATGTGTGTGTAAAGGCAGATGTCCCAATACTTTTGGTAATATAGTGTGTGTGTGTATGTATATATATGTATATATATATATATATATTTATATATATATATATATATATATATATATATATATATATATATATATATAATTAGTTGTTTATTTATTTAGGGGTAAGGGGTAAGGGACATTCATTTGCTTCTAATGGGAGGAGAACGACTAATTTACTATTCATAATGGTTTTGTCTCACTATGTCTAACAACTTTGTTATAGGCTCCTATATTCTTATAAAATCATTATGCTATATAAAGTGACAACATTTCCACTTTTATGAGCTAATCTTATCTTACTTACGGGGCCCAATAAATTGCTTGGCGCTCTGGTTGAACTTCAAGCAATGGTATCTCATTTGGAATTAATTTGTGGTAAATAGGGTATTAACACCAAAACTAACTCCAATAATAATAATAATAATAATAGTAATAATAATAATGTTATATTTAAGATCACACTGCTATTTTCAATATTTTTCTTTTAAGGAGTAAAAAAAAAAGTAAATGATTGGTTTTCAAATTTTCTTTTTACGCTCGAAAGTATCACTTTCAAATTATAGCATAGAACATGCAAAAGTCATTTAAATGGAAATTTCTTAGATTTTCCTCTAAATGTCGCCTCTTTTTGCTGACACTGGCTATTTTAGCCGTAGTTACATTACAGCCTCAGACAATCATTTTTCTTCCAAGATACACTATCAGGCTGTGCATAACTAGTAGTTTCTTTCCTTTAATATTTTAATCTGTCAAAGATGAATTGGTATCATTATTTCTATTAAAACTAAAGTAAAACTATCTGTTCATTTTTTTTTTATTCACAGGCAATGACAAGATTGGAATCTTGAAAACATCTTTGAAACAAGTCCGATGATTGAGTATATAAAGCTCAAGCATAGAATAGAAAATCATTTTTATACGATGTGAGAGTCAATTTATAGAGACTTATCAGCTCACATTTTACATTGGGTGGCTTTTTGTTTTTTAAGTTATTGTATTCTATTTTTTATTTTTTTTTAATATGTGCATATGGTCAGGTCAATGTAAAACTTATCAACACGTGTTGGCATTTTGAAAATTTAGTTTCTTTTGTTTAATGGCCTGGGAAAAGTCATATTTGTTCATTTGCTTGATATACTCGGCTGTGCTATGCTTGTGTTTAAATCTATCTACCTCAAAGCAAATTATTAGGGATGGGCCGAACACCCCCCCGGTTCGGTTCTCACCAGAACATGCAAACAGGTAAAAATTTGTACGAACATGAAAAATCAAAAGTGCTTATTTTAAAGGCTTATATGCAAGTTATTGCCATAAAAAGTGTATGGGGACCCGGGTACTCCCCCAGGGTATATGTATCAATGCAAAAAAAAGTTTTTAAAGGGACCGTTTTTTCAGGAGAAGTGATTTTAACAATGCTTAACCTCCCTGGCGGTATGATTATTTCATATTTTTGCGTCTCAAAGCGGTACAATTATTTTTCATAGAAATTTGGCGTTTTATATTGTAGGCCTGTAATTCTTAGCAATAACACACTTAAATCTGTCCACCAAGAGTCTAGTAGATATCCCGGGTATGATGAAGTTTGAAACACAAAATCATAAATTATAATATAATAAATAAATATAAATAATTATAAAAAATAATAATATAATAATAATAATAAAATACATTTCCCCACGATTCACTATCGCTCAATTCTGCAAGTGTTCTAATTTACTATCGCTGTTTTCTAGCTGGTCTAAAACCACTTTTGACGTAAAGGGACACTTTTTGGTTGCTATGGACAATCTCCAGTTTCCAGGCAGAAAGAACAGTATATATCATATAAAACTGCATGCAGGGCACTAGACAAAGCACTGGGGACAAAAGGGATGTGAAATTATTTCGTACAGTAATGTAATCTGTAAGATTACAGTGTACTGTATGTGTTATGAATTTTCACTTTTTTTTTAATTTGCCGCCAGGCTCCGCCCCCGTGCGTCGCGACGCTCGCCGTCACACAGAGGCTTTGGGTGGAGGAAAGAGCCCGCAGACACCGCGGGGGGGCATCGCAGGATCCTGGGGACAACACTGCACCAGGATCCTGAGATGTAATCCCGAGTGTGGCTCGAGGTTACCGCTAACGGTGCTGAAATTTAACCCCGAGCCACACTCGGGAAAACCGCCAGGGAGGCTAAAGTGAAACAATAAAAATGAAATATTCCTTTAAATATCGTGCCTGGGGGGTCCCCTTAGTCTGCCTGTAAAGTGGCCATCTGTGTGATGTGTATAACAGTGCCACAGCAAAATTAAATTTTTAAAGGTAAAAATGTCATTTAAACTTGCTCGCGGCTGAAATGTATTGCCGGCTTCCTGCAATATAGATGAAAAATCAGGGAAAAAATCGGCGTGGGTTCCCCCCCAGTCCATACCAGGCCTGGTACCCATTCACCAAAAAAGTGTCAAAAAGTAAAAACCGCAACGTCATGTGACGTCATGTGATGTCAGAGGGGGGGCGGATCATCTGGTTACGTCAGTGGGCGGCCCCGCCCTTGCCTATATAACAGCTGTCACAGCCAAAAGACAGCAGTTGCCGGGACACCTCCCATGGAGGTGGAGTATTTTCGTTTTTTTTCTATTTTTCGGGTCCTTTGGGTGGCGTGATTGACAATGGATGTACATTGCGGGACAAGCTGTCTTTTGTTGTTTTTACCTTTTGACACTTTTTTTGGTGAATGCGTAGGGGTACCCATTCACATGGGGGGCGGGATCTGGGGGCCCCCTTGTTACAGGGGTCTTCCAGATACCAATAAGCCCCCCACCCGCAGACCCCCACAACCACTGCCACAGGGTTGTGGGGACGAGGCCATTGTCCCCATCAACATGAGGACAAGGTGCTTTGGGGGGAGCACCCTCCCTATGTTAAGGGCAAGTGGCCTGGTATGGTTCAGGAGGCCTGCCAGGGCCTAGTATGGATTTTAGGGGGACCCCACGCTGTTTTTTTCTTAATTCTGTCATAGGGTTCCCCTTAACCACTTCAATGCACTAGTATATACTCAGCACTGACTGCACTGTGTATATATATATATATATATATATATATATATATATATATATATATATATATTACAAGGTAATATATAATAGACTGCCTGCACATCACTAACTAACCTGTCTATTCTAGCTCTCCTCTCCATGTTATTATCACACTATACACCGCCGCCATGTAAGCAGCCTTATATAGTGTGGGGCGTGGATTTAGCCCCCGAAGCCATGATTGGCTAAAGGTAAGCAAAATCAGTCCAAGTCTGGAATACACTATAACATTCAAATAGCTTGTTACTACAAATATTCTGCTTTAATTTAGTAGTAGTATGTAGTGATTAGTGTACATTATACCTGTTTGCTTACTTAAAGCGTAGCTAACCATTTATTAGATTTGTTCTCTGCATTTGTTTTATTTTTTTATATTTTTATTTAAAGAGGAGTTCCGCCAAAATTTTTTTTTTATAGTCAGCAGCTACAAATACTGCAGCTGCTGACTTTTAAAATATGGACACTCACCTGTCCAGGGCTCCCGCAATGTCCTCACCCGAAGCTGATCTGTCCCTCGGCTCTCGGATGGAGGCGCCGTCATCTTTGGTAAGGGAATCAGGAAGTGAAGCCTCGCGGCATCACAGCCTGGTTCCCTACTGCGCATGCGCGAGTCGTGCTGCATGTCCTCACTGGTCCCTGTTGTCTTCTGGGACCCGTGTGTCTCCCGGGACCTGTGTGTCTCCCAGAAGACAGCGGGGGGGACTGAGGAGGGACCGGACATGGCATAGATTACTGCGGAGCCTGCGGTGATCTATGCCCAGAAGTGGGAGTAAATACCTGGATTATACAAATATCTGCTCCCCCCTGAAAGGTGCCAAATGTGACACCGAAGGGGGGGAGGAATCCGAAAAGTGGAAGTTCCATTTCTGGGTGGAACTCCACTTTAAGGCTTTTTTCCTTTATTTTACAGTTTTTCTCCATTGTTTTGGCTCATTTCTTGAAACAGAAATTACATTCTCAAAACAACATGGACAAATCTCCAAACCACTTGGCAATTGTTCACAACTGAATTGAATTTCTCACTCATTTCATCAAAATTGCAAATGTCTCAGTACATGTCTCAATGTCTCAGTACATCTTTCAAATGATTAAGTACAAGTAGCCTACATTTAGCACAATTTCCAAGTGAATAGATCTTGTTAATCTAAACTGATTGTCAATTCTCAGTCTAATGGTTGTTCTCTCCAAAACGTGTCAGCGTCATTTCATTGTTTAAGTCATCACATGCACAATAGTCTGTTCAATTGTCAAAATTATTCAGGAACAAAATACCATGAATACCATATATGAATCTCTTGGAACATTTGATAAAATGATTACAGCAATTGACAGTCAGGTGCAACTAGAACTTGACTAAGGGTCCATTCACACTGGGGCGGTTTGCAGGTGCTATTGCGCTAATAATAGCGCCTGCAAACCGACCCAAAAGTGCCGCTGCTTTCATTCCAGAGTGAAAGCCCCGAGGGCTTTCACACTGGAGCGATGCGCTGGCAGGACGGTAAAAAAAGGCCTGCCAGCAGCATCTTCGGAGCGGTGAAGGAGCGGTGTGTAATACCGCTCCTTTACCGCTCCTGCCCATTGAAATCAATGGGACGGCGCGGCTATACCGCCAGCAAAGCGCCTCTGTAGAAGCGATTTGCGGTGGTTTTAACCCTTTCTCGGCCGCTAGCAGGGGGGTAAAACCGCCCCGCTAGCAGCCGCATACCGACGGTAAATCGCTGCTTACAATAGCGGCGCTTTACCGCCGACAACGCCCCTGCCCCAGTGTGAAAGGAGCCTAACAAAGGAGGAGTCGGAGTTGGTCTCAGATGACCAATCAAACAGTATGTTTAGTTACCTGACAGGTGCTGTCCATGATTGTAAATGCTGCCAAACATGTTTATATAGAGCTTGACCATGCAGGACCAGTACAATTTCTGAACATGGAGGCACCTGGCCAAGTAAATGAACAAGGGAAACTGCCTGCTCGAGGAAGAGGAAGAAGAAGAGGAAGAGGAGTAAGGGTGAGTGGTGGTGGAATAGGGGGAAGAGGCAGAGGAGCACAAAGACACCATGCTGTCCCTGATGAAATTCGGGCCACAATTATAGATCATGTCATCAACCATGGCATCACAATGGCGGAGGAAGGTCGCCGAGTGCAGCCTAATGTGCCTCGCTCTACAGTCTTCTCTATCATCCAAACCTTTCGCAGGGAAAACAGGTATGTAGTCAGTCAATGATGGAATTATATAATGTATAGGACAGGACACTGTGCATAGAGCAACAAATATGTTTATTTACTCATTTACGTATTCATTTAGTGTGTATGTGTGTGTGATAGGCCTACAGTATTACAGTATCTTACCTCAGTGGGATGTTACGTATGATACTAACAATGACAAGAAAAATATTGTAGAAAATAAACTATGGAATAGTATGGAATAGTTTATTTTCTACAATGTTGATGATACAGTTTACAGTAGTATTCCAGTCACTGTGCAGTGATGCATTGGAATTGTGGTAAAGTTACTGTAAGTAAAACAACAATACGATTACATTAGTAACTCATTCTGTACGGAATACATAAGGTATAAATTATGAATGGAGTGTTGTCCTTTGAATTCTATGTTTAGGATTGGACGACAACCTGGCACGGGTGGCCGAGGAAAACTTCTCAAAACTTCTCAATGAACAACAAGAACAAGAGATCTGTAACATGGTGTTGGCAAATAATGCCATCACATTGAGACATTGAGACAGATCTGCACTGCAATCCTACAAGACAAAGCCATATTCCAAAATGTCACTCTATAAGCATCTCCACAATAGCCCGCATATTGAAGAAGCATCAGATGACAATGAAGCAAATTTACAGGGTACCATTTGAGAGGAAATCTGACAAAGTGAAAGAGCTGCGGTACCAGTACATGTAAGTCAGTCACTGGTTGTCCATCAAGATAACCTTTTTACAACTACCGTAAGCAGTGGTTCCCAAAATGTATTGGTTTCAGTACCCACGTTACCTGATTTCTGAATCTAGGTAATCCAGGTATGAAAGTATTTGATTTACGTATCTGATTTATAAACATTTTGTCTAAAAACTGCAGCTTACTGTATGATGCAAATATCATTATAATCCTTATTTTGAAGAATATAACATACAATACAGTAAGAAAAAGGGTCAAAGAGCTGCAATTACAGTAGTGCCTCCCATGTAAATCTATCTAATACTGTGGGTTTTACTGTAACATTTCAGTAAGTCTACTCATTGATAATTTATCCCCTCCCCTTTCTGTCAAATACCCCCTGTAGTACCTCTGCATAGGGTACATGTACCCCAGGTTTGGAACCACTGGAATACTGGCCAGTAATATATTGAACTTGTTTAGAACATTCCTATGTAACTGTCTGTAACTGTAGTGTATAACTCTTCTGTATGACTGATTTGATGTTTTCTTTTTTTACTCTATTGTAGAGAATAATGGCATTGGAAGGAAATGAGACCTCTCAGATACTCGTGTATGTGGATGAGGCTGGCTTCAACCTGGCCAAGGGCCGAAGACGTGGCCGAAATTTTATTGGCCACCGGGCCACGGTGGATGTCCCAGGCCAGCGAGGGGGCAATATAACTATGTCTGCTGCCATTTCTGAGAATGGTGTGGCCACTCACATCCCCAGTCTTGGCCCATAGAATACACAGAAGCTCCTTATCTTCTTGGACCGCCTTCATTTGGATTTGATCCCTGAAAATAAGAGAGGTCTCACAGGGCCTCACCTACCACAATATATAATTGTATGGGACAATGTGAATTTCCACCGTGGCCTGCTTATGAGGGCCTGGTTCACTGCTCATCCAAGGATGGATATGGTGTTCCTACCACCTTACTCTCCTTTCCTCAACCCTATTGAGGAGTTTTTCTCGGCTTGGAGGTGGAGAGTGTATGAGCATCGAGCTCAAGATCAGAGGTCCCTGCTCCATGCAATGGATGCTGCCTGTGAGGATATTACAGGAGATTAGTGTAGGGGATGCTCTGATGAAATCCGATTGGCGGATGAAACGTGTCAGCATGATGCCATCACGCTACCCATAGCGTTCCCACAGACCTCCAGATCCACCCACCAGCCCAGGCATCACTGGCCTGTAATTACAGTAACATGGCCGTTTGAAACTTCCCGGGAAACGGAACGAGCAGAGGACTGAACGCTTTAGAAAACCCTGCTTTATTCACCGCATCTCCCTGGGCGTACACCTTCTACTTACCCTCAGTACACCATCAAAGGATATGCACAGCTGAGGACCCGGCGGAGGACGGGAGACAACTCAACTAGCCAGCTGGAGACGGCATGAGCCTGAACTCGGTCCGGTGATGTGTCCTGATGCACCACAGAGTCAACACTGGGTGAGATCTAATCTGTTTGTGTCCTGGACAGGGGACAGTTGTCTCAATCAGTGCATCCACCCAGTATGTATGATTCGCTAAATGAGTTACACTGCTCAGCCTGATTCAATCTGCTATGGCTCACCATATCCTGCAAACAGGAACTCCCATTCCCTGTCATCAGCGCTGTGAAATATTGATGGCCCAGGGTGATCTTACAGAAACTGACCAGGACTGCAGTATCCAGTGACCACGCTACTGTTGAGTGAGTACAGGGTCTTCCCATTTCCGTTCCCCCCCATCTTCCCCTCCTATCCCCCCGGTTCTTCTTGTTCCTACATCTATGAGGACCTGATATCTAGGTCTACTGCATTACCATCCACAACCCCACATATCTCTCCTTTCACTTACCATCTGCTGTTATCATTTGATTTACCAGGACTTTCAGTTATCCAGCAGATGAAAATTTAGTATCTAATCTGAATTCATTCTTGTATATCTATCTTGAATGAATTCACATGAGGTGTGTGTGGTATATGTGAGTGGTGGCCATCTGTGTCTGTCAATGACAACGTTGTCATTTTTATATTGGTGATGGTACCTGTTTTTACAGTATATTATTGAATTGGAGTTTATAGTGTACTTTCAATAAAAAGCATTTCATATAAGTTTTGACCATTGCATGTTCCTCCTTGATGAATTACCTTTCCCTTTGTTTTTTGTAGGGGATGGTTGCGACATGCACACAGCTTCTTCCCTTGTTGCATCGCAAGGGAGGATATACGCTGCAATGTTGATGAGAATCTGTGGCCAGACAGACAGCAGCGTGTGAATGGGCAGGAGGGTGAGGACGGTGGCCAGTGAAGAGATGTTACAGTAGTTGTGAAACTCCAGCTTTATTTACAGCATTGTAGGCTTAATGTAATTTTCCTTGTTTTATGTTTGTGTGTTTATATTTACGTATATTATGCTGTATACATTTTCTTTTTACTCTGATGTATGGAAGTTACTTTGTGAGTGAATGATAATGGTTACAATACTGTAAAGTAATTTTTCCTTGGCAGTATGAGTGCAATGTGTGATGTAAAACCTTGGAGGCTACTCTTACCCTAAAATCTTTTCTTTTTTTTCAGTTTTATACACAATTGTATTCAGTTAGCTAGACAAAAACTGCACAGTAACCATTGTCAATGAAGGACTGGGCTAAGACTGAAAGGTGGACATGAGGGATATTTCAATGGTGCTCTGCCTTAGAGACAAAACATCTAAACATTTTGACTTGCAGTGCTTACACAATGCCAAAGGGATGAAGCATTTTGGGGGCACTGACTATTTGAATGAGAAAGAAATTTATTTTTGACACATGAGTGAACTGTTTTGGGAAAGATATGAGCTTTTGAAGGTGAACCATGGTGTTGTGCTGAACCATCCAGGTTATTTTGGCAAAAGCACCAAGAGAGTTGAGAACGTCTGGTCTGTTTCAAGAAATGAGCCAAAGCAATTGAGAAGAATCTTTGCCATTTTGGTAGCACTGACTCTTTATATGGGAAAGGAATATGGTTTTGAAGCATGAGTGAACAGTTTTGGGAGAGATATGAGCTTTTGCACGTGAGTTATAGAGTTGTGCTGAACTGTAAGACTGTTTTGCCAAATGAACTTAGAGTTTTGAGAATGTAATTTCTGTTTCAAGAAATGAGCCAAAACAATGGAGAAAAACTGTAACCTAGTGGTCTTGTCAGTAACACACTTCCTATCCTAGAGTGCCAACACTCATTTACTGCACTCTATCTATGGAGAAGCAGCATTGTCAACCTAGGACAGTGTGTTAGGGTTACGGAACACCTCCTCTCATTTTCTCTCTAACATAAGAGGAGGCGTTCTACATCCACAGAGAAAATAGGTAACAATGTAACTCATAAGACCTCATGCACACTGAACGCTTTTACAGTTGCTGTTTTTGGCTTTTTTTCTACAGCCAGGAAACTCCCCAGCATGTTTTTCTGTGTCCATGCACACAGCAGTTTATCAGCAGTTTTTGGCTGTTGGGTTGGAAGAGGTATTTTTCAGCTGTAAAAACCCTCTAACTCTAAAGAATGCTGAAAAACTAGGCTATTCTGTGCTTATGAGCGCTTTTGAGCCATAAGCTTTTGTGAGAGTATAGTTTTGCTAAAAACCGCTTAAGAATGCAAACACTAAAATACCCTAAAAATTGCTAATGCAAAAACGCTACAAAATGTGGCAAAACTTGCATTTTTTAACGTGACATTCTACAGCTAAAGCTATGGCATTTTTATAACATCCAGTGTGCATGAGGCCTAAGAGAGCTGCACAGGCAGGAAACACAGATAGTTATCAGCTTACACGATTTCAGACAGGATCAACAGGCATTTTTTTTTTCTCATAAATTTTTTTTTGAGTAAGATAAAATTACACAAAATAACAGGTGATACAGAATGTTATCATGCACATAAATGGAGCATTTACATTAGATCATAAGTTTAGTCATTGAGCATTTCAGAACTATCTCAGTATGGAGTAAAATTATAGTTAACCATGTGTGCCCTTACAAAAACAGTGGTAAAGAACATGTTTATCTAGGTCATTGAAGAAAAACTCTTGAAACATTTCTGTGTGGTCTGGGAGTTCCAGTTTGTCCAAGATAATTTGGATGTAGTAAGAAGTGGCTGTTTTTTGTTTTTGCTTATAGTGGCCCATGTTTGTCATGTGGACCAGCGTTATACCTCACCCAACCCAAGCACCCCTATTGGGAACAAACTGTGCAAGGGGGGTGAGGTGGTGATTGCTAATTATAAGGCGTTTTTAGTGTTGGACACATAGACATTATCGAGAAGTCTCGTAGGTATTGTTTTAGGATTATAATTTTTATAGCTACAATGAGGTATGGGTAGAAAGTGGGGAGGGGGAAGTTGGTAGTGTTGACGGTTACACTCTAAATTGTGAGGGGGGGAGTTTTGAACTGTTAATGGTAGAGGTGTGATTGGTTCTCCTTCCTTTCATGTTGAGGGTATCAGAAAAAGAGGTGAATTAGGGGGTAATTACCCGATATGTGCAAAACTCAAAAAGAGTGAATCTAAACTAGTACGGCCAAGACTCGAGTATATCTGGTGGGTATTCGGATTTTATCTCAAATCAGCACTTTTATGTATTGGAACCATTAAGTCCCAGTGTGTGTCTGTGGGGCGGGTCGAGGAGAAGTGTTTGAAATTCCGAGGATTCTCGAAAGTGTAGCCAACATGCCCATGTTTTGCGAAATTTTGTGGGATCGTCGTTGGCCTGGTGAATTAGGTCTTCCATTTCTGCTATCTTATCTATACGCTTTAACCAGTCTGAAATTTTGGGTGGGTTGATCTTTCTCCAAAATAGAGGGACACATTGTTTGGCAGCGTTTATGAGGTGAAGTGCTAAGGACTTCCTGTATGTGGATTGTGGCAGGGTTGTGTGATGTAGCAAAAACTGAGCTGCTGACGGGTCCAGTGTGTACGTGGTTATTCGAGATATCAAGCTGTGTACCTGTTCCCAGAATGGTTTAATAAGCGAGCATTCCCACCAAATATGGAGGAGAGTACCCACTTTGGAGTTACATCTCCAGCATAAAGGTGGTATGTGAGGGTTAAAGATATGGATTCGTTCCGGAGTCCGGTACCATCTTGAGTACAGTTTGAAATTGTTTTCTTGCGCGGAAATGTTTATGGAGCCTTTGTGGGTATGCTCGTATATGTTGTCCCAGTCTTCTAGGGAGAGGTCAATTTGAAGTTCTCTTTCCCATTTCTGATTAGTTGGGTTGTCTTTGTGATTGATTTCCCCATATAGCATGGAATATACAGTAGAAATTAAGTGGTTTTGGGGGCATGTCATAGAGCATAGTGATTCGATAGGGTGTAATTCTCTGGACCATTGCGATGTGAGTGAATTGCCATTTAAGAAATGTCTTATTTGTAGGAAATGGAAAAGGGAAATGTTTCTGTCTGGGTATTGTGCAGCTAGAGCCGAAAATGGAATACAAGAACCTTTGTCGAAGAAGTGATGGGCTCTCAGCGGGTGTTCAGTGGTATGGTTTGTAGTGTTGTTTCTCACGACTCCCGGTGGAAAGTCGGGGTTGTTCGTCAGGGGAGTCATTGGGCCTGGTGTAGGAGTTAGTGTGAGGGATTGACACGCAGTTTTGAAACTATGTAAGGTAGGTCCTATGAGCGGGTGATTTGAATATACTCTAGGAATGACCTTATTGTTAAGCCATGGGATATTGGATAAAGGGATGTTGTCACATGAATCTTCCAAAGCGATCCAATCTTTCGAGTGCGTGTGTATGTGCCAATCAATTACTCTAGTGAGATGGCATGCTGTATAATATTTATTTATATCAGGTAAGCCTAGTCCACCTTTAAGTTTTGGAAGAGTCATTCTGTCCCAGCTGATTCTAGGAGGTTTGTGGGCCCAAATAAAGTTTCTGCAAAGTTTTTTGTACGTTTTGAAGAATGTTGGTGGTAAATTGATTGGGACCGTTTGTAAAACGTATAATATACGGGGTAGTATATTCATTTTTAAAATGGCTATGCGCCCAAGCCAGGAAAATTGGCCCGAGGACCATTTGTTGAGATCAGTTTTTATGGCTTGTAGTAATGGAGAGTAGTTTTTATCGTATAAATCATTTAACTTGGCTGGAATTTGGATGCCTAGGTATGTAAGAGAGTGAGGTGCCCAGCTAAAAGGGAAGTTAGTTTGGCATAGAGAGACTATCTCTGGTGGTAGAGAAATATTGAGGGCCTTGGATTTAGAGAAATTTATTTTCAGATTAGACAGTTTGTGAAAGAGGGCAAAGTCTTTCAATAAGTTAGGGATCGAAATTAAAGGGTTGGAGAGGAAGAGGAGAATGTCATCTGCATATGCTGCAAGTTTGTAATGTTTGCGCTTGATTTCGATGCCATTAATATCGGGGTTGGTCATAAGTTTGTGCAGTATGGGTTCTAGGGAAAGGACAAAAAGAATCGGGGATAACGGACACCCTTGCCTGGTGCCATTAGACACGGAGAAGGCGTCCGACAGATGACCATTAACTCTGATTCTGGCTGTGGGAGAAGCGTATAGCGTTAGAATCATTTGGATAAAAAGAGTTGGAAATCCCATAGCCTGTAGAACTGCAGTCATATAGTCCCAAGCCACCCTGTTGAATGCCTTCTCCGCATCAAGGGATAGGAAAAAGCCTTGTGTGGAAGACGTTGAGAGCCAGTGATGGATATTGATAGCCTTTATAGTGTTATCTCTAGCTTCTCTGCCAGGGATGAATCCAACCTGGTCTAGTGAAATTAAGTTGGGAAGGAACTGGAGAATTCGATTGGCTAGAGTTTTGGCAAATATTTTCATGTCGACGTTGAGGAGAGAAATAGGCCGGTAATTAGATACCAGTGTCTCATCTTTTCCGGGTTTCGGTATAAGTGTGATGTGTGCTTCTAATAAGTCTTTGTTTGTTTGGGGAGAGGAAGATAATTCATTAAAGGTCTTGGTGAGATGAGGAATCATTATCTTTTGGAAAGTTTTGTAATAGCCCACAGTCAGACCGTCCGGGCCTGGGCTTTTGCCTGGCTTGAGTTGTTTTAGTACATTTGAGATTTCGTCTGGAGTAATGGGGCGGTTTAGGTGTTCTATGTCTTCTGGAGAGATGGATGTCGGGCAGTATTGGGTTAGAAAATCTCTTAACGCATTCTCTCTTTCTGTGTTGGGACTTGTCTCCTTAGAAGTGGGTAAATTGTATAGATCCGAGAAGTATCGGACAAATTGGTTGGCGATTTCTGCCGGGGTGGAAAAATTTGTTCCTGAGGAATCTCTAATCGTGTGTACGGTATGTGATGCTTTCTTTGATTGTAATGCCTTGGCCAATAGTTTTCCAGATTTATTTCCAAATTCGTAAAATAGTTTTTGTGTTAAAACATATTTGCGCTTCAAGGTTTTACCTAATTCTGCTAAGAGCTCCTCTCTGGCTTTAGTGAGGTCGATTAGTGAGTTTGTGGCTAGTGAAAGTTTGTGAGCCTTTTCCAGTGAGTGTATTTTTGCGTATAGGGCTGCAAGGCGTTCCCTCTTAAGTCTGAATTTGTTAGCATTGAGCGAGATAATTTCTCCACGTATTACACACTTATGTGCAGCCCAAATGCTTGATTGTTTCGATTCCCCAGGAACGTTTTCCTTAAAATAGTGTTGCAGGCATTTGTCAAGTTTTTGGGTGATGTCGATGTCCGTTAATGTTGAGTTATCAAGGCGCCAAATTCTGTTTCTAGGACGGGATGCGGGGAAGTCAAGGGTAATGGATATCGGGTTATGGTCGGAAATAACCATTGGGTCAATTGAGGCCTTGGATAGTAATGGTAGGTCAGTTTGTGATATAAAAAAATGGTCAATTCTTGTGTATTTGTTGTGTGGTGCCGAATAGTATGTGAAGTCTCTCCCATTTGGGTGTAATGTTCTCCAGGAATCGTGTAGTGACAGTTCTTGGAGTTGTTTTTTAATGGATTTTAGGGCTCTGTAAGGCATGGAGGATGCGCCGGTGGACGAATCTTGAGATGGCGATAGGGCCACATTAAAATCTCCTCCGACAATGAGGATTCCAGAACAGAATTCGGTTAGTAAATGAAGAGTTTCGCGAAAAAATGAGACCTGGTTTTTGTTCGGGGCGTAAAGGTTGGCCAACGTGATAGGAGAATTGTGAAGAGTTCCCTTAAGAAATATATATCTGCCATAGGTGTCTCTTTTAACTTCTGATATTTTTAACGGACAATTTTTTGCCACTAAGATCGCTACACCTTTTGTTTTAGCTTCTTTGTTGGAAGCATGAAATACGGTAGGGTAGTGATGGTTGTAAAGTTTTGGGATGTTGTCAGTTCTGAAGTGAGTTTCCTGCAGAAAGGCTATCTGAGTCTTACTTATTTTTAGGGAGTGTAACAATTGAGATCTCTTTTCAGGCAAATTAAGTCCACGGACATTCAGGGAACAGAGTTTTACCTTGGAAAGAGACAAGGGTGTATTGTTGGCTTGCATGATAGTAAAACGGATGTCCGTAGATATTGGAATTACGTGTGAGTTCGAGTGTGCTTGTAGAGATTGCTCTTATTATTTACCGTAATAAGCGTGGTCAGGGGAGTGTAAACCGTCTGTGAAGAGGGGTCGAAATAGGAGGGCAAGGGAGGGGGGTAATTAATTAACCTCCTCTACTCTATAGAGGAAGTAATGTGTACGGTTTGAAGGCAATAGGACTTGACCTGATGTCAGGTCTATACTTCTTAATAGTACCGTTTGGGGGTCAGTAACTGTCTTACACAGGAGATCAGTACACTCACGGGTATGCCCGCCATTACCTGCTCTGAGGGTAAAGTAGTGGAGGGTTTTGTTCTTACACAAAATGGGAGGGATATATTTTGTGCGAATAGTGTATAGAATATAAGGAGTTTAAAACTATGGAAGATCATAGGTTGAGAAACAAAGATCGTGTGCCTTGCAACCTGTCACATGTCCCCGGAACCGGGGTGAGTGATCAGGTGAGCATGTAAGCAGCAATACTATAGGGGTGTGAAAAAAAAACAAATAAAATAGGTGAATGTGGCGAGTATATTAGGATGTGTTAATGGACACTAAGGAGATATAGTTGCTAGTCAGGTGATGACTGATGGTTACTTACATATGACAAGATTCATGCTACAAGAGAATCCAAAAGAATATATAATTATCCTCTAAGTCTGAAAAAACATAGAAGCAAATAAAACATGTATGGTACTGTGACCAAAGATAATGAGAAGTGAGTAGAAACCATTCTAAAACTATAAAACATTGCAATCAAGGTCGATTTCTGTATAGGTATAGCCTACTGGATGTCAGTTCGTATTAGCAGTATCTAAAATGCAGACTAAAATGAAGAATAATAAAACCGCCAGTAGGAATCTTAACAGTACAATAATAAAATAATATTAATCCTCTGTCTAGCAGTCTGCTGTCCAATGTGTTGTCCTAGCCTGCTATATCGTGTATTGGGAGGTGTGTAGCAGTGGTTTTCCCCCTGTGAAGGGGTGTGTGCATACCGATCAAATATAATCGTAGCCGGTTTATTTAATAGGGTGATCCCACCTAGAATGGTTGTTTATAGCAGGCTGTCTAATATTTCCGGACGTGTTATTAGAGAATCCAAGGAGTAAGGTGTGTTATTGTTTCTTTGTACCACAGGTAGGTTAGAGCTGTCTAATATCTAGTATGAGAATGCAGGATTTTATCATTACCCCGGTGGTACGGCATATGTATAAGTCTTATTGGACTCACCCGCAATGTCAGGTGATTCGCTGCATGGATGTTGGGACAGGGAGGTGAGATGCTCAATTTAAGTGTACCAGCCATCCAGGTGATCTGCATTCATCCTCGTTAGTTAAACCGGAATTGACCATGTATCGCAGTATGTTCGTAAGAAATAGATCACCCTGTTGAATGAATAAGTTTATGAGTGGTATGTAAAGTATGCCTGTAGAATTCTAGGTTTCGTGGTGTTATACGACGTGCTGCTAAGGAAGCTAAGTGTGATGCAGAAGGGTGTGAAATACCTTGTAAGGTAATTATGCGGCGGTTTGTGTTACTACATGGAAAGAAATAGTAAACTATAGTGGTTGTATTGAAAGGTGGGAGGGCTGCATGTGAACATCCACCTGGAGTTGATCTACGGTGCATAAGGGTTGATGTACAGTTAAAGGTAGCCGTAAAAGAGACATGCATTCTAATAAGATGTTATGTATGCATCTCTGGGAGGGATAGTTGCAGCCTGCTGTTAATAAATGTAACAGTGATACATTACCAAAGTCCAGGTTTTAGCTGATCTGTGTAAAGAAAGTGTTAATTGATCACATCTAAGAATGAAACAGCAGTGTCCTGTTAAAAGTGAAGGACACGGGTTCTTGATCTCTTCTGAGCTGTGTAGGAGGTGCGTAGGACCACCGGGGATTTGAAGGCAGTAGCATGAGGGCATCCAAGAACGGAAGGTCAAGATTTGATGTATTAAACCGATGCTCACATTTAGGGAGTTTGCTTTTGTATTTTACTTGGTGTAGGCGGGGGAGAGGTTATGTTCGTCCTTTGTCGCGAGATGCGATGTTCTCGCCTCCATCCGGGTTGTTCTTGCTGCATAATAGATCATCCTGTATTCGGGATCCTCAGGAAAGGCATATGTAAAGATTAGAATCCATTAGCCATACGGTGGAGCAGACAGTCTGTGTACCAGCGGCACCTGAGCGGTGGTATTAGGCAGTGCTAATGGGGGGAAGATAGTGCTCATACATAAGTTCCCAGTGTCACGTTGCAGGTTGCTGGCTTTAGTTAGCTTGTTAATACTGAAACTTTAATATTAAAGCAGAGCAGGAGGTATGTTTTTAAGGGATCTGTGCAGGACAGTGGAGTAAAACAAACTGAATTGAATTGACCTATGGTCCTGCAGTGGGTCCAATGGTGTAGGTAACTGGTAAAGAATGACAGCTGAAAATATTCTCAGCTGCTGTAGGGAAAGCTGTGTGCAGGCGGCAGTGTAGGTATGAGTGAGTTCGGCATGTCTTTGTTGAAACAAACATGTTTCCAAAGTGAACAGTGACATCGACGCTGATGAAGATTGCATGAACATAAAGTCAAACAGTCACATAACCAGTTAACAAGAGGCAACAGGAAGGGCCGTAACAGGTTTTGAGAAGTTAGATTTTCACCTTAATCCGATTCCGAATCTATCGGATTAAGGTACTGCTATAGGGAGAGCGTCGGGTCAGATATCCCTTCTGGCTCTTCTAGAGCGCAGAGAGCTGGATGGACTGTATCTGTATCGTGAGTTATGGCGTACAGCACGTGATCTGTTACCTGATGTTGAGCGTCTCCTGTCATGTCGCATGTCTTGCGTATCCATCGGTTCTGCTGGGGTTTGGTGTCTTCTGACTGCTGCCTGTCGGAATTCCGCATACCAGTTGGGCACTTCGACTAAAGGAATATCCAGGGTGTGACAGAATTGGTGCATGTCCTCAGGCACTCTTAGCATAGCCGTTCGGCCAAGATGTGTGGCCGAGAGACAGAAAGGGAATTTCCAGTGGTATCTTATGCCGTTGGCTCGTAGCACCTCGAGAAGAGGCTTCAAGTCTCTTCGGTGTTGAAGGGTGATGCCAGATAGATCTTTAAAGATCTGGATCTGTCGTCCGTCATGTTGCAGTTGAGATTTGTCTCTTGCCTGTCGTAGTATTTCCTCCTTTAATTTATAGTCCACTAGGCAGCAGATGATGTCCCGCGGCGGGTCTGTCTCTCTTCCCTTAGGGCGCAGTGCCCTGTGAATTCTCTCCATTTCAATCTGCGTTTGGCGGGGTCTGTTTAGAAGGCCATTAAAGAGCTCCGTAACTGCAGGCAATATCTACTCAGAATCAATTGCCTCAGGCATCCCTCTGATCCTGAGGTTATGGCGGCGTCCGCGATTATCAAGGTCTTCTACGTGCCTTTGAACTTCTCTCAGCTGCAGGGTGTGTGTGTCCAGTTTTCTCGTCACCTTGCGGAGGACCGTATCGTGTTGGGCCGTCGTCTGTTCCACTTCATGCACTCTGTTCCCTAGTGACTGAATGTCCAGACGCAGGTCTGCAATGGCAGCTGACAGAGTATCCTTGATGTCAGCGGCGATCATTCTCAAATCTTGTATGCTGAGAAGGGATTGCGGTGGGTTGTTTTGAGCACTTGTCACCGCTGGGGATGAGGGGAGCGGCGCTAGTGTGGGTCCCGACATCTGTGTTTCCGAGGTATGTGAGGTACTGTGGCGGGTAGGCGCCATGTTGCTCCGTTGCGTTCTGAACATCTCCGGGATGTTTTGGCTGATGTTCCCTGTATGTTCATGGGGAGAGCGGGACCTCGACGTTGATGAGTTCCGGGGTGCTGTCCCCATCTTCAGGAATGTGACAGAAGGCTTTTGGCTTCAGATTCCCTCCTGTGGTGCTTTGTAAAGTCAGGCAACGGCAGGAGCTAAGGTCTCAGGCAGCCATCTTCCAGTGCAGCCAGGCCACGCCCCAATGGGCATTTTTTGTACTTATGAAAAAGTGCATAAGAAAAAAATAAATTCTCAATGGTAAATTTTGTAGAAAGAAAGGGAGAAAGAATGGGAAGCTTATTGTTAGGATTTGCACATACCTTCATGATCCTTGGCTTCATTCTTCTCTTTTTTACTGGTATTTTCCTCTATATAATATACCCATCATGTTTGTTCCCTGGTCCTTGCAAAAATATTTTTTTTGTGGGGTACTACTTTTATCTATTCTTACCACATGCTTCAACAAGCTTAAAAAAATAGTCTAGAAGGGATTTGTAATAATCTGAAATTTCAGTCTTAAAACATACCTCAGGGATAGCTATATGCCCTGTTGTTTTCTTGTATTCCCTCCCAGAGAAGAACTCTAGTCATAGAGTGGAACTGGATGTCCCCAAAGAAATTTTTTATATCTAGCCTTTCGCTTAGTCTTAAATACAGATACTCGTTAGTGTTGAAAAAGGATAAAACTACCAATTAACAAAACCATTTGTTTCTTTTTTTTAGTTGCGACATAATCCTTGTAAATTGACACAATAAATATTTATATACAACTCTTTCACAGGTTTCAAGCTGCTAAAATTCAAATTACATTTCACTAATTTATTAGAATGACGTTTCACACTCTTGCAGCAATGCAGATTCAGTCATCCAGAACTCTGACCAGCTGCTATTTTAACGAAAACAATTGTAAAACCAATGTCAATAAGGGATGGGATCAGTGGCAGAGGGATGATGGTGAAGGGATGGGATTAGTGGCAGAGAGATAGTGGTGAAGGGATGGGATCAATGACAGAGGGATGATAGTGGGGGGTTGGGATCAGGGGCATAGGGATGGTGGTGGGGAGTGGGATCAGGAGCAGATGGATGGTAGTGGAGGGATGGGATCAGGGGCAAAAGGATAGTAGGGGGTCGGGGGAATGGGATCAGGGGCAGAGGGATGGTAGGGGGTGGGGGAAGGGTATCAGGAGCAGAGGGATGGTAGGGGGTGGGGGAATGAGATCAGGGGTATGGGATCAGTGGAAGAGGGATAGTGGGGATGGTAACAGTGGCAGAGGAATGATGGTGGGGGGGTAAGGGGCAGAGGGATCATGGTGGGGGGGTGGGATCAGGGGCAGAGGGATGATGGAGGGGGGATCAGTGGCAGAGGGATCATGGTGGGGGGTTGGGATCAGGGGCAGAGGTATGATGGTGGGGGGTGGGTCTTAGGGGCAGAGGGATGGTGGTGGGGTGGGATCAGGGGGAGAGGGATCAGTGACAGTAGTGGTGGTGGTGGGGGGGTGGGATCAGGAGCAGAGGGATGGTAGGGGGTGGGGGAAGGGTATCAGGAGCAGAGGGATGGTAGGGGGTGGGGGGAATGGGATCAGGGGTATGGGATCAGTGGAAGAGGGATAGTGGGGTGGGATCAGGGGGAGAGGGATCAGTGGCAGTAGTGGTGGTGGTGGGGGGGTGGGATCAGTCGCAGTAGTGGTGGTGGGGGGGTGGGATCAGGAGCAGAGGGATGGTGGGGCGATGAGATGGTGACACTGGTACTTACCTTCTCTCAGTGTCAGTAGATTTCCCCTCCTTGCTCAGTGCTCTCAGTCCTGACTCAGAGTGTCTCCAGTAACGCTTCTCCTGACATGGGGACACTATCTGCACATCTGCTCATAAAGGGGAGAGATCATCCCCTTCACTCGACTGGCCCATCAGATAATTAGCTGACTTTCCACCAGGACTTCTCCTCTGTGCCTTTTAGAGGGGACTCTCGCTCACTGTCAATTCCAGACATGCAGGAAATAAACAAACTATACATGCCGTTAAGGAAAGAGCATACTGCGCAATCGCGCATGACGTCATCGCAGATAAAAAGACAATTTTTACTGAAACTACACAAGTAAGTGTATAGGATTAAGTTGTATCTGAGGGTTTACAACCACTCTAATGCCCCGTACACACGGTCGGACTTTGTTCGGACATTCCGACAACAAAATCCTAGGATTTTTTCAGACGGATGTTGGCTCAAACTTGTCTTGCATACACACTGTCACACAAAGTTATCGGAAAATCCGATCGTTCTAAACGCGGTGACGTAAAACACGTACGTCGGGACTATAAACGGGGCAGTGGCCAATAGCTTTCATCTCTTTATTTATTCTGAGCATGCGTAGCACTTTGTCCATCGGATTTGTGTACACACGATCGGAATTTCCGACAACGGATTTTGTTGTCGGAAAATTTTATATCCTGCTCTCAAACTTTGTGTGTCGGAAAATCCGATGGGAAATGTCCGATGGAGTCCACACACGGTCGGAATTTCCGACAATACGCTCCGATCGGACATTTTCCATCGGAAAATCCGACCGTGTGTACGGGGCATAACAGTGGTTGGTCCCTCACAGTGCACACTGTCCCAACTCCACCTCCTCCTCTCCTCGGCTCCTCTATGTCACAGCTCTCTATGTTCCTCTCCCTCTGAGTCCTCCCATCCCGCCTCCGGCTGGCCTCTCAGTGTGTGACGCCGGGCAGGGGAATACAATGCTCCTGTCGGGGAGTGTCTCCTTTGACAGGGGAGTGAAGAAGTGAAGGGTCAGTCTATTCTAGGCTTGGGCTGGGTGCAGGAGCGCACTTGACACACGGTTGCAGGTGTGTGCAGCTTTTAGTGGCTGGTGTGTTCAGCCAGATTTTAGAAGCACACGGCCAGCACTTCACCTGCCCCCCCCTCTTCCTCCAGTAAATAGTACTGCCCGGGGCATCAGCCCCTTACACCCCCCCCCGCCCCCCCCCACCGGCACTGGTGGCAGAATTACCAGGTAAGAAGAAAAAAATTATTGTGACCATCACATCTAAGGACTGGTAAGCTGCTGTATATTACATTTTTTGTTTTAAGTTTAGATATGCTTTAAGTGTCCAATGTCATTTAACTGCATATTTCCAAGTCACATGTGCCTAATAAGCATTCAAAGACAAGACAAAGTCATACATTGAATTACACATGTTACTCATTTGCTGCAAGATTTTAAATTCAGCTCAAATAAAGCTCAATAATTTGATTCAGACTTCCTATTAATTTTTTTTTTCACACAAAATAGTTTTGTATGAAGTCATGGAACAATTCTTTCACAGTACCTCCCATAGATTCTGCAAAGTTCATTTGAAAGACATTTTACTGGGTAAACTGAATGGATAATATTTCAGCTTCACAAGCCTAAACTGTACCTTACGGCAAGTTCTTTTATGAGAAATTTCATGTTGTTGAGAGCATAAAATGCTTTGCATTCTAAACTCTCTTGTTTTGCATTCAAAATATTATAAATTGATTTTATCTCAAGATATGTTTATTTGGGTTATTTTACATACATACATACATACACACACACATATATATATATATATATATATATATATATATATATATATATATATATATATATATATATAAATATATATATATATATATATATATATATATATATATATATATACATTATATACCGCATTTATCGGCGTATAACACGCACAGGCATATAACACGCACATTCATTTTAAGAGGGAAGTTTCAGGAAAAAAACCTACATTTTAAATAAGAAACGTTGAAGCAAAATAAGAGTCAGTGCCCATCTGCAGCCTGACCATTGCCATCAATGCAGCCTGATCAATGCCCATCTGCAGCCTCACAAGTGCCATCAATGCAGCCTCACCATTGCCATCAATGCAGCAGCCTCACCATTGCCATCAATGCAGCAGCCTCACCATTGCCATCAATGCAGCAGCCTCACCATTGCCATTAATGCAGCAGCCTCACCATTGCCATCAATGCAGCAGCCTCACCATTGTCATCAATGCAGCAGCCTCACCATTGTCATCAATGCAGCAGCCTCACCATTGTCATCAATGCAGCAGCCTCACCTTAGCCATCAATGCAGCAGCCTCACCATTGCCATCAATGCAGCAGCCTCACCATTGCCATCAGTGCAGCCTGATTGAACAGAACAGTGGTCCAATGGCGGCCCAGGAGACGGGGCTTCCTATTACAGAGGCCGCCAAGTAAACAGGAGATGCTCACTGAATGTAATCTGATGGCGCTCATCCCGCCCCGCTCCCTGTCCCCTCCGAGGCAGCTAAAATTGAAGTATTGGCGTATAACACGCACACGCTATTTGCACCCAATTTTTAAGGTGAAAAAGTGAGTGTTATACGCCAATAAATACAGTATATATATATATATATATATATATATATATATACACACACAGACACACATACATATATATATATATATATATATATATATATATATATATATATATATATATATATATATATATATATATATATATATATATATATATATATATACTCATATATATATACTCATCGGCCACTTAGGTACACCTTGCTAGTACCTGGTTGGACCATTACACCACCAGCCTGAACTGTTGATACAAGGTAGGATGGATCCATGCTTTCATGTTGTTTACATCAAATTCTGACCCCACCATCTGAATGTCACCGCTGAAATCGAGGCTCTGCTATTGTCCAATTTTGGTGAACCTGTGCGAATTGTAGCCTCAGCATCCTCTTCTTAGCTGACAGGAGTGGCACCCATTGTGGTCTTCTGCTGCTGTAGCCCATCCTCTTCTAAGGTTTGATGTTTTGTGCATTCAGAGATGGTATTCTGCACTCCTTGGTTGTAACGAGTGGTTATTTGAGTTACTGTTGCCTTTCTATCATCTCAAACTAGTCTGCCCATTTTCCTCTGTCCTCTGACATCAACAAGGAATTTCCCTCCACACAACTGCCATTCACTGGATATTTTCTCTTTTTTGGATCATTCTCTGTAAACCCTAGAGATTGTTGTGCGTGAAAATCCCAGTAGACCAGCAGTTTTTGAAATACTCAGATCAGCCCGTCTGGCACCAACAACCATGCCACGTTCAAAGTCACTTAAATCCCCTTTCTTCCCTATTCTGATGTTCAGTTCGAACTTCAGCAAGTCGTCTTCACCACGTTTAGATGCCTAAATGCATTGAGTTGCTGCCATGTGTTTGGCTTATTAGCAATTTGTGTTACCAAGCAAATGAACAGGTGTACCTAATAAAAAACCCTTGCACAGAGCAGGTAAGTATAACATGTTTAAAAGAAACAAAAGTGTGGCGCTATATATCACATCCACAGCCGTGTGTATTACAATAAAGTCATATAAAAATAGTGAATACTACCAAAAAATGTATGATCATAAAATGGATAGTGTCAAATAATTAATCAGTGTTGATCACATATAAAGTAAATACACAATAATGCTTAATCATCAGATGTGCCAGTGATTAGTAGAAACCCGTACTGGTTCCATGAGCCAGACACCAAACATAAAAAACATAAAACTTTAGACAAAAAAAATTAACCAATCACTTTAAAGCTTCTTTGAGCTGTCCAAAAAGGTGGAAATCAGATGGTGCTAAATCTGGACTATAAGCTGGGTGTTCCATAACCTCCCACTTATGAATAACTCTATAAGAGGTTGCACACTGGGGCGGGGGGCGGCGTCGGCGGTAAAACGCCGCTATTATTAGCGGCGTTTTACCGTCGGTATGCGGCCGCTAGCGGGGCGGTTTTACCCCCCACTAGCGGCCGAGAAAGGGTTAAATACCACCGCAAAGTGCCTCTGCAGATTTCAATGGGCAGGAGCGGTAAAGGAGCGGTATACACACCGCTCCTTCACCGCTCCGAAGATGCTGCTGGCAGGACTTTTTTTACCGTCCTGCCAGCGCATCACTCCAGTGTGCAAGCCCTCGGGGCTTTCACACTGGAATGAAAGCAGCGGCACTTTTAGGGCAGTTTGCAGGCGCTATTATTAGCGCAATAGCGCCTGCAAACCGCCCCAGTGTGCAAGGGCTCTAAGAGAAAACTTTATCCCCATACTGATTACACATGCTGAGATGAATTTGTGCTTCCGGTACACCTTTAGCCCACAAAAAGCATATGACAGAACGTTGTGCCTCTTTGGTGCAAATTATACGTTTCACAGTCATCTTTACCACAGCGTGACAACTCGAATACTAAACTGCAAGGTCAGTCTACTTGCCAGACAGACTAGTCACATGACACTCTCAGACACGACCAATTACCACTCCTCCCACCCTCACCATTTCCAATGGAAATACAAAAGTGCAGAAACTTTTTGACAACCCCTGAAATATATGTTATTACAGAGGGATTCGATTTAAATGTATATTTACTGTGTATTATTTTCTTCCTATTGGTCAGTTAAATCTTTTACAGAGTGCCTTTTGGTCTATTTTGTTTTAATTGGTGACACAGTCACTTTAAAATACAGTGTGATTCATAAAGAAGTATATAGTTTCAACACACTATAAAACAATGTAAGATATTTTATGTTACCTGTAACAGAATTGTAGGGGAATGTTTCAAGTTTGTTAGATACAGTCACAGATGTTCTATGTGTGCACCCTTAAGCCTCGTACACACGATCGGGTTTTTCAATGGGAATTGTGTGATGACAGCCTGTTGGTGGAAGATCCGACCGTTTGTACGCTCCATCGGACAATTGTTGTCGGATTTTCCGCGGACAAATGTTGGATGGCAAGTTTTAAAATTTTCCGCGGACAAATGATTGTTATCGGATTTTCCGAGCATGTGTACACAAGTCTGTCGGACAAAAGTGCAAAGTACAAACACGCATGCTCAGAAGCAAGGACGAGCTAGAAGCGGTCGGTCTAAACTAGCATTCATAATGGAGAATTCACATTCGTAACGTTTAATGGGATAATAATGAAGCTGCTTTGCTGGTGATACTGATGGAGTTATTGTAAACAAATTTTCAAAGGCTTTTTTTTTCTAGTGATATCAAGAATAATATTATTATGCTTTTTTTTTTATTTGGGCAACTCACCACAACACCATTATCCTGTAGTTTTTACGATCAAAGATACAACTATGTTGGTGTCCCTTGTCAATTTTACATTGTATTTTTTAAATGTAACTGCCTACACCCAAACTGTCATTTGAAGTAAAACACATAGCCAAGTATTATTCTCCACAATTTTTTTTATTGTGCGTTAAAAAAAGAAAACAAATAAAATTAGACATGCTATCTGCCAATAGAACTTAACCAAAAAGTACATTCTATGCATCCAAAAATATAGAAAATATAACAAATCAAATCATTATTATTCAACCAAAAAATAAAATAAAAGCCTAAGCCTCATGTGTCCTGCTTCTTAATATAGGGGGTCAACAATGCCAAGAGTTGGTGAAAGCAGGGGTCCATCATCCGGAAATAATTCTGACAAACATCTAGATTATTCTCCTGGAGCTCCCTCAGCAAAGGCATATGACATAATTGGTCACGATTATTAAAGCAACCAATTTTTGGTCATAGAAATCCTCCTCCTCCTGTTCCTGCAATAACTCCAAGGCCAATAATAAAAAAAAAAGATTATCTCCTCCGATTCCGCAACATGTCTGGTTGATGAACGGCCTTTCAGAATCAAACTCCTTGCTGTTTGCATGCAAGACAAAATCCAGGCACACACCTTCGGACAAAAGTCGGAGGTTTTGTCTGCGGAAAATCCGATTGTGTGTATGAGACTTAAATCACATGACACACATCGAGACAGTATATAATTTCTGCCCAAACGCAAGTTAAGGTATCTGAATTGAGTGCAGTGATAGTGGCTGTGATACGCTGTTTCAGCTCCACTAGATCAACAGGAAGGGGAGGGGCGAATGCCGTGTCCTTTACTTACCCCCACAGAAAAAATTCACAAGGTGTTAATCAGGACTTCTGGATGGCCTTTGGGTCAGTGGCATGTAGTAGTCTGCAGCTCATCCAATTCATCGGTGAGAAAGATGTTCATCGAGGTAATCTCACACATCGCCTGACCAGTGTGGTGGTGCACCATCCAATTGGAGAATAAAGTTGTCACTGTCATCCTGCAACTGTGGTATCAACCAAAGTCTTAACATTTCCAGTAAAGAGCCTATTGTGACAGTTTTCTCGTGAAAAAAGAAGAGGCCATACACTTTCTTTTTGGACACACCACAGAACACATTTACCTTAGGGGAATATCGCATGCGTTGTAATGTAAATTTGCTATTCTCCAAAAGTGAACATTTTGCTTATTTACCTGACCACTTTACGTGAAATGTAGCTTCATCGGTGAAAACTAAGTGATCGGCAAAATCATCATTTTCAAAACAGTGCTGCATTGCGGCACACAATTCAAAGTGTTTTGTCTTGTCAAGGTCAGTGAGATTTTGCAACATCTGCACTTTATATGGAATCATTTTCAGCTTCTTTCTCAAAACTCTCCAGACAGTGGGCTGTGAATTCTGCACTTCACGACTCACTCTCCACTTTGATTTTCCCAGGCTTTGTTGAATGCCGGTGCAAACACTATGGAAGACTTCTTCCGATACACACGGTCGTCCAGGACTTTGCACAAACAGCTCATAGTTTCACATTTTTTATGCCAATCGTAGACAGATTTAAACAGCCTTATTATTGGTTCATTTCTGGCTTAGCTGTGGACAGCAAAGCCAACCAGAAGTGGGTGTCAGTATTATCAAGTGATGTAGCAATTATATGAGATTTTAATTCCATACATTGAATGCACTGTTGGATTAGTGCTGTTTGATGTCAAAGTAGTGGAAGATTAATAAAGTTTATTCTGCAACAACACAGCTGGGAGAGGGGGTGGAGGCACAACACCGGAAATGGTGGTGGTGTTGTACATGTCAGGAGATCTCAACTGTGCTTAAAGAACTCCTGAAGTTCTAGAAAACATAGAGTGAGTGTGATAAATATGGATAAAAAAAATAAAATAGATGTTCCTGAAGTTGGGCTTTAAAGCTGACACAAATTAATGCAAATCTGAACTAAACTTTATCTGAGTACCACAAACTGAAAATGCCAATTAATTCATTTTTAATATTCAAAGAAAACTAACCCATCCATCTATATCTCCATCATATATTTTGTAGAAAAATCACTTTGAAAAACACCTGTCGAGCATTTAAAGCCTTGGACATCTTGAAGTAGCTCAGGCATGTGGGCAGGAGGGTGTCCTTAGCAGAGAAAGCCCTCCTCCAGATGAAAGAAAAAAAATGCCCATTAACACTCATGGGATGTGTGACATCATTTTGGCCTAGGCCAGAAACCAAGAAGCAACTGAAAAAAAGTAAAAAAAAAAAGCTTAAAACAAGTAAAAAGAAATATATCTTCTTATCTATTTACCAATGCTAGAAACATAAGGATTAACAATAGTGACTGTTGATTGAGAGTGTTTAGTTCCACATTAATACATCCTTAAAAATACTTTTAAAATATACCCTGTCGTTAAGTCAACAAAACTGAGTTGAGCAACGTTAAATTATTTTTTTTTTTAACTTTACATGTCCCATTAATTCTTCTATAAAATATTCTTTCCTTGACTTGTACACAGCAAGAGGCAGTCAAAGGTCTGTTAAACCTGTCCCTTTGTTATCTTGCTTGATTGTTCTTTATCAGGTTTTTTTTTTTGTTTAATCTTTTTATCTAAGTATAGATCTATTGGGGAAAAAAGGGGGAATGTTCTCTTTAGAATGCAAGTGTGTCTGAATTTGAATTGGCATTAGTCTCTTGCAGTCCCTGTACAATGAAGCTCAGAATGTAAGAGGGTGAACCAGAAGTCAGATGTGCTGCTATTGTCATGTGCTAACAGGGGACAAGATGACAGAAGAAGAGAGCAGAGCGATATAGATATGACCTCATCAGTCTGCTGCTTCTCTTTTAAGGCTTAAAGACCTACAAGTATTGTTTAACTGCAGCATAATAAAATCTGGTCACCTGCCCTGACAGATCAGGCTGTGTGACAAACCTAGATGGACAGAAATGTAACTCTTTTGGCAGTTAAAACAGCTTCCATATATGTATGTGTGACAGAACCGCCTGGCACCCAGGTTGAGTGCTTCCACCAAACAGTACCTCCTGCTCTCCAAAGCCTTTTAGCAGATCGAGAGCTAATACCAGCCCTTTTACCCCAAGTATCCTACACAGACCAGACGTTGAGGTAAAACCAAACTATTTATTGAACAGAAATACAGGCTTTTATACAATTAAAAAAGTAGGCCATTCACAACATGAACTATAAGACCAAATATTACCCAATACATCACACAATGGTTAGATAATGAGGTAGAGTTGACACAAGACTAATCTCATCAGCTAGGAACCTCCAAGAGGATTAGCCAACATACAAAAACAATAGGTGACTTAATTAACAATGGGAATGCACACCCAGGGAGCACACAATGAGAGAGACACACTTAACAATAAACACATAACATAAACATAATCCTATACCACCTCAGACTGTTGGGAACCAGTCTACAACAGTCTATGAGACAAACTCATACAATGTTCAAGCAGTCTGAAAAGGTGGAATTAATTTATCTTCATAGATTTCTTGTGTGATATTGCTGATAAATATTTCTGTCCAAAGTGGAGGAGCTTCTCCAACTCAATCTGCTGGAGGGCCTTCATATTTCCTCTGACCATTATATTGTACAAGATTAATATTACACCTTCCCATTCACTACAGAAGGGAAGCTTTATTGTCCTTATTCTAGAATAAATCTAAGCCTCACTCTCAGCGTTCATCACCTTGTTGTGCATCATTAGAAAATGATCTGCTCTCTCCATGAGATCAGAGGCTAAACTGATCTCTTTGCCATGCTCTGACTGTAAGAAGCAGATAAAATCCCCAGCATCCTCCATGGGCCATAATCAGTTGGTAGGAGGCTTGCCCCTAGTCCCCTCCAAAAGACTCTGACCCAGTTGGGTCTGTCACAGTATGTCTCTGTGTATTAGGTGGCTTGTCTAGAAGAAATCAGCTTTAAAATTTTCAAAATAATGTTTAAACTAAGTTTTTTCTTCTGTTTTTCAATTTTCTTTTTTTTTTTTTAGAAAATAATGATGAATGTCATAAAAAATCGAATTATATATATATAGAAACTATACAATTAAATACACGGCAGAATTAGTCATTATGCTTTGTATTCCTAGAAGGTAAATATGTTGTATTTCATAATATTATACTGTAAATTCTAACCTTCAAACATCCCTGACATAACTCATAGAACATGTCCTTATTGTGTCATCCTTTGTAACATTTGTTTGGGCCTTCTTTAATAATTTATTATCTACCTAATGTGCCATCTGTCATGAAAAAATATTAAAAACAGAAAAAAAAACCTCCACAGCTCAGTTGGAAATAATGAACGTGTGTACATTTTATTCGAGTATGAATGTTACTTATATTTTAGATCAGTTACAAGTACTTGCTGTGTCAAAAAATATATACGTTTTGACCACTAGAATGGAAAATTTAGAATATCCATGGAGATAACAAGGTTTTTCTTGAACTCTTTCAACCTGAAAATATGAATATAGCATATATTACCCATATGGTGTGAAACTATGAAGTAGGTTGCATTTCAGAAAAAGTATTTTTGCTGTGGGGTCTGAGGCATTTAAACAGAGGCGATAGGTAGATATGTATGATATCTGAATATGTATTTATTCAAATTTACAAGGTAACACTTCAATGACATAAACAACACGGTCAAGGTATGTGGGCAATCCACCTATGGCTGTAAAAAGGCTTACAGTACCGGCAGTGCAAAAAAAGAAAATTCTCTGAATCTCCAACATTGCAGTTAATTCTTTCTGACATGTTTTTTGTTTCACGATGAGGAATGCTAAAAAAGATTTTGGTGAACACGACTTCCACGGCTGAATCAATGTGGCATATCACGCAAGTTAAAACATACCTTGGAGTACTGGTGCTAATGGGAGGTAAGGAGGAAAAGGTGAGCATTGGTGCAGTGAATTGATGATAAATTATGTGATAGTTTATTATAAAAAGCTGAACTCCTGGCACTAAACATTTAAATACATTCTTCAATAGCCACAAAGAATATAAATATATAAATACAAAACCCAGTATAGGTGAGCTGTAGGAGGGGCCCAGCAGGCTCTACTCCTATAGGCTGCCTGTGGAAAACTACGGGTGGAGGTGGATACAAGACCAGTCACCTTGCAGAGAGAGTAGCACTAACTGGTCTTTATTACAGGAAACCCCTCAATGGAGGCAAAGCTCATTAATAAATTTATGCTAGATTATGACAGAAACCTGAGAGAAATAGACAAATATTTATCTGCCCACATTTCAGCTTTTAAAATACTTTAAAGAAAAAGCACAATTGTTACAAACAGTACAAACAAATGGCAACCAACCCAACCTATAACTGGCCTTTGCAGCAGTGAGCACATGGAAAGGTGGCGCATGTCAAAAAACAACAAAGAAAAATTCCTAGCTCACTTACCAGCCAGCCTGCAACAAACCAAATTGTTCTGTCTAACAGATCATGCTAAGGCCCAGTTCACACTGATGCGACAATTGCTCCGACTTTGCAGCACTTTTCGCATCAGAAGTGGGACCCTAATTGTACCCCAATTTGTGCAATGGAACCGTTCTAATCAGTGCTACTTGAGTCGCTCCGACTCAAAAAACTCGAAAAAGGTTCCTGCACTACTTTTGGTCTGACTTTGCTATGAATTGCAAGTCACGCTGAGGTCCGACTTCAAAGTCACGCAGGATTCGCATGACTTTGAAGTCAGGGGCAGAGTGAACCTGGGCTAAAACCAGGGGTTTAGTTTGCATACATTTGCAAATATATGCATAAGCTGCAGGGCCACTTCACAGCACCCTTGTGTACTGCAGGCCTAACTCCTAAATACATTTTAAAAGCCTCCAAAGTTGGACCTTTAAGGAGGGGTGGCATACCTGCCCTCAATCTATCCATTATTATATATCTGCTCTAACTTTGGAGACTCTGAAAATGTATAGTTAGGACTGCAGATACACTAGGGAATTTTTCTTTGTTGTTTTTTTTTGACAATTGTTACAAACCATAAGTTTACTATGAGATCTAAACTAAGGAAATAACATTTCAGATAGACTGCAATTACGAAACAATAACTTTTTATGTTTTAAAATGTTTTTCCCAAATCAGACTCAGATAAGTTGATTTACAAATGTAGAACATTTTAACTTTACAAGGTGAACATTTGCACAGGTTAGTGTTTTTTGCAAAAAAAGTAAAACTGTGCTCATTGTATTAACCCAATCATGGACAAAAAAAAAAAATGTTTTTTATTTCCAATGTACGTAATTGAGTATTCAAAGTGAATATCGCATTGTCATACTCACTAAGCTACAACAATATTCTTTACTCCTTTAGAAAATCATATCCATTCTAAAGTAACTGGTCAATCTTGCTCTGAAATCTGAGATTTTTATAATTCTTTATGCTATCTATTCATAAAAATATTTTTTTACCAGAATCTTTTTTTTTGAAAGATGTAATTTGTTAGTTCAAATCAGGTTCTTTTAACTAACAAACAATATCAACCTTGTACTGAATACATTCTCAGGCCTTTGCCACAGCCTCCCAAATGCCAACCACCTTCGATTTGTTGACCATGTCTCGTATGACACCTACACAGCATATACACTGATCAGCTATACCAATATGACCCCCCACCATAATCCATCGAGACATGAACCCCACCTCTGAAGGAATGCTGTAGTATTTGGCACCATGATCCAGTTCTGATGCTCTAACTTCCTGCACCAGAGCCAATATGGGAGATAAGAGGAAATCTCCAAATTGAGAGAAAAAAAAGAAGTCTTATGCCCTGTACACACGGTCGGATTTTCTGACGGAAAATGTGTGATAGGACCTTGTTGTTGAAAATTCCGACCGTGTGTAGGCTCCATCACACATTTTCCATCGGATTTTCCGACACACAAAGTTTGAGAGCAGGCTATAAAATTTTCCGACAACAAAATCCGATGTCGGAATTTCCGATCGTGTGTACACAAATCCGACGCACAAAGTGCCACGCAAACTCAGAATAAATAAAGAGATGAAATCTATTGGCTACTGCCCTGTTTATAGTCCTGACGTACGTGTTTTACGTCACCGCATTCAGAATGATCAGATTTTCCGACAACTTTGTGTGACCGTGTGTATGCAAGACAAGTTTGAGCCAACATCCGTCGGAAAAAATCCTAGGATTTTGTTGTCGGATTGTCCGGTCAATGTCCGACCGTGTGTACGGGGCATAACAGCTGTCACTGAAACGATTTCCCCTATACGTTGTTACGAAGACAGCTTACAATTTTTAGATTTTTTTTCACTGCCCGCCCTGGGGAAAAGGTTACCACGACCCATCTTCAGGACAGAAAGTGAAACTGAGGCTGACCATTGAGCATTCCTTTTTTTTCAATCAGCCAGTGGGCAGATTGAAGAAAGAGTGGATTCCCCCATCCACACAAGCAAGGTGAATGGAGCCATCATCCCCACTGTGATAATGTATTCTGACAGTGGGGACTCCTCTGCTGCCAGAATACACTGATGAGCATGAGCACTGCAGCTGATTGGCTGCAGCACATTGATTGAGAAATTTTTTCCAACAATCATGCTCCATAGATGTTGATCATTAGATCGACCTCCGTCAAACAGGAATGGCCATAGATGGATCAAACTTTGGTCAGTCACTGCTGAACAGGACACATTTTGATCCCTCTATAACCAGCTTTATTCTTCATAACAGACACCCAGGCAGAAATAAATATTTCTAACCCTCACCCTATCTATCCGAAACTGGAAAGAAAAAGTTTTGGCTGGCGTTACCCTTTAAATTAATTCTTTATGGAAATTTACATACAGTGAGACTGTGTTTTATACATTTGAAACTACCAACTGTAAGTACATTATGTTTGCTGAAATGCAGACTATAAATTAGCATATATGAGCGTTAACTGAATACAAAGAAGACCTCACAAAACACCATGTAAATTAGTAGAACATGGAAATTGCCAGAAGGGCAGAAGCTTCAAAATGTTCAGCTGAAGAAGCAATAGGAGATTGATCTGGACCCTGCTGTTTTTAAAAGGCTTTTTTTTTTCTTGAATCTTATTATTCTACATAAAAAAGGCAATTGAATAGTTTGGCAATCAGGCACGCCTGGTGATATAAATTATAGATAGGAAGTCAGAAAACTTTGTAAAAAGAAAGGCACTGTGGAATTCAATGTTCCAGCTCCCATATGGTGCAAACAGAAAGTGACTTACTCATAAAGAAAATATCTTGACTTCAAGTTATACTATGTACTAGCAAATGTTTGTCAAATAAAAAAAAAATGAAAATTTAAATGTTTATTGCATTTATCAAATGTAATCATTTTCTCTAATGCATTGTATATTTTAATATTAAGACTAGGAGTTTCCTTTCCTTATTTTTACCTTTGAATAGTGTAAACACATGCTTCCAGAACTGCCGATAAGGCAGTACAACTAGCCCTTCTGTACTAGGCCCAGGCCCCATCAGTTCCCCTGCAGATTTCGTAAGTTTGTCCACTTACAAAGAAATGAAGGGTCTATAATTTTTATCATAGGTGTATTTTAAATGATAGAGACAGAAAATCAACCAAAAATCCAGAAAAAACACAATATACAAATGTTATAAATTGAGTTGCAGTTCAGTGAGTAAAATAAGTACTTGATTCTCAAGCAAAACCACTTTCTGGATAAACCCTTGTTGGCAAGCACTAAGACATTTCTTGTAATTGGTTACCAGGTTTGCACACATTTCAGGAGGGATTTTGGTCCACTCTTCTTTAGAGATATTCTCTAAATCTCTTGGCAACTCGAAGTTTCAGCTCCCTCCATAAATTTTCTATGGGATTAAGGTCTGGAGACTGGCTAGGCCACTCCATGACCTTAATGTGCTTCTTCTTGAGCCACTCATTTGTTGCCTTGGAGGTATGTTTTGGGTCATTATCATGCTAAAAGACCCCATCCACGACCCATCTTCAGTGTTCTGGCTGAGGGAAGAAGGTTCTCATCCAAGATTTTACAATACATGGCCCCATCCATTGGCCCCTCAATGCTGCAGAGTCAGTCTGTACCTTTTAGCAGAGAAATTGCCTCAAAGCATAATGTTTCCACCTCTGTGCTTTGACTGTAGGGATGTTGTTCTTAGGGTCATAGTCAGCTTTTAAAAAACCCAGCACCAGTGCACCACACCGCAGCGCTATTCATTTGATATTTTTTAGGGGGGCCTGTCAGGGGGCTGTACCGGCCCCATGATTTCTAACAGCAGCCCTGCATACTTCCCTAAGCTTTCAATAGAACATCTCCTACCACAGTCATACAGCAATACATACAAAGACAATGGCAACATGCAAATACAATAAGGAAGAGATTGCAAGGAAAGATAGCAACACAACAGTTCCTTAAGGCCCCTTTCACACTGGGGCACTTTGCAAGCACTACAGTGCTAAAAATAGCGTCTGCAAAGCGCCCTAAAACAGCCGCTGCTGTGTCTCCAATGTGAAAGGGCTTTCCCACTGGAGTGGTGCGCTGGCAGGACACTGAAAAAAGTCCTGCTAGCAGTATCTTTGGAGCGGTGAAGAAGCGGTGTATACTTCACCGCTCCTGCCCATTAAAATCAATGGGGCAGCGCAGCTATACTGCCGGCATAGCGCTGCTGCAACGGCGCTTTGCGGGTGGTTTTAACCCTTTTTCGGCTGCTAGCAGGGGTTAAATCTGCCCTGCTAGCGGCCGAATAGCGCCGCTAAAACGACGGTAAAGTGGCGCTAAATATAGCGCCGATTTTACCGCCGACACCGCCCCCGCCCCAGTGTGAAAGGGGCCTTAAAGTCAACTTTTACCCAAAATATAGGATGCATATTTTAAAATCCTTCTACATTGAAGGCCCACTATAGAGAAAAATAATGTAAAATTTTTGCTGTCGAGCAGAATGAAACTTACAGGGTTGGGGCAAAAGCAAATAGACCATAAACCTTTATTTTTAAAAGAATAAAAATTGTTGCTGTAACTGCTTAAAAAAGTTTTAGGCTGAATTACACTTTAATTTTTTTCTTACATACAGCTGAACTCCGATCTAAATACACATTTGAAATGCATATATGGGAGCTGTTTTACCTACCAAAGGATTTATATGTGTCAATGCAGGCCTAAATTCACACAGTTCTGTCATATATGACAGTCCTGTCTGACAGGGTAGAAAACGTGATTCTTCTCTACTAAGTATCACTCTGCACTCATCCTCTATCAGCATGTCCGTTGTTATCTTATGAACACTGCAGAATGCTTCACTCTCTTTCAGCCTGAGCTTTGTTGTTCAGGGATTGTTAGATGCTAATACCAGGTCAATTTCTGGTACACTACTTGCATTAACAAAAAAAATGATGCTGTATTAATTACTATGGAGCTAATATGTGACTATATGAATATCTGCCTGGAGTGTAGCCATCTAAAACTACCCTGTCCATGGAGTTGTCACCCTCTTAACCACTTGACCTCTAGAAGATTTACCTCCCTTCATGACCAGGCCACTTTTTTCGATACAGCACTGAGTTAATTTAACTGACAATTGCATGATCATGCAATGGTGTATCCAAATGTAATGTACGTCATTTTTTTCCCCACAAATAGAGCTTTATTTTAGTGGTATTTGATTACCATTGTGTTTTTTATTTTTTGTGCTATAAACAAAAAAAGACAGACAATGTTGAAAAAAAAAAAATGTTTTACTTTCTTTTATGAAACACATCCAATAAAAATTTTTTTTTAAATCTAATATCTTCATAACTTCAATATCTATTTTGCTACATGGTTTTGGTAAAAAAAGTTCCAATAAGTGTATATTGATTGGTTTACGTGAATGTTATAGCATTTACAAACTATGGGATATATACTGGAATATTTATTTTTTCTTATACTAGTAATGGTGGTGATCAGTGACTTATAGCGGGACTGCGATATTGCGGCGAACAGTCAGACACTAACTGACACTTTTGACACTTTGTTAGAACCAGTAACACTAATACAGTGATAAATACAATGCTAAAAATATGCACTGCCACTGTACTAATGACACTGGCTGGGAAGGGGTTAAACATCCAGGGCAATCAAAGGGTTAACTGTGTGCCTAGCCAGCGTTTGTGCTTACTATGTGTGCTGCTTTTACTAGGGGAAGAGATGGATTTTAGTTCCTGCGTTACAGGAACGTGGAATCCACCCCTTACCCCTTATCAGAATGGAAATCTGTCTTGTTTACATAGGCAGAGCTCCTTTCTGAGTCTCTGCTCGATGATTGCCAGGTGACAGCGGACATCGAGTGCCCAAAGCTGCCGCCCTGTAGCAGTAAAACTGCAATAGGCTGGTCAGCAAGTGGTTAAAAAAAGAGGAACATTAAAGTGGAGTTCCACCCACTTTTACAACTCTTCAGCATCCCTCTCTAAACTGTGCACTGTAATCGAATTGGATATTTTTTTATTTTTTTATCAGCACCTACTGTATATCTGCTGTATTCATTTTTCACTTCCTCCTCCCTGGCCACGGCCCATCGTATCATTTCCTGTTAGCAATGCCTTCTGGGAAGGAGCGGCAACTTCCTCTGACACTGCCGTTGCTATGGAAACCTGACCTGAAACCTATTGCACTGCTTTTGCTGCACTGAGCATGTGCGAGATCTGCAAGGATGAGATCCAGGAAGAAATACAGTCAGGCTTCAGATGCCAATACTTAAGATGGCCATGACCTGCTGTAAGTTTATAAAATAACAAACTACTGCTATAAACTAATAAAACAGACCTTAGTTTACAGACTAACGTTACTAGAATACATTAAGCTTGTGTATTATAGGGGTATTTTTATTTAAAAAGTATAATTTCGGCCGGAACACCACTTTAACAGCTACTTACAATCATGCTACAGAACCTAATTTTAATCTGTCTATACACTGGTTTGAACAAAAATTGATACAAAAATTTTCAGTACAGTGAATATCTTGAGGAACGTCATCTGAAAGTAGTTCAAAATCCTGTTTTTTTTAAACATTTGATTTTGGAACAAATGGATTTTACTGAACAAAAACCACATGCTCTCTTAGAATTGTGTCCCTTCGAAAAAAAAAAATCTTTTCTGCTCCTTTGAATTTTCCAGTCACTGTGGTCAAAAACTAATGTTGATTTGACCCCATTAATGATTAGAAATTGAAAAAAACATTCCTAAAATTTTTTACCATTTCTAAATTCTACTAGTGTATTGCCAGCTTTAGCAACAGCAGCATTTTCAATTGGCATACGCTGCTGAATTGGTAGGGGTGTGGATACCAATGACATCATCAAACTGATATAATTACTCTGCAGAAATAGATCACTAACCTATTGTTTGCTGATAACAGCGAGCAAAAGATCACTATTATGTTTAGATAATCTTTTTTTAAAGGTGCACTTTGTGAGGTCCCTTTGACCTGGTCTAACCACCCAAATAAGATTTAATTTAGGAAAGAAGAAATAAATGAAGTATAAAAATTCAGTTGAAATAATAATTAAAACATAAACAACATTACTTCCAGTTACCAGCTAACACATTGAGACCTCTAAATGACATTATGCTTATTGCATGAGTGTCAAGTGCTCACTCAATCGTGCAAAATGTCATTCAGAATTTATATAATGCAGACCTGTCAAAACAGCGCCATTGCACACATTCATATTGTTATCTTGGTGTTACATTAACAGTGTACATAACCAAAATATGAATGTCAATGGAAATTCAGAGGGAAGGTAAAAATGGAATAGATGTCATCAGTCTGGGAATAAGAAGCCATTCCCCCAGCTTTCTATAAAAGAAACTCCAGTAAAATCAGGTCAGCAGTTTATAGCCATTTTTTTCACCTCTATGTGGCAGAGAAAAGAAAAAGAAAAACTGAACAGCAAATTATTACTTTGGGTTTTACAAATTAACTACATTACATTCTAATCACCCTTATGTGGTATTAAGATCCCCATGACTAAGCTCCTGAGAGGAGGAGTGAAATTGTGTAGCCAGGTGGGAACCCAGGCTGAGGTTGTCTCTCTCATACCACCATAGGACTCCATGGATGTACAGCACCAGAAATCTTTCCTCTCTTCCTTCCAGTGGTATTGAGAGAACTTTGGTGATTTTTGGTGATTTATTTGGGGGGTAAATTTTAGGGATTGCTCTAATTACCTAAAGTAGCATTGGGATAAATTTCACACCCCATCCTTACAAAAAATAAAATAAGTATGAACTAAGCATAGCCAAACCAGAAGTGACATGAACATGATGTCTCCTAACTTGTTTCTTAGTAACTACAGTATATAAAGTATATACAGTGCCTTGCAAAAGTATTCACCCCCTTGGCTTTTTACCTATTTTGTAAAATTACAGCCAATGGTTTTTTAATCTGAATTATATGTGATGGATCAGAACACAATAGTCTAAGTTGGTGAAGTAAAATTAGAAAAATAGATACATAAAACTATTTTTCAGAAATAAAAACTGATAATTGGCATGTGCATATGTATTCACCCCCTTTGTTATGAAGCCCATAAAAAGCTCTGGTGCAACCAATTACCTTCAGAAGTCACATAATTAGTGAAATGATGTCCATCTGTGTGCAATCTAAGTGTCACATGATCTATCATTACATATACACACCTTTTTGAAAGGCCCCAGAGGCTGCAACACCTAAGCAAGAGGCACCACTAACCAAACACTGCCATGAAGACCAAGGGACTCTCCAAACAAGTAAGGGACAATGTTGTTGAGAAGTACAAGTCAGGATTAGGTTATAAATAAATATCCAAATCTTTGATGATCCCTAGGAGCGCCATCAACTCTATCATAACCAAATGGAAAGAACATGGCACAACAGTAAACCTGCCAAGAGACGGCCGCACACCAAAACTCACAGGACGTGCAAGGAGAGCATTAATCAGAGAGGCAGCACAGAGACCTAAGGTAACCCTGGAGGATCTGCAGAGTTCCACAGCAGAGACTGGAGTATCTGTACATAGGACGACAATAAGCCATATGCTCCATAGAGTTGGGCTTTATGGCAGAGTGGCCATTACTTTCAGCAAAAAACAAAATGGCACATTTTGAGTTTGCGAAAAGGCATGTGGGAGAGTCCCAAAATGTATGGAGGAAGGTGCTCTGGTCTGATGAGTCTAAAATTGAACTTTTTGGCCATCAAAGAAAACGCTATGTCTGGCACAAACCCAACACATCACATCACCCAAAGAACACCATCCCCACAGTGAAACATGGTGGAGGCAGCATCATGCTGTGGGGATGTTTTTCAGCAGTCAGGACTGGGAAACTGGTCAGAGTTGAGGGAAAGATGGATGGTGCTAAATACAGGGATATTCTTGAGCAAAACCTGTACCACTCTGTGTGTGATCTTAGGCTAGGATGGAGTTTCACCTTCAGCAGGACAATGACCCCAAACACACTGTTAAAGCAACACTTGAGTGGTTTAAGGGGAAACATGTAAATGTGTTGGAATGGCATAGTCAAGCTCAATCCAACAGAAAATCTGTGGTCAGACTTAAAGATTGCTGTTCACAAGCGCAAACCATCCAACTTGAAGGAGCTGGAGCAGTTTTGCAAGGAGGGATGGGTAAAAATCCCAAGCTGTAGCGCTTGTGTATTTATAGCACATGCGCAAGCGTGGTCACGTACCCCTGATGACGTCAGTTGTGACAAAACGGCCGTAGGGTCACAACGCCGACACGCATCGCGCATGCACGAACCGATTTTAAACAGCCAAGGAGTTTTGCACTGTCACTTTTGCTGTAAGTGCTTTTGTTGTGTTTTAGCTCAATAAATCAACCCCCTTTTTAGTCAATCTGCACTATTGGAGTTCCTTTTTGTTTTTCTCTTGGGATTTGTGGCTCATTCATGCCTGGCCCCTCCGATAAGGAGTATTAAAGGAATCTATGGGAGCACCTTTTCCATATTGGAGTCCCCGTTGCTGAGGACCATTTGTTTGGTGAGGAGAGCGGGAGAACAGTCCAGGGAACACATCATCTTCTGACATCTTCCACTACTAAGCCTGTTTTGACCCCCCTGAGTAAGGGCGGTCGCAGGCTTTCTGGTAAGCCTTTAATTTTACCATCTGGTGGTGGGCTGCACTAAAGGTGGATCATGTAATCCTGAACTCCGCAATAGCTTTTTCTGGATTTTTTTTGATTCATCCTCTCATTTGAGACACTTATGAACTTTATTGTTTATTTTTTGCACTTTTTTCTTTGTATACACCCCTCAGGGTATGGACTCACATGTATAAGGATTATCACTCATATGATTTTTTATATTTTTTTATGATGATATAGGTTTCAGGTGAACAGTTCACATGTGTCCTTATTATATATGTGCACTTTATCACTTTAAACTAGTGCTACACTGATTATTGTTTTATATCACTTATTGACCCATGATAATTTTGCGGGTCCTGGTATATTTGCATATATATCAATATATGTGTTCTTTTTCACTAGTCCAGCGCTACACTGTTATTCTTTTTGAAAAATCCCAATGGTAAGATGTGGAAAGCTAATAGAGACTTATCCAAAGCAACTTGGAGCTGTGATAGCCACAAAAGGTGGCTCTACAAAGTATTGACTTTAGGGGGGTGAATAGTTATGCACATTGACTTTTTCTGTTATTTTGTCCTATTTGTTGTTTGCTTCACAGTAAAAAAACATCTTCAAAGTTGTGGGCATGTTCTGTAAATTAAATGATGCAAATTCTTAAACAATCCATGTTAATTCCCGATTGTGAGGCAACAAAACACGAAAAATGCCAAGGGGGTGAATACTTTTGCAAGGCACTGTATATTAACCACTTCAGCCCCGGAAGATTTTACCCCCTTCCTGACCAGAGCACTTTTTACAATTCGGCACTGCGTCGCTTTAACTGCTAATTGCGCGGTCATGCAATGCTGTACACAAACGAAATTTGCGTCCTTTTCTTCCCACAAATAGAGCTTTCTTTTGATGGTATTTGATCACCTCTGCCGTTTTTATTTTTTGCGCTATAAACGGAAAAAGACCGAAAATTTTGAAAAAAAATGATATTTTCTACTTTTTGTTATAAAAAAATCCAATAAACTAAATTTTAGTCATACATTTAGGCCAAAATGTATTCGGCCACATGTCTTTGGTAAAAAAAATGTCAATAAGCGTATATTTATTGGTTTGCGCAAAAGTTATAGCGTCTACAAAATAGGGTACATTTTCTGTAATTTACACAGCTTTTAGTCTATGACTGCCTATGTCATTTCTTGAGGTGCTAAAATGGCAGGGCAGTACAAACCCCCCCAAATGACCCCATTTTGGAAAGTAGACACCCCAAGGAAATTGCTGAGAGGCATGTTGAGCCCATTGAATATTTATTTTTTTTGTCCCAAGTGATTGAATAATGACAAAAAAAAAAAAAATTACAAAAAGTTGTCACTAAATGATATATTGCTTACACAGGCCATGGGCATATGTGGAATTGCACCCCAAAATACATTCAGCTGCTTCTCCTGAGTATGGGGATACCACATGTGAGGGACTTTTTGGGAGCATATCCGCGTACGGGGCCCCGAAAACCAAGCACCGCCTTCAGGATTTCTAAGGGCATAAATTTTTGATTTCACGCCTCACTACCTATCACAGTTTTGAAGGCCATAAAATGCCAAGATGGCACAAAACCCCCCCAAATGACCCCATTTTGTAAAGTAGACACCCCAAGCTATTTACTGAGAGGCATGGTGAGTATTTTGCAGCTCTCATTTGTTTTTGAAAATGAAGAAAGACCAGAAAAAAAACATTTTTTTTTCTTTTTTCAATTTTCAAAACTTTGTGACAAAAAGTGAGGTCTGCAAAATACTCACTATACCTCTCAGCAAATAGCTTGGGGTGTCTACTTTCCAAAATGGGGTCATTTGGGGGGGGTTTGTGCCACCTGGGCATTCCATGGCCTCCGAAACTGTGATAGGCAGTGAAGAGTGAAATCAAAAATTTACGCCCTTAGAAAGCCTGAAGGCGGTGCTTGGTTTTCGGGGTCCCGTGCGCGGCTAGGCTCCCAAAAAGTCCCACACATGTGGTATCCCCGTACTCAGGAGAAGCAGCAGAATGTATTTTGTGGTGTAATTTCACATATCCCCATGGCATGTTTGAGCAATATATCATTTAGTGACAACTTTGTGCAAAAAAAATAAAAAAAAATTGTCTCTTTCCCGCAACTTGTGTCACAATATAAAATATTCCATGGACTCGACATGCCTCTCAGCAAATAGCTTGGGGTGTCTACTTTCCAAAATGGGGTCATTTGGGGGGGGTTTGAACTGTCCTGGCATTTTATGCACAACATTTAGAAGCTTATGTCACACATCACCCACTCTTCTAACCACTTGAAGACAAAACCCTTTCTGACACTTTTTGATTACGTGAAAAAAAATTTTTTTTTCAAGAAAATTACTTTGAACCCCCAAACATTATATATTTTTTTAAAGCAAATGCCCTACAGATTAAAATGGTGAGTGTTTCATTTATTTTTTCACGCGGTATTTGCGCAGCGATTTTTCAAACGCATTTTTTGTGGAAAAAACACACTTTTTTAAATTTTAATGCACTAAAACACACTATATTGCCCAAATGTTTGATGGAATAAAAAAGATGATCTTAAGCCGAGTACATGGATACCAAACATGACATGCTTTAAAATTGCGCACAAACGTGCAGTGGCAACAAAATTAATACATTTTTAAAAGCCTTTACAGGTTACCACTTTAGATTTACAGAGGAGGTCTACTGCTAAAAATACTGCCCTCGATCTGACCTTCGCGGTGATACCTCACATGCATGGTGCAATTGCTGTTTGCCTTAGCGCGAGAGCAGGGGGGACAGGGGTGCTTTTTTTTTTTTTTCTTTATTATTTTTTTGCTTTTTTATCTTATTTTTAAACTGTTCCTTTCATTTTTTTTAAAAATCATTTTTATTGTTATCTCAGGGAATGTAAATATCCCCTATGATAGCAATAGGTAGTGACAGGTACTCTTTTTTGAAAAAATTGGGGTCTATTAGACCCTAGATCTCTCCTCTGCCCTCAAAGCATCTGACCACACCAAGATCGGTGTGATAATTTCCCAATGGCGCTGTTTACATCCGGCGAAATCTAAGTCATGAAATGCTCGTAGCTTCCGGTTTCTTAGGCCATAGAGATGTTTGGAGCCACTCTGGTCTCTGATCAGCTCTATGGTCAGCTGGCTGAATCACCGGCTGCTTTCTCAGGTTCCCTGTTGAGACAGGAGAGCCAGAGAAAAACACGGAAGACGGTGGGGGGGGGGGGCATTCCCTCCCACTGCTTGTAAAAGCAGTCTAGAGGCTAATTAGCCGCTAGGATTGCTTTTACATGAAAGCCGACCGCTGGCTGAAAAGAATGATACCAAGATGATACCTAAACCTGCAGGCATCATTCTGGTATAACCACTCAAAGTTGTGAATGGCGTACCTGAAGACAAAAAAATGGTTAACAATAAAGCACAGTAAACGGTAAAGTATAAAAAATTGCATACCTGAAAAGCAAACATGATAAAACATAATAACAATAAAACATTGCAGAATAGAATACAGTAAAAAAGAGCAGAACAATAGAGAGAGAGAATAGAGAGAGAGAGAACAATAAAACGACAACTATTTTTTTTTTATTTTTGTTTGTGTTTTTTTTGCAAACGTGTAACTTTTATAACTGTAACCGGTTCCAGGTTCGGGTCTCTCAAAATGCGATGGCATCTTGGGAGACCCTGTGAAAGTGTGCCTAGTCTGTGGAATGCTGTACCCTACGCTAATACTCAACTAGTGAATGGTAGCGTTCAAAACATTCACCAATGCAAAGACCAGGATTGTCAGGACAGGAGGGACAATAATAGCGGGTGTCACGCCTATATCCACGCTTGCTGCAGACACGACATCTATTTTGGGGGGGTTTGTTGGGTAGGGGTACTCGGGAGGACATAAAAATGCCTCTCATGCAGCCAACTGCATTTGGTTGGGGATGTGAATGGGGGGTAAGTACGGGCGCTGCAGAAGCGGTGGGTTCCCAATTAGGATTGGCGAATGCAGTAGGAAGGGCACTATGGGCACAACGGCCTGTGTTTGTCTTTTTGGTGGCAGCGGGACACTACTTGTGCTTGCCACCTCACCAGCTTGAACTGTACTTATACTTATGGGACTCGCCACGTCACCAAGTGTTACTGAAGTGCTGGTTTGACTACGACCGGGGTGTACTAGGCCGCTGGCGCTTGCCAGTTCACCAAAATGCTACTAAAAAAACTGTTAGCGATCGCAGGGATCAGGCCTGACTCTGCGAACGCTGCAGTTATGCGTTTAGTGTTCTGTAAGTGACAGCGATCGATCGATACTGCACTTGGGTGGGCTGGGCTGGGCCGGGCGGAGGGGCAAAATGCAGTTGCTAGCAGGTATCTGGGCTGATCCCGCTAACACTGCGTTTTTGGGAACCCTAAACTGCTGGGGACGCTAGTATAGATCTGATCGGATCAGATATTGATCCGTTCAGATACTATACCACTAAGGGAGGTGTACGGTGCGTGCGTGGGTGTTAGCGGTACTGGCGCTAACCTGACGCTGCCTGGGGCTGGTGCTTACCAGTTCACCAAAACGCTACCAAAAAAACTGTTGGCGATCGCAGGGATCAGGCCTGACTCTGCGAACGCTGCAGTTATGTGTTTAGTGTTTTGTAAGTGTCAGTGATCGATCAATACTGCACTTGGGTGGGCTGGGCTAGGCTGGGCGGAGGGGCAAAACGCAGGTGCTAGCAGGTATCTGGGCTGATCCCGCTAACACTGCGTTTTTGGGAACCCTAAACTGCTGGGGACGCAGTATAGATCTGATCGGATCAGATATTGATGCGTTCAGATACTATACCACTAAGGGAGGCGTATGCTGCGTGCGTGGGTGTTAGCGGTACTGGCGCTAATCTGACACTGCCTGGGGCGACGCATATCACCGCCGGGCGATCAGGGGGCTAAACCTTTATTTGGTAATAAACGGCGGGTGCCCTGACACTATAAAAAATAAACGAACTAACCAGCGTCACCCGTAACAGATATACGGTGATCAGTGGTGAAAGGGTTAACTAGGGGGCAATCAAGGGGTTAAAACATTTATTAGGTAGTATATGGGGGTCCCTGACGCTATAAAACGCTGACGGCGAACCTAAATATTTACCTCCCTAACTAGCGTCACCAGCGACACTAATACAGCGATCAGAAAAATGATCGCTTAGCGACACTGGTGAGGGGGGGTGATCAAGGGGTTAAAACTTTGTTAGGGGGGTACCTTAGACCTACAGGGGGCTAACCCTAATTGTCCTACCACTTCTAACTGTCACAAACTGACACTATGCAGTAATCAGAAAAAAAAAAAAAAAAACCCTGCTTGGTGTCAGTTTGTGACAGGGGGTGGTGATTGGGGGGGATCGGGGGGCGATCGGGGGTGTTTAGTGTGCCTGGCATGTTCTACTGTGTTGTGTAGTGTTGTGCACTTACTTACATGTCTCCTCCCCTCGGCGCTGGAACGGAAACTCCCGAGCCGAGGAGAGATGACACCACATCCTCTGCCTCTGTGTACTATACAGAGGCAGGGGATGTTTCTCATTGGCTGAGAGCGATAGCGAGGGGGGGGCCACGATCGGATGGCCTCCCCCTCGTCTCTCAACTCTCCCAGCCAAATGCCGACTGCAGCTGGCACCGGGGGGGTCCGATCGGACCCCCCCGCCCGCGGGAAGGCAATCACGTACCAGGTACGTGATTTTGCCTGCCCGTGCCATTCTGCTCACGTATATAGGCGTGAGGCGGTCGGCAAGTGGTTAAAAATAAATAAATTAAAATACATTTAATTTATTTAACGTGGTTGTAAAGCCTAAACATTTTTTACCTTAATGCATTCCTTGCATTAGGTAAAAAATGTTTAGGTGTCAGCATCCCCCCTCAACCACCCTTCTACTTACCTGAGCCCTCATTCGATCCAGCTCTGTGCACGTCTGCAGCTCTTGTCTCCCCTCACTTCCAGGTCTCGCTGGCTTTGCTGGGGCACCAGGAACCATTAGCTCCCAGTGCTGCCAATCAAAGCCATTGTTGAGGGAGTGGGGGGCAGGGGGGCGCTGTCTGTGTCAAAGACTGCAGCAGAGGTGCTCCAGTGTGAGCACGCATGAGTGCCCCCCTAAAACAGAGGTTCGCGGCTGCTCTGTGCAATTCCATTGACCAAAGTAGGCAAGTATTGACATGTTTGTTATTAAAAAAAAAAAAAAAAAATCACCTTTACAATTACTTTAATTAAAAATTAATAAATAAATAAACACATTCAATTAAATATAAAGGACGTTTATATCTAGATAGAATCTTGTTTCACACTTTCAGACTCATTATTATCCATATGGATTATACTTCACAATCTCATCTTCTATGAATGAAACACAGTCTATGATTGGAGGACGGATGGATGATTGAAAGGTCAAAAAGCTAGATTAAGAAGACTGGGGGGCAATTTGGAGCACTGCTAGCAAATATTCCATTTGTGTGGTATTTATAGTAATATTAAACTCATTTCCCTTGAGAAAGTCACGTGACCTGTGATGCAACGCGTCAGCAGGAGCCAGTGACGTCACCTCCGGTGTTCTGTTATACCGGACGTGCAGTGAGGAGGAAAGCTATGTGCACTACTGATCGGTCAATCAGTGTTTTTTAACCGAACCAGATGTGAGTGAATAGCTTATATTAATTGGGAAGTTATGAATACACAGCAATCTTGCGCAATGATGTATTTTTATCTTTGAGAGCAATCTTTTAGAATTCATCATTTTGGGAGAAAAACAGGTACATCTGAATCATGGGAAACTTATAAGCTCATCATAGCGAGGAACCCATCTTCTGTAAAGTGTTAGTTGACTCAGGTTTTTTGCTTTATTCATTGATTGAAGGTGAATAGGAGCTATATTTCTAGGTGGGGGTTTTTCTCCATTGGAACCCTTTCTTCCAATTTTATTATCATTGCTGTATTTGGATTACACCTCTACTCATAGAGGAAGGAGTATTATTAATTGGTTATTTAGCACATCTGTGGATTATTGATTATCACATTGTTGTGCACTATTTATTATTATTTATAGTTGGGTTTAAGCGCACTATTATTATTATTGTAATATTAAACTCTGGTTTTAAACAAAAATTCTAGTTAAATATGTGTTTTTAACTCAAAAAAGTATGAATGAATGTAGAAGGCGGAGCTCTCAATCATCTGTCCATCCTCCATTTATAGATCACGTTTCCCTCATAGAAGCTGTAGTATGGCTTCTATGAATGGAGGAGCTGGGTGGAAAGGGCGGGCAGAGTTGGGCTGTCTTCAGGAGTGGCAGCTTCTCAGTTCTATTAACTACCACTGTAATGGAAGATAACAGCAGCAGGGTGGAGGGGGGGCATCAGAGGAGGAAGATTACTACTGAAATAGAAGACAGAAACATAAGGCACACAGCACACTGAAGGTAAGGCCCCTTTCACACGTGCGGACAGTATGTCCGTATTTTATCCATCCGTTTTCGGATGAAATATGGACATACATGCATCGATATGGGATAGCGGGTGTCAGCGGATAAAGATCCGCTGACACCCAATATCATCCGTCCCCGCTATGGTCCGATTCTGCAGACGGAGGAAAATCGGTCCGTGTTCATCCAATCCCCCCATAGGGGAGAGCGGAGACCTGACAGGGCGGTCCCTGCGCAGTGTCGCTGTAAAGTCACTGAGCATAACTACTGGTATCCCCTCTGTTATAGCAAGATATACAGTGCCGTGTCTGTGTTTTTCTTTTAAATTATGCAGCTAAATACCTTATTTCACGCGCCACTGTGCGGTCATGTGACCACAATGAATTGAGGGGGCAAAGCTATTAATCATCTGCCCGTCTTCTATTCTTATATTCTGTTTCATTCGTAGAAGCTGTAATATGTGAAATTATGTACAGAGCTCAAACCATGGAAATATGTATGCAAACTAATGTACACTGTACAATGACCACAAAAACTAATAATAATGAAAATGAGATGTGAAATTCACACCCAAACTAAAGTCCATGTGCCATCATACAAAAGTTGTTTTAAAACATAAACATAGCAGTCTTTAAATAAACAGTGAAAACAAATTATGTAAATAGAAGTGGGATTCCACGTGACATCAATGTTGAGGTGAGGACACAAACATTAGAACCACCACCGGTTAGTGAGGAGGCTTACCGGAGTGAGAGGACTCAAATGGGCATATGCTCAGTGAGTCAACAAGGCTTATGGTGCAACCACCAAAATATGGGACCCCCAGGTCTGAGTTCCAGATCAAGTTGTAAGGCAATCCAATTGGTCAAGAAATGTCACCAAGAAGTGGTCTTCAGAAGCAGCCAACTTGTCAGAACAAAACCTCTCAAGTGTTCAAAATAGCATGACCAAAAAAGAAAATACTCCCCATAGTGTGAATCCGTATATAATTGTAAAATTTATTAAAAGAAAATTGGAAACACTCACATTTAGAAAGTGGATCACGTGCTTAAAATTGAAGTTTGTGGGTAACGCAATGACATCAGCAGAGCTCGTCCTAACGCGTTTCGTCTAAAGAGACATCATCTGGGGCACATAATTTCACTTTTTACTTATTCCTTGATATACACTTGTCTTAGTGTTGTGCTGGCTGCTACTAGATATAAGTCAGCACAATATACACCAATATTTTCTATTTGTAGAAGCTGTAATATGGCTTGTATGAATGGAGCAACTGAACAGAAAAGGCAGGCATAGTGGGGCATAGTGATGAGAGCCTGTGACAGGCCTTTAGTTGTGAAATGTGTTTACAGGTAGTTAGTGTGGTGCTGTTCTGTTAGTTTAAAATGTGTGGTGCCCTTTAACCGCTTTAAGACCAGCCACAGTCATTGTACTGAGGCAGGTTGGCTTTCCTGGGCGAATCGCTGTGGGTGTATGTTGGACGCTTCAAGAGCAATAGGCACAATGCCGGAGCTGTTGCGTGTGGCTGGCAGACGGCCACCCGCAATAGCTCCACAGAGCCAGCATGGGGATCTGTCAATGTGAACAGACAGATCCCCATTCTGACAGGGGAGGAGAGACAGATCTACTGTTCCTAGTGATTAGGAACAGTGATCCCTCTCCTCCTCCAGTCAGTCCCATCCCCCCACAGTTAGAAACATCTCCCAGGGAACACATTTAACACCTCGCCCCCTAGTGTTAACCACTTCCCTACCAGTGACATTTACACAGTAATCAGTGCATTTTTATAGCACTGATCACTGTATACATGTCAATGGTCCCACAAATGTCTCAAAAGTGTCCAATCTGTCCCCCGTAATGTCACAGTCCCGCTAAAAATCGCAGATTATGCATTACTAGTAAAAAAAAATGAATAATAAAAATGCCATAAATCTATCCCTTATTTTGCAGACACTATACCTTTGTGCAAACCAATCAATATACACTAATTACGATTTTACTAATTATGATTTTTTTTTTTACCAAAAATTAACTGATGAAGATTTTTTTTTCTTTTTGGGGATATTTATTATAGCAAAAAGTAAAAAATATTGTGTTTTTTTCAAAATTTCGCTCTTTTTTTTGTTTATAGCACAGGAAGTGATCAAATACCACCAAAAGAAAGCTCTATTTGTGGGGGAAAAAAAGGACATCAATTTTGCACGACCGTGCAATTGTCAGTTAAAGCGACGCAGTACCATATCACAAAAAATGGCCTGGTCATTAAGGGGGCAAATTCTTCCGGTCCTTAAGTAGTTAAGTAAATATCTGGTATTTGATTAGTTTAGTTTTTATACCTCAAAGTACTTTTTTTTTTTTGTTTTGAACTTGCTCTTATTAATGAGATTATAAAGTGACAGGTGCTCTTAATTGATCAAAAACAAATTAATAAAACCATAAAAATTTGATGAACTTTACGGAAAATATCCTTGGGTAAACAACTCTTTAAATAAATTGCAGACAATTTGATTAACCTTTGCTGTGCAAAAAACTCCTTAGATAAACAACATTTGTAGATGAATGTGACCAGAAAATATACAGGTAAACAAATAGGTTTGGTTAATGTAAATTCTCCTTGATTGGATACTCAATGCGTTATGTGACAGGTAAGCAAAAAGCATTTAGAACCCGGATGTCTGGGACGCCAATGCGTTCCACGGCTTCGGCAGAAAGTGACGCAATGACAATGTTGATCTAAGGAGTTTTTTTTTTGCACAGCAAAGGTTTATCAAATAGTCGGCGATTTGTTTAAAGAGCACCTGTCACTTTAAAAAATGTATTAACTAAATAATTCACCAGTTATGAAAATAACCAAAGTTGTTTACCCAAGGATATTTTCTGTAAAGTTCATCAAATTTTTAAGGTTTTATTCATTTATTTTTGCTCAATGAAGAGCATCTGCCACTTTATAATCTCATTTATAAGAGCAAGTTCAAATGGAAAATGTGTGATAGGACCTTGTTGTCGGAAATTCCTACCGTGTGTACACAAATCCAAAGCACAAAGTGCCACTCATGCTCAGAATAAATTAAGAAACGAAACCTATTGGCTACTGCCCCGTTTATAGTCCAGACGTACGTGTTTTACGTCACTGCGTTCAGAACGATCGGATTTTCTGACAACTTTGTGTGACCGTGTGTGTATGCAAGACAAGTTTGAGCCAACATCCGTCGGAAAAAATCCATGGATTTTGTTGTCAGAATGTCCGATCAATGTCCGACCGTGTGTACAGGGCATAAGGCTTTAAAGCGGGCATCAGTAAATGGTGGACCGCGAGCCACATCCGGACTGAGGCACTGTTCCTCCCCGGCCTGCCGAGATCCTGCCATTTAGGAGCCGGCTTCCCCCTTCAGCCATCGCCACCGTTGACATCCCCACAGGCTGCTATTGTCATCAGGAGGCAAGACAGTTCTGGACGAGGGCGGAGCTGCAAAGTTAACTTTTCAAGTTAAGCAGCAGGTGATTGGTTGCTAGGAGTTCCTAGCAACCAATCACAAGTTGATTAACAGAAAAATTCGTGCAGCTCCTGTTCTCCATTCAGAACTGTTATGACTTCTGACACCAGTTCTAGACTTGCTGTGTCTGCCGTGCTCAGCCCTGTGTAAGGTAAGACAGGAGAGAGGACTATGTCACTGCTGTGTTGGATGGGAAGGAAGTTGGGTGATATAAAAGGGGGGTCAGAGGACAGGAATATAAAGGAGTGGGGGTGAAATGAATGGGAGGGCTGATACTGTATGAAAGAGGACTGGAATGTAAAAGAAATACTGGGGTGTTATGAAGAGGAGCCATGACAGTAATGTGAAGGAGGAGGGGGTGCTGTAAAGGTGGACTGAGGAGAGGGATGTGAAGGGGATTGGGTGATATAAAGGTGGACTGAGGAGAGGGATGAGAAGGGGAGGGGGGTCGTATGAAGGGGGAGGGGGAGTGATGTGCAGGGGGACTGAAGTAACTGATGTATTAATGGGATTGTGATGTGAAGGATGAAGGATCTGGGGTTAGGTTTACATCATTGCAACCTGTGTTGTGCATGCCCATTCATTTCAATAGGCTGCCTTACATGCAGAAACACAGAAAATAATAAGTCCCTGACCCTATTTTGAATTGTGCCACGCTGAGCCTCATGGTGCTGCATTTGCTGATGAGCGGAGGTGCTATTATTAATCAAACATGCTATTTGGAACTCTGCAGGAATAACATTTTACTAACTGGACCTCTGGGGATTAGAATTCAATACCCCTGCTGTAAAGCCGATACATGCTGACAGGAAGAAAGAATGAACTACCACAGCGCTCACTGCGCCGTGGTAGTTAATTGAAAACTAGACATGTGCATTCGTTTTCGTCCGAATGCATTTTCGTCCGAATTTCAGGTATTTTCGTTATCGTTTTAATAAACGATAACGAAAGTGCAGAGTCCGAAAAACGAAAGATCCGACATAAACAAATGCTTTATTTTCGTTTTCATTGCTACAACAGTTCGATATAGATAGGAGATTCGACATGATGATGACAATAACAATCTGTGTCCATCAAACCTGTGGTCGAATGTGCCTAACCTTAGCTCTATTAGTCCAAGATTAATCTACATAGAGAGAAAAGATTCGACGTAGAGAGAAAAGATTCGACATAGGGGAGGAAAGATTCGACGTAGGGGAGGAAAGATTCGACGTAGGGGAGAAAAGATAAATAAAAATGATGATGAATGTTATTGGCTGATTGTAACCAAAGAGGTGGAGCAGTAAAATAGCTAGAACTAAGTACACACGTACTTTGGCTTATGGTGTCTGTTGAAAGTTCTAAGAAGATTCGACGGAGCAGGTAAACTATATGGCATTGTACAGTTTAGCTGCTCCGCCGAATCTTCTTTGAACATTCGACAGACACCATAAGCCTTCAATGACAGATTCAACCTTAATTTGGATTTTCGGACGAATGCAATTTTTAAGGAAAAATGAAATAAATAAAAACGAATTTCGGGAGTAACTAAATAAATTTATTTTTCAGACGAAAACGAAATTCCGAAACAAAATATTTCAGTGTGCACATGTCTATTGAAAACTACAAGCTGACATCTGCAAAGGCTGCCGGACAGTGGCGGCTGGTGCTCAAAATTTTTGGGGGCGCAAACAAACTGAAAAAAAAAACATCAATTGCAGCCACTGTACCCATCAAACACAGCCACTGTGCCCATCAAGCGCAGCCACTGTGCCCATCAAACGCAGCCACTGTGCCATCAAACGCAGCCACTGTGCCAACAAATGCAGCCACTGTGCCCAAACGCAGCCACCGTGCCATCAAACGCAGCCACTGTGCCATCAAACGCAGCCACTGTACCCATACATTGCCGCCACTGTGCCATCAAATGCAGCTACTGTATCCATCAATTGCTGCTAGTGTGCCCATCAATTGTTGCCACTGTGCCCATCAATTGTCGTTACTGTGCTCTGTCAATTGCTGCCAGTGTGCCCCATCAATTGCTGCCAGTGTGCCCATCAATTGCTGCTACTGTGCCCATCAATTGCTGCTACTGTACCCCATCAAATGATGCCAGTGTGCATCGCCCGGGAGTCGGGACTTACCAATGGCGTCCTCCATGTCCACGCTCCTCGATGTCTCCGGTCCTCTCTATCAGGCATCCAATCACAGCGCCTGTTGTTTCAGCCAATCAGGTGACAGGTAACCAGACCCGAGCACCTGATGGAGATGCTGAGATATGTATCATGGGAGCAAATGCTGTTGCTGTCAGAATACATAAACCCGGGCTGCAGCTGAATGGCGTACCTGCTAGACAAATGACGGTTAACAATAAAACAAAGTAACATTGCAGTATAACAGGAAGACATACCATACCTGCAAAGCAAATAAAATAAAACATAGTAAAAATAAAACAATACAGTTCTAAAATACAGGAACAATAGAGAGAGAACAATAAATATAGAACAATAGAGATCAAACAATAGAGTGGGCAATAGAGAGCGGACATAAGAGAGAGAACAATAAAGAGAGAAGAAAAATAAAACCACAACTATTTTTGGCTTTTTTATTTTTTTGTGTTTTTGTGTTTTTTTGCACTTTTAAAAAAACTGTAAACTGTAAACGTTCCAGATTAGGGTCTCTCAAAATGTGATGGCCATCTCATCTTTCGAGACCCTGTGTAAGTGTGCCCCAGGACTGTGTAGTGCTGTACCCTATGCTAATACTCCACTAGTGTGTGGTAGCGTTTAAAACAGTCACAGATGCAGAGACCAGATTGGTCAGGAGGGACAATAAAAGTGGGCGTCACTCCTAAATCCGCGTTTTCTGCAGACACGACATCTTCTTTGGGGTGTTCTGTGGGCAGGGATACCAGGGAGGACATACTGAAAATGCCTCTAATGCAGCCAGCTCACTGCATTTGCATTGGGAAGGTGGGTCATAGCACAGTCTGAGACAGAAGGGCTGTGACGATCTCTTCCTGGAATTTTAGGAAGGATCCATTTCGTCCTGAAGCTTTGTATAGCACAAAAGCATTCAGCAGTGCCAATTGTAATAAATATACAGACACTTTTTTATACCAGCGTAAGGCCTTACGAGCAATTAGGTACGGCACCAACAACCAGGGCCGGACTGGCCTAAGAGGATACCGGGAAATATCCCGGTAGGCTGGCTGCACTGTACTACCGCTGGGGCCGCTCTCACTCACTGCCTGTGTCAGCATCAGCTGCAGCAGCGGCGGCCACCGCTGCTGCACTATGCCAGCTGTGTCATGTGTCACTCACTGACTCACTCTCTGTGTGTGTCTCCGCTCTCCGGGGGGGGCGCTCACTGCCTGTGTCCTGACTGAGTGACGCTGAGTGAGCCGCCGCTGCTGCACTATGCCATGGCTGCCTCCCTGTGTGTCACTCGTCACTGTCTCCTCCGTTCGCGCCGCCCACCACACTCATCATCATGGCTCAGCCTCGCTCTGTCTGTGTGCCTGAGGGGGAGGAGCAGGAGGAGAACACCGTGCTGCTGCTTCATTTTGCCTCGTCCCGTGCGGCGCCAGCCAGCACCGCCCACTATCTGCACGAGGAGAGGATTTCAGTGAATGGCCGGCAGCAGCTGCTACAGCACAAGAATCAAGGTCTCTCTCTCTCTCTCTCTCTCTCTCTCTCTCTCTCTCTCTCTCTCTCTCTCTCTCTCTCTCGTTTTGTTCAAGTGCCAGATAACTTTGAAAAGCTGTATACAATCAAACGCTGCCACTGTGCCCATAGATTGCCAACACTGTGCCCATTAAACGCAGCCACTGTACCATCAATTGCAGCCACTGTGCCCATTAAACGCAGCCACTGTACCATCAAACGCAGCCACTGTACCCATCAATTGCCACCACTGTGCCCATTAAACGCAGCCACTGTACCATCAAACGCAGCCACTGTACCATCAACACAGCCGCCCACTGTACCCATAAATTGCCACCACTGTGCCCATTAAACGCTGCCACTGTACCATCAAACGCTGCCACTGTACCATCAAACGCAGCCACTGTACCATCAAACGCAGCCACTGTACCCATCAATTGCAGCCACTGTGCCCATCAAACGCAGCCACTGTACCATCAAACGCAGCCACTGTACCCATAAATTGCCACCACTGTGCCCATCAAACGCAGCCACTGTACCATCAAAGGCAGCCACTGTACCATCAAACGCAGCCACTGTACCCATAAATTGCCACCACTGTGCCCATTAAACGCAGCCACTGTACCCATCAATTGCCACCACTGTGCCCATTAAACACAGCCACTGTACCATCAAACGCAGCCACTGTACCATCAAACGCAGCCACTGTACCATCAAACACAGCCGCCCACTGTACCCATAAATTGCCACCACTGTGCCCATTAAACGCAGCCACTGTACCATCAAACGCAGCCACTGTACCATCAAACGCAGCCACTGTACCCATCAATTGCAGCCACTGTGCCCATCAAACGCAGCCACTGTACCATCAAACGCAGCCACTGTACCCATAAATTGCCACCACTGTGCCCATTAAACACAGCCACTGTACCCATCAAACGCAGCCACTGTACCATCAAACGCAGCCACTGTACCCATAAATTGCCACCACTGTGCCCATCAAACGCAGCCACTGTACCCATAAATTGCCACCACTGTGCCCATTAAACGCTGCCACTGTACCATCAAACGCAGCCACTGTACCATCAAACGCAGCCACTGTACCCATAAATTGCCACCACTGTGCCCATTAAACGCTGCCACTGTACCATCACACGCAGCCACTGTACCATCAATCGCAGCCACTGTACCCATAAATTGCCACCACTGTGCCCATTAAACGCTGCCACTGTACCATCACACGCAGCCACTGTACCATCAAACGCAGCCACTGTACCCATAAATTGCCACCACTGTGCCCATTAAACGCTGCCACTGTACCATCACACGCAGCCACTGTACCATCAAATGCAGCCACTGTACCCATCAATTGCAGCCACTGTGCCCATTAAACGCTGCCACTGTACCATCAAACGCAGCCACTGTACCATCAAACGCAGCCACTGTACCCATAAATTGCCACCACTGTGCCCATTAAAAGCTGCCACTGTACCATCAAACGCAGCCACTGTACCATCAAACGCAGCCACTGTACCCATAAATTGCCACCACTGTGCCCATTAAACGCTGCCACTGTACCATCACACGCAGCCACTGTACCATCAATCGCAGCCACTGTACCCATAAATTGCCACCACTGTGCCCATTAAACGCTGCCACTGTACCATCACACGCAGCCACTGTACCATCAATCGCAGCCACTGTACCCATAAATTGCAACCACTGTGCCCATCAAACGCAGCCACTGTACCATCAAACGCAGCCACTGTACCATCAAACGCAGCCACTGTACCCATAAATTGCCACCACTGTGCCCATTAAACACAGCCACTGTGCCCATCAAACGCAGCCACTGTACCATCAAACGCAGCCACTGTACCCATAAATTGCCACCACTGTGCCCATTAAACGCTGCCACTGTACCATCAAACGCAGCCACTGTACCATCAAACGCAGCCACTGTACCCATAAATTGCCACCACTGTGCCCATTAAACGCTGCCACTGTACCATCACACGTAGCCACTGTACCATCAAATGCAGCCACTGTACCCATCAATTGCAGCCACTGTGCCCATTAAACGCAGCCACTGTACCATCAAACGCAGCCACTGTACCATCAAACGCAGCCACTGTACCCATAAATTGCCACCACTGTGCCCATTAAACGCTGCCACTGTACCATCAAACGCAGCCACTGTACCATCAAACGCAGCCACTGTACCCATAAATTGCCACCACTGTGCCCATTAAACGCTGCCACTGTACCATCACACGCAGCCACTGTACCATCAAATGCAGCCACTGTACCCAGAAATTGCCACCACTGTGCCCATTAAACACAGCCACTGTGCCCATCAAACGCAGCCACTGTACCCATAAATTGCCACCTCTGTGCCCATTAAACACAGCCACTGTGCCCATTAAACGCAGCCACTGTACCATCAAACGCAGCCACTGTACCATCAACACAGCCGCCCACTGTACCCATAAATTGCCACCACTGTGCCCATTAAACGCTGCCACTGTACCATCAAACGCTGCCACTGTACCATCAAACGCAGCCACTGTACCATCAAACGCAGCCACTGTACCCATCAATTGCAGCCACTGTGCCCATCAAACGCAGCCACTGTACCATCAAACGCAGCCACTGTACCCATAAATTGCCACCACTGTGCCCATCAAACGCAGCCACTGTACCATCAAAGGCAGCCACTGTACCATCAAACGCAGCCACTGTACCCATAGATTGCCACCACTGTGCCCATTAAACGCAGCCACTGTACCCATCAATTGCCACCACTGTGCCCATTAAACACAGCCACTGTACCATCAAACGCAGCCACTGTACCATCAAACGCAGCCACTGTACCATCAAACACAGCCGCCCACTGTACCCATAAATTGCCACCACTGTGCCCATTAAACGCAGCCACTGTACCATCAAACGCAGCCACTGTACCCATCAATTGCAGCCACTGTGCCCATCAAACGCAGCCACTGTACCATCAAACGCAGCCACTGTACCCATAAATTGCCACCACTGTGCCCATTAAACACAGCCACTGTACCCATCAAACGCAGCCACTGTACCATCAAACGCAGCCACTGTACCCATAAATTGCCACCACTGTGCCCATCAAACGCAGCCACTGTACCCATAAATTGCCACCACTGTGCCCATTAAACGCTGCCACTGTACCATCAAACGCAGCCACTGTACCATCAAACGCAGCCACTGTACCCATAAATTGCCACCACTGTGCCCATTAAACGCTGCCACTGTACCATCACACGCAGCCACTGTACCATCAATCGCAGCCACTGTACCCATCAATTGCCACTACTGTGCCCATTAAACACAGCCACTGTACCATCAAACGCAGCCACTGTACCATCAAACGCAGCCACTGTACCATCAAACACAGCCGCCCACTGTACCCATAAATTGCCACCACTGTGCCCATTAAACGCAGCCACTGTACCATCAAACGCAGCCACTGTACCATCAAACGCAGCCACTGTACCCATCAATTGCAGCCACTGTGCCCATCAAACGCAGCCACTGTACCATCAAACGCAGCCACTGTACCCATAAATTGCCACCACTGTGCCCATTAAACACAGCCACTGTACCCATCAAACGCAGCCACTGTACCATCAAACGCAGCCACTGTACCCATAAATTGCCACCACTGTGCCCATCAAACGCAGCCACTGTACCCATAAATTGCCACCACTGTGCCCATTAAACGCTGCCACTGTACCATCAAACGCAGCCACTGTACCATCAAACGCAGCCACTGTACCCATAAATTGCCACCACTGTGCCCATTAAACGCTGCCACTGTACCATCACACGCAGCCACTGTACCATCAATCGCAGCCACTGTACCCATAAATTGCCACCACTGTGCCCATTAAACGCTGCCACTGTACCATCACACGCAGCCACTGTACCATCAAACGCAGCCACTGTACCCATAAATTGCCACCACTGTGCCCATTAAACGCTGCCACTGTACCATCACACGCAGCCACTGTACCATCAAATGCAGCCACTGTACCCATCAATTGCAGCCACTGTGCCCATTAAACGCTGCCACTGTACCATCAAACGCAGCCACTGTACCATCAAACGCAGCCACTGTACCCATAAATTGCCACCACTGTGCCCATTAAACGCTGCCACTGTACCATCAAACGCAGCCACTGTACCATCAAACGCAGCCACTGTACCCATAAATTGCCACCACTGTGCCCATTAAACGCTGCCACTGTACCATCACACGCAGCCACTGTACCATCAATCGCAGCCACTGTACCCATAAATTGCCACCACTGTGCCCATTAAACGCTGCCACTGTACCATCACACGCAGCCACTGTACCATCAATCGCAGCCACTGTACCCATAAATTGCAACCACTGTGCCCATCAAACGCAGCCACTGTACCATCAAACGCAGCCACTGTACCATCAAACGCAGCCACTGTACCCATAAATTGCCACCACTGTGCCCATTAAACACAGCCACTGTGCCCATCAAACGCAGCCACTGTACCATCAAACGCAGCCACTGTACCCATAAATTGCCACCACTGTGCCCATTAAACGCTGCCACTGTACCATCAAACGCAGCCACTGTACCATCAAACGCAGCCACTGTACCCATAAATTGCCACCACTGTGCCCATTAAACGCTGCCACTGTACCATCACACGCAGCCACTGTACCATCAAATGCAGCCACTGTACCCATCAATTGCAGCCACTGTGCCCATTAAACGCTGCCACTGTACCATCAAACGCAGCCACTGTACCATCAAACGCAGCCACTGTACCCATAAATTGCCACCACTGTGCCCATTAAACGCTGCCACTGTACCATCAAACGCAGCCACTGTACCATCAAACGCAGCCACTGTACCCATAAATTGCCACCACTGTGCCCATTAAACGCTGCCACTGTACCATCACACGCAGCCACTGTACCATCAAATGCAGCCACTGTACCCATAAATTGGCACCACTGTGCCCATTAAACACAGCCACTGTGCCCATCAAACGCAGCCACTGTACCCATAAATTGCCGCCACTGTGCCCATCAAACGCAGCCACTGTGCCCATCAAACGCAGCCACTGTGCCCATCAAACGCAGCCACTGTAACCATCAATTGCCACCAGTTTGCCCATTAAATCCTGCCAGTGTCCCCCCCGCCCGGCACTTACCTGTCTCAGGTCAGCGTGTTGCTCCACGTTCCCTCCGATAGGCATCCAATCACAGCGCCTGACGCTTCAGCCAATCAGGTGACAGGTAACCAGACCCAGTGCACCTGATTGGCTGAGAGGCGGGTCAGTGTTAGGGAAGCGATTTATTTGATTTCCTAACACAGCACTGTGTAAGCAGCGAACGCACAGCAGTGTGCCCGCTGTTTACCAATTTGGAAGCCTATTAGAGCTGACGGCTCTAATCAGGCACTTCTAAAAACACCCCCGCCGCTGTAATTCACATGCCCGACGCCCGACAAGGGTGCCGGACACCTGAATAGGGGGCGGCAGCAGCGACAATAGATAGATTCATGCAATGCATGAATCTGTCTATTGAAGATTGACGTGTGCAATGGACGCACCGCCACTGCCCAGTTGTATTTCCCCTGGGTGGGGAAATCCACCATGTTTTATATTATACATTCCTATACACTGTGTGCTCTATAAAAAGGAGGTAGGCTTTTATATGTGTCTTATCTATATATAATGCACTCTTCAAATGTGCTTTAAAATGCATGGTTTTCCATTTTATGAACAAGAAAATAATAACGTTATGCTGTTGGTTGGGTATATTAATGCTATGGGGCTGGTATGACATTTTTTCCAGGGCTGGTTTTCATTCCCAGTCCGGCCCTGCCAACAACTGGTCATTGAGGTCCACCCCTCCCATGTTAAGTTTGTATTCGTTGACACAGAGGGGTTTCTCCACAGCACCAGTCGCCGTAGGAATTTGGCCTGTCGTATCTGCGTGAAGGGAGGACAGAACGAAAACATTCCGTAAATCCCTCCACTTCACTGCAAACAAATTATTACATTTCAAGCAGGCTCTCTCCCCCCGTCTAAGTCGGAACTCTACAAGCTGTTGGGGGAAGCCCTGGTGATTAGATGGCACAGTGCCACATGCACCAATTCCACACTCAAAAAGGTGACTAAAAAGTGGCACGCTTGTGTAATAATTGTCCATATACCACACAATCTTACCAGCGCTTCCTATGTAGTCTGGGCAGTTCTCCGGCTCCACGTGACTATCTCTTCCCTCGTAAACCATAAAACTATATGTGTAGCCTGTTGCCCTGTCACAGAGCTTATACATCTTGACCCCATATCTGGCACGCTTGCTGGGAAAATACTGTTTGACCGACAAGTGGCCAGAAAACTTCAACCAGCTGCAAACTGCTGGTTGAAGTGGTTTATGAGGGGCTGAATTTTGAGAAGCCGATCATATCCAGGGTCACCCCGAGGATGACAGAGTTCATTGTCATTGAAATGCATGAACCGCAAGATCTGCTCGTATCGTGTCCTGGTCATGGAGGCAGAGAACACGGGCATATGGTGAATTGGGTCAGTGGACCAATATGACTGCAACTCCCTTTTTTAACTACACCCATGAGGAGGGATATGCCCAGGAAGGTCTTAAATTCAGTAACTGTAATAGGTTTCCAATTTCTGGCAAGGGTCAACTGGGGATTAGCGGTGATGAATTGACCAGCATAAAAATTGCTTTGGTCCACAATAGATCTATAGCGATCTTCCGTGAAAAACAGCGAATAAAAATCAAGTGACGTAAAATCAACTGTTTCCACCTGAATTCCGGGTTGGCCAGTGAATGGGCAAGTATGGGTGCTGCAGAAGTGGTGGGCTCCAAATTCGGATTGGCAAATGCAGCAGGAAGGGCACTATAGGCTCGACGGGTCTGTCTTTGTCTTCTTCTTGGTGACTGCGGGACACTACTTGTGCTAGCCACCTCACCAGCTTGAACTGCACTTGTGGGACTCGCCAAGTCACCAAGTGTTACTGCAGTGCTGGATGTACTAGGCCGCTGGTGTTTGCCAGTTCACCAGAAGGATGAGCGGCACTAGTACTGGCTCTCTGCTCCATATGAGAGCCCTGCGGTTCTTGCACCTCAACCACAGCAGAATAGCAGGGTCGGGTACCCCTGACCTTGGCAGGGACCACTACTCCATCGTCAGAGCTATCTGTCAGGGTGCTGCTACTGGTTCATATTCTGAGCCAGAATCGGACAGATGGGTGACTTCCTCTTCACTCTCATCTTTCAGGCTCAGAAATGTGTAGGCCTCTTCACTAGTGTAACTTTGATTGGACATTTTGGCCTCTAAATTTACTGGTACATTAGTGAGACTCAAAGGAAAAAAGAGCACCTGACTGTCAGCGACTGCTTCAAACGCTACCAAAAAAACTGAATGCTGCAGTTATGTGTTTAGTGTTTTGTAAGTGACAGTGATCAATTGATACTGCATTTGGGTGGGCTGGGCTGGACGAGTGGAGGGGCTAAAGGCAGATGCTAGCAGGTATCTGGGCTGATCCTGCTAACACTACGTTTTTGGGAACCCTAAACTACTGGGGACGCTAGTATAGATCTGATCAGATCAGATATTGATCTGTTCAGACACTATACTGTTGTTAGCGTTACTGGCACTAATCAGACGCTGCCTGGGGCAACGCAGACCCTGACTGAAGCTAAAACTGATATCACCTGCCGGGTGATCAGGGGGTTAAACCTTTATTTAGATAATATACGGCGGGTGCCCTGACGCAATAAAAAAATAACTAGCTAACCAGCGCCAAGCGTGACACTAATACAGTGATCACTGATGACAGGGGGTGATCAAGAGGTTAAACCTTTTTTAGGGGGGTTTAGGGGGGGTCCCTAGACCTATCTGGGCCTACCTCCAAGTACCCTAATACTGATTATTGTCAAAAATGACACCATTACAGTGATCAAAAAAGAAATATGAACACTGCACTGGGTGACACAGTGACAGGGAGTGAAGGGGTTAACTGGGGGGGGGGGGGCAATCGGGAGGTGATCAGGGGGGTGACAAGTGATCCTACGTGTACTGTGTCAGTGTAGTGTTGGTGCAACTTACTGTCAGATGTCTTCTCTCCTCTCTCTAGAACGGAAAAAAGTTCCACGAGGGGAGATGACATCACTTCCCCTGCCTGTGTTTACACTTACATGGGCAATGGAGGATTTCATTTGCCAACACTGATCACCAGGTCCAGGCCAGAAATCATTGGCCTGAGCCTGGGGACTGATCGGTTCTCAAGCAAATCCAAATGTCGCAGCCACCGTACATCGTTCGCCCAGCCGAGCCAACTTGGCGCAGAATAACTGCGGCGGCTGGTCCAGAACTGGTTAAAGGACAATGTGTAGAAGTTGGAGCGAATTTCACTTTTTCTGTCTGTTTAGGCTTCATGTACAAGGGGCAGTTGAAAAACGTTTCTGAACGCTGGAAACTGACAGCTGATAAACGACAGTGAAAAACCTCTGTTACAGCTTTTACATGCTGAGTTTAGCAGCAGTTATCAGCATTTGAGGTTAGAAGCTTTTTTAAAGATAACCTCAGGACACCCTCCCAAACATCCACAATGCAGGAGAAACATGTAAATTATTAAGTATTTCAGCCATTCTGTGAGAAGAGAGAGCAGTGTGCTTTAACTATGGATTCTCTCTCTCGCGCTCTGCCAATTTCTCTCTCTCTGTCTGTACCTGTCCTTCTCTCTCTCTGCCTGTCTATCTCTGCTGTCTTTCTCTCTCTCTGCCTGTCTCTCTCTCTGCCTCTCTCCCCACTGTCTCTCTCTCTCTGCCTGTCTCTCTCTCTGCCTGTCTCTCTTTCTCTCTGCCTGTCTTCCTCTCTCTCTGTCTGTCTGTCTCTCTCTCTCTGCCTGTCTTTCTGCCTCTCTCTCTCTCTCTCTCTCTCTCTCTCTCTCTGTGCCTGTCTCTCTCTCTGCCTCTCTCTCTCTGCTGTCTCTCTCTTCCTGTCTCTCTCTCTCTGCCTGTCTCTGTCTTTCTCTCTCTCTCTGCCTGTCTCTCTCTGTCTCTCTCCCCCTGTCTCTCCCCCCCTCTCTCTCTCTATGCCTGTCTCTCTCTCTGCCCGTCTCCCCCTCTCTCTCTGCCTCCCTCCCTCTCTCACTCTCTCTCTCTCTCTCTCTCTCTCTCTCTCTCCGTCTTTCTCTCTGCCTGTCTCTTTTCCTCTGCCTGTCTCTCTCTCCCTCTGCCTGTCTCTTTCTCTACCTGTCTCTCTGTCTGCCTGTTCTTCTCTCTGCCTGTGTTTCTCTTTGCCTGTGTCTCTCTCTCTCTTTCTCTCTCTCTCTGCCTGTCTCTTTCTCTGCCTGTCTGTCTCACCCTCTCCCACCCCCCCCACCCCCCCTTGCAGGCAACAGCATGTGGTGAAAATTGTGTTTCTTCCATATCTTACATGTTCCTCTTTAAGAACGCTTACAAACAAAATTGTGCTTAAACTTAGGTTACAGCTTTTACATGAGTTTACAAGCAGTTACAAGCATTTGGCATTTCAAATGCCTGTGAATGTCCACCCTGAACCCAGTTTTTTGCATTCCAAAAAATGCTTCTAAACTCAACTGCCTAGAAACTACTGTAAATGACCCTGTGTACATGTACTGATAAGATAACATAGAGGAGAGTACAGGGGCAGCTGAAAAAAATGCCCAACTGCTCCTAAGGGTCCGTTTACCAGCAGCAGTGTACAATAGGCTGGAGGACTGAGAAAAGCGGACTTTGCTGTATTGTAAGTGCTTCATGGTCTCTTCCACGAAGTTCCTTGTTCTACAGTGTTCCTTCTACAATAGTGGTCGGCAATCTACGGCCCTGCTAAATGTCCGGCCCGTCAGTACACGTGATGAATACATGTACACCTGGCCCGCGGACATTTTTTGTAGAGCTGGCAGTTGACTTTCTTGGGATAACAACAGATGCGGGAGGTGATGTCCCCCCTCCTGCCACCTTCTGCGGCTCTCCTGGGATCTCCCATCCCACCGGGAGGCCCGAGCGACCAGCTGGAACCCGCTTTAATTGGGTCGCGGACCTAGTAACCCGGAAGCGATGTCATTCAAACCACACAAGTGAGGTATCGATGCAATCGTTAGAGCAAGAGCAATAATTCTAGTACTAGACCTCCTCTCTAACTTTAAACTGGTAATCTGTAGACATTTTTAAAGCGTCGCCTATGGAGATTTTTAAGTACTGTAGTTTGTCGCCATTCTTCGAGTGTGCGCAGTTTTAAAGCATGACACTGGAGACAAGTGTTGGAAATCATTCACAGACTCACTGGTGTGTCTCTCCAGAACAATCCAGCGGCAGTGCTCCTGAACCTGACTCCGATGTCTAGCAAACGGTATCGCAAATCTTTGCTGAAACACCTCTTGAACGCGGCTAGGGCGTGTATTCCCAGCATGTGGAAGCAGCAGTCCATTCCAACAATGACACAATGGTTTAGCAGGGTCTGTGATATTCAGCAAATGGAGAGCCTCACAGCTGCTATCAGGGAAAAAGAAGAGGAGCATAGCACCCGGTGGACACGTTGGAATATGTTCCGCTTTTCAGATGAATACAACTCGTATACATAGGTGTCTGTCCCCTGGATGCTTCGGGGCAGCGGGTCGTCGGTCTCTCCAGGGCCCTATACCTACCTCTCCTTTTTTTTTTTTGTTTTGTTTTGTTTTGTTTTGCTTCTCCACTTCTGTTTCCCCTTATTCTTACTTCCTTTTTCTCCCTTTGACACTACTAGTGTCCTTTGTCTCTTTTCCCCATCAGTAAGGGGGGAAGAGGATAAAAAATAAGAAAAAAAACCCGGATTGCAGTATTCCATTATGGTGCCAATCCTATGTTCGTGGGAATGAACACCATAATTTTTATATAATGCAATACGTAGACTTAATTCACCAAAAAATGGCAGAGCGCTACTCAGATAACAGGCATAGACTGGTGAGATTCCTTGGGAAGTCACATAGTTAGTCATAAGGCATTGTTGGAACACCTTTGCTTGAATTATGCTTAGTTAAGCTTACTATTTAATTACGGATGGAGGGCACTCTCCTCAGCACTGATGGATAAATCAAACTGGAACCGTTAACCTATGACTACCTGCCTTAATAGCACATTTCAAAGGAAACATGCCTGTTATTAAACCAATATATACTTAAAATTCTTTTAATTGATGTTTGTGATAAATACTAACAAGAAACAGATAACTGTTGTACTGCATTGTTGAATTCTATGTATAATCTGCACTCCCAAAATAAAGTTATAAAAAAAAAAAAAAAAGCATGACATGTTAGGTATCTTATTGTTTTCTTCATTTACTTAGCAGGTGAATGTGGCCCTCCATGCATTTACATACATTGAATCTGGCCCTTAAGTGGAAAAAAGTTGCTGACCCCTGTTCTACAAGTTCCTTGTTCTACACTGACTGTCTCACAGATTTCTAGAACTGCATTCATTTATTACAGCTGAAAACTGCCATATCTTCAGTAGTGATGGCCAAACTATTTTGGATTCAGTTTGCTGAAGGATCTGAAAACCCAATCTGAAGTACACAAATGAAAACATACTGTAATTCCTAAACCCAATTACAGTCTGTTGGAGCTAAATCTTGTAATTTGTTGCTGGCCTTTTCATAGCCGATTTTCTAGCTTTTGGTAAAAAAAGGGCATGGGTAGCTGTGCACTGCCATGGGGGAAAAATAAAAAATAAAAACGTTCATACTTCTGCCTTCTGCCCACCCCCTGCCCACCCCTTGTACCAGCCCTGATCCCAGGTAATGTCATTGAGCAAATAATGGTTCCATGGCCACTGGCTTACTAACAGAAGAAACAGTGGGGAAGAAACTGCCATTTAGCAGCAATTTTTTTTATGTAGTTTTTGCTGAAGTACATCCTACAGTTGCATCATTCACATAGTATACCCATATAAGCAGGATTCTACCTTGCTGGAAGTTCCAGAAAAGATCAGCTAAAAAAAGTGTAAACTTCCATTTACATTTTTTTTGGTATACTATGTGAATGATGCAACTGTAGGATTTACTTCAGCAAAAACTACATAAAAAAAATTGCTGCTAAATGGCAGTTTCTTCCCCACTGTTTCTTCTGTTAGTAAGCCAGTGGCCATGGAACCATTATTTGCTCAATGACATTACCTGGGATCAGGGCTGGTACAAGGGGTGGGCAGAAGGGGGCAGATGCCCTGGGCGGGACCATTTACTGGAGGAAGGGGGGCGCAGTAGAGGCCACGCTACAGACCGCTTTAATCTGTTGCTGAAGCGCTCCCCACCCACCTCCTCCTCTTGTTTGACACACAGTGCCGGGAGCGCTGTGTGTCACACAGCTGGGTCTGTGTGTGTACGGCAGCGCCGTAAAAAGGACCCGCCCCCCTAGACTGGCACATGTGGTAGCAGATTGAATCAGTGTTCCGCCTATCACACGAGCCAGTCTAGGGGGGAGGAACCTTGTTACGGCACCGCCGAACACACACAGACCCAGCTGTGTGACACACAGCGCTGCGGTAGATGTCGGCTGTGTGAACTATCCAGGGCAGGCTATGGTGAGTCTGCATTCATAAGCAAAGTGAGGCTGAAAATATGGTCACAGAGAGAGAGGCTGCGATTATGGTCACACAGGCTGCGATTATGGTCACACAGGCTGCGATTATGGTCACAGAGAGGCTGCGATTATGGTCACAAGGAGGCTGCAATTATGGGCACAGAGGCTGCGATTATGGGCACAGAGAGGCTGCAATTATGGGCACAGAGGCTGCGATTATGGGCACAGAGGCTGCGATTATGGGCACAGAGAGGCTGCGATTATGGGCACAGAGAGGCTGCAATTAGGGGCACAGAGGCTGCGATTAGGGGCACAGAATCTGCGATTAGGGGCACAGAGAGAGAGAGAGAGGCTGAAATTATGGGCACAGAGAGGCTGCGATTATGATCACGGAGGCAGCAATTATGGTCACGGAGGCTGCAATTATGGGCACAGAGGCAGCGATTATGGGCACAGAGAGGCTGCAATTAGGGGCACAGAGGCTGAGATTAGGGGCACAGAGGCTGCGATTATGGTCAGAGAGAGAGGCTGAAATTTTGGGCACAGAGAGGCTGCGATTATGGGCACAGAGAGGCTGCAATTATGGGCACAGAGGTTGCGATTATGGTCACAGAGGCTGCGATTATGGTCACAGAGAGGCTGCGATTATGGGCACAGAGAGGCTGCAATTATGGGCACAGAGGCTGCGATTATGGGCACAGAGAGAGAGGCTGAAACTATGGGCATAGAGAGGCTGCGATTATGGGCACAGAGGCTGCAATTATGGGCACAGAGAGGCTGCAATTATGGTCACAGAGAGGCTGCAATTAGGGGCACAGAGGCTGCGATTAGGGGCACAAAGGCTGCCATTAGGGGCACAGAGAGATAGAGAGGCTGAAATTATGGGCACAGAGAGGCTGCGATTAAGATCACAGAGGCTGCAATTATGGTCACAGAGGCTGCAATTATGGGCACAGAGAGGCTGCAATTATGGGCACAGAGGCTGCGATTATGGGCACAGAGAGGCTGCAATTAGGGGCACAGAGGCTGTGGTTATGGTCACAGAGGGAGAGGCTGAAATTATGGGCACAGAGAGGCTGCGATTATGGGCACAGAAAGGCTGCAATTATGGGCAAAGAGGTTGCAACTATGGTCACAGAGGCTGCGATTATGGTCACAGAGAGGCTGTGATTATGGGCACAGAGAGGCTGCAATTATGGGCACAGAGGCTGCGATTATGGGCACAGAGAGAGAGGCTGAAACTATGGGCACAGAGAGGCTGCGATTATGGGCACAGAGGCTGCGATTATGGGCACAAAGAGAGTGGCTGAAACTTTGGGCACAGAGAGGCTGCGATTATGGTCACAGAGGCTGCGATTATGGTCACAAAGGCTGTGATTATGGGCACAGTGAGGCTGCAATTATGGGCATAGTGAGGCTGCGATTATGGTCACAGAGGCTGCGATTATGGGCACAGTGAGGCTGCAATTATGGGCATAGTGAGGCGGCATTGATGGGCACAGCGGTAGGCTGCATTTGATGGGCACTGGTGAGACTGCATTGATCTCTTGTATCATGTCTGCAGTCTCTGAGGGGAGTTTGCTTAATTAGCAATGGTATTGGTAATATGCAGCAGGAAGGGGGTTAATGCACTGTCACTGATGCATTAGTATAGATCCCATCGTCTGTAGGCACTGTAGCTTTTCACAGGGGGGGGCGCAGTTTTTCATCTTCGCCCTGGGCACCGGATGGCCTTGTCTCGGCACTGCCTGGGATACTTGACAGCTTGTGTACAATGGAACACAAGCCAGCAGGTGGGAAGCTGTAATTTAGTGGCATTAGTAATACCACCAATAATGAATGACTTCCGAGTGAAGGAGCCAGAGATTCATAGGGAAGAACTGGTCAAATCTGCTCGAACAGCTAGAGTCTGGGTCAAATTCACTATTGATCTAAACATGAAGCTCAAAGCTAATCTTCAGCTATCTGTTCATCTCATCAGGAGGTGGAAAGCTGTTCTTGTATATGCACAGATTAGCACAGTCTGCATTGAATCTATTAGGGATCACCTTGTGCATCTCTAACTATAACAAGAGTGGTCGATGGAAAAACTAGTTAATTTCCTAGTAATCAGAGTTCTTTTAAAAACCATGACATCCACAAAAATGACTGTAATAACTCTATTTAATAAAAGCATAGTGATCTGTTTCATTAACATTTGCTCAAAATGCTACTCACATTACTCAGCCTTGTACATATTTCCTCCTAATGTCATGTTATCAATTGGACCATTTGCTCAGCATGGCTATGAAGTCTAACAATACGGAAGCAAAATTAGGTGTCACCCATAGCTTGCCTGCAAAGATTGCATATTCTTCCCTTTCTTAAAATTAGAACTTAATTGTACTTCCAACAATTTCATTGCAGCAGCACCCGGGAAAGTATATCCCTTCCATTTCGAGGTTGAAACAAAATTATGAAGTGTGAAATGGAAGTGCCAAAATGAGAGATGCACAATGCAAGGCATCACTTAACAACTCCAAATACTGCATGAGGACAACAGGCATTTAAATGGCAAGAGATAATGCGAAGGGCTTTGGAAGCTGCCTGAATTATTCTCTAAGTAGGTCGTTAAGTTGTCATAAAAATATTATGCTAGAAGAAAAAGCTTGATGCATCAATAAGACACATACAATAAATAGGAAAAGGAAATAAATATGTATAATAATACCATCCATTTCAATGCACAGCTAATAACTGACCATCTGAATAGATATTGCAAGAAAAAGAAAGATTTCATTTTCTATAGCGTTGTATCTATTAAACTAAGCTAACCTAACTTAAAGGAGTTGTAAAAGCTTTTGTGTTTTTTCCCCTTAATGCATCCTATGCATTAAGGGGAAAAAACACCTTCCAGTCACCGGGCCCCCTAGCCCCCCCCCCCCCGTTTTACTTACCCCCCCAAGTGTTGTGATATCTGCCTGGAAATCAACTTCAATTCTTGTAATGTATGGGAGTTTATAAAAAGCTAAACTACATTCCAATATATCATGTATTAAACCCTCGCATATACCTAGTGAAGCAATTAGCCTCAGATTAGACATGTGCAATACGTTTCGTAACAAATCGAAATTTGTCCGAATTTTGCATCTTTCGGACATTCGGATGCATCCGAATGTCCGAATAAAAAAATAATGAATTTCAACTAATACGAAAGAAATGATAGCGAATATGATTTGGTAATTTGTTAAAGATCTAATGAAACAAAAGGTCAACTCAAAGTAAATCTTACAGTCCAATCAGCTGATTAATTTTGTTGGAGGTTGGATTACTGGCAAAGTGCATTCCTGAGAGCTGAGTGAGAAGGGTGTTGTATTGTATTTCAGCAGAGGAGAAGAGATATTGTCATTGTGTGTGTTAAATAGATTCAATAAACAAACGACTTTCCTTAGCACAATATCTCACCACAAATTGAAAATGCTATTTCATTAATTTTTAATATTCCAAGTCACTCATTCATGTCTCCATGCTTTATTTTGTTGATAAATTATTTAAAAAAAAAAAAAAAAACCCTTTCCATGGCCATCTTGAGTAAGGGCAGATGATTAGTGTGGCACTTACTTCCATGGAACCCATCTGCCATTAACTCCAGCATGAAGGGTGTGATTAGCTGTTAAAGCCACTCCTCCCCTCTTCCAAATGAAAGAAAACAATATGCCCATGAAGGCACCTGGGAACCTGGGATGTATGACATCATCTTGGCATGAGACCAGAAATCAAAAAGCAAATGAAGAAATGTAAAAAAATAAAATAAAAAAAAGGTTAAAATAAGAAAATATTATATACCTTCCAAAGGTTTTAGAAAAACACCCTTTTTTATTTGAAATTTTCACAGTTTAATGTCTCAGTGTACTTTGAAATTAAAACATAGAACAAATAAACTATTGGAGATAAATCATATCATCAATATCAATTATTAAATCATAGATTTCTTTTAATTATCAGAATTTAATCCACATTTTTGAGTAATCAAATTAGCCACTTTATGCAGTTGTAAAAGCTGCACATGCTTGTGGCTTTCTTTCTACAATGAAAATCAAGTAGAGTGGTACCTTGGATTACGAGCGTAATTCATTCCAGAAGAATGCTTGTAATTCAAAGCACTGTATATCAAAGCGAGTTTCCCCAAAGAATTAATGGAAACTCAGATAATTCATTCCACAGTGACTTCTACTGTATGCAGTACCGCATATGTAGAGAGGTGGGGGCGCCGGAGACACTCAGAAACACTCAGGAACCGCTCAGATGCACTCAGAAACACTCGGGAAAGGAGCAGTTACTTTCCTTCTCCATACTCTTCTCTTCCCATCACTCTGGTACAAGTTGATCTTGGTCTCATCTGTCCATAGGATGTTGTTCCAGAACTGTGAAGGCTTTTTTAGATGTTGTTTGGCAAACTCTAATGTGACCTTCCTGTTTTTGACGCTCACCAATGGTTTACATCTTGTGGTAAACCCTCTGTATTCCCTCTGGTGAAGTCTTCTCTTGATTGTTGACTTTGGCACACATACACCTACCTCCTGGAGAGTGTTCTTGATTTGGCAAACTATTGTGAAGGATGTTTTCTTCACCAGGGAAAGAATTCTTCGTTCATCCACCACAGTTGTTTTCCACGGTCTTCCAGGTCTTTTGGTGTTGCTGAGCTCGCCGGTGCGTTCTTTTTTTTTAAGGATGTTCCAAACAGTTGATTTGGCCACACTTAATGTTTTTGCTATCTCTCTGATGGGTTTGTTTTGTTTTTTTCAGCCTAATGATGGCTTGCTTCACTGATTGTGACAGCTCTTTGGATCTCATATTGAGAGTTGACAGCAACAGATTTCAAATGCAAATAGCACACTTGAAATGAATGCTGGACCTTTTATCTGCTCCTTGTGAATGGGATAATGAGGGAATAACACACACCTGGCCATGGAACAGCTGAGCAGCCAATTGTCACATTACTTTTGGTCCCTTAAAAAGTGGGAGGCACATATACAGTTAAAGCACATCTTGTAGTTTCATTTCAAATCCATTGTGGTGGTGTATAGAGCCAAAAAGATTAGAATTGTGTCGATGTCCCAATATTTATGGACCTGAATGTATTTACTACTTGCACACCGCTATACATTGTTACATATTTAAAGCAAACTTTTGCATAAAAACATGGATTTTTGGTTTACATTGTGCAGGTCATTGACTAGACCTGAGCCTATAGATCTCTTGCAACTGTGTCTGTCTGCCCCATATTGCCACTAGTAGAGTAGAGTAAAGTAGAGTAGAAAAAGGCCAAAAATTGATCACTTTGATTCAGTTGGAGAAATTGAACATGTATTGCAATATATGCAAACTAGGAATCTGGACAGGAATCACTGTACAGGAATCATTGTAACCTGCACACGTTTGTTATGAATTTCTAAGAGTCATAATGTGGTTATATCTCTTTACTATCTATTGTGTTGTACTGTATCTATGGAAGTCATTTAAGACCTGAACACATATCTATCTAAATCTCTACTTTATAGTGCAAGTCAGTAATTAAAGGGGCAGGGATGCCCTAAAGCAGGGGTCGGCAATCCATGTAGACCACGATCCTTCCTTACCGACCAGTGGCATTTACTGACACTGTAACCTGCTCTACTTACACTGTCCACTGCCCTACTGACACCATCCACTGCCCTACTGACATTGTCCACACATCTTTCACTACCCTACTGGCATTGTTCCCTGCTCTACTGACTAACACTCTCCACTTTTAAGGTAGTGTAAGTTTATATTTTTACAATGACATTTGTTTTTTTTTTTCTATTTTTCTAAATTTTCCTTACTATTTGGTTAGGCCTGGCTAGTTAAATTCTTTAAAAAATAAAGGGCGCCAAACCCCAGTGACCTTTGATCTCTTTCATGTTGTTCAGGTAGATCAGTGGTTCTCAACCTGGGGTCGGGACCCCCTCGGGGGTCGAATGATGATTTGCCAGGGGTCACCGAATCCTGGGCTATTCTTGAAGCCTGCACCGCCTCTTCCCTTTTCACAGCCGCCCAGCTGGGCTGTTCCTGGAGCCCGCGGTTGCCCACTCAGCCTCTTCACAGGCCTCTTCACAGCGCCCATTCAGTTCACGGCATGGGGGGGGCAGAGACTAGAGGTCAGCTAACTGGTAAGGAACGTGAAGTGGGAGGGGCTGGAGGAGACCCTATCTCCTGATTTCGGCATAGGTGTCACTGCTGCGAGACACCACAGAGCTGGAGACACAGTGAAGCCAGAGACACAGTGAGTAACACTACCTGTGATTAGAGTTGGCATTAAAAGTCCCCACTACAGTTCTCAGATCAGCAGATGACCTTGACCAAGAGCACCTAAGTTGGCTGATCAGAATTCCCCCCAGCGCTGCCACTGATCCCAACTCCCCGCTACTCATCCCATTCCCCCCACCAAGGAGTAAGAGAAGGAATAAAAATAGAGAATACATGGAAGGGAGAGGAAAAGTGGGGGAAGAACAAAGAAAAAGGGAGAGAAAGAATAAGAGAACAAGAAAGACGGATAGAGAGAGGGATGGGGGGGAAAAAACAATAAATTAGGATAGAGAGATAAAAGGGAAAGAAAGGAGAACAAAGAGAAAGAGTGGTACATCCCAAAATGTGCCATAAGGGGTTTTAATTCTGTATGAGTGGAAAGGACTCAGGGAACGCTAAATGTCCATGGGTTAGGGGCGCAAATTACTTGTCTTGCCTTGGGTGCTGACAACCCATGCTACGGAAATTTTACTGTTAGGGGTCCCCACAACTTGGGAAATTTTATCAAGGGGTCACGGCACTAGAGGGGTTGAGAATCACTGAGGTAGATGATCTTCACCTCTCAAAGATTGCCTACCCCTGCTCTAAAGCATGCTCACTGTGCTGTAACCCATTTGTATTTTGTGTATATATATATATATATATATATATATATATATATCGGATATAGTCAGCCAGACTATATTATGCAAAGCTGTGGATGTTCAGTATTTTCTCTCTGTTTTTTATTGATGTTTTCTCATTACACAAATTTGCCCTTCTCTTCCTGCCTCAACAGCTAAACATCCAAAAATGTTTGTCCTGGTATTACAGGAATAAACAACAAGAGGAAATCTCTCAAAGGGCAGCTAGACAAAACTGACAGCTTTAACCCGTTTGTACTCTGTCCCCCCCCCCCCCCCAAAAAAAAAGATTACCTGGAGATCTAAAACTGTCTTCCTCTGTGTATACAGTATGTAGTGAACATACACATTACTATTTTTTTTTTATGCAGTAGTAATAAACAAAGCATTGATAGTTAAAATGGGTGATGCATTGCTTTGTCGATGTGTTCAATGTCAATTACACTGTAATCCACTGAAGCACCTAGCTTAATTATTTGGTTTATGGATTGACCTGAAGCTTCACCTTTGATCGTTGAAGTAACCACAAGGATTTAACAAATATGAAATCTATTAAAGGAGCATCTTTTTTATTTCATTTTTTATTCTATTTGTTTGAACATGTTTCAAGGGGTTGTACTTTACCTCTTTCTTAAGGGCCTGAGGTGCTCATGGGTATAAAAAAAATCACGAATTAAGGGCACTTTCACACTGAGGCAGCGGGGGGCAGTAGCCTTAAAGTGCTGGTGCACTTTTACCCCCCGAGCGTTAAAAGGGGGTTAAAAGGGGGTTAAAAGTGCCCGCAAAGCGCCGCTGCCTTAAGCGCTTTGCAGGTGCTTCGGCAGCACTACCCATTGAATTTAATGGGCAGGGCGTTTTAGGAGCGGTGTATACACCGCTCCTAAACCTCCCCAAAGATGCTGCTTGCAGGACTTTTTTAACGTGCCACAAGCACACCGCTCCAGTGTGAAAGCACTCGGGCTTTCACACTGGAGTGACAGGAGAGGCGCTTTGCAGGCGCTATTTGTAGCACTAAAACTCCTGCAAAGCGTCTCAGTGTGAAAGTGGCCTTAGGGGTCTTTGGATCTTTGGGTGGTTTAGGAATAAAATGTCTCCTTATTCTGAATCAGGCTTCAGCAGTTGGCTGCAGGTTGTGCTCCTACTTTATCTAGTTATTATACATGTCTATGCCATCTTCTGGAAGAAGACATTCCCCACTGTGGCAAGGTCATCCTTCAGCATCACCATTGCCTTTAATATGCAAAGCTTATATGTAGCTTAGTACACGCCAGCATATATTTTTTCCTGTTTTTTAGATCTGTTTGTCTGTTATATGATTGCCCTGAACTTGACATCAGCTTCTGATAAGTAATATCCATACTATCTACAGCTCTGGAAAGGAAGACCAAACACTCTAAAGTCTATGATTAAGTAGGTTTACTTTGCCACTGTGACAGGGCTGTGCCAGGTCACAAGGTAAAATGGCAATTAGTGTGCAGTTTTGCAGTTATTATGATTTGGTGTCACCCAGGGATCTCACCCATGCAGGTTGAAGGACTCAGGGTATTTTGACCAGAGAAAACAGAGTGGCAGCTTTCTCCAGCTTTGGTAAAGACTGGCCAATTGTTGAGTTCGGAAGCTTGCAGAGTATTGGGTGGGATTAATCTCCCAACCTTGGGTTCAGGTTTTATGGACAACCCCAACCTTTTTAGTATAGGGCTGCATCTTCTCAAGGAGATGGTTGTGGTATCAGGGAACGCAGTTGCATTGACACATAACGTGTATTGTCTGCACTGACCAGGCCAACACCAGGAGTTTGCAGGAGCATTGTGTAAATACCGTGGATTGACAGTCTGAACAAACAAATAGTTTGTAGGCATCCTCTTTATTTGATCTCTATCTTATTTAAAGCTGAATCCAGGAATTATTTGTATTGCATACTTACATTGGTCTAGAAATTAGGTAGCCAATTACCCATGCATGTGTCCAGTGTCAACAAAAAAAAAAGTTATTTTGTGCGGTATTATTTTGCTACTTGTTTTAGTCATGAAGCTCATGATCAAGCCTGCTGTTTACAAATGTCTGGATAGCAATTTAAAATGTTTTAAGAGAGAATAAAGATGAACTGCAGGTATTTTTTTTTTATTGGATACATAAATTCTACACTTTCCATTATTTTAAATTAATATAAGGCATTCTCTGACTGGACAAGGTGGAGATAAAGGGCTGTGATGTCACAGTTTTACACACTAGTACAACGTACTACAGTGGTAGGTTTGATTTGCCAAGTCTTGCTCAATTTCTAGGCAAGCTTCCAATTGTTCGATCAGAGAATGCCTTGTATTATATGAAAATAGGATGTTTTATGAATGGTAGCATAGCTGAGCAAGCGACCCCCTGTAGTCAGTGTGCAGGGGGGCAGCTACTCGCATAGAACCTGTGCAGGACTCAGAAGATTGTGAATATAGCTGTAGTAGTGCCAAGTTTTCAGCTTCCCCAGTGGCCCATCAGGCAGAAGTAAATTTTAATTTTACATCCAGATATTTGTGAACAGCATGCATGATCATCACCATGATGACTCAAAAAAGTAACAAAAACAAATACCCCTACCAAAAACTTTTTGGTATGGTTTTGAACCTGTGGCACTGGAATCATACTTATGTCATTGGTTCTTGATTTGCGTTTTCTGCTTTTGTTTTGTATTCACAGCATTTTTTAAATGTTTGTGCTTGCAAATACAGAAATGTATGAAGTAATGTGGTGTGAAGTGAAGATATGGATGTCATGGAAAGAAGTAAGGAAGGAGGATACTAAAAATTTACATCAGGTATGATGTACGTGAATATGCTGACATGGAGCAACCTGACAAAAGGAGAGAGCAGGGAAATTACCTCATCAGTCTACTTCTGCTCCTTTGATGTCCAGTCAGCAAGCTGGAAGAGAACAAATGCAAGAACCAATAGGGAGCTGCATTTAGATTTTCTAAAGGTCATTGAAACTGTCACTGGGCACCATGGCTCCAGGTTGACAGCACTCCACAACACAGGGACTACCCCCAGGAACAAGGAAAGGACCCAGAGTTTATGCTGCATTCACTAACACTGGTGTAAACCTGCTATTCTGAAATGCAAGCAGTGCCAATTTATTTGGTATTTGTCCATTTAAGCACAATCAAATTTCATAAGACCTGATGAAGGCAGAGTGTGTTTGGCCACTGAAACATGATGGCTTTATTCAGCTATAAATCCATTTTATCATGAAAGCGTTTGTTACCCCAACACTTCATATTCCTGATATGTGCCTGCTGTACTATGTACTTGTATGAGAAAGTATCCTGTTCTCTTTGTATTGCTTCCTTTATGTGAAATCCCTGGTGTTCCTGCTAGTCCCTCTGCTTTCCTATAGAAACTGACCACTCTAAGCAGGAGAGCACTACATGGTCAGTTCTCTATGAGTAAGCACAATGTACTTGTGTGAAACGCGTCAACCTCTGTACTGGCTGGTATACTTGTGGTGTGTGTCATGTACTTTCCAAGGATTACTCAAAAAAGGACTTTTACACTGGTGTGCAGCCATTCTCTTCAATCTATGGTCAGTTCTCTAGCTATGCTGGAAACGCAGTATGCTCTCCTCCAAAGATCAGATTTGTCCTGATACGCTCCCACTGCACAGGCATTCACTGGGAAGCTCAGTGTGCTGCTGCTTCTCCTCCCCCCAGCTTGTATGCAGCTGAGAACAGAATGAATGTGATCACTTATGAAATGAGGGGAAAAAAGGTATTTATGTAGTTTTTTTTTTTATACTGTATACTGCCTTTCATTTCTATTTTACACTGAATTGGTTGTTTTACAGGGTGAACGTTTACAATCACTTTAAATTACCTTGGACTCTTGGATGTTTGTTTGGCATGGTCATTGGACTGTATGGCATTGGAGAGATGACACCACTGAATTCCAATACTTTAACAATAAATCTGTAAGACTGTGTACATTTCAGGACGGAATGGACAGAAATACAAATCATTTGATAGGTAAAACAGTAAGCATATATAGTATGTATTTAATTTAGATGTTTACCTGGAGTTCAGTTTAAGCTATACTTTTTCCTTTGTGGAAATGTAAAATATTATGTTGTATACTCTTGTTAGTAAATGCTGTAAATAAATAATTTCATGTAAATGAATAAAATAAAAAACACAGAGGGAACCCTGATACAGAATCTCAGAGAGCAGCATGCATCAAGGTAATGCCGAAACGAAAGTGGGTCAAAGCAAGATTCTTTTCTGGCACATCCTTACATTACTGTATCAACCAGTTTAGCACTGGGAAATTGTAATCTCAAGAAGCCCGTGTCTGAATGGGATTTATCAAGGGCTACATCTATGCTGCTCTACTTTTTCCTTACTTTTTATTTTCTGTATAAAAAATGTCAAGGTCGTAGAAGCATAACTCTTCCCACTTAACAAACTGCGGCAGTTGAAAACAGCAATACACAAAAAAGAGGTAACAATGGAAAGACAATGCAGAATTTGTTCCCTTTATCTTAAACCCTTGACTGTTCCATTGTTTTGTTTTGTTTTTTTTCCTTCAAAATAATTTACTTGAACATGTCAAGGATTGTTATGGCTCAGAGTTGTGAACTTTTTTTTTTCTGCGAGCAAACTGTAAAATATCATAATCTAAGCTGTAATGTATTAACTTGAAGTGAGCCTGCCAGGTGCTACAAAGTGTGCCACAAAGTGTGCAAAGAAGGGTTCTTCAAGGGTTCTTTATTAAAAAATTGTAGCTGCTGAATTTTAATAAACAGATATCTGTCCCTGGATCCAGCGATGTGCTCACCCGAGCCATCCCTTCCCTCCACGTTCTGTCCCAGGCGTCTCGACTGTGAGCACCCGGCTGTGACAGCTTGCGCGTTCACAGCCGGGTGCCAACTGTGCATGCACGAGTCACGCTGTGCCTCTTGAATCGTTTGACAGTTCCAGAAGACTGCAGGAAAGGAGGGGGAGGCGGAAACTTCTGCTCAAGATGACTAGGCGATCCAAATGGACGTGGGAGTGGGTAACTGTAAAAACGATGTACCTGCCCCCCCCCCCCCCAAACAAATGACATGCCAAATGTGACAGCGGAGAAGGGGAGAAGTACTTAAAGCGGAACTTCCCCTTTTGTGTGGATCTCCCCTTTAAAGCGGTTGTAAACTCCAGTCTTGAAATCTAAACAAATCATGTATACCGTAATGTTTACTTGTCTCTCTCCAAAGCTCTAAGTGTAATTTTTCTCTGGTGCTTCGTTCCTCAGCATGAGTCACTTCTACAGGTATTGTACACATGGCCATTTGGTTTAAAAATGGTCAAACAAATTACATAGACAGATGTTAAAGGGTGGCTTACCATAGGCTAAGTACAGGCGTGTAGTCAAAACCATGTATGGCTAATAAGTGTCACCAATAAAAAAGAGGTGATAGACACACAATGGTAGATCCTTATCCACAATGGTTGAATGAGTGAACTGACGTCAATATAAATTGTTGTAACAATAACCAGCGATGTCCAATGGTAGAGAGGAAAGTGTTTGGCTAAAATAGTGACTCATCTAATAGCCAGGGAAAAATGAAAAGAGAGCAATAAAGTATTGATAATAGCACCAACATGGCTAAAAGATAGAGAAAATACAAAAATACATGTGCTCAATATTAGCCACTAGTCTTACCTTTGTGGACAAAAGCTCAAAGAGTTCATAGAAGAAGCTCAGATTGCGCTAATCGAAGAATTCACACAAAATATCAAAAACATGTTGTATATTTTTTTTAATTCGCAATCATCCTATGTCGGGGCCGAGTCCTGCATTCTGTGTGAATGGACACAGATGTGGGACTCGGGTGTCCACCAAGGAGAGCTCTTCTCCAACCTGGACACTCGATGTGGGAAGGAGTCACCAGCGCCGCTGAGTGAACCCCAGAAGAGGAGGACCAGGGCTACTCTGTGCAAAACGAACTGCACAGTGGAGGTAAGTATGACATGTTTCTTATTTTAATAAAAAAAAAAACAAGGGTTTACAACCCCTTTTATTTACACCAAGGGTATTTAACAATGGATTTCCTTACACCTCACTGGCATGGGAACCAAATGGTGGAGGCATAAGATTGAATCTTAAAAAAAACCTTTAAAAAAAAAAACAGGATTCTCTGAACTATTGAACCAGGAATCAAAGTGATGACAATGACTTAATAAGTGTCAGATGACATGTGGGTAGAGTTCTCAATACCTGTACCTCCGTTTCATATTTTAATCTTTTGATTGTACAAAAACAACAACACAAATGTTATTAGTTGTAGAGTACTTTTCGGTTTTGGTGAGTTGTCTTTTTTATATAACATATACATGAATGTGATACAATCTTTATGGTTGTCTTTCAGCTGTTCTTTTCTTATCTATCCATATTTAAAGTATGACCAAGCTTGAGACATCTTTCAAAGTACTTTAACCACTTGCCTACTGGGTACTCTCACCCCCTTCCTGCCCAAGCCAATTTTCAGCTTTCAGTGCTGTTGCACTTTGAATGACTATCGCGCGGTCATGCAACACTGTACATATATGACATTTTAATCATTTTTTAAAGATAGATAAAGCTTTCTTTAGGTGGTATTTAATCACCACTGGGATTTTTATGGTTTGCTAAACAAGTGAAAAAATTCCAAAAAATGTGAAAAAAAAAACAAAAAACATTTTCTTTGTTTCTGTTTGTTTCTGTTGCAAATAATTTTTCTTCTTCACTGATACACGGTGGTGAGGCTTCACTGATGGGAACTAATAGGCTGCACTGATGGGCACTGATAAGCAGCACTAATGGGCATTGATAATAAGGAACTGATGAGGCTGCACTGATGAAGGGGACACTAATAGGCACTGATATGCTTCACTGATGGGCACTGATGGGGCTGCACTCATAATCAGGGCACTAATGATTAGTGCCCTGATTATCAGTGTAAATGTGCCCTGTCACAGGATAGCCGGTTATCTGGCTATCCATTTATGGTCTATAATCATAAAAAAAGCTTAAAGCAGTTGTAAATCTTCTCATATACCCAGTGAAGTGAAAAGACTCAGGTGATACACAGAGATGAAACAAACCCTCCTACATAAGTTTTACTTTTTTATCTGCAGTCTTCTCTTGTCTTCAACCCTTCAAAAGAGCACAATTGTGATAAAATTCTTCTGCATCTGTGAGAAGCAGAGAGGAGGGGGTGGAGAGCTGCAGTTACAGCTCTTATATACTGTGTGAGAGATGATTGGAAGTAAAGGGACACACCCCCCTCCACATAGGCAGAGGAACGAAGGAACATGTAGAGCTGTATTCTGAATAGACAAGCTGTGTGCTTATCTCCCTCCTTGACACAAATTGTATCTCATGTGTCGGGAAAACATGTCAGGTTTGACTCTAGTATGTGCGTGCTGCTAATTATGCCCTTTTTTGCGTGTTATATGTGTATATATACACATGCTGCCATTATGTCTCCCTTTTTTTCTTTTTCTTTTATAGATTTTTTTACTTTGAAACTATGGGACAATTCTCTTGGCATGTGTTTATTCATAAATTTACATAGCTTGTCATAATTCTGTGAGAACTTTTTAACTATGTAAATATTTATTTGCTAGAGTACAATAATACAATTCATACTGGCCGTATGTTCAACTATATATTTTTCTGTAAATATGCTATCTTGCTATATATATATATATATCTCTGTGTCCCCACATGGAGGGGCCCTGATTCTTGTCTCCTCTTAGGCTACCTGTTCTGGGCTGCATGCACTGTTGAGCCTCACCAGAGTGACTATTATCTTTTTATTTATATATAATCATGTTTTTTCTGGATATTTTGATGTATTCTTATTAAAACCTTCCTACATGTCTATTAGATACGCAAGCTCCTGAAGAAGCACATCAATGCGCATAACATATAGAGCGATTTTCTGAGCGACCTCCGAACACGACTCAACCTCTCCACTTATCCAAACAACCATTGGATTTATATCATTCGATGCGCTCCAAACCTTTGTGTTTATTGCATGTGGTATATATATAAGTATTAGAGTTGTTATGAGAGTCTTTGAGGTCACTCAATTATATGTTTTTAATGTGTTTGTATACAATGGTTTTAACTTTATCCTATTAAAAATTTTTTTACCTAATATATACATGTGTCTATAAAGTCCATGTTTCTACTCTAATTTTTTTCCAAACAATATCGGGACGTTGGCACACTGTTACTTGTGTATCTACAGTATCACCCTGTGATGATACATGTAGTTCACGCTTTTTTGTTATGACGCACAATATGTTTTTGATATTTTTGTATTTGTATGAATTCTTCGATTAACGCAATCTGAGCTTCTTCTATGAGCTCTTGTTGCTTAACCAGTTCAATACCAGGCACTTTTACCCCCTTCCTGGCCAGGACAATTTTCAGCTTTCAGTGCTGTCGCACTTTGCACGGTCATACAACACTGTACCCAAACTAAATTTTTAGCATTTTGTTCACACACATAGAGCTTTCATTTGGTGGTATTTAATTACCACTGAGTTTTTTATTTTTTTTGCTAAATAAACAAAAAAAGATGTGCTTTTCTTTGCTGCAGTTATAAAACTTAGTAAATAAATAATCGTTCTTCTTTATAACTCAACACACAGCCATTAATGTCTAAACCGCTGGCAACAAAAGTGAGTACACCCCTAAGTGAAAATGTCTAAATTGGGCCCAAAGTGTCAATATTTTGTGTGGCCACCATTATTTTCCAGCACTGCCTTAACCCTCTTGGGCATGGAGTTTACCAGAGCTTCACAGGTTGCCACTGGAGTCCTCTAGCACTCCTCCATGACGACATCACGGAGCTGGCAGATGTTAGAGACTATGCGCTCCTCCATCTTCTGTTTGAGGATGCCCCACAGATGCTCAATAGGGTTTAGGTTTGGAAACATGCTTGGCCAGTCCATCACCTTTACCCTCAGCTTATTTAGCAATTCAGTGGTCATCTTGGAGGTGTGTTTGGGGTCGTTATAATGTTGGAATACTGCCCTACAGCCCAATCTCTGAAGGGAGTGGATCATGCTCTGCTTCAGTATGTCACAGTACATGTTGGCATTCATAGTTCCCTCAATGAACTGTAGCTCCCCAGTGCCGACAGCACTCATGCAGCCCCAGACCATGACACTCCCACCACCATGCTTGACTGTAGGCAAGACACACTTGCCTTTGTACTCCTCACCTGGTTGCTGCCACACACGCTTGATACCATCTGAACCATATAAGTTTATCTTGGTCTCATCAGACCACAGGACATGGTTCCAGTAATCCATGTCCTTGGTCTGCTTGTCATCAGCAAACTGTTTGTGGGCTTTCTTGTGCATTATCTTTAGACAAGGCTTCCTTCTGGGACTACAGCCATGCAGGCCAATTTGATGCAGTGTGCGGCATATGGTCTGAGCACTGACAGGCTGACCCCCCACACCTTTAACCTCTGCAGCAATGCTGGCAGCACTCATACATCTATTTCCCAAAGACAACTTCTGGATATGACACTGAGCACGTGCACTTAAAGCGGAATTCCACACAAAAATGGAACTTCCGCTTTTCGGAACCCTCCCCCCCTCCGGTGTCACATTTGGCACCTTTCAGGGGGGAGGGGGGTGCAGATACCTGTCTAAGACAGGTATTTGCACCCACTTCCGGCATAGACTCCCATGGGAGTCTATGCCTCTTCCTGTCCCTCCGCGCTGTCTCCTGGGAAACACACAGCTCCCAGGAGATAGCGGGCAGTAGCATGCGCAGTAGGGAACCGGGAAGTGAAGCCGCAACGCTTCACTTCCTGATTCCCTCACCTAGGATGGCGGCGGCAGCTGCCGAGAACCGGGCGGGTTCTCAGCGTCGCCTGCCGACATCGCTGGACCCTGGGACAGGTAAGTGGCCATTTATTAAAAGTCAGCAGCTGCAGTATTTGTAGCTGCTGGCTTTTAATATTTTATTTTTTTTGCGTTTTGGGTGGACTCCCTCTTTAACTTCCTTGGTCGACCGTGGCGAGGCCTGTTCTGAGTGGATTCTGTCCTGTTAAACCGCTGTATGGTCTTGGCCAACTCAGTTTCAGGGTCTTGGCAATCTTCTTATAGCCTAGGCCATCTTTATGTAGAGCAAAAGTTATTTTTTTCAGATCCTCAGAGAATTCTATGCCATGAGGTGCCATGTTGAACTTCCAGTGACCAGTATGAGAGAGTGAGAGCGATAACACCAAATTTAACACACCTGCTCCCCATTCACACCTGAGACCTTGTAACACTAATGAGTCACATGACACCGGGGAGGAAAAATGGATAATTATGCCCAATTTGGAAATTTTCACTTAGGGGTGTACTCACTTTTGTTGCCAGCGGATTAGACATTATTGGCTGTGTGTTGAGTTATTTTGAGGGGACAGTAAATTTACACTGTTATACAAGCTGTACACTCACTACTTTACATTATAGCAAAGTGTAATTTCTTTAGTGTTGTCACATGAAAAGATATAAAAAAATATTTACAAAAATGTGAGGGGTGTACTCATATATATATATATATATATATATATATATATATATATATATATATATATATATATATATATATATATATATATATATATATATATATATATATTATTTTATTTTTTCACATTCTTCCATGGCTGTGCAGCCATCTAGCACACAAGAAAGAGTTATAAGTGTCTGCTTTGTGAGAACAGGTAACAAGCTAATGACATCTGCCTTCAGCAGATAGCTGAAATCAGTTTCCCTTTTCTCCCACTAAATGAAACAGCTATTGAATGTAATCAGAGTGCTGAAGAATCCCAGTGAGGTAAATAATTTTGTGCTAGAGGTTCATTATATCCTAATTTGTGCATCATTTGATTGAAACATTCAGTGAATTGTGAGCTCTTGAATATGCCAGGGTCTCGTATATGCATTCGGAAATGTTTATACTGATTATTTGTCTCTTGATGATTTAGATAATGACAAAATGTGCTTTTTTTGTAGCATATTTATTGATTTGCTTTTGTACTCATTTTTTAAATGGAATTTCACTGAGCTAGCTAAAGAAAAAGTTTCAGGAATAATTTTAGTTTTATATGTGGGACCAGGCGAAGATTGACTTGTTATTAAAGTAAAAAAAAAATAATTGTGAGTTGCGGTGATAAATCTGGCAAAACCGAAAGTCCATAGCTGTTTAACATTGTGTTTCTTTACTGCGCTGTTTTATAATTGAAAGGATATTCAGGTGTAGCACAGGGGTTTGCTATCAAAGTTATCATGTTAAGTAATGTATTGTTTCTTAAGTAAGGGTTTGGCTCCCTCTATTGACCGCTTTTATCTGGAACTTTTCTTCATTTAAGAGGTAAACCGTTATGCATTCTGGGATATGTAGTTTGATGAGGAAGTGACTTTAGTTTGGGAACTACTGAACCCACAATGCCAAGTCACAGACCCACAATGCCAAGTCACAGAACAGCCTGCTGGGTAAACAGATAAAAGGACAAGCGCGGCCATCTTTCTGGCTCTCCGGACACCATCCAACAACCAGCAGGGAGGTCTGTGTGTGCGTGATCAAAAGACTGCGACCTACACGGCGCGGAGCGGGATTGCCAGCTTCTGAGGGACTTCACAGTACAGCCCGGCCAGCTTAGCAAGCGGATCGGTGTGTAGTGCCAGGACACCTGGAAGTTTCCTGCATCCCAGCCATTCGGAGGAGCAGTACAGCGGGGCGGCGCCATCTTTCATCAAACTGAGACAGCAAGAGGGGAGTCTGGATGCAGCCTCACAGCCTCTGGGTCTATTGTGGTGAGAGGGCACCTGCCCATTTCAGTAAAGTACACTGTTTGCTGAGTGAGTTTTTTACAGACTGCTGGTGAGACTTGTAGTCCCACAAAAGTGATCCTGCCTATTCACAGGCTGCATACAGCTGAACTCTAGGGTCTGTTATTCCCTGTGCTGTAAAGTCATCACTGTATTACACTCACAGATAAGGAGGAAGTGTTTCAAGTGCTCTATTTCTTCAGTTAAACAGTTATCAACATATAATTTATTCTACAGTTTGCTTTCTATCTGTTCCATGTTGAATTACAAATACTGCAGTTTAAATTAAAGGCTAGCTGAAGATATCGGAAGACAAGGAACTCATATCATTTTCTGCAAAGCATCACGGTTCTATTTTGTGGTTGGGACACTGAATTCCAACCTTGGGGGAGCCCTTGAGCACAGGCTAAATATTGCATTGTACTGTTGAATGTAAGTAACATTATATGATGACGGTTTGGTGTGTGTGTATTGGGGCTTCAGTGGGAAGGTGTTTAATATAGGTTTTGGAGCATAATGAACGCCTGTCCCATAGTACACCTGTCTGCATGTACTCCCTACTGTGATTATTGAACCCACCGTCTCACACATACACTGACTGTTATCTACTGTCATTTATTGTTTCTGATTGATCACATTGTTCATTGTGTTTAATATCTACTTTATTAAACTTACTGAGTGGTTAATTGATATTCTGTGTGAGTCTCTATTTACTACCACAGCTGGTGAAGTGACAGGATCCAGGGCTATGGTAAATATTAGGGTTGTCCCGATACCACTTTTTTAGGACCGAGTACAAGTACCGATACTTTTTTTCAAGTACTCGCCGATACCGATTACCGATACTTTTTTTTTAATGTCACGTGACAGTGGTTTTTTTTTCATTTTTTTTTTTTTTTTTTAACAGTGCTTGCTTTTTTTTTTTGGGGGGGGGAGGGGGTGAACGTTGTATGTGTGTGTTATTTTTTTTTTTTTTACAATTTTTATTTTTTACAATAATATTTCTTTTATTCTTTATTGTTTTTTTTTTTTTTTTAATCAGCCCTTTTGGGGGGCTTTGGTGAGATATCAGGGGTCTTAACAGACCTCTGATATCTCCCCCTTGAGACAGAGAAAGAGACAGAGGATAGAGAATCCCCAGTCCCTTTCTCTGCAGCGTCAGCTGCACTGACAATGAATGGAGAGAAGACCGCAGCTTCTCTCCATTCATAAACTGACACATCGTAATCACAGAAGATTACAATGTTTCAGTTATGTGAATGGACAGAGTCAGCTGACTCTCTCCATACACAAAGGAAGGAGGAGGGGGAGGACGGAGGAACTGAGGGGGAGAACGGAGGGGACAGATAAGAGCAGAACGGAGGGGACAGATAAGAGCAGAACGAGGGGACAGCTGAGAGGGACAGATAAGAGCAGAACGGAGGGGACAGCTGAGAGGGACAGAGGAAAGGAGGGGGCATGGAGGAGGATGCAGTGACAGTCAGCTGTGAGCGATCACCGCTGTATGTCACTAAAGCAGCTGAAAGCCGGCGGGGGGAGAATCTTGTAACTCCCCCACGCGCCGATCACAGCTGACAGTCAAGGTATCGGGGGAGGCATCGGGAGCATTTGCCCGAGTACAAGTACTTGGGCAAATGCTCAGTATCGGTGCCGATACCGATACTAGTATCGGTATCGGGACAACCCTAGCAAATATACTTTATGGTTTATCATTAATGTGTTTCTCTCTATTGCTGGGTCCCACACTAATATTACCAAGCAGGTGTGCCAGGGGGGTTGAGACCGTCCTTGGATTTGATAGGCAGGACGCAGAATCAAACATTCATTAGCGGCTCCTTCGGGGGTAGCGCTACATAAGTTTATTAATGTAGCTCCTGGTGTGGTGATTGAGCGAAGGCCGATAAAATGTGCCTAGCAAACTCAAGTGTAGCTTGAGGTGTCCACTGGAAAAAGAAAGGAGTGAGAGATGGGAGACCGTTATAGTATACTAAATTGCTTCATAAGTGGTATGGCATATCACTTAAAAAAAAATCATGATTCAAAGAGAAAAAAATGGTTTCACAGGTGGAAGAACAGAAAGAAGAAAATAATAACTTGCGGTTAACTAGCTGTTTGGGCTGAGGTTACCCAAAGAAATGGGAAGACACGCAGCCTTCTGAGTGCGCAGGTAGAAAAAACCTGTATCCATGGAGGAGAGGTGGTCGATCTCTAATGCCACGTACACACAAGCGGACTTTTCGACCGGACTAGTCCGACGGATTATCCGACGGACTTTCGGTGGACTTCCAATGGACTTTCCCAAAGAACGGACTTGCCTACACACAATCACACCAAAGTCTGACAGATTCGTACGTGATGACGTACGACTGGACTAAAATAAGGAAGCTGATAGCCAGTAGCCAATAGCTGCCCTAGCATCGGTTTTCGTCCGTTGGACTAGCATACAGTTGGGCAGACTTTTCGATAGGAACTGGGTCCGGCGGAGTTCCAACGTAAAGATTTGAAACATGTTCCAAATCTAAAGTCCGTCAGATTTTCGACCGAAAAAGACCGCTGCAGGTCTGATGAAGCCCACACACGGTCGGATTGCCTGCCGGATTCGGTCCGTCGGACCAGTCCGGTCGAAAAGTCCACTCGTGTGTACGTGGCATTAGCCTTGGGTGTTCCTCTCCTGGGTTCACTCTGGGATTCTTAGGTGGGTAAAAGGATTTCATTGTGTGAAAGTAATGCCGCGTACACACGGTCGTACTTTTCGTCTACAAAAGTCCAACGGACGCTGACGGACTAAAGCTGGCTGGTAATCCGATCGTGTGTGGGCTTCTCCGGACTTTCAACGTACTTTTTTAGCCTCAAATCCGACGTACTTTAGATTTGAAACATGCTTTAAAACTTTACTTCGTAACTACGACGGACCCCGAAATCCGCTCGTCTGTGTGCTAGTCCGACGGACAAAAAGCCACGCTAGGGCACCTATTGGCTACTGGCTATGAACTTCCTTATTTTAGTCCGGTGTACGTCATCACGTACGAATCCGTCAGACTTTTGTGTGGTCGTGTGTAGGCAAGTCCGTTCGTTAGAAAGTCTGCCGCAAGTCCGCCGAAAGTCTGCCGGAAGTCTGCCGGAAGTCTGTCGGACAGGCTGTCTGACTTTTGTAGACGAAAAGTCCGACCGTGTGTACGCGGCATAAGAGTTTGCAGAAAAAAGGCCCATCAGTAGTTTGATCGGCAGAGATGCCTGGAATAAGATGTATAAAAAATACTGTATGTAGGAGTTACCAGCTTTATTGAACAAAAAGTTTCTTTTTCTCCATAAAAAAAACTTGTTTTGTGGATCCTCCTGAACCTTTAGACATTATTGCTCCTCATACACTATATTACCAAAAATATTGGGATGCCTGCCTTTACACGCACATGAACTTTTTTTTTTTTTCAAATATAACTTTTTTATTTCAAAGAGAAAGTAAAAGAACAAAGATGGAATTGAGTTACATTTTCCAGCATGTCATCCAGTATACACAGTTAAAAACATATCCCAACTAGGGATGAGCTTCGAGTTCGAGTCGAACTCATGTTCGACTCGAACATTGGCTGTTCGCAAGTTCGCCGAACAGCGAACAATTTGGGGTGTTCGCGGCAAATTCGAATGCCGCGGAACACCCTTTAAAAGTCTATGGGAGAAATCAAAAGTGCTAATTTTAAAGGCTTATATGCAAGTTATTGTCATAAAAAGTGTTTGGGGACCTGGGTCCTGCCCCAGGGGACATGGATCAATGCAAAAAAAAGTTTTAAAAACGGCCTTTTTTTCAGGAGCAGGGATTTTAATAATGCTTAAAGTCAAACAATAAAAGTGTAATATCCCTTTAAATTTCGTACCTGGGGGGTGTCTATAGTATGCCTATAAAGGGGCGCATGTTTCCTGTGTTTAGAACAGTCTGACAGCAAAATGACATTTCGAAGGAAAAAACACATTTAAAACTACCCGCGGCTATTGCTTTGCCAACAATACACATAGAAGTTCATTGATAAAAACAGCATGGGAATTCCCCACAGGGCAACCCCGAACCAAAATTTAAAAAAAAAATGACGTGGGAGTCCCCCTAAATTCCATACAAGGCCCTTCAGGTCTGGTATGGATATTAAGGGGAACCCCGGCCAAAATTTAAAAAAAAAATGACGTGGGATTCCCCCTAAATTCCATACCAGACCCTTCAGGTCTGGTATGGATTTTAAGGGGAACCCCGCGCCAAAAAAAACCCCAAAAAAACCTGTGGGGTCCCCCCAAAAATCCATACCAGACCCTTATCCGAGCACGCAACCTGGCAGGCCGCAGGAAAAGAGGGGGGGACGAGAGTGCGCCCCCCCCTCCTGAACCGTACCAGGCCACATGCCCTCAACATTGGGAGGGTGCTTTGGGGTAGCTCCCCAAAACACCTTGTCCCCATGTTGATGAGGACAAGGGCCTCATCCCCACAACCCTGGCCGGTGCTTGTGGGGGTCTGCGGGCGGGGGGCTTATCGGAATCTGGAAGCCCCCTTTAACAAGGGGACCCCCAGATCCCGGCCCCCCCCTGTGTGAAATGGTAAGGGGGTACTTACCCCTACCATTTCACTAAAAAACTGTCAAAAATGTTAAAAATGACAAGAGACAGTTTTTGACAATTCCTTTATTTAAATGCTTCTTCTATCTTCCTTCATCTTCTTCTGGTTCTTCTGGCTCTTCTGGTTCTTCCTCTGGCGTTCTCGTCCAGCATCTCCTCTGCGGCGTCTTCTATCTTCTTCTCCTCGGGCCGCTCCGCACCCATGGCATGGGGGGGAGGCTCCCACTCTTCTCTTCATCTTCTTCTTCTTCTTCATCTCTTCTTCCTTCTTCTCTTCTTCTCTTCTTCCCTTCTTCTCTTCTTCATTGAGGGCATGGCATGGAGGGAGGCTTCGCTGTGTGACGGCGTCTCTTCGTCTGACGGTACTTAAATAACGGGGGGCGGGGCCACCCAGTGACCCCGCCCCCCTCTGACGCACGGGACATGACGGGACTTCCCTGTGGCATTCCCCGTGATGTCACAGGGAAGTCCCGTCAAGTCACCGTGCATCAGAGGGGGGCGGGGTCACTGGGTGGCCCCGCCCCCTGTTATTTAAGAACCGTCAGACGAAGAGACGCCGTCACACAGCGGGAGCCTCCCTCCATGCCAGCATGGCTGCGGAGTGGCCCGGAGAAGAAAATGAAGAAGAGAAGAAGAGAAGAAGGAAGAAGAGATGAAGAAGAAGATGAAGAGAAGAGCGGGAGCCTCCCCCCCATGCCATGGGTGTGGAGCGGCCCGAGGAGAAGAAGATAGAAGACGCCGCAGAGGAGATGCTGGACGAGAACGCCGGAGGAAGAACCAGAAGAGCCAGAAGAACCAGAAGATGAAGGAAGATAGAAGAAGCATTTAAATAAAGGAATTGTCAAAAACTGTCTCTTGTCATTTTTAACATTTTTGACAGTTTTTTAGTGAAATGGTAGGGGTAAGTACCCCCTTACCATTTCACACAGGGGGGGGGCCGGGATCTGGGGGGATCTTGTTAAAGGGGGCTTCCAGATTCCGATAAGCCCCCCGCCCGCAGACCCCCATAACCACCGGCCAGGGTTGTGGGGATGAGGCCCTTGTCCTCATCAACATGGGGACAAGGTGTTTTGGGGGGCTATCCCAAAGCACCCTCCCAATGTTGAGGGCATGTGGCCTGGTACGGTTCAGGAGGGGGGGGGCGCACTCTCGTCCCCCCTCTTTTCCTGCGGCCTGCCAGGTTGCATGCTCGGATAAGGGTCTGGTATGGATTTTTGGGGGGGGACCACGCCGTTTTTTTTTTTTTTGGCGCGGGGTTCCCCTTAAAATCCATACCAGACCTGAAGGGTCTGGTATGGAATTTAGGGGGAACCCCACGTCATTTTTAAAAAAAATTTTGGCTGGGGTTCCCCTTAATATCCATACCAGACCTGAAGGGCCTTGTATGGAATTTAGGGGGACTCCCACATCATTTTTTTTTTTTATTTTGGTTCGGGGTTGCCCTATGGGGAATTCCCATGCCGTTTTTATCAATGAACTTCTATGTGTATTGTCGGCAATGCAATAGCCGCGGGTAGTTTTAAATGTGTTTTTTCCTTCAAAATGTCATTTTGCTGTCAGACTGTTCTAAACACGGGAAACATGCGCCCCTTTACAAGCATACTATAGACACCCCCCAGCTACGAAATTTAAAGGGATATTACACTTTTATTGTTTGACTTTAAGCATTATTAAAATCACTGCTCCTGAAAAAACGTCCGTTTTTAAAACTTTTTTTTGCATTGATCCATGTCCCCTGGGGCAGGATCCGGGTCCCCAAACACTTTTTATGACAATAACTTGCATATAAGCCTTTAAAATTAGCACTTTTGATTATTCATGTTCGTGTCCCATAGACTTTAACGGTGTTCGCGTGTTCGCACAAACTTTTTTCCTGTTCGCATGTTCTGGTGCGAACCGAACAGGGGGGTGTTCGGCTCATCCCTAATCCCAACAATAACAGTAATACTGACATTTGTGTTTAAATATTCAAAATTGTTAGTTGACATCCAGCTAACAGAATCAGTTTTTGCAGGTATTACAAATCATCGCCTTCTATGTGCAATGCACACTTCGTTCCTGAAATGTTTTGGGACTTCTGACATGAAATACCACAACACTAAGAAACCATCAATATAAGAAAAGGAACAAATAGGTTCCATTAAAGAATACAACAGAGTAAAAAAAAACAATGAGAGACAAAGAAGAGAGTAAAGGAGAGAGGGAGAAAAGAAAGACGGGGAAGAAGATGTAAGGGGGAGGGGAGTGGGTGAGTGAAGGGGGAAGGGATGGGGTGTTTGACCCAGGTGTATCGACTGTTATTGTGTTACTCTGTTCTATGTGGCCAGAAGGGCTATTCCTTCTTCTGAGAGTATGAACATATTCCACAGCCTCCATGTCTGTGAATGTTGATCTTGTTTGTTTTGCGCCGTTTGAACCAGATCCTCCAATCTTCTGATCTCCTCCACCCTGCGCAGCCACATCCCTATAGTCAGCGGGAGCGTCTTCTTCCAAAGAAGTGGGATGCACGCTTTAGCTGCGTTCAGTAAATGCCGTACTATCGATTTTTTATAGGTTCGTGGCGAGATTGTAGTCGCATGTAGCAAGATTAAAGCTGGGTCGTCACTTATTGTGTAATCCGTGAATTTTTTCGTTATTATACGGACTGTCGTCCAAAAGTGATGCAGCAGTGGGCAAGACCAGAAGATGTGGAGGAGTGTCCCCTTACTCGTTTGACATCTCCAACATTTGTAAGATGTGTCCGGGAAGTATTCGTGAAGTCTGCTAGGCGTGTAGTACCATCTAGTCAAAATCTTGTAGTTAAGTTCCTATATTTTGGTGCATATAGATGTTTTTAGGGAGAATGTGATAATCGTTTGTTTTTGTGCACTAGTAAATGTACGTTGTAAGTCAGTTTCTCATGCACGTATGAACGTTAGATCAGGTTGTTCCGGAGGGGAGTTAATCAAGGCATAAGTTTTGGACAGAACTTGAGGTAAAGTTCCCTCATCATTACAGTAGCTTTCAAAGGTCGTCAGGTCACGGTTAAACTGTGATGGGTTGGGGATCGTAAGTAGAAAGTGATGCAAGGGGGCGGAGCTAGCGGCGGACATGTGAACAGCTCTTCACAGGAGCTCCGGCCGGGACACAACATTCTGCCTTAATCCTGAGTGTCAGAGACACGGATCCTGAACGATACCGGCACCCTCTTGCTCACCGGACCCTAAGGAACATTTGGGTATGGTTAAATACGGGCCAGCATCCATGGAACCGGCTGCGGAACGTCTATCACGCTATGCCTGGGGAAGCCAAGATGGCGCCGCACACGAGGCGATGGAACAAGGCCCCAGCAGCACAAAACGGAACGGAGCTGAAAAGACACAATCACAGCCTGGGAAGGTAAGCCCGCTTCCACGCAGATCCCCAGGCAGAAAACGGGGTTTCTCCCTAGATAGACTCCCCTGTGATGATATAGTCACAGAACCAATAACTAATGCGGAAGAACCCTCTTTAAAGCAAATCATGGAGGCCATCTACACATGCCAAACTACCTTAACTGAGCATATTGATGGGATGAGAGCAGAAATGTCCTTCCTAAAGCAGGATGTGCAGACCATTAGAGAGAGGACCTCTGAAGCAGAGCAAAGAATCAGCGACATGGAGGATGTGGTGAGGCCTATGGAGGGGAAAGTACAGTATCTACATAAAGAAATAACCGCGCACACTGATAAGTTGGGAGACATGGAAGACAGACAGAGAAGGAACAATGTCCGTTTTGTAGGATTTCCTGAAAAAGCGGAGGGAACACAGCCAGAAGATTTTCTGGAACTTTGGCTTAAAGACAATATGGCTGACACTACATTTTCCAGATTGTTTGCTATAGAAAGGGCACACAGGATACCATCCAAACCTCCTCCCCCAGGAGCACATCCGCGCCCTATGATTGCACGCATATTACACTTCAGAGACAGAGAAAGCATACTCAGAGCCGCACGCAATGGAGGTGAACTGCAATACAATGGAAACCGCATATCCATCTATCCTGACTTTTCTGCGGCCACGCAAAAACAGAGAGCTAGCTTCATTCATGTAAAGAAGAGACTCCGAGACCTACAACTTCCCTACAGCATGTTATACCCTGCGAAACTAAGAGTAGTAGATGGGGGGAAGGCCTCGTTCTTTACTAACCCCACGGAGGCCTCAAGATGGCTGGACTCCAGAGGACGCCGCAGCCCAAATAAATAAATAACGGTAACTGAGTAAGAAGAAGATGTGAAATACACATGATGACTACTCTAGGACTACCTATACTAGGGTGAAGAAATACCCATGACCAAGATAATCTTTGACACTACAACAATAAAATGACATAAAGTCCCGGCAGATGCAGCATACAATTTATAACATCATTTAAGTAAGCTGTTCTTGATGTCAGAGTGAAAAGAAACAAGAACATTGGAGGGAGAGGAAGAGGAAAGTGGAGGACACAGTGGTTTTGGCTCCTACTTTGAGCAACTACACTTTATATTGTTAGAGTTTTTTTTTTCTCCCTCTAATCAATTATATCACCTTCCACTGACATCAACTACGAAGATACCCCCCTGGTCGAACTGTATCAGGTTTTTCTCCTTTTTCCCCTTTTTTTTCTTTTTTCCCCTTATTTTTTGGATGTTGTTTTTCTATTTCTGTTGGTTGAAGATAAGGTGACTTTGTTTTTCTTAGAAAACCGTGACCCTCTGCGGTCACTTTAATTCTTCTGCCTTTTTGTTATGGGAGACAGGCACACAACAGGTTGGGTGTGTGTGCAGGGAGGGGGGAAGGGGCCTATGTTACTGGTTAATCTTAGTTCGTGCTGTGTGCTGCTGATGTGTTTTATTCTCTCCTCACAGGGGATCTACTCAATGGGAATGAGACTGGCTAACAATTACTCGTTGTTGCCCTGCAATTGTTCATTTATACATACGCATGGAGGGTAAGATAAAGTTGCTATCTTGGAACGTGCGTGGTATGAATTCCAAGATTAAGAGATCTCTCATCTTTGATTTCATAAAACGATACAAACCTCATATCATAATGTTGCAGGAGACACACCTACAGGGATCTAAGGTTATGGCACTAAAAAAACCGAATGTGATGAGAGTTTTGCATGCTGAATACTCAACATATTCTAGGGGTGTAGCTATTTTAGTTACCAAAAATGCGGCTGCGCAAATCTTGCAAGTCAAACTAGACCCGAACGGTAGATATGCCATCCTGGTATGCCGAATGTATAATGTGTCTCTGACATTGGTATGTGTGTACGTTCCGCCACCATTCTCCTTGCCGATACTAGACAAAATAATTAAAGAAGCTATACTAATCGCTCAAGGCCCATTATTACTCTTGGGAGATTTCAATGCAGTGTCGGATGGGGCTATGGACAGGCATGGGAGTGTCTCTGGGTCCAGGCATGATTTATCTTCCTGGTTGGAGAGTTACGCACTCACTGACGTGTGGAGGGAGCGGAACCCTGGAGTTAGGGAGTTCTCATGTCACTCTGAGACCCATGGGACACTCTCCAGAATAGATTTGGCACTGTCATCTATAGATGGCCTTCCTTACATAACTGCCGTCAGATATCTCCCTAGAGCTATATCAGATCACTCTCCGCTGGAGGTCACTCTAGATCTGAGAGCTCCACGGGGAAGGAGACAATGGCGGATGAATACAATATGGCTCCAAGAGGATTATATCACCATAAAATGCAAAGAGAATATAGGGCACTATTGGAGGGAGAATGGGAAGGAAACCACACTAGCTATCCAATGGGATGCCTTTAAGGCTACTATGAGAGTGGTATTTACATCGGAAACAAGAGGTTTCGCCAGGGCACTTAACTCAGATATGAAAGATGCTGAGATTGGCGCCATGGAGGCTGAAAAAGAATATATCCTTGACTCATCTCCGGGTAGATATCGACTTTGGCAAGAAAAAACACGACAATATTGCTTACTATTAACCGAATACACTGAAAAAACACGAATACGGCAGGCAAGATCTTTTTTTGAATTCGGCGATAAGAGTGGACGCCTATTGTCCTTTTTGGCAAGTCCACTTTATACACCGGTTTCGATAGGTAAGATAAAGAAACTAAACGGTGAGGTAGTTGAGGAGGCCCAAGGGATTCTAAACACTTTTCTAGATTTCTACGAGAATCTTTACCAGACGCAAACCCAACACACTGACCAAGAGCTGGAAAGGTACATTGCCAATTTAACACTACCCTCTCTAACACAGGAAGATAGGGAACTCCTAGATCAGCAGATATCCACGGAGGAAATTGGTGCTGCAATCTCATCCTTCAGGCCGGGTAAATCTCCTGGCTTAGATGGGTTTCCAGCTGAGTGGTATCAGTTGCATAAAGAACAGATAGTGCCAATATTACAAAAAGTCTTTATAACTGCAGAGAAAGAAGGCATATTACCAGAGTCTATGAGGGAAGCATTAATTGTGGTGTTACCTAAGCCAGGAAAAGATCTACAGGAGTGTGAGTCATACAGGCCAATTTCTTTGATAAATACCGACGTCAAGATACTGGCCAAGATCTTGGCGGGTAGATTACAGTCGGTGATTCTCAGACTAATTAATTCAGATCAAACTGGATTTATACCAGGACGTTCCACCCAAATGAATCTACGTAGACTATATGTTAACCTCCAAACACCTCATGATAATAAAGGAAAGAGAGTTGTGGCGTCTTTAGACACCAAAAAAGCATTCGACTCTGTAGAGTGGAACTACCTGTTCTCGCTTTTAGGCAAGCTGGGGTTCGGATCAAAATTTATCTCATGGATTAAACTTTTATATAATGACCCCAAAGCGAGCATTAGAGTAAATGGCTCTATTTCCGCACCTTTCAAGATTTATAGGGGAACGAGACAGGGTTGCCCCCTGTCTCCTCTTCTATTTGCCCTGGCCATAGAGCCATTGGCGGCTACACTTAGATCTAATGTCAAGATACAGGGCCTCAAGGTAGGAGAACTGGAGGAACGTGTGTCATTATATGCTGACGACATGCTCCTGTATCTGGGAGACCCGGAGCAGTCATTGGCCACGGCGGTCTCGTTGATCAGGGAGTTCGGGAATTTCTCTGGCTTCAGGATCAACTGGACCAAATCAGTCCTCTTCCCGATAGACCCACAACCAGACCTAATACTCCCAGCCCAGTGTCCCCTGACTATTGTGGAGAAATTTAAATACCTGGGAATAGTGATCAAATTACCTATAGATTCGTTCATCGAGGACAACCTATGGCCTACCATCCGAGCATTTAGGGACAGAATACAAAAATGGAGGGACCTTCCACTTACACTCTATGGCAGGGCTAGCCTATTTAAGATGATCTTCCTTCCGAAATTCTTGTACATCCTCTCTAACGCCCCAATTTATATCCCAAAAAGAATTTTCAAACACATAAACTCCCTATTAACATCCTTCTTATGGGGCAATAAATCAGCAAGAGTCTCTCTTGAGGTGTTGCAGTTACCTGTTCACAGGGGTGGCCTGGCGATACCTGACCTGAGACTATATTACTTAGCATCCCAATTAGTATTCATCCATTGGAGAATGTTCCCACAACTAAACAACGCTGCGGTTGTAATTGAAGCAGCAACGGCCACATCATATGAAACATTACTGAATTTCTTTTACAGGGGAGAAGTCCCCACCGTAGGGGGCAAGGAGATACTAAAATCTGCAAAAAAGGTATTAGATATTTGCATGAAACATATAACAGATAACCCCCTACATTTATCCCCCAATGCGCCACTGTGGTTCAACCCCAACCTGAAAGAATTCTTCAATTTAGAAGACGGATTTAGATGGTCTAAATTTGGGCTCACATACTTACACCAACTATATATCAATGGGGAACTAAAAACCTTCTCGCTATTGCGAAAAGAACTAAATATCCCAGGGACCTGGGAATACCAATTTACTAGACTAAGACACGCTGCGTACGTTCAATTTGGGGCTGGACCGGTTACATTGGAAAACTCTATGATAGAAAGATTACTGGCTACTCCAGATCATACTAAACGAATTTCTACATACTACCATACACTTCAGGAAAAAAAGAATCCTAGAGAAAGTAAACTTAAAGAAAAATGGGTAGAGATCATACCAGAAATTACAGAAGGTCAATGGGAAAATGTTCTAGCGTCATACTTGCCCACGGTTATCTCTGCTAGAGACAAATTAATACAGTTAAGGTACTTACATCAGATGTACTATACTCCTTTGAGACTCTATAAAATGGGCAAGAAAGAAAACCCCATATGTCATAAATGCTTAAAAGAAGAAGGATCTTTTATACATATGGTATGGGAATGTGACAGAGTTAGGCCACTATGGTCTCAGGTGACTCAATTTATTGCTGATACTTTAGATATACCGAACATATGCAGCCCTCTGCTGGGTCTTTTAGGGATCATAGAAGATGAAGTTATGAGTAATAATACGAGAACACTACTAAGACTATTGTTTTACTATGCAAGGAAACTGATTGTACTTCATTGGATCAGGAGAGATCATCTTACTTTAAACGCCTGGAAAGGTTTGGTTAACGCCAACATCACCATGTATAAAATGACATATGAGTCTAGAGGATCAAGAAAAAAATTTAATAAAGTATGGGGGAGATGGATTAACTCTGAAAACACGCTACAATCCATCCAATAACTCTGTAGGATATTGGTAATCACTGGATAGTAATTAATAGATCTAATGGGGAGTGGAATCACAGCAGCACACAGCACAAAAGAGGGAAAGAGGAAATAATATAAAAAAGTTTTTGCTTTCTCTCTGGTTTTTTGTTTTTTTCTTGGTTATTTTATTTTACTTTATTTTTATGTGGGATAATTCCCACTAGTTACTTTAACTAAATATACTACAGCCTTTGTTCTATACAACTGTTTGGACTAAGATAAGATGGTCCTGAGTTTCAAGAAAACAGCCAATGATTTAACGAGCCATGACAAACGCAATGTAATATATAATTTTTATTTGTATGCAGGATTTGTTTCTGAATACAATCTGGAATGTAACATGTATTTCCTTGCATATTACCAAATGCGAATAAGATGTATGATTATTTTGGCAAATAAAAAGCTTTGAAAAAAAAAAAAAAAAAAAAAAAAGAAAGTGATGCAAACGTATTGCTGTCCAGAATGGGAGTTGAAATTGGCCACTATCTAGTGTCAGGGATTGTATGGACGGCCATTTATTGTTTATCAAGAAATGTGAAGCTCGATCTTTTCCTGTTGATCTAAGTGGTTCAAACCCTAATCGTTCTAGGCCTGGAGGAAAAACTGGGTTACCCAGAATTGGGTATAGAGGTGAGCTATCTGTACATAAGGAGTTTGCAAGTATCGTGGCGGCTCCCACCCGAAGTGATGTGCCAATTATAGGGTGCGATTTCAAGGTCAATGGTAGTTCATCAAAGCACCAGCGAGACCTTGGACTGTGCCTGTTCTAGTTGTATCCATAATTTGTTTTTGCCATGTCTGTTCCAATCTATTATTCTGCCCAGGTGTACTGCCCTATAGTAGTTTTTTAAGTCTGGGAGGGCCAGTCCTCCATAGTGTTTGGGTAGTGTGAGGTAGCTTCTACGCAGTCTAGGTTTCGATTTCTCCCATATAAATTTGATGAAAATGGAGTGTATTTGCTTAAAGTATTGAAGCGGGATTTTGATTGGCAGTGTTTGAAACAAATATAAAAATTTCGGAAGTACGGCCATTTTAAGTAGATTACACCTGCCAAACCAGGAATGTAGTCCCCCGTTCCATTCTTCTAAAAGTATTCTAGTTTTGGTCAGCATAGGGGGGAAATTAAGATCAAAGGTGTATCGCAGATCGCTGGGAATCAGGGTCCCCAGATATTTAAGGGATGTATCTGACCATCTAAACTTAAATTGTGATTTTATAGATCTCAATCTATTTGGCGTTATATTAATTCCCATGGCCTCCGACTTATCAAAATTATTTTTTAGATTGGAAAGAGTGCCATATTTTTCAAACTCCCTCAAGAGATTCGGAAGTGACACTATGGGGTTGGTTAGGGTGAACATAAGGTCATCTGCATAGGCAGAGATTTTGTATTGGGTATCCCCTACAGTTATGCCTGATATATCTGAATTCAATCATATAGTGCAAAGAAAAGGTTCTAAAGTTAGGGCAAAAAGAAGGGGCGAAAGTGGGCATCCCTGTCTAGTACCGTTTGATATTGGGAACGTACCTGAGAGGATACCATTTGCCTTAATCTGTGCTGTGGGTGTGGAGTATATGCTAGAGATCCATTGTATCATTTTGTGGCCTAGACCAATTTGCTTAAGTAACGCCGACATGAACACCCAGTTAACCCAGTCAAACGCCTTCTCAGCATCTGTGCTGAGAAAGACGGACGGGATATGTTGTTTGTTTACTTCATGGATGAGGTTGAGCACCTTGGTGGTATTATCCCTTGCCTCCCGAGCGGGGATGAATCCCACTTGATCTAAATGAACTAGGTCCGGCATAAACTGGGTCAGTCTGTTGGCTAAAATTTTTGTGAAAAGTTTAAGGTCCACGTTCAAAAGCAATATGAGCCTATAACTGCCACATGCCGCTGGGTCCTTGCCTTCTCTAAGTATAAGAGATATGTGTGCCCATAGGGTGTCCCTGGGTAAGGAATCTCCATCACCCAGCCCATTAAACATCTTTACCATGTGGGGGCCCAATATTGTCAAAAGTGTTTGGTAATATTGAATGGTCAACCCATCTGGGCCTGGAGCCTTGCCTGGTTTCATCCCACCTACTGCTCGCTGTAGTTCCTCTATTGTGATAAGTTCTTCCAATCCTATCGTATCCTCTAGTGATAGTCTGGGCATTTGGGAAGCTGTAAGGTAGTCATTGATCGTGTCATCAATTGATGGTTTAGCTGGGAGATTGTATAGAGAAGTGTAATAGTTCCTGAATACTTCCGCAATTTGGGTTGGTGTGGTCTTTTTTTGCCCCTCTTGGTTTATAATTTGGGGGATGTACATGTTAAGTCAATGTTTTCTGACTGACCGGGCTAAAAGTTTCCCGCATTTGTTCCCCGACTCGTAGGATATTTTCCTGCATACTTGTAGGGCAGCTTTGGCTCTATATTGTAACAGATCAACAATTTGTTTCCTGAGGGATGTTAGTTCTGCCTCTATCAAGGTGGTCAGTGTTTGTTTGTGTTTAGATTCCAGGTCATGTATTTTATTAAGAAGAGTCAGCAGTAATTGTTCCCTTTCTTTCTTAATGCGTGCGCCGTGCTTTATGAATATGCCTCTTATCACGGTCTTGTGGGCCTCCCACACTATACCCGGGTCACATTCTCCTGCGTCGTTCAGTCGAAAGTAATGTGTCAGTTCAGTCTGTACATCTGCCAGGACCTCTGGTGTCTGCAAGAGACTTTCGTTCAATCTCCAAAATTTGGATCTGGTTGTCAAGGATGATGACAAACAGTAACACATGGTGATATGTGCATGATCCGACCATGTAATGTTGCCTATCTCAACCTTGTGGACTGCTTCTAGCTGACTATGGGGGACAAAGAAGTAATCTATTCTCGAGTACACTTTGTGTGGGGAGGAATAGAAAGTGTAATCGCGTTCCCCAGAATGAAGTAATCTCCACGTGTCTATCAGTCGGGCATCATGTAAGTCTCGAGTTATGCGTTTGTGTACACTAGAATGTAGGGACGAGGAACTAGATGACGTGTCAACGGAGGGGATTAAGGGTACATTGATGTCCCCACCCAACACTAGTGGGCCTTCCGTGAATTCAGTAAGCAAGTTCAGTGTGTGATGGAGGAAGGTGTCTTGTCGGTCGTTTGGTGCGTATACAGTGGCAAGTGTTACTTTGGTGCCTCTAAGCAAGCCTTTAATGAACAGATAACGGCCACTAGGGTCCACTAGAGTATCTGCACATGTCCAGGGTGCCGTCCCTGAAATAAGTATGGACACTCCCTTGGACTTGGCCGCTATATTAGTGGCGTGGTAAGCATGTGGAAAGTGTCGGTTTTTTAGATATGTCTGATTGCCTGTCCTAAAGTGTGTCTCTTGGATGAATGCTACATCCGCGCGAGCTCTTTTAAGGTCAGATAAGAGCATACGGCGTTTATCTGGCATATTAAGGCCCTTGGCATTCAAGGAATATATATTGATGGAGTCCATCATCACCTGGGCCAAGAAGGTTAAGGGATGGGTGTGGGATGAGGGAGAGGAAAGTAGGGGGATGTAGGAAAGAGTAGATGTAGAGAGGAGAGAGAATAGGAAAAGAAGATGAAATGAAAAGACTGTCAATTAAGACGGGTAACAGGTGGTATGAACCGTCTGTTTACTATTTTGAATTAAGCAAATTACTTTACAAGAGAGCACGTCCTGGACTTTACCAGGAGACTTGCTCCGTCCTATTGGGGGAGAGGTAAGAGTAGACCAGTGAAGGTACCCCTGGTCCGCCCCCCTCCACCCAGCTTGATAACATTATATAAACCTCTACTCAAAATCTTTCTACCTATGACATTAATTATAGCAGAAATAAATTCAAAATAACTCAACAAAAACAGAGCAAAAATTTTTTTGTGCACATGAACTTTAATGACATCCCAGTCTTAGTCTGTTGGCTTCAATATTGAGTTGGCTCACCCTTTGCAGCCATAAGAGCTTCAACTCTTCTCAGAAGGCTGTCCACAAGGTTTAGGAGTGTGTCTATGGGAATGTTTGACCATTGTTCCAGAAGCGCATTTGTGAGGTCAGGCACTAATGTGGACGAGAAGGCCTGGCTCGCAGTTTCTGCTCTAATTCATTTCAAAGGTGTTCTATTGAGTTGAGGTCAGGGCTCTGTGCAGGCCAGTCAAGTTCCTCCACCCCAAACTCACTCATCCATGTCTTTATGGACCTTGCTTTGTGCATTAGTGCACATTCATGTTGGAACAGGAAGGGGTCATCCCCAAACTGTTCCCACAATGTTGGGAGCATGAAATTGTCCAAAATGTCTTGGTGTGCTGCTACCCTAACGCTGCATTCACACCTGAGCGTTTTCAGCTCATAAAACGTCCCTAAAACACCAGAAAAACGCCCGAAAAATGTCCAACAAGCAAAATCCCATTCATTTCAATAGCACCTGTTCACATCTGAGCGTTTTTTCACCTGAAGCAAAATTCCTGAAAAACACCTAAGCTCAAAAAAGAACATGAGCTTCTTTGGGGCAGATTACAGCCACATTATGGACACCTCACTTCCAGGGATTGGCTAAGGCAAGAAACATTTTCATGACTGGGTATCTGACTCTCCCTGCCCTATATTCTGGAAATTTCTTCCAGAAGCAGGTGGGAGAAATCAATCACCCAGCCTAGGAACCCCTCACCAGACAAAAACAATAAATCACTGATCCACTGTCTATAGTGAGGCCAAAAACTAAATTTAGCCTAACAACGTAACTAGGCAAGGGAACATGGCCTGTTGGGGGTACTCGAGGACTGAGGTTGAGAACCACTGCACTAACCAACAGAGAATTAAACTACAGTTCCAAAGACTAACATTTTTGTTCATAAGCCACTAAGTTCAGCACCATGCCCCGCAGAAGGAAGAAGTTGGTATCTTCAAATGTGATGCAGGTGATTACTGTAATTTTTTTGTTGGAAGGGAAATCCTTTCCACTTCCCAATGTGTGTACTCACATGGTCAAACATAATATTTCCTGTCAAACTAGAGGCATTACACTCCCTGGCCAATTTATTAGGTACACCTGTTCAATAGCTTTGTAACACAAATTGCTAATCAGCCAATCCTATAGCAGCAATTCAATACATTTGGGCATCTAGACGTAGTGAAGACAGCTTGCTGAAGTTAAAACCGAGTATCAGTATGGGGAAGAAAGGGGATTTAAGTGATTTTGAACATGGCATGATTTTGGTGCCAGATGGGCTGGTCTTTCAAAAATTGCTGATCTACTGGGATGTCAGAGGCAATAGTAATTCAAATAAACACTTGTTACAACCATGAAGCAGACGGGCTACAGCAGCAGAAGACCACACCGGGTGCCACTCCTGTCACTCCTGTCCTGTTTGTTAGAGAAATAAACATCAAAACTGTAATGGAGTCCATTTTGGAGTCTATATTAACTCTCACAGAGCTGGCGGGAAGTGTCAAAAGACCAGACTGATCCTTTCCCCTGAGCAATGAGACTTGTTGGTTCTTCCCCACATTGATAGTACACATGACAGCACAGTCTATAAGAAGGTTACTTGCCACCTTCCCATGGAGCCAGACAGAGTCCCGATGGAGCCGGAGCCGGTTACTATGACGACTGCTGCAAGGACAACGCCTTAGCCCTTGGGCGCCAAATGTAGCAAAGTCTCCGGCCTCCTTCAATGAGAACCTCCAGGGCCAGAGATAGCTGACATCCTTCCGTATGTGGTGGGTTGTGAGGCATAGTGAGTGTAAGGTGGATAAAGTTATTGGGCGCCAGACATTTCTTGAATGCAAAAGAGATGTTTATTTCTCTTACACACTTTTTGGGGGAAAGAGGGTTAGGGCCAGGACACCCTTAAGTAGTTGTAAGTTCAATTAGTAGACTCTGAGACTTCAGTAAGATGACAGGCATGCAGGGAAAGGTCTCCAGCAAGAAGCCACATCTGCACATGCAGGCATGCTGTCTCCTATGGGGACAGTCTTTAACAGTTCCTAACACAAAGCGTAACAGTTCTTTCACCTTCACAACAACTTCTCCTTGTAGTTCTTCAGCCCACTGAGCTCCCGGTCTCTCACTAGACCCCCTGATTCACTGGCACTGAATCCCTTGAGCTTCTTCAATCTTCACGGTGGTATCTCCTTCAAGCATCACCCCCGCCTCTCTGCTGGGTCCCTAGCTTGGCACTCCCGATACTTCTCAAGCGTTACCCCACTGGCCTGCTCAGACCCTGGCTTGACACACAAGGCTGCTCTGGAAGGGTCGCCTCCGCTGGCTGGGTTCCTGACTTGATCAACGCCTGAAGTTTCCCGATTCTCAAACATGCCCGTTCGGTTAGAATACTGTTCCGGTACTTGCTTCAGTTACTCACTGTGGTCCCTGGTAATAAGGTGATTGGCCCCTTAGTGGCGACAGCTTCCCTTTTACCTCCGACCACATGACACACGTCCACCCAGACAGCCATCCAGGTGGCACAGAACATAAATCACTTGACTCCACCCGAATATATAGACTCTCCCAGCAAGCCAAGGGATTTAGGAAAACCCTGCCTATTGGCTGAGATACCCCATATACCCATAACTTGACCTTGGGTTGGTAGAAGAGAAAAGTGCAACAAGGCCAAACTTAGGGAGAAATCAATGGATCTCTAACAATAAAACCAGGTTAACTACTCCTGGCAAGTACATTTGTGAGGAGCATCTGTGCCTAAAGTCCAGGGTGCTACATCATTAATACATCTGTCCATTTAATTTATTTATCTTTAACCACTTGAGCCCCGGACCATTATGCTGCCTAAGGACCAGAGGTCTTTTTCCAATTTGGCACTGCGTCGCTTTAACTGCTAATTGCGCGGTCATGCAATGCTGTACCCAAACGAAATTTGCGTCCTTTTCTTCCCACAAATAGAGCTTTCTTTTGATGGTATTTGATCACCTCTGCGGTTTTTATTTTTTGCGCTATAAATGGAAAAAGACCGAAAATTTTGAAAAATAATGATATTTTCTACTTTTTGTTATAAAAAAAATCCAATAAACTCAATTTTAGTCATACATTTAGGCCAAAATGTATTCGGCCACATGTCTTTGGTAAAAAAAATGTCAATAAGCGTATATTTATTGGTTTGCGCAAAAGTTATAGCGTCTACAAACTAGGGTACATTTTCTGTAATTTACACAGCTTTTAGTTTATGACTGCCTATGTCATTTCTTGAGCTGCTAAAATGGCAGGGCAGTACAAAACCCCCCCAAATGACCCCATTTTGGAAAGTAGACACCCCAAAGAAATTGCTGAGAGGCATGTTGAACCCATTGAATATTTATTTTTTTTGTCCCAAGGGATTGAATAATGACAAAAAAAAAAAAAAAAATATTTACAAAAAGTTGTCACTAAATGATATATTGCTCACACAGGCCATGGGCCTATGTGGAATTGCACCCCAAAATACATTCTGCTGCTTCTCCTGAATATGGGGATACCACATGTGTGGGACTTTTTGGGAGCCTAGCCGCGTACGGGGCCCCGAAATCCAATCACCGCCTTCAGGATTTCTAAGGGTGTAAATTTATGATTTCACTCTTTACTGCCTATCACAGTTTCGGAGGCCATGGAATGTCCAGGTGGCACAAAACCCCCCCAAATGACCCCATTTTGGAAAGTAGACACCCCAAGCTATTTCCAGAGAGGCATATTGAGTCCATGGAATATTTTATATTTTGACACAAGTTGCGGGAAAGTGACACATTTTTATTTATTTATTTATTTTTTGCACAAAGTTGTCACTAAATGATATATTGCTCACACAGGCCATGGGCATATGTGGAATTGCACCCCAAAATACATTTAGCTACTTCTCCTGAGTACGGGGATACCACATGTGTGGGACTTTTTGGGAGCCTAGCCGTGCACGGGACCCCGAAAACCAATCACCGCCTTCAGGATTTCTAAGGGTGAAAACTGCCTATCACAGTTTCGGAGGCCATGGAATGCCCAGGTGGCACAAAACCCCCCCAAATGACCCCATTTTGGAAAGTAGACACCCTAAGCTATTTGCTGAGAGGCATGGTGAGTATTTTGCAGCTCTCATTTGTTTTTGAAAATGAAGAAAGACAAGAAAAAACTTTTTTTTTTTCTTTTTTCAATTTTCAAAACTTTGTGACAAAAAGTGAGGTCTGCAAAATACTCACTATACCTCTCATCAAATAGCTTGGGGTGTCTACTTTCCAAAATGGGGTCATTTGGGGGGGGTTTGTGCCACCTGGGCATTCCATGGTCTCCGAAACTGTGATAAGCAGTCAAGAGAGAAATCAAAAATTCACGCCCTTAGAAAGCTTGAAGGCGGTGCTTGGTTTTCGGGGTTCCGTACGCTGCTAGGCTCCCAAAAAGTCTCACACATGTGGTATCCCCGTACTCAGGAGAAGCAGCAGAATGTATTTTGGGGTGTAATTTCACATATTCCCATGGCATGTTTGAGCAATATATCATTTAGTGACAATTTTGTGCAAAAAAAAAAAAATTAGTCTCTTTCCCGCAACTTGTGTCGCAATATAAAATATTCCATGGACTCGACATGCCTCTCAGCAAATAGCTTGGGGTGTCTACTTTCCAAAATGGGGTCATTTGGGGGGGTTTTGAACTGTCCTGGCATTTTATGCACAACATTTAGAAGCTTATGTCACACATCACCCACTCTTCTAACCACTTGAAGACAAAGCCCTTTCTGACACTTATTGTTTACATGAAAAAGTTTTTTTTTTTTTGCAAGAAAATTACTTTGAACCCCCAAACATTATATATTTTTTTAAAGCAAATGCCCTACAGATTAAAATGGTGGATGTTTCATTTTTTTTTTCACACAGTATTTGCGCAGCGATTTTTCAAACGCATTTTTTGGGGAAAAAACACACTTTTTTAAATTTTAATGCACTAAAACACACTATATTGCCCAAATGTTTGATGAAATAAAAAAGATGATCTTAGGCCGAGTACATGGTTACCAAACATGACATGCTTTACAATTGCGCACAAACGTGCAGTGGCAACAAAATAAATACATTTTTAAAAGCCTTTAAAAGCCTTTACAGGTTACCACTTTAGATTTACAGAGGAGGTCTACTGCAAAAATTACTGCCCTCGATCTAACCTTCGCGGTGATACCTCACATGCATGGTGCAATTGCTGTTTACGTTTGACGACAGACCGCCGCTTGCGTTCGCCTTAGCGCGAGAGCAGGGGGCGACAGGGGTGCTTTTTTTTTTTTTTTTTTTAATTATTTTTTTGCTTTTTTATCTTATTTTTAAACTGTTCCTTTCATTTTTATTTTTTTTAATCATTTTTATTGTTATCTCGGGGAATGTAAATATCCCCTATGATAGCAATAGGTAGTGACAGGTACTCTTTTTTGAAAAAATTGGGGTCTATTAGACCCTAGATCTCTCCTCTGCCCTCAAAGCATCTGACCACACCAAGATCGGTGTGATAAAATGCTTCCCCAATTTCCCAATGGCGCTATTTACATCCGGCGAAATCTAAGTCATAAAATGCTCGTAGCTTCCGGTTTCTTAGGCCATAGAGATGTTTGGAGCCACTCTGGTCTCTGATAAGCTCTATGGTCAGCTGGCTGAATCACCGGCTGCATTTTCAGGTTCCCTGTTGAGACAGGAGAGCCAGAGAAAAACACGGAAGACGGTGGGGGGGGGCATTCCCTCCCACGGCTTATAAAAGCAGTCTAGAGGCTAATTAGCCGCTAGGATTGCTTTTACATGAAAGCCGACCGCTGGCTGAAAAGAATGATACCAAGATGATACCTAAACCTGCAGGCATCATTCTGGTATAACCACTCAAAGTTGTGAATGGCGTACCTGAAGACAAAAAAATGGTTAACAATAAAGCACAGTAAACGGTAAAGTACAAAAAATTGCATACCTGAAAAGCAAACATGATAAAACATAATAACAATAAAACATTGCAGAATAGAATACAGTAAAAAAGAGCAGAACAATAGAGAGAATAGAGAGAGAGAGAACAATAAAACGACAACTAATTTTTTTTTATTTTATATATTTTTTATTTTTTTTTACACTTTTTTTGTAACTAACTTTTATAACTGTAACCGGTTCCAGGTTCGGGTCTCTCAAAATGCGATGGCATCTTGGGAGACCCTGTGAAAGTGTGCCTAGTCTGTGCAATGCTGTACCCTACGCTAATACTCAACTAGTGCATAGTAGCGTTCAAAACATTCACCAATGCAAAGACCAGGATTGTCAGGACAGGAGGGACAATAATAGCGGGTGTCACGCCTATTTCCGCGCTTGCTGCAGACACAATATCTTTTTTGGGGGGGTTCGTTGGGTAGGGGTACTCGGGAGGACATAAAGAAAATGCCTCTCATGCAGCCGACTGCATTTGGTTGGGGATGTGAATGGGGGAAGTACGGGCGCTGCAGAAGCGGTGGGTTCCCAATTGGGATTGGCGAATGCAGCAGGAAGGGCACTATGGGCACGATGGGCCTGTGTTTGTCTTTTTGGTGGCAGCGGGACACTACTTGTGCTTGCCACCTCACCAGCTTGAACTGCACTTATGGGACTCGCCACGTCACCACATGTTACTGCAGTGCTGGTTTGACTATGACCGGGGTGTACTAGGCCGCTGGCGCTTGCCAGTTCACCAAAACGCTACCAAAAAATCTGTTGGCGATCGCAGGGATCAGGCCTGACTCTGCGAACGCTGCAGTTATGCGTTTTAGTCTTTTGTAAGTGACAGTGATCGATCGATACTGCACTTGGGTGGGCTGAGCTGGGCCGGGCGGAGGGGCAAAACGCAGGTGCTAGCAGGTATCTGGGCTGATCCCACTAACACTGCGTTTGTGAGAACCCTAAACTGCTGGGGACGCTAGTATAGATCTGATTGGATCAGATATTGATCCGTTCAGATACTATACCACTAAGGGAGGTGTACGGTGCATGCGTGGGTGTTAGTGCTACTGGCGCTAACCTGACGCTGCCTGGAGCTGGTGCTTGCCAGTTCACCAAAACGCTACCAAGAAAACTGTTAGCGATCGCAGGGATCAGGCGTGACTCTGCGAACGCTGCAGTTATGCATTTAGTGTTTTGTAAGTGTCAGTGATCGATCGATACTGCACTTGGGTGGGCTGGGCTGGGCTGGGCGGAGGGGCAAAACGCAGGTGCTAGCAGGTATCTGGGCTGATCCCGCTAACACTGCGTTTTTGGGAACCCTAAACTGCTGGGGACACTAGTATAGATCTGATCGGATCAGATATTGATCCGTTCAGATACTATACCACTAAGGGAGGCGTATTCTGCGTGTGTGGGTGTTAGCGGTACTGGCGCTAACCTGACGCTGCCTGGGGCTGGTGCTTGCCAGTTCACCAAAATACTACCAAAAAAACTGTTAGCGATCGCAGGGATCAGGCCTGACTCTGCGAACGCTGCAGTTATGCGTTTAGTCTTTTGTAAATGATAGTGATCGATCGATACTGCACTTGGGTGGGCTGGGCGGAGGGGCAAAACGCAGGTGCTAGCAGGTATCTGGGCTGATTCCGCTAACACTGCGTTTTTGGGAACCCTAAACTGCTGGGGACGCTAGTATAGATCTGATCGGATCAGATATTGATCCGTTCAGATACTATACCACTAAGGGAGGTGTATGCTGCGTGCGTGGGTGTTAGCGGTACTGGCACTAATCTGACGCTGCCTGGGGCGACGCATATCACCGCCGGGCGATCAGGGGGCCAAACCTTTATTCGGTAATAAACGGCGGGTGCCCTGACACTATAAAAAATAAACGAACTAACCAGCGTCACCCGTAACGGTTATACGGTGATCAGTGGTGAAAGGGTTAACTGGGGGGCAATCAAGGGGTTAAAACATTTATTAGGTAGTATATGGGGGTCCCTGTCGCTATAAAACGCTGACGGCGAACCTCAATATTTACCTCCCTAACTAGCGTCACCAGCGACACTAATACAGCGATCAGAAAAATGATCGCTTAGTGACACTGGTGACAGGGGGTGATCAAGGGGTTAAAACTTTATTAGGGGGGGTTAGGGGGGTACCCTAGACCTAAAGGGGGGTAATACTCACTGTCCCAACACTGTAACTGTCACAAACTGACACTATGCAGTAATCAGAAAAAAAAAAAAAAAACTGCTGGTGTCAGTTTGTGACGGGGGGGGGGGGGGGGTGATTGGGGGGGGATCGGGGGGCGATCGGGTGGGGGATCGGGGTGTTTAGTGTGCCTGGCATGTTCTACTGTGTGTGTGTAGTGTTGTGCACTCACATACCTGTCTTCTCTCCTCGGGCCGGAACGGAAATTACCGAGCCGAGGAGAGATGACATCATTTCCTTTGCTGCTGTTTAGCATACAGCAGCAAAGGAATGATTCGATTGGCCGGGGGCGATCGCGAGGGGGGGGCCCACAAACGGATGGTCTCCCCCTCACCTCCGATCGCCGCTGGACAAAAGACGACCGCCTCGGGCACCGGGGGGGGGGGGGGGGTCCGATTGGACCCCCCACCAGCGGAAGGCAAATCACGTACCATGTACGTGATTTTGCCTGTCCGTGCCGCTTTGCCGACGTACATCGGCGTGAGGCGGTCGTCAAGTGGTTAAAATAATTATTACTGAAGTGTATTTTTTTTTCTTTTTTATTGTGATGTTTTTACCATTTCACCTCTTTTCTTTTCATTTTTTTATTTATTTGTGGTGATTAGTGTGGCTTTTGTGGAAATGATAGATATGGCTAGTTATCTTAGCTGGCTGTTAACTCTTTTGTCAGATCTGAGGACAGCTGAGATCAAGTACAATTCTATATATCAGAGGGTCTGAGCCGTTATGTTGGAATGTGGAACATGATGATGCTTTATCTTTATTTTGGATTTGCCATTTGGTGAGTCATTGACCTGGTGCAGGTATTGGTTGAAAAAGGGGGGAAAAATAATTGCGCTTCAAAGTGTCTAAAATATGGTAACAAAGCAGCGATATCTAAAATGTGACACAAACACATAACATAAATGAGAAAAAATGAGATGATTCGCGCTATATAAATAGTGAATGTGTGGCCAAAAGGTCACACCGACAGTAAATGCATAAACCAAAAGTGCAATAATATATCACAATCAGTGCAAACAAATATATATAAAAAATAAAGTCGAAGCAAAATAAATGTGTTAGAAGATCATTGTGAATGATAAAAAAAAAAAAAAAAAAAAAAGGTGTCCATAAAAAAACACCCAAAAAAAGGAAAAAGAGTGAAATAGCATTCACGGGTCTTTCAACCACATGGAGCCTCAGATGTGTGGGACCGCCACCAACAATAAGAGCCTGGCCGCTTACCAGAACCCCATGACCCCCCGTTACAGAGGGTCCAAAAGGACTTATGAGATCCTAGTAGTCCGGATTTCCCAGGAGCAAAGATGGAAATGGAAACTGGAAAAGGGCATCAAATGCTGGGATGGAGATGGATGGGTCCACAGGAAGGGGGCTCAGCCCTCAGCAAAGTGATGTCATCATAGGAAAAAAGAAAGGGAGGGCTCCCATAGTGTAAATCAGATAACGATTTATTGTAGAAAAAAGTGTAAACACTCACATGTAGGTAAGACAATCAGCATCATCAATGGAAGAACAGACTGTGGCACCGGCTGGATGACCACAGATAGCTCGTCCTGTTAGATGTACAGCGACAGTGGGAGGTGGCGCGATGATGCCGCTCAGCCCTACGCTGCGTTTCACAAAAAAATGTGTCTTCGCAGGTATTGGTTGGCCTAAATGCTAAATGTTCTTGGTTACTAAATTAAGTACGAGGATGACAGCCCCAACATATTCCCAATCCAGATAAGTAAATAAAAAAGTTAGCAACGGCTGCACCAAAAATTTTATCCTGGAATATTCTTTTAAAAGCTGGACTTCATAAAAACTGAATGACAAGGAAGCAGCTAAACACAAAGATTAAATGTATGTATAAGAGCTGTTTTACATGCCGAAAGATTTGTATTTCTGTCCATTAAGTCCTGCGATTTACACAGCATTGGCAAAAAAACAGCTAACCTAGAAATCTGATATAGCTAATTTGTGTCCTTTAGGTTCCATCCTGTGACCCCTATATCACTACTAAATTCTCTACTGATGTAGGGGTCAGAGTGATGTTGTGTGTTGGGGCATTGGGGTATCTGGCAATCCCAGAAGTATCAAATGCTGAAAGCACTGATAGGAGCTTCAGTTATGTAACTGAGGAATGATAGGCGCCACAGGCCATGGAAGAGGTGGGTATACTGTAGGAGCTAATAGGATCATGAATTAACCCTAAGCACACTTATAAACATATTTTAAGGAAGCATTTGTATAGTAACAGGGACTCTTGGTTTGTGTGTATTGCTATAAATGTTCAAGCTGGCCAACTGCATCAAAGTGATCCCTCTGTGGCCAGATTTTACTCTGCTGTGCATTATGCAAAATACATAGTGGCTATAGCATACTTTAATAGACTTAAAGATCTAATAGTGGGCAGACAGACCCAGTTGGGGAGAGCTGCACAATGCAACCCAAGAATCCCTATTTTTGTACAAAGTTTGCTTGAAATATGTCACAGAGGGTCACACTTCTGTAGCACCTTAAGTGATTATACAGTATACAGTGCAGGTCATTGACCAGACCTGAGTGTGTTGCTCTCCCCCAACTGAGCCTGTCTGGCCCAATTTGGTACCATATACAGTGCCTTGAAAAAGTATTCACACCCCTTGAAATTGTCCACATTTTGTCATATTAAAGCCAAAAACGTCAATGTATTTTATTGGGATTTTATGTGATAGACCAACACAAATTGGCACATAATTGTGAAGTGGAAGGAAAATGATAAATGGTTTTCAAATTTTTTTACCAATAAATATCTGAAAAGTGTGGCGTGCATTTGTATTCAGCCCCCTTTACTCTGATACCCCTAACTAAAATCCAGTGGAATCAATTGCCTTCAGAAGTCACCTAATTAGTAAATAGATCCACCTGTGTGTAATGACATCTCAGTATAAATACAGCTGTTCTGTAAAGCCCTCAGAGGTTTATTATTATTATTTAAGGTACTTATATAGCGCCGTCAATTTACGCAGCGCTTTACGTATACATTGTACATTCACATCAGTCCCTACCCTCAAGGAGCTTACAATCTAAGGTATTAGAGGACCTTAGTGAACAAACAGCAACATGAAGGCCACGTAGCACACCAGACAGGTCAGGGATAAAGTTGTGGAGAAGTTTTAAGCAGGGTTAGGTTATAAAGAAAAGTATCCCAAGCTTTGAACATCTCACAGAGCACTGTTCAATCCATCATCCGAAAATGGAAAGAGTATGACACAACTGCAAACCTACCAAGACATGGCCATCCACCTAAACTTACAGGCAAGGAGATCATTAATCAGAGAGGCAGCCAAGAGGCCCATGGTAACTCTGGAGGAGCTGCAGAGATCCACAGCTCAGATGGGAGAATCTGTCTAAAGGACAACTATTAGTTGTCCTTTGGACAGAAGAAAGACATTGTTGAAAGAAAGCCATAAGAAGTCCCATTTGCAGTTTGCGAGAAGCCATGTGGAGGACAAAGTAAACATGTGGAAGAAGGTGCTCTGGTCAGATGAGACCAAAATTGAACTTTTTGGCCTAAAAGCAAAACCCTATGTGTGGTGAAAAACTAATACTGCACATCACCCTGAACACACCATCCCCACCGTGAAACATGGTGATGGCAGCATCATCTTGTGAGGATGCTTTTCTACAGCAGTGACAGAGAAGCTTGTCAGATTTGATGGGAAGATGGATGGAGTCAAATACAGGGCAATATTAGAAAAAAAACTGTTAGAATCAGCAAAAAACTTGAGACTGGGGCAGAAGTTCACTTTTTAGCAGGACAACAACCCTAAACATACAGCCAGAGTTACAATGAAATAGTTTAGATCAAAGCATATTCATGTGTTAGAATGACCCAGTCAAAGTCCAGACCTAAATCAAATTGAGAATCTGTGGCAAGACTTGAAAATTGTTGTTCACAGATGCTCTCCATCCAATCTGATATAGCTGGAGCTATTTTGCATAGAAGAATGGGCAAAATTGTCACTCTCTAGATGTGCAAAGCTGGTAGAGACATACCCAAAAAGACTTGCAGCTGTAATTGCAGCAAAAGGTGGATCTACAAAGTATTGCCTCAGGAGTGCTGAAAACAAATGCACGCCACACTTTTCACATATTTAATTGTAAAAAATTTGTAAAACCATTTATCATTTTCCTTCTACTTCACAATTATGTGCCACTTTGTGTTGGTCTATCACATAAAATCCCAATAAAATACATTTACGTTTTTGGTTGTAACATGGCAAAATGTGGAAAATTTCAAAGGGTATGAATACTTTTTCAAGGCATTGTATCCATTAAAGTATGCTAGAAACAAGTAAGTATTTGTTATTTTGCACATTAGAGTAAGTCTGTCCAGAGAAGGATCATTTTGAAGCAGATAACTTATACTGCAATATGTGTGAGCAAAAAATTCCTGTTTATGCAATATTTAGCTTTAACCACCTAAGGTCCATCCTATAGCAGTTTTACTGGTACAGGGCAGCACCTCTGCGCCAAATCACACATATATATATATATATATATATATATATATATATATATATATATATATATATATATATATATATACACGTGATCCTGCTCTTCTGGGTAGGGGGCGCGCATGTGATTACACGCATAAAAGCCGTTTGGCGGGTACACAGTTCCTGATGTTCTCTGTCACCCTCTGAACATTAGGGAGAAAGACAGAACATGTAAACAAGGCAGATCGCCGTTCTGACAGGAGGGAAAGGATGGCATTTGTGAATAAATTCCATCTCTTCCCCTAGTATAAGCACCTAACACATTACAGTAAAACACAGGCTAGGCACACAGTTAACCCTTTGATCACCCATAATGTTAACCCCATACAGTGACAGTGCATATTTCTTAGCACTGACCACTGTATCATGCCGCGTACACACAAGCAGACTTTTCGACGGACTAGGTCCGACAGTCTTTCCGACGGACTTTGCAGTGTACGTCCGCCGGACTTTCAGATGAACGGACTTGGACACACACGATCACACCAAAGTCCAACGGATTTTTACGTGATGACGTACGACCGGACTAAAATAAGGAAGTTGATAGCCAGTACCCAATAGCTGCCCTAGCGTCGGTTTTAGTCGGACTAGCATACAGACGAGCGGATTTTTCAACTGGACTCGAGTCCATCAGAAAGATTTGAAACATGTTTTATTTCTAGGTCCTTCGGTATTTTGGGGAAAAAAAGTCAGCTGGAGCCCACACACGATCGAATTGTCCGACGGAGTCCGGTCTGCCAGACCATGTCTGCCGGAAAATGCGCTAATATGTATGCGGCATTAGTGTCACTGGTCCTCAAAAAGTGTTAGCCAGTATCAGTTAATGTCAGAAGGTCGCTGATCGCCGCCATTCTAAAAAAAAAATATATATAAATAAAAATATCCCAAAGTTTGTAGACGCTATAACTTTTGCGCAAACCAATTAATATACGCTTGTTGGGATTTTTTTTTTTTACCAAAAATATGTAGCAGAATACATATTGGCCTAATTTAATGAAGAAATTCGATTTTTATTTTTTTTTATTTTTATTGGATAGCTTTTATAGCAGAAAGTAAAAAATATATTTTTTTTTTCAAAATTATCTGTATTTTTTTGTTTCTAGCACAAAAAATAAAAAACGCAGAGGTTATCAAATACTACCAAAAGAAAGCTCTATTTGTGGGAAAAAAGGACATACATTTTATTTGGGTATGGCATTGCATGATCGCGCAATTGTCAGTTAAAGTAACGCAGTGCCGTATCGCACAAAATAGCCTGGTCATGAAGAGGCGTAAATCTTGCGGAGGTCAAATGGTTAAATATGTAAAAGTGTATAGCCATAGTTCAGAATATTTAGTATTAAAATGTGGTCACATTCCTGTAGCTCCACATGTATTATAAATTCATGTAGGCATTTTGGATTTGAGCACAGGCATATCTCTAATTCTATAGTAATATATTATTTTGGGAAACTATTATTTTGATTTGATTTTCCTCTGACAGGATCACTTTAAAAAAAAATTAGCAAGCAATGAAGGATCCTCAATCACTGCTGAAAATGTCCTTAGTTTGCTGTCATATTAACCAATCAGAAACTTGTTTCGTTTTTTGACCCCATCCCCCAATACAAATTAAAGCTGGAATGCAGTTAGGCTGCTGTGTCAAATGCTTCTACATTTCCTTTGGCCCCATTATCTTTGAAGACATCACAAAAATAGTTACATAAATAAAGGCCTGTAAATTATAGTACAAAAGAGCTGAATGCACAAACAAAAAAAAAAAAAAGAAGGAATTTCCAATAAAACCTTTTATGACAACTCGATCACTCAATTTAATAAAACAACAAATTGATCTAAAGTGAAAACTATTACATGGATTTTTAAATTATTTTTCTAACAGTCATTATGTTAAAATGTTTAATTGTGTTAATAATTTCAAGTTTTCAAAATGCTGCCCTCAAGAAAACAATAATCTCTTTTTATCTACTTGACAAATTTTAATATATTTTTGTGTATGTGTGTATACGTATGTTTAATAAAAAAATGTATATGGCTTTTGTGTTTTGCAATTGGATACCATTTATGAATTCATTTAAGTTTGTGGCATAATTTGATTTCATGCTGTGGTTATATTGATCTGCTTTCCAGTAATGTGTGTTGAATGACTTTGTTCCAAGCTACATTTCAATACAAATTAAAATTTAAAAAAATGATTTTGCTGTATCCTTAATAACAATTATAATGAAATGTAATCTCTCAGACACATAATTCTGTAGTTTGCAATAAACAATTTTCTTTTATTCTTTATATATTTGCAAACTCATCAGGAGTTGGATTAAATAGTCTAGATCTAATGAAAATACAGCGAGGCTTATCCTTTTTCCTTTGTAGATGAGGGCAAAGTCATATTTTCAATATAACAGAAAGTATGTCAAATTCATAAATCTTATTTTAATTTCAGCTTTTTCTACAACAGAGACTTCACAATACGACCATGAAGTTGTTTTATTTATTTTTTTCTACTTGCTTTTTCCTGTATTTTGACAATGATGGCATCGTTTTTATTGCTCTTTCTATGAATATTATTTTCTTCTTCTTTTTTTCAATTTTATTCTAATACTCTTTATTCTTTGAATTATTTAAGTTTTTCCATTTAACCCCGCCCCCCCCCCCCCCCCCCCCACACACACACACACACACACACACACATTATCTGTTCTTCTTCATTGTGGTATAAAAAATATAAAAATATGCACTAAAAATAAAGTTAAAATTTATTGCATTGCAAGGTTTTCTCCTGCACCATTGAGTACTTAGTGTAAGTAAACCATAAAAAGAAAGAGAGAAGACCCAGAACATGTCGCATGACCAGGGATTTATGTAAGCAAAATGGGCTAGAAGTTGTTTTTTTTTTTAAATCCAGCCATTAGTGGGGTGGTGGGGGGTTAATGAGTGGGAGGAGTGGGGTTCCCAGAGATCAGTTTTAAAGGATATTTAAATCCAAGAACAATAACATAATACATTTCAGTCTACCAGTCCTTAGAAAAGGTGGCTGCATTCATTTTCATTAGTTAGCAAGTAGAGAAAAATACCTGTTGATCTTTCCAAAAATAGGGTGTTCTCGACACTTCCTATGAGATAAACTGGAAGCATATAATAATAGTATCTTCCTTATGTAAACTACTAATGTCTCTTTTCCCCATGTATTAAAGATGAACAAAGGCAGACAACCTGGGTGGTAACCATGGCTTTCCACATAGGTACAGGAATCACAAGAGTGAGCATAGCTACCTAGGGACAGTAATGCCGCGTACACACGACCGGACTTTACGGCATACTTGCTTCGGCGGACCGGGGTCCGTCGGACAATTCGATCGCGTGTGGGCTCTAGCGGACTTTTTTCCCTAAAGGTTTGACGGACCTAGAAATGAAACATGTTTCAAATCTTTTCGACGGACTCGAGTCCGGTCGAAAAGTCCGCTCGTCTGTATGCTAGTTCGACGGACAAAAACTGACGCTATGGCAGCTATTGGCTACTGGCTATGAACTTCCTTGTTTTAGTCCGGTCGCACGTACGAATCCATCGGACTTTGATTGATCGTGAGTAGGCAAGTCCGTTCATTCGGAAAGTCCATTGTAAAGTCCGTCGAAAAGTCCGCAGTACGAAGTGTAGGATCACTAGGTTAAAATAAAGGGGGAAAAGCCTAAAAAAAGAAAAAAGAAAACAAATGAATCCACCATATTCAAGCTGCAATAAGGTGCAGTACGTTACATTTTACCATTTTGGTTTGGGGTTTATATATATATACTTTAACCGCTTCAGCCCCAGAGGATGTTACCCCCTCCCTGACCAGAACACTTTTTACAATTTGGCACTACGTTGCTTTAACTGACAAATGGTTGTGCGATACTGTACTCAAACTAAATTTGCGTCCTTTTTTTCCCAAAAATAGAGCTTTCTTTTGGTGGTATTTGATCACCTCTGTAGTATTGTTTTGCGCTATAAACAAAAAAAGAGCGACAATTTTGAAAAAAAAAAATATTTTTTACTTTTTGCTATAATAAATATCCACAATTTTGTTTTTAAAAAACAAATTTATTCATCAGTTTAGGCCAATATGTATTTGTCTACATATTTTTGGTAAAAAAAAAATCGCAATAAGCGTATATTGATTGGTTTGCGCAAAAGTTATAGTGTCTACAAAATAGGGGATAGATTTATGGCATTTTTATTAAAAAAAATTTTTTTTTACTAGTAATGGCGGCGATCTGCGATTTTTATTGGGACTGCGACATTGTGGTGGAAAGTTAATGAATCGGGCACTTTTGACACATTTTTGGGACCATTGGCATTTATACAGCGAACAGAGCTATAAAAATGCACTGATTACTGTGCAAATACCACTGGAAGGGAAGGGGTTAACACTAGGGGGCAACCAAGGGGTTAAATGTGTTCCCTCGTTGTTCCCTGAAGCGCCTTGAGGCGATTCAGTTCGCAATTGCAGCGCTTTACAAATCATTCATTCATTCATTCATTCATTCGTTGGTGTTTCTAACTGTATGGGGATAGGACTGACTGGGGGAGGCGACATATCGTTGTTCCTACTTAGTAGGAACAAACAATACGTCTCCTCTCCCCTGACAGAACAGGGATTTGTGTGTGTACACACACAAATCCCCGTGCTGGTGCTCGTGCACGCGATCGTGGGTAGCCGGTGGCAAACGCGCCGTGCAGCGGGCACATGTGCGGGTTTTCACCCAGCGGTGCCATTCTGCCTCAGTATATAGATGTGAGCTGGTCGGGAACCGGTTAAATGAGCTCACAAATACTCCAGGGTGAATTTTCCTTATGAAAAAGCCAACCTTTTTACATTGCTAGTTCAGGCCTTGACAAACTGAAGATCTACACTAGTAATGTTATATATAATAAACTAAATTAGTGTTAACAGGCCTTTAACCCCTTTGCTCTGGCGCCACCCAGGCCTTTTAAGGGATTTCAGATGCCGAGGGGGGGGCTTATAATCACATGATCGGAAAGCTCCCAATCGGAAACAAACAGTTGCTTTCCGTTAGCCACCAGTAACTGTGCCAGAAGCGTGCAGGACGCACAGTTTTGGCACAGCTGTGTCTGCTATTTGGAACGCAAATATACAACCTCTCAGCGCCAAGGCCCACCCACTGAGAGGCCACATATTTGTGTGCCTTAGGGACCTAGGGGTTAATTAATATGTGCGCTTGTTTACATTTATTTATTTACAGTTTAATGGAACCTTTTGTCTTCTACAAGAACACACTGAGAACTGTTAACTTTAAAGTATAACTTCACTTTTGTGGGAAAAAAATATAGCAAATTAAAAAATATTTATAGCATATACAATAGACAAAAGTTATATTGTAATTTATTGTTACTAAAAATTATATTTCCTTTTAAATCTGCAGTGCTGTAATTTTCTGTAAAAGTCAATGCAATGTGATGATCTGTGGAAGAGATGTCATTTCCTGCATTTGTGATTGGCTCATTGATTTTCCCAGAAGGGGAGATACTCCTAAAAGGTTCATCACTACCAAATGAATGCGGACCCTGACACTTTCCTCATTAGAACCCTGCAAGTGCGTCAGCTGATCAAAAAGGAAAAAGTCACTACTATTCAAATCAGTCCTGCACTAGCCATGATCTTACAAAGAGCTATTCCTTTAGGGCTGAAACAGGTAAGACTCTGCAAAAAAAGATACATTGATCACCCAGCTGGGATTGTTTTTTTATCAACAAAAGTGGAATTACTCTTTAAAGTATAACTGCAGCCAAACCCCTTTTTTTTAAAGGGAGGAAAAGTTAAAGTAGATGTAAACCTTCACATATACCCAGTGAAGTGAACAGCCTCAGATGATACACAGAGATTAAACAAATCTCCCTAAATATACGTTTTACATGCATATCTGCTGTCTTCATCTTTTTATACTGTAGAAAGTGAACATTGTGTTAGATATTTTTTTGCCTGTTTCAACAGTGGGAGGGGAGTCTGCACATACACTGTGTGACAGCTGATTGGAGGAAAGACAAACACCCCCACTCCACATAGGCAGAGGAACAAATATACTTGCAGAGCTGTGCTGTGAATAGACAAGCTCTCTGATTATCTGTCTCTGTGTTACCTCCCCAACACAAATTTTTAGCTACTTTTATCTCCTGTGTTCTAGAACTTGTCAGAAGTTATTATGCTGATAACAGAAGAACGGAGCTTCAGAAAGACCCGGGACTTCATGAATCAGGTTTACATCCACTTTAAGTAGCAAGGTATTTAATTGCTGGGAAGACAGGAACTAATTTGGTAACTGTTATGGGGACAGAAACAGCATCAAAAGTACATTTTGATAGATCATGGAAGAGTTTTATCTTAGCCCTCTGTCTTCTTATCCTGTTGACAACTCTAACCATCCATGTCTTCATGCTGCTGTCATTGGAACAGGAAATTAAGGGAAATCTCCCTAATGAGGACAGCAATAAAAACCTTGTAAGTAGGTGTTTACAGGGCTCTTTATAAAAATAAAATAAAGTGTTCTTTATTATGGGGTTATATGCTATTCTGTTGACATTGTGTGAACCTGTGCAATGATTTCATGAAGCCACGTGTAATGTGTTAGCAAGCTACCTAGGAGCCAGGAAGGAGTTAAGGTACTGACTCCCAGATAGTCATGGTTCTGCCCCTTGTGGTGACCCATAAATACAAGGGGAGGTAACCTTTCTGGGACCTTGAATCTTTGAAAGAAAAAGAACAAGCATGACTGCAGCCACATGTTGCTCTACTCTTAGGGGGGCACCGTCATATTGGGCACTGAATCGGGGTCTGAAGTTCTTTGGTAAAGGGGTACATGCAAGGTGTATAAAGAACAGGGCTTGTACACAAATTAAGCCAGAAGGCCAGAAGGGGATGAAGAGGAGACGTAAGAGGGTCACCATAAAAGGGTTAATCATGCTGTGCCTGTGGCGGGAGATGCAGCCGAGTGCTGTTGCCATGGGTAACCAATGAACTGGTAAAGAATGTTATAGCAGCCATCCAGCTGGAGTTAGGTGACTTGGCATGGGAGACGGTATACCCTGGTAGCGAGGGAGGTCAGTGAGCTTGACCTCCTCACTAGCAGCCTAGACTCCACTTCAATGAGACCAATCTCATGGCACAGGAAACCCATGCACCTGGTGGAGAGACTGAGGGAGAGTGGTGGATACAAGTAAAGTGCTAAAGCCCATAACAACGGAGGTCTGTGCTGCGTAAAAGGGGTGATTCTCACATTGTCACTGGGAGTGAGGAGGCAATATGTGCTGTGCTGGTGGAGTTGGACATAGGCCCCGCTGTGTCCGCTCAAAAAGGCTGCCTATGGAAAGAGAAGCTGTACAAACGAAGTGCTTAGTGTGCTAAAAATTAAAGTGGTTTTAAAGCCTTAAGGTTTTTACCAAAATGCTTTCTATGCATTAAAGGTAAAAAACTTTCTTTGCCTGGGATTACTCCCTTATACTTAGCTCAGCCCCAGCACTGTGAATGAAAACAGCAGCTGTCCCAGCTCTGTCCCTCCTCACAGGGCAGATTCAAAGGCTCACTCTGCTGTCAATCAAACTATGGGTTGAGGGAGCGTGGGGTGGGTCCTTCCCCCGCTGTCTGTATCTATGAATGCAGGCAGATGGGCTCAGGAGCAAGTCCACACGTGTGCCCCTATAGAAAGTGTCTTCCTATGGAGGCACTGGCTGAGGAGAAGGAGCCAGGAGCGCCGGCAAGGGACCCGAGAAGAGGAGGATCGGGGCTGCTCTGTGCAAAATCTTTGCACAGAGCCGGTAAGTATGACATGTTTGTTTTTTTATTTATTTATAAAAAGCTGAAGCTTTACAAACACACTACAACCACAAGCTTTGCAAGGTGAACTGGCTCGCTTCTAATTTGGGTGTGCCACCTTAAAGCGGTTGTAAACCATAAGGTATGCCGGACCTTCAGAGCGCAGGTGCCGGTGACGTAATTGGCTGCATCCAGGGTGAATATCTCCTAAACAGTGCACATTTACTACTGGTACTACCGGGGTTTACTACTGCTTTAATACTGAATTTGCATGGAAGCAGTGTTTTGGGCATTAGCAAGTGCACTCAGGAATCCCCACAATCAAGCAATAAGCCCTGCCCACAATCTGAAAAATGTTCTGACTCTCACCTACACTACATAAATCTAAAAAAAATAAAGATTTGGCTCAAGTTGAGCATTAAAAGAGTCTCTCCAGCAGACCTCTTTTGGGTGGAAAGCTGTGGCGACCCGTCTATACAGGGCGCAGGGGCGCCACCCCCCTAATCCATGCTTCTGGCCCCCAATCTACATGCAGGGCACCGGACACATGGATTCCAATTGTTTGTTTGTTTTTTTAGAAACACGTGATTAGGGCCAGAGGCTCTAATTGGCTTCAAAAAAAGGGTGGGTTTGGGGGGGCAGAGCACTGCGCCCTAAGCCCACCAAGTTGTGTGACAATATCAAATTAATATTCACTATTATCTTCCTGATTCTCCTCAATCAGGAAGCGGGTACTGAGACCCAAAAGGAGAAGCGATCGTATTGGCCACTGTGGAGGAGGAGGAGAAAATGCAGGGGAAGCCGCCATGAAGCAGAGGAGGAGGAGATGCTGGGTGATGCAAACGAGGAGAAGGTGCTGCCTGCGACCAAGATGGGTTAAGTGCGGGGCAGGATGGGCTGTTGCCACCACTGGTGGAAAGTCTGCTGATCATTTGAATTTTTCAGATTCATAGCCTTTTTGGGGAATGGACAGAATATTTGAGAATATTTGTTCTATTTTTTTTACAAAACCAACCACCATTTTCTGTCTGCGACCAGCCTTAGAACCAAGTAGAATCTGATTCATAAAAAAAATAGGCCACGGTTCTATTATTATATATTATTGTCTCAGACGCTGCTTTCAAACTTTTTATGTTACAGAAACAACAAACACGCATTAACATATCTGAGTGCTATACTGCTTTGAACATAGCAACAATTACATCGTATCTATCCATTTGCAGCTGTTATAATACACCCAGGCAAAGTAGCCACATACTGTAATTACCTATCATAGCATGCTCCTAAGCACACCTAGCCATTATCATGCATTATACTGTATGATTACAGGTGATTATTTCTGATTATAGTGAGCAGCACTATTTTATTTCTTGTTACACTTTGATTATAGTTTTAAGGACATGGCTGGCAGTTTGTAATGTATACTGAACGGTTAATAGTAGGGATGAGCTTCGTGTTCGAGTCGAACCCATGTTCGACTCGAACATCGGCTGTTCGACCGTCCGTCGAATTGCGAACGATATGGGCCGTTCGTGCCAAATTCGTGTGGCGCGTCACGGCCCATAATTCACTGCGGCATCGCAGTGCATTGCTGGCTGATGATTGGCCAAGCATGCACTATGACCCGCATGCTTGGCCAATCACAGCGCCGTCAGTAGAGAGAGCTGTAATTGGCCAAAGCCAGGGTGGCTTTGGCCAATTATGGCTCAGGGGATTTAGTACACACCCCACACTATATAAGGCCGCCTGCACGGCGGCCCTGTGTAGTGTGTGTTCCGGTGTGCTGAGAGATAGAGAGAGAGAGAGACAGTGTCATTTGATTTGAGTTAGATAGATTAGGCAGAACAGTCAGTCAGTTAGCTGCACTTACAGTGTATTGTGTATATATATGCATCCCAGGTGTTGCATATATATATATACACTGTATTCAGTTTAGCTAGATCCGTTCCTGTTATCTTCTATCTAGACTATTTAGTGCAGTGTGTCCTGCTCACAGTGTTCAGCTAGATCCGTTCCTGCTATTTACATTCAGTGCAGTGCGTCCTGCTCACAGTGTTCAGCTAGATCCGTTCCTGCTATTTACATTCAGTGCAGTGCGTCCTGCTCACAGTGTTCAGCTAGATCCGTTCCTGCTATTTACATTCAGTGCAGTGCGTCCTGCTCACAGTGTTCAGCTAGATCCGTTCCTGCTATTTACATTCAGTGCAGTGCGTCCTGCTCACAGTGTTCAGCTAGATCCGTTCCTGCTATTTACATTCAGTGCAGTGCGTCCTGCTCACAGTGTTCAGCTAGATCCGTTCCTGCTATTTACATTCAGTGCAGTGCGTCCTGCTCACAGTGTTCAGCTAGATCCGTTCCTGCTATTGACATTCAGTGCAGTGCGTCCTGCTCACAGTGTTCAGCTAGATCCGTTCCTGCTATTGACATTCAGTGCAGTGCGTCCTGCTCACAGTGTTCAGCTAGATCCGTTCCTGCTATTTACATTCAGTGCAGTGCGTCCTGCTCACAGTGTTCAGCTAGATCCGTTCCTGCTATTTACATTCAGTGCAGTGCGTCCTGCTCACAGTGTTCAGCTAGATCCGTTCCTGCTATTTACATTCAGTGCAGTGCGTCCTGCTCACAGTGTTCAGCTAGATCCGTTCCTGCTATTTACATTCAGTGCAGTGCGTCCTGCTCACAGTGTTCAGCTAGATCCGTTCCTGCTATTTACATTCAGTGCAGTGCGTCCTGCTCACAGTGTTCAGCTAGATCCGTTCCTGCTATTTACATTCAGTGCAGTGCGTCCTGCTCACAGTGTTCAGCTAGATCCGTTCCTGCTATTTACATTCAGTGCAGTGCGTCCTGCTCACAGTGTTCAGCTAGATCCGTTCCTGCTATTTACATTCAGTGCAGTGCGTCCTGCTCACAGTGTTCAGCTAGATCCGTTCCTGCTATTTACATTCAGTGCAGTGCGTCCTGCTCACAGTGTTCAGCTAGATCCGTTCCTGCTATTTACATTCAGTGCAGTGCGTCCTGCTCACAGTGTTCAGCTAGATCCGTTCCTGCTATTTACATTCAGTGCAGTGCGTCCTGCTCACAGTGTTCAGCTAGATCCGTTCCTGCTATTTACATTCAGTGCAGTGCGTCCTGCTCACAGTGTTCAGCTAGATCCGTTCCTGCTATTTACATTCAGTGCAGTGCGTCCTGCTCACAGTGTTCAGCTAGATCCGTTCCTGTTATCTTCCTACTGACAGGCAGGCTTGTCTGGTTACAGTATATAAAGCTACCTGAAGAAAATTACAGGTGTTCTTTTTGATCCTATTAGTACCACGGTCAGGCAGCTAGACTATTTACATTTAGTACAGTGTGTCCTGCTCACAGTGTTCAGCTAGATCCGTTCCTGTTATCTTCCTACTGACAGGCAGGCTTGTCTGGTTACAGTATATAAAGCTACCTGAAGAAAATTACAGGTGTTCTATCCCAGCTTAGTGCAGCTACAGGCCATTAGTATGTCTGGAAGGCCAAGAAGGAGAGGCAGACAGTCACAAGCCAATAAGAGAGGGCAAGCAGGCTCTGTGTCTAGTGCTGGTCGTGGAGACGGTGCATCCTCATCAGCACGTGGCCATGGGACACGCTTGGCCTTTTTTTCGGCAGCTGGCCGTGTTGAGCCGCAACATGCGGAAGACTTGGTCGAGTGGATGACCAAGCCGTCCTCATCCTCCTCATCCTCTCTCACCCATGCCCAGGGTGCTTTGTCTGGCAAAGCAGCGGCCTCTTCCCTCAGCTCAATGTCATCAGTGACTCCTTCCCTAGCTCCACCATGTCCTCATGAGGATTCCCTCGAACTGTTTGACCACAGTGTTGGGTACATGCTCCAGGAGGATGCCCAGCGTTTGGAAGGCTCTGATGATGATACTGAGCTCGATGAAGGCAGTAACATGAGCACGGACAGAGGGGGTGCCCAAGAAGGACAGCAATCTGGCAGTCATGCTCCCCCTGCTGCAGCATACTGCCAGGTTTGCTCCAGTGATGAGGAGGGAGGGGATGATGAGGTCACTGACTCAACGTGGGTGCCTGATAGGAGAGAGGAGGAGGAGGAGGAGGAGGAGGCGGCACATCACCAACGAGGCAGGATGCCCTCCAGGGGCCAGCCTAAGGGCAGCACATTGACTGCATCACACCCCAAAGCTCCACATGTGCAGGGCGCTGCAGTCTCTGCGCGTTATTCAAAAAGTTCTTTGGTGTGGGCCTTTTTTGAGACGAGTGCATCAGATCGCACCGCTGCTATTTGCAACATATGTCTCAAGCGTATCTCGCGTGGCCAAAACATCTCCCGCTTGGGTACCACATGCTTGACCAGACATATGTTGACCTGCCATGCAGTTCGTTGGCAAGCGTATCTGAAAGACCCACACCAAAGAACAAAGAGGATCTCTCCTTGCTCCTCATCAGCTGAGATTTCCAACCCCACTAGACCTTCAGTCCTCTCTGAGACCTGCAGTGAGAGGAATGAAGGTGTAGAATTAGGTGTGTCACAGCCAAGTACTTGTGGGCAATCTGCTTTTGGTACACCGACGTCAGATTGTACCAGGCAAATTTCCCTGCCCCAGCTGCTGCACCGCCGAAAGAAGTTTGCTCCCAGCCATCCACATGCCCAGCGGTTGAATGCTAGCTTGGCAAAATTGCTAGCACTTCAACTGCTGCCTTTTCAGTTGGTAGACTCTGCCCCCTTCCGTGAGTTTGTGGAATGTGCGGTTCCTCAGTGGCAGGTACCCAAACGCCACTTTTTCTCACGGAAGGCGATTCCGGCTCTCTACCGGCATGTGGAAGGCAATGTCCATGCCTCGCTGGACAGGGCGGTCAGCGGTAAGGTGCATATTACCGCTGACTCATGGTCCAGCAGGCATGGACAGGGACGTTACTTAAGTTTCACGGCGCATTGGGTGACTCTGCTGGCAGCTGGGAAGGATGCAGGACAAGGTGCAGTAGTGTTGGAGGTTGTTCCGCCACCACGCCTCCAAAATGCTGATTGTGACACACCTCTCTCCTCCACCCCCTCCTCTTCTTCTTCCTCCATGGCCTCTTCCTCGGAACCAGCGGTGCTCCGTAGGCGTTCAAGGGGCTACGCAAGTACGCAGGCCAAAAGATGCCATGCGGTGCTTGAGCTGGTGTGCTTGGGGGACAGGAGCCACACTGGGGCAGAGGTTCTGTCAGCTCTGCAGGGGCAGGTTCAGAGGTGGTTGACGCCACGCCAACTTAAGGCAGGAATGGTGGTTTGCGACAATGGCACCAACCTCCTCTCTGCCCTCCGACAGGGACAACTGACCCATGTGCCCTGTTTGGCTCACGTCCTTAACTTGGTGGTGCAGCGGTTCTTGGGCAGGTACCCGGGCTTACAGGATGTCCTGAGGCAGGCCAGGAAAGTCTGTGTGCATTTCCGCCGGTCATATAATGCCAGTGCTCGGCTGACGGACCTCCAAAAGGAGTTTAACCTGCCCAAGAACCGCCTAATCTGTGACATGCCCACCAGGTGGAACTCGACGTTGGCCATGCTGCAGCGGCTGCACACGCAGCAGAGGGCCATCAATGAGTACCTGTGCGACTATGGCACCAGGACAGGGTCAGGGGACCTTGGTTTTTTTTCCCCACGCCAGTGGGCCATGATCAGGGATGCATGCACTGTCCTGTCACCATTCGAGGAGGCCACGAGGATGGTGAGCACTGACAGTGCATGCATCAGTGACACTGTCCCCCTTGTCCACCTGTTGGAGCACACGCTGCGTGGAATAATGGACAGGGCACTTGAGGCAGAACAGAGGCAGGAAGAGGAGGACTTCCTTAGCTCTCAAGGCCCCCTTTATCCAGACAGTGTTCCTGCGTGCCCGCCGATCACACAGGAAGAGGACGAGGAGGAGGAGGAGGAGGAGGAGGAAGATTGTGTCAGTATGGAGGTGGAGCCTGGCACTCAGCATCAGCAGTCTTTAAGGGATCAGTCCCAAGGAACACATGGACTTGTACGTGGCTGGGAGGAGGTGGCTGCGGACGTTGTTGTCCTTAGTGACCCAGAGGACTCCGGACCGAATGCCTCAGCAAACCTACGCTGCATGGCCTCCCTGATCCTGCAAAGCCTGCGTAAGGATCCTCGTATTCGTGGTATCAAGGAGAAGGACCAATACTGGCTGGCAACCCTCCTTGATCCACGTTACAAGGGTAAGGTTGCGGACCTTATCTTGCCATCGCAGAGGGAGCAGAGGATGAAACATCTTCGGGAGGCCTTGCAGAAAGGTCTGTGCAACGCGTTCCCAGAGACTGGGAGGTTACAAACTCCTGTTTCTGGACAACGTGTTGCTGAGGCTTCGGTCAGTCAAAGAAGGAGCGGTGGAGAAGGTGGCCGTCTGACCGATGCGTTCAGACAATTTTTTGGTCCGCAGCCCCAAGGTATGATCGGTTCCAGCAACCATCGCCAGCGTCTGTTTTACATGGTGCAGGAATACCTAGGGGCAAGATCAGACTTGGACACCTTTCCCACCGAAAATCCTCTGGGTTACTGGGTCTTGAGGATGGATCACTGGCCAGAGCTTGCACAGTATGCAATTGAGCTACTGGCCTGTCCTGCATCCAGCGTTCTTTCGGAACGTACATTCAGTGCTGCTGGAGGCGTGGTAACCGATCACAGGGTGCGTCTGTCCACTGACTCGGTCGATCGGCTGACCTTCATAAAAATGAATCAGTCTTGGATCACCACCAGCTACCAAGCACCTGATGCTGATGTAACTGAATAATTTTTTTCAGATCCCTTCAAAGACTGCCTATGCTGATGCTGAGTGATTATCCCTGAGTAATTATCCTCTTCCTCCTCAATCATCACGCTGATAGCTTGTAAGAACATTTTTGGTTCTGGGCGCCACCACCAGTGCCTAAGGCACAATTTTTCAGCCCCTGTATAACAGGGGCGTGTAATTACAATTTTTGATGTAATACTTTGCAGCACGGCTCGTTCCTGCATTCCAACTAGAGTGTCTGTGAGGGGTTGCAGTGTTGTGGCACCAGCACCAGTGCCTAAGGCCCAATTTTTCTGCCCCTGTCTAACAGGGGCGTGTAATTACAATTTTTGATGCAATACTTTGCAGCAGTGCTCGTTCCTGCTTTCCAACTAGAGTGTCTGTGAGGGGTTGCAGTGTTGTGGCACCAGCACCAGTGCCTAAGGCCCAATTTTTCTGCCCCTGTCTAACAGGGGCGTGTAATTACAATTTTTGATGCAATACTTTGCAGCAGTGCTCGTTCCTGCGTTCCAACTAGAGTGTCTGTGAGGGGTTGCAGTGTTGTGGCACCAGCACCAGTGCCTAAGGCCCAATTTTTCTGCCCCTGTCTAACAGGGGCGTGTAATTACAATTTTTGATGCAATACTTTGCAGCAGTGCTCGTTCCTGCGTTCCAACTAGAGTGTCTGTGAGGGGTTGCAGTGTTGTGGCACCAGCACCAGTGCCTAAGGCCCAATTTTTCTGCCCCTGTCTAACAGGGGCGTGTAATTACAATTTTTGATGCAATACTTTGCAGCAGTGCTCGTTCCTGCGTTCCAACTAGAGTGTCTGTGAGGGGTTGCAGTGTTGTGGCACCAGCACCAGTGCCTAAGGCCCAATTTTTCTGCCCCTGTCTAACAGGGGCGTGTAATTACAATTTTTGATGCAATACTTTGCAGCAGTGCTCGTTCCTGCGTTCCAACTAGAGTGTCTGTGAGGGGTTGCAGTGTTGTGGCACCAGCACCAGTGCCTAAGGCCCAATTTTTCTGCCCCTGTCTAACAGGGGCGTGTAATTACAATTTTTGATGCAATACTTTGCAGCAGTGCTCGTTCCTGCGTTCCAACTAGAGTGTCTGTGAGGGGTTGCAGTGTTGTGGCACCAGCACCAGTGCCTAAGGCCTAATTTTTCAGCTCCTGTTCAACAGGGGCATGTAATTACAATTCTTGATCTAATATTTCACAGCAGGGCCCTGTGAGGGCTTACAGTGTTTTGGCCACAGCAACACCTAAGGCCCAAATTTCTGCTGAGTATATAGGGCAGGACCCTACTTTCAAACATCTAACTTACAAACGACTCCTACTTGCAAACGGAAGGAGACAACAGGAAGTGAGATGAAATCTACCCATAGGAAGGGAAATTCTCTCATGTAAGAGTTAATATGGGAAAACAATTTCTCCTTTCCACTGATGCTTTCCAATCCTTGTTCCACAAAAAAACCCAAATTTTCAAAAAACATTTTTCATTGGGACAAAAAAGTGAGGTGAAATCTTCTGAAGAGGAGGAAAGACGCAAAACAAATGTCACAGGGGTGATAACCCTTCCCTATGTTTTCCAAAAAGCTTAGAAAAGATTTTTTGGCTGGAGCTAAACACATTAAAAATGTTCAAAATTACAAAGAGATTCTACTTAACAACAAACCTACAGTCCCTGTCTTGTTTGCACCGCCTGTATACTGCTGTTCAGAGTATATAGGGACCTTTCCTTATTTTAATTTGGGTGCGGGGTTCCCCTTAATATCCATACAAGACCCAAAGGGCCTGGTAATGGACTGGGGGGTACCCATGCCGTTTGTCTCACTGATTTTCATCCATATTGCCAGGACCCGACATGACATTAAACCCGCAAGCAGTTTTAAATGAGATTTTTTCCTTTAAAAATGACATTTGGTGCAGGGACTGTTCTAAACATGGGAAACACGCGTCACTTTACAGGCATACTATAGACACCCCCCAGGTACGATATTTAAAGGAATATTTCACTTTTTTTTTTTTACTTTAAGCATCATTAAAATCACTGCTCCCGAAAAAACGGCCGTTTTTAAAAGTTTTTTTTGCATTGATACATGTCCCCTGGGGTAGGACCCGGGTCCCCAAACCCTTTTTAGGACAATACCATGCAAATTAGCCTTTAAAATGAGCACTTTTGATTTCGAACGTTCGAGTCCCATAGACGTCAATGGGGTTCTAACGTTCGTGCGAACTTTCGGTCCGTTCGCGGGTTCTGGTGCGAACCGAACCGGGGGGTGTTCGGCTCATCCCTAGTTAATAGGTAATCCAACACCAATGTCATTTAGTATGCATTGTAATTCTAACCACTGCTAAACAATCAGTGGGAGAGTCTTTGATGCTCTGACAGTACAGTTAGAAGAAAATATTGAAACAATTACCTTTTTTATTAATTTTCAATACGGTGCCCTGTACAAATTACATAGACTTGGAAAATAATAAAACGAGAAGGTTGAAATGTTTAGAACAAATGGGGATTGTTATAGACAGGACCTTGGCTAGACTCCTACATTGGGAAAAGTTTAGAGAAAGTATTATGAAAACAAGAAAAAAAAGAAAGATCTGTCAGGAGAAAACAGAAGTGACCCTGTCACTAGAGCATTTGCTTCAACTACAAGATAGATAAGATTATATATGTATTCAATATATTTGATGCATGTAATTTACCTGTACCTTGTGAAGACATGCAAAGGCAACTCTTGCTGGGCTTTGCAGTCTTGGATGTGATGTCAGAAGCCCCAACAGACTCAGAGCTGTCAAGTGGCACTCTATAGTATTCTCCTTGTAGGCAGGTGCTGGTTCCCCTCCGGCCTCCAGGTGGCACTATGCATTTATTATGGTGCAGTCTGTTAGGGAAATTGTCCCCTTGTAGACTCCATCAGGGACTTAAAGAATTCAGCTCTCTGATTCGATGCTGCAATCTTATATATAGGGTCTCCTGTATCATTTGGGCTAGCATGGAGTAAGTAGTAAGTCAGGGATAGAGACACACTGCTGGCTAGGGAAAGTGATCCTGGTGAGTAAGGTCAAAATAGGGACTACGCCTGAAGAGAGGAAATATCCCAGTATTTGGAATAGCTACATGGGGCTCCCTTAGTAGCAGTACAGTGCCGTCCAGTGCATCGAAAACTGCCATCCCTCCAGCAGAAGCCGTCCTTCACTAGTAGAGGCCCCAGGCCCGGTAATACTGAGATTTAATGATTGTTGCATTGTTATACGTATATCAGTGCCTACAAAGATGGTCATCATTCCTTACTGTTAACTTATACTGTATATACAATATACCAGATAGCTACAACCATCAAAAACTGTGTCTGTAGTTTCTCTCTGAATGGGTACCTTGGGTCTGGGGATGATCTACATCCTTGTCTCTTCCCCCGGCAGCTAATAAAAGGCTATATAGGGAGCTGATAATAGGGATAACTGGACCAGCACAGAAAGTAAATACATAGTAGACACTTGCAGAACATTAGAGGGTTATGCTGGAGGGAAGTGGAATTGTGGTTATGCTATGAAATAAACTCTTCCTGGAGTTGTCAAATTCCCTATCAATTTCAAATGCACATTGAAAGTAAAAAAAAAAAAAAATATTTAGAGAAAGGAAAAACACTGCAAATGAGCATTTAAAATACTTGACTTTTCTGTGATTTACTTGCAATTTTTAAGCTGTGCAACGGGTTCACTTTAACTTAGCCCTATCCAGCAACATATACACTATATTGTCAAAAGTATTGAGACACCTGCCTTTACACGCACATTAACTTTAATGGCATCCCCGTCTTTGTCTGTAGGGTTCAATATTGAGTTGGCCCACCCTTTGCAGCTATAACAGCTTCAACTCTTCTGGGAACGCTGTCCACAAGGTTTAGGAGTGTGTCTATGGGAAAGACATGCTGGTAGGTTAACTGGCTTCTGTCCAAAAAATTGGCCCTATATGAATATGAGTTGGGGACCTTCGATTGTGGGCTCCTTGAGGGTAGGGACCGATGTGAGTGTGCTATGTATGTGTGGAGCGTTGCGTAAATTGATGGCGCTATATGGGTACTTTAAATAAATAATAATAAATGAGCATCTTAATGAGACACAATGTATAGGGATAGGGACAATTGTAGACACGCACCCACACTCACTCAGGTTGAACTGGATGGACTGGTGTCTTTTTTCAACCTTACTATGTAACTATGTAACTATGTTTGACCATTCTTCCAGAAGTGCATTTGTGAGGTCAGGCACTGATGTTGGACGAAAAGGCCTGGCTTGCAGTCCCTGCTTTAATTTATCCCAAAGGTGTTCTATCGGGTTGAGGTCAGGACACCCCAAACTTGCTCACCCATGTCTTTATGGAGCTTCCTTTGTGCACTGGTCCTCAGTCATGTTGGAACAGGAAGGGGCCATCCCCAAACTGTTCCCACAAAGTTGGGAGCATGAAATTGTGAAAGTGCAAAATGTCTTGGTATGTTGACGCCTTAAGAATTCCCTTCACTGGAACTAAGGGGCCAAGCCCAACCCCTGAAAAACAACCCCACTCCATAATCCCTCATCCACCAAATGATTTGGACCAGTGCACAAAGCAAGTGGGCCCTGACCTCAACCCGAAGACTGCGAGCCAGGCCTCGTCCAACATCAATGCCTGACCTCACAAATGCTCTTCTGGAAGAATGATCAAACATTCCCATAGACACACTCCTAAACCTTGTGAACATCCTTCCCAGAAGAGTTGTGTAGATCAGCTGGTGTCCTCTACAGAGCATGCTGCATTTAAGTTCCCTTATAAGCTCTTTTTTATTTTCTTCTTTTTCTTAGCTGTGCAGCCAACATAACTATAGAGTCACACATATGAGCATATACAAAGTGGTAAATGACATGCCCCTCCCTCCCTCCTCATCCATGTCCTCCTATTGCTAAACACTATGTGGATGGCATATAGTATGCTTATTTATTACATTCACTAAAAAACTCACAAAACACTTTGTTTTAATATAAATCAGTAATGAATATATTATATTTAACCACTTCAATACTGGGCACTTTCACCAACTTCCTGCCAAGGACAAACTTTAGCTTTCAGCACTGTTGCATTTTGAATGACAATTGCGTAGTCATGCAACATTGTACCCATTTTTTTTCACACAAATAGAGTTTTCTTTTGGTGGTATTTAATCCCCACTGACCTTTTTTTTTAATTTGCTAAATAAATAAAAAAAGAAAAAAATGCCTTTTTCTTCATTTCTGTTATACAATTTTACTGCTACATTTCTGTGGTGAAAATAATCCAAATCAGTGTGTATTATTTAAGCCTCGTACACACGATCAGATTTTCCAATGGGAAATGTGTGATGACAGGCTGTTGGCGGAAAATAGGACCGTGTGTATGCTCCATCAGACAATTGTTGTCGGATTTTCTGTGGACAAATGTTGGCTAGCAGGTTTTAACAATTTCCGCGGACAAATGTCTGTTGTCGGATTTTCCGAGCATGTGTACACAAGTCCGTCGGACAAAAGTCCAAATTACAAACATGCATGCTTCAAAACAAGGACAAGCCAGAAGCGGATGGTCTTGTAAACTAGTGTTCGTAATAGAGAATTAACATTCGTGACATGGCAAATTATGAAATCTTAAAATGCAGCGCACAATTCTTCTTTAATGGGATAATAATGAAGCTGCTCTGCTGGTGATACTGATGGAGTTATTGCAAACACATTTTCAAAGGCTTTTTTTTCTAGTGACATCAAGAATAATATTATTATGCTTTTTTTTTTATTTCATTTGGGCAAGTTACCACAACACCATTATCCCGTAGTTTTTAAGATCAAAGATACAACTATGTTGGTGTTCCTTGTCAATTTTACATTGTATTTTTTAAAATGTAACTGCCTACTCCCAAACTGTCATTTAAAGTAAAATACATAGCCAAATACACAATTTTTATACTGTGCATTAATAAAAAGGAAACAAATAAAATTAGACATGCTATGCACCAATAGAACTTGACCAAAAAGTGCATTCTATGCATCCAAAACTATAGAAAATATACCAAATCAAATCATTATTCAGCCAAAAAAATAATGTCAAAGCAATAACTCCAAGGCTAATAATAAATAACATGTTATCTCCTCTGAATCTGCAACATGTCTGGTTGATGAACGGCCATTCAGAAATTATCTGAAAAGCACGAAATGAAAAGCGCAAAGCAACACTCACCAAATTTCTACTAACATGAAATTAGCAGAAGGAGCCCAAAGGGTGTCGCTAAAGAGCTGAAAAACCATGTAGTATGTCACTACGTTCGTGATTGTTGGCAAACAATTGTGTGCCGTGTGTATGCAAGACAAGTTTGGGCCAACGCCCTTCGGACAAATGTCCACGGTTTAGTTGCCCAACAATCCGATCGTGTGTACGAGGCTTTAGTCTGTAAGAAAGTTATAGAGTCCACAAACTATGGTATACAGTATATATATATATATATATATATATATATATATACACATATATATATATATATATATATATATATATATATATATATATATATATATATGAAAATCAATCAATCCTGATGTACTGAGGCCCAAAAATGCCAGAACAATACAAATATCTCCCAAATGACTCCTTTTTGGATAGTAGACATTCCAAGGTATTTAGTAAGAGGCATGGCAAGTTTTTTGAAGTTGTCATTTTTTTGTCACAATTTTTTGGAAAATTAAAAAGTAAAAAAACGTTTGTTTTTCACAATTATTTTTTTTTCGGCGTGGAGGGAGATAGAACAGGGCTCTGTTCAGTGCTATTAGTTAGTTAGTGTGCTATTTTGCTTTAATTGTCAGTGTAGAATATTTGTTTAGTGTCAGTCTAGGGATAGTGTGAGTGTGGAGAGGGGGACCATCATTCAGCTTTGAATAGTGTGCAGCTAGAGTGGGAACAGCTCAGATAGTGTCACTGTAGTGTAGTGAGACCGTGTCATTTATACATACACTAGTGTAGACTAGGGACAGCTCATATAGTTTCAGTGTAGTGTCGTGAGACCGTGTAAGTAACCTTGACATTAGTGTATAGCTAGAGTAGGGACAGCTCAGATAGTGTCATTGTAGTGAAGGTTGAACACCGTCTATTTGATTGCCTTACTGCCAGCTTAACGTCATTTACTTCTGTGTGTGTTACTGCCAGTTTAACGCCAATTACTTCTTTGTGCGTTACTGGCAGTTGAACGTCATATCATTTTGTGTGCTTTACTGCCAGTTTAACGTCATATCATTTTGCGTGTGTTACTGCCAGTTTAACACCATATAGTTCTGTGTGTGTTACTGCCAGTTTAACGCCATATAGTTCTGTGCGCATTACTGCCAGTTTAACGCCATTTACTTCTGTTTGCGTTACTGCCATTTTAACACCATATAGTGTTGCGTGCATTACAGCCAGTTTAACACTATATCGTTTTGTGTGCGATACTGCCAGTTTAACGCCATATAGTTTTGCGTGCGTTACTACTGGTTTAACGCCATATAGTTTTGTGTGCATTACTGCCAGTTTAACGCCATATAGTTTTGTGTGCGTTACTGACAGTTTAACGTCATATAGTTCTGTGTGTCACTGTACGTTTGCCGCATTATATTGCAGTATATTATAGTGTATCCGTGGAGTGTGTCTGTGTAGTGTAAGTACTCAAATTAAAGTGCACCAAGCACCTTTTTCATTGATTAAAGTGCATCTACGTACAGATTTCAACTTCTTCTTTACATTTGCTTATAAGCACCGCCCCCTCCCTCCCAATAATGTCTGGGAGGTCGACAAGGAGAGGCAGACGTTCCCTTGGCACTGTAAGGGGGCCAGCAACAAATGTGCCCACAGGCAAAGGTGGACGTGGTGGTCAGTCCTCAGAGTGAGTGTTTAGTGAGTTTGCCCATGCTATCCAGCCACAGCATGCAGAGGAGGTGGTGGACTGGCTTACTAAACCTTCCTCATCCTCTGTCACGCAAGCAGAGACAAGTGTGCAGTTCCCTGCAGTTGCCAGAGTGGATAAACCTGCCCCCTTGCCCACATATATTCTTGCCATAGCCCCAACATCAGCCATTGAGGAGTCAGCTGAGTTATTTGACCACAGCATCAGCCAATTGCACCTTGATGATGCCCAGCCATTATTGGTTTCAGATGTTGGTTCTGAGGTTGAGGATGACAGGAACATGAGAGGGAGGAACACTGTAAGACGATTTGGCATTCATGTTCCCCAAGCAGCAGCGTATTGCCAAGTTGTCTCCAGTGGTAATGATGAAGATGGAGGAGATGGAGATGATGATGATGATGAGGTCACTGATGCGACTTGGGTGCCAGATAGAGCAGAGGAGGAAACTGAAGGTGAGGCAGCACAGCCCCATGGAGGCCGACATTAAGAAAGAGTAGAGAGCAGCCACTGTATTCCATCACATTCTGCAGCTGTTATCTCCCCACCCACTCCACAAAGCTCAGCTGTCTGGGCCTTTTCAGCACATCTGCAGCAGATCACACTGTTGCTATCTGCAACCTGTGTCTCGGGCACATCAAACGTGGCAAAAAAACAACCATTTGGGTACCACATGCTTAACAAGGCATTTAATGTCCAACTACTCCCCCCTATGGCAAGAGCACCTAAAAGCCACAAAAAAGGGGCACAAATCTGTCCCTTCTCCTCCTTACCCACTTCAGTCTGCCCCTGCGATACCGAGTTATTACCTTTAGCAGCCTCCACTGACAGGGATTATGGTATAGCACAGGGTGTCCCAGGTCTTAGCAGCACATCTGCCAGCAGCACACCCCCAGCTGTAGACTGTAGCCAGCAAATTTCTCTGCCCCATCTGCTGCAGTGGAAAAAAAATACAGTCCCTGCCACCCATATGCCCAGAAACTGAATGCAAACTTGTCAAAGCTGTTGGCTCTCCAACTTCTGCCTTTCAGCCTGGTGGATTTTGCCCCCTCCGGGAATTCGCACAATGTGCTGTACCACAATGGCAGGTTCCCAGTCGCTACTACTTTTCATGTAAGGCCGTTCCATCTCTCTACCATCACATGGAAGGGAATGTTCTGGCATTGTTGGGCAAGGCAGTCAGCCGTAAAATCCACCTTACTCCTGACACGTGGTCCAGCAAGCATGGGCAGGGATGATATATTTCATTCACAGCACACTGGGTAACGCTGCTTACAACTCGAAAGGATACAGGACAGGGCTCGGTGCTGCAGCTTGTTGTGCCCCCACATCTCCATAAAGTTGGTGGTGATGATGCCAGACCTGTGAGCTCTATCCCCTCCTCCTTCTCCCCCACGCCCTCCTCTGCAGAATTGTCCTATGAACATCAGGTACCCCTAAGCGTTTAAAGGGCTATTCCCAGAATCAGGGTAAAAGGTGCCATACAGTGCTTCAGCTGGTGTGTTTAAGGGACAGGAACCACACCGGAGCAGAGATTCTTGCAACTCTGCAGGGACAGGCCCAGAAGTTATTCACACCACGCCAGCTGGAGCCAGGAATGGTGGTGTCCGATAATGGCTCAATTCTCCTGTCTGCCCTTAGACAGGGAAAGTTGAAACATGTGCCATGCCTGGCACATGTCCTCAATTTGATGGTGCAGTGTTTCCTAAGTACGTAGGATGGTGAGCAGTGACAGTGCATGCATCAGTGACTTGATCCCTGTTGTGTTCCTGCTGGAGCAGACTCTGCATGGCATTATGGACAGGGCACTGGAGGCAGAGCAGCAGGAATAGAGGAGGACTTCCTTTCTTTTCAAGGCCCACTTTATCCAGACACCATCATTCCTATGTCACAGAACACACAGGAGGAGAGAGGAGAGGAGGATGAGGAGGAGGATTCTGGCACTTTCATAGGCTTCGAGGAAGACATGCGTCAATCTGTAAGCGATAGCTTTCCAACCCCAGGACCCTTGAGAGTAGTACGTGGCTGGTAGGAGGAAGTTCCAGATGCTGTCATCCTGAGTGACCCAGAGGGGTCTGCTTCTCAAGCCTCGGCAAATTTGAGGCGCATGGGCAACCTCATGCTTTAAAGCCTGCAAAAGGACCCAAGAATACGTGGTATAAAGGAGAAGGATGATTACTCCTTCTGAGGTCTCAGAACTCATCCCATCCCCACAGAGAGTGCAGAAGATAAAAACTCTTGAGGACACATTAAAGAGTATTTTATTGAATGATTTTCCTGACTCCAGTAGGTTGCAGTGTCATGGAAAACGTAGTTTTGAGTCTTCTGTTGTTGGAGAAGGCCTCCGCCTAAGTGAGGCATTTCGGATTTTTTTTAGTCCTCGTCGCCCAGGGCTGTCAGCTTGCACATCCCATCAGTAGCATCTGCATCACATGGAGTTTTTTCCAGCTTACAATCCACTGATACATGACTGGGTCATGAGAATAGAAATATAGAAATAGAATAGAAATTGCCCAGTATGCTATTGAGTTGTTGGGCTGCCCTGCATCCAGCGTGCTTTCAGAACGTGCATTTAGTGCTGCAGGAGGTTTTGTTACTGATCATAGAATGCATCTGTCCACAGACTCCGTGGACCGTTTGCCTGTTATAAAAAAGCATCAGTCCTGGATTACCAGCTATGAAGCCCCTGATGGCGATGTCACTGATTAAGTCTTTTTGGGATGTGGAATCTCTGCAGGATTTCGAGGCTGTCTAGCTTTGAGGGTGTTCAATCATTTCATCTGGAAGAATGTTTTTGATATAGGTTTCATGGGCACAATTAACACCAAAGACCAATTTTTCAGCACCTGTTTGACAGGTGCATATCATTGCAACTTTTTACAGCAAGGCCAATTCTTGCTTTCATCAAGAGTACCTTTATAGGGTTACAGTGGGAGGGCACCCCGACACCCAAAGAGTAATTTTTCTGCACCTGTTTGTCAGATGCATATCATTGCAATTTTTTTACAGCAAGGCCAATTCTTGCTTCCATCAAGAGTACCTTTATAGGGTTACAGTGGGAGGGCACCCTGACACCCAAAGAGTAATTTTTCTACACTTGTTTGAAAGGTACATATCATTGCAATTTTGTACAGCAAGGCCAATTCTTACTTTCACCAAAAGTACCTCTATAGGGTTGTGGTGGGAAGGTGCCACCGACACCCAAAGACCACTTTTGGGTGGAATTCTGCTTTAAGTCAAAGGAGTGACTGTGTGCCTGGCTTTGGGGCATTTATTGGGAAGAGAACCCTGGGCATCTATTCAGTGGCCCCTGCAGGGTTGAGCGCTACAACAGTGTATGAGATTAAAATTGTCAGTTTAACAGACGCGGAAGCTCGCAAAATGGCCGTGACCCTCTAGAGCTCTGTGCCACCATGGCCGATTAGCTGCCTGCTACAGCACACAGAGCACCCCCTGAACACCACACCATGACAAAACACCGGGGAAACCCCCCGGGAGCAAGTGGATGACCTCAGCATTGGCCAGGAGAAGCCTAACTTGCCAGATGACCTCCGCAGCCAGTCTGCTCACCAAAATGGTGGTGGCCCCATGAGGGAGTCACACAGATGCCGAGGAGGAAAGCTCCATAGCCGACCAGGACACAGCTCCTAAACCCTCACCAGGTGCGGCAAACCCTCCACTAATGATGGCACCCTCCCCAACGTCCACCGAATCCCTGCTGGGGAGATCGCTGTCAGAACTCCCCACAACTCCAATGCAGGACCCCATTTCAAGCCTGCTCCTCTGTGAATGAAAAGCTTGTGACAAAACCCCAGCACTGACTGACTTCCCATTCATGATGCAAGCTTTCTCACAATTGCTGACCAGAAATCTTGCACTGCAAGCTGCCCAAATCACATCATCTGTATATGCAGACCTGCAACAATTGGGGATGAGGATTGAAGTGATAGAAAAGAAAGCAGGCCAATCTGTTACCAGGATACACCAAGACTCAGCCAGACTCCAAGACATGCAGGACCAACTAGATACTGCACTATCAAAAATCGATGACCTTGAGAACAGGTCAAGACGATACAACTTTAGGATAAGGGGGCTTCCCGAATCAGTGAAAGAAGTCCAGCCAGCAGTCAAAGCACTTATTAAAGGGCTTATTCCAGATATTGCTGTTCACCACCTGGAACTCGACAGGGCTCATAGAGCACTACAGCCTCCCAGATCAGATGGGCTTCCCAGGGACATCATAGTAAAACCCCATTTTTATGCGGTGAAGGAAGAAGTGATGAGGAAATCAAGAGGGTTCACAGCACTTAACATTCAAGGACACACAGTTCAGGTCTTTGCTGACCTCTCACCTTACACGGTGCAAAAGCAAAGAGCACTCAAGCCTCTACTGCAAATCCTAACAATGAAAGAGATTCCGTATAGATGGTCCTCCCCTCTCCGCCTGAACTTTTCATACCGCAACAAAGGACACGGCTTTTCTTCTTTTGCAGAGGGTGAACACCTACTGCTCCATCTAGGCCTACTCTCCCAGGAGCTTCTCCCCCCCCCACCAAACAAGGGCCCCTCCTTGTCATTGAAATGGCCACCTCCTGCTAGCCCCCTTCAACCCACCTGGCTGACGCAGCACTCCAAGATGTCCAAAGAGACGCTACCAACATGAATGGACTGTCCGTCATCGTAAACTAGGGCCCTGGCTTGTGACTCCCCCTAACCGATAGTTCGGGGCCATACTCCAAGTCTCCCCTACTGAGGTTTTACCCCCAGTTATTTCCTCCCTGGCTTGTTGGCCCGAGCAGTGTTCAACCCCTCCCTCTTCACATTTGCATGAGGGAATGGAGAGATAGGCTCTCCACCCCCGGGAGTGAGATGGGGAGGGGGAGACTGAGCAATTGGCCCACATGTATGACCCAGTTAGTCATTAGTTAATATATCCCTCGACAGTCTAGGTGACTCCCTTGTTTTAGTATTGTTAGAAGTTTTTTCTCTCAAAGTTTTTTTATGCACTTTAATGTTTTAATGACGTACTTGCACACCTAAAAGCCCAAAGCTCTTAGACAGCTCCACAGGCAGGTCGGGTGACTTTGCCCTCAACCACCCAGCTGTATAGGGCATACCCTGAAACGGGCTTAGTGGTCTCTCACTTCCCCCACCCGGACCAAGCCTCACCCACAGCCCTCTGTACAATAATAGAAGTTGCTCGGGCAGGGGTTGGGCCCGAGGGGAGGAAGCGGTGTGGGATTGTGACTCTAAAAATTCTCATTTCAATGGTGTTCTGTTCATTTTAAAATGTTATATTATAATGTTTTTTTCATAGCGGCAAGACCGTGGTGGACTCAGTGTGCCTCCACTAGTCTCCGAAGGCTACTAGTTTGCCTCTCAGGGACGTCCCGGAGCCCCTGATTCAGGGCACTCCAGTTCTCTCAGGTTAATGGGTGGGCACTGACGGGCCCACTCCTATCCAGGGGAGGGAGGGGGCCAGGGGGTCCCCTGTTTTTTTCCTTTATTAGCCGATGTCACAAATTGTGGAATCTCACTCACGCAATCTACTTCTCTTTTTTTGCTTCACTCTCTTCCTACTTCTCTTCTTCCTCCCTCTCATATTCCAGGTTCTCCAGGTATATCCAGTCTCTTCCACCTGGGGCCCGGGCGCTGGTACTTCTGACAAAGTGCTCACCCTCTTTGGATTCATCGCAGGGAGGAGATAGGATAAGCAATATCTCAGAGATGTCTTCCCCACTGATCCATGGCTAACACAAACCCCCCAACCCCCACCTTCAAAATTATCTCACACAACACACAGGGACTCAACTCCCCTATTAAACGCCAAAAATTATTCCAACTGTACCATAACATGCACTCTGACATTTTATTCTTACAAGAGACGCACTTCCCTGCCACCTACAGTATAGACTTGCTTTCTTACACCAGTGCTACCCACAATTATTTCTCGCATCCGCAGACAACAAAACGAAAGGAGTAGCCATTTGCTTCGCCAAACACATTAACTTCTCCCAATCCCAAATAATCTCAGATCCCCTAGGATGACATATCTTAGTATCAGGTACAATTGATGGAGAAACCTACACTTTAATTTCGTACTACGCCCCCAACAAGGGCCAACAAATTTATTTTGCCTCGATGCTGAACAAACTACAAAAACACTTCAAGGGAACAGTCTTCATGGGAGGAGACTCCAATACGGCATTTGACTTCTCCTTTAATAAAACAGTGGGAGGGAAACCCAAACGCCCCTCGAAACAGAGCACAAAAATTGGCCATATATTCGGTAGGGCTGGTGAACATTTGGAGAGAGATCAATCCCCACGTGAAAGACTATACTCATTTCTTGGCACCCCACAATTCCTATGCCAGGATAGACCACATTTTCACACATGCTACAACAATCCCCTTGACCCTGAGCTCTAAAATTGTAGATACCTCTCTCTCGGATTACTCTATTCTATCCCTAGTCACACGGCGGACATCAGGAACCTCTGGCCCTTACCGATGGTGCCTCAATGAGGCCTTGCTGAGCGACCCAATTCAGTGCACACTTATAGAACGAGCCATAAAAGAGTACTTCCTTGAAAATTACAACAACAACGTGTCCCCAACCACCCTATGGGCTGCCCACAAGACAGTACTTAGGGGAAAGCTCATTCAGCTCTCCTCCAAAATCAAGAAGGAGCATAGAACAGACCTACAGAAATGAACTGAAGATTGCAAATCCCTAGCTAAAGCCCACAAACGAAACCCCACCCCTGAGACATTAGCACAGCTTGATTTAGCTCGACCCCACCTCAATTTAGCCCTCACAACGATGGCCGAGAAACACCTCAGGTGGTCAGGGGCCAAGTTTTATTCACAAAAGGATAGAATTGGCTCCAGACTAGCCACAAAACTAACCCCCAAACAGTGCACACTAGTTTTCCCCAAAATTCAATCCCCTTCTGGGGACTTGACCCAGAACCCAACCAAAATAATGGATTCCTTCTTGCAGTTTTATACAGAGCTATATAAAACCATTCCCCTGCCTTCTCCAGCACTAAAGAATACCTTCCTCAATGACCTCCCTATCCCCACAATAGCTCGAGACCACAGGGACCTCTTAGAAGACCCCTTTACCTCAGAGGAGGTGTTAGAGATCATCAAATCCCTCAAACTAGGCTCCTCACCTGGACCCAACTGTTTCTCTACAGGATACTACAAAATGTTTGGTCCCTGTCTAGCTCCTTTTCTGACACAATTCTTTAACTCAGGGATGGAGCCCCCCGTAGGAAATGATCTTAACTCAGTATATATCACTGTCATCCCTTAACCAGGGAAAGATCCGAGTGAGGTGGGTAACTATCGCCCGATCCTGCTTATAAATAACGACATAAAGATAATGACTCAAATACTGGCTAATAGAGTATCCAGCTTTATAGCATCGTACATACACAGAGATCAAGTAAGCAGATCAGGTAAGGAAAGCGGACGTTATATCACTGCTTCACTCCCAATTGGATGGTGGACCCCCTCAGAAAGGATTCCTCCTCTCGATAGACCTCCATAAAGCCTTTGACTCGGTGGCTTGGCCTTACATCTTCGAAATACTGGGAAGATGGGGTTTTGGGCCAAACTTCCTAGCAATAATCCACTCATTATACTCGTTACCTTCAGCACAAGTGCTCTTACTGGGCAGATACTCTGACACTTTCCCAATTGGCAGGGGAACTAGACAGGGCTGCCCGCTCTTTCCCCTACTATTCGCGATGGTCATTGAGACTTTGCAAATCTCTACCCAGACAAGTACAGACATTAAGGGGGTTATGTGCAGGGATCAGGAACACGTGTGCATTATATGCGGATGCTTTACTCCTGTTCATTACCTCCCCCCTAACATCTAGCCCCTCGGTCTACAAAATCCTTAAGGAATTTAGTCAGGTTTTGGGATTACAGGCCAACTTGCCGAAATCCATAGCCCTAAACATCTCCGTCCCCCCTGATTTGATCACCCTGCTAAAACAAAATTTCAAATTCACCTGGGCAACTGAAGTGATCACCTATTTGGGCATTAAACTCACTCATGATATTAGAAAACTCTTTCAAGCAAACTGCCCCCCCTATGGTACGTAAATGTGACGAGGACCTGTGGAGGTTTTCGAAATGTGGTCTATCCTGGCTGGGCAGAGTTAACGTAGTAAAAATGACCCTTCTCCCATGTATACTTGTTCCATTCTCTCCCGAATACTATAAAGAAACAATTCATTTTAAAATTGAAGTCCCAAATAGTATGGTTAGTTTGGGGTAACAAAGGCTACAGATGCACTAAAGAGGTTCTATATAGGATTAAATCACAGGGTGGCATTGGCCTCCCAAACATGTGGTGGTACTATCAGGCAGCGCAACTCAAATTTCCATAGCATACTCTAGGGGCCCTAAACCTGACTGGCTCTCTATGGAAAGACAAGCAGTACCCTTGAATACGGTAGACTACCTCCTGTGGAATGATAGGACATCCAGACCAGGTATAATGTCCCCCACCCTCTCCCACTCAGTGGCGCTGTGCAACACTCTTCATAAACAACTCTCACTGACCTCCCCCCTAAGGCCCTTGTTTCCCCGAGGCCTGAACATCCAAGTTTTCCGCTGGTGGACCAATAAAGGCCTGTATTGCATTGGCCATTTTCTTACTCCGGCAGGCTCCCTTACTCTGAAACATTGCAGAAGGATATTGGAAAGGCCCAATTCCAAATTGTTCCGATTCTCAGAAATCTTTTACTTCCTTAACTCTATTTGGACTGTCAGGAACGAACAACCTAACATCACCCCCTATGAGCACTGGTGTGCTAACGCCATGAATCAGAGGGGAGGAATCTTCTTGATCTACTCCTCCCTGGCAGGTAAGGAAACCATCCCCCCATATGCCTGGGCCTGGGAGATGGACATGGGGCACTCTTGGGATCCAGGAATATGGTTCCAAGCGTTTCAGCGCTAGTATAAAGGTATCCTGAACGTCTCCCTGATAGAAGTGAATGTCAAAATTCTGACCAGGTGGTACTATGTCCCCGCCATGCTGGCAATGACCTACCCAGAGGTTTCTCCCCTATGTTTCAGAGGATGTGATTTGGAAGGCACAATGTTCCATATTTGGTGGTCATGTCCCCGCATCAGGTCCTATTGGAAACAGGTTTTTCACACTATAAGGAAAATAATGGGCCTCACTATCTATCCTGACCCCACCGTGGCACTCCAGAACTGCAAAATCCACAGCTTACCCAAACACTTGCAAGCACTAACATTCTACATCCTCCTGGAAGCCAAGATAAGGCTCGCGAGGACATGGAAAACGCAGACTGTTTCCTTCAGAGGGGCCAAGAGTAAAATATCCTGGATAATGGCGCAAGAAAACATAGCAAACATAGCATAGCAAAATTACAGGACAAAGTGAGCAAATTTGAAGCTATATGGGAACCCTGGGCGACGCATTGTAATACTTCTCTATGCCAGGGTATATCATCCTGAAATCTGGACTCCCCTGAAACTCTAACCCCTCTCTTTCCTCCCTCTTTCTCCACTCTTGCTGTCGGGATCACTCTAGCCCCACTCCCCTCTCTGTTTGAGCAGGGGCTTATGAACTCCCTATTGGTGAAGTGGAAAAGGTGTTTAGTGGGCTAGTAGGTTAAGATTATACCAATAATAACCAGCTCCTAGGGCCGTTCCCCTTACAACAGGAACCTGTGGTGGCCTGGCTTAGCAACACAGCCAGCCTACCACAACACTGGGGATGGGGGGGCACGGAGCCTGGGGAGGTTCTGGCATTTCCACAAGGAGTTCCCCAAGGGGTGGAGTGCCGGGCTACCCCTTGGATGGCAGCCTGGGACTCTGATTTCTAACAATTGGAAACCATGGGTTGACTCCCCATTCATAAGGGCCTTTTCTGCATGGAGCCATAGATACTATACGCTAAGCCCTCAGCTCATTGCTAGCCTACTGTTAACGTTAAGAGCTAATTATTGAACAAGTGAAGTTTAGTAACTGTTACACTTCTGTACCTTACATATCTGTATTGTATCGTTCTTCTTGGGCCTTGCAGGCCAATGCCAAAATTTATTTCATATCTTATTGTTATCCTTGAAAAAACTCAATAAACATATTGAAAATAAAAAATTGTCAGTTTAATGCAGGAAGTTATGAGCTTATTGGATTTCTGGCAGAAGCAACAGGTTTTGTTTTATTTCAGATACGGTGCCTTACAAAACTATTCACCTCCCCTTGGCTTTTTACCTATTTTGTTACATTACAGCCTTTAGTTCAATGTTTTTTTAATCTGAATTATATGTGATGGATCAAAACACAATAGTCTAAGTTGGTGAAGTAAAATTAGAAAAATATATACATAAAATTATTTTTCAGAAATGAAAAACTCATAATTGGCATGTGCGTATGTATTCACCCCCTTTGTTATGAAGCCCATAAAAAGCTCTGGTGCAACCAATTTCCTTCAGAAGTCACATCATTAGTGAAATGATGTCCACCTGTGTGCAAGCTCTCACATCATCTGTCATTACATATACACACCTTTTTGAAAAGCCACAGAGGCTGCAACACCTAAGCAGGAGGCACCACTAACCAAACAGTGCCATGAAGACCAAGGAACTGTCAAAACAAGTAAGGTACAATGTTGTTGAAGTACAAGTCAGGGTTAGGTTATAAAAAAATATCCAAATATTTGATGATCCCTAGGAGCACCATCAAATCTATGATTACCAAATGGAAAGAACATGGCACAACAGCAAACCTGCCAAGAGACGGCCGCACAACAAAACTCACAGACCGGGCAAGGAGGGCATTAATCAGCGGCAGCACAGAGAACTAAGGTAACCCTGGAGGAGCTGCAGAGTTCCACAGCAGAGACTGGAGTATCTGTACATAGGACGACAATAAACCGTACGCTCCATAGAGTTGGGCTTTATGGCAGAGTGGCCAGAAGAAAGCCATTACTTTAAGCAAAAAACAAAATGGCACGTTGTGAGTTTGCGAAAAGGCATGTGGGAGACTCCCAAAATGTATGGAGGAAAGTGCTCTGGTCTGATGAGACTAAAATTGAACTTTTTGGCCATCAAAGAAAACGCTATCTCTGGCGCAAACCCAACACATCACATCACCCAAAGAACACCATCCCCACAGTGAAACATGGTGGTGGCAGCATCATGCTGTGGGGATGTTTTTCAGCAGTCGGGACTGGGAAACTGGTCAGCGTTGAGGGAAAGATGGATGGTGCTAAATACAGGGATATTCTTGAGCAAAACCTGTGCCACTCTGTGTGTGATTTGAGGCTAAGACGGAGGTTCACCTTCCAGCAGGACAATGACCCCAAACACACTGCTAAAGGAACACTTGAGTGGTTTAAGGGGAAACATGTAAATGTGTTGGAATGGCCTAGTCAAAGCCCAGACCTCAATCCAATAGAAAATCTGTGGTCAGACGTAAACATTGCTGTTCACAAGCGCAAACCATCCAACTTGAAGGAGCTGGAGCAGTTTTGCAAGGAGGAATGGGCAAAAATCCCAGTTGTAAGATGTGGCAAGCTCACAGAGACTTATCCAAAGCGACTTGGAGCTGTGATAGCTGCAAAAGGTTGCTCTACAAAGTATTGACTTTAGGGGGATGAATAGTTATGCACATTGACTTTTTCTGCTATTTTGTCCTATTTGTTGTTTGCTTTACAATAAAAAAAAAAACATCTTCAAAGTTGTGGGCATGTTCTGTAAATTAAATGATGCAAATCCTCAAACAATCCATGTTAATTCCAGGTTTTGAGGCAACAAAACACGAAAAATGCCAAGGGGGTGAATACTTTTGTAAGGCACTGTATAACAAAACACTGTCAATGGTATATTTATTAATCACTTCCCGCAAACTGCCATAGCTGTATGTCGGTAGGAGGAAGTGGATGTATCGGGGTAAAGCTTGCAGCTGGTACCGTTTTTCAGAGAGGGCGGTCGGCTGTCTGGTAATAATGGCTGATCTTGTTCTGCAGCTGCTCGGCCATTATCCAAGGCAGCGGGAGGGGATGTCCTCCCGCCACCGTCTGCCGCTCTTTCTGGGCCTCCCGTTCCATCGGGAGACCCGAGCCACCATCCGGCGCATCTGGCGGCTAGGCTGTGACCCGAACGAAGCCAGATTCGGTTTCGATCAGGTCTCAGTAGTAAAATTTAGATGTCACATTGTCACTTGTGGTTTACTTGGCTGCCAATGGCACCAATTTTAAAAAAAATACAGTGTTCAGAATCGTTGATTTTGGCGATCTTAATACTTTGAAGTGCAAAGAAGGGATTTTGGGTCTTTTAGACCCCCAATCCCTTCATAAAGAGTACCTGTCACCACCTATTATTGTCAAAAGGGATGTTTACATTCAATAAAAGTGATCAGATTTTTTTTTTTTTTAAGGACAGTGTTAATAAAATAAGAAAAAAAATAAGAAAACATGCCCACGTGCTCGCGAAGCAAAGAAAACGTATATGTAAGTTGCGCCTGCAAATGTAACAGTGTTCAAATCACACATTTTCACACACAGGTATTGCCACAATCCTCAGAGTGTGAGCAATAATTCTAGGAAAAGACCTCTGTAACTCTAACCTGGTAACCGTTAAAATTTTTTAAAGTGTTGCCTATGGAGATTTTTAACTTCCGTCGTTTCCGACAATTTTCAACCGTAACATGTTTGGTATCTATTTACTCAGCATAACATCCTCTTTCACAATATACAAAAAATTGGGCTAACTTTACTGTTTTCTCATTTTTTTATTCAAAATTTTTTTTATTTTTTCCCCAAAAACATTGCGTTTGAAAGACCGCAAATACCGTGTGACATAAAATATTGTAACAACCACCATTTTATTCTCCAGAGTTTTTGCTGAAAATATATATAACATATATAAAATATATTATTATATATATATATATATATATATATATATATATATATATATATATATATATATATATATATATATATATATATATATATGTATATATATATATATATGTATATATATATATATATATGTATATATATATATATATATATATAAAATGTTTGGGGGTTCTAAGTAATTTTCTAGCAAAAAATACTGATTTAAACTTGTAAACAACAAATGTCAAAAATGGGCTTGGTTCGTAAGTGGTTAAAAGAACAGGGGACAAATAAAAGAAGTTCATTATTAGGGTTTACTTATATTTTATTACTTTGACCTGAATGCTTGTTTGGCCTGCCTTATGGTAAATACAGTCTTGTTAATGGCCTAGAAAACCTTTATTTTTACAAAAGGGCCAGATTCTGGTTATGTGTACCTTCCCTCAGAATATTACAGGCTATTGGTGTTTCTTTTTATGGAATTGTTCAGGGCTGGCAATGGCAAGCCTGCTACGAAATGCAAAAAAAGACAAATTGCCGTTCTTGTAGAAATCATTATTATTATTTGTGCTGACAGGAATTAAACTTAGAATGACCATAAAATACAACTGGCTTTCTTTATAATGCTCTTCAAACTTTCCATGGCCATTAAAGTGTACATTAGCTCAAATCTCATGAGTAGGCTTCAATATGCTTTTATTTCTGGGGAAAAAAGAAACACAAATAAGAGGCTAAGAGCATGATGTTGGGAATAAGTCATTCTGAATCCCTTGTGAAGAAGCATTGTGATTTGATTCTCAGCGTGAGATGTGTTGCTGTGGTGTTTGACACCAGAATTTTACATTTTCAGCTTATTAGAGCTCAGGGTAGAATGAAACTAAGCAGAAATCAAAGATTGTTCTGTAGAACTTGATTATTCTGTATTTTTTGCAGAAAAAACTCAAAACCTTACTTAACCATTACGTAATTTAATATGGCAATTAAAAGTATGCTCCAATCACCTGTAAAATTAAGGCTTATTTCCATCTAGAAGTTGTTTTTATTTCATTTTTGACAAAGTGGGGAACAATAAGTGTCTGTGTTACCATTGTCAATAACATCTTTCCAGTCTTAGGGTGACAATGCTCACTCACTGCACTGTATTTATGGAAGACCAGCATTGTCACCCCAGGCCGCTATCCTTGTTTGGACTACGAAAACCTCCACATCTCCTCATCCCCACTACAAAGAGGAGAGTTGTTATGTAGTCCACTGAAAATAGCATAGCTGATAACATTGTTTGTGATTTCATTTCAGTGCACAGGAACTTACAAGGACACTGGATTTCTATCAGGATCAGCAAGCATTTTTCTAAACTTGCAGAAAATATTAAACTAATGCAGCCACCGCATCTAGGGATTTATAGGCTGCAATGAATTACATTTTTGTTCATTTGATATGCAATGATTGTTAAGGACTGTGGACTGGGTAGATGCGAGTGCGTATCAGCATGTATGTAACAAAGTGTTGGGGTCCTGGTGTTATAAAGTATATCTGGTAGGATGTATGTTGTAGTTTCCAAAAGCACCACAGGAGGTCACTGTTCATCCTTATTTTTTTCCTTGTGCAGTTATGTTAGGTTCCTTCCCTGTATGGGTAGACCTGCCCAGGGGTTGCTATGTAGTCCTTGTGTCCATCAACTGTGCCCCCTAGGAGGAGATTTAAGGACGTAGTAGGTAGATATAGATGGTCATGCATGGGAATATAGCAGAGAGGAATACAGCAAAATGAGAGCAGTGAAAGGGTCCGTGTGGACCCCTCCTCTTTCCTGGGAGCAATGCTTCACCCCAGTACAGTAAGAACTTTTCTGGTGGTTTAGGCTGGACCAGGATTACTTCAGAGATCCCAGTAGTCATCCACCCTGGTGGGCAGAAAGCAATTTCCCCAATGATGGTAATTTTTTTGGGGGGGAACCCTACACCTTTTTTTTTCATTTTGCCGCAGGGTTCCCCTTAATTTCCATATCAGACCCGAAGGGCCTGGTATAGATTTTAGGGGGACCCCCACGCAATTTTTTTTAAAATTTTGATTCAGGGTTCCCCTTAATACTTATACCAGACCCAAAGGGCCTGGTAATGGATGGGGGGGATCCCATGCTCTTTTTTTTAATTATCTGTATCTATATTGCCGAGACCTGACAATTCATTACAGTTTTAAATAACAATTTAATAACTGTTTTTAAGTTTTTTGGGGGGACACCTACGCCATTTTTTTTTAAATTTTGGCGCAGGGTTCTCCTTAAAATCCATACCAGACCTGAAGAGTCTGGTATGGATTTTGGGGGACCCCTATGCCATTTTTTTTTTAAATTGGCACAGGGTTCCTCTTAATTTCCATATCAGACCCGAAGGGCCTGGTATGGATTTTAGGGGGACCCCCACGCAATTTTTTTTTTTAATTTGATTCGGGGTTCCCCTTAATACTCATACCAGACCCAAAGGGCCTTGTAATGGACGAGGGGGATCCCATGCTCTTTTTTTTCAATTATCTGTATCTATATTGCCGAGACCCGACAATTCATTACAGTTTTAAATGACATTTTTTCTATTAGAAATTTAATTTTACTGTGGTACTGTTCTAAACACGGCAAAAAGCTCCACTTTACAGGCATACTATAGACACCCCCCGGGCATGATATTTAAAGGAATATTTCATTTTTATTGTTTCACTTTAAGCATTAAAAAAATCACTGCTCTCGAAAAAATGCCTGTTTTTAAAAAAAAGTTTTGCATTGATACATGTCCCTGGGGCAGGACCTGGGTCCTCAAACACTTTTTATGACAATAACTTGCATATAAGCCTTTAGAATGAGCACTTTCGATCATTTATGTTCGTGTCCCATAGACTTTAATGGTGTTCGTGTGTTCTGCCAAATTTTTTGCCTGTTCGCATGCTCTTTCTGAATCTAACCTTTTTTGTTTTCTTAAACCATCTAAAAGGTAAAAGGCAGAGTAATTCATGGCCTCTCCCTCGCGATCGCTCCTGACGAATGAGAAAGGAGAGATCGTGAGGGAGAGGCCATGAATTACTCTGCCTGCCTGTGACATTCTGCCTTGTATATCGTCGTGAGGCAGTCGGCAAGTGGTTAAAATACCTTTTAGATGGTTTAAGAAAACAAAAAAGGTTAGATTCAGAAAAACACAGTCACTTACAGACCCTGAAGGTGACTAACCACATCTACCTGGATTCATAGAAGCAATACTGCAGAGATCCCTACAATTTGCTTTGGAAAAGTATTTGATGACCACACATTGGAAAGCCCCATCTTTGATGCAATTACTGGGAGGTGTAGATTTGTGAAGGAAGTTACACGGAGGTTGCTGTCTGTGGTGACGAGGGGTTCCAGGGAGCTAGATTTGCTGGATGCTATTGAAAAATATCCATACATGCTTAATCCTTATAACGCTCTGGTAAGCAGACTACATTATCACGTGGTGACGAGTGCCCTTTTTACATCTGCACTGTATCTGGTGTTTGGACTTCTCCCATTCTTCAGACTTCTTTGGACTGTTTTTAGCGCTGCAAATATATTTTTTATGTGATTTTTGTTTGATATCAACAAACTTTTGCTGGCTGCTTGCTTATACATTTAGTTCAGCGCATTTTTTTTTCTTTTATGAACCCTTCTAAAGGCACCTGATGACCAAGTAACATGTAGGGTTCAAATGTTTATTCTTCAGATTTTACCATGTTTTGAGACTGTTATGCAAAGCAAAAAAAAATGCAGCTAGCTATATACATGATTTCAGAGCGCGTTTGAGATGAGTGCAATTGTATGGGAATTTGAACATTCTTTGGGACTGCCCTTCTTTGGTATCCAAATTAAATGGACCTCTTCCAGTCATGTGGCCATTGTTGAGTTTTCCAAATTTGTTGGCATGGTGAGTGCACCACTTTAACAGCATCATCTTTTAGGATTTTAAATAACTCAGCTGGGATACCATAACTTCCACTAGCTTTGGTATAAGCAATGCTTTCTAAGGCCCATTTGACTTCACTCTCCAGGATATCTGGCTCAAGGTCAGTGACTGCTTCATCGTGCTTATATGGGACATTCTGATCTTTCTTGTATAATTCTTTTGTGTATTCTTGCCATCTCTTCTGTATCTCTTGTGCTTCTGTCAGGTCCTTGTCATTTTTGCTTATTATAGTGCCCATCTTTGCACAAAACTTTCCATTGATATCTCCAATTTTCTTGAAAAGCTCTCTAGTCTTTCCCATTTTGTTGTTTTCCTCTAATTATTTGCATTGCTTGTTTAACCACTGTTTTGAGTTACAGAGGAGGTCTAGGGCTAGATTTATTGCTCTCGCTCTAACAATCGCAGTAAAAAGCAGTAATAATATAAGTGATAATATATATATATATATTTTTTTTTTTTTAAATGTCCCTTGAGAGCCCCTACTGTTAATACATGAAATTGACCCAAGTATGTGTATGTATGAATGTGAGTTAGGGACATTAGATTGTAAGCTCCTTGAGGGCAGGGACTGATGTGATTATAATAAATATGTAAAGCACGGCAAAAAATGGACAGCGCTCTATAAGTACCTGTAATAAATAATAAATAAAACCAAGTTCCTGAAATTTGAGCTTGGGTGTGCCCATCCCCTGTATCAATTAATGCACTGCCAGGGTTTCTCATGTCTGCAATTTCATGGGGATGTTGGTTTATTATCATGACAGGTCCACTTTAAAAACACACTCCATTTACAATATTAAAGTGTATGTATAACCAAAACTTTTTTTTTGTTTTAAATAGAGTGGAAAGGGATTAGAACTTCTGTAAAGTTTTTATTGCCATCTGTGTCTCCTCTAAGTAAATTCCGCAACTCTTTTTGTCCTGGTGAACACTGTCACTAATGCCGCGTACACACGATCGGAAATGCCGCCAGCAAAACTCTGATGAGAGCTTTTGGTCGGAAAATGTGACTGTGTGTATGCTCCATTGGTCTTTTGCTGGTGGAATTCCAACAAGCAAAAGATTGAGAGCAGGTTCTCAATTTTTCGGTCGGAAAAAGTTCTTAGCCGAAAATGTGATCGTCTGTATGAAATTCCAACAAAAATGCCAAAGTGTGCCAAAAATCACGTATGCTCAGAATCAAGTATGACACGGAAGCGCTCAGTCTGGTAAAACTAGCATTCGTAATGGAGCTAGCACATTCGTCACGCTGTAAAATTTTGGATCTTTTATTGCAGCGCATTCTTTTGTTCTTTATAATGCTAGAAGAATTAAGTTGTTTTGCTGCTGATATTCACACAGAGTTCTCACAAACGTATTTCTTTATTATTTCTCGTGATCTCCTGAATAACATTTTTTGTTTTTAAAGCCAGATCTCCATAATAATGTTTAGAATTATTTTTATATTCATCTTTTATTTATTTATTTATTTTAATCAAGAACTCCTTTTTTTTTGGATTATTTTTAAATTATTTTCTAGTGATCTCCATAATTTTTATTTTTTTTGGTGTGTCAAGTTTCCACAACAACATTATTATCTTGTATTTTTAAAGCTCAAGGAGGTTGGTTTGTGTTGGTGCCCCTTGTTAATTAGACATTATATTTTGGAAATGTACCTGCCTACTCACAAACAAACTGTCCTATTTGAATAAAAACACAAAAAAATTTCCATTTATTCTGGCTCATAATAACAAAATAAAGAGGAAGGCAACGCTGGAGAAACTGCTAGAATTTACAGTTAGTGCACTGTGTCCTCTGCACAGTCTGCACCTAAAGCTACCTGAAGAAAATTAGTGGTGTTCTTCTGATCCTATTAATACCACAGGCAGGCAGCTACAGTATTTGCAATTAGTGTAGTGCATCCTCTGCACAGTGTGCACCTAAAGCTATCGAAGAAAATTAGTGGTGTTCTTCTGATCCTATTAGTACAGTACCACAGGCAGCGGTACTATTTACAAGTTAGTGTAGTGCGTCCTCTGCATGGTGTGCACCTAAAGCTACCTGGAGACAATTGCTGTTGTTCTGCTCCTATTAATACCACAGGCAGGCAGCTACAGTATTTACAGTTAGTGCACTGTGTCCTCTGCACAGTGTGCACCTAAAGCTACCTGAAGAAAATTAGTGGTGTTCCTCTGATCCTATTAATACCACAGGCAGGCAGCTACAGTATTTACAGTTAGTGTAGTGCGTCCTCTGCACAGTGTGCACCTAAAGCTACCTGGAGACAGTTGCTGCTGTTCTACACCTATTAATACCACAGGCAGGCAGCTACAGTATTTACAGTTAGTGCACTGTGTCCTCTGCACAGTCTGCACCTAAAGCTACCTGAAGAAAATTAGTGGTGTTCTTCTGATCCTATTAATACCACAGGCAGGCAGCTACAGTATTTGCAATTAGTGTAGTGCATCCTCTGCACAGTGTGCACCTAAAGCTATCGAAGAAAATTAGTGGTGTTCTTCTGATCCTATTAGTACAGTACCACAGGCAGCGGTACTATTTACAAGTTAGTGTAGTGCGTCCTCTGCACAGTGTGCACCTAAAGCTACCTGGAGACAATTGCTGTTGTTCTGCTCCTATTAATACCACAGGCAGGCAGCTACAGTATTTACAGTTAGTGCACTGTGTCCTCTGCACAGTGTGCACCTAAAGCTACCTGAAGAAAATTAGTGGTGTTCCTCTGATCCTATTAATACCACAGGCAGGCAGCTACAGTATTTACAGTTAGTGTAGTGCGTCCTCTGCACAGTGTGCACCTAAAGCTACCTGGAGACAGTTGCTGTTGTTCTACACCTATTAATACCACAGGCAGGCAGCTACAGTATTTACAGTTAGTGCACTGTGTCCTCTGCACAGTCTGCACCTAAAGCTACCTGAAGAAAATTAGTGGTGTTCTTCTGATCCTATTAATACCACAGGCAGGCAGCTACAGTATTTGCAGTTAGTGTAGTGTATCCTCTGCACAGTGTGCACCTAAAGCTACCTGAAGAAAATGAGTGTTCTTCTGATCCTATTAGTACAGTACCGCAGGCAGCTACAGTATTTACAAGTTAGTGTAGTGCGTCCTCTGCATGGTGTGCACCTAAAGCTATCTGAAGAAAATAAGTGGTGTTCTTCTGATCCTATTAGTACAGTACCACAGGCAGCTGCAGTATTTACAAGTTAGTGTAGTGCGTCCTCTGCACAGTGCGCACCTAAAGCTACCTGAAGAAAATTAGTGGTATTCTCATACTAATAAAACTACAAGCAGGCAGTTGATTCTGCTAGCTGCAGTATCAGTATATATATATACATCCCAGCTTTGTGCAGCTACATCTCACTGCAGGCCATTAGTATGTCTGGAAGGCCAACAAGGAGAGGCAGACAGTCACAAGCCAATAAAAGAGGGCAGGCAGGCTCTGTGTCTAGAGGCAACAGTGCTGGTCATGGAGACGGTGCATCCTCATCAGCACGTGGCCGTGGGACATGTTTGCCTTTTTTTTCGGCAGCTGGCTGTGTTGAGCCGCAACATGCGGAAGACTTGGTAGAGTGGATGACCAAGCTGTCCTCCTCCTCCTCCTCATCCTCACTCACCCAGGCTCAGGGTACTTTGTCTGGCAAAGCAGCTGCCAACGTGGCCTCTTCCCTCGGCTCAATGGCATCAGTCACTCCTTCCCTTGCCCCACCATGTCCTCCTGAGGAGTCCCCCAAACTGTTTGACCACAGTGTTGGGTACATGCTCCAGGAGGATGCCCAGGGTTTTGAAGGCTCTGATGATGGTACCCAGCTAGAGGAAGGCAGTAACGTGAGCCCAGAGAGAGGGGGTGCCCAAGAAGGACAGCAATCTGGCAGTCATGTTCCCCCAGCTGCAGCATACTGCCAGCTTTGCTCCAGTGATGAGGAGGGAGGGGATGATGAGGTCACTGACTCCACGTGGGTGCCTGATAGGAGAGAGGAGGAGGAGGCACATCACCAACGAGGCAGGATGCCCTCCAGGGGCCAACTTAAGGGCAGCACACCAACTGCATCACACCACAGAGCTCTGCATGTGCAGGGCACTGCTGTCTCTGCACATTATTCCAAAAGTTCTTTGGTGTGGGCCTTTTTTGAGACAAGTGCATCAGATCCCACTGCTGCTATTTGCAACATATGTCTCAAGCGTATCTCTCGTGGCCAAAACATCTCCCGCTTGGGCACCACATGCTTGACCAGAGATATGTTGACCTGCCATGCAGTTCGTTGGCAAGCGTACGTAAAATACCCACACCAAAGAACAAAGAGGACCTCTCTTGCTCCTCATGAGCTGGGATCTCCAACCCCACTATAAATTCAGTCCTCTCTGAAACCTGTACTGAGAGGAATGAAGGTGTAGAATTAGGTGTGTCACAGCCAAGTATATGGGGGCAATCTGCTATCGGTACACCGACGTCAGATTGTACCAGGCAAATTTCCCTGCCCCAGCTGCTGCACCGCCGAAAGAAGTTTGCTCCCATCCATCCACATGCCCAGCGTTGGATGCTAACTTGGCTAAATTGCTAGCACTTCAACTGCTGCCTTTTCAGTTGGTAGACCCTGCCCCCTTCCGTGAGTTTGTGGAATGTGCAGTTCCTCAGTGGCAGGTTCCCAAACGCCACTTTTTCTCATGGAAGGCGATTCCGGCTCTCTACCGGCATGTGGAAGGCAATGTCTTGGCCTCGCTGGACAGGGCGGTCAGAGGTAAGGTGCATATTACCGCTGACTCATGGTCCAGCAGGCATGAACAGGGACGTTACCTATCTTTCACCGCACACTGGGTGACTCTTCTGGCAGCTGGGAAGGATGCAGGACAGGGGGCAGTAGTGTTGGAGGTTGTTCTGCCACCACGCCTCCAAAATACTACTAGTGGTGATTCTGCCACATCTCTCTCCTCCACCCCCTCCTCTTCTTCTTCCTCCATGGCCTCTTCCTGTGCTGATTTGACTTCGGAACCAGCGGTGCTCCGTAGGCGTTCAAGGGGCTACACAAGCATGCAGGCCAAAAGATGCCATGCGGTGCAGGAGCTGGTGTGCTTGGGGGACAGGAGCCACACCGGAGCAGAGATTCTGTCAGCTCTGCAGGGGCAGGTTCAGAGGTGGTTGACGCCACGCCAGCTTAAGGCAGGTATGGTGGTTTGCGACAATGGCACCAACCTCCTCTCTGCCCTCCAACAGGGACAACTGACCCATGTGTCCTGTTTGGCTCACATCCTTAACTTGGTGGTGCAGTGGTTCTTGGGCAGGTACCCGGGCTTACAGGATGTCCTGAGGCAGACCAATAAAGTCTGTGTGCATTTCCGCAGGTCATATAATGCCAGTGCTCGGCTGGCTGACCTCCAAAAGGAATTTAACCTGCCCAAGAACCGCCTAATCTTTGACATGCCCACCAGGTGGAACTCAACGTTGGCCATGCTGCAGTGGCTGCACACGCAGCAGAGGGCCATCAATGAGTACCTGTGCCACTATGGCACCAGGACATGGTTTAAGGGAGCTTGGTTTTTTTACCCACGCCAGTGGGCCATGATCAGGGATGCATGCACTGTCCTGTCACCATTTGAGGAGGCCACGAGGATGGTGAGCAGTGACAGTGCATGCATCAGTGACACTGTCCACCTGTTGGAGCACAAGCTGTGTGGAATAATGGACAGGGCACTTAAGGCAGAACAGAGGCAGGAAAAGGAGGACTTCCTTAGCTCTCAAGGCCCCCTTTATCCAGACAGTGTTCCTGCGTGCCCGCACACAGGAAGAGGAGGAGGAGGAGGAGGAAGAGGAGGATTGTGTCAGCATGCGGATGGAGCCTGGCACTCAGAATCAGCAGCAGTCTTTAAGGGATCATGTCAGGTCCCACACTTACCAGACAGGTGAGTCCGCTTGGGCAGAGGGTAGGCTCCCTTACGTATCCGATTCGGGGCCCCTGGTAGAGTAGACAGGAGGCCCACGAATGCGGAGTGGTATGAGGGCCTGATGTTAGGGTCCTGGAGCAAGGTGGTCTGGCAAGAAACCGGTAGAGCTTCAGGAGTGATGGAGCAGATGCTGAGCAGGAGCTAATCAGGCTGGTCACACACAGGCAGAGGTCGGCAACGAGCTGGCGGTAACGGTACAAGGGAGAAGGCAGAAACAAGGTCAAACAAGCCGGGGTCGGGTTCAGGCAGCAATCAAGGGAGGTCCAAAGGCAAGTCGGGTCACAACGGGTCAAACTACGGAGATACAGGAACACAGGAAGATCACAGAACAAGACACAGAGCTGTTTGATCAGGCAGCACCGAATCAGGGTAGAGGGAGGCTTAAATAGGCTGATTGGCGCCCAAACGCCGCGCTCGTGCCGATTCGCCAAAGCGCCCCGCGCCCCCGCACGCGCTCGAGTGCGCCCCTGACACCAGCGTGCACGCCCACACCACCGGGCACGCCAGCGGAAATGCCCATAGGCGGACGCGCGTTAGCGCGAACGCGCATACGCACACCCGGACACCACCCTGCACGCCACGGCCGGTCAGACCAGACACGCCAGTGCCCCCAGGAACACACGCCCCAGCACGCACAGAGACACGAGCACCAACGCGCCCCGGCGCGCACCAGCGCCCAACCAGGTAACCTCTCTGACAGTGCCCCCTCCTCAAGGGCAGACTCCGGATGCCCAGCTGGGCCATCTTTGAGCCATGAGAAGTTTTAAAAGACTGCAGAAGTTCTCTGGTATGTAAGTTACTTTCTGGCTCCCACGAATTATCTTCGGGTCCATAGCCCCTCCATTTTACAAGATATTGAACCTGATTGCGTCTTCTTCTGCAATCTAGAATTGCCTCCACTTCGAACTCCTCTTCGCCATCAACCACAATAGGTTTGGGTGGGCCAATGCTACGGCCAGAAAAGAAGTTGGGGGTGACCGGCTTCAAGAGGGACACGTGGAAGACTGGATGTATCCTCAGGGAGTTAGGAAGGTCAAGTTCGTATGCCACATTGTTGATTTTTCTTTTAATCAAGAAAGGACCCAAGTATTTGGGGCCCAGTTTTCTGGACGGACAGGCCAACTTGAGGTTAGCGGTAGATAACCAGACAGAATTGCCAGGTTCCAGAACAAGTTCTCCCCGTCTCTTCCTGTCAAAGATTATCTTGTAATCTTCCTGAGCCTTGGTCATGGTTTCCTGCAGCAATTTGTTATTGTTGGAAAAAAAGTCCAAAGTTTCGGATACTGCAGGAACAGGGCACCCGGGAATAGGTCCAGGTAAGAAGGATGGGTGGAAACCATAGTTGGCATAAAACGGTGACTGATTGGTAGCTGAGTGTAGTGAGTTGTTGTAGGAGAACTCCGCGATGGGAAGCAGGGAGGCCCAGTCATCCTGGGAGAATGCAGAGAAACAGCGGAGGTATTGCTCCAAGGTTTGATTCGTCCTCTCGGTTTGTCCATTTGACTGAGGATGATAGGCCGAAGAAAATGACAATTCGATTTCAAGGGTGCCACAAAGGGCTTTCCAGAATCTGGAGGTAAACTGGACGCCTCTGTCAGAAACTATATTGGTCGGTACTCCATGCAGTCTGACGATCTCCTTAATAAAGATGGAAGCGGTCTCCATAGCCGAAGGGGTGCCCTTCATGGGGAGAATTTACGTGAGAAGAATCCCACAGGGTACAGGAGTGCTTTGGCACCTTGTCTTTGTGAGAGCACAGCTCCAACCGCGACTTCAGAAGCATCCACTTCCAAGACGAAGGGCAAGGCAGGGTTGGGATGCTTGAGGATAGTGGCTGACGTGAACAGCGCTTTGAGTCTTTCAAAGGTCTCTTGTGCCTTAGGAGTCCAGCAGAACCGGCTTCCTTGTTTAATGAGTTCCGTAATGGGAGTTATAATCGAAGAGAATCCCTTAATAAATTTCCTATAGAAATTGGCAAAGCCAATAAAACGCTGTACTCCTTTCTTGTCTATAGGTGCAGGCCAATCCAAGATAGCGGATACTTTTTGCGGATCCATTTTGATGCCGTCAGGGGAAATGACCAAGCCTAGGAACTGGATGGATTGGAGCTCAAACTCGCATTTTTCAAGTTTGGCGTAAAGCCCATGTTGTCTAAGCCGGGTAAGTACGTTTCGCACGTGTTTGCGGTGCTCAGTCAGGGAAGCAGAGAAAACCAGGATATCGTCCAGGTAGACGATGACATATAAGTCCAGGTAGTCACGAAATACATCGTTGACAAAGTGCTGGAATGTGGCCGGCGCGTTGCACAGACCAAAGGGCATGACGAGGTACTCGTAGTGCCCGAATCGAGTACGAAAGGCCGTCTTCCATTCATCCCCCTCTCTTATGCGGATCAAATTATAGGCTCCACGGAGGTCCAGCTTAGTGAAGACGATAGCAGATCCTAATCTCTGAAATAATTCGGGAACCAAAGGTAGTGGGTATCTGTTCTTTATAGTGATTTTATTAAGCTCCCGGTAATCAATGCAGGGACGTAAGGAGTGATCCTTTTTTTCTACAAAAAAGATGCCTGCCCCCGCTGGAGATGTGGAGGGACGGATGAACCCTTTCTTCAGGTTTTCGTCTATATAGACTTTCAAGGTGCCCAGCTCCTGCTCAGTTAAAGGGAAAATCCTCCCGAAAGGAACTTCAGTACCAGGTAAGAGTTCTATCGGGCAATCGTAGGGTCTATGTACTGGAAGAGTTTCTGCCCCCTTTTTACTGAATACATCCAGGAAATCCCGGTAAGGTTCGGGAAGATTTTGGTAAGACTTAGTTTCTGAATCTAGGCACAGGCATTGAGAGGATGTTAAAGGGGTCCCCCGTAAACAGTGTTGTTTGCAATATTCAGAAGAAAACTGGATCTTTCCCGTAGACCAGTTGATACTAGGATTGTGAGCCTGTAGCCAAGGTATTCCTAGGATAATTGGGAAGAGGGGAGAGGAGATGACATCTAGACATAAAAGTTCCTGATGTTCTGGGCCAATGGTGGCCAGTAGAGGAACCGTTTCCTGGGTAACAGGACCGGAGCGGAGGGTGGAGCTGTCCGCTAAGAAAACTGCCAGTCCCTGGGCCTTAGTTTGAGTAGGGATATGATGGTCTTCGACGAAGGTCCGGTCAATGAATCTGCTACATGCTCCCGAATCAATGATGACCGGTACTGGGATGTTCCTTCCAGGTAACTGTAATACAACGGAAAGTGTTAGGTGGTTACCGGAACTAGGTAAGACAGGTGCACACAACGAGGAGGACGGCAGGCACTTACATCTCTTATTGGGGCATGCTCTTGCAAAGTGTCCAGGCTCTCCACAGTACAGGCACAGGTTAAGTGTGCGTCTGCGTGTCTTCTCCTCTGGGGTCAGAGAGGGACGGAGCAGTCCCAACTGCATGGGCTCAGGAGCTTCCTGGGTTGGAACAGACGAGACAAGCGGAGCTTGGTTCGGGGCACTAGGGGCCCTGGGTAGCATCCAGGTGAGGCGTGGGTGGCCAACGGATCTCTCAGAACGTTTCTCTCTGAGGCGGCGGTCAATTTGGATTGTTAAGTTGATAAGCTCCTCTAGTGTCTGAGGTACCCCCACCCGTGCTAATTCGTCCTTCAGGGGGTCCGACAACCTCAGCCGGTATTGGTGACGCAAGGCCGCATCATTCCACTCCGTATCAGAGCTCCAACGCCTAAACTCCACAGCGTAATCTTCGGCCGCTCTGCGGCCTTGTTGAAGGGAGTGCAAGGCAGCTTCTGCCGTGGCTGTTAACTGAGAGAGTCCTCATACAGCTGAGACATAGCTATGAAAAAGTCACTCAAGGAATCCAGAGATCTGGCCTTTTGCTCCAGCAGATGGTGGGCCCAGGTCTGAGGCTCGCCCGTCAACAAAGATATGACGAACCCCACTTTTGGTAGCCTCCAAGGAAAACGTATGGGGTTGTAAGGCAAAATAAAGTTTGCATGCGTTGCGGAACGCCCGGAACTTGCAACGTTCTCCGGAAAACTTTTCGGGTGTAGGCACCCTGGGCTCTGGTGGGAGCATAACTACAGAGGGTGCTGAGGCGGGATTAGCAGATGCTGCTCCCGGAGGGGAGGCTGAGAGGGCCTGGACCTGTCCTTCCAGTCTGGTGTAGCCCTCTTGTAGGCTTTTGACGGCTTGGGTAAGGCCCGCTAGGTGCCTGCAAAGTTCATCCATGGGGGAGGCCCCCTGCCCGGACTCAGTCATGGCTGCCTGATACTGTCAGGTCCCACACTTACCAGACAGGTGAGTCCGCTTGGGCAGAGGCTAGGCTTCCTTACGTATCTGATTCGGGGCCCCTGGTAGAGTAGACAGGAGGCCCACGAATGCGGAGTGGTATGAGGGCCTGATGTTAGGGTCCTGGAGCAAGGTGGTCTGGCAAGCAACCGGTAGAGCTTCAGGAGTGATGGAGCAGATGCTGAGCAGGAGCTAATCAGGCTGGTCACACACAGGCAGAGGTCGGCAACGAGCTGGCGGCAACGGTACAAGGGAGAAGGCAGAAACAAGGTCAAACAAGCCGGGGTCGGGTTCAGGCAGCAATCAAGGGAGGTCCAAAGGCAAGCCGGGTCACAACGGGTCAAACTACGGAGATACAGGAACACAGGAAGATCACAGAACAAGACACAGAGCTGTTTTATCAGGCAGCACCGAATCAGGGTAGAGGCAGGCTTAAATAGGCTGATTGGCGCCAAAACGCCACGCTCGTGCACGCGCCGATTCGCCAAAGTGCCCGGCGCCCCCGCACGCGCCCGAGCGCGCCCCCGACACCGGCGTGCACGCCCACACAACCGGGCACCCCAGCGGTAATGCCCATAGGCGGACACGCGTTAGCGCGAACGCGCGTATGCACGCACGCAGGCCCGGACGCCACCCTGCACGCCACGGCCGGTCAGACCAGACACGCCAGTGCCCCCAGGAACACGCGCCCCAGCACGCACAGAATGTAATGTTTCATATTCCCATTGCACACGTTCCTGGTATAAGCTCTTAAAGGTCGGGTGCTGCAGCAACAACCAGCTAGATACTGGTTCAAGTCACAATGTAGATATTTGCCAGCACACCAAGGATCAGCACACGGTGGCGTCCAAACGATTTAATTTATTGCATGATCACAACACAAAAGGTGCAACGTTTCGGAGTCGCGCAGGACCCCTTCGTCAGGCATGTGATAGAGCACAGAGACACGAGCACCAACGCGCCCCGGCGCGCACCGGCGCCCAACCAGGTAACCTCTCTGACAGATCATTTACAGTCCCAAGAAACCCATGGACTTGTACGTGGCTGGATGAGGTGGCTGTGGAGCACGTCGTCTTTAGTGACCCAGAGGACTCCGGACCGAATGCTTCAGCAAACCTACGCTGCATGGCCTCCCTGATCCTGCAAAGCCTGTGGAAGGATCCTCATATTTGTGGTATCAAGGAGAGGGATCAATACTGGCTGGCAACCCTCCTTGATCCATGTTACAAGGGTAAGGTTGCGGACCTTATCTTGCCGTTGCAGAGGGAGCAGAGGATGAAACATCTTCGGGAGGCCTTGCAGAAAGGTCTGTGCAACGTGTTCCCAGAAATTGGGAGGTTACAAACTCCTGTTCCTGGACAATGTGTTGCTGAGGCTAAGTCAAAGAAGGAGCGATGGAGAAGGTGGCCGTCTGACCGATGTGTTTAGACAATTTAGTCTGCAGCCCCAAGGTATGATCGGTTCCAGCAACCATCGCCAGCGTCTGTTTTACATGGTGCAGGAATACCTAGGGGCAAGATCTGACTTGGACACATTTTCCACCGAAAATCCTCTGGGTTACTGGGTCTTGAGGATGGATCACTGGCCAGAGCTTGCACAGTATGCAATGAGCTACTGGCCTGTCCTGCATCCAGCGTTCTTTCGGAACGCACATTCAGTGCTGCTGGAGGTTTTGTAACCGATCACAGGGTGCGCCTGTCCACCGACTCGGTCGATCGACTGACCTTCATAAAAATTACCAGTCTTGGATCACCACCAGCTGCCAAGCACCTGATGCTGATGTAACCGAATATTTTTTTTTGAAATGTCAGATCCCTTCAAGACTGCCTATGCTGATGCTGAGTGACTATCCTGTTATGCTGAGTGACTATCCTCTTCCTCCTCAATGATCATGCTGATAGCTTATAAGAATATTTTTGGTTCTGGGCGCTGCCACCAGTGCCTAAGGCCCAATTTTTCAGCCCCTGTTTAACAGGGGCATGTTATTACAATTTTTGATGCAATATTTTGCAAGGAGGGTTCGTTGCTGCACTCAACTAGAGTATTTGTGAGGGGTTGCAGTGTTGTGGCACCAGCACCAGTGCCTAAGGCCCAATTTTTCAGCCCCTGTTTAACAGGGGCGTGTAATTACAATTTTTGATGCAATATTTTACAGGAGGGCTCATTCCTGCGCTCCAACTAGAGTATCTGTGAGGGGTTGCAGTGTTGTGGCACCAGTGCCTAAGGCCCAATTTTTCTGCCCCTGTTCAACAGGAACATGTAAATACAATTCTTGATCTAATATCTCATAGCAGGGCCCGTTTCTGCGCCCACCAAAAGTAACTGTGAGGACTTACAGTGTTGTGGCACCAGCACCACCACCACCAAAGGCCCAATTTTTCTTCCCCTGTTCAACAGGTACATGTAATTACAATTCTTGATGTACTATTTCACAGCAGGGCTCATTCCAGCTCCCACCAAGAGTAACTGTGAGGGCTTACAGTGTTGTTGCAACACCAACACCTAAGGCCCCAATTTCTGCAGAGTATATAGGGCAGGCCCCTACTTTCAAACATCCAACTTACAAACGACTCCTACTTGCAAACGGAAGGAGACAACAGGAAGTGAGATGAAATCTACCCCTAGGAAGGGAAATTCTCTCCTGCAAGAGTTCATATGGGAAAAACGTGTCTCCTTTCCACTGATGCTTTATCACCAATCCTTGTTTCACTAAAAACCCCAAATTGTCAAAAAACATTTGTCTTTGGAACAGAAAGTGAAGTAAAATCTTCTGAAGAGGTGCACAGACAGCAAAACAAATGTCACAGGGGTGATAACCCTTCCCTATGTTTTCCAAAAAGCTTAAAAATAGATTTTTTGGCTGGAGCTACACTTTAAAAATGTACCAGTTCAAAATTACAAACAGATTCTACTTAACAACAAACCTACAGTCCCTGTCTTGTTTGCACCTCCTGTATACTACTGTTCAGAGGGCCTGGGGCCCCACACCTTTCCTTTTTTTAATTTGGGTGTGGGGTTCCCCTTAATATCCATACAAGACCCAAAAGGGCCTGGTAATGGACTGGGGGGGGGGGGTACCCATGCCATTTGTCTCACTGATTTTCATCCATATTACCGGGACCGGACATTACATTAAAGTCGTAAGCAATTTTAAATGACTTTTATTCCTTTAAAAATGTCATTTTGTGCAGGGACTGTTCTAAGCACGGGAAACACGTGCCAATTTACAGGCATACTATAGACACCCCCCAGGTATGGTATATAAAAGGAATATTTTACTTTTTTTTCACTTTAAGCATCATTAAAATCACTGCTCCCCGAAAAAACGGCCATTTTTAAAACTTTTTTTGCATTGATACATGTCCCCTGGGGAAGGACCCCAAACCCTTTTTAGGACAATACCATGCAAATTAGCCTTTAAAATTAGCACTTTTGATTTTGAACGTTCGGGTCCCATAGACTTCAATGGGGTTCTAACGTTCGTGCGAATTTTCGGTCCGTTCGCAGGTTCTGGTGCGAACCGAACTGGGGGTGTTCGGCTCATCCCTACTTCTCACCAAAGTAGGAAGTGAGGGAAAATCTTCCAGAAAGGGCACCTGTTCATGTGACAAATGTCTACGAAGGGAATCTTCATCGCTGGGCGAGGAAGTGAATGAAAATCTTCCTAACAAAACACAGACCTCAAAAAATAAATTTATTGGCGTTTTATTTTCTTCCCTACTCTATCCAAAACTAATAAAAAAAAATATGTTGTCCATATTTACACTTTGAACAAAACCAAATAACATTTTCTCTAGGTTTTAATATAACATTTTTCATAACAGCAAAATAAAAAATTACTAATTTGCATACATTAATTCCTGCCTACAGAATGTCTAATAATGTATAAGTAGGAGCTCATTACAAAGTAATTAGCCAATAATTTCTATGCAAGACAGATTGATGATATTATTAAAACTCTTTACGTCGTGTTGCTCTTGGTGAGCAATTGAAGACATGTTCAAACATACAAAATATTAACATTGCCTTTGTCTAAAATGGCTTTCCTTCGCAAATGAACAAATAGAAATGTTAAAATTTTTATTTTTTTAAATATTGTTAGTAGTTTATACATTTCAGAGAGCATTCAGTTCATAAGGGGTTCCTGCTCTGACAGCTCACTGTTTATTTAAAAAATGGGATCCACGGTATCAGGTTTTGGCTTTAAATTATATGAAACCCAAAAGCAAAAATGTGTTATATTGCAGATTACAAATTTTTAGATGTGGTGGGGATATATACAGCGCCTTGAAAAAGTATTCATACCCCTTGAAATTTTCCACATTTTGTCATGTTACAACCAAAAAGTTAATTTATTTTATTGGGATTTTATGTGATAGACCAACACAAAGTGACGCATAATTGTGAAGTGGAAGGAAAATGATAAATGGTTTTCAACATTTTTTTACAAATAAATATCTGAAAAGTGTGGCGTGCATTTGTATTCAGCCCCCTTTACTCTGATACCCCTAACTAAAATCTAGTGGAGCCAATTGCTATCAGAAGTCACCTAGTTAGTAAGAGTCTACCTGTGTGTAATTTAATCTCAGTATAAATACACCTGTGAAGCCCTCATAGGTTTGTTAGAGAACCTTAGTGAACAAACAGCAAAATAAAGGCCAGGGAACACACCAGACAGGTCAGGAATACGGTGGTGAAGAAGTTTAAAGCAGGGTTAGGTTATAAAAAAATATCCCAAGCTTTGAACATCTCACAGAGCACTGTTTAATCCCTCATCCGAAAATGGAAAGAGTATGGCACAACTTCAAAGCTACCAAGACATGGCCGTCCACCTAAACTGACAGGCCGGGCAAGGAGAGCATTAATCAGAGAAGCAGCCAAGAGGCCCATGGTAACTCTGGAGGAGCTGCAGAGATCCACATCTCAGGTGGGAGAATCTGTCCACAGGACAACTATTAGTGATGCTCTAAATAAATCTGGCCTTTATGGAAGAGTGGCAAGAAGAAACCATTGTTAGAAGAAAGTCATAAGAAGCCCCATTTGAAGTTTGTGAGAAGCCATATGAGGTACACAGCAAACATGTTGAAGAAGGTGCTCTACTCAGATAAGTCCAAACTTGAATTTTTTTGGCCTAAAAGCAAAACACTATGTGTGGCGGAAAACTAACACTCAGGGCTGGACTGGGACAAAAATTTGGCCCTGGACTTCATCATGACCGGCCCAATTTAATTTTGAATGTCCCCAACAGAGCCCCACCTTACATCAGAGAGTCCCCATCAGAAGTCCCCTTCACATCAGAGTCCCCATCAGAAGTCCCCTTCACATCAGAGAGTCCCCATCAGAAGTCCCCTTCACATCAGAGAGTCCCCATCACCCTTCACATCAGAGTCCCCATCAGAAGTCCCTTCATATCAGAGTCCCCATCAGAAGTCCCTTCACATCAGAGAGTCCCAATCAGAATCCCCTTCACATCAGAGTCCCCATCAGAAGTCCCCTTACATCAGAGTCCCCATCAGTAGCCCCTTCACATCAGAATCCCCATCAGAAGCCCCTTCACATCAGAGTGTCCCCACCAGCAGTCCCCTTCACATCAGAGTCCCCATCAGAAGTCCCCTTCACATCAGATTCCCCTTCACATCAGAGTCCCCATCAGCAATTCCTTTCACATCAGAGTCCCCATCAGAAGTCCCCTTCACATCAGAGTCCCCATCAGAAGTCCCCTTCACATCAGAGTCCCCATCAGAAGTCCCCTTCACATCAGAGTCCCCATCAGAAGTCCCTTCACATCAGAGTCCCCATCAGAAGTCCCCTTCACATCAGAGAGTCCCCATCAGAAGTCCCCTTCACATCAGAGTCCCCATCAGAAGTCCCCTTCACATCAGAGAGTCCCCATCAGAAGTCCCTTTTCCATCAGAGTCCCCATCAGAAGTCCCCTTCACATGAGAGTCCCCCATCAGAAGTCCCTTTACATCAGAGTCCCCATCAGAAGTCCCCTTCACATCAGAGAGTCCCCATCAGAAGTCCCTTTTCCATCAGAGTCCCCATCAGAAGTCCCCTTCACATCAGAGTCCCCACCAGCAGTCCCCTTCACATCAGAGAGTCCCCATCAGAAGTCCCCTTCACATCAGAGTCCCCATCAGAAGTCCCTTCACATCAGAGTCCCCATCAGAAGTCCCTTCACATCAAAGTCCCCATCAGAAGTCCCCTTCACATCAGAGTCCCCACCAGCAGTCTCCTTCACATCAGAGAGTCCCCTTTAGAAGTCGAAAAAATATATATAAAAACACAAAGCGCTGTGATGCTAAATAGCTGATAATTACACATAAAACCAAGTGAGGCTGCTATCAAAAGAGAGTGTTTTCAGAGTCACTTAAAAAGAATAAATGATATTTGAAGCGCTTCACAATGTGCATGAAAATGAATATATAAGAATAAATATAAATAGTCAAATAAATCCAGCGGTGAGTAAAAATTCCTAAAAAATCCAGCAATCAAAATAGTGTAAAATTATAAAAAATTAGTGACACCAAATGTGTAAAAAATTCACATAAAAAATCCACATAAAAATAAATAAATAGATAGGGATGTATTCAGAAGGTTCAATTATACAGGTGTAGAATCCTGATTGGTATAGAGCTTTTGATCACTAGCAAAGCTGTTTAAAAACACTTGCTTAATTAAGGTGCTCATTGATAGTACCAATGTGTTTTTTGCTTCTATTCACAACCAATGTGAGAATCATAAACAGGCAGATAAGAGAAAAAAACAATCATTGTGCAATAGTTAGGATACCAAGGTACACAGGCAAACTTCAATCCACTCACGTGTGCCTTATAATGATAAGGCATATGCAGGTTTTACTATAGCAGTCAGCCGCCTTAGACAGGAGCAGATTCAGTGCAGTACACTGTGTGAAACTGCTGATCTGCACAGAGCGTCCTTGGCTCCTCCCACGCATTACATCACAGTCACGTGACTTTTTCAAGGATCCTTGAAAAAGTCACGTGTAATTTTACACTATTTTGATTGCTGGATTATTTAGGAATTTTTACTCACCGCTGGATTTATTTGACTATTTATATTTATTCTTATATATTCATTTTCATGCACATTGTGAAGCGCTTCAAATATCATTATTTACCCCTTTAGAAGTCCCCTTCACATCAGAGAGTCCCCATCAGAAGTCCCCTTCACATCAGAGTCCCCATCAGAAGTCCCTTCACATCAGAGTCCCCATCAGAAGTCCCCTTCACATCAGAGTCCCCACCAGAAGTCCCCTTCACATCAGAGTCCCCATCAGAAGCCCCCTTCACATCAGAGAGTCCCCATCAGAAGTCCCCTTCACATCAGAGTCCCAATCAGAAGTCCCCTTCACATCAGAGTCCCCATCAGAAGTCCCTTTACATCAGAGTCCCCATCAGAAGTCCCCTTCACATCAGAGTCCCCATCAGAAGTCCCCTTCACATCAGAGAGTCCCCATCAGAAGTCCCCTTCACATCAGAGAGTCCCCATCAGAAGTCCCCATTCACATCAGAGTCCCCACCAGCAGTCCCCTTCACATCAGAGAGTCCCCATCAGAAGTCCCCTTCACATCAGAGAGTCCCCATCAGAAGTCCCCTTCACATTAGAGTCCCCATCAGAAGTCCCTTCACATCAGAATCCCCATCAGAAGTCCCTTCACATCAAAGTCCCCATCAGAAGTCCCCTTCACATCAGAGTCCCCACCAGCAGTCCCCTTCACATCAGAGAGTCCCCTTTAGAAGTCCCCTTCACATCAGAGAGTCCCCATCAGAAGTCCCCTTCACATCAGAGTCCCCATCAGAAGTCCCTTCACATCAAACAAAGGGATACAGGGACTTACGCACGCCCACAACAAAGGAACTCTGGCAACTACGGACATCCACAGGAGATAAGGAATGGACTGAACAGGAACCCTGGCAGAGAATCAGATCAAGATCTAAGAGACACAGAAAGAGGCTACAGACAAGAGGGAAGCGAGGAGGAAAGAAGAGTAAAAAGAAGAAGAGAATATTAGGAGAAGGAATTTTTAACTTGAGTGATGTCGTTTTTACTGATGAGGAATTGAAAGTTCTAGATTTAGGATTAAAATTTGCACCAGATAAGAATGTTGATAAGTTCGAAGTTTTTATCGACCTGCAGAAATTTATGCGCAAATTAAGAATAAAAAAACACTATACTCTAAATAAGGATAAAAAACCTGCAGAAGAAATACCCAGTTTTGTACACACCAATCTTAGGAATAACTCGATCTTCAATCCAAAGGTTCCGGGTGACCAGTGTATGAACGCTTTTAAGAAGATGGTGGAGAGTGACCTGGCGAAACTTGAAATAAAGAACCCCAAAAGGAGGAATGTATGGAGAGCAATTAAAGAAATCGGAAAAAGAAAAGAAGTAGTCATACGCCCCGCAGACAAAGGGGGCGGGCTGGTTATATTGAGGAAAAAAGACTACGAGGAAGAAATGAAGAACCTCCTTAGAGTGGAAAACACCTATAAGAAACTCAAAGGAAACCCCAAACAAATTTACAGTAAAAAATTGAAAGCTCTCATTAAGAAAGGGAAAGATAGAGGAATTCTAAATAAGAAAGAGGCTAAATATTTGATCAGCGAGTCCACAAAGACACCAGTCATATACCACCTACCAAAAGTACATAAGCGGTTGGAGAAACCCCCAGGAAGACCGATTATAAGTGGGATAAACTCCCTGTTCTCCAGACTGGGGGAATACATTGATTGTTTCTTGAAACCAATGGTAACCAAAGGGAGGTCGTACCTAAAGGACAGTACGCAATTGATCAACGAATTAAAAAATATAACAGGGGTTGAAGACTGCCTCCTAGCGACTATAGACGTGAACTCCTTATATACCAGTATTATACAAAAACATGGCCTAAAGGGAGTAGAGAAAGCATTTCATAAAGATGCCAGTCTTAAACAGGAACAGATTAACTTTATTTTGGAAGCCTTGAAATTAGCAATGGAAAGTAATTATTTTTGGTACCAGAAGGACTACTATGTTCAAACGAAGGGCGTCGCCATGGGAGCCAGATACGCCCCGAGCGTGGCGAATTTGTTCATGGACATGTGGGAAGAAGAGAACATATACAAGAACCTACGCCCGGAGATTGAATTTTACCGTCGCTATATTGACGACGTGATCATAGTATGGAGGGGCACGGTAGACTCATTTCACGATTTTCTAAGAGCAATGAACCAAAATAAATACGGCATCTCTTTTAGTGGGAAATGCGATCTCCAAGAGATAGACTACTTGGACGTACAGATTTTTAAAGAAAGCAACGAATTACATACGAGAACTTTTTTTAAAACTACAGATCGCAACGGGTACATACCAACATCCGAAATGGAAACAGAATATCCCGAAAGGCCAACTGATGAGGCTGCGAAGAAACTGCCACAGGATAGATGACTACTACGCACAAGCTGATACCCTAATTAAAAAGTTTACCGACAAAGGTTACCAGAAAGAACCTTTAATGAAGCAAAAATTGGCAATAGGGGGCCTAGACCGTGAGCTCCTACTAAGAAAAAAGGAGAAAACTGACCATCATAGTAAGATGGATATGGCTTTTATCACTGGTTTTAACAATCAATATCGTTCGGTCGAACACATTTTTAGAAAATATTGGCCTATTTTAAAATCCGATAGAATCTTGGTAAAGATACTCCCGAAAAAAACAAGATTTATTTACAGAAAGGCCCCTAACCTGAGGAATCAGTTAGTGCACAATGTGATTGACCCACCTAAAACGGTTAAATTGTTCCCCCGAAATGAAAGGTTTCTATAGGTGCCAGAGGTGTCTACCTTGCCGAGTGAGTAAAAAACAACCGAAGAGAAAGCTATCCTTCAAGTCAAGAGGAGGAAAAGAGTACCAAATCAGGGAATTGATCACTTGCGAAAGTACTCACGTCACATACGTGATTGAATGTCCCTGTCGGCTACAGTATGTGGGAAGAACCACTAGGCCTCTCCGCGTTAGGATTAGAGAACATATTAACAATATTAAGAAAGGCTTTCCAAAGCATAACCTGTCTAGGCATTTTGATGAGGTCCATAATAGGAACCCCACTGGATTAATTTTTTACGGTATAGATCTGATTAAAGACCACTGGAGAGGAGGCAATAAAAGAATAAAAGTTTCTCAGAACGAAACTAAATGGATATACCGTTTGGGGAGTCTGGTTCCTAGAGGATTGAATGTGGACATCAATCTGAATTGTTTTTTATCCAATTTCTAGATGGGTGCCCACATTCCACTATTTCTTATAATTGGTTTATCCCACTCCTAAAATCACTATCTTAATATATACATAATTTTTAAGATTTCTCTACCCTATTTTATAAATCACTGGTAATAGGCTTCCTATTCAAATTCGAATAAGGTTTTTAATGCGCTCTCAACTCATCTCTGAGTCCCCTACACTACCAATCTTCTCTATGCCTTGATAATAAAATACATAGATTAATTGTATGTAAGGGGGTTTTGTCTCTCATATATGGGTTGGATCACCCCCTTCCAGTTCATACTCACCTTGAACACACAATGCTTACGTTTGGGATGTATAACGAGTACGGATAAAGAAATATTAAAAAATTATATTTTTTGCGCAATAGGTCCTATCCCACTTTCAATCCTACTAATTGCACATTTTAAACTGATCTATTTTCCCATATTTCACATACTGATAATTTAATAAGTTTTTATGGAATAGGGTTTAGTCACACTCCCAACCCTATCAGCACATTTTTAACTATTTATGTATTTTTATTTTTATTTTTATTTTTATGTTCAATATATATTTTTATGTACAAAAAAAAAAATTTCCTTCTCAAATCTGATTTCAACATATACCTCCCGAGGAAATGAGAATTAATTATTTATTTCACCTCTGTTTTATTTAAAAGTGACGTAATATGCTGTAAAATAGTTTTACCGGCTAATATCTGGCTTGCAAAATACTTTTTCCCATGGCCGCCATTCAATTATATATATATAATGTTTCCACTAGATGGCGCTCAAGGAGATGTTACCTGCTGATACACTGTTTTCCTTCATTAAACGAGGTTGAAAACGAATAAGGTTTAACTCCCATCTCCGTAATTGAAGCGGTTTTCTCAATTGGCCTTACACTCTGTCCGTCAAACGACACTTGATGTATGATTGGCCATGACACATACTGCACCCAGATATAAGGCGTTGAGAGGACCAAGATGGCAGCGCCTCCGATGACGTCCGTGTGACGAAACGCGTAAGGCGGGACTATCTTGGTACGCACAACGTCACTTCCTGCCGCTGTGGTTCTTGCTAGCTGACCGGTGGAACGCAAGCGGTAGTCGCGAACAACGCTGCGTCCCGGGACAGCAAGGGGAGCCAGTGAGCTTGCATGCTCCTCAATCCTTTTCCCCTTTTTTTAAACTTATTCCTTGAAGCAACACCACTTTATTGGATTGTAACTTTATTACTTAATAAACTTTTTAAAAAGGAGTTACGCTATGTGGACAAAACTTTTTCATTACATATAATTTCCTTGGAGCGGATGTCCGGCTGGAGATAGGATCACACTAGGGGATTATCCATTCCCCCCTTCCCCCTGCTCTGCTGGAGAGGCTGATCTGGACTAGGAAATCAGAGACGAGAGACCACAAAGATTCGATCGGCATCCGGATCTGATCGGCTGGAGTGGAAACATCTTATGCTTATACCCCTGCAGGGGTATAGCGTTCCGGTGAGTGGAATCACAACAGGGGGATTGTATCTTTAGAGAATCTGGAAGTTGTCGGGTGGAAGATATTACACGAACTTTTTAACGATTTGCTGGATTTTTACCTTTTTCTGCATTTTTATATGTGATCTCATGCTGCTATTGAATTGTGCTATTATTAATTAATTTATCAATCACTATTCCAATCCTATATTTAATATTCAATATCACTTTCTCATATATATATATAGATTTACAAATTCTTTATAAATTTGTTTGCATATTAATTTAATTACTTTATAAATTTGTTTGCATATTAATTTAATTTTTTAGCACTGCACTTTAGAGGGTTGTGGATACCCCCTTTTTTTTAATCACTTGGAGTTTATTCCAGCAGGGGCTGGAACACTTTATTGGATTGCACTTGACACTTTGGCACTTATTTGCACATCATATAACACCATCAGAGATAACTAGCGGTTATTGGGTTATGGAATCCAGGCTATATTGAACATCTATCTGCATTCATACTTTCTTCTTAACATTTACCAATCCCCATGTGGGATACATATGTATATTTCCTTACATCTTTGTGTCGTTTTCCATAATATGATTTATAATCAATAGATAATTATATATGTCAATTATCCCCTCATGCACAGCGCCACTCCCTGTATATATATATATTTTTTAGACCTTCACATCAAAGTCCCCATCAGAAGTCCCCTTCACATCAGAGTCCCCACCAGCAGTCCCCTTCACATCAGAGAGTCCCCTTTAGAAGTCCCCTTCACATCAGAGAGTCCCCATCAGAAGTCCCCTTCACATCAGAGTCCCCATCAGAAGTCCCTTCACATCAGAGTCCCCATCAGAAGTCCCCTTCACATCAGAGTCCCCACCAGAAGTCCCCTTCACATCAGAGTCCCCATCAGAAGTCCCTTCACATCAGAGAGTCCCCATCAGAAGTCCCTTCACATCAGAGAGTCCCCATCAGAAGTCCCCTTCACATCAGAGAGTCCCCATCAGAATCCCCTTCACATCAGAGTCCCCACCAGCAGTACCTTTCACATCAGATTCCCCATCAGAAGTCCCCTTCACATCAGAGAGTCCTCCCTCTCCTCCCCCTCCCACATGTACTCACCGTTTTGAAGGCAGCTTCTCGTTCCTCTCTCCAGTCATGTGATAACAAGTGCTAAGGGGAGAGAGGAAGGAAAGTCTTCCGGCTGTCCATCTCCCCCTGCAGGCTGGAGGGAGCATAAGGCCTAATGCTCTCTTCAGCAAGTGACGGAAGCAGCTCCTCCTGACAGGAGTGAAATCGCGATCACCCACTGTCAGAGAGGAGTGGCTCCAGGACTGCACCTGACTGGCCCACTGAGCCAGCCATCGGCTCACCGGGAAACTCCCGGTAGTCCCGATGGCCAGTCCATGCCTGCTAACACTGCACATCACCCTGAACACACCATCCCCACCGTGAAACATGGAGGTGGCAGCATCATGTTGTGGGGATGCTTTTCTTCAGCAGGAACAGGGAAGCTGGTCAGAGTTGATGGGAAGATGGATGGAGCCAAATATAGGGCAATCTTAGAAGAAAACTTGTTAGAGTGTGCAAAAAACTTGAGACTTGGGTGGAGGTTCACCTTCCAGCAGGACAATGACCCTAAACATACAGCCAGAGCTACAATGGAATGGTTTAGATCAAAGCATATTCATGTTTTAGAAATGGCCAAGTCAAATTCCAGGTATAAATCCAATTGTGAATATGTGGCAAGACTTAAAAATTGTTGTTCACAGATGCTCTCCATCCAATCTGACAGAGCCTGAGCTAATTTGCAAAGAAGAATGGGCAAAAATGTCACTTCCTAGATGTGCAAAGCTGGTAGAGACATTCCCAAAAAGACTTGCAGCTGTAATTGCAGCAAAAGGTTGTTCTACAAAGTATTGACTCAGGGGGGCTGAATACAAATGCACGCCACACTTTTAAGATATTTATTTGTAAAAAAAATGTATATACAGGGCTCAAAATTTCAAGTCCTGAGCCACTAGTCAGGCCTCAGGAGTTACTCGCCACCAGTTGCCCCACCCAACCCCTACCCTGCCCCGCCCCTAAGTCCGCCCTTAAACACGCCCTCGTAAATTATCTCATGGAATTACAATGTTGAATGCTTAATGCAGAATTAAGTTCCAAAAATAAACATTAACAACAACTTTAACAATATTAACATAAAGCATATCAGTACCCATAAGTGCAGCTGATCAGTGCCCAACAGTACAGCCACATCAGTGCAATCCATCAGTGCAGCATATCAATGCCCATCAGTGCAGCCTATCAGTGCCCATCAGTGCAACAAAAAGGATTCGCCCTTGGGACTTTACATGAGGTGGGCACCATTTGGCCAAAAAGCATAATACCAGTAATTAAAGTATATGCCTTTATTCAGGTAAAGATCATGCATTCATTAGTATCATCAGCAATGGCCAATTGTAGAATAACATACATATGAATTGAACAATAGGTACATAAACGAGTAATAGACATGTAATACATGGGCATCTAATGTACCCTAGGAGTAAAAAACATGTGATACACGGGCATCTAATGTAACCGACGCGTTTCACGAGACCCAGCTCACTCTTCAGGGGTTGATGAGTGTATGGATGTACCTAAGATGAAAGAATATAAATAGGTAGATGGTATAATATTAATAAAGTAGTTGCAGGGCATGGGGGCCATGATGTAAGAGCCTATACTCACCACTAAATGAGGCCAAAACAGCAGGTGTGCGATTCCCAGAGGCAGCAGCAGGTGTCTTACCCGGGAGCTGAGGAGGCGGAGCCAAATGGGACTCCAGTGGGGCAAACCAGAGGACAGGCATGGTGCGCATGTGAGAATGTGTCCCCAAGAATCTCACGAGGTCCATATGTAATGAAAGCTGTAGGCATAAATAAGTATACTAATGCATTAAGTACTAATGATATATATTTGTCTCTGTATGAATAGAGAGCCTGAGCCAAGGATAGTAAGGACATAGGAGACTAAAGGGAGAAAGGAAAATGGGAAAGAATTGCCAGCAAGTTCACCAGTCATCAGTGCTCAGCAATGCACCAGGGAGGACTCGTGAGAATCGGGCGGCTAGATGACACAGAGCGGAATCTCCCGCTGAGACACGGCATGTATATGAATAGCCTCGCTGTCAAATGAAGTCCTGCCTCCTGGAATCTAATAGACAGCGTACTGGTCTAATGCCGGTCCAGAGGCAGGACTTTGTTTGACATCGGCCGGTTATTCATATACAAGCCGCGTCTCAGCAGGGGATCCCCGCTCTGTGTCCTTCGGAGGCACGATCCTTCTGAACGTTTCCTGGCTGATCGCTTCTGTCAGAAGTGGTGCAGGCTTTTTTACAGGACATCAGAGCGGCCCGGGGGGCAGGGAACCCCCCCTCCGGGCCGCTCTGCTGGCCGCACCACTTCCGCCAGAAGCGATCAGCCAGGAAACTGTCAGCCCTTTTCTGCCCCTGCTTCTCACTTGCCCTTCGTTAAATTCCACTCGCAAAATGCGAGCAGGCGAGTACAATTTGAGGGCTGTATATATATATATATATCTATATATATCTATCTATATATATCTATATATAGATAGATATATATAGATATAGATATATATATAGATATATATATATATATATATACACACACACACATATATATATATATATACACACACACACAGACACATATATTTTTTTTCTGTCTATTTTCAGCATTGTTTCTGAATGAATGAATGAATGACTTGTATAGCGCTGAAAATGCAAACTGAATCGCCTCAGGGCGCTTGGTCCATTCTGTGGGCCCAGCTTGTTAGAAGAGTTAGGTCTTGAGTTTCTTCCTGAAGGCCTGATGGTTTTCCTTCATACGGATGTTGGTAGGTAGAGTGTGCCATAGCCATGGTCCCTGGACTGCGTTCTCCCTTTGATCTGTAGTGGGATTTGGGAACGTGGAGGAGGTTTTGGTGGGTTGATCGAAGACTGCGATTAGGTACGTAGCGTTTTATTTTCTCGCATAGGTATTGAGGCGCATTTCCATGTAGGCATTTGTGGGTGAGGCAGAGGGTCTTGAATGTCATCCGATACTTTATGGTTAGCCAATGTAGGCTCCTCTGGGATGGGGAAATGGATTCCCAGGGTTTTTTTCCTGTTATCAGTCTTGCTGCGGTATTTAGGTAGTCCGGCGTAGAGGGAGTTTGCGTCATTGAGTCGGGAGTTAATGATGGTTCCAACTACTGCCGCTTTGTCCTCTGTTTCTTCTTGCTGGTTGTTGCCATATTGCTTAAGCCCAATGCCACTAAACAGCAATAAATCTTTAGGCTGTCAGATTGCCTCTACAAATTCGGGGCAGTGCCTAAAAATAGAGATCAACTGAGGATGTGCAAAGCAGGTGAGATAGTGTATTATTAGGATTTAACCACTTGCTGACCCCACACAGTACTTCTCCTGGGGGTGGCCGACACAGACAGGCTGAATCACGTACATGTACAACATCCAGCCTGTTCCAGGTTAGGGGCATGCAGTGCGCAGCTCCTGCTACCACAACAGATTGTGACCTGGTGATCACATTATTACAGTGTCAACAACATTTTTATGAATGTATTTATATATAACACCTGTGTTTCCAATGCTGTGATTGGCCCACAGCCAATGTACCATGTGATTAGCCATGGCCAATCACAGATCACCAATAATTACAGCTGTAATGTAACCCATTCATGACAGTACAAAACATTGCTGTTACACAGATCTTCATTGTAACAGCAATCAAAGTGTAAAAAAATCAAATGAAATATATCCCTGATTATTTTTCCTTTTTTTAACATACTGTCACTAGTCGCTTGATGATGCTGTGCTGCTCTGGTGACAGTATATAAGAAAAAATTTGTGAAAAAACATTTTTTATTCAATTTAATTTTTTTTAAATGTGCCAAAAAATACAACTTCAAAAAACTCGCCATGTCTCTTACTAAATGCCTGACTGTCCCATTTCCAAAAAGGGATAATTTTGGGGGTATTTGTACTGTTCTGGCCTCAAGAAAATAGATTTTAGGCTGTCAGTACATCAGAACTGATCAATTTTCATATATATATATATATATATATATATATATATATATATACACACACGCCATAGTTTGTTGACAATTTAACTTTCACACAAACCAATAAATATACACTTATTAGGTTTTTTTTTTGTTACCAAAGATATGTAGCAGAATACATTTTGGACTAAATGTATGAAGAAATTAGATTTTATTGAATGTGTTTTTAACAGAAAGTTGAATTATTATTTTTTTGAGCTTTTTTGTTTGTATAATAATAAAAAAAAAATCCAGTGGTGATTAAATACCACTAATAAAAATCAGTTTATTTGTTTATTTGTGTAAAAAATATATATATAAATTTCATATGGGTACAGTGTTGCATGACTGTGAAATTGCCAGTTAAAGTAGTGCACTGCCTAATAGCAAAAAAATGCTCTGGTCATCAATGTTAATTTGGTCGACGAAACGTTTTCGTCATAATTTTCATCAGCGGAATGTTTCCAGTGATGAAAATCAATTTCCATTTTCATCAACTTGAAATTGTGAGGGAGGGACGTTTACTCATGAGGACTTTAGGCTTCCACGGTGCTCCACCTGTAAAGTCTGTAAATGTTTCCCCTCCCAGCAAGCAAGGTAGCGACCATAGTGTGCTTAGTGGTGTAGCATGCTTAGCACTGTGCATTATTACTGGCCTCCTCTGACCATTGTCCAGAGGACTGTGTGTATTACAGGCCTCCTCAGACCATCCAGAGCAATGTGCAGCTTTTTTTTTACAGGCCTCCTCAGACCACCATCCAGAGCACTGTGCATTACAGGCCACCTCAGACCACCGTCCAGAGCACTGCCCATTACAGGCCTTCTCAGACCACCGTCCAGGACACTGTGCATTACAGGCCTCCTCAGACCACCATCCTGAGCACTGTGTGCATTACAGGCCTCCTCAAACCACTGTCCAGAGCACTGTGCAGCATTTACAGGCCTCTCATCTTTCCAGAGCACTCTGTACATTACAGGCCTCCTCAGACCACCATCCAGAGCACTGTGCAAGGATTGGCAAGCAGTGGTATATTAACTTTGTTTTTTAGGTTAATTCTGCTTTAAATTTATCTAAACTAAGGAACAAAAATGTAATATATTACAGCTTACTAGTTCTTACATTTTTCAGATTTTTCCCCTTAGCTTTCACTTGTTACTCCTGCCAGTAACACTTTCTGTTCTAGGGTGACAATGCCCACTCTGTACTGCCCTGCCCTGGGAAGGAAGCATCTTAGGATCAGGAACACCTCTTCCTTTTATCATCTCCATAGTATAGATGGAAGTTGTTCTGTTGTCCACAGAAGATAACTGGGAAAGTTGAGAACATTGTTTGATATTTCATTCAGTAGACGCAAAGTTACAAAGACATTGGATTACTGATAAGAATCTTTATAGGACGTGGTGGTGTACGCAAGACTGTGCACAAGGTAAGAGTACAGTAGCGACTGGTTTTTATTACAGGAAACTCATGCACAAAGGTAAATCACAGGAATTGTTTCATGCTTGATTAATAAGCAGATCTTAAATATAATTCACAATCTATATGAAGATCCAAGCAGGAATGCCTATGCCTCTTGTATATAGACAATGTTTGTTTTGCCTAGAGATCAGCTTTAACCACTTCAATACCTGGCACTTTCACCCCATTCCTGCCCAGGCCAATTTTCAGATTTCAGCTCTGTCGCAATTTGAATGACAATTGCGCAGTCATGCAACACTGTACCAATATGACATTTTTATCATTTTTACCCCACAAATAGAGCTTTCTTTTGGTGGTATTTGATCACCACTGGGTTTTTTATTTGTTGCCAAACAAATAAAAAAGACTGAAAATTTCGAAAAAAATAAAGTTTTTCTTTGTTTCTGTTATAAAATTTTGTAAATAATAGTTTTTTCCTTCACTGATGGGCACTGATGAGATGGCACTGATGGGCACTGATGATGAGGCACTAATATGCAGCACTGATAGGCGGCACCATTATGCAGCACTGATAGGCGGCAGTCATATGCAGCACTGATGGGCACTGATAGGCGGCAATGATGGACACTGATAGGCGGCACTGATGGGCACTGAGGGGTGGCACTGATGGGCTATGATGGGGGGCACCGATAGGTGGCACTAATAGGCAGCACTGACGAGGAGGCACTGACAGGCATTACTATGGGCACTTGTGGGCATTCTTGATGGTTCTGTACTGATAATCAATGTGCTGATTATCAGGGCAGACCCCCCTGTCCGGAGAGCTGCTTATCGGCACTACTCGTGCCCTGCCAGCGCGAATAGAGGAAAAGCCAATAACTGGCGCTTCCTGGTTACAATGTGATCAGCTGTGATTACACACAGCTGATCACATGGTAAAGAGCCTACGTCATAGGTTCTTTACTGAGATCGGAGAAGCGGTGTATCAGAGCGACACACTGCACTACCGATCGCCTTGCGGTGCGCCCTTCGGGGGGGGGGGCGCACGAGCGGCTTATACTGATGGATGTCATATGAGGCACAGTCAGGATAATGAAACGACCGTCCAGCTGTCATTTTGCCATAGGCTGGGCGGGATATGGTTAAATGATTCAAAACTGGAAATTCTCAAAGTGTATTCCCACATTTGCAGTTGAATTTGAGAAAACCACACTATATGTTTGTTACGTGTTCTCATTCGCACAGCATGCCTTAAAGAAATAAAAATATTTCTTACCTTTTAGTTACTGTATTTCTCAGGAGGAGGTGTCTTGGCTAACTGCAAGGTTTTTTTGAACAATGTTAGAGTGAACTTGTCTGTCCTCATTAACATATAATCCAAGAAACCCAGTCTCTATACTTGTAACTCTTTGTTAGGACAGACAATGTTCAAATCTAGTTTTAATTGATAATGATTGCACAGTACAGACAGGGCTAATTATGGCAATTGGCAAACATAGCTGCCCAGCCCCCTCAGTCATTAGCAAAGAAAACTACTTAGCAAAAAAAGGTAAGCTGCAATTTTTTTAAAATTTTTTTAAGTTATGCTATTTTAATAGAAACGTAACAAATATAAAATAGGTGTTATCCTAATTTGGCTGCAAAATGGGAAATAAAATGTAAGTTAAAAAGCATAATATTAACAGTTTTTAGACTCCCAACTATTGGTGTGGCATGACCTTTCTCGTATACCTCTTCCAAAATTTTCAATTACAAAACACAGATTTTGTACTGTTATCCAAACAGCAGATAAAACCCTTTTTCTGGTTTCTGTTGGGTTAAGAAAATGTTTGAAAAATCCCGCAAAAAAATGTTTGTTCAATAAAAAGTACATGAGTGCTAGTGAGTGCAGTTTATTGGCCAATTCACCCCTACAATGCCCAGTGGAGGCAAGGAATCCTCTAATTGCTCCCATCTATGAAAAATATTGGTTTGCGTATGGCCAAACAAACTATCCTTCCCCCCTACATTATTCATTTCCATTCTCCCAGAGTTCCCTTTTCTTGTTTGTGTTTCAGATTCATGCTAGGGGAAATGATAAATAGATGATAAATAGATTTCTCTCCATTTTGTAGTTAAAATATGTAAATATCAAGATTTATCTACTGGGACAAAATATACATAAATAAAAAACAACTAATCATATTTAATTAAAGCTCATCTTTTATCCTACATTTTCAGTAATCCAGCTGTTGCCCAAACACACAAAAAAGGGTCATTTAACTAGTAAGGATGAGACACTTTGAATGCAAGAGAAAGCTACTTTAACAAGTATTGCTTCAACTGTTTGCAACATTATAAATAATTAAGAAAGCAGCAATCAACATTCATTTAGGAAACCACGTGTGTATTTTGTGTTGCTTGTACAGTATATGTAACTTGTCATCACAAATTGCAGAGTAAACTTGTTTAACCACTTGCCTACTGGGCACTCTTCCTGCCCATGCCAATTGTCAGCGCTGTCACACTTTGAATGACAATTGTGCGGTCATGTAACACTGCACTCATTTGAAATTGTTATCATGTTTTTCATACAAATAGAGCTTTCTCTGGTAGTATTTAATCACCACTGATAGGTGACACTGATGGGCACTGATTGGCAGCACTGATGGGCAATGATTGGCAGCCTTGATGAGCTCTGATTGGCAGCACTTGTGGGCACTGATAGGCAGCACTGGTGGGCACTGTAGGGACTGCACTGATAATCAGGACACCGATAATCAATGCCCTGATTAACAGTGCCGATGTCCCTTTAACACAAGCCGGTTATCAGCTCTTTTTTCTCTCCTCATGAGTCAGTGTGAGGAAAGAAAAGTCGATAACTGGCTTGTGTTTACTTCCATGATCAGCTGTCATTGGTCACTGCAGATCACATGCAAAGGGCCACTGTGATTTGCCATTTACCTCAATCTGTGATCAGCTGAATCTGAAGGATTCAGTGACCACAGAGCGTGCAGCCCACGTGCCACAGGGGGCATGTGCAGGCTGTGCGATCACAGCAGCCCTTTATCATGTGATCAGCTGTGTCCAATCACAGCTGATCACATGTAAACACTCTTGTTGATTATCGACATTCTTCTCCTCATGTGCTGTCACAGCATGAGGAGAGGACAGTCGGTTACTGGCAAGTGTGGCAGGGGAATTTTACATTGATAATAAGGGCACTTATCATCAGTGTCCTGATCATCAGTGCCCATCAGTGCTGCCTATTAGTGTCCATCAGTGCTGCCCATCAGTGCCACCTATCATTACCCATCAGTTCTGCCTATCATATCAGTGCCTCTTCATAAGTGCCGCCTCATCAGTGCAGCCAATCAGTGCCCATCAGTGCACATTAGTGAAGGAGAAAAATTATTTATTACTAAATTAGTAATTTTATAAAAGAAACATTTTTGTTTTCCAGATTTCATGGTCTTTTTTCATTTGTTTACCAAGAATAAAAACCCAGTGGTGATTAAATACCACCAAAAGAAAACTATATTTGTGTGAAAAAAATGATAAACATTTCATATGGGTATAGTGTTGCATGAACACTTAATTGTCATTCAAAGTGTGACAGCGCTGAAAGCTGAAAATTGGCCTGGGCAGGAAGGGGGTAAAAGTGCCTGGTATTAAAGGGGGTTAAGTGCATATGTGAACTGTTCATAGGATTTTTAATTGTATTTTAGCACCCCTGCCAGGCAGCCTTGTTGCAGCTAAGCAAAAGAGCCTTAGGAATTCCCAGCCTGTGATCGGACAATGAAGGCATATTTATTTATTCATCTATTGTTGTATTTATTACAGGCATTTATTCTGTATAGCAATATACAATTTAATGACTGAGCGCTAACATTTGCGCGAAACGCATCTACCTTTTTATCCCCTGCTCCATTTGTTAATTTGTCATATGAAGTGCAGCCGTCCGGAATTATTATCATATAATATACAATTTACGCAGAGCCTTACATAACTTTCATGGACTTAGGTCGCTGAGCTCAAGGAGCTTACAATCTTAGGTTTCTATCTCATATTCATATCAGAGATTTTTTTACACTATTATTGCTTATAACAGCGATGATCACTGTTATAAGCAATAGTTTTAGCTGTCATGAGTGGCTTTCATTCATGACAGCTTGCTTACTATTGTGATCTGTGATTGGCTACAGCTAATCACATGGTACAGGATGCTGTGATTGGCCCAAATACCATGTGATAACTGTGGGCCAATCACAGCATCTCAATAGTAAGCAAAACAGTCATGAATAGAAGCCATTCTTGACTGTTTTGTTGACATTTGTAATCATGTGATCGCTATGATTGGTCATAGTGAACACATGATACCCCAGCCCCTGTCCCAATCACTGAAAACAGTGGTCACTGGTTTGTGCCACTGCATCCCCCAATGCACATCTGCACTGTGATGTACCAGTATGTCACGGTTCCTGCAGCTGGTTGGCAAGTGGTTAAATAGTTTGTTTTAGAGTAGAGTATTCAGCACCTTTTTTCCAAAAATAGAACAGGAACAAAATCGAGTCGGGCTAAGCACTGCTCAGCCATTCACAGCTTTGTATTTTATTAATAAATACAAGGCTTCCATTGATTGGCAGGGGTGGAGATTGTGATGTCATCCGCCCACTTCATCACCTCAGTCAGAGGAAACCTTGCATTCATGCTTAAAATACAAAGATGCCTGTGAATAGCTGAGCAATGCTGAGCCTGACACAATTATTTTCAGGGACTGGGGTGGGAAGTTCATGTCCTGCGTCCAAGAACACAGCATTGTATAGTGTATGTAGCTGATGCTTTATACAGCACTGACAGCAGCCACATGTGTTAGTAAAGAACTAATTTTACTAGCTTGGACCAGCAGAACCTTCTCTGCAGGGGTCCCTCACCGATGCTCTTAGCTTCTCCTCCTTTGTGCATGCCACCACAGCAATCCACTTGCTATGGGGGCACACAGTTGGGAGTGGTCCCTAAACCGGGCTATGTGCATCCATAGACACACATAGTGTGGTTCAGCTCAGCTCCCTGCTCCCTTATCACAGGATTAGATTGACAGCAGCAGTAGCAAATGGCCCTCACTACTGCCTCTGTGTCCTGTGAGAAGAGGAACTGTCACGCATCTGAGAGAAGAATTAAATAATGAGGTCAGCCTCTCTTGTATCTCCAGCCTAGGCCCCACTGAAAGTGAAACAGGGTGCTAAGGGACAGGAGGTACACAAATGCCAGAAGATGTAGATAGGAGAACTTGCAGCAGGAGATGCGGTCCTGAAGAACCTGGTGAACCCTCAGATTAGGCACAGTAGTCCAGCCGACGTTATAGAAGCACTCCACTTGTGCTGCAGGCTCAGGATGTGTGGCTGGTCAGGGCTCTCAGCAAATTTGCAGCAGGAACTCTCAGCAGGGCATAGAACTGCAACAGCAGACAGGCAGGCAGGCACTTGAATGGATTGGGAAGCCAGGATCAGAGACAGAAGCGTGGTCACAGGATTAGCCAGAGTCATCATCAGGGAGCAGCGAGGTACTATATCATTAAAAGAGCCAAAGTCAGGAACAAGCCAGGGTAGGAACAAATGACAAGGCAAGAGCAAAATCTCAGATCAGGTCAGGAGCAAAACAGGAAAGGGAATATACTGGAAGAATGCAGGACACAGGATTAAGACCAGTCAGCACTTGAGCACGGGCAGGAGCATTGTTAAATAATCCATCTGGCGCCACCATGCATTGTGTGTGTGCCTGGTTACCATTCTGTGAAGAAGGCCGAACACACATGAATTTCTGTTAGCCAGACATCTCACAGGAATTCCCTGACAGTAACTAAGACCAGCACCACTGCAGACAGGCACAGTACTGGATCGAGATAAGACTCAGGTAAGTATATAGGGAGGTGTGTGTGGGGGTGGTGGAGCTACTACTAGAGGGACATTTTTTACCTTAATGTGGTTGTAAACCTTCACATATATCCAGTGAAGTGACTGGCCTCAGGTGATACACAGAGATGAAACAAATCCTCCTACATAAGTTGTACCTGTTTATCTACAGCATTCTTTCCCCTACAGTCATTTAAACTGTAGAATTTACACAGCTCTGAAAAGCAGGGGCCGGAAAGTTGAAGGTACATCAGTGAGGTGAGCTGATTGGAGGGAAGCGACACACCCCCTTCACACAGCACACAGGAACAGAGCTGAGGCTGTCAATCAGCTGGAGCTCCTTCCACCTCCTGACAATTTCTCTTGGTGTCAGGAGAACTTGTCAGAAGTGGCTCATGCCTATAGCAGGGGAAGAAGGCAGCAGACAGAAATGACACCTAGTGCTCTGGATTGAGATAAGCATGCACTATTGAGGGATATGTTTTATTCATATTTCATGCCTGAATTTTACAACCACTTTAATGCAAAGAATGCATTAAGGTAAAAAAATGCCTTGCCTTTAGAACCACTTTAAACTTGAAGTTAGGCTTCTTTAAGAGGGCTTTAATGTCTGGAAGGGGCATGGCTTCTCTTTCATGTGACAGCTCTGATTAGTTTCCACAGTGGTCACATGATCGTGAGTTTATGACAGTTTGGTCAGTCACTCTCAGCACACAACCTCAGGCCCCTGCAGATGCATATATAAACAGATATATGCAGGGCCGCTGACGGAAATCATGGGGCCCCATACAGCCTACCTGACGAGGCCCCCTTCAGCCCTATCCTCAACCCCACCCCTGGCCCCTCCCCAGACCCTACCTTAAAACAATAATTACATGTAAAAATTGGACAGGCTGGTTATACCCAAGTTGATCTATCACTTGGGTACAATCAGCCTGCCCATAGATGGTTCAAACCTTAGTCTGTCCCTGCTAAACCAGACAAGATTCTAACCATCTATGGCTGGCTTAACTGACTAACTGACACTAACATCAATAGTGACACTAATACAGTGATCAGCTAAAAGACTGTACAGTGTACACCATATTAATGGCACTGACTGGGTTAACATCAAGGGGTAATGAAGGGGCTAACTGTGTGCCTAACAAGTGTAATGTGTGCAATATGTGCTGCTTTTAATAACAGGTCTGGCTATTTTTTCTCCCTGCTTTGCAGGGAAAAGAAATAGCCAGATTGCTGATCTGTGTATGGAGCCCTGTGTTTATAAACACAGAACTTTGTGCTGTTGTGTGATTGGCCACAGCTGCATGCATGTCCCTAACCCGGAACAGGCTGGATGACGTACATGTATGTGATCCAGCCTGGCCGTGCCACCCTTCCACAGCAAATGTACTGAGGGGCGGGCGACAAGGGAAAAGGTAAGGGGTGGGTTCACATGACAGGTCTGATCAGGTCTGCCTGTCCATTTTTCAGGCAGACCTGATCTGATCCTCCATTCACTGCTATAGAGTGATGGATCTAAATAGATTTGTGTCCATTTACACCCGCCTATCTCCAATCTGATCCGCTAAACAGAATGGAAAGGGATCCATTCCCATCCATCTAACGGATCAGATTGGAGGGAAGTCGGGTGTAAACAGACAGCCAAAGTGTTTACATAAGTCACCCTTAGAGCAGAGTAGGCCATGTCCGTGTCCGCTCTGCACAAGCTGAGTGGACGCGGACCTGTCATCTGCTCAGTGGGGAATCAGCAGACAGATCCTCCGCTGAACAAGTTTATTCTGCTCCATGTGAACGAAGCCTTGATAACAAACAGCAACACAGGCAGGTTAAAGGATGAGTTCACCTTTTTTGGGCAGAATTTCACTTATCTTAATAAATAGAAGCGTTTTCCAATGCCATTCCTGGCCCAGCCCTCCCAATGTGCCTTTCTCTTTCACTTACCTCATTCACATGATATTTAGAATCTTGTCAGTCTTATTGTATCTTTGAATGGATTTTCAGATTACATCACTTCCTGTAGCTTGTGTCAGCATTTACTTCCTGTTAGGTCATCTCCCAGAAGCCATCACTTCCTTGTTGCATGACAAAAGAGGGCGTGATAGGGTGTGTTCACCACTCTGGACCCCACCTACCTCCTTACAATACCACCTTCCCCCCACTTCTTATACCAGGGGTCTCAAACTGCCGGCCCTCCAGCTGGTGCAAAACTACAAGTCCCATGAGGCATGGCAAGGCTGACAGTTACAAGCATGACTCCCAAAGGCAGAGGCATGATGGGACTTGTAGTTCCACAACAGCTGGAGGGCCGCCAGTTTGAGACACCTGTCTTATACAATCTGAATGTACAATCTCCTTTAGCTCTCCCATCTGCTATGTACAAGGGCCTGCCTGGTTTGCTACAAATTGAATGGATTGTTCAGGTGTGTCTTCTATTCCATAGTTCTGGTAAATCTAAAGGATATTGTACAGAGATTGTACAATCAGATTGCATAGTGTATGGCATCTTTATATCAGTACATAGGAGGGAGTGGACGGAGTCATGAGCCCTCATTCTCATCTCCACCTAACAAAAATTCACATTCCCGCATGCGTTTGTTTTGTGTGTTTTGGAGTGTTTTCACTTGTCACGCATAGGGCAGCCTATTCACTTGAATAAACTGTCCTACAAGCAACAATCACCCCAAAGAAGCTCCAGAACTATTTTTGGAGCGGTGCATGGTGTGTTATTGCAGTTTTCAGTGTGTTTTCCGCAATTGGGGAGCCTTTAACATGTGATGACAACACAAACATGATGCACATTTGCAGCATTTATGAAACACATGGTAAAGTGCACATTTTCTGTGCAGTTTGCAATGCGTTTGGAAACACGGAGATGTGAAAAGAGCCACATTGTTCTTCTGTAAAACGCACCAATTTCACTTTCAGGCCCCATTCACACCTAGAGTTGTGGGAGTACATGTTTTTTGGCTCGTTTTTCCAGTGACACACATAGGGCAGCCAGTCGATTTTAATGGGCTTCGCTCCACCTGGCAAAGTAGCTCATAGGACATTTTTGTAAATTTGTTACTGCATTTGTCACCTGTTTTTTCATGTGGCAAAATGTGTGTTTTTTTATGTGTTTGGTGTGCCGTTAACAATTAATGACACTGAAAGCGCAACTAGGTAATTTTAGGTGTATAAATGTAGCTATACACTATACAATCTGATTGTACAATTTCTTTACAATCTCCTTTAGATTTACCAAAACTGTATAATAGGAGGAGACATCATCAATCCAATCACTCTGTATCCAATCAGGCAGGCACTTGCACTGCATCAGGGAAGTTCTGTACACTGTATGTGACCCCAGGGAATTTAGCATGCACCCTGATCCCATCCGAAGGGACGCTGGGAAAGTCAGGCAAATTCACATATGGAGGAATGCCGGGGGTGCTGTGAAAACTTAGTTGATGTGTGAAGGTGTGCTAATGAGGACAGCTAGTAAACTCTTTCCTGGGTCATGCTGGCTGGTTTGTCCTGTGTGTCTGTCCTCAGGAAGTTTCTGAAGTTATCTGCAAACTACAGCCTTGGATGGAGGTGAGGCCTGGTCTCAACTTGTATTTTTTTGCAACAGAGGTACATTACTGGTATATTGGTACATAGGGGAGCTGAATTTAACAAAAAAAAGTGAACTTAGCTTTTAAGATCATGAGCATTATGATAACACATAGGCAGGTGCAGGTGCTCTATCATGGCTGGCAATGTTACAGTGTGTCACATGACATGGCTGTTGGATGCGGACTTTGTTAACTTATGAATAATAAGTTAACAAAATCAGCACCCAATAGCCATGCAGGGCTGGTGCAAGGATTTTTGACACCCTAGGCGAAACCTCATTTTGCCACCCCCTTGGCTCCACCCCTGACTCCACCCCCTTTTCCCTGCCCATGTAAACCCCACCTTTTTAATGAAGTGCCCATCAAATGCAGCCTCACCAGTGCCCATCAAATGCAGCCTCACCAGCGCCCATCAAATGCAGCCTCACCAGCGCCCATCAAATGCAGCCTCACCAGCGCCCATCAAATGCAACCTCACCAGCGCCCATCAAATGCAACCTCACCAGCGCCCATCAAATGCAACCTCACCAGCGCCCATCAAATGCAACCTCACCAGCGCCCATCAAAGCAGCCTCACCAGCGCCCATCAAAGCAGCCTCACCAGCGCCCATCAAATGTAGCCTCACCAGCGCCCATCTAATGCAGCCTCACCAGCGCCCATCTAATGCAGCCTCACCAGCGCCCATCAAATATAGCCTAACCAGCGCCCATCAAATAAAGCCTCACCAGCGCCCATCAATGCCTCTTCACCAGTGCCCATCAAATACAGCCTCACCAGCGCCCATCAATGCCACTTCACCAGCGCCCATCAAATACAGCCTCGGGGGGGCATTTGGCAGATCAGTCAATATAATACATATACACACACATTTTAAAATTCATTTCCATGTCATTGTCATTTCATATACAATCTCATTAACTCAGAGAGAACTTACCACACCAGTGTCCCCAGATGATGGTTTTGGGCTCAGCAAACTTCCGACAACATGAATGGTGACTCTGTGATTGCTTCCAGCCTGTGTCGGTGCGGGTGCCTCTTCTAGCCAGGCTCCACCTGTCCTCAAGCCCGGAGAGCTGGCGCCAGGTGCCACGCTTTATCCCATGATGCAGCCATCCTCCATGTACTCTGCTCCAGTGGCATGGAGAGCGCAGGGGTGGGGGGCTGTGCTGCAGGAAATAGATACTGTAGATCAGAGAGTGGCCTCAGTGCTGGACTGTGTGGACACATGACATGTCACAGACAGTGTCAGGCAAAGAGTGGAGAGGGAGGGGGGAGGCTGCTGCTGCCTGAGTCACATACACCAGAGAGCGCCCTGGAGGAGGGTTGCTGGACACATCTGTGACACTGTCTGGAAATACATATAAGCAGAGAGCCAGATTTGCGCGGGTGCCGGCGCTGCTTGACATGGCAGGGCGGGCGAAAGTTGCAAGCTCTGTGGAGGACAGTGCAGGAGTAGAATAGCCAGCGGCTAGGTGCCCTAGGTGGCAGTGCGCCCTAGGTGGCAGTGCGCCCTAGGCGGCAGTGCACCCTAGTCGGCAGTGCGCCCTAGGCGGTTGCCTAGTCCGCCTAGTGGTAGCACCGGTCCTGCAGCCATGTCCTGTGACACACTGTGATGGAGAACATGCTGACTGCTGCCTGTGTGTTATAGATGGTGACATAGTAATGTGCAGTGCACTGAAGTATATCTTTCACCCACCCCTAGGCACCCCTGTGCTGCAGCAGCCACAATAAATTCTGGTTTTCCTCTCTGTTCCTGAAGGATGTTAGCTGCCACCGCCGCCTGCCTCAGCCTCTCACTTTCCGTCTCTCTTGGGCTGACTACTGAGTGGGGAGCTGAGTTGAGGAAGATCATTCTGCCAGGGAAGAAATTGGGCAGTAACAGCGGCAGGTGGCTGGGAGCTGAGCAGGAGCAGAATGCACTACGAATGCGCCCAAAAATGAAAATAGTCTCTCCACTCCAACCAGCACACATCATCTAAGAGGGGCCCAGAAAATCACAATAATACACCCCCCTAAGCTAATAGGAGTGGCTGAGCGGGGGTGTAATTTAGAAAGCCTTTTTTACATTTTTTATTATACACTGACTGACTGTGAGGCTGCCCAAGCCCCCCCTGCTGAGCTGAGGACACTGGGCCTTGTACAACATGGCCAGTTTTACTGGCTAATGAGCTGCCCTACATATACACTATATTACCAAAAGTATTGGGACTCCTGCCTTTACACACACATGAACTTTAACGGCATCCCAGTCTTAAGCCTCATACACACGATCGGATTTTCCAACGGGAATTGTGTGATGACAGGCTGTTGGTGGAAAATCTGACCGTTTGTATGCTCCATCGGACAATTGTTGTCGGATTTTCCACAGGGAAATGTTGGATGGCAGGCTTTAAAATTTTCAGTGGACAAATGTCTATTGTCGGATTTTCCAAGCGTGTGTACACAAGTCTGTTGGCCAAAAGTCCAAAGTACAAACACGCATGCTCAGAAGCAAGGACGAGCCAGAAGTGGTCGGTCTTGTAAACTAGCGTTCATAATGGAGAATTAACATTCGTGACGGGGAAAATTATGAAATCTTGAAATGCAGCGCACATTATCTTCTTCTTTAAAGTGGTTAATAATTAAGATGCTTTGCTGGTGATACTGATGGAGTTTTTGCAAACTAATTTTCAAAGGCTTTTTTTTCTAGGGATATCAGGAATAATATTATTATGCTTGTTATTTATTTTTTTTTTGGTGCAAGTTACCACAACACCATTATCCCTTTGTTTTTAAGATCAAAGTTACAACTATGTTGGTGTCCATTGTTAATTTTACATTGTACTTGAAACTGTTATTTGAAATAGAACACATTATTCTCCACATTTTTTTTATTGTGCATTTAAAAAAGAAAACAAATAAAATTAGACATGCTATCTGCCAATAGAACTTAACCAAAAAGTGCATTCTATGCATCCAAAAATATAGAAAATATACCAAATCAAATCATTATTCAACCAAAATTTAAAATAAAAGCCTCATGCATGTGTCCTGCTTCTTAATATAGGGGGTCAACAATGCCAAGAGTTGGGGAAAACAGGGGTCCGTCATCCGGAGATAATTCAGAAAATTATCTGGATTATTCTCCTGGAGCTCCCGCAGCAAAGACATATGACATAATTAGTCACGAATAATAAAGCTACCAATTTTTGGTCCAAGAAATCCTCCTCCTCCTGTTCCTGGACTGGACTTGGATCCAAGCAGTAACTCCAAGGCCAATAATAAATAACACGTTATCTCCTCCAATTCCGCAACAAGGCTGGTTGATGAACGGCCATTCAGAAACGAACTGAAAAGCGCGAAATGAAAAACATGAAATGAAAAGCGCAAAATGAAAAGCGCAAATCAACACTCAAACTTCTACTAACTCGAAATTAGCAGAAGGTGCCCAAAGGGTGGCGCCAAAGAGCTGAAAAACCACGTAATACGTCACTACGTTCATGTTTGGCTGACAATTCCTTGCCGGTTGTATGCAAGACAAGTTTGGGGCCAACGCCCTTCGGACAAAAATCTGTGATTTTGTCTCCGGAAAATCTGATCGTGTTTACGAGGCTTAAGTCCGTAGGTTTCAATATTGAGTTGGCTCACCCTTTGCAGCTATAACAGCTTCAACTCTTCTGGGAAGGATGTCCAAAAGGTTTAGGAGTGTGTCAATGGGAATGTTTGACCATTCTTCCAGAACTGCATTTGTGAGGTCACGCACTGATGTTAGACAATAAGCCCTGGCTTGCCGTCTCCGCTTTAATTTATCCCAAAGGTTTTCTATCGGGTTGAAGTCAGGACTCTGTGCAGGCCAGTCAAGTTCCTCCATCCCAAACTCGCTAATTCATGTCTTTATGGACTTTGCTTTGTGCACTAGTGTGCAGCCATGTTGGAACAGGAAGGGGCCATTTCCAATTTAGGAGCATGAAATTGTCCAAAATGTCTTGGTATGCTGATGCCTTAAGAGTTCCCTTCACTGGAACTAGGAAACCAAGCCCAAACCCTGAGAAAAAACAACCCCCACACCATAATCTCCCCTCCACCAAATGAGCTGGACCAGTGCACAAAGCAAGATCCATAAAAACATGGATGAGCGAGTTTGGGGTGGAGGAGCTTGACTGGCCTGCAACCCCATAGAACACCTTTGGATAAATTACAGTGGAGACTGCGAGCCAGGCCTTCTCATCCAACATTAGTGTCTGACCTCACAAATGCGGTTCTGGAAGAATGCAGAAACATACCCATAGACACACTCCTAAACCTTGTGGACAGCCTTTCCAGAAGGGTTGAAGCTGTTCTAAACAGAGAAAAATGCGATGCGCTTAGGTATATATCATTGTGTGCATTCACCCTGCTGGTACCATGTGCACTTAACAAAAAGGTGCCATGTGCACGTGATGCAGATCTAAAATCAATTCTGCATGTATAAATCAATATATCAAAAAAGTGCGACTAAGTGCTATATGTAATGAATCCAAAGTGCAATGTGCAAATGATTGATGAACTCTACGTATATAATTAAATAAATAAACACAATGCACATTTGTTAAGCAATCCTATAGAAATCAACTCAGCTTGTATCAATCAATGTGCCAAAGAAGTGCAACAAGGTGCCATATGTAATAAATCCAAAGTGCAATGTGCAAATAATAGATGAACTGTGCATATACAAATGTAATGCACACTCACTAATCAATAATATTCAATAAAATTAAAATCAAAACGTGCACTATAAATATTATATCATATACATATCACATGCAAAACTCCAATAAAGTCATATAAGTGACAGGTGATAAAAATATATATACATAGAACCATATAGGTGATATGTGATGCTTGAGACAATTATTGTCCTTATTTGAAAAAAATCCTCCAGTATAACATCACACAGCAGTGTGCAGTGAAAAGTTCCAAAACAAAACTATGGTGCATAAAGTGCTTCGCAGAAAAACATCCAATTGCTGAATCACAGTGCCCAGATCATGCCGTGATGTGCCTCGGTGACCCCCAAAGTGGTTGCGCTCACCTTAGAGCGTGTGACACAGTGTTCAGCTGCGTCAATACACGCTATGGAGCCACCCCTGGGCTCAGTGATAGGATAACAGATGATCTCCAAACAGGCTCTCTATGGCTCCACAGGCAAAAGTGTGCGTGTAGCCAAGTCTTCTGAGCCTAAGACTTTCAAAAAGCCTCCACAATCCGGTCCCAGCCTGGAGTCCCCCGGCCAGCCACCACCCCGAAAGGGGGGAGTCAAGCAGCAACTGCGCAACTTACGGTGAATTACACATTTGGAATGCCCCGCATATGGCAAAGAGCGTGTGTGGGTCAGCGGCACCTGTGATCTGGAAGTGCCCAGCATAGGAGTAGCAATGTGCAGAGATAGTCTGAAGATTACACAGGTGGTGTGTGCATTAGGCTGGAGTGGAGGAGCCCCTATATCCACTCCAGCCTAATGCACACACCACCTGTGTAATCTTCAGACTATCTCTGCACATTGCTACTCCTATGCTGGGCACTTCCAGATCACAGGTGCCGCTGACCCACACACGCTCTTTGCCATATGCGGGGCATTCCAAATGTGTAATTCACCGTAAGTTGCGCAGTTGCTGCTTGACTCCCCCCTTTCGGGGTGGTGGCTGGCCGGGGGACTCCAGGCTGGGACCGGATGGTGGAGGCTTTTTGAAAGTCTTAGGCTCAGAAGACTTGGCTACACGCACACTTTTGCCTGTGGAGCCATAGAGAGCCTGTTTGGAGATCATCTGTTATCCTATCACTGAGCCCAGGGGTGGCTCCATAGCGTGTATTGATGCAGCTGAACACTGTGTCACACGCTCTAAGGTGAGCGCAACCACTTTGGGGGTCACCGAGGCACATCACGGCATGATCTGGGCACTGTGATTCAACAATTGGATGTTTTTCTGCCAAGCACTTTATGCACCATAGTTTTCTTTTGGAACTTTTCACTGCACACTGCTGTGTGATGTTATACTGGAGGATTTTTCACAAATAAGGACAATAATTGTCTCAAGCATCACATATCACCTATATGGTTCTATGTATATATATTTTTATCACCTGTCACTTATATGACTTTATTGGAGTTTTGCATGTGATATGTATATGATATAATATTTATAGTGCACGTTTTGATTTTAATTTTAATTTTATTGAATATTATTGATTAGTGAGTGTGCATTACATTTGTATATGCACAGTTCATCTATTATTTGCACATTGCACTTTGGATTTATTACATATCGCACCTTGTTGCACTTCTTTGGCACATTGATTGATACAAGCTAAGTTGATTTCTATAGGATTGATTAACAAATGTGCATTGCGTTTATTTATTTAATTTATATACGTAGAGTTCATCAATCATTTGCACATTGCACTTTGGATTCATTACATATAGCACTTAGTCGCACTTTTTTGATATATTGATTTATACATGCAGAATTGATTTTAGATCTGCATCACGTGCACATGGCACTTTTTTATTAAGTGCACATGGTACCAGCAGGGTGAATGCACACAATGATATATACCTAAGCGGAGCGCATTTTTCTCTGTTTATATTTACTGCACGGCCATGAATACGTGATCTGCGTTTGCAGCTGGGCATTTATATTCATATTTAGTTGATTCTCCATTAAGGCATTGGACTATTGTGGCTCACAAGATTTCTTCTTTATTGCTGAAGCTGTTATAGCAGCAAAGGGTGAGCCAATTCAATATTGAACCCTACGGTCTAAGACCGGGATTCCATTAAAGTTCATGTGCATGTAAAGGCAGGCGTCTCAATACTTTTAGTAATAGTGTATGTGCTATGCGGTCAGCAAAAGTTTAACAGTCTTAAATGCTTGCATCTTTAATAGTTTAAGTTAGCCAAAAAAAACTTTCACCTAAACTTAAAACTTTCTGCATTAAACAACTTCAAACACAGTATAATACTCTTACTAGTATTAAAAGATGAATGACTGTCCCTCGGTTTATAAACATCTCCTCTGGAAGAGATAGGTATAATACTCTTATGTTACATTGTGATTGTGTTTGTTTGTTTATATTCACTTGAATATAATTCGTGTTTTGTGTTATTCATGAAGAAATATTACTTTGTATTTCTCGCTCGTAGATATAATATCATGTGTAGTTTCTGAGAAATCGACATTATTGTGTCTAGATGTATTTGCAAATCCAATAAAAACACAATACAAAACTTATTACAATATTGATGTTACATAAAAAGATTCAGTTAATCCACCCGCAGAAAAAATTCATGTGAAGATATTGAAGTCATATATATCACGTTAGGTTGTGAAACCTGCTATACAGTAAGTATTTGAGATCCAATGATTGAAAAGCACTCCCAAGACTACATTTGAGTGTGTCCTTGTTATACTTATTTATAATATAAAAAGTCCCAAGAAGAAATGTAATGTTGATGTGGAGACTTTACAAGTCATCAACATTTGAACATTGCTATGTCTCTTGGCAGTTAAATGGGGTGGTAGATTTGTAAGGGAGTGTTTTGGAGCATTGGGGAGCAGTGGGGAATGTGACATATAAAAAGTTATTCCGGTTTTTGGAAATGAAGCATCTCATCCTTTAGGGATAAGTAAAATTGGCTTTTTAATTTCTTCAATATTTTGGCAAACATTTTAATATTTTAAAAAAAATTTCCCCATTTTGCTGAAATAGGAAAATATTGCCAAAATCGTACGATAATATTCAACTGGTCCAATGAAAGTAAATAGTTAGTGAAGGAAAATAGTTTGTTTGGACCAGGTTGGGTAGAAAAAAAAACTATTTAAGGTTCACTTTAAAAAAGTAATTGTAAAGGATATATTTTTGTATTAAAATAATAAACATGTTATACTTATCTGCTCTGTGCAACGTTATTGCACAGAGCAGCCTTGAACCTTCTCTACTGGGGTCCCTCACTGGTGTTCCAGCCTCCTCATCTTCTGTGTGTGCTACCATAGCAATCTGCTTAAAAAGTTATTGTGGTTTTAAGAAATTAAACAATTAGGGATGAGTAAAAATTGTCTTTTTAATTTCCTTTGGCAAAATATCATAAGATTTTGGCAAAATTTTCCAGTAAAATGTGTGTTGGAGTTAATAGGTTAGTAGAAGTGGTGTTTTTTGGCAGCTTTTAAGGCGGACTATGGGGTTTCAATAGCTCTTCTAAGACCCAAAAACAGAAATTGATTGTATTAATTTATGTAACTATAACAAAAAGGAAAAAACTTTTGTTGTAACTGATTAAAAAGATTTAGCTAATGTTCAGCCTCAATTTGTTAGTTAACATTTTATAGTTCATCTAACACTACCCTGTCCCCGATTAATGCTGGCCATACACTATATGAAAAATTGGCCGAAATTTGGCCATTTAGACAGTTTGTTCGTTTTTCGGCCAGTTAATGGCCACAAAATCGATAATCGTTGGGGCGCTTTTGAGCTGAAAAAACGAAGGACAAGTTTGGAAATTTTCTGCCAAACGAACGATAAATTGGAAGGTTAATGTGTTTCCCGTCCGAACTGTTTGCACTAGGTATATGTAAAAAAATGAACAAAAAATTGATTCATTTATATCCACTGAACGATTTATTGGTCATTACATGATGGCACTATCATTTGCTCTCATGGCCAAATGTTCGTTTTTGAAAATTAACTTGGCCAATTTTTCAGATAGTGTATGGCCAGCATTTCAGTGCTACTGTCCAAAGGTGTCCCTTTTCCTCCTCCAATTGAGCAGAGACACCCCAAGACAGGAAGTGTGTTACTGGACAGATCACCAGGTGAAATTAAAAGAAAAAAAAATCCTAAAAAAGAAAATAATTGCAGCCATCACAATTAAGGATTGGTAGGCTGCAATATATTACATTTCCCTTTTTTAGACCTAACCATAGTTTAATTATCCTAGACATGTTTTTACCTTTTTTGTCCACAGAAAAAAAATCACAGCAAACCAATGCATAGATAACACTTAAATACAAGCAAAATATATATGGTGAAATATAGCTAAGAAAGGAATTTTGGCAAATTCAAACTGCTCAGTCAAAATGTAAAGATAACGTTTCAAAACTCTAAACTTACTGGTCAAATTTTCTGAAATAATAGGTGAGAAGTGACACTGTTCAAGAGATCAGAGATACTATCCCAACATTCTGACCTATTTGGAGAATTGTTTTTAGTTTTTAGATTTTAGTTTAGCATCAGTATACTATTTCTTGACAAATTCATTAAATATTACAAGGGTTTTTTTTTTCCCCATAAGCTCCAGCATCCATAAGCGCAACATTTCCTGTAGCTTTTCTTATACTTTTTCAGTCACAATTCCTATGTGTGCCTTAGATGCTATGCAAAACAACAGGTTGAAATTTATTTGGCATGGCCACATCCCCAGGGTGTCCAGGAAGACTATATTTAAAAATGAACAAGATGGTGGACTTGAAGCACCAAATCTTATGAAATGTTATTAATCAGCACAAATAACTCATATACTGATGTTGCAGCTAACCAATGACACACCGTGGCGGGTCCTTCTGGAAGTTCCAAAGCCCCATACAATTTCCATGGCCACCCTACAATAGATCCCTAACTCACACTGTCCTATCTTACTAAGGCTGGATTCACACCTATGCAGTTTTAGTGCTTTTTGCATTTTGCAGATTTGCTCTACAGTCCATTCACCATGGTTTCCTATGGAACATGTTCTGTAGTAAAAATCTGCAAAATGCAAAAAGCACTAAAAAATGCATAGATGTGAATCAAGCCTTAGTATTGATTCTTGGACATACCTTGAATATATGGAATAATGTTACAATCCCTAGTTCCCTGATCTCCCCCACCTTACCCTCTTTCACATATTTCTACCCAATCTGGATAGTTACTAAACTTTTAGGTGGTGGTCAACTGGTTAACAAACAACTTTGTTTCATATTTTGGGCAGGAATTGAAGGAAATTCTCCTCAAGTGGGCACAGACAGCAAAAAATAAACTCACATACCATCTCATCTTATTTAAAAGAGATGAATGTTTTTTTTAAGAATCTTACTTATCTAGATGGATGCAGCAGCTGTCCTTTGGTGCTTTAAATACTAAGAATCGAGCAATCGAACACCACCGATCACTCGATTCTCACAGCTCCCTGAACAGAGAACCGGTGACTGTCAGCGCTCACTGGAGCGCTGGTCTGTGGAGGGGGTGGGAGCGTCTGGCTCAGGCTCTCAGGCATGCTGAGAGCCTAAACCAGGTGCCGGTCCAGGTATGTGGGCGATTTCCGACCTCATTGTCGCAATTTTGCCCAAGCCTGGACTAGCTCTGTGATGTAGCCAACTGCAGACTTCAGCCTGCTGTCTGCTGAAAATGGGTCACAGGAGTGCAGAACGAACTGCACTCCTGTGATCCACAGGAGAAGTACAGCCAACGAGCTTTGGTTGTACTTTTCCTTTAATTTGATTCTTGGCAATGCCATAAATATAAGAAACAATTTTACATCCTTTAGTTCTCTGTCTCCCACCACCTAATCCTCCAATCCTGTTTCTACCCAGTCTTGAGAGCCCGCTAACTTTTAGGTGGTGGTTGACAAACACATTTGATGCATCTTTGGAACCAGAAGTGAAGTACAGACAGCAAAAAAATAAATGTACATACCATCCTATCTTGCTTAGTTTGATTTTCGGCCATACAATAAATATTATTATTATTATTAATATACAGGATTTATATAGTACCAAAAGTTTGTGCAACACTTCACAACATGAGGATAGACAGTACAGTTAGAATATAATTCAATACAGGGGGAATAGGAGGGCCCTGCTAATTAGAGCTTAAAATCTAAAAGAAGCAATATTACATTTTCTCGGTCTTTGATTTCCGCCACCTAACTATATTTACGCAAATGGGAAATCCCATAATTCTACCCACTCTTGATAGCCCCCAAGTTTTTAGGTGGGGGTTGACAAACAGATTTGATGCATCTTTGGAACAGAAGGTGAAGGCAATCCCCCCAATTGGGCACAGACATCAAAAAAATAAATATACATACTATCCTATCTTACTTAGTTTGATTTTTGACCATAATATAAGGAATGCTATTACTTTTTATAGTTTATTAGTTTTCCCAACCTAACCCTGCGCAAATACGAAATCCCATAATTCTACCTACTCTGGATAGTTGCCAAGTGTTTGGGTGGTGGTCGACAAACAAATTTGTTGCATCTTTGGAACAAGAACTGAAGGAAAATGTCTCCAACTGGGCACAGACAGCAAAAAATAAACTGGCAAAATATGGCAAAACATACACTTTAACTCTTCTCAATTCTTTCGAGAAAAACAAACTGGAGTAGAGCTTTAAACACTGCAATCATTTATTGTATAAACCATTTTGTATTTTAGGTTATTTGGCTTTTTTAATCATCCCTCTCACCCACACTTAAAATTTCCAAATACCTTTTAAGCAAGACATGCAAATATAACATTAAATTGTTTCCATCTCTTTTCTCTGCACATTGTCATTCTAACTTATTTCACCTGCAGATGTCTCCTGGCACGAGTGACAGCTAATTATGGGTCTGACCGCTCTTTCCCCCAATCACACATTTCATTCCACCTCCGAATGATCACTCTAAAAATGAAAAGCATATTATTACTTGGGGCATTGCAATTAGTGCAGCTATTATGCCCCATTTGTAATTTAATGTCTTCTTTTGAAACAAAATAATAAAAAAGCAGCAATGAAAATCAGTAAAATTAAGTAAGATAAAACAAGTTTGTGCTACTTGGTATTAACTTGGGGGAAAAAAAGCAGTGGTATACAGAATGTTCTGGGGATTGAATAGCGTTGTTCTTGGTTGGTGACACATTCATTTCACTAAAGGACAGCTGGATACTTTCTTGATAGTTGGTGATGCCAATTAATGTTGTTTCTGTCTCGCTATTCAGGAAGCTGAGTGCTCATCAAGGCATAGCTGAGATTGTAATCCAGTCCTCTTATTAAAACACCATGATGATTATAAAAAGAAATAAGTAAAGTCACAGCTGTCTCTTCTGTCATGATGTAGGAATGAAATAAGAAAAAAAAAAGATAATAGGCGCTTTTGACTTGGATAGTGAAGCTACGTTCCAAGCGGGAGCTACATGTGGACAAACAGAATATAAAAGAGTTAAAATGGCCTGTAATTGATGGCAGGAAAGAGCAAGCTGAAGGACTCCAAGAAGCAAGTACAATTGATCAGTGAACTACCAGAACTATCCTGGAGACAGTGCAACTGTGCTAAATCCCAATGGTTCACACATTTTATATTTAAACTAAACTCTAGGCGAACAGCTTACTACACAGATTAATATGAATATAGGAAAGCTGATTTACCTACTAAATTTGCATTTTTGTCTATCCAGACCTGACATTTACACATCCCTGCCTCTAGCTACCATCTAGAATTTAAAAGCTGAGCATTCTCTATTCAAATGCTAATTAACTTGTTTAACTGGTTCACAATGGCTAGTTAAACAGGAAGTGGTGTTGGCAGGAAATGGGGAGAGGCAAGAAATTAGATAAAACAGAATGAGATGCAACAACCATGTGCTGAACACAGACAGAGGAGTCTGGAAGAAGATCTGGGAAGAAGTGGGACTCCATAACAAAGATTTGGGCAAAAGGAAGGGAGCTCAAGACCTAAGAATGACCCTAAATCTACACTACGAGAGAACCCTGTTGCCTGTTTCAGTAGCTTGAAGTGCTGTTTGTTATGGAAATCATGAACTCTAACTCAAGTGAAGTCATTTTTTAGTGTATCTCTATCGCATACAGACACAAATTGTCAATGCTCATTTTCTAGTAAAGTTAGGAAGTGTGTGCACATGTATGCAACTTTGTAAAACTCTTTACGTGTTCTATTGTTTTCCTACTATTGTAAGTAGTTTGTTTGTACAGCATTTTTTTAGTAAAAGCACATTGATATGTACTGGGCTTTTTTTCAGCAGGAACTAGGGGGAACTCAGTTCCACCACCTCTGGCATCAGGTCTTCTGCTCCCTGCTCACCACTATCACTTGGTAACACTGAAGTCTAGCTTCTGCGTTTACAAGTGATAGCTTATCTCCCAGTAGCTCCCACAGGTCAGATCTCCTGCGCAGATCCCACTGAGTGCCTGACAGGGACAAGGGAGATACAGAACAGGTGCCCAGGGTTCAGTGCAGTCATAGGCAGGAGAGGGTGCATGGTAGGCTGCACCCTCTGTGGTCTCCATTTTTTCCCTGGCGACCAGTTGTTGATGCTCCTACTGCATGATCCCCCTTGCAAGTGACTATAGTATAGTATAGTATGATGGGAGGTACTACAGCCAGATAGGTGTTTCAACTTAATACTGCAGCAAAGGTAAGACATATGACAGATGGTGAAGCTTTTAAGGAGGGGGGGGGGAGATGAGGGCAGTGGAGGGAGGGGGTTGTATGCAGAGGGAAGAGCTACTATTTGATGCCATTTGGCAGGTATGTGTGTGGTTGGCATGGTTGAGTTCCTGCACCTATTCTCTGAGAAAAAAAGCCCTGGATATATACAAGGGTTTCTGCTTTCTTGCTTTACCACAACTAACTTTAAATGATACAAGCATAACACCTCCAACCTGTGATTGGACAGTGAAAGGAGAAGCAGTAGACTGATATACTCATCTCAATATCACTTTGCTCTCTGCTCCTGTCATCATGTTCCTTGCACTGCAACAAACCTGATTGGCTCCCTGAGCTTTACTATACAGACTGTAGAGTACACTGCAAAAGACTGATACCAGGTCAAATGTAGGTACTTATACTAATTAAAATAATAAATGCATATATTAATGTATTAATGATTGTAGAACTGCATGAGTAAGTGTTTATGTATCTCCCTGGAGTTAAACTTTAATTTTGATTCTTGCATTTAGAAGTGCCTAGAGCCACTTTAAAAAGGGGGAAATGAGTGAGATATCTTAAAATACCATATCATAAATTTGAGATATAGAAGCTGATTCATTAATCTACTAAACCAAGCTTTGCAATCTTCACTTAAAATGTGTGAATATTCACTTCAATTATCCAATCCTGTCAAAAGTAAATATCTGATCAGTTTGAATACCCAATCATACGCAGATGCATTTCCCATCATTTGGATAATATAAATAAATATTGACACATTTTTTTAATGAAGATTCTCAACTTATTTAGTAAATCATCCTCAATATCTCAGATTTCTTTTTTTCTTTTGTAGGGATGACCACAGCTCTTTAAATGGTGAGATGGGGACACAGAGTGGCTTGTGCTTGATTAAAAAAACAAACAAAAACACGTTTATCTGCATTTTTTCAGATTTAACATTATTCAGAGTGTGAGGTTATAAGTCATTATAGGAATTAGGCATTAATGAAACTGAGGTATTCGTGTCCCTGAAAGTTTAATGAAAATCTGAAGATTTTCATAAAATTTCCTCTTTTTGGTATAGTGCATTAGAGTCAATAGTGAAAGTGAAATTTTGGTGTTTTTTGGTGTTTTTTAAATATGCAATGTGCTTTACAAGCTCATGATGGTTATGGGAGCTCCTATCCTAGATCTGATTGAGAGCCAAAATCAAGAAGAAATAAGAAAACAGACAATCAAAAAGTTAATAAAAATCTATAGCAATAGTGAGAGACGTAAAGTTTGTCATTCACAATGGCCTACCCATTACGCAATACTTGTCCACAAACTACTCTTGGATTTAGCTCCAGTCCATGTAGACTGGAACTGATTTTCAACATCTACTTTCAAGAATTCTCATATACATTTTGACCTTCATCACATGTGTTGTTGCCAGTATGCATGATGTTTTTCTGGTGATACACACCAACTATAAACAAAGCATTACTAGACCTACTGTTTACCAACAATACAGACTTGATCATGGATGTAGAAATACAGGGCAATTTAGGAAACAGTGATCACAGGTCAATTCATTTCAGTATAAATCACACTAATAGGAAACATAAGGGGAATACAATGACACTGAATTTCAAAACAGCCTACTTCCCTAAATGATGAGCCTTGCTAGAAGATACAATTGGGATAAAATCTTAGAAACAAAGAACACAGAGAAGAAATGGGTATGCTTTAAGAGCATAAAATAAGGGCATTAGCCAGTGCACCCCAATGGGAAATAAATTTAAAAGAGCTAATAAAAGTCCTGGGTGGCTTAACTCCAATGTAAAAATGCATATAAAAGCAAAGGAGAAGGCCTTTAAAAAATCCAAGGCTGAGGGATCATCATCAGCATTCCAACTTTACAAAGAATGCAACAAGAAATGTAAGAGTGCAATCAGGGCAGCTAAGATAGAACATGAAAGGCACATAGCGGAGGAGAGTAAGAAAATTCCCAAGAAATTCTTTAAGTACATCAATAGTAAGAAAGGGAGGTAAGATCATATTGGTCCCATAAAGAAAGATGAAGAGAATATGATTACTAAGGATGGAGAGATGGCAAAGGTATTGAATTTTATTCTTCTCCTCAAACTATATACAAAATTTTAGGCATGTCAACTGTATCATTAGCAGTAATCAGCATGGATTCATCAAGAATCGTTCTGGCCAAACCAATCTATTAACCTTCTATTAGGAGGTGAGCTGCCATCTAGATAAAGGAAGGCGCGCATACGTGGTGTATCTGGATTTTGCAAATGCATTCGATACAGTTTTCCATAAACGTTTACTGTACAAAGTAAGCTCAGTTGGCATAGACTATAGGGTGTGTGCATGGATTGAAAACTGGCTACAGGGGCGAGTTCAGAGGGTAGTCATAAATGGGGAATACTCGGAATGGGCAGGGGTGTAAAGTGGGTTCCCCCAGGTTTCTGTCCTGGGACCAATCTTATTTAATGTATTCATAAACGACCTGGAGGATGGGATAAACAGTTCAATTCAAAACAATAATTCTCCCACATTACAAGACTCTGGCCTGGCTGTACCTGGAATATGCTGTCCAGTTCTGGGCACCAGTCCTCAGGAAGGATGTGCTGGAACCGGAGAGAGTCCAGAGAAGGGTAACAAAACTAATAAAGGGTCCGGAGAACATTAGTTATGATGAAAGGTTATGAGCACTGAACTTGTTCTTTCTGGAGAAGAGACGCTTGAGAGGGGATATGATTTCAATGTACAAATACCGTACTGGTGACCCCACAATTGGGATAAAACTTTTCAGCGTAAAGGGAATTTTATAAGGCACACGGCTATTCACTAAAATTAGATGAAAAGCGGTTTAACCCTAAACTGCGTAGAGGGTTCTTTACTGTAAGAGCGGTTAGGATGTGAAATTCACTTCCACAGGCAGTGGTTTCAGCTGGGAACATTGATAATTTAAAAAAAATATTAGATAAGCTGAATGACCACAACATACAGGGATATACAATATAATACTGACATTAAATCATACACATATGATGGACTTGATGGACTTGTCTTTTTTCAACCTCACCTACTATGTAACCAGGGGCGTTGCTAGGTCTGCAAAAGATCTGGGGATAGAGCCTATAGCAGCGGTCACCAACCTTTTTGCATGCCCGCTGGGGGGGATCGGTGGTAGGCAATTTTTCACGGGCAATGGCTGGTGTTGGCGCTTCAATCATCATGGCACCATGGTTGATATGGCGTCGGGGTGATTGAAGTGCATTATTTCTATTGTTACATTCTAATATATAATGAAGTGGTTCAAGTGGCCATGTTGCCTGCCACCAGATGTGGATTGTCACTTGTCACTTTCACCTGGCAGCAGATGTGAATTGTCACTTGCCACGTCACCTGTCACCATTTGCAGATTGCCTCTTGCCACATCACCTGCCACCATTTGCAGATTGCCACGTCTCCTGCCACCATTTGCAGATTGTCACTTGCCACGTCTCCTGCCACCATTTGCAGATTGTCACTTGCCACGTCTCCTACCACCATTTGCAGATTGTCATTTGCCACAACTCCTGCCACCATTTGCAGATTGTCACTTGCCACATCTCTTGCCACCATTTGCAGATTGTCACTTGCCATGTCACCTGCCACCATTTGCAGATTGTCACTTGCCACGTCTCCTGGCCCCATTTGCAGATTGCCACATCTCCTGCCACCATTTGCAGATTGTCACTTGCCATGTCACCGGCCACCAGATGTGGGTTGTCACTTGCCAACTGATGTGGATTGTCACTTGCCATGCCAGCCAGTGCCACAAAATGTGCATTGACGCTGCATTGGTGGCAGGCTGACAGCACTGGTCCAATTAATGAGAGAAGGAGAGCGGTGATGCAGGGCGGGCAGTGAGAGATGTCATCTTACTGCTCCCCGCCGCACCTCCAAGATTGAAGCAAGGGGGTCTGACTGCAAACTGGAGCTCCACGATGACAGGAAGCACGTGACCTCCACTCCACCATGCTGTGAGAGCAGAAGAGCACTGATGTGTGTCGGGCAGTGAGAGATTTATTTATTTCAGGTACTTATATAGCGCCATCAATTTACGCAGCGTTTACATATACATTGTACATTCACATCAGTCCCTACCCTCAAGGAGCTTACAATCTAAGGTCCCTAACTCACATTCATACATATACTAGTGACAATTTAGACAGGATTAACCTACCAGCACTCTTTGGAGTATGGGAGGAAACCGAAGTACCCGGAGGAAACCCACGCAAGCACAGGGAGAACATGCAAACTCCAGGCAGGTAGTGTCGTGGTTGGGATTCGAACCAGCGACCCTTTTTACTGCTAGGTGAAAGTGCTATCCACTACACCACTGTGCCGCCATCTCTCTGTTGCTCGCCGCATCTAGCTCCCAAATGGAAGAGGTCCAGCTGTGAAGAGCGCTGATGTGAAGCGGGCGGAGAGAGATGTCATCTCTGCTCATCCGCCCGCTGGCTTCTCTCCTCTCCTCCGCCACTCTCATGCGGCCAGCCCGCCCGCCGCAGCAGCCTCAACCCGTTGGTTAGGCACGGACCCTGCAGCAAGAGACTTAGGGCTATTGGCCCCAGATTCAGGTCTATAGCCCCAATAGCCACCCCCTAGCAATGCCCCTGTATGTAACCATGATACAGGTCATAGAAGGTAGTACCTCAATCTAAAAAGTAAACAAAAATAGGGATGAGTATCATCATCCTTGAACTTGGAATGATAAAAAATGGGTGTGTCAGGGGCTACTCCAAAAATTGCCCCACGACAACAAAAAAAATATTGTGGACTATCTCGATACCCAAGGATTTAGATGGAGTAGGTAAAAAAGTATTAATTTATTGAAAAAGGACAAAAATGAAGGACATTGGATACAACAATATATAAAATGGCTATTGTATACTGTTACAAGTGATACAAACAAGGAACAGGTAAACCCCACAAGTATATGGGGAGAAAAGATGTAGGTCCAAACATGATCCTCTAAATGTTTCGCGACAGGGGTTGCTTCTTCAGGAGGAGTTGACCATAAACATCTATAGAAGAATACAATCTTATGCCCCGTACACACGGTCGGACTTTGTTCGGACATTCCGACAACAAAATCGTAGGATTTTTTCCGACGGATGTTGGCTCAAACTTGTCTTGCATACACACGGTCACAGAAAGTTGTCGGAAAATCCGATCGTTCTAAATGCGGTGACGTAAAACACGTACGTCGGGACTATAAACGGGGCAGTGGCCAATAGCTTTCATCTCTTTATTTATTCTGAGCATGCGTGGCACTTTGTCCCTCGGATTTGTGTACACACGATCGGAATTTCCGACAACGGATTTTGTTGTCGGAAAATTTTATATCCTTCTCTCAAACTTTGTGTGTCGGAAAATCCGATGGAAAATGTCCGATGGAGCCCACACACGGTCGGAATTTCCGACAACACGCTACAATCAGACATTTTCCATCGGAAAATCCGACCGTGTGTACGGGGCATTATAGTTATATGATCACAAATAGTAGAAAAACAAAGAATACAATTTACATAAATACAAGTAATCGAGTAATTTTGGAGTGTTGTAATCAGGCATGACTTACCAATGGGAACCCAAGAAAGGGTACCGGATGGTACAGTTTGAGGCACCCTGAACGGGTAAACCCCCCCCACGGCGAACACGGGAAGCACTAAAAGGTGCAATAACGGAAATAGAAAAAAAAATAGAGAGAGAGAATATATGCACGTGTGGGTCTATATAGTCTGTAAACGGAGCGAACAGGGAAGGAAAAAGGGGGGGGGGGAGAAGGGGTGGGGAAGGAAGGGATTCAGGCACTTCCTATTATTAGGTGACAACTGTTATTAGATAATAAAATGTGGCACTTGCTTTACTAACCATGTTTCATAAATGAATCAATCAAATTAGAATTAAATGCCTTACTATTGCTCAATACATACCGTACAAACTATATCATTACATACAAAGTGCAAGTGCAAACATAAGTGCTCTATATAAAGTGTGCAATAACTCCTTCTGTTATCAACCCTACTGGGGGCTGATACCACAATTCCAGGGCTGTGAATTGAATGCAACTAACAAATACATTATACATTTCTGCAATTATTGATATGTCCCATATAGATGTTAATACCCCACTTTCAGTACTATCAATGCAGCTTCACAAGTGTTGTTTACAAGTGTCCACAACCCAAAAATTTAATTTTATAACAAAAAGGTCCAATAACCATTTTACAGTTGTGCTGTATTGTCAACTGATCATATGTGCCCTTTGTGGGGAACAAAAGTGGCCATGCTGACACAAATTGCACAGACAAATTGCAAACACCAAGATCATAACATTGACAAAACCTAAACAACATACACCTTCCTTAAGAAAGCTTAAAGCGGTATTAAACCCAAAAACAAACATATATTATATTGCAACTTACCAGTTCCTAGACATAGTGGCTGCATTAATTTTCTTTTTTATGTCTTCTTTCTTTTATTTTTATCAGGTGATCCTGCCAGTAAGTCTGTTGTTTTTCAACAGAACTAGCTGTCCTTCAGATGTAGCAGTTAGAGAGTTGAAACAAACCATTTAACACTGACAGGGGTGCTTGCAATGGTCAACAATCATGTATTTATGTAAAAGCTTTAACCGAAAATGAACAAAACTATTGCTATAACTGCTTATGAATAGGGACGCTTCTCCTCTGTGACAGTTCTTATATAGCTGAGAGCGGGGCCACCCGGTGACGTAAACAGGTGACTCCGCTCCCCTCTGACGCCACGGGGAAGCCACGGGAGCCTCCCATGGAGGCGGAATGGTCATGTTTTCTTTTCTGCTCTTTTTCGGTCCGTCGGGCGGCATGAATTTACATCGTGGGACATTTTTTTTTTTTTTTTTTTTTTTTTAATAAAGCACTTGTTCCAAGCTGTCTCTTGTCGTTTTTTTTTTTACCACATTTGACACTTTTTTTTTGTGAAATGGTAGGGGTACAGTGTACCCCCTTACCATTTCACATAGAGGGGAGGCCGGGATCTGGAGGTCCCCTTGTTAAAGGGGGCTTCCAGATTCCAATAAGCCCCCCGTCCGCATACCCCCACAACCACCGGGCAAGGGTTGTGGGGATGAGGCCCTTGTCCCCATCAACATGGGGAAAAGGTGCTTTGACCCTAAAGCACCCTCCCCATGTTGAGGGCATGTGGCCTGGTACGGTTCAGGAGGGGGGACGCTCTCTCGTCCCCCCCTCTTTTCCTGCGGCATGCCAGGTTGCATGCTCGGATAAGCATCTGGTATGGATTTTGGGGGGACGCCTACGCCATTTTTTACAAATTTTGACGCAGGGTTCCCCTTAAAATTCATACCAGACCTGAAGGGTCTGGTAGGGACTTTGGGGGGGACCCCTACACCATTTTTTTCAAATTTGGCACAGGGTTCCCCTTAATTTCCATATCAGACCTGAAAGGCCTGGTATGGATTTTAAGGGGGACCCCCATGCAGTTTTTTTTTAAATTTTGGTTTGGGGTTCCCCTTAATATTCATACCAGACCCAAATGGCCTGGTAATGGACTGGGGGGGAGGACCCATGCTCTTTTTTTCAATGAGTTTTATCCATATTTCCGAGAACCGACAATTCATTGCAGTCGCGATCAGTTTTAAATGACAATTTTTCCTTTACAAATGGCATTTTGCTGTGGTTCTAAACACGGGAAAAATGGGAAAAATGTGCCACTTTACAGGCATACTATAGACAACCCCCAGGCACGATATTTAAAGGAATATTTCATTTTTATTGTTTCACTTTAAGCATTAAAAAAATCACTGCTCCTGAAAAAACGTTTTTAAAAATTTTTTTTTGCATTGATACATGTTCCCTGGGGTAGGACCTAGGTCCCCAAACACTTTTTATGACAATAACTTGCATATAAGCCTTTAAAATGAGTACTTTTGATTTTTCATGTTATTGTCCCATAGACTTTATCGGTGTTCTGGCAACTTTCGAATTTGCCACAAACACGCATATTGTTCGCTGTTCAGTGAACAGACGAACACCTGATGTTCCAGTCGAACTTACATTCGACTCAAATATCGGGCTTATCCCTACTTATGAAGTATTAGATGGAGTTCTGCTTCAGTTTGTTAGTGTCTCTAAATCTTCCAGTAATCTTCTACTGGACCATCGGTCTCTTCAGGTCAAGCATGGTCCTTCTCAAAGACTCCCCCCTCAGGTTTATCGTTACGCTGTTGCCTTGGTCGGAAGAAAAGAAGCAGGAGCTGCTGTCCTATGTGGGGTCGCTGGTAGCTCAAGGAGCTGTGGTGCCCGTTCCAAAGGGCAAAGAGTTCCAGTGTGTGTATTGCCCTCTCTTTCTGGTGCTAAAGAAAAATGGCTTGTGGCGCCCGGTGATAGATCTCATGTACTTGAACAAGTTTATAAAATACGAAAGATTCAAAATGGAGACCCTGTCTACAATTCAGCAAGCCTTGGAGCCGGGCGACTGGCTAGTCTTCATAGACTTAAAAAATGCCGATTTCCACGTGCCCATGGCAGAAGAGTTCCACAAATACCTTTGGTTCGTGGTTGGGAAAGAACATCTGCAGTTCACCTGCCTCCCTTTCGGACTTTCAACTTCACCTCACCTCAAGTCTTCTCTAAAGTTCTCCTGGCTGTGGTGGGTCTCATCAGAATGAAAGGAATATGCCTACACCATTATCTCAATGACCTTCTGCTAGTATCACAAGACAAGAAGTGGCTGCTGATCCACAGAGCTCAAGTCATCACAACACTGCTCGAGTTCCGGTGGTAACTAAACCTGGAAAAAAGCCACCTGGAACCAGTACAGGAACTAGTGTACCTAGTGTACCTAGGAGCTCAGTTCGACACAGTAAAAAATAACATTTCTTTGCCGGTGGAGAAGATCCCAATAATTCAGGACAGGGTGAGTCTGATGCTAACCTCTTCACACCTAAGGGCTTCACAATGCCTCAGAATTATTGTCATGATGGTGTCTACAGCCCCTATGGCCAAATGGGCTCTCTGGAGGCTACAACCCTTCTAGACAGGGTTTCTCCAGCAATGGGACTCAGACAACAGCAACAAGCTCATTTACATAACCTCGGGCATGAGGAACAATCTCTTCTGGTGGCTACAGTGCAGAAACCTGCTCACGTGCCACTCCATCTCCCCCATCTCATGGGTCACGATTATGAACAATGCAGAGGTACAGGATGGGGGGCCCACTGCAGGTCAGAGCTGGCTCAGGGCAGATGGGATCTCTATTTGAAAAACCCAGGCTCAAATGTCCTGGAGCTATGTGCAGCCTTTTGGGCCACTGCAACCAGGCCCTCGGGTGGATGCCCTAACAGATCAGTGGAGCTTCAGCAGTGCATAAGCCTTCCCTCCTTTCCCAGTCATCCTCAGATTCCTGCAGAGACTCAGAGCTGAAGCTGTCGAGATGGTGGTAGTAGCACCTTACTGGCCAAACAGGATGTGGTTTTCCCTCCTAACTCAACTCAGCTTTTCGGGACCTGGTACCCCTCCCCCTCAGACCAAATCTTTCCCGGGGGACAGTCCTGCATCCATGTTCAGCACAATTGAGGCTAATGGTCTGGTTCTTGAGAGGGAGAGACTGGAAGCCCTTGGCTGTGCAACAGGCATCATTTCCACCCTCATAAGTTCAAGAAGGGTGAGTACAAACAAAGTCAATGGAAGAATATGGGCCAAGTTTGTGGAGTTGTCATTCTCTGCGGGATCATACCGAGACCCGGGAGTGCAAGATATCCTGGAATCCTTACAGTCAGGTCTAGCTCTGGCTCTGTCAGTCAGCTCCCTTAGATTCTACGTATCGGCCCTATTAGCCTTCTCTGGAGTTTAATGGGCGGTTTACCCTCAGTTTTTTGGGGGGGCAGCAAGACTCAGGCCCCAAAGAAAGCTGAGATTTCCCAAGTGGGATCTTCCCCTTGTCCTTGACTTACTCTCAGAGCTCAGTGCCATGGGTTTTGAACCAATCTCTCTGCAAAGGCCACCTTCCTCATAGCCATCACATCAGCCAAAAGAGTAGGAGATCACGGCCCTTAGCCACAAAGAACCGTTTCTGACCTTTTTTCCAGACCGGGTGGTACTCATACCTATGCTCGACTCAAATCCCAAAGTTACATCGGTCTTCCATGAAAACCAGGAGATTGTCCTTCCTACATTCAAAGCTCCAGGGGCCTCTGAGGTTAATCCACTGGACGCAGCGGAAACACTGAAAGAATAACTTCAAAGCTACATCTTCCTTTAGGCTTTGGAATCATCTATTCATCCTGTTCTCCGGGAGAAACAGGGGGAAACGTGCTTCGTCCAGAACGATCACGTCTTGGGTTGTCCAAGCTATCCAGCAGACCTATAGGGCAAAGGGCTTGGCTCCTCAGGAGGCAGTGACAGCACACTCGACCAGGGACATCTTGACTTCCTGGGCGGCGACCGACGACCCGACATTTGGCTCCAGGCGTTATCTGCAGGGGGTCTCCATTAGCACCTCCATGGCGCATTATTGTGTGGAACCTGCATCCTTATCCTCTGTGAAATTTGGTTTAAGAATCCTATCAGTTGACGGGCAAATTAAAGTTTTTTTTTTTTGATCTGCAAGCCCGCCCGTGTGGTTTGGCTAGTTATTTCCCACATGTAGGCTGCCATGGAGTTTGTCAGGAAAGCTGTAAATTTTCTTATTAAATACTTACCGTAATTCTCCTTTCCTGATGGACTACATGGCAGACAAGTTTCCACCCTTGGATCAAGAGTTGGCTAGTAATGGAACGCAGTCTCTGGCTGTGAGCTCAAATTTATGGGAACGGGGTTCTATAGCCATATGAGTCCATCAGGAGAGGAAAATTACGGTAAGTATTTGATAGGAAATTTTCAATTTTTTTCACATATTCAAAACCCGTGAAGAATTTTACTAGTGGCCTGCAATTACTCTTTAACTCCATCTTGTCCACAATATATTTAACCATTTGCTGACCAGCCGCCGCAGTATTATTGTGGCAAGCTTGCTCGGCTGTGCCGATCGCCTTATGTCGGGTGTACGGTGTACGTCGGGCTTGTACACGGCGTTCTGTGGGTGTGCGCACACTGATTGACCAGTGGGGGAGCCAATCAGCAGGGCCGGTGGATTCGATGTCTGCCAGGCACCCCCGATCGTTCCCTGCAGAGACAGAACAGGGATCTGCCTGTGTAAACAAAGCAAATCTCCGTTCTGTCAAGGGATGACACAGAGATTTTTTTGCTATACAGGAAGACAGATCTGTGTGTTGTCCCAAGCAGCCCATCCCCCATACAGTTAGTAAACACACCCAGGGAACACAGTTAACCCCGTGATCGCCCCTGATGTTAACCTCTTCCTGCCAGTGTCATTAGTACAATGTCAGTGCATAGTTTTAGCACTGATCACTATAATAATGTCACGGGTTCCCAAAAAAGTGTAAAAAATGTCAGTTAGGTGTCTGATCTGTCTGCCGCAATGTCGCAGTCTCGCTAAAAAACACTGATCACCGCCATTACCAGTAAATAAATAAAAATGCCATAAATCTATCCCCTATTTTGTAGACAATATAATTTTTTAGCAAACCAATCAATGTCTGCTTATTGGGTTTTTTTTTACCAAAAATATGTAACATAATACATGTTGGCCTAAATTGATGAAGAAATTAGATTTTTTAAAAAAATTTTATTGGGTATGTTTTATAGCAGAAAATAAAAAAATATATATTTTTTTTAAATTGTCTCTCTTTTTTAGTTTATAGCGGAAACAATAAAAACCACAGAGGTGATCAAATACCATCAAAAGAAAGCTGAAATTGTATTTGGGTACAGCGTTGCACGCTTGCGCAATTGTCAGTTAAGGTAACGCAGTGCTGTATCGCAAAAAAAATTTCATCCCTGTCTCTTTTGGGTGTGGTTCTTTTGCAATTAATTGCTTTTTTCATTTAAAAGCGTTTGTCTGTGGTGGCCCTGAGTAGCCCAGCTCTGAGGAAGGGGGTGCAACCCGAAACGCGCTAGCTTGTACCTTAGTAATGGTATATGGCACATGGTTTCATACTGTGTGTTTTTATGGCTCAATTGAATTACTGTTTGTGAGTACCCACCTTTTATGAATTGTATTATTTATTAAATGTCATTGGTAATGCACTAGGTGTATGCGCCCACCTTCCATTTTTTTGTCTTTTTTGTAGTATCTATTAGATTACCCCATCTGAGGAAGGCAGCATCCACCCAGTCCTGAGATGTCCCTGTTGACCTTCTCTTTAGAAAACCCCTTAGCGCTGGAAGTGACTGTCTGACTTTCTTTGTTAGTGCAAAAAATGGCCTGGTCATTAAGGGGGTAAATCCTTCTAGTGCATAAGTGGTTAAAGTGATTCTAAAGTCTAAAGTTTTTTTTTACCTTTAATGCTTTCTATGCATTAAGGTAAAGAAAAAACGTCTGTGTAACAGCATCCCCCCACCGCCTTATACCTACCTGATCCCATTCACAACCCAGTGCTGCGCATGAGAGCTGAGGCTTTCCCAGCTCTGTCCCTCCTCTTGGCAGATTGATAGCAGCAAGAGTCATTGGCTCCCACTGCTGTGAATTAAATAATGTGACGAGGAGTAGGGGCGGGGCCAAGTTGCCCGGTCTCTGGCAATGGATACAGACAAGGTGGCTCGGGAGCACAATTGCCCCAGTGGGAAGTGGCTTCCTATGGGTGCACTCACCGAAGAGGTGGAGCCAGGAATGACAGCAGGGTACACTAAAAGAAAAGGATCCGGGATGGCTGCTCTGTGCAAAACCATTGCACAGATCAGGTAAGCAAGACATGTTTATTATTATTATTATTATATTTTTTTAAATAACCTTTTAATATCATTTTAATAACATTCCCCAGCATGATGCTCAGTTATTGGAGTACGTTAAGCTGTGAGGTCAGCAGCCAACACTTTCCACAGCTTCTGCCTCTCAATTCCCTGATGATCAGGAATCGATCATGTAATCTCCATGTCAGCTCTGGCATATTGATCACATGCAAACCAGAGGTATTATTGATGAGCCTTTTTCAGCTAGCAGAATAACACTGCCACCTTCGGGGCGCTAGACTTATTTGCCTCTCAGCCCAGTCCGTCCCAGAAGACTGGCGCTACACTAACAGTGCAAGCCGGCGGGGACTCTTTCTGTGCTGCCCCCCTGTAAAATGCTGCCTTGGCCCGAGCCTTGTCGGCCTAGGCCAGGATGCAGCGTTGTTTGCGGTACCATTTATTTAGATATCGTTGCATTTTTAAAAATAATAAAATAATAACAAAAAAATAAAAATAAAATATATATATATATATATATATATATATATATATATATATATATATATATATATATATATATATATAAAATAATGTAATCCTTCAAGTGAACTGTGAAGATTAAATATAATGGTGCAATAGGACTGACATCAACAGTCAATACGTAAAGATAAAGATAAATTTCAGGGTTGCATATATACTATTTTTAGTAATTTTCCAGCCTAACTTTACAAGCAGAGCAGGCTTTTTTTTAAAACCGTGTATTCATATTTACAAAAATAAATATAAAAATGATTTAAGTATGCAAACTAAACATAATCATATTGCTTTCCTTACCCAACAATGCTGACACTGCTAAGTTTGGCCTGAGCATCTTGGGCATCAATGACTTCTGGTCAAGAAAGTATTAATCTTGGACGAGGACAGGTTCACTTTAAATCAATCCCGCATATAGCTACTAGTGCCTAGAGCAATATTCCATATTTACCCACCAAACGAATGTCCTCCTTCACCCGTCTAAAGTGTTGTGCGTATTTATAGATTTTTTTCTCATTGATCGTAATCTCCTTCCTCTTGAGCTTTGGCCCCAGCACTACTGACATATTTAAGACTAAATAGCCTCGAGTAATTCTCAAAAATGTTTTGATCATCTTTATTTTTTTCTTCCAGTAGAGAATAAAGGCTGGTGAATTGAGATTCATGTTCTAAAGGATGCAAAGAATACAACAAAAGTATCTTGCAGGGATCATCGGCGAACATAAAGATCTTAAAATAAAATGAATCCATCACTCCAGCCTAATCTGCCAAAACAAGCTTCTCTGAGTTTATTTTTTAACAATGATTGATAATGGACTGACATGGTATAAATGCCATGTGAGAGACTGAAAGGGCATATAATACCTTCAGCCTGCCGAGAATGAGCTTTCCCAGTCAACTACCAAGCTAAATATTTTTCCTTCCTCCTGTTTAGTCTATTTGTTACTGCACAAGAGGAAAAGTCGAGTCTTGCTGTTAAATAGGAATATTGATTTCCTTGTTTGATTTATATTGGTGTACCTTTTTGTTTTGGATGGTTATACATTCGTCTGAAGTTGAAATATATACCATATGTGCCTATATAAAACAAATGAGGCCTATTATTTCAGACTTATTCATGTGGTGTCAGGGAAGAGAAAAGTTTTAAAATGAAATATGCATTTTTAGGATTAAAAGTGAACTTCAGGTAAAGAGCTAAAAACAATCTCCTGTTACATGTATGGTGGATCTTCATATGAAGATACAACATATATGCACATGAGGACCCCTATGTAAAAAAAAAATACACAATGGGATCTTCAATGAGGTCACTGCCAACACTTCACATAGCTCTATCTCTTTGTCAAAGCAAACTTTCAAAGAATTCTGCAAATATTTCTAAATCTACTCTAAAAAAAACCCCTAAAGAATTCCTGACATTCTCTCTTGGAGGTATGAGCCCAAGATAGCCACTCTGAAGATTGTAGATACTTGAGAAATACTCCCAGCCTGCTGGGAGTGAGATGAAAATGACATCTTTATGAAATAATCCATAAAAACAGGAACAGCAAGACAGTAATAGGTTTCAAGCACAACGCTCTATTCATGCTATGACTAAGGAGGATCATTGTGTCTGAAACGTGCAAACTATTTCTATCTTGTCATACTTGTTTTTATGGATTATTTAATGGATTATTTAATAAGGATGGTGTTCTAGTCTGACTCGTTCCTGTTCAAAAATGTTGTGTATTTTATATATTCCAATATGATCTCCATCGGAGAGTTTACAAAGTCTGATATCTTTTCTGTAAGTCTTTGATGTTTTTATAAAGAGACCCGGTTACCAGACCATTCATTTCAACGGTCTTTCTGTAGCATTATATGTGTGTTTAATGTATTTTCTACATGTTATTAACCAGTGAAATTTTTGTAGACATGCAAAAGGCCTGACACTGCTGCTGGGTGTCACCATTATGGATGTGATGTCAGCAGCTCCACTCAAGTGATACCTTATAGTATTCACCTTCACTCCTCCCCTGGCAGCTACATAAAAGTTTATATGGGGAGATAAGAGGTGCAGGAGCTGGACCAAGCAGTAATTAGACACTCCCCAAGGAGGAGCGGGCTATGACATGCAAGAAGATAAAGAACTGTGCTTGTCTTTGTCTCCAGAACACTAATAGATGAGGAGTCTTCTAATGTACATGTGTCAAACACAAGGTCCACGGGCAAAATCTGCCAGGCCCTTTCCTGTGGCCTCCACACCTAGAGCTTTTTTTCAGCTGGAACATGATGGAACTCACCATCCACTCCCTGTTACCACTGTCACTTGTAAACACAGAAGTCCTCTGTGTTTACAAGGAAGGACAGCTTTCCTCCCGGATGCTCTCACACAGGCTTTACCAGGAAGAGCTCAGTGCCAAACTGGAACAAATGATGAGCATTCAAGTTTTGCATTTGTGTCCATAGTTATAATTTTTAAGTGATATTTGTTGCAAATATGGGGAAAATGGGTGGAAATTAAGTGGTTAGTTGCATGTCATCAAGTTTAGACTTAAAGATTTAAATACTAATTCATGCCCCATTGAAGTTCAGCTGGGCACAGGAAGGGATAGTAATGCAGCAGGTAATAAAAACAAAGGTAAGTGTATTTTTCTTTATAAATGCCGCATTTTTTATGAGGAATGCAGAGTTTTGACAGGAGATACTGCCTGGAAAACTCACCCATTGAGTTAAATGGAGCAGTGCGGCAAACGCATGCAATGCATTCAACTGTGGTGCAGTAATGCAGCATGACCTGGGTCGATAATGGGGCTAAGGCAAGCCATAGATTAATTGATTTTGTGTCCTGCTACCATGGGTGGAAGGAAAGAATGTGATACAAAAAAAGAGGCCACTTGCTCCCATCTATAGCTGGCTATCGCAGTAAGAAGCATTGGAAGGCTAACAACAGGTATAAACAAGGCCAAGGATAAATCCAAGGGAAAAACCAAGCTTAACTTACCGACCAGCCACAGACAACCAAATAACCTGTCTAACAGTATGCGTTAAAAACGGGTTTAGTCTGCACACATTTGCAAATGCATGCGTAAACCACAGAGCCTTGTCAAGGCACCCTGGTATCTGTGGTACCTAATACTAACTTATAAGTGTCCCCACAGTGGAGGCACATGCATTCTGATGGATAGGTGAGAGCAGGTGCACTGAAGGGGAGCCACCCCTTCTCAAAGTTACAGGGGCACACTGAACACCCAGCATATAGCACAATGGCTGCAAAGGTGTCAGTGCGTTGCCTGATCAAAAAAGACGACAGTGATACAAAAAAGACGCCACTTGTTCCCATCTATAGCTGGCTATCGCAGTAAGAAGCATTGGAAGGCTAACAACAGGTATAAACAAGGCCAAGGATGAATCCAAGGGAAAAACCAGGCTTAACTTACCATTCAGCTGCAGACAACCAAATGACCTGTCTAACAGTATGCGTTAAAAGCAGGGGTGCAAATGTGTGTAGACTAAACCCCTGCTTTTAACGCATGCTGTTAGACAGGTTATTTGGTTGTCTGCAGCTGGTCGGTAAGTTAAGCTTGGTTTTTCCCTTGGATTTATCCTTGGCCTTCTTTATACCAGAAGGAAAGAATGTCACTCGATTCCCCCATCAACAGAGTTGATGGGGGAATGCCTCCCACAGCGCTATTGTATTCTGTCGGTAGGGAGGGGGGAGGCACAGGGAGCCTTCCTAGTTGGCAGAATGTAATGATTACTGCTGGCAGTAATCCCATGTAAATAGATCCAATAGGCTGGTTGTACCCAAGTCTATCGATGGATCAACTTGAGTAAAATCAGCCTGCCCATACATTGATTGAAATTCGGCCAGTCCATGCTAAACTGGCAGAATTTTGATCCATGAATGTCTAGCTTTGGCCACAATGGGTCACATGCTTTTTCAGGTCCTCCCCCCAGACCATGTGGAGCTGAATGGGTCTGTCAGTCAAGCATATACAGTAATCTACTCCACTGGCAGCAATGCCTGCTGGGAGGATCAGATCAGATTCTTGACTGACAGCTCCTTTCTAAATATGACATGTGACCCACTGCAGCTTAGCCCCAACCCGACCTAGGCTGTGCCGACCTAAGCAGTAGCAGGATAATCAGTGGCCTGTGGAAACAGCTTACTTAGTAGAAAAAAGGGAGCATATGCACTGTGGTGGGAAGGTTCCAGAGGCTCTATGACCTTGAAGATTTTTGCCACTGAGAACAAAGAAGGAAGAATGCCTGACAGGATCAAATATGAACTGATCTATAAGAAAAGAAACAAAGGGCACAAAGACACAGGAAAAATCATTAGGAATGTTTTTGTTTTTTTATTTTTGCAATGGAACTTTTAGTTTTGATATTCATTATACAGTCAGGCTGCATAACAAGTAAAGAATATATATATTTTTAATAAGTGTATATGAATAGAAATGTAAGAATGTGCCCTGTGAGAGCCAAACCACTGCTCCAATCAACAATGCTGCTCAGGGAGCATGGATGTTGCTGATTGGAGTACTATACAGGGGGAGCATCAGACCAGTGGATATCTGGACAGCTGCATCCTGTGTGAGAACAGCGGTCCAGCTCTCCAGTGTGCTGCCAGCACAGGGCAGATTCTTTTTTTTTATTTTTTATTTTTTTTTTTTTTTTTTTCATTTCAATAGATTTTTATTGAGGTTTCAGCATTTGCAAAATAACATGTTACAGCCAAGAGAAGCAACAATCGTAGAAGACATAAGTTGTATGGTGTAGAGGCGTGAGAAAGCCAAAGCTCACAAGGAACTACGTGGAGAGAAAGAAACAAGGAGCAGTGTACATCAACAGCCATGTTTAGGGGTTATTCCTCAGATCCAACACCCCTAATGGGTACTAACTGTGTTGGAGTCTAAGGAGTGTCACCCCACCCTGATAGCCCTAAACGTATTCCTTATACCGCTCCATGCTGTCAGAGGATCTGAAATGAGAGCCTGTAGAAGTACCTATGGGTACCTCCAGAGATCTTTGCATATGGCAATGTTGAACTGGAAATTAGTAACCTCATATTAAACCAAGCTGTACCTAATAAACCAAGATAATAAAGGGATAGCGAAAACAGAAAAGAGTATAGAGAGGAAAAAAGAGGATAGGAAAATGATGTGTAGATAGAGCGAGAAGCGACGGTGTGGTATTCGCTCGTCCACACTCAAGCAGGTATAGATGAACAGATTAGTGGCCTGGATATGTATTTCGCCCAAGGTTCCCATACTGCCTCGGTTCTGTCTACCGTGTCCAGGAGGATGCTTACTGTTTTCTCCTGAGCCATAATCCAGGATATTTTTTGTTTAACTAACAGAAGTGAGACTGTGGGCTGTTTCCACGCTCGGGCTATTGTCAATTTAGTTCCAATAAGGATGAACCTGATAAGCTTGTGGGCCAATTTTGGTACCCCCGGGATGGGAAAGTTCAATAGTGCGTAGTGTGGTGTTTTTGGAATGGATAAATTAGTTAATTTCCTGATAATCCAGAAAATTTTGTTCCATAGATCCCTTATTTTGGGGCATTCCCACCAGATATGAAGCATGGAGCCAATATGCCCGCAGTTACGGAAGCATAAGAGGGATGCGTTCGGGAAGATCCTAGCTATCCGCAAAGGGACCATATACCACCTCATTAGAACTTTTAAGTTCGCCTCAACAAGCGCAATATTAAGAATTCCTTTAGAAGCAGTGATGGAGGCTCTGTGCCACTCAGACAGGGTCCATTGTTGTAGATCAGTCTCCCATTCCCTCATGAATAGTGTTTTAGAATCAGCCCTAGCAAGCGCTCGATAAATCACCGTTATTCCCCCCCTCTGCTCCATGGCCTGACCACACCACAGTTCATAATCCGTAATGTTCAAAGTTTTGTGAACGGAGCGTCCAAGAGATCTGATAAAGTGGGATATCTGTTGGAGTCTGAACCGTTCCGAACCTGGCATGTCAAGTTTACTGGTGCAGTAAGAAAAGGTGAGGGGGCCTATCAGGTGAACAAAGTGGCCAATCCTATAAAGCCCCTTATCTAACCACCATTTAAAGGCATTAATGTCTTGACCAGGAGGGAAAAGGGGATTTCTGAAGATGTGGGATAAGGGGCACCAATGGGAGATCAAGTGTGAGTTGAGTCTGAGGGAGTCCCAAAGTGTCAAGGAGTGAGAAAGTGTGGGTGCAAGTATGGCCGGTCTGGTCTTAGTAGCGCACCAAAGTATGTAATCTAGAGTGTAGTGAGGAATAGCTTGTCTTTCCATACGAACCCAATCAGGGTGAGCAATTTTAGAATATATAGTGGATAATTGAGATAGTTGTGCTGCTTGATAGTACCAGAGTATATTTGGCACACCCACCCCTCCTTGATCTCTACATCGGAAGAGAGTCCCTTTAGCAATTCTATGCCCCTTGGATCCCCATACAAACTTCATGATTTTTGATTGGAAATTCCGCAGATGTATCTTAGGGATGGGGATAGGTAAAGATCTGAAGAGATACAGGAGGCGGGGCAGAAGGGTCATTTTCACTGAATTCACCCTACCTAGCCAGGAAAGGCCCAGTTTGTCCCATGTGGATAAATCATTTTCCAGTTTACGAAAAATCGCAGGAAAGTTGGCTGAGTAGAGTTTGTCTATGGTCGCGGTCAAGTTAATCCCTAAATAGGGGAGCGCTGTCTCTGTCCATCCGAACCTAAAGTTGTTTTTAAGCTGAGAAACCAACTGGTCTGGTAGGTTAATATTGAGAGCTAGAGATTTGGAATAATTGACCGTAAGTCCTGATACTTTGCCAAAATCATCCAGAACCCTGCATAAAGAAGGAAGGGAGGTAAGCGGTGAAGATATAAAAAGCAAAATGTTGTCAGCGAACAACGCGCATTTGTGCGCTTGAGGTCCACAATGTACACCTTGTATGTTAGGGTTGTCTCTGATGGAAATGGCCAGGGTCTCGATGATCAAGGCAAAGATTAAAGGAGATAAGGGACATCCCTGTTTCGTGCCGGGGAGAATCTGGAAGGAATTCGAGTGGTAGCCCTGCATTTTAATTTTTGCTTCTGGGGAAGAATAGAGTGCACCGATAATGTTCATAAAGGTTTCACCAAATCCCCATTTTTGCAGGGTAGGGACCAGAAAGGACCAGGAGACGGAATCGAACGCCTTCATGAGATCAAGTGAGAGCAGGAAACCCTTTTGTTGGGGGCCCCCGTCCCAACCTGATCCCAACAAGGAAACAATGTCGATTGCCCTCCTGATCTGATCCGGCCCCTGTCGCCCGGGAATAAAGCCCACTTGATCCCTATGTATATAAAGGCCAATGAAGTTGGAAATTCTGTCCGCAATAATTTTTGTTAGGATTTTAAGATCATTATTAAGTAATGATATAGGCCTATAATTGGAGATGCAACTGGGGTCCTTTCCTGGCTTAGGAATCACTGTTATGAACGCCGAATTAGAAGCCTTGTCAAGGGGCGAACCAGATCGAAGCTGATTAAAAAAGCGAGCCAAGTATGGGGAGAGTAATGGGGAGAAGTGCTTATAATATGTGACCGAGAAGCCATCTGGGCCCGGAGCAGAATTATTTTTGAGGTTTTTAATGACTCGTGCTACCTCTTCTATGGAGATCGGGGCCTCCTAACTCATCCCTATGCTGTGTCGTGATCCGTGGGATCTGTACTGATTCCAGAAAAGATTCTATAATGTCTGGGGAGGGTTCCTTCTCTACCTTGCTATATAGAGAGCAATAAAAGTCGTGAAAGGCTTCCATAATTTTTTTGGGATTCTGTGTGAGGGAACCGTTACTTAATTTTATTTTAGGGAGCGCATGTGTTCTAATTGTAGGGGTCAACCGTCTGGCTAATCTAGAACCAAGTTTGTCAGTTTGGTAGTAAAACCTACCCTCCTCCCATCTGAGGTTCTTTTCTGCTATAGCAGTGAGAGCCAGGTTCAGGGCCGTGCGGGATGATTCCAGCCTATTTGCGGAGTCCGATGAGGGTTTGGAATTGTGCAATAAGCTGAGAGAAGCGAACTCCCCTTCCAGCCTATCAATTTCCAATTTGCGAGCTTTGCGAATTCTAGACGAGATCTGGATTAAGCTGCCCCTGATTGCTGCCTTGTGGGCCGCCCACAGGGTGGAAGGGGAGATGCTGTTCACGTCATTCAGACGGAAGTATTCTTGAATGTGTTTTTCAATTTCACATACGTGAGTGGGATTGCTAAGGATGGAGGCGTTTAATCTCCAGTGGAATCCTGAGCGTTGAGGCGGACCTCCATTCAGAGTCATTAGGAGAAGGGAATGGTCCGACCAGGCAGAGTCCTTAATATCTGACCTTTGTATCAGTGGAACATGTTGTTGAAGAATAAAAAAGTGATCTATTCTAGAAAAAGATTGATGCGGGTTGGAGTAGTGCGTGTAATCCCGTGCCTTCGGGTTCATTTCCCGCCAGACATCCACCAAGCCATGATGGAAAATCTGTCTGGCCACATTCAGACTCTGCCTGGTGGGACGTACCCTGTTTTTGCCTGGGGGGCGTGATTTGTCAATTCCCGCGTCAAATGCTATGTTGGAGTCTCCCCCAAAAATGACTAGGCCTTCAGTTAAAGGGGAGAGGGTTTGGAAAAGGGTCTTAAAGAACTTTGCCTGTCCCCGGTTTGGCGCATAATATGAAATAAGGGTGTAAAGTTGTTCGTCAATGCGTACCTTTACCAACAAAAATCTACCCTCCGGGTCCTTGAATTCAGAGACCAGGGAGAATTGAGTTCTGCGAGAGAAGAACAGGCCTACTCCCTTGGTTTTATTGTCAGAGTTGGCTAAATAAAATCTGGGGAATTTGGCATGAATGAATGAAGGGGAATATGATTTAGGCAAATGTGTTTCCTGTAAAAATAATATATCTATTTTTTGTGCGTGATAATGTTGGAATACTTTCCTACGTTTCATAGGGGAATTGAGTCCCTGAACGTTGTGGGTAGCAATGCGTAGAGCAGGTCTATGTGAGGAGTGGTCAGCCATGGGGCAGCTTAAGTGAGAAAGCGGGCGATCCCCGAGCACTTACCTTTGATGTAGTGGCCGGTCTCAATATGCGTGCAGCAGGAGAAAACACTAGGACTTCAAGTTGCTTATCGTGAAGGAGCGAAACCACATCCGTCGCTGCAAGAAAAAGTCGAGAGGTAAGGAAGAAAGGAAAGAAGAAGAAGACAGTTCGAAAAATAAGGAGAAGTGAGCTCCGAGATAGAGGTGAGAACAATACCACCCCTCTCAGAGAAACAAACATGTTGACCCCCCAATGCGGGGGGGAGTCCCGAACCAGGAGTAGCAAGACCACTATGGTTAACCACTCCGAGTGCGGGAGCAGGCGCATTGGACCCGCTCTGTCCTGCGCACCCTAAACTAATATCTCCAAATAGACCAGAAATAGAATATAAACATACATATATGAATATATATATATCAGAGAAAGAAAAAAAAAAGAAAAAAGAGTCCCTTATAGAATAAAAAAAGCGAATGACCGAGACTAGGGGTATAATGGGGGATGAGAGGAGAATGGGGGGAATATCAAGAGCGCTAGCTACTGATATCTGGGTTAGGAGACTGGGGGGGGCGGGAAGGAGGGGGGGAAGGAGAAGAAAGGAGCCTATTGGGCCCTACCAGACCCCAGCCTAACTTTTGGGAGAGGGGCAATAATAGTTCCCCCTGGCAGCGTCATTAGAGGAGAGTCTGGTTGTTCAGACCTGCACTTGGAGCAGAAAGAACCTAAAGTCCAGTTGGAAGTTCGTGCAGGTTCTGAGGAAAAAAAAAAAAAAATTTTTTTCAGACAGATGAGGAGAAGAGTTAGTTGGGCATAAATGCCATGGGTCAAGGAGGATTCCGACCAGAACAAAATTGTATGGTGAAAGGTAGGGATTTCCTCACAATCATGGGGGGAGGCCTTCCTTAGCCTTCTTGTTTTTGGGTGTCATCCAGAGAGAGGACAATGGGCTAGACGGAGGTGGACGTTTGGTCATGCCGGGGGATGCGGTCTGCATAGGGGAAGGCGGATCCTTCGGAAGAAGTCCCAATTTTTGCAGTAGTTGTTCACCTTCTTGGAATGAGGAGAAACGAAAAGGTTTGCCGTTGAAATCAAATTTTAGGCTGAAGGGGAAGAGCCACCAATACTTGATGTTACTTTGTGTAAGAACCGTCAGGAGGGGTTTGAGCGCCCGCCTTTTCTGGATAGTGAAGGGGGAGATATCCGCATAGATTTGTATCTGGTGTCCCATCAGCTGGATCTGTGGGGTGGTACGGGCTCTCCTCATGATTTCCTCCTTGACACTGTAGTAGTGTGGTTTGACCACAATGTCGCGTGGCAGTCCATCCTGGCGGGGAGGTCCCAGTGCCCTATGCGCACGATCGAGCTCCAACCTGTGTGTTCGGATATCAGGGATAAGATGTTTAATTAGGGAATGGACTGCATCCGGGACGTCCGTGACGGACTCAGGCAGACCCCTGATCCTAAAATTTAGTCTTCTGGATCTGTTCTCGAGGTCATCTATTTTCGCAATGGCGCCCTGAAATTGGTCATGCAGATCTTGAAAGCGATCCGTGTTTTGATTAACACGATCGATCGTAGCATCAACTTTGTTTTCAATGTTTTCAATGCGGGAGCCTAGGAGTTGGAGATCCGCCTTAATGTCAGAGGTAATTCTGGAAGCAGTCTGAGCAAGGCCCCTATCCAGCATTTCTGCAAATTTAGAGAATATGAATGTAATGTCCTGGGGCTGTGAGGCAGGAGGGTCTGTCTCCTGATATGAGACATGAGGCCTGGGGTGATGGGAGCCTGAGGGGGACAGTAGCTTGTGCATCCCATCCAGGGTCTGGTCCAGGAGGGATACTGTGGTGGCCGGTGACAGAGGGCCTTCGCTGGTCGTGGGTGAGGGGGCTACTCCACATACCTCCTCATGTAAAGCATCCCGCCATGCATGAGAGCCTGAGCTCCCTGTGAGAGTCTCGTGAGGTGGCCGTTCCGCCGCCATCTTGGAAATTTCGTCTGCCCCTGTGAGCGCTGGAGATCGGGCTGTGAGTCCTCTCTTTGTCGCTCCCACCGGCATCCACTCGTGGCCGTGTGATCGCGGTCCCCTCCGGTCCCGTTCTGGCGTTGTGGGGGCTGATAAAAGCGCTGCAGGGTGCGCCTAATGGACGGAGCGGTGCGGAGATCTGTGTTCAGTCAGCCATCACAGAGCGCCGCGCATGCGCACTCCGCACAGGGCAGATTCTAATGCCGCATACACTCGAGCGGACTTTACGGCAGACTTTGCCCGGCGGACTTTTCGACGGACTTTATGACGGACTTTCCGAATGAACGGACTTGCCTACACACAATCCACCAAAGTCCGTCGAATTCGTACGTGATGACGTATGACCGGACTAAAACAAGGAAGTTTTATAGCTAGTAGCCAATAGCTGCCCTAGCGTGGCTTTTTGTCCGTCTGAACTAGCATACAGACGAGCGGACTTTTCGACCGGACTTGAGTTCGCCGGATAGATTTAAAACATGTTTCAAATCTAATGCCGCGTACACACGGTCGGACTTTTCGTCTACAAAAGTCCAACAGCCTGTCCGACAGACTTTCGACAGACTTTTGGCGGACTTTTGGCGGACTTGCGGCAGACTTTCTTACGAGCGGACTTGCCTACATACGATCACACAAAAGTCCGACGGATTCGTACGTGATGACGTACACCGGACTAAAATAAGGAAGTTGATAGCCAGTAGCCAATAGCTGCCCTAGCGTGGGTTTTTGCCCGTCGGACTAGCACACAGACGAGCGGATTTCTGGGTCTGGCGTAGTTACGACGTAAAGATCTGAAGCATGTTTCAAATCTAAAGTCCTTCAGATTTGAGGCTGGAAAAGTCCGCTGAAAGTCCTGGGAAGCCCACACACGATCGGATTGTCAGCCAGCTTTAGTCTGTCGGCATCCGTCGGACTTTTGTAGACGAAAAGTCAGACCGTGTGTACGCGGCATAAGTCCATCCAATTTTTGAGAACACAAAGTCCGCTGGAGCCCACACACGATCGAATTGTCCGACGAAATCCCGTCCGCCGGGCAAAGTTTGCCGTAAAGTCCGCTCGTGTGTACGCGGCATTACAGTTTTAATCAAACACACTTATAAAAATTCTTTATTTTTATGCAGCCAGACTGCATAAAACATGTAAAAACCATTACTTTGGGCTTTAAGAGAAATATATTCCCTATGTATTGTATTACTTGCATACAAAGCTCAACAGTGTCAAAGATCACATAGCAAAGGAAGGATTAGTACAAGAAAGGTTATAATCTACTGCCTTATAAGATACAAAGATACATACCCAATGGTTCTTCCTTATGTAAAGTGATTGGTTTGCAGTTATGGTTACATAAAATACTACAGAAAACGTACATACTTCATAAAGTTATGTATCACGAAATATAATTGTCATACAAATCACAGAAAATGGTGCTTTAAAAGAACATTACTTCAGCAGGTTGGGTCGTAGGAAGGAAGATTTCAGAGATAACTCTTATAATTCATAGCCTGCCATCAGTAAATGAGATAACAGAAAATATAACTGCATTAAGAGCTGTGATGGGACATAATCGTTGGAGTAATTGGATACAAGAATTCTAAACAACTTAATGTGTTTAGACATAACTGTTTATTAACATGTCAAATAAAAATGAAAGTACATCTTGATATGATTTACGTTGTGCAGTTTTACCCAGCTTCAGTTGATGAGAAGCATTGCTTAAAATAACATTCTAGGTATGGGCGGGGGAGGTTTCCCATTGAACTTACTTATATAGTCACCAAAGTTTCAACACCCAATCAGATTTCAGTAATTATTTAGGAGAATGCATGATTTTATTCTATTTTTTTTAATCAATGAAAGATCTAGTTGCAAAGCATTTTAAATATCTGAATATATCATAATACATAATGATTGTATGATGTCTCCCTCTCTTAGGGCCTGTGTTAATGGACATTTGCCCACATCCTATGAGTTTTGCATACCCATACAAATCTAGCTGGAGCATGCAAAACCAAAACTTGTATCAGGTCAAATGCAGATGAGAAGGTTGTCAACTGCACCTGTCAATGGATGCCAAATTAAGTTTCTCAAACTGATGTCAAACTGATTCCATCAACACCAGACCAAAGCTGGCCTTGAGAGGCCCTTAACCACTTCAATACTGGGCACTTTTAACCAGTGACGGCTGGTGCTCAACATTTTTTTTTGGGGGGGGGCGCAAACAAACTGAAAAATACTGAACCCCCCCATCAATTGCAGGCTCACTGTGCCCATCAAATGCAGCCACTGTGCCCATCATATGCAGCAACTTGTGCCCATCATATGCAGCCACTTGTGCCCATCATATGCAGCCACTTGTGCCCATCAAATGCAGCCACTTGTTCCCATTAAATGCAGCCATTTGTGCCCATCATACGCAGCCACTATGCCCATCAAACACAGCCACTGTTCCCATCATATGCAGCCATTGTGCCCATCAAATGCAGCCGCTTGTGCCCAATATATGCAGCCACTGTGTAAAAGCTTATTACAGTCCATTCCCCAGACATTAGCCCTATAGGAGGTGATGGGCCCCTTACCCTGACACTGGTGTGGCTGGTTTGGGTCTGAAAGTGCTGTTTTTTATGTGATATGTACTTATATGAGCCTATCCTATGCAATGTAACAATGTATTGTTTTGAATTACTATACCCATGTAATTTTTCACCCATGCCACACCTGTGTGTCTTGTGTGGGTGGATTTGACATGAATCGGCACATTTACTCTACAGTGAATGGGGGTACAGTAATGTGGTATCCCTGCAATCACACAGCACCTTTACGCTACTCCAGTGTCGGTGTTCTGCAGCCCCAGCTACTCGGGGTTCCCACTTTTGGTCCGCACCCGGGAGCTGCGATGCTTTCTACGTGCCCCCTCCTCCCCCTCTCCTCTCTGCCCAGTATGGGCGGGGAGTTGCATGGGGTAGAGGGTGGGTGCCTACAAAGCATCGGCGCCACGCATCCTGCTCTACGTGTGATGTCATGTTTGACACCAGCACGTAGCGCATGTGATTTTCATCTGAGCCGCTCTGGCGGGGAAAATTGGCTTCTGCGGAGGGCAGAGATTACCGCCTCCACTGGAGCCCCTCCCAGCCTACGCCGTGCCAGCGTGACGCTGGTACTAGCCGGCGTGCACATGTAGGGCTCCTATAAAGGACCTCCCCTGACACAATTGTTGCTGCCACACTTTCCAGTCATTTCATGTAGCTCAGCACTTCACTCCAGGTTCAAGCCTTGTCCTCGCGTAAGTCATTCACTAGGTTCACACACATTCCTTCACAACATTTTTGGTTTGTTCGCATTTTGTTTGTTTTTTCACTCTCTGCCCCTTTTTTTCCTTTTTCTCACCACCTTATATTCGTATATTCCTTCTTTGTCATGTCAGTCACCATCACATTGTCCACTTAACTCACATTCAATTCTTTTTTACACATAATTTTATTCATTTTTTGTTCCCTCATTCACACGGTCACATGTACACTTTTTTCAGATCACTCCAGGTTACCATTTTGGGTTACCCTGGTCTTTCACCCATGCACCAGCCTTTGTGTCATGGACCATCGGGAGGTTCTACTGTGGGCGCCCTGTTGCACACGGCCATGACCTCAGCTCCCGGGGAAGACTACTCTGGGGACCCTGATTGCATGACCACAGCACCCCACCACATTGGACTTTTTTGTGAGTACTTAGGATGGGCAAATTTGCCTTTCCTCTATATTACCTATCAGACATAGACTAATATTAATCATTTTTTATACTCTGCAGACATACCTGAGCATCCGCCCCTGAAGAGTGTCTCTACACGAAACGCGTCCGGCACACGTGATGCTGATTTATGTCTGTAATGGACATATTAACCCTGGTCTGCAGCAGATTATCAATTTTGACATTCTTATATTTATCTATTATGGTCCTATAATTTATATGCTTTTCATTTTCACATCCTTGCTGCTAGTGCTGTTTTTTATGTGATATGTACTTATATGAGCCTATCCTATGCAATGTAACAATGTATTGTTTTGAATTACTATACCCATGTAATTTTTCACCCATGCCACACCTGTGTGTCTTGTGTGGGTGGATTCGACATGAATCGGCATATTTACTGTACATGTGGCTTTTTTTTTTTTTTTTTTTTTATATAATCTTTATTTTTATTTTATGTATTAAAAGGAACATACAAACATATAGTCTATGGTCATTCTTACCACAATACAGTGCAATTCTTACAGTGCAGACATAGACGTTCCAGACAAGAACAAGTTGTCAAACCAATCACAAGACAAAATAAAAATCGGAGGGGTAAGGGAAGGAGGGGGAAGGGGATGAGGGATTAAATCTTCTCCAAACTGTATTGCACTGTGGAACAGTCAAAATGATTCCCAGGGGGGGGTCCCGCCATGGCAACTTCTTGGCCGGACCCGTCACAAAAGCCCTCCATTCTGTATTGGAGGGGGGGTCTCGTCCCTGCTTTAAGGCCCCCGAGATGCCCACCGGGCGGGTCCCTCGGGAGGGGGGCCATAAGCCTCCAACTAACCTCCACCAAGAGGGAGGCGCCCCACGGGCATCCCCTGGGGTCAATGCCTTTGAAAGGTGCCTGTGTCGCCAGGCGGAGCCCCTATCCCATAAGTCTGCCCTGGTAATGACTCTATAACATTTAATAAGGGAGATACAAAACTTGCCTTTGTAAAAAAAAAAAAAAAAACAAAGACGCCTAGCGTCTCGTATGAGCCTTCAACTGTGGACCTTGTGAACCATGCATAAGGAAAGAAAAGGTCTACACCCGGTGCAATCAATAGGGTGGTGAGACATGCCATTCAGGTACGCACGTCACCACATACAGGCCTCCTTAGCTTCAAGGAGGGCTCCACTAACTCCAACAGCGCGACTTCCAGGCTAGAGGACACAGGATTAGTGTCAATGGTGAATCTCCGCCACTGGGCCCAGATACTATCAAAGCGCTCACTCCTATTCTTGCACCTCGCCACCCACTCCTCCGCCTCTCTGATATCTTCCACCTTCTGTAACCATTCTTTTAAGGTAGGGATCCGTGGACTCTTCCAGTGGAGAGGTACCAGCCTTTTAGCAGCGTTTAATAGATGAGGAAGGGCGCTTTTTTTGTAATGGCTCAGAGGGAGGGTGGGGAGGTGCAAGAGAAAATGCTCTGGGGAGAACGGGATCTCAATCTGCAGAGCATTTTTAATGGTAGCCTGTACTTCTGTCCAGAACGGCCTAATTACTGGGCATTCCCACCACACATGAAGGAGGGTGCCTTTCTGACCGCAATCACGCCAGCAGCGGTCAGAAACCGAGGGGTAAATACGTGCTATGACGGCTGGAACCCGGTACCAACGAGTTAGAAGCTTGTAGTTAGTTTCCTGCGTTCTGGACTCTATGGAGCTAGAATGTGCTAATTTATACATGTGTAGGCGCTGTTCTGGCGAGAACTCTATCCCTAGGTCCCGCTCCCATTCTCTTATGAAAGCCGGCTTGCAAGCAGCGGAAACTGAACCCAGTAGCCTATATAACTCAGAGATCAGATGGGGAGTTGGTTCTTCTTCTATGAAAAATCTTTCTAGTGTGGTAATGGTGTCTAGCCCTCTCATCGAAGCCCCCTCTGTTGCAATGAAGTGTTGGAGTTGCTGGTGTCTCCACCAATCCATGGGGAATCTGCCATGGCTAGTCCTCAAGGCATCTAGGGGTATCAGACTACCCTTATCTACAAATTTGCCACAGCTATAATTACCATCTGTAACCCATGTACCAAAAAAGGTCCTTTGCTCCCCAGGAGGGAACCACCTGAACCCCCCCAGCGGTGCCAGTGGGGAGCCCGGGGGCACCAAAGCGTACAAAGCATTCGTGCGATCCCAGACCCGCAGGGTATGGGTAGTTAGCGGGGAGGACGTTTTGTGAGAGTCCTCTGTATTCACGAGGCAGCCAAGGCGCGTAGGACAAGTCCCGACCTGCCAAGCTCTTTTCCAAGGAGACCCATATTTTTGAACCCCCATGATGCCGCCAGTTGAGGATATGTTGGATCGCAATGGCTCTGTAGTATCGCCTTATATCCGGGAGGCCCAGGCCTCCCATTTCCTTGGCCTTCTGTAGTAAAGACGCGGCCAGTCTTGGCCTTTTACCATGCCAGATGAAATTAATCATTAGGCTTTGAAGCTGTGTAAAGAAGCTCCTGGGGAGAGGGACCGGCAGCATTTGTAAATAAAAGAGCACCCTTGGAAGGATGTTCATCTTGAGTATGCTAAGTTTGCCCAGCCACGTGAAGGAGGTCTTGGCCCAATTCTGTAAGTCTCTACGCACCATGCTCAAAAGGGTGGGAAAATTAGCCGAGTAAATATTATCAAATCTATTGGTAAGTTGTATACCCAGGTACTTAATCGATGTTGTAGCCCAACTAAATGGGAAAGCTTGTTGTAAGTCATTAGCCATCTTCGCAGGGATGGTGATGGGCAGGATTTCGGATTTCGAAAAATTTATTTTAAAATTGGACACCTGACCAAAAGTTTTTAGTTCCCTCTCAAGGTTTGGCAGTGACACCAAGGGCTGGGTCAAATGAAAGAGCACGTCGTCTGCATAGGCTGACAGTTTGTGTTCCGTTGACCCCACCGTCACCCCTCTGATGTCAGCACTCGCCCGTATTGTTCGGAGCAGTGGCTCCATAGCCAGAGCGAACAAGAGGGGGGAGAGGGGGCACCCCTGCCTCGTGCCATTCCGTATGGGGAACCCCAGGGATAAGTGGCCATTTACCTTGACCTTCGCACTGGGGGTCGCGTAAAGTGCCATGATCCATCTAAGCATATGAGGGCCTAGTCCCCAAGCCTCCAGCACCGCCTTAAGGTATGACCAATCTATTCTGTCAAAAGCCTTTTCGGCATCCGTGGACAGAATAAGGTATGGGGTGGAATTCCTATGGGCACATGCCCATTGTATAAGCTGCATGGCCCGGATGGAGTTATCCCTAGCTTCTCTACCTGGGATAAATCCCGTTTGATCGGGGTGGATAAAGGAGGGCAAGACATATTTAAGTCGATTTGCCATGATCTTAGCAAAAAATTTTATATCGACGTTAAGAAGTGATATTGGTCGATAGCTTTGTGGGAGAGTAGGGTCCTTGCCTTCCTTCGGGATTACGGTGATGTGGGCCAATAATGCCTCAGGGGGGATCTGGTGAGTTGTGGCTAAAGAATTAAAATACCTACACATATGATTTTGTAGCAAAGGGAGAAATTTTACATAGTACGCTTTGGAATATCCATCCGGGCCAGGGCTCTTCCCATTAGGTAAGGCCTTCACTGTCGAGATGATCTCCTGAGGGGAGACGGGGGCGTCAAGGTCTAGCTGCTGTTCGGGTGTCAGGGAGGGAAGTCAGGCTGAGGCGAGGTAGTCGCCAATAGCTTTCATTTTCGCTGTCCGCCCTGTGTGGGAGATCTCCTTATCTAGGTGATATAAGTCCGCATAATAATCTCTAAAGATGGAGGCAATCCCGGAGGAGTGTAATGTAGCTGTACCGTCAGGGGACCGAAGAGAGTGCGCCGGAGCGCTCTAGCGAGCATTCTACCACACTTATTTCCCTGTTCGTAGTATTTATGTGAAAGGTAGCGTAGTTGTCTGCGCGCTCGACGGTCAAGGAGGCGTGAAAAGAGTTCCCTCAGTTCGATCAACCGATCACGGGCTTGAACATCTCCCTGGCGTTTGTGTTTAAGTTCTTCTTCCTGTAAAGCTGTCAGTACCCTCTGGAAGTCTATCTGCCTTTCCTTTTTAAGTTTAGAGCCTAGGGAGATCCGTTCCCCCCTGAGTACCGCCTTATGGCTTTCCCACACCACTCCGTCTGCCATATCCTCAGACACATTCTCTGTGAAATAATGTGTAATGGTCTCAGAGACCCTAGCCACTACCGAGGCATCGTCTAGGAGGTTTTCATTGAGCCTCCAGGACCAGGCCCTCTGCGTTTCGTCTGGGATTCGCAGCACGGCCCACACCGGAGCGTGCACCGGAGCGTGATCTGAAATAGTGATATTGCCTATTTCAGCTGACTGCAACAGCTCAAGGGTGTCGTGGTCCACACACATTAAATCAATGCGCGTGTACACGTCATGCACCCCCGAGTAGTAGCTGTAGTCCCTCTCTGACGCATGAAGAGCTCTCCACGTGTCTATAAGGAAGCTGTTCTGCAGTGACTTGCGAAAATGCTTGAGGAAGGCTTGGGAGTGAGTGGGGCGGCCTCGGGATGTGTCAACGAGTGGGTCCGGGCTCACATTAAAGTCCCCTCCAAGAATTAGGTGCCCCTCCCTGAATTCGTTCAGCTTGTCTAACACAGAGTCAATAAAGGAGAGTTGTTGGGCATTGGGTGCGTAGAGAGTCGCAAATGTAAATTTTTTGTTGGCCAAGACCCCCTTCACAAAGACGTATCTACCCTGCGGGTCGACTCGGCTCTCTGAGAGCTGGAATGGGCAAGACCTATGGAACGCAATGGCTGTACCTCGTGATTTGGCCACCGGAGAGTTGCTAAAGAACCACTGGGTGTATAAGTGTGTAGGTATCTTTGGGAGGGACTGTTCCCTAAAGTGAGTCTCCTGCAGGAAAACCACCTGGGCCCCCAGCCTCTTTAGTTCCTGCCAAAGCCTGTTGCGCTTGTGTGGAGAGCAGAGCCCCCTGACATTATAGGACAGTACCTTTAGTGACGGCGTACCTGACCTGGATGATAGTTGACCGGTCACACCCCCTCTGGGTCCTCCGTGCATGGTTCAGTCCGTCAAAAGGCGACCTGAAGATCAAAGCAATAACCGTTAGCTCTGGAAAGTAATATCAGGCACAGAATGATATGAAGGGGGGAGGTGGGGGGAGGGGGGAGGAGGGGGGAGGTTAAGGGGGGGGGGGGGTAGATAGGGAGAAGGGGGGATTTAGGGGGGGTTAGTGGAGAGAGTAGGTAGGGTAGGGGAGGAAAAGGAGGGAAGGGGATACGGATGAAAACAATAGGAAACTATAGAGCTCACCCGGGAGGGGGGCATCAACCCAAAAACCGCCCGGGTGAAAACTCGGAGTCCCACAAGGGACTGTCACCTAGTAAGGTGAGGCCTAAGTGGGGTACGTGGGTGACCACCAAGGGGACGGTTAGCCCTTCCGTCCGTCCAGTCCATTATGACACATAAACAGGGTGGGGAAAAAAAAACCAGTACATATCACCAAAAGGAGAAAGGAGATTATGTAACTCGAACTCCCAAAAAAGTGCAAAAAAGAAAAAACGGTGGGAAGGAAACCAGACAGCCAGGCTAGGAGCTGGACCGCGGACCCCCCCAGTCCATCATGGCGCCCAATGGTACTCAGAATTGGGAAGTAGTGCAAAGGGCCTCGCGTGCAACGTCCTGCAAGTGGAAGTAGGATAAGACAGCAATGCGTCCGTTGGGCCCAGTGTCCTGATGGGGGCACCTATGATGAAGAGGGGATTATGTCCAGAAAATTAGTGAGAGCAACAAGGGCGTCAGTAGTTTGTTCAGTCATTGGTTGTAGAGGTGCCCGGACGTGGGCCCTCTGTTTGCCTGTTACGACCTCGGGAGCGCCTGTTTCCTGCCGCCTGGATCCATGGCTGAGGTAGCTGGGGCATCTGGATGTCCGGAGTGGTGCGCCAGTCCGGGAAATCCACTGGATTAAGCTCCAAGGTATGTAAGAAGCGGGGGAGGTCATCCTTTGTGCGTAGTATAGCCCAACGGCCATTTTTGGAAGCCTGGAGGCTGAATGGGAAGCCCCAGCGGTATGTGAGGCCTGCTGCTTGAATTTCCATTAGGAGTGGGCGTAGGGCTCGCCGCTGCATTAGGGTACGCCGTGAGAGGTCCTGGTAAAAGGACAGTTGAGCTCCATCAAAGTCAAAGACTGGTCTGTTACGCATCTTTTGCATTATACGGTCCTTTAGTGTAAATTTGTGCAGCTTGCAGATCACATCCCTGGGGTTGTCGGGGTCTTCTGATGGGGGCCGAAGTGCCCTGTGCGCTCTGTCTATCTCAATCGGCACCGATGGAGGCAAACTCAGGATCTCACGGAACACTCCCTGCAAGGTGGGAACAATGTCCTTAGGTGCAGTGGCTTCAGGAAGGCCTCGTATGCGAATATTCGCTCGCCTGCTGCGGTTCTCCATGTCATCTAACTGACACAGAAGGGCCTCAATCTGGTGACTATGGGTGACAGTCTGTTCTCTGAGCTGAGCGATGGCGGGTATAGTGTCATCAAATTTCTGCTCCAGAGTCTCTACCCTGTGACCCAGTTCAGTGGTATCTGTTTGCAATTGTTCAATGTCTTGCCTGAAGGCCCTCTCAATCCTGCTGGTAAAGCGCTCTAGGTCCTCCTTAGTGGGGAGAGACCATAGATGCTGCCTGATGTCCCTGTCCTCCGTCAAATCTGCCAGGTTTGTGCCCCTGTCCTGTGGTGATGTGGAGCGGGGGGATGCAGGGGGGATGGAGTCGCTTACCAGCCTGGGAGAAGAGATAGGAGACAGTGCTGGAGGCGCTGGCTGAATTTCCTGCTGCAGCGTGGCCGTTCGTTCCGGCGCCATCTTGGATTTTCCCCTCTGCTGGCGGGGGGTGTCGGAAAGGAAAGAATCCAGCGATCCTTGGCCGTTGGGGTGAGCTCTTTTCGGCTGGGAAGAAGCCCGCCGCCGCTGTGACATGCCCTGTGCGGAAATCGGGGGGTAATCACCCCTGTAGCTGCTTATTTAGCTGCGGACCGGACGGAGCTCGGGCTCAGCACGTCCTCACTCCTCCATAGCCAGGCCACGCCCCCCTGTACATGTGGCTTTTAACCATTGCCATATCCTATCGCATTTAACGTTTTTACTAATAAAAATTCGTATTTATTCAAACTTGCCTCCACTAAGTCATCCATCTCATTTAAAGTCCCACTTCCCCTTCTTTTTTCATATACGATAGGGATGGAGGCACACCGCATATGTGCCTCATTTAAAGTCCACTTTTTCCCTCCATTTTTTGTAGCTGGTTTGGGTCTCGGCCTCTATAAAGCTGTGATGTCTGGGCTCCTTGCGATCTTTCCTGGAGTCGGTCCTTGTAGCAGGTGGTGGCGGGTAGCGGCTCTGATAGGCGAGTACGGAGGGGATGGTGTCGGCCGGGTCTGTCTTGATGAAGAGCCCGTGTAGGGTGGCCGCGGTGCACTGGGAGATGGTGGTGGTCTTGTGTGGAGAGTTGGACTTATCTGAGTCCCTGCAGTAGATGACCCCGCTCTGAGAGATGTGGATCTCAGTGCACCAGAGCGGTAGTGACGCTCCAGTGCGTGTCTCCTCCTCTTCCTAAGTGCCAGGCATCAATTAGGGTGGCCTGGCACTTTGGCCAATCAGGAAACAGGTCTGACACCCTGCCTCCTGATTGGTGGGGAGGATTGTTAGTGTGAAAATAACGAAAATGTATTCACTATGGTCACACAATTGGGTGGGATCAGGGCGCACTCTCTGCGCCCCGAGCCCACCCTATGTTGAAGCCTATTAGAGCATCTGGCTCTAATCAGGTGCTTTAAAAAGTACTACCCCCTCCAACCCCCACCATAGGAATCCATGCGTCCGGCATCCTGAGTGGGGCCAGGCGCATGGATGGGGGGGCGGCGCCTGTGCGCCCACAGTGCATGGGCCGCCACTGCTTTTACCCCCTTCCTGCCCAAGCTAATTTTCAGCTTTTAGCACTGTCGCACTTTGAATGTCAATTGCGTGGTCATGTAACACATGCAACTAAATTTTTATAATTTTGTTCACACAACTAGAGCTTTCTTTTGGTGGTATTTAATCACCACTGGGTTTATCTTTTGCTAAATAAATGAAAAAAAACGTTTTTCTTAATTTCTGTTATAACATTTTGTAAATAAATAATTGTTCATAAACTTAGGCTAAAATGTGCTCTGCTACATTTCAATTTCTTTGGTGAAAATAACCTAAATCAGTCTGTCGGAAAGTGTCCACAAATATATATATATATATATATATATATATATATTACCAAAAGTATTGTGACACCTGCCTTTACACTGAGATGAACTTTAATGGCATCCCAGTCTATAATATTGAGTTGGCCCACCCATCACAGCTATAACAGCTTCAATTCTTCTGGGAAGACTGTGCACAAGGTTTAGGAGTGTGTCTATGGGAATGTTTGACCATTATTGGAGAATCGCTTTTGTGAGGTCAGACACTGATGTGGACGAGAAGGCCTGGCTCGCAGTCTCCGCTATAATTCAACCCAATAGTTCTATTGGGTTGAGGTTAGGACTCTGTGCAGGCCAGTCAAGTTCCTCCACCCCAAACTCGCTCATCCATGTCTTTATGGACCTTCTTGTGCACTGGTGCACAGTCATGTTGGAACAGGAAGGGCCATTCCCAAACTGTTCCCACAAAGTTGGAAGCATGAAATTGTCCAAAATGACTTGGTAAGCTAACACCTTAAGATTTCCCTTCACTGGAACTAAGGGGCCAAGCCCAATCCCATGAAAAACAACCCCACACCATAATCCCCCCTCCACCAAATGGTTTGGACCAGTGCACAAAGCAAGGTCCATAAAGACATGGATGAGAGAGTTTGGGGTGGAGGAACTTGACTGGCTTGCCCAGAGTCCTGACCTCCACTCGATAGAACACCTTTGGGATGAATTGGAGTGGAGACTGCGAACCAGGCCTTCTTGTCCACATCAGTGCCTGGCCTCACAAATGTGCTTCTGGAAGAATGGTCAAACATCCCAATAGACAACATCCCAATAGACACACTCCTAAACCTTGTGGACAGCCTTCCCAGAAGAGTTCAAGCTGGTAAAGATGCAAAGGGTGGGCCAACTCAATATTGAACACTATGGACTTGAAACGTTGACAGTCCAAGGTATTTAGTGAGAGGCATGATGAGTTTTTTTTAAGTTGTAATTTTTTGCCATAATCTTTTGGAAAATGAAGAAATTTAAAAAAAGAAATTTCACAATTGTTTTTTTTTTTACATACTTTCACTGGTGCAGTATAGCCTCATCATATAACTGGTGTGGCTGTGATCAGGGACACTGACTGGTGACAGTCTGAAATAAAAAAAAAAATGTTTTTATTATTATATTTTTTTTAAACATGATATTTTTTAACACACTGTTACCAGAGCAATGCAATGTTACCATCGTAACATTGTACTACTCTGGAAAAAGTGACCAGGATTTTTTTTCTTTTTTTACACATTATGTTTGCTTATAGCAGTGAATTTAATTGCAATAAGCAAGCATTTACTGAAAGAAACCGATTCATTCAGTTTGTTTTGTTGTGATTAGCTGTGATTGGTCAGAGCTAATCACACAGTACAGATGGGCTTTGATATGCCCTGTCTGTACCATGTGATCACATTGACTAATCACAGCTAGCAACACAATTGTACACAATGGCTGACATGAAAGGAAGCCAATCCATTGTTTACAACTGTCATGTGTTCTGCTGTGATTGGTAACAGCAGTCACATGGTACCGGTAGCGAGTCAGTACACTGCTCAGTGATCTGCTGTCAGCCAGTGACAGATCACGCCACTGTGCTGCGCTTTCTGAGAAGAAGTCATATGACTCCACTCAAGCTGCTATAGTCTGGGTGGGAAGGTGTTAAAGTGTGTCTAAAATTAGGAATGAAAATACAATATACTGCATATTTTCTGTTTATAGGATATGGTGGCTGCATTCCTTTCTTTTTTAGCCTTTATTTAAAAGTATTTTCACCTAGTGATCCAGCCAGTAACATACACCTTGTCCTTGAATATAAATGCTTACTGACTGTGCTGTATCAATGGTGGAGCCTAGTTAACACCCTAGGCTGCTTGCTTTCGATTTGGGCTACATGGCACCTTCTTCATACCCTCATAAAGGGTAGGTTCTCTGTAGTTTACCGAGGTAAAACTGGGTAGTGCTGATAACATGGCTTGAGAATTCAGTGCAGCAGAGGAAGAGTGCACTGCTGGGAGAAGAGAGCAAGGTGAGCTGAGTGGCTGAGTAACTGCTGAGAGAAGAGAGCAAGGTGAGCTGAATGGCTGAGTAACTGCTAGGTGAAGAGAGCAGGATGAACTGAGTGGCTGAATAACTGCTGGGAAAAGAGAGCAGGGTGAGTTGAGAGGCTGAGTAACTGCTGAGAAAAGAGAGCAGGGTGAGCTGAGTGGCTGAGTCATTGTTGGGAGAAGAGAGCAGGGTGAGCTGAGTGGCTGAGTCACTGCTGAGTCACTGCTGGGAGAAGAGAGCAGGGTGAGCTAAGTGGCTGAGTCACTGCTGAGTCACTGCTGGGAGAAGAGAGCAGGGTGAGCTAAGTGGCTGAGTCACTGCTGAGCCACTGCTGGGAGAAGAGAGCAGGGTGAGCTGAGTGGCTGAGTCACTGCTGAGTCACTGCTGAGTCACTGCTGGGAGAAGAGAGCAGGGTGAGCTAAGTGGCTGAGTCATTGCTGGGAGAAGAGAGCAGGGTGAGCTGAGTGGCTGAGTCACTGCTGAGTCACTGCTGAGTCACTGCTGGGAGAAGAGAGCAGGGTGAGCTGAGTGGCTGAGTCATTGCTGGGAGAAGAGAGCAGGGTGAGCTGAGTGGCTGATTCACTGCTGAGGGATGAGGGGAGGGTGCATGATGAGCTGAGTCATTGCCAAGATGGAACAACACAGTGAGCTGAACTGCCGAGTAACTGCTGAGTGGGGGGAGCAGCAGGTGCTGAATTGCTGAGATTGCAACGCAGACAATTCCAGTGCATTTGTTATAAACTTTAAGGATGAATTTCTCCACAGTACAGAGGTTAATGAGAGTTTATGTTAGAGTTCATTAGCTCAAATGCCTATAGCATGCACACAGGTTTACTTTAAAATAAAATGTAGGGTAACCATGGGTGCATTGGTATGAGTCACTGGGGAAATTCCTCATTAATAAAAATCCTTGACTTTTGACACTTATATGATGTGCTCTTCTGGATCCACTATGTGTATGTCTACATTTGTATCCTTACGCTCACAGATTGTACTGCATTTTTTTCTCTCTTTCACCTATTGTTACTCTCTAGGATGCTCCTATGTTCCCTTTCCTGTACTACACTTTTGTATTACTTGACTGAACATCTGGATACCTTGATGTTGTCTACAACAATTTTGTTTAATATGTAAAACCTTTAATAAAGAAAGATTGAAAGTAAACACAATGTAAATGAAATGCACAATGTGTATTAATAAAGGTATGCTAAGATTAAAAGACCACTCCATTTCCTAAAGACCACTCCATTTCCCTGACCTGAATGACAGTGACTTGGGTATTTACTAAAGTTGTAAGCTGTGAAAGAGAATTTCCCTTTCCCTCAGTGATAACAGTTCAGCTTTAATTATGTTTAATTATGTTTCACCTTAAAAAATATGCAGGTTATTGCTTGTGTATGTTTGCATGATCTATCTATCTATCTATCTATCTATCTATCTATCTATCTATCTATCTATCTATCTATCTATCTATCTATCTATCTATCTATCTATCTATCTATCTATCTCTATCATATATCTATCTCTATCATATATCTATCTCTATCATATATCTATCTCTATCATATATCTATCTCTATCATATATCTATCTATCTCTATCATATATCTATCTATCTCTATCATATATCTATCTATCCATTTGTCTATTCAGTCTGTCTGTTAGTTTTGATGAATGTCTCTCTATCTTTTTATGCATTCATCTGTTCTTCACACTCATTCCGAGTGTAAACAGAATGGGAGTTATTTTGTACATGGTATAATTTGAGTCCTGTCCACAAACTAAAATTGCTTTATTGAACCATCTGCTTAGAACATGAATATCTGATAAATGCAAACTCTGCTCCGTTATAGCCAGGGCTGAAATGTACTTAAAATGTCCAGCCAACAAATGTTCTGGAATGAAACAACAGCAGAAATAATGTTGCTGATTTATGCAATGTACAATATAAGTCCAGCCCAACATTTATGTTTGTTCTGTGGCTAGAAACCAATATTAACGAAATTCCTTGCTTTCCTGTCAATGGTTTACAAGCTATATTGGAAACAAAATGGCAAATAGTTAACAGGAGGAGCAATATCATTTTTATCTGTTTTCTAATGTTGTTAAGCAGAGAAGAGTAGAAAAGGGCATATGCTGTATATATTGCGATTTGGAGATTGTTTAGCTCAGTGGTAGATGCGTATTTTCTGAGCCCACACCAGTCTGAATTGTGATTTTTAAGGCTTGCCAGCCCACTTTTATTAATAAAACAGAAGTCAAAGCAAAATTTTTTTTACCCCGTGGTTTTCCCAGGCAGGGATTTCAGTTTCACAGAGAAAAGCAGTTAACAGAAAATGCTGAGTCATCTGGCTCCCTCTTCAGCAGCACCACTGCTCTTGTCACTGGTCTCTTAGATGAGTGGTTCTCAACCCTGTCCTCAAGTATCCCCAACAGGCCATGTTTGCAGGTTCTCCTTTATCTTGCACAGGTGCTTTAAATCAGAGTCAATAGCTTGGTATTTTATACAGCTATTTTATCTAAGAGAAATTCCAAAAACATTGCCTGTTGGGGGTACTTGAGGACAGGGTTGAGAACCACTGTCTTAGACCTTCTTACCAGCTCTAATGGCTCTCTGAACTCGGTCCTGGCTCATTCAGCCTTTAGTCACAGCTCTCTGCTGTGTGAACCTATTTCTGTTCTCTCAATAGGGATTCTCCTGATGCCCCTGCTATTTCAGTCCTCTGAGACTTACAAATTACCTCAGTCCCCTGGACTCTAGTTATCCCAGCTCTCACTCAATCTCCCCAACTCTCTCAGTCCAGTGGACATCGAATCCTTCCAACATGGAGTGCGGTCTCTTGAGTAGAGAACTTCTGTCTCCAGGCAGGATCATACATCTCCCTCCTGGCTGGAGCCCTGAGCTATCCCCAAGCCTTTATTATAAGGTCTGTGTGTCACGTACCTGGTCAGAGGCTGAAGTGCTGAGAGGGCTTCCCTTGCGGCTAAGTGCAGAGCGCCCCTGAAGGTGGTAACAGGGAGTGCTATGCTCAGAGGAGCAGATTTTGCCAGCTGCAACAGGCTGATGGGATGTCCGCTGGATGGCGGCTGACGAGCAGGATGCACTGCTGGGCAGGAGTCCCTCAGGAGTACCAGGTGAGACTTGGCAGCTGGGAGACCCAGGAGCAGGGTCAGGAGCCAGGAAAGAAGTCATGCACAGAAGGTCATTCAGGTGAAAGGCAGCAAGCAGAGTCAGGAATCAGCCGAGGTCATACACTGGTAATCAGGAAGAAGCGGAGTAAGAAGAGCGAGCCATAGGTTCAAATACAGATCAGCAGGCAGAATCAAAGTCACAGGAACAAGCCAAGGGTCAAAGCCAGGAATGCAGACAAGACTGGTTAAGGCAAGAGGGGTCGGTAACAGGAATTCCAATAATATCAAGAACAGGAACACAGGAACTCACAGGGGAAGCTGAAGATCATCCAGCAACTAATGGCTCATGCTGCTGGCTTTAAATAGGCCACTGGGCACCAGAATCTGTAATGCATTGCGTGTGCTGTGGCGTACGCACATGCGCACTGGCACATGAATTCTCCTGGCCGTTCTTACTCTTCCGCGCATGCACATTCACATTGGCAAATTTCTAAGTGCCAATGGAGAATTCTTATGTGCCAATGGAGAATCCCTATGTGCCAATGGAGAATGTCTATGTGCCAATCTTCTACAAACCATTCTCTGACACCTGAACACTGGGTTTGAGATTTTTTTCCCTCCCAAAGCACTTTAAAACCTCCAAACTCCAGGTCCCAATTCAAGAAAACCACAATCCAGAGAAAGCAGTAAAAACGCTGCACTCATAATCGATACACTGGAGTCCCACACTCTGTATACAGGCAAACCCTGTGTCCTTTTCACAACTATTTACACAGTGGAAGGGCCTCACACTGTCACCATAATAATAATAACAAACATGTTATACTTACCTGCTCTATGTAATGGTTTTCCACAGAGCAGCCCCGATCCTCCTCTTCTCGGGTCCCCTGCCTGCACTCATGGCTCCTCCCCCTGCCGAGTGCCCCCCATAGCAAGCCGCTTCCTATGGGATCACTCCTACATGCTCGCTCCTGAGCTGCCCCTCCCCAATGGCTCCCACTGCTTCCTCTCTGTCCAATGTGGAGAGAGAGAGAGTCAGGAGAGCAGCTGCTCTCTTGCACATCGCTGGATCGAGATCAGGCTCAAGTAAGTTAAAGGGGTGGCTGTTTGCAGAAGGTTATTTAACCTTAATACATACAATGCATTAGGGTAAAAAAAACTTGTACCTTTAGAACAACTTTAAAAACATTGTACCCCAGGACCTAGCCAACAAGTATTAGAGGTATTAGCAATTCAGAAGCAAGTCATATGAATAACATTCCTAGGTTGACGCAGTTGATTTGTATTAGTAACTACAATAGATGAAATAAGTATGAGTAAGTGTGTAAAATATACAAAAGAAGATCAATATTTCCAGTACATAGAAGTTGAAGGATGCTTGGTTACAGATGGCTTCATCTAAGGATCAGCTACAGGCATCAGCTCTCTAACCCATTTGCTTGACATCAAGAGCCAGACTGATAAAACTATTTCCAGCATGACAGACAACTAAAGACATAAGGCACAGAAATCATGCTTTTTAATGTCACTCATATGTACATACAGTAACTATCGCTGTACAAATGTATGACTATAATGTAAGTGTGCTTTGTTCTAATTCCCTCTCAAAGGGCTCATGTATAACTAAACATTGGTATTCTGTATGTTTAAAAACGTGTACAACATCCATTCTTTCCTTGTTTCTTGGTGGAATTCAGGAAATAGCATAACAGTCACATCACTAGGACATACATCCCAGAGTCACTTTACATTACACAGTAAATCACATTTAATGGAGGGTCCACAGTAGTCACATGTGAACGCATATGCATGTTGTAATAAACAGTATAGGTCCCAGCACAGAACAGAGTCCACAGAATACTTGCAAGTAGGGTTGCAAGTATACCACTTTGTTAAGACTGAGTACAAATACCAATACTTTTTTTCAGGTACTCACCATTACCGATTACTGATACTTTTTTTTTTTAATGTCATGTGAGAGTTGCACTAATATGCAGTACTGATGGGCACTGATAGGTGGCACTAATGGGCACTGAGGACACAGATTTCCCAGTCCCTTTCTCAGCAGCTTCCGCTGCACTGAAGATGAATGGACAGGAGATAGCGGCTCCTGTCCATTCACAAACTGAAGCATCATAAACACAGATTACGATGCTCAGTTATGAATGGATAGAGTCAGTAATCACTGACTCTGTGCATTCAGAAAAGGAAGGAGTCAGTAAATTACAGGTTTACCTACTCTTTCCTCCGCTCTCCATCCTGACAGATCTGGGACAGGGGGGCCCGGAGGAGGACACGGAGGACCCGGGGAGCCGGAAGAGGACAGTCAGGGATCAGTGTGGTGGTGGGGGCAGTTACAAGCATTAATCTTCCTGTATAGCTTTCAATAAAGCAGCTGAAAATTGAGTACTGTCCGTAATACTTTTTTTATTTGCACTAACATACAATTTTTCAGGACAAACTTTCGGGGTATGTCCCCTTCTTCAAGGTCCAAGCAGTACTGATTTACAAATTTTTAAGCAGCATGTTAAAGAAGAAGAAGAAAAAAAAAAAGAGAAAACCAAACACATACAAATCAATGGTAATAAAAATAGCAGAAGAGTTAGTGAGATAAGACAGAGGGAGAGCTATAGAATGCAGGGGGGATATACTAGTCACAGAGGGTTCGTAAAACTTTAGCATAATGTGTAAGGAAACCAATATCTAAATTCAGGCCTTTATTTTTCGTGTCAAAAAGAAGTATCATTCTTAGTTCAAACGTTTTCCTTTCCTGGATAGTTCTGAAATTCCCTTTAAGAACTAAAACATTGAGGTCTTCTATAGTGTGGTCCGGTTGTGATAAATGATGTCCCACAGGTGTACATAAACTGTCTTCTTTATGTTCTTTGATGGTATGTCTGTGCAAATTCATCCTCGATTGCAACTTCTGTCCTGTTTCACCAACATAAGATCCTTTGCTGCACCTTTTGCATTGGATGAGGTACACAACATTACTGGAGGTACAGCTGTAAGATCCCATGATATTGAAGGTCCCATTTGTGTGTGTAACACTTTTGGATAGATTGATCTGGTTGCATAGTTTGCAGCATTTTTTATTGCAGGGTTTGCTTCCATTATTTGTGACTTCATAATCAGAGTGAAGTTTCCTGCTGATTAGTTTGTGTCTGAGGTTGGGTGGTTGTCTGAAAGCCAATAATGGGGGTTGTTTGAATATTCCTTTCAGAGTTTCATCCTCTGTTATAATGGGTTGTAAATCTTTGATTATCTTTTTGATCCCTTCAAGTGCTGGGTTGTATGTGGTGACTAGAGGTACTCGGTTATTTGTTTTTTTCTCTGTGTATTGGAGGAGATTTTCTCTTTGGGTTTTCACGGCTGTGTTTATGCTGTTGTTGATGGTTTTGTCTTTGTAACCTTTCTTATGGAAGGAGTCTGCCAGTGTTCTGAGATGTTTATCTCTGTCTTCTGGGTCTGAACAAATTTGTGGTATCTGATGGCCTGGCTGTATATGATGGCCCGTTTAGTGTGTTGGGGGTGAAAACTGGAACTATGAAGATATACATCGGTCAGTAGGTTTTCTGTATATCGACGTGTGAAGCTTGTCATCCCTGATGTATACTGTAGTGTCCAGGAAGTTGACATGTGTTTTTCAAATAGTCCATTTTTAGTTTGATAGATGGGTGAAAAGTGTTGATCAATGAGAAGAATTGGTTTAGATTTTCTTCACCTTCAGTCCATATCATGAATATATCGTCCATATAGCGATAATATCTGTATGGCTTTTGTTGTATGCTGTTCAGGAATTTGTTCTCCAGGTCATCCATAAATAAGTTTGCATATTGGGGTGCCATTTTGCTTCCCATAGCAGTACCCATACACTGGAGATAGATGTCATACGGCTACAATCAAATCAAATAAAGCAGCTGAAAGCCGCAGGAGGGAGAGGAGAAGAAGTGGCTATCGGCTGCTTTATTAAAAGTTATACAAGGAGATTGGTGCTTAAATCTCCCCCACCGCTGCACTGGCCATCTTTGAGGCTGCCCAGGTATTGGATTAAGCATCGGAGTATTTGCACCAGTGCAAGTGCTCATGCAAATGCTCGGTATCGGCACCGATACCGATACTAGTAACAGTATCGGTCCAACTCTACTTGCAACATATGAAAAATTCCAGCAGAGTATTTAAATATATAATAAAATATATTATATATATATACAGTATAATACAGAGTATTAATGTGTGTGTGTATGTATGTGTGTGTGTATATATATATATATATATATATATATATATATATATATATATATATATATATATATGCACATTTATAATTGCGCACCTCAGCAGCCATCTTCTTTACAGTCTCTATAGTCACTTCCTCGCTAGGTATGACTCTCCCGGGGCACCCAGGGAAGCAGCCTCACATAGGGATCTCACTGCCTGGCCTAAAAGGCCTTTTGCAAACTGTCCTAGCCATCACCACTTTAAGGGGCAGAAAGACTACAGCTGGCTCCTCCTGAGTCCAGCTCCACTGCTCACAGACTCCTGCTCTATCCAGGGTCTACACATGATGGTTACATCCATATAGGTGTGGGGTGTTTTAGCTCCCATGCCCCAAATGCACTAAGACTCCTCCCAAACTGGTTTATATATGTACACTGACTCACCCATGACATTACTACAGGAGGGCTCTAGCTAAAAGGAAGCTATCACTTACTTATAGCTTTCCTCTATACAGGCTAGAATGGGAACAGAGCCATCTGGTGGCCAGCCAGTTAACTGCATCTGCTTACATGCTAATTGGTTAAATGGCCCCTGTCTACAAGGGTCCTCATATGTGAAGTAGGGACCTTAGATTGTGAGGGACTGATGTGAATGTACAATATGTAAAAGTACTGTATAAAGTGCCAGTCTTATATAAACACCTGTAATAAATACAACCTTATCTAGCTGGACAAAGTTGTGACATTCCCTGTCACCCACATACATTCCTACTGGACAGTTCATCATTATGATGGCCTACCTCACTGGGCAATAAGAACGTATCACCGTAAAGGCTTTGGTTGAGGTTGTGAGTTAAACAAACTTACAAACATAGAACAAATGTTTCCCAGAAAAACAAGCAGTTATAATATACCTGTCCAGCTGCCCATAGTGCTGAACTCTGCTGGGTTACAGAGAGAAGCTTGCTGAAAGACCTTCAGCATCTAGCACACAGTTGAGTCAGATGCCTGGTCTCCTGGTGTGCCTCATGGTTCCTTCCACCAGCCCCTGAGACCTATAGTGACTTAGGAGTCAGTAGAGGAAGCCACAGAGCACAGCAGGGGATGCCAGCATCTGAAAATGCCAGAAGTGTTAAATGAAAAGGTTCTTTGAGCAACCTCTCCCTTTAACCCAGCAGGGTTTATGCCCTTGCAAGGACCATGTTTGCTTGCACAAGGATGCACAGGTGTTCCATGCATTCCTGTGCAGGCAGTTCCAATCATGTCTATTCATGTCAATTGGGTTTGCAGTGGCTGCACGGACACAGCTACTGCTTCACATTTGCAGCTGCTTGGGTACAGGTCCCTGAATGCAGATAGTGTGTTTGGGGACCCGCACCTTCACAGATGTCAAATTTGGAGCAGCGGCTATGTCTTTGCAGCCACTTCGTTCCAATGGGACTGCCTATACTATAGTATACTATATAACCTTGCATGGCTTAAAGTGATTGTAAAGGTTTTCTTTTTTTTATAACAAACATGTCATACTTACCTGCTCTGTGCAGTAGTTTTACACAAAACAGCCCTGATCCTCTCCTTCTCGGGTCCCTTGTCGGGGCTCCTGGCTCCTCCCCCTCGACCAGTGCCCCCAATAACAAGCCACTTGCTATGGGGGTATTGGTGCATGCTCTCTGCCGAGCCTTGCTCTATGTGTCTATTAAGACACATAGCGCCTTGTCATGGCCCCACTCCCGCTGAGGTTTCAATGCACACCGCTGGATCGAGATGGGGCTCAAGTGAGTATTAGGAGGGGCTGTTCGGGGAGCAGCGCACAGAGGGTTTTTTGCCTTCATGCATAGAATGCATGAAGGTAAAAATCCTTCAGCCTTTACAACCACTTTAACCGCTTGCCGGCCGCGGCAGAAGGGCACGTACAGGCAGATTAACGTACCTGTACTTTGCCCTTTAAGAAGCGGCTTGCCACAAGCTCTGTGACTGTGATTGGGGGTCCCACAGACTTGATGTCTGCGGGGATACCCTTGATCGTCTCACAGAGAGGAAGAACAGGGAAATGCTAATGTAAACAAGCATTTCCTAGTTCTGCCTAATGACACTGACACTGATCACAGCTCCCTGTGATCGGGAGCGGTGATCAGTGTCGTGTCGCACACAGCCCCTCCCCCCCACAGTTAGAATCACTCCCTAGGACACACTTAACCCCTACAGCGCCACCTAGTGGTTAACCCCTTCACTGCCAGTCACATTTACACAGTAATCAATGCATTTTTAATTGCACTGATCGCTGTATAAATGTGAATAGTCCCAAAATAGCACCAAAAGTGTCCGATCTGTCTGCCATAATGTCACAGACATGATAAAAATCGCTGATCGTCGCCATTACTAGTGAAAAAAAAATTATTAATAAAAATGCCATAAAACTATCCCCTATTTTGTAGACGCTATAACTTTTGCGCAAACCAATCAATAAACGTTTATTGTGTTTTTTTTTTTTTACCAAAAATATGTAGAAGAATACGTATCAGCCTAAACTGAGGAAAAAAAAATGTAATATATTTTTTGGGGATATTTATTATAGAAAAAAGTAAAAAATATAGCTTTATTTTCAAAATTGTCGCTCTTTTTTTGTTTATAGCGCAAAAAATAAAAACTGCAGAGGTGATCAAATACCACCAAAAGAAAGCTCTATTTGTGGGAAAAAAAGGACGTCAATTGTCAGTTAAAGCAACGCAGAGCCGAATCGCAAAAAAGGGCTCTGGTCTTTGGCCAGCCAAATCGTCCGGGGCTTAAGTGGTTAAGCAAAGGTACACCAGTGTGAATGAGGCCTAATGCTCTGTGAATCCTGAGCTATGGGTTCACCATGTATTTAATGTTCATTTGTAGAACAACATACAACATCAAAACATCCAAGTGCAAAGTGTTCACTTCACAGTAATGCTGTGATACAAACTATTTAAAAGTGCAAGCAAAATTATCTTTTTTTTAAAAAAAAGCAAAACAAAACAGTATTTTTATATATAAAGTCCACCATAAAAAGTGTAGAAAATAGTGCTCCAAATCCATTACAAAAGTAACTTCTTCATCCACAAAACACCATCTGTGCTTAAGGGATCCCTCTGCCCTTAAGAAAGGCACTCACCAGAGTGTCGTGTCTTCCATTTTCGTGGTTGGCACAGCTCACTTTTTCAATTATATTTTTGCTGTCAGGTCCCTAAGCATGACCATATTACTCCATTAAACTCATGACATTTCATTCACATATGAAAGAAAAAATAAAGATGCCTCCAGTGGTACAATAACCAATACAATTTGCCTTTATAAAAAATTGTGGAAAACCACTTACAAAATAAAATTACATAAAACGCTTATCACTCCAATATCTATAAATGATGCCAGGTATAGACCAGCATTGGTAGCTCTCACCACCGCCAGACTGCTTGACCCGGATCCTGGTCTTGACTTCAATTCTGTTAGCCGCATAGTTGTGTCCCGACCTGTTTTGTCACATTCAACTTCGTCACAGGGAGTGACATCGCGGCCTACCTCACTTACATACCCCTCTTCTCTAAAACTCTACCTGCTGTGAGAAAATGGGATCTAACCTGACCTATGCTGCCATACAAAGCAGCATTCACTCATGGCAAATATCCACCTTTACATTTTAACCCCTGTTGTGCCAAACAAAAGAACAAACAGACTATCATTAAGGAATATAAATATCACAGTGTGTCAGAAAATGTTGCCCGTTGTTATGCAAAAGATCCACCCCAGCTACATTTTTGGGGCATTGATAGGGTGTATCCCTCACGAAGTTGTTCCAATAGAGTCAGGGACTTCTCCAAGAAGGAAACAAAGTGGATATACACTTTAGGCACGTTAATACCTGATGGCTTGAATATAGACATCAACTGCTTTATTAGCTTTTAGTAGTGAATCTGTAAATGGGCTTTATTATAATCATTATAATTATATGTAATTAATTATTTATTTTTTTATTTTAATGAGTATGAATTAAATTATGTATTAGTTTAGACTGATGTTGTAATAATATGTATTATATGTAAATTAGGCGTTGAGCGCTTAATATATTCTCCTTTACTTAGCTTGGTCATTACCACCAAATATTTTGTTTATTATTTCATATTATTTAATTTATACAGGTGCATCTCATAAAATTAGAATAACAGCAAAAAGTTAATTTATTTCAGTAATTCAATTCAAAAAGTGAAACTCATATATTTTATATAGATGAGTTACACACGGAGTGATATATTTCAAGCATTTCTTTCTTTTAATTTTTGACAATTATGGCCTACAGCTAGTGAAAAAATTCAGTATCTCAGAAAATTTCAATATTACATAAGACCAATTAAAAAAAAATACTTTTAATACAGAAATGTTGGCTTACTGAAAAGTATGTCCATGTACAGTATAGTATGCACTCAATACTTGGTCGGGGCTCCTTTTGCATGAATAACTGCATCAATGCGGTGTAGCATGGGAGCGACCAGTGGCACTGCTGAGGTGTTATGGAAGTTAAGGTTTCTTTGATAGTGGCTTTCCGCTCATATGCATTGTTGGGTCTGGTGTCTCTTATCTTCCCCTTGACAATATGCCACAGATTCTCTATGGGGTTTAGATCAGGCAAATTTGCTGGCCAATCAAGCACAGTGATACCATGATCATTAAGCCAGGTATTGGTACTTTTGGCAGTGTGAGAAGGTACAAAGTCCTGCTGGAAAATGAAATCCGCATCTCCATAAAGCTGGTCAGCAGAGGGAAGCATGAAGTGCTATAAAAATTTCCAGTTAGAGGGCTGCGCTGACTTTCAACTTGATAAAACACAGTGGACCAACACCAGCAGATGACATGGCTCCCTAAATCATCACTAACTGTGGAAACTTCACACTGGACCTCATGCAGCTTGGATACTGTGTCTGTCCACTCTTCCTCCAGACTCTGGGACCCTGATTTCCAAATAAAATGCTAAATTTTCCACAGTCCGTGATGATTTCAAGAGTCATTTCATCTGTATACTGTGTAATAACTGTTGTGATGTGATGTTTTGTTTGGCACAACAGGGGGTAAACATAAAGGTGGATATTTGCCATGTGGGAATGCTGCTTTGTGTGGCAGCATGGGCCAGTGTAGATGACATTTTCTCATGGCAGTTAGGAAGGAAGGAGGGTATGTAAGTGAGGTTGCCGCGCTGTGTAGCACCCCCTGTGAAGTAGTCAGACATTACGAAATGCGGTTGGGCATGGCTACATGGCGAGCTGAAGTGGAGGCAGGACCGGAACCGGAAGTGATGAGGGAACGTGGTTGAGCAGTCCAGAGAGTGGTAAGAGCTACCAATACTGGTCTATGAACACCAAACAACCACCCCATTTATCAGGGACCAGGTCCAAGGTTTCCAGGCAATTCATACTTCCAAGGCTCACACGCTGGACATTCCCATTATGGGGGTTTTCCCCAAGGACAAAGCTACAAAGAAATAAGGGGACAAGGAGAGGGACCAGAGGGGGGAATGCAAATACCAGCGAAAAAGAAAAAGAGAGTAACAGGTGAAGGTATATACAATTTAAGCACCTAGGTTCTCTTGCAAGAAGAAAAAGCCATATTAGACAAAGTTTTAAAATGTGCTCCTCCTAAACGTCTGGATAATTTCCAGACGTTTATGAATGTACAAAAGTACATTATAAAAATGAACATTAAAAGATACTCTTTGTGCAACCCTATAAAAGAGGGGAGGGTGATCTCCTCTGATATCCAGTCTTCCTGTCTTTCTAATGCCTCACCTTTTAACCCCATGGGAGGAATGGCTTCCTCAGTGAGGGTGTGGTTCTGAGAGACATGGAAAAGGTTAAAGTGAGAAACATTAAAATGCTGGATCATTTGGAAAGGGGGCTGCAACAACAGTGTGATCATAAGGATTTGATAGTTAGGCCGGCGGACAAAGGAGGGGGCATTGTTGTGTTGGACAAAAATGATTATGTGACAGAAAGGAACAATATACTGAGTGATCATGAAACATATGTACCATTGTGGAAGGAACCTGTATGTTCCTATGAGAATGAGTTGGTGAAGCTGGTCAACAGAGGTCATGCACAGGGCAATATAAATAAAAAAGAATTTTCATTTTTGGTTCCTTCATCTCCAAGGACACCGATTATCTACTATCTGCCTAAGGTTCTTAAAAATCCCATTTGACCCCTGCAACGTCCTGTAGTCAGTGGCATTGTCTCCGTGACGTCCCGGGTGGGCATATATATTGATACGTTTTTGCAGCCGTTGGTGAAAAAAATGCCCTCATATGCTAAGGACACTAAATCTGTCATTAACCTGATAGGGGAATGTGCTTTTCAGAAGGGATGGTGGTTGTTGACAGTTGATGTTGTGTCACTATACGCCATAATCCCCCATGAACTTGGCATGTCTGCAGTGTCATACTTCTTGATAATGATTCGCCATTATGCTCCATTCAGAAGGAGTTCATTATGGATTTATTGAAATACGCAGCTACACACATTTATTTTTGGTTTGGAGGAGGATTGTTCCTCCAAAATAGGGGTGTTGCAATAGGGGACTAAACATGCCCCTAGTGTGGCAAATCTGTTCATGGCGAGATGGGAGGAAGATGTCATCTATGTGCAACGAAGGACAGAGCTGGTCCTATGGGCCAGATATATAGATGACATCCTCCTCCTATGAAAAGGTGACTCTACCTCCTTGACAGAATTTATGAACACTTTGAACCAGAATAATAGAGGCATTAAATTAAGCTATGAGATGAGCCAAAGGGAGATTCACTTTGTAGATCTGACCATTAAGGAAGATAAAGGCCGTTTAATAACGTCTTCATTTTTCAAATCAATGGACCGAAATGCATATATTTCAAGGGACAGTTGTCACCTTTGACCCTGGTTGGAAGGAGTCCCCAAGGGACAGTTCCTTCGCTTGAGGCGGAACTGTACTACCCTTGAGGACTTTGATAGAGAAACTGGGATAATAAAAAGCAGATTCCTTGAGAAGAATTGTGACCCTGTTGCTTTAGAGATCACACTTAACCAGTTTAGGACCATGTAGAGAGAAGCACTACTGAGGGATAGGGTGAATGACAATGCAAGAGAAGATAACAACTTTGCTAGCTTCTCCCTAATCACCTATTTTTCCATTCAGCATACGCTTGTCAAAGGCATTTTAGAGAAACAGTGGTATATCTTACTGACAGAAATGTAGGGCCCCTCCTTCAGTCTAAACCACAGGTTATTTTTAGAGGTGTTCCATTATTGAAAGATGAGATTGAACACAATATTTTAGACCGCCCCTCTAGGTCCCCCCTATTCCATAACCTTACTGGAAATTACAAATGTAGGGGTAGTCAAGTTTGCATTCTCAATGATTGCAAAAAAAGAAAGATGACGGATTTTTCTTCCAAAGTCACTTCAAAAACTTACACCATTAAATCATTCATTACCTGTAGGACTACACACGTAGCATAGATTCTTCAATGCTTGTGTGGGTTACAATATGTTGGGCATACCATCCGAGCATTGAACGTCAGACTCAGTGAGCATATAGCCAATATTCATAAGGGCTACAAAAATCATAGCATCTCCAGACACTATGATTTAGTGCATAATAGGGATCCAAATGGAACACTTTTCATAGGCATAGAAAGTGTTAGCTTTCATTGGAGTGGCAGTATAAAAGTCAGAGAACTGTCTAAAATTGAAAGTAAATGGATTTGTCTTTTAAAAAGTTACGTTCCGTATGGGTTAAACGTAGACCGGGATGTGAACAGTTTTTTGGACAATTCCTGAAACCTGCTATTTTAGAGCAATTGTGCATATTAAGAATCTTATACATTTAATTTTGGAATTTTTATATATTTATTTCTTATTGTTGTATAATTTTTCTGTAAGCATTTGTGCCAAATGTTTATATTTGCATATTGGGTATGATACTGTCTAAGCCCGCTCCTATCTCTGATTAATATACATTTTCTCCACAGAAGTGTTTTAAATTTAAGATGTGAGACACAGGCTTCCTATTTCCGCCGCTGCTTAATATCAACCAATTGTGAGTGATACGCACAGGCAGAAAGAGGCTTGGTTCCGGATGACGTTATGGTTAATCAGAGCGAGGTGTGGTAGAAACAGAGAGCCACAGAGCAAGGAAGCTGAGGGCGAGGCTTGGACAGCAACTGGAAGTAATTATAGCTAGGACAAGAGGAGATGCCTATGCCCCAGAAGAAGTCCTTTTGCCAACGATTGTTCTGGCTGAGGAAGATTTTATATATGTAATGGTATGTTGATGCATTACTGGAATTAAGCCCATTTTAAATGATTTTACAATATTGGCGTTTATCTTTTTGTTGACACATTAAATTGGACACTATGTTCTGAGACTAGAGGAGTATCATTTTTCATGTGGCAATGGAATGATACCCCTTGCCTTCAGTCTTGAGCAGTGACCGTGGATGGAGTATATGAGATACATGAGCCCTATTTGACTCCCCGTAATAGGTGGTCAACACTCTCTAGTAAGAGTACATGCTTATTTATGATGGTGGTGTAATCAGGAGGTGGAGAAATTGAATGAGGATTTATCCTTGCACTTTTCACTATTTTAAGGCATTACACTGATGCCATTCTGAAGACACATGGACTGATTTTGTTCATTTAATTATTTATGTATCAACAGCAACACTTTTGTTTTTCATTTACCTTTATGTGATTATATCTCACTTCAGTGTGTGCAGCTATACTGTATATACGTTACTCAAGTGTATTTCACAAGCGCAGTTTTTTTTTCTATTTTCAACACTGGTCTATACCTGGCACCATTTGTAGCTATTGGAGTGATAAGCGTTTTATGTGATTTTATTTTGTGAGTGGTTTCCACTATTTTTTATGAAGGTGAATTTTATTGGTTATTGTACCATTGGAGGCATCTTTCTTTTTTCTTTCATATGTGAATAACATGTCATGATTTAAGTAGAGGAATATGGTGATGCTTAGGGACCTGACAGTCGATTAATTAATTACAAAAGTGAGCTGTGCCAACAATGAAAGTAGAAGGCACTGTGCTCTAGTGAGTGCCTTTCTTTAGGGGAGAGGAATCACTTAAGCATGGATGGTGTTTTGTGGATGAAGAAGTTCTTTTTAGGAAGGATTTTCTATACATTCTATGGTGCACTTTATATATAAAAAGACTGCTTTGTTTTACTTTTATTTTTAAAAAGATAATTTTGCACTTGGATGTTTTGATTTTATGAAATAAGAAGGTTGCAGCAGTGATATATGACTAGCATTATCACTTTTATGTAATTTCTATTCTTTATATCATTTTTTTTTTTTTGCAATTTTAGAAGGATAATATTTTGAGAACCTCACAACGCGGGGAATTCTGTTGTGTTAACATACATTATCTGTTTAAAAACGTATAAAAAAATGAAAGCTAGAAATTAACCAAAGACCATTATACTGTAGCTTCCAATTACTGTGATACAGCAAGAAGTAAAACGTGAGCTTTACTATGTATTAAGTCATTTATTTCCATTCAATGTTTTTACAGTAAACAAATGTAATTAAGGCTTCTGGTCTTTTGAATTTTCCCGTAATTTACATTATGGAAATGAGGTGATAAGGAAGAAACCAACGCTTCTATTTGTATCACTGTTTGCAATTCCTAAAAGTGCTTCAATGGATCATAAAAATGTATGCATGCAAATATGGGCAAAATTAGGGATTTGCTACAAGTTCATGGCTGTCCTTTAAGGGACCTCATTATCTTCACAGCATTGTGTAATTGTATTGTGTCAGTTTAAGTTGTTTTTTGTTTCCTTTTACCTGCAGTGACAGATACTTCTGCGGTGAGACTGCAGGATTTTGGACACCTCATAATCATCAGGCTACATTTTATGATTGTGTGAACTGGACACCAACCAGGCAAAGCTGTTCATCATTGAGCCTCAAGAGATTATTAACTAGTGCGCTGAGAAACCTAATTGCATTCATAGCATGAGATTGTTTTGCAGTACTGGCTTATTTATATAATCAGCTCTTCACAAGATTCCAAACAGTTATCGTACAGTATTTGCAGTTAAAAGACAGATCCAAAATTGTATTCATTTTCAGAGATAGTATGCATCTAATAGAAATGTAGGCTTAGGATGCTATCTGTGTCTTAGGAAGCTCTTAACTTAATTTTAAAACACCAAGTTAAATACTGGTAGGTCACAGTTTAATCAGAGTTTGTATAAATTGACAAATCATTAAGGGTCCATTTATATCTTTGCGTTACGGTAAAGCATAATAATTTGTGCCACTTCTGATTCAGGATGTTTTGGTGTGCTGTCAGCCCATTGATTGTTTTTTAACTTCAGTATTTATTTAAATATTTTAGTGATACAGCAGTATGTCTTGCAATAGATACAGATATTGTGGTAACCGGTACAAAGTACAAACAAATACAGTAAGGTAGGTTGTGGAAACATACTTTGAGCATCAAGAGATTAACTAAACAGTTGTATTGTTGTGTGTTGTCTAGAAAGTGTAGGACTACACACTTAGTAATGATAGTACTAGAGCAGGTGGTTCCATTGGGTGCTGAGGTTAAGCCAATTAATGTGTGAATCAGGGCAGAGTTGAACATTTGGGGTGTATTAGCCAGGGGTTCCACTTTATAAGGAATGGAGGAACTTACATGTGGGCCCTGGCATACATAAGCCCCATGAGACAGTGGTTGTTTATTGACAGAAACACCTCTGTGATGGAAGGGGGGTTCAGAGATTTTGAGTTTCTGGCAATAGCCAAACTTGTGGCAATAAAGATGTGGGATAGGATGATGTGGGCAGTTGTTGGCCATGGGTTAATGTCTAAACCCACGAGGACCATCTGAGGGAATAAGGAGGTGGAGGTTGAGAAAATATAGGATATAAGGTTGAGAAAATAGAGGATATAAGTCTCATGATGGTAGACCAGAAAGGTTTTAATTTTGGGCAAGTCCACCAAATATGTAGGGGTGTTCCAGAATATCCACAATTTCTCCAGCAGGCACTTGATGTGGAAGGGTATATCTTCACCAGTTTAGAGGGCGTGAGGTACCAGTCGTGGACATTTTTTTGTACAGATTCACATTGTAGTACACATAGGGTGATAAGCTTATAGATATAGGAGATACCTCTCAGATGAGATTTTTCTGTGTTTTAAAATTTCAGGAGGTGCCAAAAAAAGAGGTTTCGTCCATAGTCCACGTGAGAGGGCTGAATTAATTCTGAGATACTTGAAGAAGTCTTTAGGATGGATGTGGTGAGTCATTTGTAGTTGTTGAAAGAAGAAGAGTGCTGGTACAGATCTCCAATTAACACAGTCACTTCCAGCGCTAATAGGTCTTCCAAGGTGTGGAATAACAGATGTCAGATAAAATGGTGGTGTGAAAGGTATATATGGTATATATGGTATCCAAAACTGGGTGGATGTTGCCTTCCTCAGATGGGCTAATCCGCAAGGAACTACAAGAAGAACAGCATTAGCTGTACCCCGTGTTCTGTGCATGTCCATGCATTGTTTTTATGGCCTTTTGTCAGTTGCATTTTGTGAGAACCCACTTTTATATAAAACATTTTTAATATTAAATTATCTTTGGTAATGCACTAGGTGTGCGCGCCTTCCATTTCTGTTTTTCTTACAGCTCTCCAATTGTTTTGAGTCCAGTAGATATCCAGTTTGATAATAAGATATCAGATGTGATGGTTTGCAGGGTTTTCAAAGGTATGAAGTTCAATAGCTGGTGGGCGATGCCTCCATTATGTTGATAGGCTGTTTGCCACGTTCTGATAGTAGCATTGACAGTGCTAAGAAAACTTTGCTGGCTGTGATGTTGTAGAAGTAATGCTCTGAGAAGCATCTTAGGTCAGGTTGCTAAGGCCATAGTTTCTAATTGAAGCCAAGGGTGTTGTGAGTCTGATTTACACCAGTATTTGGCTTGGTCAAGAATGGTTGCGGTAAAGTATGCTGAGATGTTAGGTGCTCCCATTTCACCAGCAGATATTGATGAGCATAGAGAAGAACATTTAATTCTGGGATGTTTCCCATTCCATATAAAGGAGATCAATATGGCTTGTAGCTTGTTCAGGTGCGACTGCAAGAAGGTAATAGGCATAGTGCGAAATACGTATAGTATATGGGGCAAGAGGTGCATCTTGGTTAGTGCGAAGCATCCGGCCCATGATGCCTGAATTTGTGTAGATCCTGTGCTGTTTTTTGTAGCTTAGGGACTAAGTTTGAAAAGTTTAGGAGAAGTAGGGGAGAGGTAGGAGTAGTCAGTCGAATGCCTACATAGGAGAGGGTAGAATCAGGGGCCCACGGACAAGAGGTATGTTGAGCAATGCTATGCTTGGTATTTAAGTCAATATTTAATCCTATCATACACGATTTGGAATAGTTGATTTTGGATAAGGACACTTTACTGAAAAGGTCTAGGATATTATGTAGATGAGGAAGTGATCACATCGTCAGCGTAGATGCCAATTTTGTGGTTGAGATCACCTACTTTAATACCAGAGATAGAAGGATTTGTACGTATTGCGTGTGCCAGTGGTTCCATAATAAGGATAAAAATTTGTGGGGACAGGGGACATCCCTAACGTGTTACGTTGGTTTTTTGGAAGGGGTCCAACAGAATGCCTGAGGTTATGACTTTTGTGCTAGGGAAGGAATAAAGTCCCATTTTGCTTTTAATATGGGTCCAGCAAAGTCAAATTTTTTTTTATTCCATAAAGATTTTATTCAGTTTAAAGACATACATAAACAGAACAAGTCTGATACATACTTTGTATAACAAGATATATTTCTATACATCAACTTGGTACTCTACAAAGATGCTTGGGGAAGCATTCTGAGACATAGTGAACAAGAACTGAACTTGTAAAATACCAGTAGTGTGTGGGGGTAGAGGATCTCTTTCTCATTTTTTCACCCCCCCCCCCCCCTCTCCCTCAGGGCACCAACCAAATGAGGGGACAGATAAATGGTTCATTCTTGACCAGCAAATAATGCTATATGCATCGCAATAAAGCTAACCAGGTATCGAAAGGAGGGTACCATCACGTAGAATAAATTATGTATGTTCGTTTAGCATCTTATAAAAAAATATGCCTAGCATCAGAAAAGAACAAAAAGGATAGATAAAGAAAAGTACAGCTAGATAAAAGGATTAGGGGTACAGAGAGACAAGGTGGAAGGTAAGATAAAGAGGGAAGTCTGTGGGGGGGAAGAACACAAAAAAAAAAAAAGGGGGAAAAAAAAGAGGGGGGGGATATCAGAAGGAGACATGAGTGGACCCACGCTCGCCCCCCCCAGTCCCACCCCCCGATGCCCCCTCCAGTCCCACCCCCGATGCCCCCTCAACCAGGGCAAAGGGGGTTTTCAATCACTCCGCAAATTGTATTGACGGTATCTCTCGGTGGTAGTGAAATGTGACCAGCATGCCCAAAGCATAGAGAATTTATGAACTCTGTCTTGTGTAATATGGATCAGTTCCTCCATCTCTTTGATATTTGTGATTTTTGCGAGCCATTCCCTGATCGTTGGGGCGCGAGTGGACTGCCACAGTTTGGGTATACAAAGTTTGGCCGCGTTGACCATGTGCATGGCAAGGGATTTAAAATAGTCCCTTCTGGGAAGAGAGGTATGATGTAGGAGAAATTGGGCTGGAGTAAAGTCTAGATTATATGTTGTGACGTGTGTGATGATATCGTGCACCTCCCTCCAAAATAGTTGAAGGGTCTCACAACTCCACCATATGTGCAACATAGTACCTATCCCCGTACCACACCTCCAACAAGTGTTAGGGGAAGTAGGAGAGAATTTGTGTAGACGCGAGGGGGTTCTATACCATCTAGTGATCACTTTATAGCAATTTTCTTGGATAGCCACGTTTAGCGACCCTTTATGTGTGTAATCATGAATAGCGTTCCAGTCTTCCGTAGTCAGTGGAGTGTTTAGGTCTCTGGTCCAAGACAATTGTGATGGGGTCGGGGTCTCGTTAGGTGTTTCCGATATCAGGGTGTGTAGGAGAGAGATTAAGTGTCTCTGCGGTATTTTGCGATGGCATAAGGTCTCGAATGGCGTGAGGTGTCTTGTCCATTTTGTTGGAGGGGCCTGAGTCTCTAGAAAGTGTCTGATCTGTCTATAAGTCCAAAAGGAGAAAGAGGAAGTTTTAGAAAGCGACCTCAGTGTTTCTAGGGAGATTGGTTTCCCACTGGAGAAAAACTGTTGAGCCAACACATCCTCAAAGGGCCATTCCTGTTTGAGAAAGGTGTTAGATATCCCTGGTGGAAATTCTGGGTTTCCTCTAAGGGTCGTTAGAGGGCTTGGGGAAGAAGTGGGGTTGCCACTCAGCAAAGATTTCTTATGAGCTAAAAGAGATGGGTAAATTAGCGGATGAGTCAAGATAGGGTGCTGCCAGTTTTTGGAGGGGAGCCAAGGAAGGAGATGTAGCGGCCCAGCAAAAAAAGCACCTTCAAGGAATACCCATGACTTAAGGGAGGCATGGATATTCCAATCCGCGATTCTTGTGAGATGGCAAGCTACGTAATACTTATATAAATCAGGCAATCCTATCCCTCCCTTTGATTTGGACAGCGTGAGGCGTGCGTATTTGATGCGAGGAGGAGAATTTCTCCAAAGAAAGGCAGAGCAAGCCTTCCGATAAGTCGCGAAAAAAGATGCCGATAAAGATATCGGGACTGCTTGCATTAAGTAAAGTAGGCGGGGTAAGATGATCATCTTGATCAGGGCAGAGCGTCCAAACCAAGAAACATTTAATCCTGACCACTCATTTAAAAGTTTTTGGATCTTCATAATTGCCGGATGATGGTTAACAAGATAGAGATCAGATAGCCGGGCAGGAATTTGGATGCCCAGATATGTAATCGCATTCCTATCCCATCTAAAGGGGAACATATCTTGGCAGTGGGTCATTTCCTGGGAAGGGAGCGTGATGTTTAGAGCCTGGGATTTGGAGTAATTAATTTTTAGGTTGGAAATTTTCCCAAATGACTGTAAGTCTTTGAGGAGGTTCGGTAGGGAAATGCGAGGCGTTTTTAGGGATAGGAGAATGTCATCAGCAAAAGCTGCTACCTTATACTCCCTCTCCTTCACTGTTATCCCTTGTATGTTTGGATTATCTCTCAATCTGTTAAGGAGGGGCTCTAAAGTCAAAATATAAATTAAAGGGGAGAGGGGGCATCCCTGGCGCGTGCCGTTGCTGATAGGGAAGGCGTTCGACAGGTGACCATTAACCCTCACAGCTGCAGAGGGACTGGAGTATAGGGCCATTACGTATGATAGCATACGGCTTCCCAGCCCAATAGCTAGTAGGACCTCTCGCATATAGTCCCAAGCCACCCTGTCGAACGCCTTCTCAGCGTCTAATGAAAGGAGAAATCCCTGGGTCTTAGATGTTGTGAGCCAGTGATGTAGATTCAGCGTGCGGATGGTATTATCTCTTGCCTCTCTACCAGGGACGAATCCCACCTGGTCCAGAGAAATGAGATTGGGAATGAGGGGCGATAGTCTGTTGGCCAGGATTTTTGCGTATAATTTAACATCGACGTTTAAAAGTGAGATCGGTCTGTAATTTGCGACCAACTCTGGGTCCTTTCCCTCCTTAGGTAGTACCGTTATGTGAGCCGTCAGCATTCCCTTTGGTCTAGTCTGGGGGTCTGAAAACGCGTTAAAGGTCTCTAAAAGGTTGGGCGTAAGGGTATCAGCGAAGGCTTGATAGTACTGGAGAGTAAAGCCATCTGGGCCTGGGCTTTTGCCCGCTTTCATTTGCTTCAAAGCCGTCTCTAGTTCTATCGCCGAAATACGATTCTCAAGGTCAAGAGTCTGTTGGGAGGTAATTGGTTTCGGGCTGTATTGGGAGAGGAAGTCTTTAATATGTATAGAGCGTGTTTCAGGAGTGGTCTGAGTCAATTGATCGGTCTGCAGATTATAAAGGCCAGAGTAAAATTTCTCAAATTCCTTGGCTATTTCTTCATTCTTGGTCCGGAGAGTTCCCCCAGGGCCCCGGATGTGATGAATTACGGATGTGCTTTTAGAATTTTGTATCGACCGAGCCAAGAGTCGGCCACATTTGTTGCCCTGCTCATAGAAAACTCTCTGGCCAAGAATGTATCTTCTTTTGACCCCCCTGTTTAACTCCTCCAACAACTGGGTACGTGCGTGTGTTAAGTTTTGGAGGGTAGATAGTGCTTGTGTCAATTTGTGGGTTTTCTCTAGAGATTTAATTGTATTTAAAAGGGAATTAATAGTTTCTTGTTGTTGTCGTTTAGCCTTTGCAGTCAATGAAATCAGTTCCCCTCTTATAACACATTTGTGTGCTTCCCAGATAGAGATTGGTGAGATATCCGGGTTCAAGTTTTCAGAGAAATATTGTCGGAGTCTCGTGTGAACGTGCTCTAATACAACTTCATCTTTAAGTAGAGAGGGATTCAGTCTCCAGATCTTGGTTCTGAAATCTGTATCAGGGAAGGACAGGGTGAGTGTTACCGGGTGGTGATCTGAGAGGAACATGGGTTCTATAGTGGACTGATGCAGAGTGGGCAAGTCAGCTTGGGAAATAAAAAAATAATCAATCCTAGAATATTTCTGGTGTGGGGCTGAGTAAAATGTATAGTCCTTATCTGAGGGATACAAGGTACGCCAAGCATCGTGGAGAGCTAATTTATGGAGCTGCGTTTTAATTTGTCCTAGTGCTCTGTATGTTAGGGTAGATGTTCCCGTGGAGGAGTCTAGTATCGGGTGTAGGGGAACATTAAAATCCCCTCCCAACACAACCACTCCTCTCCGAAAAGAGGTTAGGAGTTCACATATCTTCCTAAAAAATGCTACTTGATGATCATTAGGGCAGTAAATGTTGGCTAAAGTGATTGGTTTGGATGCGTAAGTCCCCTTTAGGAAAATAAATCTGCCTTCTGGGTCTATGAGAGATTCTGTTAGGTGAAAGTTAGCATTTTTAGCGATAAGTATCGAAACTCCCTTGGTTTTGGCCTCAGGATTTGTGGCGTGAACTGCTGTGCAGTATATGTGGTTTGAAAGTTTAGGGGTGGCGTCTGAGCGAAAGTGGGTCTCTTGTAAAAAAATAAAATGCGCTTTGTGTTTGGTGAGTGAAGTTAGGACTTGCGACCTTTTTTCGGGTTGATTTAAGCCCTTAACATTAAGGGAGATGCATTTCAACGTCAGGGAACATGCGGCTGCTGTTTTTGAATTCATAGTTCAGTTAAATCAAGTCAATTATTCTACCACCGCTGTTTTGAAATTTAAAAAACTTCCTGGGGAGGGATCTGGGGAGCTCGCGAGGGCCCACTTCAGATACGGGGTTTTGTGGAGCCGACCACTGGGAGAAGATTAAAATAAAATACCAGGGGTAAGGGACAAAGCAGAGAGCGGGGCGAACGGGGGAAAGGACGAGAAAGGGGAGGGGAGAGGGGAAATTAAAAAAAAAAGGGGGGGGGGAATATAGAGTAGAGGGAAGGAGGAAGGAGACTTAGGTTAAGAAAAAGAGGCGGGAGAAAGCACAGATAGAAAGGTAAGTCAAACCAGAGGTGGATGTAGAGTATCTAGTCCACCTGGAGAGGGAAAGTCTGGGATGTCAGCCGAAGTCCACAATTGGACAGCTGTGTGGGGGTGAAAGGATGAACGGAAACCACAGATCGCCTGCGGACCGGGAACCTGGTATGTTATTCTTAAGCATATGTATAGAGAGCCTACTACATAGCAGGAATTAGAGCATAGGTGAGCCAAAATTCAACATGTGATATATTTCTGTTATTAACGCATAACAGTAAGAGAAATCCTGTAGAACAAACAAGAAAAAAAAAAAGGGAAAGAAAAACGATAATAACGGTCAGAGCAAACGTTCTGTGTTAAACATGGTTGCCATGAATCGCCTTAGTGGTATCTAGCGTAAACATTTAAAGTACATCTTAAGTTTTATATCAATATTGAGATTGATCCTGTCAAACCAATCCCAACCCTATCAGTAACTTAAGCAACATTCTTGGGGGGGCCAGGTTGTGGGAGGGAATGGGGGGGGGCAGGGGGGTGAGGGCAAGGGGGAAAGGGAGGGAGAGGGTATGGGGAAGGTGGGGAAGGGGGGAGAGAGAAAAAAAAAAAAAGGGGAGGGGGGATGGGGGGAGGAGGATGATCAGGGTGAGTGGTGAGCTGGGAGGTACCTATTTTTGTTAAAAGATAGAATTTTTAATTTTCGTTCGACCCTAGGAACCCAATCAGGCCCATGGGTCGATTGAAAACCTGTCATCTCAGTTTGAAGATCTTCTAGGAGATTCTCTGAACCTAGTACCAAAACGCCAGGGTCACATCTTGCCTCAGTAATATCTTATGCTGAGGAACAGCGGTCTGCATAGGTACATATCTGGTATTGCATTAATGCTAAAAAAAAAAAATAAAAAAAAAAAAAAAGAAAAAAAGAAAAAAAAAAAAAAATAAAACATGACATCCCAGGAGTTACCGGTTTGTTCAGTGTTAACAGTAGGGAGATAAAGTAATAGGTTTAGGCTTGTACTTATCGCATTGGATCTTGAGTATAGTTCAAGCAGCAAGTAAAGGTTCTATGGCTAGGATAAGGATCGATGTCGTCAGTCCCGATCATAGTAAAACAGGCGGCGATCCATGGCAATGTCGTAATGTGCGACTCACGTTTCCTGCATAGCCCTCCTCCCTGGAGGTGAGGCGGGAGAGTTTGGTCCTCGCTGGTACAAATCTCGGCGAGACGATCTTTGGGTTGGAGAAGATCTATCTGTTCTGTGTCTGCGCGATCTCTGTCGTTGTGCTTTAGGTGAGGGGTTGAGCGATACTGGAAGCCACGGTTCAGCTGGGAAGTAGAAGGATCCCCAATCCAGCAGCTCTATGTTAGGAAGATCAAGATGTTCGCAGATGGGCCCTTTCCATTTCAATTGGTGAATCTGCGGGGCGATCTATCAAATCATTAAAGATTGTGCATAATGTTTGTTGAATCGAGCCTGGATCTGTGCTTTCAGGGACACCCCTTACCCTGATATTGTGCCTCCTGCCTCGGTTATCGAGGTCTTCGATGTGTCTGTGGAGGTCATACACGTGGGATAGCTGTGCGTCGTATGTATGTTGGACCTGTCGAATGGCGGCTGCATGAGTCACGGTAGTTTGTTCAACATCATCTATTCGGTGTGTCATTGCCTGTAGCTCTGATTTTAGATCAGCAATCGCAGCTGTGACAGTGTTCTTTATGTCCGTGGCCACTTGCTCTAGGTCGAAAAGACTGGGGGTTTGTGTGCTCCCCTTCGTGTCTCCGTGTTGGGATTTAGGTGAGGCCGGGGATTGGGCCTGTGCGGACGCATGGCGTGGCTGCATTTGGGTCCGGAATAGCTCCGGAATATTTCTGCTAAGCTGGGTACCTGGATCCATGGCTGTGCGGGTTGCCGAGGAGCTCCGGGTGGATCTGTTCATAGTGGCTCACAGATGTAGGCAGTCTATTAGGTTAGATTCGGTTCCCGGGTCGCAGGAGCTCACAACTTATGCTGCCATCTCGGTCTCCGGCCAGGCCACGCCCCCGCAAAGTCAAATTTTAATAGCACTGCTATTAAGAAGTTCCAGTCAACTCTATCGAACGCCTTCTCTGCATCTAAAGAGATGAGCAGAGAAGGCCATCAGTGATGTTTGACCGACTCTAGTAGACAATCAAGGGGTTTATATGGCGCACTCAGAGTGTAGCTGTATATACATAATAAAATAAAAGGAGAGGGGGGAAAGGGGCAGGGTCCGGCAATATAGGGGGAGGGGGAGGAGAGCTTGGTGGTAATGTAAAATGTTTCAGTTCAAGTCCAAGCATAAATCCATGTGAGGATAATAAGGTGCTGAAAAAATAGAAGGCTGCCAGTCCAAGAAAGCTAGAATGAGCTCTGGAACAAGACAAAAAGAGAAAAGGGACAGCGCCCTCTAAGTGCAGCGTGTTTCATACAACAAATTTATTATAAGGGATTGAAAGCACTCACAGTGCTTCCGGGTGTCTGGGATGCAGATGGGGAATGCTCCGTGATGCTCCACATAGTGCTGGTGTCTTCACTTCCGGGAACGGAGTCAGGCGGACGGCGCTTCGCGTTCAGAGCATGCATGCGTTTGGAGCATTCCGTTCCCAGAAGTGAGGACACCAGCACTACGTGGAGCATCACGGAGCATTCCCCATCTGTGTTCCAGCAACCCAGAAGCGCTGATTACCCACAGCACCGCCGGAAACCCACAGGACACAGGACCCAGGACAGAGGATACCCTCCACTGGCCCGTGAAACCCCTATTACTCGGAAACATGCAAATGAACTTACTCTATTGCTTACAAAGCTGAATTTTGTCTGCTCAAATGTGAGTGCTTTTAATCCCTTATAATACATTTGTTGTATGAAACACGCTGCACTTAGAGGGCGCCATCCCTTTATTTTTTTTTACCCACTCTAGTAGGTCAATGTAACGTCGGGTGCCATCAGATTCTTGTCTGCCAACCACAAATCCCACTTGATCGGGATGTACCAAGAGTTGGATAATGGAGAAAAAGTTGTGTGGCTAAAAGTTTGGCATATATTTTTGTGTTGGTGTTTAGTAATGAGATGGGTCTATAGCTGGCTGGGTCATTAGATAGTTTGCCAGGTTTTGGGATTGTGGTGATGTTAGCTTTAAGCGCTTCTGGGGAATGGAGTCAGTTTAGACAATATGATTGAAGGAATGACAGAGATGAGGGGCTAGCAGTTTGGAAAATTGTTTGTAATATTCATTGCTGAAGCCTTCAGACCCAGGGGCCTTGTGTAGCGGGATTGAGGCTATAGCTCGTTCTAGTTCAGGCAGCAGGAAAGGACCAGAGATGGTGTGTAATTTTTTTCCGGGGTTATTGATGGTAGGTAAAGATGATCCAAGAACTGTGCAATGTCTGGGATGGATTAGAGGAGTCTAGAGCTGGATCTACTATTTGATTGAAGTCGCCACAAATGATTAAAGGGGTTGTAAACCCTCATGGTTTTTCACCTTAATGCATTCTATGTATTAAGGTAAAAAACCTTTTTAGTGCTGCAGCCCCCCCATTTTACTTACTTGGACGCTGTCATCCTCTGTCCAGAATGAGTACACCATCTGTAGCTGGTGTCTCGTGTCTTGCTTGGATAGATTGGTAGCAGTGCAGCCATTGGCTCAAATTGCAATCAAATTCAATGATGCTGCACCGGGGGGTGGGGCCGAGTCCTGCATTTTGTGTGAATGGACACAGATGTGGGACTCGGGAGTGCGCCCGCACGGGTGTCCATCAAGGAGAGCACTTCTCCAACGTGGACACTAGATGCGGGGAGGAGCCACCAGCGCCACCGTGGGCCCCCAGAAGAGGAGGTTCAGGGCCTCTCTGTGCAAAACAAACTGCACAGTGGAATTAAGTATGACATGTTTGTTCTTAAAAAAAACAAAAACAAGGGTTTACAACCCCTTTAAAGTGTTTTGTCGGAAGGGTTCTAGTTTTTCTATCACAGTTTTGTAAAATTGACCTTGGTGGGTATTAGGGGCGTACACATTGACAATAGTCATAATGTGATTGTTGATAGAGGCATGTAGGATGATATATCTGCCATAGGGATCAGTCTCAAAGTGAATTAATTGGAACGCTACTGTGGAGCGCATGGCAATGAGGACACCAGATTTTTCTTAGGGAAATTGACGGAGAAACAGTGTGGAAATTGATTGTGGGAAGAAGATGGGGGATTGCGAGAGGTGAAGTGAGTTTCTTGTGCACATAATATGTCTGAATTAAGTCTGAGGGCTTCTTTCCAAAGGAAATGCCATTTAAAGGAGGAGTTAAGGCCCTTGACATTCAGTGAGGTGATGTTGACAGCCAAATTTTTTTTTTTTTGTGTGTTTATTATGTACTCATATATATATTTTTGCTTTTCATGTTAGAGTTGGATTACTGTGGTGGTCCACACTATCCCCTGAGGAAGCCATCACTGGCAAAATATGTTGGGATTCAACATCCAACTGTGATCACTTTTTCCTTCTCTCTTGGGTCACCAGCAACCCAATATGTGACTTGTATATACTCTATCATCGATTTTAACCATTTCTATATCCCCTGTTTATTCTTGTCTTTATCCTTTTGTACTTAATAAAAATAAATTATATTTTTATCTAACTTGTTATGAATAGATTGTTGGCAGCACCGCTATAATCCCATTTCCTTCACATTTACAGTTTTGCTAAACAGGATGAGGTGCATGACAATATAGAGCCACTCAGATTATATTCTCTAATCTACAGCCATATTGGTTATTTGTTAGGATTGGTCCTGAAGAAAAAAAAAGGGGGGGAGGGGTAATACCTGCTAATTTCGCACACAAAATACCTAAGCACCATTTTTAGAACATAAACAGTAGCACTTATATATAGTCAATACAGTAGTACCAATAACGTAAGAAAGAAAAAAAAATTATAGTAAAGGTAACGTACACTTCTCAATTTGAGATAGAGTGCTTGGCACTCTTTAGTTCCAGGGGGGATAAGTGCAAAAAGAACAAGAACAGAAAACAGAGTACTAAACAGAGTAATACTCATCTAGGGCAAGTCTGCTGCTGAAGGTAAAGTTACAGTCTAATCGCCTGTTGAGGAACACATGGCAACCACGGATAGAGCTGAGATGTCAGCAGTGATGCTAGTTATCTCAGTTGAGCACAGTTGGTATTGTTACAGCTATGACTGCATATTTGCGGATGGCGTGACTCTAGGTCTGGCGGAGGTGAGGAGATAAGGCCCCAGTTTAGCAACCGTTTTAAGCTCTCTTTGGGTGTGTAGATATTTTTCGCTTGGTTTTGGAATGTAACCACTAATTTGGCAGGGAAACCCCATTTATATGTGATGTTACGCTCTCAGAGAACTGCGGTAAAACCTGGGCAAACTCTCTCAGTTTTTGAGCAGTAGCAACTGATATATCTGTGTAGAGGGTAACAGAGAATAAGGGATCTGGAAGCGTAGTGGTAGAGCGGGCTGCAGCCATAATTTTCTCTTTTACTTGAAAGAAATGAATGTGTGCCAGTACATCTCGTGAGACAGACTCTGGTAAATAGTTAGGCTTAGCGATCCTATGAGCGCAATCTATGGTGTTGTCAGAAACAATTGTATATAATGGATTAGGTCTGGAGGTTTGACTGTTTCAGGGATGCTCCTAAATGTAATGTTATTTCTTCTAGAGCGATCCTCCAAATCTGCCACTTTAGTTTGTAGAAGACCTATTTCTTTAGAGTGTTGGTGGTAGGCCTCAGGCCTCATGATGAGCGGAGGCATGCTCTGAAATCTGTCTCTTTAGGGTATCTGTGCATTCTTCTACCTGTTCCACTCTGGCATGCAGGGAGGATAAGGAGGAGCAAAGCTCATTGCGCAGATCTTTCTGCAGAGAAAGGAGCATAAGCTTGAGGGTTTGCTCTTATGCAGGTTGGTCACTGGCTGGATGGGCAGCCAGGAATTCACCATTAAGGAGATTATCAGGGGCATCCCAGTGCTGTTTTTTATACAGTGGGGCTTTGGTGGGAGAGAGAGCTGGGGACTGTGCTGCCCGCTTACCTCTGTCACTGGGTGAGCTGTGGTGGAGTACTGGAGCTGGTTCAGTACTGTCCATATCATCTGGGTGAGGAGCGGGGTCATGTGTCTCTATGTCTGTTTGCAAGGACAGAGGAGGAGAAGCTGCTCCGGTGTCCATCTTGGCTGCGCTGCATGGCTGTCTGTGTGAAGAAGTCTGTGAGTCGGCGTATCTTATGCTGGCTGTGGTTCTTCTTTCTGGACATGCTGATGTTCCGCACTGTGTGTCGACTCCCCTCCTGTGTAGGAGAGAGGGGAGAAGGGTCACTGCAGAAGGCAGAGGGTTGCTGGTTGTCCCAGGGCTGAGTGGAGCTAGTGGATTAAGCAGACATCTTGCTTCGTGGCCAGCCAAGCCCCCCAGCTCATTGATTTTAATAGGCTGCCTTAACATGATGCACGCTATTCATGACATATTACATGGTGATGCATGTATGTTAAAATACAGAAACAATGTAAATGTACCCTAAATGCTTTTCCAACGGTAGCAAATATAAGAATTCAAATGTGGGGTTAATTTACTAAACTGGAGAGTGAAAAATGTGGTGCAGCTCTGCATAGTGGAGAGCAGGATCAGAGATGTGGGTGGGGGAATACCAGGACAACACAACAACAGTTGGATTGAAAATGGCTTTAGATCCTCAGAAGAGTTTCTCATGCTTTTAAGGGAGTGGCATCAGTGGAAACCAAATAGAATGTAACTGGAAAAGAGAGCTTGTTGACTCATGCCATTAGTGTGGTGATGCTTTTTCATCAAAGAAAATGGATGGAGGAATTCCCACTGCTAGGAAATTGTATTTTGACAGCGGCACCCACCATTGTCAGAGTTCACTGATCAGCAGCTGCAGCTGAACAGCCACTGATAGCTAAAATTTTCCAACATGTCCCTTCATTTGATCAACTTTTCCTAAACAGTGATGGCCACAGACTGATCAAAGCTCAGGAGGTTCAGCAGGGTCTAGACACATTTTGATCTGTGCATGGCAGTCCCTATTCGAATGGCTGCAGTTGCTGATCAAGAACAATTTTCCAATATATCCTTTCTACAGAAGTCAATCAAACAAGTGACTTTTGTCAAGCGAGGGTAGCCACACCTTGATTAAAATTTGGCCAGTCCCTGCTGAACTGGCTGAATTTTAATTAGTGTATGGCCAGCTTAAGCTATGCTGCCTTGCTGAGGTGAATATATTACAGGAGTGGTTGAACAAAATTACAAACTCTATTGCAGGTAAAACTATTCTCCTAGAATGGTTAAAGCGGAGCTCCACCCAAAAGGGGAAGTTTCACTTGTTTGCACCCTCCACTGCCACATTTGGCACTTTTTTTGGGGGGTGGGTACCTGGTTTTGACAGGTAGCCGCTCCCACGTAAGATCGCTAATCGATGATCTATGACATTTCTGGCCCCTCCTCCTTCCCCCTGTTGCCTTCTGGGACACACACAGGTTCCAGAAGATGGTGGGACCATTCAGAAAGTGCAGCGGGCCTGGCGCATTTGCAATAAGAAACCAGCTGTGAAGCCTGAAGGCTTCACTGCCAGTTTCCCTCACTTACAATTCCAGTGCCTGCAATCGAAGCCAATTGACGTATCGGCTTGAGTGCGGACATCACAGGATCCCTGGACAGGTAAGTGTCTTTATACTTAAAAACAGCAGCTACAGTATTTTTTTTTTTTTTTACAGACTGTAGCTCCTCTTTAAGCAGATGTAATCCCTACCAAAAGGACATTTGGTATTCAATTTCTGTTTTAAAAAACTAAAATATCGTTTTCACCAAAAATAGGAAGAACAGCACAGGTTAAATCTGTTGATACAGGTGATTACCTGAACAGCTGATGGTTGGGAAGCTGTAGGAGAAATATGGGTCTGACATTTTCAGTGAGTGATGAATTTGATGGGCTATTGTGCCTAATTGAAAGTGTGGCTGTTGGAGTACTATAGTGTCGCGTACAAACGATCCGAATTTCCAACAACAAATGTTCGATGTGAGCTTGTTGTCGGAAATTCTGACCGTGTGTAGGCTCCATCGAACATTTGCTGTCGGAATTTCCGACAACAGATGTTCGAGAGCTGGATCTCAAATTTTCCGACAACAAAATCTGTTGTCGTAAATTCCGAGCGTGTGTAGACAATCCTGACGCACGAAATTCCACGCATGCTCTGAATCAAGTACGAGACGGAAGCGCCTGGTCTGGTAAAACTAGCGTTCATAATGGAGATAGCACATTCGTCACGCTGCAAATTTTTTAATGTTTTAATGCAGCACATTCTCTTCTTCTTTATAATGCTAGAAGAATGAAGTTGTTTTGCTGCTGATATTCACACAGAGTTCTGACAAACTGATTTCTTTATTATTTTTCGTGATCTCCTGAATAATCTTTTTTAATTTTTTTTGCCAGATCTCCAGAATAATTTTTGAATTTTTTTTATACTGATCTCCTTTTTTTTATCAAGATCTCCCGATTTTTTTTTTTATGTTTTTTTTCTAGTGATCTCCATAATATTTTTTGTCATTTTGTGTGTTACCACAATACCATTATTATCTTATATTTTTTAACCTCAAGGAGATTTGTTGGTGTTGTTGTCCTATGTTAATTTGACATTGTATTTTTGAAATGTACCTGCCTACTCACAAACAAACTGTCCTTTTTGAAGTAAAACACATAGCAAAGTATTTGTTAAAAAAATAGACATTTATTAGGAGTCATAACAAAATAAAGAGGAATGCAACGTTGGATAAACTGTTGAAATTGGCAAAGCCTTTGTACGCCAGGGCAGACATCAATTATTTGACAGGCACAATTGGTAGCCTGAGGAGTCCATTTAATAGGGAGCGCAATCCGGTCCAGGACTCCGAGGGATCGGGAGCAGCAGCAGATGACATATTTGTCCTGAGGCTGTGGTCTTACAACAGCCTGCGTCTTTTGCCAGACCAGACCGAACCCAGGCCATCACTTTCAAGACTTCCTTGCACGCCTCCTTCTTCCAGGCTGTGGCTGTGGTGTTGGAGTTGTGGCAGGAGGAGGAGGAGTATGGTCCAACTCACATACGTGACTTTTTTGTGAGTTTGCCCATCACCCCCTTATTTAGGGCCTGATAAATTACTTCCTCACAAATGAGGCATTGGCCTACCTCCATTTCCTGCATTTTGCTGGCTGCCATGCAGGCATAGGCCTCTTTAAGATTGTGGGTGGTTCTGAGGGCCGCAGTAGCCTGCCAAATGAAAGAAAGCGCTGACTCCTCCACGTTACTTCCCTTCCTGGGCCTTTTTGTTGGAAGGTGGAGGGGAGGAACCTGAGATTCGGTCAGGCTACTGGGCATGGCCATCTCCTGGCTGCCACTTTCGCTGGCCACCTCCTGGCTGCCACTTTCCCCCACCACCTCCTGGCTGCCACTTTCCCCCGCCGCCTCCTGGCTGCCATTTTCCACGGCCTCCTCCTGGCTGAGATTTTCCTGTGTATGACAATGGGACATAGTTTTAGTTTTTTGGTCATCAATCACACACAATTTTGAGCTCATGACTGTTGCAAATTGAATGTTAACAAATAGAAAAGACTATCCTTCTCACCCCAGCATTTTTCATTCTTGTCCCAAACATTTTTGGCTACTACTGTCTATTGATATGAAAACCACTTTGTTGAATCAGAAATTAGTGATCAATAATAACATCTAGTTAACATCATTACATTTTTGACATAGAATATGTTGAACAATGCTATACCTGGCTCAAGCTGGGCTCCTCCACTTCTACCTGGGTGGAAGGTCCAGGTTGTACATTGGAAGCCTCCTCTGAGGTGGAAGGAAGTGTGGAAGGAAGGGTTGAGAGTGATGGCCTGATTTCAGTCTGATCTGACAAAAACTGCAGTCTGTCCTAGTACCAGAGCCTGGGGGCATAAACGTCATCTGCTGCTGCTCTTGATCTCATGGAATCCTGGACCTTTTTGCGCTCCCTATTATATGTGCTCCTCAGGCTACCAATTTTGCACTTCAAATAGGGGATGGTTGCCGTGGGAATCACCGGCTTCACCAATTCCAGCAATTGATCCAGCGCTGCCTTCTTCTTTATTTTATTATTATAAAATGGGTGTTTCACCTGCCACAGACTGGGCAGCTCCCTGTATTTATCAATGAAGCTAGGGAAGAAGTCATGATCGTTGAATCTATCCATTTTATCTGCAAGACACAACGCAAGACAAACCCTAATGTCAGGCTAAACTCTCATAATCTTGTCCCAATATAGGCCTCAATCTCTAAGCAGTATAGGCCACTGATGCCCCAAGTTAAAATTTTACCTTCATTAGCACGATCGGCGCTTCCGCTACTCCGTCCTCTGCTCACGATCGTACATACGACGCACGTGTGTCACGCTTTACATACACTGCAAATGCGTGAAACTCCGCCCACCCCAGACCTTCTTTCTAGTATATTCCCCGCCCCTTCTCTTTCGGCGCAGTGGGAGAGCACATGGCAGAGACAGAACAGGTGCATGGGAGTAGCAACAACGTCGAGGAAAGCCCGGAGCCACAAACGTCCCGATCCAGGAGATTTAAGGTCTCAAATATGTCCTTTGTTGAGATGGTGGACATCTTGAAGAGGGCGGACTATGACGAGAAATATGGACCGTACAGAAACCCAAATGTGAGAAAGGCCAAAATCATGACTAAAGTTGTGAAAAGTCTGCAGAAGAATTTTGGGATACGACGATCCAAGGATCTACTGAGGAAACACTGGTCAGACCTCAAATTGAGGGAGCAGGATCAATACAGAAGAATCAAGAGAGTGCTGCAAAAAAATAAGTATTTTGTCTTGTGTTCCTATTATTATTATTAATACGTTTGTGCTGCTCCATGTGCTTTTCTTTACTGTTGTACAGTTTAACATGGAAAGTTTCAGGTTCGTGGGCACAGTAATCATTCGTAGTAAACATTGTTTGTTCGCCCACTAATACAATGTTTTTGGCAGATGCAGGTTAACTACATTTGTTCAGGCCTATTAGTATTAAAAGAAGTTTCTTGTCTAGATGTGTTTGTAACTAGAATGAAATGCAAACTTGATTCAGTGATTCAGAGAGGACACTCAGCAGCTGTTTACACATCTGGACGCAGGAGCACTAGTGTGGGACACCACAGAACACCCTTTTTAGGGTGTCCCACACAGGTGCTCCAGTGGATACTAGGGGTGTCTCCATGTGGGAAACTTTGCCAAAAAAGGAAAGTATTCCAGCTTGAAGAAAGGGAAAAAATCATGTCTTCAGCTTGGAACTCTGCCAAAACAGACAATTGTACAACACTTCCAAGCAATGTTTCATATTCCTATTTCTTGCCTCAAATATCTCTGTGCTAAGTATACCTTTTTTTTATTCACATAAGGGAGAAAAGACTCAGGACATCTGAGGACACCAGGGACCCCCAACCTCCTAAAGAAGGGGAAATCCCCACACCACAACCTGAGGATGTGGATTCCGAGGTACATGTTTTGGGTGAAATGACCACAACAGGTGAGTGTCTGAGACCACAGCTTCAGGTAATAGATGTATGGAGGATGCTTAAAACTGGCCCACCTAAAAAAACACCGCTCAGCGCCCAGGACAAATGCACTTCCTATGTAGTATATAAATAACACACTTATATGAAAATACAACACTAATTGTAAAATCACAAATAAAAAGCAGCCGCTAAAAAAAGCAATACAATGAGAAAACAATATTAAAACACTCAAAATGGAAAGAGTAATTAGCAGTGCTCTTGTCAGATAGAACAAATGACAAGCTTCCATATAAAGTTCATATATGAGTCAATAAAACAAAGGAGTCCAGTTATAGCTTGTGCTGTGATTTGTTCAAAACACCATCCACCAAACAATTCACCATGTGAGGGAATCTCCCCTTTGGGGGTGCACTCACCACAAGTACAGCTGTAATGCGTCTTTAGTTTTACAACTGTTCCTCCAACGCTCCAACCAAAGCTTCCACCGAACTCTAGTCAGGCTATGCAAGACTCCAGTATAATCAATAATCAAGTTATGTACATTTCTCTACCCCCATTACAAGGGGTAAGGGAAAGGCCAGAGGCACAATAGGGCGTTATAACCAATTAATGAAACATCAACAGGGACCATACCAGATCCCGACCCATAATAGGTTTCAACCGTTATGGGAATATCAGGAAGTTTATGAAGCTATACATCCCCCTTGTCCTTTTTTAGGGAGGGGAAGAGGCGGACAAAGGAGAGGTCAAGGTTACCCACCACGCAGGGGGAAGCCGCATACATACTCTCAACCCCCACCTTACCACAGGGATCCAACATGGAAAGAACAACAACCAGAATGGGAGAAAGATCGTGCACAAAACCCACATCCAAGGACAGAAGACCTTGAGGCTGTAGGGCTGGATATAGGACCCAAAAAAAGAAGAAGGGAATTGGATTAGGGGGTATTTTTAATTTAACTCAGATAAAATTATCGCATAAAGAAATTAACATCTTGAACTTGGGTTTGAAATGTGGCATGAAAAGGCTGATTAACAGATTTAATGTTTTTATTGATATACACAAGTATATCAGGACGTTGAACATAAAGAAATATTTTCTAGGATGCAATTCTCACACTGTGGATAACATGGAAAACCCTATGAAGCCATTGAACAGTGGTCTAAAGAATAAATCTCTGTTCAACCCGCTGAATAATGGCAATCATCAAGTGGAGGTATTTAAACGTTTTGTCTTACGCGATTTAGACCACCTTAAACCAAAAAAAGAGGTCAATTTAGACACATACAGGAAGGCATAAATATCCTGGAAAAAGGAAAGGACATTATTATAAGACCTGCGGATAAAGGAGGAGGGGTGGTGGTAATCTCTAAAGAATTTTATCACAGGCAGATTATGGAAATGCTGTCCGACAATGTAACCTATAAACTATTGGATAGGGACCCCACCCAGCCTTATAGAGATCAATTGGGAACCTTGGTTAATATCGGTTTCTGCTCGGGAGTGTTATCTGTTAAAGAAAAAAGGTTTTTGGTACTGTACCTTCTAGTAGTCAGATTCCAACACTATACACCCTACCTAAGGTTCATAAGGATCCAACATATCCTCCTGCAAGACCCATTGTTAATAACATAGATTCTGTCTCCTCAAGAATGGGACAATATTTAGACCATTTTTTACAAAAAAGTGTGGTCAAGACCCGTTCTTATTTGAGAGACACAAAAAACTTTTAAATTGCTTGCAAGACGTGGATTTGTCAGGAAAACAGCATGTCCTTTTAGTAACAGCAGATGTAGCATCTTTGTATTCTATAATACAACATGATGATGCCCTTCTAGCGTTAAATTGGGCTCTCAAAGAGAAGACCTGCCCCATATTCAGAATTTTTTTCTCAGACAAGCCTTAGACTTTTGTCTATCCCATAACTATTTTTGGTATGGTAACAATTTTTATTTGCAACAGAGAGGCATTGCCATGGGAAATTCGTGCCCAGTATAGCGAATTTATTCATGGCAGAATGGGAAGAAAATTTTTAAAGACAAGCGATCTGAGCTGATTTTTTATAAACGTTTTATCGATTACCTCTTTTTTATCTGGGCGGGAACAACGGAGTGCCTTTGCCTTTTTTTACAGAAATTGAATTTACATTATAACAATGTAAAGTGGACCTCACATTGGCACAGTGAAGAAATCAACTTCTTGGATGTAAACATTTATCGTCGGGATGATAGACTGGAGACAAAAGTCTATTTTAAAGAGACATGTAGAAATAGTTATCTTCCATCTTCAAGTGGCACCATCCCCTCTGGCTTAAAAATATCCCGAGAGGACAAATCATGTGGGTCAAGAGAAATTGTTCCAAAGTCGAGAATTTTCTCTCACAGTCTAAAATTCTAACTGAAAGGTTTGAAGCTAGAGGTTATGACCCACACATTTTGGAAAAAGTGGTCGAAGAAGTGGGTTTGATTTCCAGAGAAGTATGTTTACAAGAAAAGAACACAGTGATCTCCCCTGATTTGAAGAATAACAGAGTGGGGCTTTATCTCTGGATTTCATGCCCAGTACAAAGAAGTTGAGTCAATTTTGAAACAACATTGGCATATCCTACTCATGGACAAGAAATTGAACACAGCACTCCCTCCTACACCACAGCCTATATACAGAAAAGCGCCCCGTTTTGGCGATCAAGTGATAAAAAAAGTTATAGATCCTCCAACACCCCCACAGTCATTCCTGGGACCGTAATGGTTTCTTCGATTGTAGATGGTGCAAGGCATGTAGGGAGGTCACAAGACCAGTTAGAGGTCTGGACAATTTCACATACACATCTACTAATAGAAGTTTTGATATAAAACAGTTCATCACTTGTAACGGTACTTATGTGGTATATGCTTTGAAATGCCCATGCGGCCTCATCTACATAGGACACACTAAAAGGATGCTGAGAGTCAGGATAGCTGAATATATCCATAACATCAAAATAGGGTTCAAGGACCATAATGTGTCCTTACATTTCAAACTGAAACACAATCAGGATGCAGCTGGTCTGGAATTTTGGGGGCTGGAACACCTTGAACCACATTGGAGGGGTATAAATCTCATTCGAGAGTTGTCAAAATGTGAAACCCAGTGGAAATATTTAACAGATGTGCTCTCCCCCAAAGGTTTCAACATAGAACTTGACATCAATTGTTTTATCAGCGATATTTAGCACTTTTTTCCAGATTATAATTTTGAATCAATAATTTTGAATCAATTTTTTAATTTTTAATTTTTCATATATCTTTATGCCCAAGTAGGGATTATTACCATACTATTTGCAGGTTGGAGTTCCTTTTTAAGACGTCCGTGGTAGGCTCCCTCTTATATGATGTTTTTAGAAGGCGGTCTACACAAGGAGCGCCTTTTTGAAAATATTATTTTTCTTGGGAGTTGTTCCCCAATAAACTAGGTTTTTTCTATTATGTTTTTTTTATCATATTTTTATTATATTTTTTCAATATTTTAGATAAATTAAGGTTAATAACTGTTAAATATTATCTTGCAGTAGTCTGTCCTCATGTGATCTCATGAGTATGGGGATCACTGTTTAAACAAGTGGTAGCTTAGTATTTTAATCATATCAGTTCCATAGTATTGATCGGGATACAAGAGTACATTTTAATTGTGCCCGCAATATATGTCATAATTTCAAACATTTATTATGTATCATAGTGTTTTTAAAATTATAGTTTTAACTATTTTGTATGAAGAGTTTATCATTATTAACATAGTACGGTTTTTGATATGAATATGAACAGTTATCTATTTGCACATCATTGCATATCATTTTATTATTGTTTTTATCGTTGCCAATAGTAGCTGAACGGTATTAGACTTGTGGTCCAGGTGTCTCCGTGTTGTATGTGGCTGCCAGCCTAAGTATTTGATGGGCGGCATGCTATTGAATACAGACAGTGAGACATGAATGGTTAATTAGCCACAATGCTATGACTCCTATTTACATAAATATCGGCCATCACGTCATGAGATCACGCCCTCAGATGAAGTCGGGAAGTGACGAAACGCATCAGTGTTGTGATCTCTGTGATTTGCCGGAAATGACGTGTGCGTTCCACAGGCCATCGGATATCCAGGAAGTAGATCGCTGATGTACACAGACGAATCTGGTCCTCCATTCTGATGAGCTGGTGAATATAGTTTGCACTTAAGCACTTTATTACTGCTTCAGTTTAACTTCATTATTGATTATACTGGAGTCTTGCATAGTGTGACTAGAGTTCGGTGGAAGCTTTGGTTGGAGCGTTGGAGGAACAGTTGCAAAACTAAAGCCGTATTACCGCTGTAGACAATGGACAGAACGGTGTTAATGCGGGCCCTCAATTACACCACTCAGCGCCAGGACAAGATGCAGCCTCAACCGCAAACAACAATTGAAAAAGATTAATAAAATAAAACCGTCCAATTTGCTAAAGTGCAAAGAGGCACGGAAAAAGGCAAAAGAGCAGCTGTTTAAAATTAAACATAAAACATAATAAAAGTGGTATAGCATAAGCATACGTAAAGACTATAGTATCTCACTAAACAGCGCTAATGTTGAGCAGAGATAAACGTGCATGCGGCCAACATCACATGAAAAAAAGTCCTTTTTACAAAAAGCGGTGATAAATTCAGAGTGTAGTTCAGACAGTGTCCACTAGGTGTTTGTAAAGCAGATTCTCAGTGTGCACCTTTCACCAGTCAATCAGATCCCACCATGTGATGACACACTCCCCTCAGGGGGTTAAACTCACCAGAACTGGGTAGTATTAAGCCTTCAAGGAAATAACAACCAAGCCACAAACTGCAGCAACCACCACTTTGGAGGATTCTCAGATGATCAGGGACCGAAATTAAGTCAACAACAAAAGAAAAACGTACATAGCGTAATCCTGTTTGAGTATAAATCCCGGCACATCACACAAAAAACCCCCCTTCAATATAGGTTCGTACATTAGCATTACAATCAACTAAGCACATCAAGAGGCGTTTACTTCACCGCAGTAGACAAGCCACCGGCTCAGCTGTCCAGGAGCCGCTATCCACTTCCTGGTTCGCGGTGGAACGCAAACGTCACTTCCAGCGTCGTGTAAGCCACGGTCTGACGCGTTTCGTCATATCCTGACTTCGACAGAGGGCATCAAGTCAGCCTGTCGAAGTCAGGATATGACGAAACGCGTCAGTGCTCTAAAATTGGCCCCAATCAGGCCATTTTAGGGACTCAAAAAAATTAATTCATGGTGCCGAAAAGGATGAATATTTTTATCATTAATGCATTACATACATTAACAACAAAAACAATGTGTGTGTGTAGCAGATCCACAACATAATAGTTAGCTGAAGAAGAGATTGTCACCTCATGCATCAAATAAATTGCGTTTGCACTATTGAAGAAAATGGCCAAAAAGGAAAGCCCATTGTAGAACCTAGGAGACAGATAAAAGAAACACAAGCAGTAAATCAAATGAAATATTAGTTCATTTTAAAATAAAAATTTATTTTAAAAATGTTTCACACATTTGCTGGCATATCAATGGCCCCCCTACCCGCAAAGTACTCCAGATATTTTTGTCTGATTCAGGAGTGCTTTGGGGGGGCAAGCCAGGATGGCCAGCTTCAAGTGCCATCAGGGTTGATTGATCAGGAAATCCGGCCTCAGGCCCAACTGAGGCCACGTAGTTTGCAGCATTTTTAAGTAGAAAATTGTGCAGAATGCAACAGGCAAGCACAATATGGTTGAGTTTATATTCCGCCATGTGGATTGGTGTTAGAAATAGGCGGAATCGGCTGGCCATTATGTCGAAAGCATTCTCCACCACTCTTCTGGCTCTGGCCAGCTGGTAGTTAAAAACCCTCTGGTCTGGGGTGAGGGTCCTCATGGGAAATGGCCTCATCAGGCGGAGGTCAGGAGAGTCCAGAAGGCAAGCCGGGTCGTCAACAGATCAGGAACACAGGAATCACAGGAACTAGGAACAGGAAACAGGAACTAGGCACGGAGCTGTTGATCAGGCAGCACTGATCAGAGGGAGAGGCAAGCCTAAATAGGCTGATTGGCGCCAAACGCCATGTTCGTGCGTGCGCCATTAAGCACAGGCGCCCGGGCACCAGCACGCGCCTGAGCGCGCCCCCTGACAGCGGCGCACACACCAGCGCCACCAGGCAGACGCATAGCAGCGCCCATAGGCGAATGCGCGCTAACGCTTATGCGCATACGCGCCCGGGCACCACCGCGTCCGCCATGGCCAGCCGGCATTCCAACACCAGTGCCCATAGAAGCAGGTGCCTGAGCACCCGCAGGAACGCGCGCACCAACGCGCCCCGGCGGGTGATGACGCCCAATCAGGTAAGCTCTCTGACAGTGCCCCCTCCTCAAGGGCAGACACCGGATGCCCAACTGGGCCAACTTGGAGGCATGTGAGTCCTTAAAAGCTTGCAGGAGTTCCCCGGCATGCAAATTATCTTCAGGTTCCCATGAATTGACCTCAGGGCCATATCCCTTCCACTTTATGAGGTATTGGGTTTGATTTCGTCTTTTTCTGCAGTCTAATATTGCCTCTACTTCAAATTCCTCCTCGTTGTCTACAAGGATGGGTTTGGGTGGATTGACAGTACGGCCAACAAAAGAATTGGGGATAACCGGCTTTAAGAGAGATACATGGAAGACCGGGTGCACCTTCAGGGAATTCGGCAGATCAAGCTCGTAGGCAACATCATTAATCTTCCTCCTTACCAGGAAGGGACCCAGGAACTTAGGGCCTAGTTTTTTGGATGGACATGCCAGTTTCAGATTGGCGGTAGATAACCATACTGGGTTGCCAGGTTCCAACACAAGTTCTCCACGCCTCTTTTTGTCAAACACCTTCTTATAGCCTTCTTGGGCCTTGGCCATGGTATCCTGTAATAGCTTATTGTTCACCGAGAAGAAATTCAGGGTCTCAGACACTGCAGGAACAGAACACTCAGATATCGATCCAGGTAGAAAGGTCGGATGAAAGCCATCGTTGGCATAGATTGGAGTCTGGTTGGTGGCTGAATGCAAGGAATTATTGTAGGAGAACTCCGCAATAGGGAGTAGGGGGGCCCAATCATCCTGGGAGAATGCGGAAAAGCAGCGGAGATACTGCTCCAATGTCTGATTCGTCCCCATTGGACTGGGGATGGTAGGCCGAGGAGAATGCCAACTCAATTTCCAAGGAGCCACAGAGGGCCTTCCAGAATATGGAGGTGAATTGGACACCACGGTCAGAAACTATATTCTTCGGAACTCCATGTAGCCTGACAATTTCTTTAATAAAAATATCAGCTGTCTCCGTGGCAGATGGGGTACCCTTCATTGGGAGAAAATTAGCCATTTTAGACAATCTGTCTACCACGACAAAGATGCAGGAAAAGCCTTCTGATGAGGGGAGTTCAACGACAAAATCCATTGAGATCATGCTCCATGGTCTCTCTGGGACTGGTCGAGGTTTTAACAGTCCCCAAGCTCTGGGCCGGCTGGTTTTGCTTCTAGCGCAAGTATTGCAGGAATTGATGAATCTCCTACAATCCCTGATGAGATGAGGCTACCAGAAGGTGCGTAGTACCAGATCACTCATTTTTCGTGAGCCGAAATGTCCAGCTAATTTGTGATCGTGACACAGTTCCAATACCTGTACCCTTAGTTCTTCGGGGACCACAATCCTGTTTTCGTGCCAAAATAGGCCATCCTTGATACAGGCCCCAGCAGGTGGCGTCCCCCCCATAGACGCCCGTCTGATTTGGGAGAATAGATCTTCTTGTAGAAGCAGGAAATTTCCAGGGGGAAGGATGGTATCTGGAGGTGCGGTTTCTTCCGAATCATGGAACATTAGTGAGAGTGCGTCAGATTTAATATTTTTGGATCCGGGTCTGAAGGTGACATGGAACTGGAATCGAGAAAAAAAAGTACCCATCTGACCTGCCGGGGTCTTAGCCTCTTAGCCGTTCTCAGGTATTCCTGGTTTTTATGGTCCGTGTAGACCAGTATGGGATAAGCAGCACCCTCCAGAAGGTAACACCATTCCTCTAGAGCCGCCTTAATAGCTAGGAGTTCACGGTCACCCACATCATAGTTCCTCTCGGAAGGCGAGAGTTTTCGTGAAAAGAACCCCACAGGGTACAGAAGAGCTTTGGTGCCTTGTCATTGTGAGAGTAAAGCCCCTACCGCAATTTCTGAAGCGTCAACTTCTAACACAAATGGTAGAGCTGGGTTGGGGTGTTTTAAAATGGTGGCTGAGGTAAATAGAGCCTTGAGTTCCTCGAAGGCTGACTGCGCCTTAGGAGTCCAGCAAAACCGACTTCCTTGTCTGGTAAGTTCAGTAATGGGAGCGATTATCAAGGAGAACCCTTTTATGAATTTTCTATAGAAGTTGGCAAAGCCAATGAAACGTTGTACCCCTTTCTTATCAATAGGTGCAGGCATTGAAGCTCAAATTCACATTTCTCAAGTTTTGCATAGAGCCCATGTTGCCTGAGTCGAGTGAGAACATTTTGCACGTGCCTGTGGTGGTCGGTCAGAGAAGCGGAGAAAATCCGAATATCATCCAGATAGACTATGACATAGAGGTCTAGGTGAATGAATGAATGATTTGTAAAGCGCAGCAAATGCGAACTGAATCGCCTCAAGGCGCTGAGATACATTCTCTGTTGTCAGCTTGTTAGAAGAGGAAGGTCTTTCGTTTTTTTCTGAAGGCCTGGTGGTTTTCTTCCATGCGGATGTTGGTTGGAAGAGCATTCCATAGTCGGGGTCCTTGGACTGCGAATCTTCATTCTCCCTTTGCTTTGTAGCGGTATTTGGGAATGATAAGGAGGTTTTGGTTGGCTGATCGAAGACTGCGATTCGGTGTGTAGTGTTTTATTTTCTCCCGGAGATATAGCGGAGCATTTCCTTGTATACATTTGTGGGTGAGGCAGAGGGTCTTGAATGTGATCAGATTCTTCACGGTTAGCCAGTGTAGGCTCTTTAGGGCTGGGGAGATGGATTCCCAGGGTTTTTTCCTGTTAACAGTCTTGCCGCCGTGTTTTGGATGAGTTGCAAGCGCGTAAGCTGATATTGGGGTAGTCCTACGTAGAGCGAATTTGCGTAGTCGAGTCGGGAATTGATGATTGTTCCCACAACTGGCGCTTTGTCCTCTTCTGGGATGAAGGGGATTAGTCTGCATAGCTGGCGGAGGAGATGGTGGGATCCACTCACCACTGATCCTATTTGTGCATCCATTGTCATTCCTGAGTCAAAAATGACTCAGAGGCTCTTGGCTTTGGTGTTTGGAGAGATGGTCTGTCCGAGGATGGTGGGAGGTGTCCACGGAGTCTTTATTGTGGAATTTTTGTTAGCTTGAAGGAGAAGAAGTTCTGTTTTTGAACCATTGAGTTTGAGGGAGCTAGTGGTCATCCAGTCATCTATTAAAGTGAGGCATTTCTGTAATTGCTGATGAAGGTCTTTTTGTCCGTTGATGCGAAGGTAGAGTTGGGTGTCGTCAGCGTATGAGTGGAAGCAGAGATCGGTTTTCCTGATGATATTGAGAAGTGGGCGGATGTAGATGTTGAATAGTATTGGTGACAAGGGTGAGCCTTGAGGGACTCCACAGGAGACTGCCCGGGTTTTCGAGGTGAATGTTCCTAGTTTCACTGTCTGGGAGCGATTCTCTAAGAAGGATGCAAACCATTTTAGAGCAGAATCTGTAGCTCCTGCAACTTCAGCGAAGCGGACAAGTAAAGTATTGTGGTCCACTGTATCGAATGCTGCGCTGAGGTCTAACAGTACCAGGGGACTCGGTTCTCCATCGTCTGCTGCTTCAAGGGCGTCGTCCCATATCCTAGGTAGTCACGGAATACGTCATTGACAAAGTGTTGGAAGGTGGCTGGCGCGTTACACAGGCCAAAGGGCATGACAAGATACTCATAGTGCCCAAAACGAGTATGAAAAGCTGTTTTCCACTCATCCCCTTCTCTTATGCGGATTAAGTTGTACGCCCCGCGGAGATCCAGCTTGGTGAAAACTCTTGCGGTTCCCAGTCTTTGGAATAACTCGGGTACTAAAGGTAACGGGTATCTGTTCTTTACAGTGATTTTGTTTAATTCCTGGTAGTTGATACAGGGACGTAGGGTGTGGTCCTTCTTCTCCATGAAGAAGATGCCTGCACCAGCTGGAGATGTGGAAGGGCAGATAAACCCTTTTTTTAAGTTCTCATCAATATAATTTTTTAAGGTGCCCAGCTCCTGCTCAGTTAGTGGTAAAATCCTCCCAAAGAGAACTTCGGTTCCAGGGAAAAGTTCTATTGGGCAGTCATAAGGCCTGTGAACTGGAAGAGTCTCTGCCCCCTTCTTACTGAAGACATCCTGGAAGTCCTGATAGGCCTCAGGAAGGGATTGGCAAGGCTTGGTATCTGATTCCAAACAAAGACATTGAGTCGGTGTTACGGAGGTCCCACGTAAGCAATGTTGCTAGTAGTAATCAGATAAGAATTGGATTTTTTATGTGGACCAGTCAATGTTGGGGTTATGTGCCTGTAGCCAGGACATTCCGAGAATGATTGGGAAGAGAGGGGAGGAGATGACATCCAAACGTAAAAGTTCCTGATGTTCCGGGCCTATGGTGGCCAGTAGTGGAACAGTCTCACAGGTGACTGGACCAGAACTAAGGGTAGAGCCATCAGCTAGGAATACTGCAAGACCCTGGGTCTTAGGTTGAAGAGGAATGCCATGATTTTTGACAAAGGTTTGATCGATGAAGCCACTGCATGCTCCAAAGTCAATAATGACCGACACCAGGATGTTCTTTCCGGGAAGCTGTAATACAATAGAGATAGTCAAATGGTTACCAGGTTTGGGCAAAACAGATGCACACGTGGAAGAAGACATCAGACACTTGCGCATCTTGTTAGGGCAGGTCCTCACAAAATGTCCTTGTTCCCCGCAGTACAGGCATAAGTTGTGAGTACGTCTGCGCATCTTCTCTTCCGGGGTAAGGGATGGCCGGAGCAGACCAAGTTGCATGGGTTCGGGTGCTTCCGTGGCTGAAGTAGAGGAGAGAGGCAATTGGTTGGGAGGACTGGGAACTCTAGGGAGCATCCAAATAGGACGAGGGTGACCAGAGGACCTCTCAGAGCGTCTTTCTCTCAGATGACGGTCAATTTGAATAGATAGGTTAATGAGTTCATCCAGAGTCTGGGGTATCCCAACACGTGCCAGTTCATCCTTAAGGGGATCAGATAACCCCATCCATAATTTATGATGCAAGGCAGCGTCATTCCACTCTGTATCAGAGCTCCAATGACGAAACTCAACTGCGTAGTCTTCGGCCGCTCTGCGGCCTTGCTGCAGGGAATGCAGGGCTGCCTCAGCAGTAGTAGTAAGTTGAAGGTCCTCGTACAACTGGGACATTGCCAGGAAAAAAGCGTCCAGGGTATCCAAGGATCTGGACTTCTGCTCCAGTAGATGATGAGCCCAAGTCCGGGGCTCGCCGGACAGCAGTGCAATGACAAATCCCACTTTAGTGGCGTCCAGAGAGAACGTGCGAGGCTGTAGCGCAAAATAGAGCTCGCAGGCGTTACGGAAGGCCCGGTATTTGCGACGATCTCCAGTAAATTTTTCAGGTGTGGGTACCCTGGGTTCCGGAGGGAGCATTACTACGGAGGGTGCTGAGGAGAGTCCGGCAGATGGCGCCCCCTGGGGGGGAGGAGCTGCTGAGAGGGCTTGGACCTGACCCTCTAATCTGGTGTAGCCTTCTTGTAGGCTCTTGACTGCTTGGGTAAGGCCCACGAGGTGCCTACAAAGTTCATCCATTGGAGAGGCCCCCTGCCCGGACTCAGTCATGGCTGCCTGATACTGTCAGGTCTCTCACTTACCAGACCGGAGAGTCCACTTGGGCAGAGGGTAGGCTCCCTTACGTATCCGACTCACGGCCCCTGGTAGAGCAGACAGGAGGCCCATGAGTGCGGAGTGGTATGAGAGCCTGTGCAGGAGTTCGTGATCCGGAGGCTAGCAGTCTTCAAACAGCAGATGATAGTCAGCGGTACAGGCAACAGATGCTGAACAGAAGCTGGAGACAGGTTAATTCACAGGCTGGGTTTGGCAACAGGCGGGCAGCAGAGGTACAGAAGGAGCAGGCAGAAGCGAGGTCAAAAACAGGCCGGGGTCAAATGCAGACGGAGGTCAGGATAGTCCAGAAGGCAAGCCGGGTCGTCAACATATCATGAACACAGAAATCACAGGAACTAGGAACAGGAAACAGGAAACAGGAACTAGGCACGGAGCTGTTGATCAGGCAGCACTGATCAGAGGCAGAAGCAAGCCTAAATAGGCTGATTGGCGCCAAACGCCGCGTACGTGCGTGCGCCGTTATGCACAGGCACCCGCACGCGCCTGAGCGCGCCCCCGGACAGTGGCGCGCACACCAGCGCCACCAGGCAGACGCATAGCAGCACCCATAGGCGAACGTGCGCTAACGCGAACGCGCATACGCGCCCGGGCACCACCGCGTCCGCCACGGCCAGCCGGCATGCCAACACCAGTGCCCATAGAAGCAGGCACCCGAGCACCCGCAGGAACGCGCACCAATGAGCCCCGGTGCGCGACGACGCCCAATCAGGTAAGCTCTCTGACACACTGTACAAATTGAAGCACATTTTTACATTCTGCAATTACCTATCAAGATAATAGGAGAACAAAACTTTAAACAGTAGCATTTGAAAATATTCAGGCAGGCCTTTGCACTACATGCTTTGGTGAATTCATCCATAAATATGAACACAAAAGAGGTAGGTATAGTGTGTATGAGTCTGGCTAAGTCAGCAGATAGAGGATTGGTATCGGTTGACTTAGCGGTTGGGGGGGAGGGATGGTTCCAAATGAGTTTGGGCCCCAAAAAAAGCCTCTTGTACTCTGCCTGAATTTAAGGACAACAAAAACATTTGTACACATTTTAGGGGGTGTTTAGGGTAAAACACTACTATGGAGCTGACAAAATACATTAAGTGACTAGGCTAGGTGTGTATGGGCCCAGGATAGCATGCTGGGGAGGTTAGTGAAGGCAAATATGCATGAAGGACAAAAAAGGAGCATTAAAAGCTTCCAGCATGCATGAGGACAAAGAGAATATTCACAGCATATTACAATCATGGTAATTAGGGAATGATGAAATAAATCCAATACATTAGCAAACATTAAATACATAGAATGTTAAAGGATAAAACTTACCTTAATATAGTCCTTCTGCAGGCCCTGAATGATGGCAGAACAGGTCTCTGGAATAATGATCCCCAGAACCTGGTGGGAGATGCCTGTCGAGAACTTGATGTCCTGCAGACTTCTCCCCATTGCCAAGTACCGCAAGGTGACGACGAGCCTCTGCCGGGAGTAATGGTTTGCTGCATGCAGGTGTCCTGCTTCGTAATATAAGGGGTAAGCAAACCCAACAGACGGTGAAAAATGGGGTCCGTCTTCCGGAGATAACTCCTGAAATCATCAGGATTATTCTCCTGGATCTCCCGCAACAAAGGCATATGTGAGAATTGGTCACGCTGGAGCAACCAATTCTTGGTCCATGAACTCCTCCTCCCCCTGTTTATGGACTGGGCTTGGGTCAAATTAAGAACCCCAACACCAACCCCCTGCACAGCACAAACTCTACTATGAGTACATACCCACAACATGGCTTCAAAACGGTCGGGTGGTCAGAATGAACCAACAGAACGCACTAAAAATCAGAACGGCCTGAAAAGAGCGAGCTGAAAATCAGAAAAGAGCAGACAAGAACGCACTGAAAAACAGATATGAACTGACTACATGCACTGAAGAACAGATACGAACCCACAAGCACAAACTGAAGAGCAGTAATGATCTGAAAAGCACGAGGCTGAAAAGCGCAAATCGTCTCTCACCAAACTTCTACTAACACGAGATTAGCAGAAGGAGCCCAAAGGGTGACGCACTGGCTATTGAACTTCCCTTTTCTAGTGCTGTCATATGTGTTGTATGTCAGCGCGTTCTTGGCGATCAGAATTTCCAACAACATTTGTGCGACCGTGTGTATGCAAGTCAAGTTTGAGCCAACATCCATCGGAAAAAAATCCAAGGTTTGGTTGTCGGAATGTCCGATCATGTGTACGTGGCATAACTGTCTTGTTCACATTCCCTGTGTTATCTCAAGGAATCTAAGTAGCCCACCTAGTTCGTATCTACATATCGGGCTACAAAATGATTATTATGTCTTCTTTTTATGTTGTAGATATGAATATTCTTGTAGATCAAGAGGTTTATCTGTTCTTGCAGCATCTTTAAATTAAATCGGCATGAATATATATATGCACACACTATATTACAAAAAGTATTGGGACGCCTGACTTTACATGCACATGAACTTTAATGGCATCCCAGTCTTAGTCCTTAGGGTTCAATATTGAGTTTGTCCACCCTTTGCAGCTATAACAGCTTCAACTTCTCTGGGAAGGCTGCCCACAAGTTTTAGAAGTGTGTCTATGGGAATGTTTGATCATTCTTCCAGAATCGCATTTGTGAGGTCAGGCACCGATGTGGACGAGTAGGCCTGGCACACAGTCTCTGCTCTAATTCATCCCAAAGGTGTTCTATCGGGTTGAGGTCTTGACTCTGTGCAGGCCAGCCAAGTTCCTCCTCTCCAAAATCACTCATCCTTGTCTTTATGGACCTTGCTTTGTCATGACCTCAATCAATAGAACACCTTTGGGATGAATTAGGGCGGAGAATGCGTGCCAGGCCTTCTCGTCCACATCAGTGCCTGACCTCACAAATGTGCTTCTGGAAGAATGGTAAAATATTCCCATAGACACACTAATAAACCTTGTGGACAGCCTTTCCTGAAGAGTTGAAGCTCTTATAGCTGCAAAGGGTGGGCCAACTCAATATTGAACTCTACGGACTAAGACTGGGATGTCATTAAAATTCAAGTGCGTGTATATATATATATATATATATATATATATATATATATATATATATATGAAAAGCAGACTACATTTTTACCTCCTAGTGTTTGTAAAAACTACATTCTAAACTTACGGTACTACCACACTCCTCCCCTTTCCTCCCTTCTCTTCCTCTACCTCCCATCCCCCTCCTCTCCTCTACCTCAGTCCCTGCCATCCCCTTTCTTTTTCTTGATGCCCCCCATCCCCTCGTCCCCCGTTCTTCTTTTTCCCTTCTATATATATGCCTCTTTTCCCATCCCCTATGTCCCATTTCCTCCCTTCCTTATAGCAATATTCCTCCGACATTCTAACTGGCTCTTTTTTCCGTTCCCTCACTCTCTCTCTTTCTTGGGTTATTGAACTAATACCCTTTTTTAAAAAATAAGCTCAATAGGGGCTTATGCAATAGGACTGACATTAAAAAGGTACATTTTCTTCCTTCCTATTTTCCACATGTTTAAAAAATTATTTTAGGACTGAAGATTACACAAAACCCACAAATGGTATATATTTTCTAAAAGCAGATATCCTAGAGAATAAAATAGTGGTAGTTGCAATTTTTTATGTTACACGATATAACCGCAAAGGTCTAGGAAACCCAAAATTTTTGAAAAAACACACTAATGTGAATTTTAGGGCAAATAAAGGCCATAAATTACCCAAATTTGGTAGACTATAAAAGATGAGGTTGCCCCCTATCTCTATTAGGCAGAATTAATGTTTTGAAAATGTCTATACTGCCTAGATTACTTTACTATTTTGAAACCCTTCCAGTAGCTGTACCTGCCACACAATTAAAAGCACTTCACAGAACTTTTCTGAAGTTTATATGGAATGGCGGAGCGCACCGTATAGCAAGCTCAGTGTTGTTTGCCATTAGATCCAGAGGGGGCTTAGGAGCTCCTGACATCACTAAATATTATTATGCTACACACCTGAGGGCCATTACCTCATGGTCTTCCTTACATGCACCAAACCAATGGTCTGCTATTGAAAAGGGAGTACTTTACCCGGTCCACCCGGGATCCTTGGTATGGGGCGCTCCCCCTGCTCTGGATCCTATATATAAACGTCAATGTACTGGACCAATGATACTGACTCTAAATATATGGCGTAACTGCCTTAAACGCTTTTCCCTTATGTCACCCTGCTCCCCTCTTATAAACGTATTATTTAACCCTCTCATTCCGGATAGTATGTCCTTGGGCAGGATATTCCCATGGGTGAACGCTCACCTCTTTCAGCTCAGGAACCTTGTACATCCCATAACAAGGAAACTACATACCTTTAACACTTTAAGTGAGAAATTTGACCTTACACCACATCTCTTCCACTTCTATATGCAAATTAGACATTTCTTTCATTCTAAATCACCATCCCTAATTCTAGATAAACCAACTACTTTTGAATATCTATGTGCCCAAGGCCCCCATCAATTACATTTAATTTCCTGTATATATAGTATCCTCCATGAGTCGTCTCCCGTCACAGAGACATTACATTTTTATATGCGCAAGTGGTCCCATCTAGTGGGCCGCCCTGTTACAATACAGATGTGGGATAGAATCTGGTCCTCTACATTTAAATCTTCCAAATGTGTCACCCAGAGAGAGACAACCATTAAAATTCTCATGTTCTGGTACAGAACACCCGATGTAATTCATAAGTATGACCCTTCAGTCTCGCAACATTGTTGGCGATGTGGAACTGAAATAGGCTCACTGTTCCACATTTTTTGGCAGTGTTCCTTGATTCAACCTTTTTGGTGTGATGTACATCTTCTTATACAAAAGGTGACGGGGGTGTCCCTTCCGGTAGATCCCTTGACCTATCTATTGGGCCTACCTCCATCAGGGATATCTAAAAAGACAAGCAAATTAATATCCTACATTTTACTAGCCGCCAGAAGACTTATTCCGTTATTCTGGCTATCCAGTACTCCTCCCCCACGGTCCAGATTACTACTCTTGGTGGCTGAGATTCGGACAATGGAGTTTTTGACAGCCTCGGTACACGATTGTGTTTCCAAGTTCACTGAAATATGGGAACCATGGGATCTTTCGGAGTATGGGACCCCCATGACACCAGGCTCACCCTAATCTTAAGTCAACTCTATACTACCTGTGTATATGGCCTGAACTGATCTCAAGGATCCAGACTCCCTCCAATATTACGCTTACTCTCACACCATGGGGAATTGACCTAATATATCTATGTGTCTTGTTACTGTGAACACTTTTTGTCACCTATATTTGTTACTTTATACTTTGTTTTTCTTCTTTCTATAATGATTACTGTATAATGCACATGCATTGACAATGTAATGCTCGTTTTGCTAAAACTTTGTACTTAATTTTTGAAAATCAATAAAAATACAATTATAAAAAAAAAAAAAAAGATGAGGTTGCACCGAGTAAATAGATACCAAACATGCCTAACCTTAAATTTTTGTGCGCCCGTGTAATGGCATCAAACTTCAGTACCCTATATTTTCTATAGGCAACGCTTCAATAGCCCTCTATAGGTATCAGTTTAGTGTTACGGAGGAGGTCTTGTGTTAATATTATGGCTCTCACTCCGGCGTGCCTGGCGATATGTAACATGTGTATTGCAATCAACGTTTTCACACCCGACGCATGCATTTATGTTTGTGCGTATGTGTGGGAGTGAGGGGGGCCTCATATAATTTTTGGGGGGGGGGTTTTATGTGCTTGGGTGTAAAATTCTTTTTTTTGTAAAAAAAATATATATTTATTTTTTCATCACATAGGAGACAAACAGTCCCCTATGTGATGATTTTTAGGTGACAGGTTCTCTTTATTGAGATATGCAGGGTCTAAAAGACCCCCAATGTCTCCCCTGTGCTCCACTAAATGTTTTGCAATGCAGATTGCATTGCAAAACATTATTTCCTGGCTGAGGGAAAGCTTGACCCGGAAGTGACGTCAGAGATGTCCATTTCCGGGTCACAAGAAGAAGGAGAGGAGAGCGGATGTGTGTCCACTCTTCTCCTTCCCCTCTACCCGCCGGCACCCGCCATGGTGCTCCCGGGTTCACCGACTGGCAAGCGGAGGCCGGTAAACATGGCGGGCGCCGGTACCGGGGTGTGTGCGAGTGATCGAACAGCAGCGGAGCCACCTGAATGCTCTCTTCTGACAGGCAGGAGTCTGCCTGTCAGTTTCACACACAATCTCGGTGGCTGCAGCCAGCGGTTTGTGTGTAAACCCCCCCCCCCCGCAGTGAGGTCCGTACAGCGTACAGACCTGATGAAGAAAAGGTTAAAAATGTAATTACATAAATGTAATCAGGGGAGAATCATTATCTTTGCATGTCTTATTACATGGTTGAGACTTGGAAGAAAATAAGATTATTATTATAACACAATCTCCTTGTTACACTTCAAGGGGTTTCAGCCACTGGAAAACAAAACACAAGACTTTGAAGCAAAAATTGATGATCTTAAAATTGGTCACATAAAAGTAGTGAGGATAATGGGCATTCGGGAATCTTTAAAATTAGAGGCTCTTCTGTGTATATTCGATTTTCCATAGTTACTAAGATGCTTGAGGAATATTATTATATGGGAAGCATGTGCCTGTACGCCTCTGAGCTTATCCCCATAACAAATCTATTTTTAGTCTTTATAATCAGATCACATTTCCAACTAAGGATATTTTTACTGTGTATGATAACTTATAAGGTTTTATTTGTCTTGTAAGAGACCTGTTGGAGTTGTCTTGGTGATTAGGGAGGAGTAGAGTTATTTTGGAGAAAGTTATGTTGCTGCAAAATTGTCAATTTCATGGAATATCTAATTTTCGCTCATTTAGCTGCTTATGTCAAATTTGTTTGAAAACATTTTTTTTTTGTTTTTATTTAGAGAGTTAATTTTTTCAATTTATTATTTTATTTTATATATAATGTCCTTCATATTTTCCCTTTTCCTTGTATAATTAGAAGTGTAGTGTTTCTATTTTCTTAATATTTTTTATATACTTTTCTGTGAAAAATGTAAATTTATGAAGCTAATGAGTGGTTTGTTTTTTGGTGGATCAACAGGTCCAGGACCATTAGAAAGCATTTCCATCAGTTACAGGGGCCACCTAAATCAGTTCTCCACCCTGTTTGAAAAAAAAAAGTCAGCAGCTTACACTTACCTGTCCAAGAGTTTAGTGCTGTACACACCTAAACAAGCTCTGCGCTGGTCTTTAGTTCCCCAATTCCGGCATGTGCACTGTGGACTTCCAGGTGCTTGGAGCTTTGTGAATGGTCCCAAAGCCTTCTGGGACCTGTGACGTGTCCCAGAAGGTTGCGGATGGGAGGTAGGAGAACTCCCACTTGATCGCTGCTGATCTTAGGAGCGGGTACCTCTCAAAACCAGGTACTTACTCCCTCCTTTCCAAAAAGAAGAGGAAGGAAGGAGGGCATAATACAGAACTTCCCTGTTAGGTTGAAGTTCTGCTGTAAAGCCTATTGTACCTTCTTCATTTCACCTTCTCAAATAAATACAATGCTGTTCACTAAAAAAAACACTTGTACCTACAGGTGAGCCTATAATAAGGCTTACCTGTAGGTACTCTAAAGATCTCTGCACGATATAGGAGATATTTACTATATACGCTAGCACCGACGTCATCAACGCATGCGCTGTGAAGAAACGGCCCTCCGTGCCGTTTCTTCACTAGCAAGTGTCATGACTGATGACTTCCGAGTGCATGCGTGGGAGTGACATCACGCGATTCCGGCTAGTCACAGAGCCAGAGTCTGTGGCCCCAGAAGGAAGAGGGGTGAAGATGGATGTGGCCACCAGCGGACACAACGCGGGCTTTGTTTGCAGGTAAGTGCCACATAATGGGCTAGTATGCGATGCATACTAAAACATTATGCTATTACTTTGCAGGGGAAAGCAGGGGAAACAGGTGGAAGTAAAAATCATCAGAGTTTACTTCCTCTTTAAGTCTATGTCAAGTAAAAAACATTTTATCTTGATTTGGCTAGAGTTGGAAAGGGTTAGAACTTCTGAGGGATGCAATCTGAGGTTCCCTTAGATAGATTTTTACTCACTTCCTATTACCTTGATTACAGTTTCTTCTTGTTTTAGAAATAAATATTTTATACATGGTTCACCCACGATGAAAGGATCCCTAAAGCACTAAATGGAAAGCACAACAAAAGCTGTATAAAATACTAAATATCCAACTGAAACCATATATGAAACTATCTGAGAGGAGGACACACACTTGTGTTTGTAAAATTCAGCTGAAGCTATTGAGCTCTGTAAATAACCTTTTTACAAAAAGTGGTAAGCATAAACTGAAAAACATGGTAACAAGAGTTTCCTCAGCTGCCTTGAAAGAATAACACATATTAATCATAGGTAATATGAATATTTACTTGGCTAAACATTAAAAAAGAAAACTAAGGTAGATAATGAAAGGAAAATGTACAAACCTCTATAAGTTTTCTTATTAAAAGAAAGAAAAATTAAGTGATTTTTTTGCATAACTTTTTGCATATTGCTTGATTTTTCTTTTGCTGTGTGTCACTTGAATGGGTATACAGTATAGTTTGTTTAATTCTTGTTTTTGTAATGTTAATCTTAGTTTGTGGCTTTTAATTGCTTAATCTTTATTTAGGTCAGGAACTTTATTAGGTCAGGAACTTTTTAAGTTCTCGAGAACTTAAAAAGTCCCTTTGCTGGCTGACTGAAAGCTGCATTTTCCCCATATCGTTGCGGGTGAGACCCCCTCATCAAGTTCCAGACCATTCATCTCCCTTCCGATTGCCACAGAGGAACCAGGGGAACCTGCCACATATGTCAAGCCTCCACTGAGATCGCTGATCCATAAGCCTGTATGACACCTAGCCGTACGGCAAACGTGTCCACCTATTCTGGTAAGAGTATTTATTTCTTCTGTACTCTCCTGTGGATATTGATTATCGGAACACCATCCCTGGGATTCACATGGCACCTATGGAGTTTGAGACACCATCCCTGTGGTTTACATCAGATTAAGCTCTTGTCCACCCATACATCCACCATCCCACGGTGTTGGATATTTATATGATACCCACTTAGTTGAACACTCACATGATTATAGACTAATCAGTTGTTTCATATAATAATTTTCACCACTTTATGTTTGTTTGGTAGTCACATACATGTGCACGGTTTATTTACATTTAGCGCTGCATTTTTATTACTCATTTATGTTTTGCTTTGTTACTACATTGTAGATGCTGGCTGCTTTAGATGTCACTTTCAATTGTAAGAGTAGCGCAACATCATCGTAATTTTGTTTAGTCGCCTCCATGCCACGCCGCATTGATCCAGTAATTCATGCAAAAAGAACCAAGTATTGCGTGCATACTATAATGTACATGGACATACTTTTCACATACTTTTCAGCAAGCCAACATTTCTGTATTAAAAATCCTTTTTTTTTTTGGTCCTATGTAATATTCTAATTAATATTCTATTCTATATGTATATTCAGTTTGTGAAGGCATGTAGAGCATAAGAAATCAGGATATTCAGGGAATCCTGAAGCAAAAGCATCCAGTCCAGGTAATGTGCAGCACTGCCACTGGCCGGTTAGGCATATGAATCTCAGAGCACTTCCTGGTCAGGAGGAACCCAATGGATGATGTCAAATTCTGGGGGGTGTCCTGGGGGCGGAGCAGGGTTCTCTGTTATTTATAAAGCACTGGGCATGAGAGAAGAGGGGAAAATATTGGGGTAACTGCTTTTTTTTTTGTGCCTTGCTTTGTATTCCTTTCTGTTTGTATGCTATTTTAATATATATGGATATAATCCTGTGAAAAAAAATAGAGCTTCCTTCCTTGAAATCGTCCTCTGCATTTGCATTTTTTGCATTGCTCTGTAAATTTTTGTTATGTTACACACAATGTCATTTCTTATTTGTGACTTTGTTTTTGAGCTCAAACATAGGATTGCTGATTATAGGAAATAGCGTGAATAAAGCATATTCAGCTAAATAAATGCTTATACACTGGATTAATAGCTAAGAACAAAACAGCAAGCACAGTGATAGCTGGTACAGCATGCTGTCAGAATCCTTTAATATTTTTCCCACGTCCCTTTGTAAAAGAAGAACATGCAGCCCTGACCAAAATGCCTGAAGACACAAAATTCTGCTTGCAAAGTTCCGCAGGTAGAATCCTTTCTTTACTAACTACGACAGATTCTAACTACATGTCAGAAGGAATCCATCTGAGTCTTTAAAAACGTACAGTGACTTGGGAAAGTGCTGAATTGCATCTGTCTTGAGTCATTTACATATAAAACCTTTAATGAGTACCTGAGGTGGTATTTAAATACTCTCAGACAAATGGAATCTATATAATGGCATAAAACATGCAATTTCTAAATAATGTAATGTGTTAATGAATGTATATAATCTAATGATTTGGTTCTGTTTTTTGGAAATGTATCATGATTCTCATTCCACAAAGTCTTATTAAATGCTACAAAATAGGCTCAATAGAGTTGGTAGTCAGAGCTTTTGCAGTATGCTTGAGTTAGGTATTGATGGTTTTCAAACATTACTATAACAAGACCATTTTACAAAATTTGTGTAGCATTTATACATATAATATGCCCTTTAATTTCCAAGTGTAACATTGGTTACCCCAAGAACATAGAACTTGACCTTAAGATTATATAATAGGCCCCATTAGAGATGTCCCAGAAGTTCCAAGACCCATCCGAACTTCCAAGGCACATCTACCAAAGGACTTATAATTTTCACATTGACTTTGCAATGCATTTCAATAGAGTTTATTTAATAAAACCTCAGAATATTGAAAGGAGGAGTAGTGAACACAGTGTCACAAGTTTATAGTTTTAGTGACGCCATGCCAGAGACCCCCATCGCTCTGACAACCAACTGCTGCCCCCTAGTCCCATCCCCAATAGCCAGTGTGATCCCCAGTACATGCACAGTGGGAGCCCTTCTCCTGTCTAATCCAGGCAGAAGGGAGAACAGTGTGGGAGGTGAGAAGGTGCAGGTAGCAAACAGCCAAGTGAGGGGGGGGGGGGGTCAGAGAGGCCTCCTATGACAGCTGTGGAGCCCTTTGAATGAGGCCTGCATATTTGCTCAGTTAAACAACCCGCAGGTAGCCTCTGGACTGCAGCCAAATATCATCTATTACACATCTGGTCTATTACACCCTTTTAAGTCCACTTTTTTGGATCATTTTACATGTTACACCCTTATTCAGGCATATATAGCATAAAGAACCCCCAAAACAATTTGAAAATGCACCATTACCAGAACTGCAGTATGCACATTCTTCCTCATTCTGTTAATGTTTTTGTCATTTCTGTGGCTGTGCATGGCTGCACTTGCACAGTTGGGTCATTCACGTTTATGATCCATATGGTGTATTATCACAAGCCCCATTTGCCCCTTTGACAGATAGGACTTTTCATTCTATGCATTAAGGTGAAAAACCTTCTGTGCTGCAGCTCCCCTCCAGACCCTCCCTTTTTCTTACCTGAGCCCAATCCAATCCAGATTGTCTGGATTGGTCATTGGATCCCGCTGCTGTCAATCAAAAGCTGTGACACGGGAGCAGGGGTGAGGTCCATTGTGTTAATGGACACAGCAGCAGGACTCTGGAGCAAGATTGCATGGGTGCCCCCATGGAAAGTGGCTTTCCAAGGGAGGCACCCCATGAAGGCACCCGATGCAGCACTTATGGGCATGGATAAATCGTGGACTGTGTCAGTAGTTTTTTTTTTTATCTTTTACAATTTATTTTTTTTTATTATTTTTTACAATTTACATTTTTTTGTTATTTTTTTTTTTTTACAATGCTTTCTTTTTCATCAACAAAAATATTTTTGTCATAATTTCTGTCAGCTGCATGTTTTCAGTGATGAAAACTAAATGAAAATAACATTTAAGTTTAGTCAATTGATTAAAACTGACAAAAATCAATTGCAATTTTCGAATTGGAATTGGAACGAAACTAGAATGAAAATGTGAGGGAGGGATGTTTACCCATCTAAACTTTTGCAATCCTCGAAGCTAGGCCTGTCTGTTAACCACCTGCCGACCGACTCCTGTAGATATACGTCGGCAGAATGGTACGGCTGCGCAAAGTAACGTACCTGTACGTTACTTTGAATTTGCCGCCGCAAACTCGATCGCCACGCGGATACCCGCGATCGCCTCACGGAGAGGATGAACGGGGAGATGCTGATGTAAACAGCAGCTCTCCGTTCTGCCTAGTGACAGTGTCACTGATCTCTGCTCCCTGTCATCGGGAGCAGAGATCCGTGACGTGTCACACACAGCCCATCCCCCCTACAGTTAGAACACATCCCTAGTACTGACTTAACCCCTTCCCGCCCCCTAGTGGTTAACCCCTTCACAGCCAGTGTCATTTACACAGGAATCAGTGCATTTTTATAGCACTGATTGCTGTATAAATGTCAACGGTGCCAAAAATGTGTCAAAAATGTCCGACATGTCCGCCATAATGTCACAGTTACAATAAAAATCACTGATCGCCGCCATTACTAGTAAAAAAAAAATTATTAATAAAAATGCCATAAAACTATCCCCTATTTTGTAAACGCAAAAACCTTTGCGCAAACAATCAATAAACACTTATTGTGATTTTTTTTTTTACCAAAAATATGTAGAAGAATACATATCGGCCTAAACTGAGGAAAAAAATGTTTTTTTATATATTTTTGGGGGGTATTTATTATAGCAAAATGTAAAAAATAATGAATTTTTTTTCAAAATTGTCGCTCTTATTTTGTTTATAGTGCAAAAAATAAAAATTGCAGAGGTTATCAAATACCACCAAAAGAAAATCTATTTGTGGGGGAAAAAGGATGTTAATTTTGTTTGGGAGCCACGTCGCACAACTGGGCACTTGTCAGTTAAAGCGACGCAGTGCCAAATCGCAAAAAACGCACTGGTCAGGAAGGGGGTAAATCCTTCCGGGGCTGAAGTGGTTAAAGCACTAGCTCCCTGACAAGCCTGAGAGACACAGGCTTTCTCTTTCTGCCTGCTGCCTGGGAGTCCTGGAACAATGCCCTGCAAGCCACATGGTGAATGCTTCCCATCCCAGGAAGGTAGCAGTGCTTAGCACTGTGTAAAAAAGCAGCCTCCCCAGACCAGTTCTCTGGCCTGTGCACTTCCTCACTCCCACTACATGTCATTATTTTTTTTTTTTTTAAATCATATACTTTTTATTAGAATTTATTTTTTAGTTTTTTTTACAATTTACAACTTATTACTATATTAATACATACAATACATGCCCACCAAACAACTAAACTTACATTAACGAAAAAACAACCCCCCCCCAATCCTAATAGACTATGCAACTTCCAGATGATGCATTCATTACTTATTGGACTTTGGACCTACCATCTAAGCAATGGGTTAATAATTACCGTTTTCATAATAACTTTGCAACCTTATAACATAAGTCTTTATGCTCATTTAACCACTTCCTGACCAGCCGCCACAGTTGTACTGCGAGAGGTTGGCCCTCCTGCGCGAATCGCCGTCATTGTACGTTGGGCGCGTACATAGTAATCTGTGTGAAACTGAAGAAATGTCACCAGCACACCAAGGATATCCAAAAAATGGGTCCAAACCTTTATTGAAGCCTCAAAGGACCCATTAATCAGGCATGTTGCATGTTTGGTCACACGCCTGATGAAGGGGTCATTTGAGGCTCTGAAACGTTGCTACACTGCTGTAACTATGTGAGCTTCAATAAAGCTTTGGACCCATTTTTTGGAGTAAAAAATATTTTATTGAAATACAATAAAAATAGTCAGTCCCATCCCCCCTACAGTTAGAATACACACAGGGAACACAGTTAACCCCTTGAAAGAAGTACAAATATCCCCCTATATGGGACTTTGACAGACCACCAACTCTATAAAGTAAAAAATATTTTATTGAAATACAATAAAAAGACGTAAAAGCGTCTACACAAAACACATTTACATTCCATCAAAAAACAAGACAAAGCAAATACAGAAATGTATCATCATGTCATATGTACTCTCCTGGGGTAATGTACCCCGATACCCAGGAGAGTACATATGACATGATGATACATTTCTGTATTTGCTTTGTCTTGTTTTTTCATGGAATGTAACTGTGTTTTGTGTAGACGCTTTTATGTCTTTTTATTGTATTTCAATAAAATATTTTTTACTTTATAGAGTTGGTGGTCTGTCAAAGTCCCATATAGGGGGGATATTTGTACTTCTTTCATATCAATAGGGATGGGACCACTATACTCTAGACTTTGACATGAAGGAAGCCTCCTCTTTTCCTATACAGTTAACCCCTTGATCGCACCCTAGTGTTAACCCCTTCCCTACCAATGACATTTATACAGTAATCTGTGGCCATTTAAAGCACTAATCGCTGTATAAATGTCAATGGTCCAGTCCTGATAAAAATCGCAGATCGCCTTTAATACTAGTAAAAAAAAAAGGAGAAAAATGCCATAAATCTATCCCCTATTTTGTAGACGCTTATTGCGATTTTTTTTTTTACCACAAATATGTAGAAGAATATATATCGGCCTAAACTGAGGAAGAAATTCGTTTTTTTTACTTTTTTTTGAATATTTATTATAGCAAAAAGTAAAAAATATTGTGTTTTTTTCAAAAATGTAGTTCTTTTTTTGTTTATAGTGCAAAAAATAAAAAAAGCAGAGGTGATAAAATACCACCAAAAGGAAGCTCTATTTGGGGGAAAAAAGAACGTCAATTTTGTTTGGGTACAATGTTGCACGACTGCGCAATTGTCTGTTAAAGTGACGCATCTCAAAAAGTGGCCTTGTCAGGAAGTGGGTAAATTCTTCTAAGGCTGAAGTGGTTAATTAGTACATCTTAAGAGCTTATATGTATTTCTATCTCATACCCAGGATCTATAACTCTACTAACTCTACTCAGTCAACTCATCGGTAGACTCATCTTATTCATGCAGACTAACCATCGTGACCAAATCTTTTGAAATGTTTTGGGGCATTTCCTATGTTTATATGTCAATTCTTCCCTTCTCAAATTACAATCAATAGCTTTGGACCATTGAGTAGTTGATGGTTGGAAGTTTGAAATCCTTTTCTGCAATATGAGTTTTCTGGCTATATACATAGACCGCAACCACATCACATGCATTTTAGGTGGGAGGATATCTTCTGATATAATCCCTAACAAGGCTATTTTTGGATCAGAGTGAATATTTATACAACATACAGTATTTAAAGTATCAAATATATACTCCCATTACAGATGTAGTTTAGGGCAATGCCACAACATATGTATAAGAGTGCCCGTTTTGGTAGTACACCTTGGACAGTTTGGTGTAGCTGCTTTACCCCAAGTGTGTAGTTTTTGAGGAGTATAGTGAGACCTGTGAATGATAAATAACTTGGTAAAACACTGTGAAGAGGATAGTGAAACTCTGGTTACATTTTCCAGAGCTTGTTCCCATTCCTCATCACTAATATTCTCCAAATCCATACGCCACCACCCAAGACTATCACCCTGTGTACTAGTACTAGTTGTTTTTTGTAGGGAGGAATATAAGTCTTCAATAAGTCCCTGTTTGGAATTCCTTTTAAACCCTGCCAAAGTTAAAATTGTGGAGGGATTATATTTTAATGGGAAGGTCGCTGCCTGACTTTGAAGAGCATGCCGCAACTGCAAGTACTGAAAGAATAATTTATTAGTTAGATGGTATTTTTCTGCCAGGTTATTAAATGGTTGCAGAGCCTCATTATCAGGAATGACGAAGAAGGACGAAGAAGGACAATACCAGCCCTTCTCCATAAGTTGAAGTTCTAAAGTTTTGCTACCTCTGGTAATCGTAGATTATTCCATATGGGCATATATTGGGTGTATCCCTCATGGGAAGTAAGTTGTTGGACAGTAGTCCACACTTTATGAATTAGATTAAATGTAGGGAAACACCATTTACTATAAAAATAATGAGCTACCATTAACTGCACCAGTGGCTCCTCTGGAAATTCAGTATAATTTGTTGTATAGAATCCCCTAAGTCTATAACATTCCAACCATATAAATGTTGGAGTTGTGATGTCAAATAATATAATCTAGTGTTATGTTATGGACAGCTGGACCACCTCCATCCTTGGGCAGCTGCAAGACTCCCGATTTAATTCGGGGGTGTTTATACCTCCAGATGAGCTCTCTAAAGAGGGTGTCCACCTGTCGAAAAAATCTCAGAGTCATTCGATTTTTACTCCAGGAGTATATAATGAGTTTAGAAATTGTAGAGGAATGCTTAAATAATGCACTACAATTTAACGAAACCCATTCATTTTTTTTTATCAATGTGTTTATTGAGTATTTTGCAAAGAAATACAAAACGTTGGTAATAAAATAATTTAACATATTTGCATACAATTTTCGATTGAGTAGACTGGCTGTGCCTGAACATAAACAGTGATACATCAAGTTGTCTCGAAAACTAAACAGGAACATTAACAACAATAGCCGAGAACTTTCTACCCAAAACTAATATTAAAAAGTATAAAGGGTTGGGGTGAAAAATATATATATATATATATTTATAATTGTTGTACTATACACTATTAGTCCTAGTGAGTGATTTCCTATGGGGGTGGTTTATTTTTACTCCTTGAAATAAAGTTGGGGATGGACGACCGCTTCCGTCCCGCCACCCCTCTGGGAGCAAACTGTGGCGAGATGGGTGCTGGTAGCCATCTCAGGGTCTTTCTCTGATATTTCTGGAGTGAACTCGTCATCTTTGTGTAGGACTTTTAGGTTTATGTTATTAGGAGTAAGTCAAGAGGGAAGCAAATTTTTCCTGTGAGTTTAATTCTTTAGTGACATGGTCCGTGAGGAGGACCTATGAGTCATAGTCAGCGTTAGCTAAAGGTAGTCAGACTGCTCATAAGTGTGTCGGGGCTGTCTGTGTTAGAGACATGTCAGGAGGTTTTCTTTGGATGCAAGTGGTTTGCTGCACCTGACCATTGTAGCCATGGTTGCCATGAAGAGAGCGTTTTGTGGTAGTTACCTCTGCTAGAGGCCAACATGAGTTTGTAACTACAATGTGTGTGTACCATTTCAAGGGTGGGGGTTGTGACAAGCGAGTAATGTTGAGTCTGGATGTTAAAAGAATGTGGGTGATTACTATTCTTAGGGGGTAGGGATGGCTTCAATTGTTAGATTTAGGAGCGCCAGGGTGGGAGAGAGGATTTGGAATATAGTGGACCAGTAAGGTTGCGTTTTGGGACATGCCCATAAGATGTGGAGTAAATCTCCTCGTGCAGTTTGGCATCTCCAGCAGGAATCGGATGTTTGGGAGTCAAAAAGAGGATAACCTGGTAGGAGTCAGGTACCATTGTTGTGAAATCTTTTGAGATAGTTCTCATAGGGCTGAGCAACTGGTAGATTGGTATACCAATTTAAATGCTTTTTGCCATTGGTCCTCTGTGAAGGGTTCTCCCAGGTCCGATTCCCAGTGCAGATGTGAGGTGTGTTTAATAAAGTCTTTTTTTTTTTTTTGGTGTAAGGTGTTGTAGATCAATGAGATACCTTTTCGTTGTGGAGATGGGTGGCTTACAAAAGACCATATGGTGGAAGGTAAGGAGTATATTGGATTAGGTTTGGATAGGAAGGACAAGTAATGGGTTACTCATATGTGAGTGAAATATTCAGAGGGTGGGAGTGCATATTCTTTTCTTAGTTGGGAGAAGGTTTTCAATTTGGAATCAACTAATAGGTCTTGAATGTGAAGGATGCCTTTGCTTGTCCACTGGGACAACTGGAGATCTGGTGTGAGTTGTGTAAGAGTTCCTATCGGGAGGAGGGGTAATGTGATTTTCAAGGGTGGTAGTTCTATGTTCGTAATTGATTTCCATACGCGTGCCGAGGCTTTCATTGTAGGGGAAAGAGCGGTCGGTATAATGATGCCCAAAGGGATCCCTAGAATCCAGGCTTTCAGGTCTGATCTTATAAGTGAAGAGGATTCTATTTGACTCCAGTGTTTGTTAGGGATAGGGCTGAACCATTCTTGTATTTACATTAGTATGGTGGCTTGGTAGTAGTCTGCGAAGTCTATGTACCCTAATCCTTCTGCTAGTCTGTGTTTGATATGTTTCGTGGTTTCCTACCTTGTCAAATAAATTTACTTAGAATAGTTTGTAGTGACTTAAAATAGGATTGAGGTATCGGGATGGGTATTGTTCTAAAAAGGTAGAGCAGTTGTGGGAGATGGTTTATTTTAAATGATGCTAGTCTTCCTGACCATGAGAGTTCATGTTGCGCTAGTTTTTGCAGATCAGTTTTCAGTTTTTTGCTAAATGATGTGTAGTTAACTGCGAAAAGTTGTTTAACTGATTTGGTGAGCTGAATACTAAGATATGAGATACTTTTCTCTGCCCATCTATAATGAAATTTAGCTTGTAACAGATGTGTAGTCGTAGCATCTATGAGTATGAATGATTTGGTGTCATTAATTTTGTAATTACTTTTGTAATTAAACAAAATCTTGCTAAACCTCATAAGAGTGTCTTGAATTGCAGCTAGGGAAGAGGATGGGTTGGTGATCATTAAGATGACATCATCCGCGAATAAACTGATTTTATGATGGGTTCTATTGATTGTAATACCAGAGATGAGGGGGTTAGTCCTAATTTGTTTTGCTAGGGGTTCCATAAGAAGAAAAAAAATCAGGGGCAACGATCGGCAACCCTGGCGCTTACCGTTGGTAATTTGGAATAATTGGGATATCATTTCAGAGGAGTATACTTTAGCGGAGGGTGTTGTGTACAGAGCTAGGGCGGCTTGCAGTATATTGCCTTGGAAACCAAATTTAAGGAGGACTCTATGTAGATAAGTCCAGTGAATCCTGTCGAACGCCTTCTCTGCGTCCAAAGATAGAAGCAGAGAAGGCGTTCCGTTGGATTCCGTGTGATCGATAATGTCTATAAGCCTTCTAGTGGCGTCAGGCGCTTGACGACACATGGTATAACCGGATTGGTCACGGTGAATTAGGGTGGGTAGTATGTTATTTAGTCTGATGGCGATGGCTTTTGCGTAAATTTTTAAATCAAGATTTAATAAAGAAATTGGCCTAAAATTTTGAGGAGTGGTTGGTTCTTTCCCTGGTTTTGGTAAGGTGATTATCAATGCTTGTAGTCAATAATAATGCCCCAGGTGTATAAGGTTTCAGTCCTCCTGTAAGGGTGGATACAGTGTGTTGGGCGCCATTTTTTGTGATTAGCAGAGTAGCTGGGTAATGCCATTTATACTGTATTTTATGGTTATGCATGGCCTTAGTAACGTGGCTTAGTTGTCTGTGCTGTTGTAGGGTGTATCTAGAGAGATCAGGATATAGCTGTATGTCAGTGAATGGTGCAGGAAGAGTTCCCACTGATATGGCGGCCGCCAGGAGCATTTCTTTAGCTCTGAAAAAATGTATTCTCATTAGCACATCTCTAGTGACTGAGGCAGCTAGATGAGGCAGTTTAGAAATTCTATGTATGCAGTCTATGGAGATTTCAAGTGAAGTGGCACTGGGAAGGATAGCATGCATGAGGTCATTCGTAAATTTTGGGAGTTCAGCAGGTGGTATTGATTCAGGTATACCAAGAATTTTCACGTTGTTACGTCGAGAGCGGTCTTCTAAATCTGCTAATTTAGCTTTGATCCATGATTTCTCCTCTATCACTTCCTCATAGGCGTACACCAGATCATTCACCGTTGTGGTACTTTCCTCAATTTTGTTTTCTATATAAGAAACCCTGTTACCCAGGTTATTAACGTCAGCAAAGAATTTGTTTATCAGGGAGGACAAATCTGACATCAATGATGTTTGCAGTGTAAGGAGCATGTCCTTTAAGGTTGTGTCCAGTACTGGCTGTCCTGATTTAGGAAAAGCAACCACCGAGTATTGTAGGGCCTGGTTTGACTGGAAGGGTTAATCAGGTAGGCCTCACTCTGTGCTGGGGATGGGAGATCATCAAGCCTCATGTGGGCCTTTGCCGGGCTCCCTGAATGTGGGCTTCCACTGGCCGAGTGATCAGGGGCAGCAATTGTGGCTCCCGATCTCCCTGCAGGTCATCAGGGAGATATGTGTATGAGGTCCGCACTGCAGCCTCGGCCGTGCCGGCGCCGTTTTGGGCAGCACTGACCTGAGGAGATGTTTTTAGGAAGAAGGCTGTCTGTTTCTTCGGCCGGGCGTCCTCTACTCTTTTGCGGGACATGATGTGAGAGGGTGTCCGGTGCCTTAGGAAGCTGGATGGCAATAGATTGTCCGTGGATGCGGGCCATGTCACTCTGGAGCTCTCCCCAGGATATGGAGCTCTGAGTCTAAGCGGCCATCACGCTCGCTGGCAGACCACGCCCCCCATTCACTTTTTACTAGTTACAAAAATGTAACTCGATTTTAGTCGACTAAAATATGACTAAAACTAAAACAATTCAGATGACTAAAATATGACTAAAATTAAAATAATATTTTAGTCAAAGGACTATGACTAAAGCTTTATTGAAATTTGACGTCAAAATTACCATTTTATTCCAGAGGGTGTGAGCATGCAGATTACATGTAAAAACTTGAAATTTAGAGCTAATTTGCAAAATTTAACAGCTTTGAAGGACGCCTTTTAAACTTTTATCATATAGGCTGCAATTTTGGAAGTAGAGAGAGAAATCAAACTGCCCTTGAAATCTAAAACTATCTGTCTCATTTTAGGACTGAAGATTGAAATAAATGTGACACTTTTGCAGCAAAATTACTAAGTCTATATGGACAAGCTGAATTTATGAATGATTAGACAGGAATTAAAAAACAAATCTGAAAAAAAAATCTGAAAAAAAAACATTTTTTTTTGGACTCCAGTGCTGAAAATAGCATACAGGTTTGCACCACGGCTATAAAGCCTATTTAAAAAGGCCACTCTTTTTGAGAGAGTGAGCAGACATTTAGCATCCATAAAAATAAAATATATTAGTGTCTTTTTTTTTAGACACTGATGGTGGAAATTGCAGACAGGTTTGCACTATAGCCAAAAGGCTCATTTGGACTGGCAACAATTTATGAGAGATTGAGCGGGCATTTAGCATCCATAAAAAAATAGTGTCCTTTTTGGACACCGATCTAGGAAAAAAGCATACAGGTTTTCACCACAGCTAAAAAGCCTCTTAGAACAGGCTGCATTTCTGCAAGATTTAGCAGACATTTAGCATCCGTTAAAGAAAGAAAATAGTGGACACTTATGATGGAAATATCATACAGGTTTGCACCACAGCTTAAAAGCTTTTTTTGGACAGGCTGCATATTCTGACAGCTTGAGCAGACATTAAGCATTCATAAAAAATAAAATATCAGTGTCTTTTTTGGACACCGACATAGGAAATAGCATACAGGTTTGCACTACAGCTAAAAAGCCTTTTTAGTCAGGCCGCAATTTGTGAGAGCTTGAGTCAGCATTTAGCATCTGTTAAAGAAAAAAGAGTGTCCTTTTTTGGACACTGATGATGGGAATAGCAACCAGGTTTTAACAGGCTCCAATTTTTGTCAGGATAAAGCAGGTAGGCATGTTACACCAGAAAATTGTATATTAGTGCCTTTTGTGGACGCTGAAGATGAAAACAGCATACATCTTTGCAACACAAATTTGAAGCCACCATTGTCAAGGTTTTTATTTATGAGGAAGAAAATACCAGATTGGAATTAGCTCAAAAAATGGGCTTCCTTTCTCCTAGAGTGAGAAAGGACAAATTTACAGATTTGTTGCACACTTTTTTAAACCTTTTCAGATTGTAAACTATTTGTGTGAGAGAGAAAACTTGCAGATTGCACCTTAGGATTGATTTATTTTTTCCACACAGCAGATATAAAAACTATTTTATATCCCTTTTGGAAACGAACAAACTTCTGTATAGAGATCCTCACCATTTCTTCAAATATCTTACATATTATTGATGTTAGGCTGACTGGCCTATCTGGTTTCCTGTTATGCATCTCAATCCTTTTTTGTATAATGGTACCAGATTTGCTCTATGCCAATTAGTTGGTACCATCCCAGTCAATAAACTGTCTTTAAGAATTAGAAATAGTGGCTTAGCTATAACTGAGCTAAGTTCCCTAAGGACTTGTGGGTGTAAGCCATCTGCATTTGGTGATTTGTTCACATTAAGTTTCTCTGGTCTCGTTTGTATCTGGTTTTCAGTCAACCACAGAGGTACCTTTAGTGCAACATCATTGTTAAACTATCAAACGCATCTTTTTCCTCTGTAAAACACTGAAGAAAAAAGGGATTTACCCCTTGAAATGTTCCATATTTTGACATGTTACAAACAAAAATGTAAATGTATTTTATTGGGATTTTATGTGATAGACCAACACAAAGTGGCACATAATTGTAAAGTGGAAGAAAAAATGATAAATGGTTTTCAACGTTTTTTACAAATAAATATCTGAAAACTGTGGCGTGCATTTGTAGTCAGCCCCTTTACTCTGATACCCCTACCTAAAAGCTAGTGGAAGCAATTCCCTTCATAAGTTGCCTAATTAGAATCCACCTGTGTGTAATTTAATCTCAATATAAATACAGCTGTTCTGTGAAGCACTAGAGAACCTTAGTCAACAAACAGCATCATGAAGACCAAGGAACACACCAGACAGGTCAGGGATAACGTTGTGGAGAAGTTTAAAGCAGGGTTATATCCCAAGCTTTGAACATCTCATGGAGCACTGTTCAATCCATCATCTGAAAATGGAAAGAGTATGGCACAGCTGCAAACCTACAAAGACATGGCCATCCACTTAAACTGACAGGCCAGGCAAGGAGAGCATTAATCAGAGAAGCAGCCAAGAGGCCCATGGTAGCTCTGGAGGAGCTGCAGAGATCCACAGCTCAGGTGGGAGAATATGTCCACAGGACAACTTTTAGTCAAGCACTCCACAAATCTGGCCTTTATGTTTATGGAAGAGTGGCAAGAAGAAAGCTATTGTTGAAAGAAAGCCATAAGAAGTCCTCTTTGCAGTTTGCAAAAAGCCATGTGGGGGACCAAGCAAACTTGTGGAAGAAGGTGCTCTGGTCAGATGAGACCAATATTTTACTTTTTGGCCTAAAAGCAAAATGCTATGCGTGGCGGAAAACTAACACTGCACATCACCCTGAACACACCATCCCCACCATGAAACATGGCGGCGGCAGCATCATGTTGTGGGGATGCTTTCTTCAGCAGGAACAGGGAAGCTGGTTAGAGTTGATGGAAAGATGGATGGAGCCAAATACAGAGCAATCTTAGAAGAAAACCTGTTAGAGTCTGCAAAAGACTTGAGACTGGGGTGGAGTTTCACCTTCCAGCAGGACAACGACCCTAAACATACAGCCAGAGCTACAATGGAATGGTTTAGATCAAAGCATATTTATGTGTTAGAATGGCCCAGTCAAATCCAGACCTGAATCCAACTGAGGATCTGTGGCAAGACTTGAAAAATCCTGTTCACAGATGCTCTCCATCCAATCTGACAGAGCTTGAGCTATTTTGCAAGGAAGAACGGGCAAAAATGTCAGTATCTAGATGTGCAAAGCTGGTACAGCCATACCCAAAAAGACTTGCAGCTGTAATTGCAGTGAAAGGTGGTTCTACAAAGTATTGACTCAGGGGGGCTGAATACAAATGCACACCACACATTTCACATATTTATTTGTAAAAAAACTTTGAAAACTATTTATCATTTTCCTCCCACTTCACAATTATGTGCCACTTTGTGTTGGTCTATCACATAAAATCCTAATAAAATACATTTACATTCTTGGTTGCAACATGACAAAATGTGGAAAATTTCAGGGGGCATGAATATTTTTTCAAGGAACTGTAATAAATCTGCCTTTTCCTTGTAAATTGTGACCAGCTTGCAGTATTCATCTGTTACAGGGTCTTTCTGTCCTTTAATAACCTATTTACTATTGATATATTTCAAAACATTTTAGAAATTTGTTTTGCATACAGTATCTGTGCTCAAAAGTTCAAAGGCTTTGTACCAGGGTATATGCCCTCATCTACACTGTAACTTTAATTTATTTTAAAAAAATACCCTGAAGAAGCACTGCTGGGGTTTACTCCCTCCAATATCCCAAGGGGATCAAGCAAAGTATTGTCATGTATGTTTCTGGCTGCTAGAATAGCTGTAGCTAGGAACTGGCAAAAGTCAATGGTCCCCTTGGGCTTAGTAAAGAACAAACTTAATTGGACCATGGTGAATGTTGTACCAGTGTACCGTTTTGAATAACTCACAGATCAAATCTGAAACAGTCTGAGATCCATAGATTTTTTACATCTCACCTCCATGACCCATGCAAAGGTCCTACTGTACTAGACCCCTTTTCCTCCCTTCCCATTCCTCTCTACCTCCCTTTCATATGTTGTTTGTGGAAGTTAATATTATATATGATTTCTCAACAAATATTGCTGTGGAAGAGATACTTTTCCTTTGCCGTGCGTTGACCAAATAAGCTGGTTTTGTTGTATGCTTTTGTAAAACAGAACATGTACACTGTTCCTAGTACTGAAAGAACTTTCTATGTGTAAACACGATTTGTAAAATATTGCTAAAGAAGAATATAAAACAGCAAGTGTTTACTATTATGAAAAGCTATCTAGGTGTCATGACACATCTCTGTCTTTAATACTTTCTGAGCCAGCATGCAGCAAATCCAAACTCCAGATCTGTATGCTTATGCTTGGTCAGTGACATGGAAAAGTATATTTGTCAGGGAATCAGCATGACAGACCAGCAACAAGCATCTTCAGAAACAGGATTGCAATGGCTACTAACAAAACACAACATCCACACAGTGGAAACATGCATCGGCATTTCCATTCATGTCTTTAAGGGGTTATTTACTAAAACTGGAGCATGCAAAATCTGGTGCAACTCTGCATAGAAACCAATCAGCTTCCAGGTTTTATTGCCAAAGCTTAATTGAACAAGCTGAAGTTAGAAGCTGATTGGCTACCATGCACAGCTGCACTAGATTCTGAGTGCTCCGGTTTTAGTAAATCTCACTCTATGTTAACCCTAACAATGAACATCTTATATTTGCCCCATTTTGCTCTGCTAACCATGCATTGTAAGCGTAACTCCACTTTTGTGAAAAAACAAACAAAAAAACAAAACAAGATAGCATACACAATTACTACACAAGCCATACCAAGATTTAAAGTGATAGTAAAGTCATGTCTGACACTTTTACCTACAGGTAGGCTTATGCTGCGTACACACGGTCAGACTTTCCGACAGGAAATGTTGGATGTGAGCTTGTTGTCCGAAAGTCCGACCGTGTGTATGCTCCATCGAACATTTGCTGTCAGACTTTCCACCAACAAATGTTTGCTAGCAGGTTCTCAAATTTTCCGACAACAAAACTTTGTTGTTGGAAAGTCCGTTTGTGTGTACATAAGTCCACGCACACAAGTCCACGCATGCTCGGAATCAAGTATGAGCCAGAAGCACTCAGTCTTGTAAAACTAGCGTTCGTAATGGAGATAGCACATTTGTCACGTGGCAAATTTTGAAATCTCTCAATGCAGTGCATTCTCTTCTTCTTTATAAAAATGCATTGATTACTGTGTAAATGTGACTGGCAGTGAAGGGGTTAACCACTAGGTGATGCTGTAGGGGTTAAGTGTGTCCTAGGGAGTGAGGTGATTCTAACTGGGGGGGGGGGCTGTGTGTGACACTACACTGATCACAGCTCCCGATTACAAGGAGCTGTGATCAGTGAGAGTGTCATTAGGCAGAATGGGGAGATGCTTGTTCACCGTGAGATGATCGCGGGTATCCCGGCGGACATCTGGTCTACGGGACCCGCGATCATGTTCACGGAGCTCCCGGCGTGCGCGCGCCTGCAAGCCGCCTCTTAAAGGGCAACGTACAGGTACGTTAATCTGCCTGTACGTGCCCTTCTGCCGCAGTATATCTGCATGAGGCGGTCAGGAAGTGGTTGACAAATAGAAAAGACTATCATTGTGACCCCAGCATTTTTCATTCTTGTCCCAAAATTTTTTGGCTACTACTGTCTATTGATATGTAAACTACTTTTTTAATCAGAAATTAGTGAGCAATATTAGCATCTAGTTAACATCATTCAATTTTTGACAAGAAATATGTTGAACAATGCCATACCTGGCTCAAGCTGGGCTCCTCCACATCTTCCTGGGTGGAAGGCCCAGGTTGGACTTCAGAAGCCTCATCTGATGTTGAAGGAAGTGTGGAAGGAAGTGTAGATAGTGATGGCCTGGGTTCACTCTGGTCTGACAAAAAGCGCAGTCTGTAGTAATACCAGAGCCTGGGTACATATATGTCATCTGCTGCTGCTCCTGATCTCATGGAATCCTGGACCTTTTTGCGCTCCCTATTATATGTGCTCCTACCAATTTTGGCCTTCAAATAGTTGATGTGTGCCGTTAGATACATCGGCTTCACCAATTCCAACAGTTTCTCCAGCGCTGCCTTCCTCTTTTGCTTGTTGGAGTATTCTCTGCATGTCACTTGCAGGAGACATGGCAGCTCCCTGTATATGTCCAGAAATTTTGGCAGGAAGTCCGGGTCAGTAAATTTATCCACCATTTTATCTGCAATACACAACACAAGACAAACCCTAATCTTAGGTTAAACTCTCCCAATCTTGTCTCAATATAGGCCTCAATCTATAAGCAGTATAAGCCACTAACCACTGATGCCCCAAGTTAAAATTGTACCTTCGCTTGCATGATCGGCATATTCCCCACCTCTTCTCTTTTGGGGCAGTGGGAGAGCACATGGCGAAGATACAGCAGGTGTGTGCAGAGAGCAGCAACAATGAGGAAAGCCCGCAGCAAGGCAGTTCCAGATCCAGGATGAGATATAAGGCCTCAAATATGTCCTTTGTAGAGATGGTGGAGATGGTGGACATCTTGAAGAGGACAGACTATGATGGGAAGTATGGACCTTACCCAAATGTGAGAAAGGCCAAGATCATGACTAAAGTTGTGAGAAGTCTTCACAGGAATTTTGGGGTACGACGATCCAAGGAGCAATTGAGAAAACACTGGTCAGACCTGAAATTGAGGGAGCACAATCAGTATAGAAGGATCAGGAAAGTGCTTCTAAAAAGTAAATATTTGTCCTGTGTTCCTATTATTATTATTATTACTTTAGTGCTGCTCCATGGGCTTTTTTTTTTTACTGTTGTACAGTTTAAAATACCAAGTTTGAGGTTCGTGGGCACAGTAATCATTCGTAGTAAACATCGTTCGTTCCACCGCTAATACAACGTTTTTGGCAGATGTAGTATAAGTACATTTTTTCATACCTATTTGTATTAAAAGAAGTTTATGGCATTGTTGTCTAGATGTGTTTTTAACTTTAATGAAATGCAAACTTGATTCAGTGTAAGGAGAGGACACTCAGCAGCTGTTTACACATCTGGATGCAGGAGCACTAGTGTGGGACGTCATAACAACCTTTTTATGGTGTCCCACGCAGGTGCTCCGGTGGATACTAGGGGTCGCTCCATGTGTGAAACTTGCACAAAACAGGTAAGTATTCCAGCTTTTGAAAGCGAAAAAAATATGTCTTCAACTTGGAACTCAAGCCAAAGTAGACAATTTGACGACACTTCCAAGCAATGTTTCATATTCCTATTTCTCGCCTCAAATATCTGTCTGCTAAGTATACCTTTTTTGTATTCACATAGGGGAGAAAAGAATCTGACATCTGAGGACACCAGGAACCCCACACCTCCTGAAGAAGGAGAACAACTCAGCACACAACCTGATGATGTGGATTCTGAGGTTCAGGAAGTGGTGGGTGAAGTGGTCGAAATGGTGACCACAACAGGTCAATGTCTGAGACCACAGCTTCAGGTAATAGATGTAAGCCTGCATATTTATAAAACATGGTGTTTTTTTTTTTTAGGTGATGTGGATGTTGTGGAAGAAGAAACTCACTTCAACAGTGCAGGTGCACAAGTCCTCATCAGTGAGATAATGGTGTGCAATCGGGATTTAGAGAGAAGGTCAAGCAAAACATCAATGATGTTCAAAGAAGACTGACCAACATCATTGATGTTTTAGCCAAAATCTAAAACCACCAAAAAATGTAAATGTTGTTGTTATTGTTTTTTGCGTTTTAAAAGTTTTAAAGTAATTGCAAAGCCAGATTTTGAAGATGCACATCTAGCACATGTTGACACACTGTGGCTTATTTTTCAAAAAAGCCAAACAACTTTGCACTACAAGTGCAATGCAGGTGCACTTGTAGGGAAACGTGGATTGTCCTTTATGAAATAAGGCCCAGTGTGTCAACATGTGCTAGCTCACATCATGGGGGATCAATGGACGTGTTTCAGGGGTGCAACCCCTTCCTCTCACCTACTTTAGTTGCGAGGCATGGGATCATGATGAAAATCCACATTTTGAGTCCCAATTTGTGTGCATCTTCAAAATTTGGCTTTTACAGGGGTGAGATCACCCCATCTGATGAAGGCAAAATCAACACAGTTTTGGCATACTAATGTCTCATATGGCCTTCACTTTATCAAAGTTGAACTTTGTAAGTTCCTGAGTTGGGGATGCGGTTGTTAGATTTTTAAACATGCCTGTTTAGCCACAAAAAAGGCTATATCTACTGTCAAACATACATGTTATACACTAAAGATGTTGGTTTGTTTAACCACTTCAGCCCCGGACCATTATGCTGCCTAAGGACCAGAGGACTTTTTCCAATTTGGCACTGCGTTGCTTTAACTGCTAATTGCGCGGTCATGCAATGCTGTACCCAAACGAAATGTGCGTCCTTTTCTTCCCACAAATAGAGCTTTCTTTTGATGGTATTTGATCACCTCTGCCGTTTTTATTTTTTGCGCTATAAACGGAAAAAGACCGAAAATTTTGCAAAAAAATTATATTTTCTACTGTTTGTTATAAAAAAATCCAATAAACTCAATTTTAGGCATACATTTAGGCCAAAATTGCACCCCAAAATACATTCAGCTGCTTCTCCTGAGTACGGGGATACCACATGTGTGGGACTTTTTGGGAGCCTAGCCGCGTACGGGGCCCCGAAAACCAATCACCGCCTTCAGGATTTCTAAGGGCGTAAATTTTTGATTTCACTCCTCACTACCTATCACAGTTTTGAAGGCCATAAAATGCCCAGATGGCACAAATCCCCCCCCCCCCCCCCCGAATGACCCCATTTTGGAAAGTAGACACGCCAAGCTATTTGCTGAGAGGCATGTTGAGTCCATGGAATATTTTATATTTTGACACAAGTTGCGGGAAAGTGACAATTTTTTTTTTTTTGCACAAAGTTGTCACTAAATTATATATTGCTCACACAGGCCATGGGCATATGTGGAATTGCACCCCAAAATACATTTAGCTGCTTCTCCTGAGTATGGGGATACCACATGTGTGGAACTTTTTGGGAGCCTAGCCGCGTACGGGGCCCCGAAAACCAATCACCGCCTTCAGGACTTCTAAGGGTGTAAATTTTTGATTTCACTCTTCACTGCCTATCACAGTTTCAGAGGCCATGGAATGCCCAGGTGGCACAAACCCCCCCAAATGACCCCATTTTGGAAAGTAGACACCCCAAGCTATTTGCTGAGAGGCATGGTGAGTATTTTGCAGCTCTCATTTGTTTTTGAAAATGAAGAAAGACAAGAAAACTTTTTTTTTTTCTTTTTTCAATTTTCAAAACTTTGTGACAAAAAGTGAGGTCTGCAAAATACTCACTATACCTCTCAGCAAATAGCTTGGGGTGTCTACTTTCCAAAATGGGGTCATTTTGGGGGGGGTTTTGTACCACCTGGGCATTCCATGGCCTCCGAAACTGTGATAGGCAGTGAAGAGTGAAATAACAAATTTACGCCCTTAGAAAGCCTGAAGGCGGTGCTTGGTTTTCGGGGTCCCGTACGCGGCTAGGCTCCCAAAAAGTCTCACACATGTGGTATCCCCGTACACAGGAGAAGCAACAGAATGTATTTTGGGGTGTAATTTCACATATTCCCATGGCATGTTTGAGCAATATATCATTTAGTGACAACTTTGTGCAAAAAAAAAAAAAAAAATTGTCTCTTTCCCGCAACTTGTGTCACAATATAAAATATAAAATGCAACTTGTGTCACAATATAAAATATTCCATGGACTTGACATGACTCTCAGCAAATAGCTTGGGGTGTCTACGTTCCAAAATGGGGTCATTTGGGGGGGTTTTGAACTGTCCTGGCATTTTATGCACAACATTTAGAAGCTTATGTCACACATCACCCACTCTTCTAACCACTTGAAGACAAAGCCCTTTCTGACACTTTTTGTTTACATGAAAAAATTATTTTCTTTGCAAGAAAATTACTTTGAACCCCCAAACATTATATATTTTTTAAAGCAAATGCCCTACAGATTAAAATGGTGGGGGTTTCATTTTTTTTTTTCACACAGTATTTATGCAGCGATTTTTCAAACGCATTTTTTGGGGAAAAAACACACTTTTTTAAATTTTAATGCACTAAAACACACTATATTGCCCAAATGTTTGAGGAAATAAAAAAGATAATCTTAGGCCGAGTACATGGATACTAAACATGACATGCTTTAAAATTGCGCACAAACGTGCAGTGGCGACAAACTAAATGCATTTTTAAAAGCCTTTAAAAGCCTTTACAGGTTACCACTTTAGATTTACAGAGGAGGTCTACTGCTAAAATTACTGCCCTCGATCTGACGTTCGCAGTGACACCTCACATGCATGGTGCAATTGCGGTTTACATTTGGCGCCAGACCGACGCTTGCGTTCGCCTTTGCGCGAGAGCAGGGGGGGACAGGGGTGCTTTTTTTTTTTTTTCTTTATTATTTTTTTGCTTTTTTATCTTATTTTTAAACTGTTCCTTTCATTTTTTTTTAATCATTTTTATTGTTATCTCAGGGAATGTAAATATCCCCTATGATAGCAATAGGTAGTTACAGGTACTATTTTTTGAAAAAATTGGGTCTATTAGACCCTAGATCTCTCCTCTGCCCTCAAAGCATCTGACCACACCAAGATCGGTGTGATAAAATGCTTTCCCAATTTCCCAATGGCGCTGTTTACATCCGGCGAAATCTAAGTCATGAAATGCTCGTAGCTTCCGGTTTCTTAGGCCATAGAGATGTTTGGAGCCACTCTGGTCTCTGATCAGCTCTATGGTCAGCTGGCTGAATCACCGGCTGCATTTTTTAGGTTCCCTGTTGAGACAGGAGAGCCAGAGAAAAACACGGAAGATGGTGGGGGGGGGAGCATTCCCTCCCACTGCTTGTAAAAGCAGTCTAGAGGCTAATTAGCCGCTAGGATTGCTTTTAAATGAAAGCCGACCGCTGGCTGAAAAGAATGATACCAAGATGATACCTAAACCTGCAGGCATCATTCTGGTATAACCACTCAAAGTTGTGAATGGCGTACCTGAAGACAAAAAAATGGTTAACAATAAAGCACAGTAAACGGTAAAGTATAAAAAATTGCATACCTGAAAAGCAAACATGATAAAACATAATAACAATAAAACATTGCAGAATAGAATACAGTAAAAAAGAGCAGAACAATAGAGAGAGAATAGAGAGAGAGAGAGAACAATAAAACGACAACTTTTTTTTATCTTATATACCGTATATACTCGAGTATAAGTCAAATTTTTCAGCACATTTTTTTGTGCTGAAAGTGCCCCCCTCGACTTATACTCGAGTCAAGCACTTTTCGGCAGCAAAAAATTTCATTTTCTGAACCGACTTTGGGGCCCCGTATCTCAGGGCCACTTGGTGCTAGGAACCCCAGATTTGGTGTGCAAACCCAGTAAAACTGGTACCATCACATATCTAAAGCTGGGGTTCCTAGCACCAAGTGGCCCTGAGATACGGGGCCCCAAAACCGGTTCGGAAAATGTCATTCTCTGCTGCAGAAAAGTGCTTGACATTTTCTGAACTGATATTTGGGGCCCTGTATCTCGGGGCTACTTGGTGCTAGAAACCCCAGCTTTGGAAATATTATGGTGCTAGTTCCACTGGGTTTGCACACCAAATTTGGGGTTCCTAGCACTAAGTGGCCCTGAGATACGGGGCCCCAAATTCGGTCAACTGTGTCCATCTGCAGCAATGTCATTTCGGGACCCTTTGGGTTCAGAGACCCCAAATTTTGGCTGCAGCTAGGGGGCATCTAGGAACCCTTAACTACTGAGTTTGAAGTTCAGGGGACCTATGGCTGCAAATGGGCACAGTGAGGCATGCAAATGGGCACAGTGATGCTGCAAATGGGCATTGTTGACCCTCTTTTCCACTTACAGTAGCTGTGCATTTCTCACCCTCGTCTTATACTCGGGTCAATAAGTTTTTCCCATTTTTTTGTGGTAAATTAGGGTCTCGACTTATACTCGGAACGACTTATACTCGAGTATATATATATATATATATATATATATATATATATATTTTTTTTTTTTACACTTGTTTTGTAACTAACTTTTATGACTGTATCCGGTTCCAGGTTCGGGTCTCTCAAAATGCGATGGCATCTTGGGAGACCCTGTGAAAGTGCGCCTAGTTTGTGCAATGCTGTACCCTACGCTAATACTCAACTAGTGAATGGTAGCGTTCAAAACATTCACCAATGCAAAGACCAGGATTTTTAGGACAGGAGGGACAATAATAGCGGGTGTCACGCCTATATCCGCGCTTGCTGCAGACACAACATCTTTTTTGGGGGGGTTCGTTGGGTAGGGGTACTCGGGAGGACATAAAGAAAATGCCTCTCATGCAGCCGACTGCATTTGGTTGGGGATGTGAATGGGGGAAGTACGGGCGCTGCAGAAGTGGTGGGTTCCCAATTATTAGGATTGGCGAATGCAGCAGGAAGGGCATTATGGGCACGATAGGTCTGTGTTTGTCTTCTTCTTGGTGGCAGCGGGACACTACTTGTGCTTGCCACCTCACCAGCTTGAACTGAACTTATGGGACTCGCCACGTCACCAAGTATTACTGCAGTGCTGGTTTGACTACGACGGGGGTGTACTAGGCCGCTGGTGCTTGCCAGTTCACCAAAACACTACCAAAAAAACTGTTAGCGATCGCAGGGATCAGGCCTGACTCTGCGAACGCTGCAGTTATGTGTTTAGTGTTTTGTAAGTGACAGTGATCGATCGATACTGCACTTGGGTGGGCAGGGCCGGGCGAAGGGGCAAAACGCAGGTGCTAGCAGGTATCTGGGCTGATCCCGCTAACACTGCGTTTGTGGGAACCCTAAACTGCTGGGGACGCTAGTATAGATCTGATCGGATCAGATATTGATCCGATCAGATACTATACCACTAAGGGAGGTGTACGGTGCGTGCTTGGATGTTAGCGGTACTGGTGCTAACCTGACGCTGCCTGGTACTGGGGCTTGCCAGTTCACCAAAATGCTACCAAAAAAACTGTTAGCGATCGCAGGGATCAGGCCTGACTCTGTGAATGCTGCAGTTATGCGTTTAGTGTTTTGTAAGTGACAGTGATTGATCAATACTGCACTTGGGTGGGCTGGGCTGGGCCGGGCGGAGGGGCAAAACGCAGGTGCTAGCAGGTATCTGGGCTTATCCCGCTAACACTGCGTTTTTGGGAACCCTAAACTGCTGGGGACGCTAGTATAGATCTGATCGGATCAGATATTGATCCGTTCAGATACTATACCACTAAGGGAGGCGTATGCTGCGTGCGTGGGTGTTAGCGGTACTGGCGCTAATCTGACGCTGTCTGGGGCGACGCATATTACTGCCGGGCGATCAGGGGGCTAAACCTTTATTCGGTAATAAACAGCGGGTGCCCTGACACTATAAAAAATAAATGAACTAACCAGCGTCACCCGTAACGGTTATACGGTGATCACTGGTGAAAGGGTTAACTAGGGGGCAATCAAGGGGTTAAAACATTTATTAGATAGTATATGGGGGTCCCTGTCGCTATAAAACGCTGACGGCGAACCTAAATATTTACGTCCCTAACTAGCGTCACCAGCGACACTAATACAGCGATCAGAAAAATGATTGCTTAGTGACACTGGCGACAGGGGGTGATCAAGGGGTTAAAACTTTGTTAGGGGGTACCCTAGACCTAAAGGGGGCTAACAGTAACTGCCCTAACACAGTAACTGTCACAAACTGACACCATGCAGTAATAAAAAAAAAAAACTGCTTGGTGTCAGTATGACAGGGGGGGAAGGGGTGATTGGGGGGTGATCGGGGGCGATCGGGGGGAATCGGGGGTGTAAAGTGTGCCTGGCATGTTCTACTGTGTGTGTGTGCTTGGTGCACTCACAGTGAAGTCTTCTCTCCTCGGCGCCGGAACGGAAACTGCCGAGCCGAGGAGAGATGACATCACATCCCCTGCCTGTGTGTACTACACACAGGCAGGGGAGGATTCTCATTGGCTGGGAGCGATCGCGAGAGGGGGCCACGATCGGATGGCCTCCCCCTCATCACTGAACGCTCCCAGACCAAAGGCGACCGCCTCTGGCACCGGGGGGGTCCGATCGGACCCCCCACCAGCGGGAAGGCAAGGACGTATATGTATGTCCTTTTGCCTGTCCGTGCCACTCTGAGGACGTATATCCTCGTGCGGCGGTCGTCAAGTGGTTAAAAACCCTTTTATAATGCACATGTAAATGTGCTTGGAGTAAAATGTTTTATACTCAACAGTGTGTGGCTTCTTCTTTAAATGCTCAATACCATTTTTTTTAGTAAGTTGTAGTTACAGGGACAATGGAGGGTATTTACTAAAGACAAATCCACTTTGCACTACAAGTGCACTTTCAGTGCACTTGTAGTGCAAAGTGGATTTGCCTTCAGTAAATAACCCCCACTGTGCTGTTAAATTTGCCAAAATCAGGCCATTTTAGGAACTACAAGCAATTAATTCACACAGTTTAAAAGGATGATTATTTTTATCATTAATGCATTACATACATTATGAGTGATGTGACCTAACACAAACTGATTATGGGAGTGGAAAGCCTCCATTCCTAATATGTGTTAAACAGCAGAAAAAAAGAAAGAAATGAGTGAGGCAGGTCACTGAATGGATACCTTATTCAAATCATTTATAAAATTAACAAATCACGTTATAGAGAGTGTCAATCTGTAAATATAGGACACAATGTACTATGACACACTTGTAAGAATATATAATTGTTATACAGAGTAAGGTAAAACATAATCAGCATTACAGTTACATAAAAACACTCATCCATTCATAAAATTTCAATGAATATAATCGATTGCTCATGGTGAGCCAAACTTGTCTAGGCATCGGGTCAATGTAACTCGATGTAACTCGACGCACGTTTCATGGCTCATGCCAATCATCAGGAGTAAATGCTCTGAAATTAAATCAATAATATTGTCAGGAAAAGCCCTCTTGCAAATATCTCAGCAAACTGAAGTTTAAAGGAATGCCTGTGCAGAGAAGCGCCATCCGGCGTTCGCGCGCATTAGCGCCAATAGCACTAACGGGCGTACGCGCATGCGCAATAGCGCCCCCCTGTGACAGCACTTGGCGCCAAAGAGGCTATTTAAAGAGGACTGTTCCACTGCTGCCTTGCTGTCCAGTCTACAGCGTTCCTGAAGACCCCTTGTGCCCTGTTACTTGCATTTGCTACCTGATACCTGTTAGACTGTTCCTGACTACTCTGTTTTCTGCCCGCCCTGATCTCAGCTTTTGGACTTTGACTACTCTTCCGGATTTACCTTCTGTACTTGATCTGCCCGCCTGTGCTTGCCTGTACCCTGCTGTCTACATCCTGCTGCTGGACTACAAGACACCTCCCAGCTGTCTAAATCCTGCTGCTGGACTACAAGACACCTCCCAGCTGTCTACATCCTGCTGCGGGACTACAAGACACCTCCCTGCTGTCTACATCCTGCTGCTGGACTACAAGACACCTCCCTGCTGTCTACATCCTGCTGCTGGACTACAAGACACCTCCCAGCTGTCTACACCCTGCTGCTGGACTACAAGACACCTCCCTGCTGTCTACATCCCGCTGCCGGACTACAGGACACCTCCCAGCTGACTACCTGATTCAGCTCTCTTCTCCAGCCTTCCAGTCAGGCACTTGTGCCCCTTCGCACTCCCGAGCCCCTGTCATCACTACCAGGTGTTCCCGAGTCGGAGGTATACGAGAGGCCGTTCCCTGCATTCCAGGCTCCACCTACCAGGTACGGGACAAATATCTATAAATATAGGATATCTTTAAACGGAGAACAATCTCTCAAAATAAAGGTGTGTAACTTACAATATGGCCCAATGGTGATGCCCAACCTTAGATCCAAGGGAAGACAGGGGACAAGGATGATCATCTCCCCCGGGGCTGAGGTGGGGAGAGGTGACCCTGTCACGACCATGTGAATCTAGTGTATGTTTAACAGTCCACACTGATCTGCAGAAGTATGAAAATAAAACCATGTGAAATAAAAGTATTCATTAATGAGATAAGCCTATACCTGTGAGTGAGTGAAGTGATGAATGGTTGTAATTGCTGTAATGGTATGAAGTGTATTAGCTGAAAAACTACAGCCAGAGAAAGTGTGTGTGTATATGTACCAACAAAAAATGAAACCAAAAACAGAACCACCAAATAATGCTGGACTGTATATAGTGGATCTAAGGTTGGGCGCCACCATTGGGCCGTATTGTAAGTTACACACCTTTATTTTGAGAGATTGTTCTTAGTTTAAAGGATATCCTATATTTATAGATATTATTGATTTAATTTCAGAGCATTTTACTCCTGATAAATGGCATGAGCCATGAAACATGCATCGAGTTACATCCAACTAATGCCTAGACAAGTTTGGCTCACCATGAGCAATTGATTATATTCATTGAAATTTTATGAATGGGTGAGTGTTTTTATGTAACTGTAATGCTGATTATGTTTTACCTTACTCTGTAACAATTATATATTCTTACAGGTGTATCACAGTACATTGTGTTCTATATTTACAGATTGACACTCTCTATAATGTGATTTGTTATTAATAAAACATTTTATAAATGATTTGAATAACATTCAGGGACCTAACTCACTCAAAGTCCCATTTCTTTCTTTTTTCTGCTGTTTAACGCATTAGATACATTAACAACAAAAACATTGTGTGTGTGTAGCAGACCCATAGCACAACAGAACATAATAGTTAGCTGAAGAAGAGATTGTCACCTCATGTATCAAATAAGTTATGTTTGCACTATTGAAGAAAATGGCCAAAAATAAAAGGCCATTGGAGAACCTAGGAGACAGATAAGAAACACAAGCAGTAAATCAAATGAAATATGAGTTTAGTTTTTCACAACAGATTTATTATAAAGAGATTACAGATTATCTAGCATATCAATTGCCCCCACCCACAAAGTACTCCAGATAGCTTTGCTGTACTTCGCAGGCGCTTTGGGGGGCAAGCCAGGACTGACGGCCAGCTTCAAGAGACGTCATGATTTCTTCTGGTGAGCCGGCCTCAGTCGCAACTGAGGCCAGATAGTTGGCTGCATTTTTTCTCATAAAATTATGCAAAATGCAGCAGCATACAATTATATGGTCCAGTTTGTATTCGGCCATATTTATTGCCGTTAGAAAAAGATGGAACCGCCTGGCCATTATGCCAAAGGCCTTTTCCACCACTCTTCTGGCACGGGCCAGCCGGTAATTAAAAACCTTCTGGTCTGGGGTTAGGGTTTTCATGGGGAACGGCCTCATCAAATGCTCCCCCAGCGAAAAGGCCTCATCCGCAACAAAGACAAATGGGAGGCTCGCCATGTTGTCTGCTGGAGGAGGCAATCCCAAGCTGCCGTTCTGGAAACTCCTGTAGAATTCAGTCTGGGCGATGACTCCTCCATCCGACATATGGCCATTCTTCCCCACGTCCAGATACAGAAACTCATAAGTCACAGACACCACCGCCAACAACACGATACTACTGTACCTCTTGTAGTTGTAATAGTAAGACCACGAGTTGGGGGGTGGGACGATCCAGATGTGTTTCCCATCTATCGCACCACTGCAATTGGTAAAGTCCCACTGCTGGGCGAATTGGGAGGCCACAGTCTGCCATTCCTTTGGGTTGGAAGGAAACTGTGGAGTCAAACAAGAAAAAAAATTAGTACTTTTGCACATAACATTGCAAGCACATTAGACACAAAAATTTTTGGCCAACATAAGTATAACATTTATTTAAATGAGTATTTAAAGTCAAAAGTATAAGGTCCACTTATCAGATTCCTCACCCCCTCTGATGGCCAATTGTAAAAAATTTAGGGTAGGGAGGGAGATGTTTTGGACAGGTAACCGTCTCCACTTCATTGAGAGCTGTATGCATAAATAATGTGTGTTACTTTGGCCAGCCCCTCCTTACTTACACTATTGGCAGCCCACTGGACAGGTAAGAAGTGTCATAATACAAAAATATGAATACACACTGTCCAAATGGAAGCACATTTTTACATTCTGCAATTACCTATCAAGATAATAGGAGAACAAAACTTTAAACAGTACTATTTGAAAGTATTCAGGCAGGCCCTTGCACTACATGGTTTGGTGAATTCATCCATAAATCTGACCACAAAAGAGGTAGGTATTTTGTGTATGGGTTTGGCAAAGTCAGCAGATAGAGGATTGGTATTGGGTGACTTAGCGGTTGGGGGGGGGGGGGGGGTGAGGGTTCCAAATGAGTTTGGGCCCCAAAAAAAGCCTCTTGTGCTATGCATTAATTTAAGGACAACGATAACATTTGTACACATTTTAGGGGGTGTTCAGGGTAAGCACTGCAATGGAGCAGACAAAATACATTGTTATGTGACTAGGCTAGGTGTGTATGAGCCCAGTATAGCATGCTGGGGTGGTTAGTGAAGGAAAATATGCATGAAGGACAACAAAGGAACATTAAAAGCTTACAGCATGCATGAGGACAAAGAGGACATTCACAGCATATTACAATCATGGTAATTATGGAATGATGAAAGAAATACAGTACATTAGCAAACATTAAATACAAAGAATGTGATGTTAAAGGATAAAACTTACCTTAATATAGTCCTTCTGCAGGACCTGAATAATGGCAGAACAGGTCTCTGTAATAATGATTCCCAGAGCCTGGGGGGAGATCCCAGTCGTAAACGTAATATCCTGGAGACTTCTCCCCATCGCCAAGTACCGCAAGGTGGCGACTAGCCTTTTGTTTAGGAGTGATGGCTTGCCACATGCAGGTGTCCTGCTTGGTAATATAGGGGGTAACCAACATTTGTGTGACCCTGCGTAAGTTTGAGCCAACAACCTTCAAACAAAAATCCACTATTTTGTTGGCGGAAAGTCAAATCGTATGTACGCGGCATTATAATGAAGCTTACCTGTAAGTAAAATGAATATCTCCTATACTGTAAACGTGCACCATTTAGGAGATATTCCATGGAGCAGCAGGCAGTGGCATCACTGGCCCATGGGCTCTAAGTGCCCATTCCTTTAGAGGTCTGATGATGTGATGTGATGTGCATGCGCACTGTGAGCCTGGAACCCGGAGGGAGGATCGGGGAAGATGGAAGCCCTGTCAGTGGTGACAGCATGACACTGGAAGGCTTTGTTATAAGGTAAGTCTCTCATATGCGATGCATACTAGCACATTATGACAATGCCTTGCAGGGTGAATTTTTTTTCTTCTTTTACAAACTACCGCTTTAATGTTATTAAAACGTACCTTTCCTTTCCAGTCTGCAGCCTCTGCAATGTTCTGTAAAATCCAATGGATAAGGCAGCCTGGAGGCATGTTGTACATAATTGTCATTTCTTGCTTGATTGATTGGTTTACTGATTTTTCCAGACATGTGCACTAATATACAAGTAACATTTTACGCATCCTCTGCAACAGGATATATATTTAGTGAGAGTTTCTGATAGGGTTAGTTACTTTTAACCACTTGCTTACCACCCTATAGGAGTTATACTGCTACAGGGCGGCAGCTGTGCTCGGGATATACAGTATATGTATAATTCCGGACTTCTGGCTGCAGGGAGTGTGCGCCGCCTGCACGCTGCTTCTGCTGTGAATATTCACGGCAGAAGCCGATCTGCGGGTGCTGGGCACTCGATGTCTGCCACCACCCATTGCTCGTTTGGCAGAGACTCAGAATGGAGCTCTGACTATGTAAACAAGGCAGAGTTCCCTTCTGACAGGGGTGGAGGGATGAATTCTGTGTTCCTGCAAAGCAGGGAACCAAGTTAATCTCTTCTCCTAGTAAAAGCAGTACACATAGTAAACACAAACACTAGCTAGACACACAGTTAACTCTTTGATTGCCCTAGATGCTTAACCCCTTTCCAGCCAGTGTCATTAGTACAGCAACAGTGCATATTTTTATCACTGATCACTGTATTAGTGTCACTGGTTCCCGCAAAGTGTCAAAAGTGTCAGCTAGTGTCCAATTATCCGATATATCCCAGAGTTTGTAAGTTCTATAACCAAATCAATATACGCTTATTGGGAAAAAACGTAGCAGAATACATACTGGCCTCAATTTATGAATAAATTTGATTTTTCTTTATTATTATTATATCAGAAAGTAAAAAATATTGTGTTTTTTTTTTCAAAATTGTTGGTCTTTTTTTTTAGCGCAAAAAAAAACAAAAAAAAAACAGTGGTGATCAAATACCACCAAAAGAAAGCTCTATTTGTGGGGAAAGAAATTAAATGCAATTTATTTGGTTACAGTGTTTCACGACAATTGTCAGTTAAAGTATTGTAGGGCTGTATGCAAAAAGTGTCCAGGTTACGAAGGGGGGTAAATCTTTTAGAGGTCAAAGGGCATTAGTAGATGGTAGTAGTTGGGTCAGACTTTATAGGCAAATTGGACCACAACAAAGTATTAAAAATATATATTTTATTGTACATAGAAAACATAAAAGTAGATATTTCCACACAAATGGACATAATTAAAAACATGTATTTACATCTTGTACAAAGTTCGGCCTACCATGGCTAATTGTATCCAAGTTAATTGTTGCGTAGTTGATGTATGTACAATGTATGGCATTATACAGATTTAACAAACAGACATTTTGAAATATGTTGTATATTTTTCTATTTATATAGTGAGACCTGTTTTATTCTGTATCACCCTTTTGTGTGTCCTGAGAAAGCGAATTAGCGAAATGCGTTGAAGCGCAGGTGCTCACTTCTCCGTTACTACGTAACAATTTACTTGAATACAATAGGCCATGGTAGGCCGAACTTTGTATAAGATGTGAATTGTGTTCATTCATGTGGAAATATCTACTTTTATGTTTTCTATGTATAAAAAAATATAGATTTTTAAAGCAGAGGTCCGCTGAAATTTTTTTTTAAAGTCAGCAGCTACAAAGACTGCAGCTGATAACTTTTAAAATAAGGGCACTTACCTGTCCAGGGCGCCCACAATGTCGGCACCCGAGGCCGAACCGTCCCTCGGTCCTCAGGTGCTGCCACCGCCATCTTCAGTAAGGGAATCAGGAAGTGAAGCCTTGCGGCTTCACTTCCCAGTTCCCTACTGCGCATGCGCAAGTCTTGCTGTGCAATCCTGAATATTCCCTGCTGTCTCTGGGACCTGTGTGTCTCCCAGCAGACAGCAGGGGGACGGGAAGTGGCGTAGATCCCCTGCGGGAGTCTATGCCCAGAAGTGGGTGCTAATACCTGTATTATACAGGTATCTAGACCCTCCTCCCCCCTAAAAGGTGCCAAATGTGACACGGGAGGGTTCCGAAAAGCGGAAGTTCCATTTTTGTTTGGAACTCCGCTTTTAATACTTTGTTGTGGTCCAATTTGCCTATAAAGTCCGATCCAAGGGGTTTGTTTTTGTTGTAAAAAAATACCTGTTGTTCTTGAGAGAAATCCTCTGAACTGCTACCTTTCTGTTCTCTCTACCTGTGCTGCATTGTTATCATTTAAAGCAGTTGTAAAATGCTGGACTTTTTTTTATTTTTACCCAGCAAGATACAGGCATAATGTGCTAGCACATTATGTTAAACTTACCTTAATACGAAGCCCTCCCACGCCAAAATGTCAAATATAGAAGCCGTTTTCATATTCACCTGTCTTGCTTCCCGGTTTGCGGACTCCAGCTCTGTGACTGGCCAGAGCTGCAAAGATGTCACTCCAGAGCATGCGCCTTGGAGCCACTGGTCATGGCACAGGCGGCGTTCCTTCAGAGCGCATGCGCCAGTGATGTCACTGGCTGCATGTACAGTAAATATCTCCTAAACCAGGGTTCTCCAAACTACGGCCCTCCAGCTGTTGCGGAGCTACGCATCCCATGAGACATTGCAAAACTCTGGCATTCACAGACATGACTAGGCATGATGGGAATTGAAGTTCCTGAACAACTGTAGGGCCATAGTTTGGAGACCCCTGTCCTAAATGGTGCATGTTTAGAGGGGATATTTATATTACCTATAGTTAAACCTTATTATAGGCTTACCTATAGGTACAAATCATGCATGGAAGTTAACTTCCACTTTAACATTTTTCCAAATTGTGAACTACAGAACCCCCCCACCCCATGTTATGGAGAAGAGGAGATGGAGTGGTGTTCTGTAGTCCTGTGCTAAATTGCCAATACTGCATCTTCATTGGTAGGGTGAGAGAGTGTTGTCATCCTAGTATATGAAATGATTAACTGATAGGATCACCGGGTGCAAAAAAATACATAAAGAGTACCCAAAGCAGCCACCACATCTAAGGTGTATCGTTAAGCTACAGCATATTATATTGTTTTTGAGTTTAGTTTTATACTCTGTAGCTCCTGCTGGAGTTTTCTTCTAATCCCCTTGTGGAGGCTTCCATTTGTGGATGGACATTTTTTGGTTACACAACCTATAACATGGCTATGATCTTTTTATATGGACTTTAAACGGAGGGACTTATGAATAAATGGTTGTAGAACAAATCATTTGAGTTTCCATTATTTCTTATGGGAAAATTTTGATTTACAAGTGATTACAAGCCTGTTTCTGGAACAAATTTTGCTTGCAATCCAAGGTTTTACTGTATTTCCCAATTAAAATTAGAAAAAAAAAGATCAGTAAAACTTTAAACACTTCAAAAATAAGTCACTGATTGGTGTGCTTTATGTGAGGCTTTAAAAATGAGGTGCTTAATAAAGCTGTGTTTTGTTTATGAAACTGTCATATGCTTAGAAATTATGAACTAATAAACTTTTGAGAAAACTTCCATCTACCATCTGAGCCAGACAAAGGCAGACTGTTAATTACATACTTGACAATTATGCCCTAAACAGCACCAACTGTAATACACAATTCTATCCAAAGTAATCAAATGTAATGACAGGAAGTGTGCTGGATCAAAAATATATACTAAATGATTAGATGCTCAATAATGGGGCGGTTTTTGGAGTACTTGTTTTTTGGACCCTTTATTTAACATGCCTGCCTTGACAAAAAACAACAGATTGAGTATTTACCAGGTGATAGCTGAATATTTTATTTTCATAAGAGACAGTTTTTCTCTCTGTGAAGATCATCACTTAATTTATTTTTATTACTCGCCGGCATAATTACTTTAATGCAGTAGACAGCTTTGAAATTATTTTTTTTTTTACTGCTTGAAAGTTGAAAGAAACTTGTTTAACCACTTCAGCCCCAGAAGGATTTACTCCCTTCCTATCCAAGCCCTTTTTTGCGATACGGCACTGCATTGTTTTAACTGACAATTGCGCAGTCGTGCGACTTTGTACACAAACAAAATTGATGTCCTTTTTTTCCCCATAAATAGAGCTTTCTTATGGTGGTATTTGATAACCTCTGCGGTTTTTATTTTTTGCGCTATAAACAAAAAAACAGCGTCAATTTTGAAAAAAAAACAATATTTTTTTACTTTTGGCTATAATAAATATCCCCAAAAAAAATATATAAAAAAAACGAATTTCTTCCTCAGTTTAGGCCAATATGTATTCTTCTACATATTTTTGGTAAAAAAATCACAATAAGCGTATATTGATTGGTTAGCGCAAAAGTTATCGCATCTACAAAAGAAGGGGTAGATTTATGGCATTTTTATTATTTTTTTTTTTATCAGTAATGGCGGTGATCTGCGATTTTTATTGTGACTGCGACATTGCGGCAGACAGATCGGACACTTTTGACACTATTTTGGGACCAGCGATGAGTGCTATAAAAATGCACTGATTACTGTGTAAATGTCACTGGCCGGGAAGGGGTTAAACACTAGGGGGCGATCAAGGGGTTAAGTGTGTTCCCTCAGTGTGTTCTAACTGTAGGGGGGTTGGGCTCACTAGAACATGACAGAGATCACTGCTCCCGATCTCTGGGAGCAGTAGATCCCTGTCATGTTGCTAGGCAGAACAGGGAAATGCCTTGTTTAAATCTCTCCGTTCTGCCTCTCCATGCCTCGAATGCATCAAGTCCATGTGCACGCTCCCACTAGCCACCGATGATGTACGGGTACATCGTTTTGCGCACACATGCCATTCTGCTGAGGTATATTGGCGTGAGCCAGTCGGCAAGTGGTTACGTTTCCTCTCCTGTGGTGGATGAAGTCACAGAATGTGAATAATTAACCAGTTATTTACAGCATTCAGTGGAAGTTTTGGACATTACTGTGTGTGTGTGTATGTATGTATGTATGTATGTATATATATATATATATATATATATATATATATATATATATACAGTATCTCACAAAAGTGAGCACACCCCTCACATTTTTGTAAATATTTTATTCTATCTTTTCATGTGACAACACTGAAGAAATTACACTTTGCTACAATGTAAACTAGTGAGTGTACAGCTTGTATAATAGTGTAAATTTGCTGTCCCCTCAAAATAACTCAACACACAGCCATTAATGTCTAAACCTCTGGCAACAAATTGAGTACACCCCTAAGTGAAAATGTACACATTGGACCCAAAGTGTCAATATTTTGGGCATTGAGTTCACCAGAGCTTAACCGTTTGCCACTGGAGTCCTCTTCCGCTCCTCCATGATGACATCACGGAGCTGGTGGATGTTAGAGACCTTGCACTCTTCCAATTTCCATTTGAGGATGCTCCACAGATGCTCAATATGGTTTTTGGTCTGGAGACATGCCTGGCCAGTCCATCACTTTTACCCTCCGCTTCTTTAGCAAGACAGTGCTAAAGAAGCTGGAGGTGTGTTTGGGGTCATTATGTTGGGTCATTATGTTGGAATACTGCCCTGCGGCCCAGTCTCTGTAGGGAGGGGATCATGCTCTGCTTCAGTATGTCATAGTACATGTTGGCATTCATGGTTCCCTCAATGAACTGTAGCTCCACAGTGCCAGAAGCACTCTTGCAGCCCCAGACCATGACACTCCCAACACCATGCTTGAGTGTAAGCAAGACACACTTGTTTTGTATTCCTCACCTGATTGCTGCCACACACGCTTGACACCATCTGAACCAGATAAGTTTATCTTGGTCTCATCAAACCACAGGACATGGTTCCAGTAATCCATGTCCTTAGTCTGCTTGTCTTCAGCAAACCCTTGATAAGGAAATTAACAACATCTGCTTGTGGTGGAAGGTTTTGAAAGTATATTGAGAAAAGTAGACAAAACATATAAGTAACAGATTAGAAAGCAGAGTAAACAGCATGCATGTAGGTTCTTAGAAATAGGACCTCTAGACTTAAAGCAATGGCTTTTGCATAAGCAACACATCATTAATTACAAAAGACATTCATTATTGTTTGGCACTGATTGGCATCCATCATTACCATACATTACAGTATATCAGCGCCAACAGTGCCCATCCATGCCCATCTGTGCCACCTATCAGTGCCCATATGTGTCGCCTATCAGTGCCGATCCGTGCTACCTATCAGTGCCTATCCGTGCTGCCTATTAGTGCCCATCCGTGCTGCCTATCAGTGGCCATCCGTGCTGCCTTTCAGTGCCCATCCGTGACGTATATCAGTGCCACCTATCAGTGCCCATTAGTGTCGCCTATCAGTGCCCCATCAGTGGCGCATATTAGTGCCCATCATTAGTGCCCATCAGTGCCACCTTATCAGTGCCCATCAGTGTAGCCCCATCAGTGCCCATCAGTGAAGGAGAAAACTTACTTATTTACAAAGTTTTGTGACTGAAACAAAAAAAAACATTTTTTTTCAAAATTTTCGGTCTTTTTTTTATTTGTTTAGCAGAAAATAAAAATCCCAGAGGTGAGCAAATACCACCAAAAGAAAGCTCTATTTGTGGGAACAAAATGATAAAAATTTCATTTGGGTACAATGTAGCATGACCGTGCAATTGTCATTCAAAGTGCGACAGCACTGAAAGCTGAAAATTGGTCTGGGCAAGAAGGTGTATAAGTGCCCTGTATTGAAGTGGTTAAAGGTTATAGTTTTTTAAAAAATAATAAACATGTTCTACTGACCTGCTCTGTGCTGTGGTTTTGCACAGAGCAGCCTAGATCCTCTTCACAGGTCCCCCGCCAGCGCTCCTGGCCCCTCCCCACTGCTGAGTGCCCCCAAAAGCAAGTAGCTCGCTATAGGGGCACCCAGACCGGCTCACTCTTAGACCACTGCTCTGCATGTCCATTCACACACAGAGACGTGGCTCGGCCCCGCCCCCTCTCTCTCCTCATTGGCTCGCTAGCTGTGATTGACACGGTTGTGATTGTCTGCCTCAGCCAATACGGAGTGAGAGTCCCCGGAGAGCCAAGGTTCCCGTGCACATTGCTGGATCGAGATGGGGCACAGGTAAGTATTAAGGTGGCTGAGGGGGCCGCTGCACAGAGCAGGTTTTTTTACCTTCATGCATACAATGCATGAAGGTAAAAAACCTTGAGCCCTTAGAACCACTTTAATCATCGGTAAAATACATGATCATTTTCAATCAATGTCCTTATTGTGTTTATTTTATAATCAATTTTATACCTTCCCTCAGGGGACAGAGAAGCTAAACCCTTTGAAGTGCACTGATAACAAACACATGTAAAAATGAAAAATATAGTACAAAAAGACACCAAAAAAAGAAGAAAACAAAACAAGAATGCACCTTATTCATACAAATGGGGTTGATTGAGAAATTGTATTCTGACAGCAACTCCTGCTGCTCTCAGAATACACTGATCAGGGGCTGCAGCTGATTGGCTGCCACTGCTGATCAGGGATTTTTTTTCCAGAGGACATAAACAGACTGCATATTGTTCCGTGCATCAGATCCGCATGAATACCCTCAGAAATCCATACAAGTCTATGCAGTCCGCCGCCTGTCATGGATTTGAACACTGTGCATCCCAGGTTGTTGTAGACAGCCCTTTGCACAGGTGTAAGGATCAGTATACCCAAAGTGAATGAGACTTTGTACAAACACACTCAAAATCCTCTTGTAGAAAGCATTCCCAGAAGAGTGAAGGCTGCTATAGTCCTAAGGGGTGGGTCTATCAGTGCCCATAGCATTGCCTAAAGGATTTGTATTTTTATTTAGTCAAGCTCGAGCTTTACACAGCCCTGCCATACCACCAATCTAGTGACCTGACATTTCTTTGCTGCAGTTATGCAATGCAGCCTGCTCGCCTCCGGCCACGTTTGCGACTGGACAGTGAAGGAGTAACAACAGACTGACAAGGTCATTTTTCTGTTCTCTCCTTTGGACACTAAGGTTTGATTCACACCTATGCATTTTTTTGTGCTTTTTGCATTTTGCAGATTTGCACTACAGCCCATTTAACATGGTTTCCTATGGAACATGTTCTGTAGAGCAAATCTGCAAAATGCAAAAAGCACTAAAAATGCATGGGTGTGAATCAAGCCTAATATCTTAGTCATCCAAGTGAATAAAGGACAACTGATAGTCCCGGACACTGCCCCCTTCTCTCTTAGTTTCAGTGCTGCTGTATGTAAGGATACAAGAGGCTGAAATATGGTCAAATTCAGATAATTACACTGGTTACACACTGAAAAAATATGATTTTTTTAATAAATGCATGAATTACCGTATTTTTTGCTCCATAAGATGAACTTTTTTCCCCCCAAAAATGGGGGAAAATGTCTCTGCATCTTATGGAGCGAATATTGACCAGAACAACAACCCGCCCCATCGCTGCCGCTATGTCAGAATGCCAGGCAGTCCGTCTCCCACGAGCGCTGGGCGATCTCCTGGCTGAGCCTGTCACTCAAAGAGGACAGAGCAGCCCCAGTGGCCGAATGGAGTATGGCCGCGGTGGCCGCTTGGGCTGCTCTGTCTTCTATCTGAGTGACAGGCAGATGTGATGACCTCCTTGACAGTCACCAGGCACAGGTAAAGCTGCAGCTGCAGTACATGGGACAGGTCTGGCTGCATTACATGGGACTGGTAAGGCTGGATTTCATAGGCACAAGTAAGGCTGCATTTCATGGGCACTGGTCAGGCTGCATTTCATGGGCACTGGTAAATATTTTAGTACACCATTTGGTTCAGAATAATGTTTCTCTTGTTTTCCTCCTCTAAAACCTAGGTGCGTCTTATGGTCAGGTGCGTCTTATGGAGCGAAAAATACCGTAATAGTATTTTTATTTTATTTTTTAAATCTCTTCCTGGAGTTCAGTTTTAAGAAATAGCAAATACAAATGAAATCTGAAAAATATTAAATAATTGTCAAAAAGGGCAAAATCCTTGAAAAAGGAACACATTACACATTAGTAAATTACAGCTATTTGGATATAGTGGATTGATACACATTTGTTTTGGAGCCAATAATCAGAAATATAGTATATCTTAGAAAAAGCAGATTTAAAGATACAGATTAAAAAATTGCAGCAAGCAGATTTAAAATATTAGTTAACGGAAACTGGTACAGAAAAAATGCATGGGCTACACTGACTTTCTCAATCACTGATCTGCAATAAACAGCACAAAGTCAGGGTAAGCCTATATGTAAAGGTTTTTTTATTTTTTAAGTTTTGTATATATTAGAGAAAGTCAAAACCTCTTGTCAAGTTTTTGTTGCTATGTGTGTCATCACTGGGATTGTTAACTCTCTTCTTTTTTCTGGTGACCATTGTCACTGAGATAGAAAGTGATGGGAAACCCAAACAGTTTGAAATATCACCAAAACAAGAATTGAGGGGAACGCTTTCTCTGGGGACACCTGTTACTTTGACAACTCACCAAGATAAGAATTTCTGTTCACTTTGGAGAGATTTCCTTTAATTTCCGGTTCTGTCTCAAAGCAGGAAGTGATATCTCCCCAGCAGGACACAGGCAGAAATAATTACCTGATATGGGTTTTGACCCTTTCTTACTTTATCTTAAAAAAAAAAAAACTAGCTGCATATACATTGGCGTGCGCACAGGGTGTGCCAGGTGTGCCCAGGCACACCCTAATCATCCTGTAAAGCACAGATTCTCTCTACTGCCCTGGCCCCCCTCCCTTCCCCCCACAGTCCTTTCCGGCTTCCCTCCTCTCCTCTCCCACCGGCTGCTGCTATGGGCATACACCGGGGTGATGTTTTAGGATGAGTGGGGAAGGGGCCGGTAAATATATGATTTACCGACCCCTTCCCTTTCTGAGTGAACACAGTGAGTGATCGGTAGCGTGTGTTTGAGCTTTGAGGTGCACACCCTAATCCAATAGGCTGCGCACACCTATGATTGGAGTAATGTCTTGAAGGTCTTGAAACTTTTGAAGATCAGTATTGTAGTCATTCGATGAGATTAAGAAAGAAGCAGATAGCAAAGCAGGAAGTCATATCTCCCCAGCAGGACACAGGCAGAAATAATTACCTGATATGGGTTTTAACCCTTTCTTACTTTATCTTAAAAAAAAAAAAAACTTTAGCTGCATATACATTGGAGTAAAGTCTTGAAGGTCTTGAAACTTTTGAAGATTAGTATTGTAGTCATTCGATGAGATTAAGAAAGAAGCAGATAGCATTTTGCAGATAAATAGGTTAGCAGTGGCAGCCTCCTTTAGTTGTTTTAAATAATTTCCCTAAATGCCAATATTAAGTCGATAGAACTTAACACCATAATGTAGAACTCAATTTCCTTTTGTCCTTTTAGGCTTAAACTTACTAGTTAAAAAGAGTTATGTAGAAAACACCATGAAAGGAGCTGACAAGGAGCAATTTGTACATTTTCAAGGAATAGTGCCCACATAAAGCTATCCCAAAAGATAACTTGTCAGACAACGGTTCGCGGAAGAACTGTCACATCTGCTAGTGCCCAACAGAATTGCAGATTGTGGGCATCTAGGCATTCGCCAATGCAAATGCACGTGCGGCCGCAAATGACTGCGAACAATAATGCGCAATCGCACACGCAATGCGTGACAGATTCTGGCGCCCAGTGGCCTATTTGAAGTCAGCAGTCTGATCTATTAGTTGCTGGATGATCTTCAGCTTCCTGCGTGTTCCTGTGTTCTACTTCTACTGCTATTGGATTCCTTGTTAATACCGACTCAGCTAGTCTTTGACCTTTCTTGTCTCTAGTCCTGGCTCCTGACCCTTGGCATGTTCTACCGACTATGTTTTTGCCTACTTACCAGTGTATGACCTCGGCTTACCCTCCTGACTCCGCTGCTGCCTGATTTCCAGTGTATAACCCCCGGATTGTTCCTGATTCTGCTTCCTGACACTGCTCCTGGCTGATTACCTGTGTATGACTACCGGCTTGACTCCAGATCTGACTCCCAGCTCTTCCCACCATCAAACATCACCTGGCACATCTGATCTGCCTTGCAGCCCATCCTGCTTGTCTGGCCATCATCCAATGTCCATCACTTATGCACCTCAGCCTATCGCAGCTGGCGTCTCCTGCTTCTATAGGGTTTGTTGCGTATACACGCACGGCGCATGCGCGTTTTTGTTTTTAAGATACTAGCGTAGCATTTTATCTGTATCCTTGCAGGGAACGTATTACTGTATTGGGACTTTTGTTTAAATAAACCATCAAAGGAATCTCTGCACTACTGGAGTTTTTTCTTCCCTCCCTTTCTTGGATAATCCATCGAATGCTGTGGAAGTGGCTATTCATTGGTGTGCAGCTCCTATCCCCTCGGTTATCCATCAGTGCGTAGCACTTGTCTCCTGTGAGTGTGCTATGGAAGGTATTCCTTACTGATGCCAGCTGGTCCCTGAGAAGGGCGGTCGCAGGCTTTCTGGTAAGCCTCCATTATTTATTGAAAGGTGACGGGCAGCACAAGTGGTGGAGAACACAGACCCAGGGTCCTGTACTGGAATTCTTTCGTTGGGACACCTTCACTTATGAACTTTTTTCTTGTCACATTTTGTGTTTTATTATGCACGTATTTTCTCCAACACATTAATTACGTATGGACTACCTTTTCACTGGATGTTTTTTATTTTTGATCATGATTAATTATATACACTTTACATTAGTGTAAGCATACACATTATATTCACTTGGTAAATATTGGTTTATTATCCGGCGCTGCACTTTATTTATACAGTGTATGACCTTGGCTTACCCTCCTGACTCCCCTGCTGCCTGATTTCCAATGTAGAACCCCGGCTTGCTCCTGATTCTGCTTCCTGACACTGCTCCTGGCCGATTACCTGTGTATGACTACCGGCTTGACTCCTGATCTGACTTCCAGCTCTTCCCACCATCAAACATCACCTGGAGCATCTGATCTTCCCGTCAGCGCATCCTGCTCGTCTGGCCATCATCCGATGTCCATCACTTATGCACCTCAGCCTATCGCAGCTGGCAACCCCTGCTTCTTTGGGCCTAGCATTGCCTGTTACCACATTCAGGGGAGCTCTGCAATCTGCCGCAAGGGAAACCCTCTCAGCACTCCAGCCTCCGACCAGGTATGTGACATAACTTAAAGTGTAACTCCACTTTAGTCGGGAAAAAATTGCAAATAAAGAAAAAATAATACAGCGTATACAATTGTGACACAAATCATAACGTAATTGAATGTTATTAAAAATTACCTTTCCTTTTCAATCTGCAGCGGCTGTATTTTTCTGAAAGTGCAATGCAATATGGCTACCCAAAGGTGTTCTGTACACAAAATGTGTAAAGAATGCCCCCCAGAAACATAATTTTCTGCTTGTGTAATTGGCCCACCAATTTTCCCAGAAGTCTGCAGTAAGATGCAAGTCAGATTTCACATCGTGACCGCCGGCCACGCGCATCGGCTCCAGCGTCACCCCCTAGAGCTCTTAAAGCGGCCAACGTACACCTACGGCGATTCGCTCAGGAGAGCCAACCTGCTGCAGTATAATGACAGCGGCTGGTCAGCAAACAGTTAAAGAGTAATTCTACTTTTGTGGGAAAAAATTAAAATAAAAAAAAAAACAATATAGCGCAATTGTGACATAAGTCATATTGTAATTGAAAGTTATTAAAAATGACCTTTCCTTTTCAATTTGCAGTTCTGAAATTTTCTGAAAATGTAATGCAACATGGCTACCTGGAGGTGTTCTGTACACAGAATGTGGCTCACTGATTTTCCCAGAAGTCTGCACTAAGATACAAGTCAGATTTCAGGCATTTCCTGCAACAAAAATTTAATTTTTGGTAAGATACTCCCAATAGGAACACATCTAAAGGGATGCAGGCCCAGCAGCTTTCCTCATTAGTGCCCTACAGGTGCACAGCTGATTGATAATTATGAAACTACTCCCATTAGATTCACTTTCCCACATGGGCACAAACACACAGGGATTTCTTCAGAATAACAAAAGGTAGGAATCTGCAACAAAGTTTGTTAAAATCCTTGTGATGTACATATATCACCCGGGGGGGAATGTTTTTTTCTCAACAAAAGTGTTACGCTTTAAATATCTAGGATAAAATATACACAAGAAGAATACATTTATTGAAAAAAAAGACAAAAAGATCAAAGCATAAATATACAGAAGTTAAAAACATTAAAAGGGGTTGTAAACCCTCACCGTTTTTCACCTTAATGCATTCTATGCATTAAGGTAAAAAAACATTTTTTAATGCAGCAGTGCCCCCGAGCCCCCCTTATACTTACCTGAGCCCGGAAATTTGCGCAACGGGAATAAGCACACCAGCTTTGGCCGTTGTCTCGTGTCCTGTTTGGAAGGATTGATAGCAGCGCAGCCATTGGCTCCCGCTGCTGTCAATCAGATCCAATGACGTGGGCGCCGGAGGGCAGGGCCGAGTCCAGCAATCATATCTATGGACGCAAATGCTGGACACGGGAGCATGCCCGCTGTTTATATATTAAAGAATATGTGGTGTAATGCCCTGTACACACGAGCGGAATGTCCGACAGAAAAAGTCCGATGGAAGCTTTTCATCGTCTATTCCTATCGTGTGTAGGCCTCATCAGACTTCTTTTTTCGAAAATTCTGATGGACCTAGAAATGAAACATGTTCTAAATATTTCCGACGTAACCAATTCCTATCGGGAAAACCGATCGTCGGTATGCTGTTTAGACTGACCAAAAACAACGCATGCTGTGAAGCAAGTACGAGACGGAAGCTATTGGCTACTGGCTATTGAACTTCCTTTTTCTAGTCCCGTCATACGAGTTGTACGTCACCACGTTCTGGACGGTCGGACTTTGGGTTGACCATTTATAGGCAAGACCGCTTGAATGGAATTCCGTCGGAGTTCCGTTGGAGAAACCTTCAGAGTTTATTCCGACGGCAAAACTGGTCGTGTGTATGCGGCATAATACTTTTAATAAACTTAAGTCATACACATCTTATAACCAACACCTATGCTTCAACAATGTGACCTCTGATGTTTTGAAAATCTGTTAATCATCATTTTTTGATTAGTATGAAGAAAAAGCACTGCTCTGAATGAATAGCAAATAAAAAAGGTATACCTTTTTCATTGGCTTTCCAATGTTCTTTACGTTCAAACGCATCATATGTCAGTAACATAACAATGAAAAGTCAATTTGCCTTTTATGATTTTTTTGCTACTATCCTACTGGGACATGTGTTTGAATGCTTGTATCTTTCACCATAAATGTTTTAGATCTATTTTGGGATATCTCTATGGGGGAATATTTCTTGATGATCTGTATAATTCGTGGAAAGAGTTTTTGTCCCTAGACAACAATATTATATTGGATATACCTATTTTCTTTATATAAACCCTAGCTTCCTTTTAAAACTTGTTTATATCTGTTTCAAGAGAAAAATGATATGTAAAAGCAAAATCAGAAAAACACAAATACTAACATGAAAAAAAAGATCTGATTATATGAGCAATACAAATTGATTTGGATACTTTTTTTTTTTTTCAAATTAGGAAAAAAAGAGGAACAAATTTATTTTGCCATAAACAATGCTATTTGTTTTAATTGTGTAGCTGAAAGATGCCCACTAATAGATTTAATCTGCAGGTGGATAAAGTGTGATGATTTAGTGGGAGCTCATTGATTAGAATAATTCAACAGCCATTAAAAGAGGAAGAAAAAAAAACCTAAATAGTGTGCGAAATTAAAAAATCTGTTCCTTGCCTCTTTACAAATTACATCTCCTAGTGAATTGTTGGGCATCTGCCCAAGTCTGAAAATCAAGAAGACAGATGGAGACATTTATTTTCATAAAAGAGCTATAAGTTACTTGTACAAGCCTTCATTGTTACAGCCCTCATTTACTTTTTGAGGCTGTCTCTCTCTCTCTCCGCTAAGTAATGAGTTTAAAAGGAATGGTTATCGAAAGCATCATTTTGTAAATTATTGAGCAAAAAGTAGGCCTATCAATTCTCAAGGAAGTTAAACTCAGAAATGTGTAATGTAAACCGTATTTTATGAAATTGCTCCAATGGTGTATAATATATAATGTTAGAGGATGGCTTCTGAATATTTTATGGGATGTTGTGTCTCAATTATAATGCAACTCTTGGGATTTTCTTGGTAAAAAGCTAAAGAGTGTTTTGAAGTAGCAGATGACAAATTTGCCTGCTCCTACTATTCTGGGGATCCAGTTTATGATGACCATGGTTACATCAATTTTTGCTACCCAGTGCCTTGTAAGCCATGTGGTATTTCCCTTTGATTGGGTGTATATGTTTAAGAGGTCCCTTTGTCTTTGTTTGTTTAACCGCTTCCGGGCCACCCATTGCATATATATTGCAGCAAGGCGGCCTGGCTTTCCAAAATAATGTACCTGTATGTGATTTTGTGCATACGGTGTAAGGGGTGGGCACACCCTGGCAGAGTGCCGCTCCCGCTGCTGTGATTGAACACAGCGGGAGCCAATCAGCGTGTCCGGCGGCCACGATGGCCACCTCGACCCGCTCATTATTCTGTGGAGAGACGGATCAGCGATAAACAAGGCAAACCACTAATCTGTCAGAGGGGAAAAGAGAGATCTTGTATTTCAGCTAAGCTGAAACACAATCTCTCTTTTCATCCAGTCCCCTACACAGTTAGAAAGCACCTCCCAGGCACACACTTAACCCCTTGATCGCCCCTGATGTTAACCCCTTCGCAGCCATTTATGCAGTGACAGTGCATTTTTTTTAGGACTAATTACAGTATTGGTGTCACTGGTCCCCAAAAAGTGTCATGTAGTGTCCAATTTGTTTGCCGCAATACTTGAAGAAAAAGAAGAACGGCTGCACATCCAAAGGTTCCAATTGCCTTTATTGAAATCACTGTGATGTCACCAGGGACACCAGAAAACAGTCAATGCGTTTCACACGTACATCTTGAGCTTAATTAAGCACAAGGTGTATGTATGAAATGCGTCTACGTGACTGTTTTCTGGTTTCCCTGGTGTCATCGCAGTGATTTCAATAAAGGCATTTGGAACTTTTGGATGTGTAGCCGTTCTTCTTTTTCTTCAAGTATTGCGGAGAACAAATTGGACACTACATGACACTTTTTGGGGCAGGCTGGGGCTGGCACTTGCTAGTAAAAACAATAAAAATAATAAAAACTCCCTAAATATATCCCATAGTTTTTGGACACTATAACTTTTGAGCAAACCAATCAATATATGCTTATTGAGATTTTTTTTTTACCAAAAATATGTAGCAGAATACATATTGGACTAGATTGATGAAGAAATGTGATTTTGACAAGCATTAGGCATTTTTTCTGCAAAAAGACTGCTGGCTTCTAGGAGAGTTAAAATAAATGTCCTGTGTGCATGAGGCCTAAGTATGGAGCACCCAAAACTATCTTCCTATACACCTCTATTTGTTATGCATTGTGTGGTCTATACATATGGACTAACAGCCTCCATAAGTTGTTAGATAATTTAATTGCAAATATATGCAAAGGAATAATAATGCAGTATATTCAAAGAGTTACATTTTATCAAAGAAAACTTTAACTGACAATTGCGCGGCCGTGCGATGTTGTTCCCAAACAAAATTGACATCCTTTTTTTCCCACAAACAGAGCTTTCTTTTGGTGGTATTTGACCACCTCTGCGGTTTTTAGTTTTTGCGCTATAAACAAAAAAGAGAGACAATTTTGAAAAAAAAGCAATATTTTTTACTTTTTGCTATAATAAATATCCCCAAAAAATACATATAAAAAAACACATTTCTTCCACAGTTTAGGCCAATATGTATTCTTCTACATATTTTTGGTTAAAAGATATTGCAATAAACGTATATTGATTGGTTTGAGCAAAAGTTATCGCGTCTACAAAATAGGGGATAGATTTATGACATTTTTATTAATATTTTTTTTTATTAGTAATGGTGGCGATCTGCGATTTTGATTGTGACCGCAACATTGTGGCGGACAGATCGGACACTTTTGACACTATTTTGGGACCATTGGCATTTATACAGCGACCAGTGCTGTAAAAATGCACTGATTACTATGTAAATGTCACAGGCAAGGAAGAGGTTAAACACTAGGGGGCGGTCAAGGGGTTAACTGTGTTCCCTCAGCGTGTTCTAAGTGTAGGGGGATGGACTCACTAGAACATGACAGAAATCACTGCTCTCAATCACTGGGAGCTGTAGATCCCTGTCATGTTGCTAGGCAGAACAGGGAAATTGGGCATCTCCCCGTTCAGCCTCTCTGTGCCACAATCGTGGGCCACCAGTGGACATCGTGTCCGCGGGACCCACGGGCACGCTCCCACGGTGTGTGCCGCTGGCGGCATGCGCCCGCTAGCTAGTCACAGCGACATACGGTACATTGTTTTGTGCCATTTTGCCGACGTATATCAGCATGAGTCGGTCGGCAAGTGGTTAAGACACCAAGATAGCATACATCTGCTAGTGCTCCCTTCTATACAGATAGCATAGCCTACCAAAATGAAAGTGGCATTTTCTGTAGTCTCACACTGAATAATTACTTGTGCTTGCCAAGACATCTACCATCATTGTAAAGTTAGCTTGACCCTATCACCTGTATTTTGCGGGACACAGTGTTCTTGCCTGCCAACCAGATATGTCAATGCAATACATGCGTTACGAATGTCAGTGCATTAAAACAGAACTTTACCCATTACAACTTGATAAAAAATAATGTTCTTTAGCAAGGAACATACATTCCACATTAATAATTATGGTATCAAAATTAGTTTGTGTTGTAAATTGCTTCTGGCATTGCTCCTATTTCTTCTTGCTGGAGGTTGCCATTTTGCTGAAGCCCAGATCACCAGAACTGCACTAAACCCAGCGATTTACATTTACATTCCTTGAGTGCTGGGATTTCTAACTGTCACATTTGCTTGTGTCTTCAACCAAACTGGCAAACCATCAGTTGGCTGGTGTCAGAACTTTATCACATGTGCAGCACCATGGCAGTTGCAGATCAAACAGAAACAGTTTCCCTGGCTGTAAAGGATAGGAGGGCTTAATTCTGCTTTAAAGCTGTCAGCAGATCGGCCTCTACAGACTCGACAGTGCCTAGAGAGTAACTGAGCATGTGCAGAGCAGGGTGGGACAGTGTATAAGCTTATTTTAAGCAGTATTGGCAGTTTAATGCTTTACATAGCTATACCTGCAAAAGGGGCCAGCCTAAAGTGATCAAGATTTTCTTTCTTTCTTTCTTTCTTTCTTTCTTTCTTTCTTTCTTTTCTTGAGTCGGGTCGCGGTCCCGTGGACTCGATCGCCGCAGGGATGCCCGTGATCGCCTCACGGAGAGGACGAACGGGGAGATGCTAATGTAAACAAGCATCTCCCCGTTCTGCCTAGAGACAGTGTCACTGATCTCTGCTCCCTGTGATCAGGAGCAGAGATCAGTGACATGTCACATGTAGCCACGCCGCCCCACAGTTAGTAACACTCCCCAGGACATACTTAACCCCTCCCTAGCCCCCTAGTGGTTAACCCCTTCACTGCCAGTGTCATTTACACAGGAGTCAGTGCATTTGTATAGCACTGATTGCTGTATAAATGCCAATGGTCCCAAACGTCTCAAAAATGTCTGATGTGTCTGCCATAATGTTGCAGTCACAATAAAAATCGCCAATCGCCACCATTACTATTAAAAAAAATAATAAAAATGCCATAAAACTATCCCCTATTTTGTAAACGCTATAACTTTTGCGCAAACAAATCAATAAACGCTTATTGCGATTTTTTTTTTTTTTACCAAAAATATGTAGAAGAATACGTATCTGCCTAACCTGAAGAAAAAAAATGCTTTTTAACCACTTGACGACCGCCTCACGCCGATGTACGTCGGCAAAGTGGCACGGACAGGCAAAATCACGTACAGGGTACGTGATTTGCCTTCCGCGGGTGGGGGGTCCGATCGGACCCCCCCCCGGTGCCCGAGGCGGTCGTCTTTTGTCCAGCGGCGATCGGTGATGAGGGGGAGACCATCCGTTCGTGGCCCCCCCCTCGCGATCGCCGCCGGCCAATGAGAACACTCCTTTGCTGCTGTATGCTAAACAGCAGCAAAGGAAGTGATGTCATCTCCCCTTGGGTCGGTATTTTCCGTTCCGGCCCGAGGAGAGACGACATGTGAGTGAGTGCACAACACTACACACACACAGTAGAACATGCCAGGCACACAAAACACCCCGATCCCCCCCCCTGATCGCCCCCCGATCCCCCCCAATCACCCCCCCCCCCCCTGTCACAAACTGACACCAGCAGTTTTTTTTTTTTTTTTTTTTTTCTGATTACTGCATAGTGTCAGTTTGTGACAGTTACTGTGTTGGGACAGTGAGTATTACCCCCCTTTAGGTCTAGGTTACCGCCCTAACCCCCCCTAATAAAGTTTTAACCCCTTGATCACCCCCTGTCACCAGTGTCGCTAAGCGATCATTTTTCTGATCGCTGTATTAGTGTCGCTGGTGACGCTAGTTAGTGAGGTAAATATTTAGGTTCGCCGTCAGCGTTTTATAGCGTCAGGGACCCCCATATACTACCTAATAAATGTTTTAACCCCTTGATTGCCCCCTAGTTAACCCTTTCACCACTGATCACCGTATAACCGTTACGGTTGACGCTGGTTAGTTCGTTTATTTTTTATAGTGTCAGGGCACCCGCCGTTTATTACCGAATAAAGGTTTAGCCCCCCGATCGCCCGGCGGTGATATGCGTCGCCCCAGGCAGCGTCAGATTAGCGCCAGTACCGCTAACACCCACGCACGCAGCATGCGCCTCCCTTAGTGGTATAGTATCTGATCGGATCAATATCTGATCCGATCAGATCTATACTAGCGTCCCCAGCAGTTTAGGGTTCCCAAAAACGCAGTGTTAGCGGGATCAGCCCAGATACCTGCTAGCACCTGCGTTTTGTGCCTCCGCCCGGCCCACCCAAGTGCAGTATCGATCGATCACTGTCACTTACAAGGCACTAAACGCATAACTGCAGCGTTCGCAGAGTCAGGCCTGATCCCTGCGATCGCTAACAGTTTTTTTGGTAGCATTTTGGTGAACTGGCAAGCGCCAGCCCCAGGCAGCGTCAGGTTAGCGCCAGTACCGCTAACACCCACGCACGCACCGTACACCTCCCTTAGTGGTATAGTATCTGAACGGATCAATATCTGATCTGATCAGATCTATACTAGCGTCCCCAGCAGTTTAGGGTTCCCAAAAACGCAGTGTTAGCGGAATCAGCCCAGATACCTGCTAGCACCTGCGTTTTGCCCCTCCGCCCGGCCCAGCCCAGTCCACCCAAGTGCAGTATCGATCGATCACTGTCACTTACAAAACACTAAACGCATAACTGCAGCGTTCGCAGAGTCAGGCCTGATCCCTGCGATCGCTAACAGTTTTTTTGGTAGCATTTTGGTGAACTGGCAAGCGCCAGCCCCAGGCAGCGTCAGGTTAGCGCCAGTACCGCTAACACCCACGCACGCACTGTACACCTCCCTTAGTGGTATAGTATCTGATCGCATCAATATCTGATCCGATCAGATCTATACTAGCGTCACCAGCAGTTTAGGGTTCCCAAAAACGCAGTGTTAGCGGGATCAGCCCAGATACCTGCTAGCACCTGCGTTTTGCCCCTCCGCCCGGCCCAGCCCACCCAAGTGCAGTATCGATCGATCACTGTCACTTACAAAACACTAAACGCATAATTGCAGCGTTCGCAGAGTCAGGCCTGATCCCTGCGATCGCTAACAGTTTTTTGGTAGCGTTTTGGTGAACTGGCAAGCGCCAGCGGCCTAGTACACCCCGGTCGTAGTCAAACCAGCACTGCAGTAACACTTGGTGACGTGGCGAGTCCCATAAGTGCAGTTCAAGCTGGTGAGGTGGCAAGCACAAGTAGTGTCCCGCTGCCACCAAGAAGACAAACACAGGCCCGTCGTGCCCATAGTGCCCTTCCTGCTGCATTCGCCAATCCTAATTGGGAACCCACCGCTTCTGCAGCGCCCGTACTTCCCCCATTCACATCCCCAACCAAATGCAGTCGGCTGCATGAGAGGCATTTTCTTTATGTCCTCCCGAGTACCCCTACCCAGCGAACGCCCCCAAAAAAGATGTCGTGTCTGCAGCAAGCGCGGATATAGGCGTGACACCCGCTATTATTGTCCCTCCTGTCCTGACAATCCTGGTCTTTGCATTGGTGAATGTTTTGAACGCTACCATTCACTAGTTGAGTATTAGCGTAGGGTACAGCATTGCACAGACTAGGCACACTTTCACAGGGTCTCCCAAGATGCCATCGCATTTTGAGAGACCCGAACCTGGAACCGGTTACCGTTATAAAAGTTAGTTACAAAAAAAGTGTAAAAAAAAAAAAAAATAAGAAATAAAAAAAAATAGTTGTTGTTTTATTGTTCTCTCTCTCTCTATTCTCTCTCTCTATTGCTCTGCTCTTTTTTACTGTATTCTATTCTGCAATGTTTTATTGTTATTGTTATTGTTATTATGTTTTATCATGTTTGTTTTTCAGGTGTGTAATTATTTACACTTTACTGTGCTTTATTGTTAACCATTGTTAACCATTTTTTTGTCTTCAGGTACGCCATTCACGACTTTGAGTGGTTATACCAGAATGATGCCTGCAGGTTTAGGTATCATCTTGGTATCATTCTTTTCAGCCAGCGGTCGGCTTTCATGTAAAAGCAATCCTAGCGGCTAATTAGCCTCTAGACTGCTTTTACAAGCCGTGGGAGGGAATGCCCCCCCCCCCCCACCGTCTTCCGTGTTTTTCTCTGGCTCTCCTGTCTCAACAGGGAACCTGAGAACGCAGCCGGTGATTCAGCCAGCTGACCATAGAGCTGATCAGAGACCAGAGTGGCTCCAAACATCTCTATGGCCTAAGAAACCGGAAGCTACGAGTATTTCATGACTTAGATTTCGCCGGATGTAAATAGCGCCATTGGGAAATTGGGGAAGCATTTTATCACACCGATCTTGGTGTGGTCAGATGCTTTGAGGGCAGAGGAGAGATCTAGGGTCTAATAGACCACAATTTTTTCAAAAAAGAATACCTGTCACTACCTATTGCTATCATAGGGGATATTTACATTCCCCGAGATAACAATAAAAATGATTAAAAAAAAAAAATATGAAAGGAACAGTTTAAAAGTAAGATTAAAAAAGCAAAAAAATAATAAAGAAAAAAAAAAAAAAAAAAACACCCCTGTCGCCCCCTGCTCTCGCGCTAAGGCGAACGCAAGCGGCGGTCTGTCGTCAAGCGTAAACAGCAATTGCACCATGCATGTGAGGTATCACCGCGAAGGCCAGATCGAGTGCAGTAATTTTTCCAGTAGACCTCCTCTGTAAATCTAAAGTGGTAACCTGTAAAGGCTTTTGAAGGCTTTTAAACATGTATTTATTTTGTTGCCACTGCACGTTTGTGCGCAATTTTAAAGCATGTCATGTTTGGTATCCATGTACTCGGCCTAAGATCATCTTTTTTATTTCATTAAACATTTGGGCAATATAGCGTGTTTTAGTGCATTAAAATTAAAAAAAGTGTGTTTTTTCCCCAAAAAATGCGTTTGAAAAATCGCTGCGCAATTACTGTGTGAAAAAAAAAAATGAAACACCCACCATTTTAATCTGTAGGGCATTTGCTTTAAAAAAATATATAATGTTTGGGGGTTCAAAGTAATTTTTTTGCAAAAAAAAAAAACTTTTTCATGTAAACAATAAGTGTCAGAAAGGGCTTTGTCTTCAAGTGGTTAGAAGAGTGGGTGATGTGTGACATAAGCTTCTAAATGTTGTGCATAAAATGCCAGGACAGTTCAAAACCCCCCCAAATGACCCCATTTTGGAAAGTAGACACCCCAAGCTATTTGCTGAGAGGCATGTCGAGTCCATGGAATATTTTATATTGCGACACAAGTTGCGGGAAAGAGACAAATTTTTTTTTTTTTTTTTTTTTTTTGCACAAAGTTGTCACTAAATGATATATTGCTCAAACATGCCATGGAAATATGTGAAATTACACCCCAAAATACATTCTGCTGCTTCTCCTGAGTACGGGGATACCACATGTGTGAGACTTTTTGGGAGCCTAGCCGCGTACGGGACCCCGAAAACCAAGCACCGCCTTCAGGCTTTCTAAGGGCGTGAATTTTTGATTTCACTCTTCACTGCCTATCACAGTTTCGGAGGCCATGGAATGCCCAGGTGGCACAAAACCCCCCCAAATGACCCCATTTTGGAAAGTAGACACCCCAAGCTATTTGCTGAGAGGTATAGTGAGTATTTTGCAGACCTCACTTTTTGTCACAAAGTTTTGAAAATTGAAAAAAGAAAAAAAAAAAATGTTTTTTCTTGTCTTTCTTCATTTTCAAAAACAAATGAGAGCTGCAAAATACTCACCATGCCTTTCAGCAAATAGCTTGGGGTGTCTACTTTCCAAAATGGGGTCATTTGGGGGGGTTTTGTGCCACCTGGGCATTCCATGGCCTCCGAAACTGTGATAGGCAGTAAAGAGTGAAATCAAAAATTTTCACCCTTAGAAATCCTGAAGGCAGTGATTGGTTTTCGGGGTCCAGTACGCGGCTAGGCTCCCAAAAAGTCCCACACATGTGGTATCCCCATACTCAGGAGAAGCAGCCAAATGTATGTTGGGGTGCAATTCCACATATGCCCATGGCCTGTGTGAGCAATATATCATTTAGTGACAACTTTATGAAAAAAAAAAAAAAAAAAAAAAAAAAAGTGTCACTTTCCCGCAATTGTGTCAAAATATAAAATATTCCATGGACTCAATATGCCTCTCAGCAAATAGCTTGGGGTGTCTACTTTCCAAAATGGGGTCATTTTGGGGGGTTTTGTGCCACCTGGGCATTCCATGGCCTCCGAAACTGTGATAGGCAGTGAAGAGTGAAAGCAAAAATTTACACCCTTAGAAATCCTGAAGGCGGTGATTGGTTTTCGGGGCCCCGTACGCGGCTAGGCTCCCAAAAAGTCCCACACATGTGGTATCCCCATACTCAGGAGAAGCAGCTAAATGTATTTTGGGGTGCAATTCCACATAGGCCCATGGCCTGTGTGAGCAATATATCATTTAGTGACGACTTTTTGTAAATATTTTTTTTTTTTTTTTTTTTGTCATTTTTCAATCACTTGGGACAAAAAAAATAAATATTCAATGGGTTCAACATGCCTCTCAGCAATTTCCTTGGGGTGTCTACTTTCCAAAATGGGGTCATTTGGGGGGGTTTTGTACTGCCCTGCCATTTTAGCACCTCAAGAAATGACATAGGCAGTCATAAACTAAAAGCTGTGTAAATTCCAGAAAATGTACCCTAGTTTGTAGACGCTATAACTTTTGCGCAAACCAATAAATATACGCTTATTGACATTTTTTTTACCAAAGACATGTGGCCGAATACATTTTGGCCTAAATGTATGACTAAAATTTAGTTTATTGGATTTTTTTTATAACAAAAAGTAGAAAATATCATTTTTTTTCAAAATTTTCGGTCTTTTTCCGCTTATAGCGCAAAAAATAAAAACCGCAGAGGTGATCAAATACCATCAAAAGAAAGCTCTATTTGTGGGAAGAAAAGGACGCAAATTTCGTTTGGGTACAGCATTGCATGACCGCGCAATTAGCAGTTAAAGCGACGCAGTGCCAAATTGGAAAAAGACCTCTGGTCCTTAGGCAGCATAATGGTCCGGGGCTCAAGTGGTTAAAATATTTTTTGGGGATATTTATTATAGCAAAAAGTAAAAAATAATGCATTTTTTTTTCAAAATTGTCGCTCTTTTTTTGTTTATAGCGCAAAAAATAAAAGCCACAGAGGTGATCAAATACCACCAAAAGAAAGCTCTATTTGTGGGAAAAAAAGGATGTCAATTTTGTTTGGGAGCCACGTCGCATGACCACGCAATTGTCAGTTAAAGCAACGCAGAGCCGAATCGCAAAAAACGCACTGGTCAGGAAGGGGGTAAATTCTTCCGGGGCTGAAGTGGTTAAGGGCAAAAACAATAATTCCACCTAGCATCCATCATTAATAAGTTGTGTTGTAAAGTATTTATGTGCTTTGACTGTTCAATGTACATCCAATGAAAAAAGGGCCACCCATGAGGTGCTGGGACTTTGATATGAGATTAAACAAGGTAGTGAGAGAGCAAGAAACATTTTAAGAGCCCTGTGGCTCAGGTTAGGCTGCTTACAATAGGTAAGGTTACCCTACCATGGGTACTCCAGCAGGTTACCAGGAAAATACATGCATATATGGAAGAAGCACTAGACAAAAGATAAGAGTCCAAATTAATTTATTGATGTTGTGTTAAAAGACAGCAAACCTGTTTTGGGGGGTAAAGGAACCCCCCTTCATCAGGGCTACAATAAAACATAATATAATGCAATGTAAAAATACTTATGACTGATAAAATCATGAGCCTTATGACTTTAGGCTCATGATTTTACCAGTTATAGTTATATAATAAAGAATTATTTAATTTTACATTATAATATCTGGTATTGTAGTCCTGATGAAGGGGAAGTTCTTTTAAGCCCTAAAACTTGTTGGCTGTCTTTTAATACAACATCAAGAAATTAATTTGGACTCTTATCTTTTGGTCTGGTGTTCCTTCCATAAATGCATGTTTTTTTCTGTGCAATGTATATGTCTATGTGTGCTTTAACTGAGTTTGTGCTGTGTTTGCATGTTCCCTGTCTGTGTTGCATTTGGGTGTTCTTTATGTGTGTTCTAACCAAGTTTTTTTTTTTTTTTTTTGCTGTGATACTTCCCTACTTTTTCAGATAGGAACGAGGGACACCTATTAGCAAAAGTATGTCGGCATAGAACACACCCTTTAAAGGAAAATTAAACTAAAAAAATATTTTTTGTTAAACCCACAAGTCCTTTTTTTGTTACCACTACTGTCACTTCATACTGGCTTTTGAAATTTACAAATGAAGCATTTATAAATTGGATGAAAGGTTTAGCACTGTGAAACACTTTTATATAGATAAATAGTGTATTTTATTTACAATTATATAGACCAGACCAAAATGAGGGACAAATGAGGAGGGAAGAGGGACAAATGGACTTTGTTCCAAATCAGGGACAGTCCCTCAAAATCAGGGACAGTTGGGAGCTATGAGTATGTGCTCTCTATCTGTGCTCCAATTGTATATGCAGTGTGTTCCTTGCTTTATTTGTGTTTATGTTCTGACGTGTGTGTTTTGTGATCTATCTGTACTCTGTGTGTGTCTGTGTGAGCTCTCTCAGATTGTAATGTGTGTGTTTGCACTGTATGTTTTCTAGGTGTGCCCCTACCTGTGCACTACCTGTTTGCTCTGTTTTTATGTTTTCTATCTCAGTGTGCTCTGTAATTGTTTGCTTGTTTGTGTGTGTGTGCTTTGCCTATGTTTGCTCTGTGTGTGTGCATGTGGGCTCTGTGCTTGCTCTGTCAATGTGTGAGTTATATTTGCTCTGACTGCTTTGACAATGTGTTCATTACCTTGTGTCTGCACACTGTTGTTGTGTGCTGTGTGTGATCTGACCTGACTGCAATGGAGGCCCGTCCATTAGGGGCGCCCCCCCTATCCATGCATCTGGCCCCCTGATCTACATAGAGGGCGCCGGACCATGGATTCCAATGGAGGGGGAGTGTTTTTTTGAAGCACGTGATTAGAGCTAGAGGCTCCAATAGGCTTAAAAAAAGGGTAGGCTCAGGGCGCAGAGCACTTCAAATGAATATTCACTATTTTCACACTAAATCCCCCCCATCAATCAGGAAGCGGGTCATTTTTATAATGCAAAAGATTGCCGCTCCAATCTCTCAAATCTGTATCAAGACACCCACCCTAATGGAACTCACAGGTGCTGGCTCTGCACAAGCTTGAGGAAAGAAAAAACATCCTGGAGGGCCGCACACCATAGAAGGCATCTTTATTGATATGAAGAAATAAAATCCAAATGCAGTCACCTCATGTACAGGGAGGAACAGGAAAGGTAGCTAACATGTTTCACACCCCATCATGGCGCTTATTCATACTGCTAACTGCAGTATGTTTTTATCATTGTGATTTGGTATAGTGAGAGGTGCAGTTCTATAAAGAACATAGTGTTGCCTTTTATATTTCCCTATCATTGGGTGTGCATATTTTTCATCAATAAAGTCTAATTAATTTCATCATAAAGCTGTGGTTGACCCTTCCATTATCTGGCGTTCCTGGGACAATTTCTCTTTTTTTGTTCCATTCAGTTTTATTTTCACAGCGGGTCATGGGACCTGTTTCCCGAGTGGCCAGGCAATCAGCATCATTGTCAGGCAATCAATGTCAGGCCATCCAATTGGACGCCTCGCGCTTAGGAGGAAGAGAGTGGAGAACCACGGCGGAAGCCACTGGAGGAGTGGACACCTTGCCACCTGCCTCCTAGATGGGGCCCGCCCGCCCTGCTGTAGAGGACACCGGAGCAGCTGCCCACACCCCACCATCTAGATGGGGTAAGGGCTGACCGGCAGACATCGGGGAGAAGGGGGTCGCTTGTGTCGTGCCACAGGCTGCCGGGGGGAGAGAGAGGGGTTGGTAGTGCCATGCCACTGGCCACCCGGGGGGTGGTTGTTTGCCAAAGAAAAAAAACACCAGCCGCCACTGCCTGACTGTGTAAGTTCCCCAGTGGTGTGAAGCGGAATATGTGCAGAAACCATCCAGTGCTACTGAGAGGAAACAAGGCAAGGTTTTCTCCTTTCATATTACAATGAGTGAAGCTGTAGGGCAATATGATGAATTAACCTAATTACTTATTACTATCTTTAGCTCTGATGCTTGCCTTCTCCTTCCCTGCAGCACAGGCACTCTGATTTAATGCTAATTTGTCATAGAGATAACTCAGGAATAAACACAAAAGTAATGCTGCTCTAACTGATCTGCTGCCCACCAACCTGCAGGACACATATCAGCTGTGTAAAATAGTTATAAGGTACAGTCAGTGATATAATTAAATCATGAAGTTTAACTACTTCAATACCATGCACTTTCACCCCCTTCATGCCCAGACCAATTTTTAGCTTTCAGCATTGTCACACTTGACAATTGAATGATGCCGCGTACACACATTTTCCGTCAAAAAAAAATATTATTTTTTTCCGACAGAATTCCGCTCAAGCTTGCCTTGCATACACACGGTCACACAAGTTCTCTGAACTTTCGACTGACGAGAGAATGAAATTCGATGCTTCCGAGCATGCGTCGAATTGTTTCTGAGCATGCGTAGGAATTTTGCGCGTCGGAATTTGTACAGACAGATAGGAACTTTTTCTGACCGAAAAATTGAGAACCTGCTCTTAATCTTTTGCTAGCGGGAATTCCGCCAGCAAAAGTCCAATGGAGCATACACACGGTCGCATTTTCTGACCAAAAGCTCTCATTGGTCTTTTGCTGGCCGAATTGAGTGTGTATATGGCATTAGAGAATTGCAACACTGTATCCATATGAAATTTTTATCATTTTTTTTTTTACACAAATAGAGCTTCCTTTTGGTGGTATTTAATCACCACTGGGCGATTCATTTTTTGCTGAATATACTGTATGAAAAAAGCCAGAACAATTTGAGCCCCCCCAATTTTCTTTGTTTCGTTTATAATATTTGCAAATAAACAATTGTTCTCCATAAATTTAGGCCAAAATGTATACTGCTACATTTCTTTGGTAAAAACAACCCAAATCAGTGTTTATTATTTAGTCTGTAGAAAAGTTATAGAGTCCACAAACTATGGTATAAAGATCTGGAAATGTATCAATTCTGAAGTACTGACATTTTCTAATTTCTTGAAGCCTGAAAATGCCAGGACAGTACAAATATCCCCGAAATGATCCTTTCGTGCAGAATATTTAGTAAGAGGCATGGCGGGTTTGTACATTTTTTTTGGAAAATTAAGACATTTAATTTTTTTTTTTTTTAAATATTTTTTTACCAGTGCAGTACAGCTTCATCATATAACCGGGGTTGTGACGATCAGGGACACTGACTATTGACAGTATGTAAAAAAAAAAGAAAAGAAAAAAAATAATTTAAAACTTTTTTCAATTTTTTAAATGTGTTTTTTTTTTTTTACTTTTTTCTTTTTTTTATACGATTTTTTTTGCATAATGTGACCAGAGAAATAGTTTATTGGTAGTAACACTGTACTACTCTGGGGAGGTGATCAGGATTTTTTTACACTATGATTGCTTGTAACACTGAATATCACTGTTATTAACAACCAAATTCATTCATTCAGTGTTTACTATTGTGATTAGCTGTGATTGGGCACAGCTAATAACAAGGTACAGATGGGCTGTAATTGGTCCTGTCTGTACCATGTGATCACTGTGACCAATAACAGAGATCAACACAATAGTACACAATGAATGGCATGAATAGAAACCATCCATGGTGTACAATTGTCATGTGATCTGCTGTTATTGGTCACAGCAATCACATGATACTGGCAGCGGCCTGATACACTGATCTGTCGTCCGCTGTGTCCGGTGGACATAGCAGGTGACAGATTGCTCTCCAGTGCAGCTGGTGGGGTGAACATGAGGAGCGTTCTGGGGAGGACGTCATATGACATCCAACCAGAACAAGAGAGCTCCTGTCCAGCCGTCATTTTACTACAGACCAATTGCACTTTCAGTTTAGATCAGCTAAATACATTCCAGGTGCACCAAAACAAAAAGGGTTTAATGTCTTACTGTTGCTTTTTTCTTACTTAAGTATCCACAGCCTGATTAGAAAAGTCTATCCCCTCTTTTTTTTCCTTCCCATGAGCAAATTGTGTCTCAAATAGCAGAATTTTGGCGTATCCATGCTGATAATGTGAGAACGGATAGTGCTTGGGAAACATTTAAGGCTGTCCTTAGAGGAATCTTATGCCCTGTACACACGGTCGGATTTTCCGATGGAAAATGTCCGATCGGAGCGTGTTATCGGACATTCCGACCGTGTGTGGGCTCCATCGGACATTTTCCATCGGATTTTCTGACACACAAAGTTTGAGAGCAGGCTATAAAATTTTCCGACAACAAAATCCGATCGCGTCAATTCTGACCGTGTGTGGCCTGTTCCGACACACAAAGTGCCACGCATGCTCAGAAGAAATTCCGACACAGAACAGCTCGGTCTGGTAAACTTAGCGTTCGCAATGGATACAACACTTTCGTCACGGTGCAATGTTAAAAATGGTTTAATACAGCGCACTCTCTTCTTCTTTATAATGTGACAAGAATGAAGTAGTTTTGCTGCTCATATTCTCACAAACTTATTTCTTTATTATTTAGCGGGATTCCCTTAATATATTTTGATTTGTCACATCTGACAAAAATATTTTTTGTTTTTTTTAAAAGGCAGATTTTTTTTTGATTTTAGGTTTGTATTTTTTCAAAGGCTGATCTTTGTTTAATTTTAGTTTTAGTTATACTCCCGACTATTTTTGTGTGTGTTTTGTGTGTCAAGTTACCACAACACCATTATTATCTTGTATTATTTAATCTCAAGGAGATTGTTTGGTGCTGGTGTCCATTGTTAATTTCACATTGTATTTTTGAAATGTACCTGCCTCCTCACAAACAAACTGTCCTTTTTGAAGGAAAAAACACAATAATTGAAACCAAAAATCCTTTATTAAGGGCTCAGAACCAAACAAAGAGGGAGGCAACGCTGGATAAACAGCAGAAATTAGTGAAGCCTTGGACCCCCAGGGCAGACATCAATTCTTGAACATCAAAATTGGTGGCCTGAGGAGTCCATATGTAAGGGAGTGCAGTCTAGTCCAGAAGTCCCAGAGATCCGGAAAGCAGCAGATGACATCTGTGTCCCCAGACTGTGGTACCACAAGAGGCTGCATCTTTTGCCAGACCAGACTGAATCCAGGGTCTTCACTTTCTGGTCTTCCTTCCATGCTTCCTTCCTGGCTGTGGCTCTGCTGTTGGAGATGTGGCAGGAGGAGGAGTAGGACCTGGAGGAGGAGGAGGACTAGTAGGACCTGGAGGAGGAGGAGGAGGAGTAGGACCTGGAGGAGGAGGAGGACCATGTGTGAGGTCACAAATGTGGGTCTCAGATGTTATTTGGGCCCTCAACCCCTTATTGGGAGCTTCCAACATTAATGACTCACACATGAGTTGTTGGCCCTCCTCCATCCGCTGCATTTTACAGGCAATGATGGCAGCAAAGTCCTCCTCCATGGTGTGTGGTGCTCCCAGGGCCTCTGTAGCCTTCCAAAAGAGGCCTATGGCAGCCTCCTCTAGGGCACTCCTCTTCCTGCCACTTTCTCTTTGCAGGTGTAGGGGAGGGGCCTGCATATCAAGCAGCCTGCTCGGCCCGGCCACCTCCTGGCTGAGACTTCCCTGTGTATGAAAAAGGGACATGGTTGTAATGTTTTGCATCATCAATCACAATCATAAATTAGTACTCCAAACTAACATCTAGTTAACATCATTGATTGGACAACCTGAAATATTGAGAGGAATGCTATACCTGGCTCAATCTGGGCTCCTCCACATGTTGCTGCCTGAAAGGCCCAGGTTGGGCGTCAGAAGCCTCAGCTGGGGGGAAGGAAGCGTGGAAGGAAGACTGGAGGGTGATGGCCTGGGTTCAGTCTGGCCTGCCAGAAAATGCAGCCTGTCATAGTACCACATCCTGGGGACATAGATGTAATCTGCTGCTCCGGATCTCTGCGAATCCTGGACTTTCTTGCGCTCCTTTACATATGTGCTCCTCAGGCCACCAATTAGGATCTTCAAATATGTGATGTCTGCCGTGGGGATCACCTGCTTCACAATTTCCAACAATTGATCCAGCGCTGCCTTCCTCTTTGTTTGGTTCCTATAATGTGGGGGGTTAATCTCCCACAGACAAGGCAGCTCCCTGAACATGTCAATGAATATTGCCATGAAATCAGTGTCTTTAAAAATATCCATTTTCACTGCAAGACACAACACAAGACAAACCCTAATGTCAGCCAAAACTCTCCTAATCTTGTTACAATATCGGCCTCAATCTAGAAGCAGTATAGGCCCAAGTTTGTCTCTTACCTTCGTTCTTACGATCGGCGCCTCCGATGCTTCTTCCTCCGCTCACAGATCGTACGTAATACGCACGCGTGTTACGCTTTATACACACTGCACATGCATGTAACTCCACCCACCCCTGGCATTCTTTCTAGTCTATTCCCCGCCCCTTTTCGTTCTGCGCAGTGGAGGAAGAGCACATGGCGAATACACAACAGGTGTGTGCTAATTACAGGAACGAGGAGGAGGAGGAGGAAAGCCCGGATCCGGACACGTCCCGATCCAGAAGGAGATTTAAGGCTTCGAATATGTCCTTTGGGGAGATGTTGGAGATGGTCGACATCCTGAAGAAGGCCGACTATGATGGGAAGTATGGACCTTACCCCAACCCCAATGTCAGAAAGGCCAAGATCATGGCGAAAGTAGTCAGGAGTCTGCACCGGAATTTCGGGGTACGACGATCGAAAGATCAGCTCAGGAAACGGTGGCCGGACCTCAAATTACGAGAACATGAGCAGTACAGAAAGATCCGGAGAGTGCTGCAAAAAAGTAAGTAGTTGTGCTGTGTTCCTATTCTTTATGTTTATGACGTTCGTGCTGCTCCATGTGCTTTTCTTAAAAGTGCACATTTTAAAATGGCAACTTTCATGTTCATGGGCACATTATTCGTTCGTATCAAACATTTTTCTTTCGGCCTATAAAACACCATTGTTTTGGCCATATGCATTTGGCCCCATTTTTTACGCCCTACTTGTATGAAACTAATTTGGCTGTGTAGATGGCTTTCTTACTAGAATGAAATGCAAACTAGATTCTGTGTAAGGAGAGGACACTGAGCAGCTGTTTTCACATCTGGACACTGGAGCACTAGTGTGGGACACAAGAACACCATTTTTATTAGGGGGGCCACACAGGTGCTCAAGTGTATACTATAGGGGGGTCTCCATCTGTGAAGCTTGTACTAAACAGGTAAAGTATTGCAGCTTGACAAAGGACACTGAAAATGCTACATCTTGGAACTCTGCTAAAATTGACAATTGTACCCCACTTCCAAGCAATGTTTCCTATTTATAGTTCTGCCATCAAATATCTGTGTGCTAAGTATAGCATTTTTGTTTTACATAGGGGAGAAAAGACTCGGAGGACACCCCTCATCAGAGGAGACCACAGACCCCCCACCTCTGGAAGAAGGGGAAATCCTCCCAACCCAAGAAGAGCAGGAGGAGGAAGACGTGGTGGAAATTGTCACCACAACAGGTGAGTGTCTGTGACCACAGGCTCAGGTAAGAGATGGATGCCGGCATATTTTTGATACCTGTTTTTGCTTGGTTTCTCTCTTTTTAGGTGATCATGATGTTGTGGATCCAGATCCTTTCACATCAGAAAGTGCCCAGATCCTGATCGGGGAGATCATGGGGTGTAATTTACAATTGGAAAACCTCAAGAAAAACATCAATGATGTTATTAAAAAAAATAAAAACATCATTGATGTTTTGGGGCGAGTTTAAAACCCCTCCAAATCCCTTTCTTCTTTTGTGTGCTACAATGTTAAAAATGTTTTAGCGATTTTTAGAAAAGCCTAATTTGGAGGATGCACACAGTGTGTCAACATGTGCTATCTGCCATCACGGGAGATCAATGGACGCGTTTGAGGGTGCAACCCCTTCCTCAATAATAAAGTAGCTGAGAGGAAGGTGTTTCTCCCCCAAAACACGTCCCTTGATCCCCCGTGATGGCAGCTAGCACATGTTGACATTGGCAAATTGGTGTGCATCTTCCAAATTTGGCTTTTCCTGGGGTGACTTCACCCCATCTGAACGCAATATCAAACACAGTTTGTAAATACTCATGTCTGATATTGCCTTCAAGTTCTACCAAATGTGAACTTTGTAAGTTCTAGATTTGTGTCTTTCTTGTTGGTTTTAAACATGCCTGTTTTAACTTAAATGGACATTTATCTTTTTTATAATGCCACCCCAAAAATTGTTATACAACAAACATGTTGGTTTGTTTTAAAAACCTTTTCTAAATGCACATGTGATTGTACAGGTATTAAAAAGATTCTTAATCAAGAATGTGTGGATTATTGTCTCAACGCTACAACACTTTTGTGGTGATGTAATTGCTGCTTTCTGTGAAAATGGGGGTTATTTCCTAAGGGCAAATCCGCTTTGCACTACAAGTGCAGTTTCAAGTGCACTTGTAGTGCAAAGTGTCTTTGCCTTTAGTAAATAACACCCAACAGTGCTTTGTAAGGTTACACAATCACCCCATTTTCAGGACTCCCCACATTTCTGTCAGGGTCAGCTAAAACAAACACAAGCAGTAAATGTCAACAAAGATTTGCTTTTTTTTGTTTTTATTTGATAAAGGCTTCACAAATTTGCTGGCATATTGATGGTCCCCCTACCCGCAAAGAACTCAAGGTATCTTAACCGGACATCACGGCACTCAGGGAGGGCAAGCCAGGACGGCCACTTTCAAGCGCCATCAGGGTTGTTTCCTTTAGAATTCCGGCCTCAGGCCCAACTGAGCCAGCATAGTTGGCAGAATGTTGGCGTAAAAAGTTATGTAGAACACAGCACGCCAGGATTATATGATTAAGTTTATACTCCGCCATATGGATGGGTGTCAGAAATAGGCGGAACCGGCTGGCCATGATTCCAAATGTGTTCTCCACCACTCTTATGGCTCTGGCCAGCCGGTAATTAAAAACCCTCCGGGTTCCAGGGTGAGGGTCCTCAACGGGAATGGCCACATAAGATGGTCCCCCAGCGCAAATGCTTCATCTGCAACTAAGACGAATGGGAGTCCTTCCACATTGTCTTCTGGAGGTGGCAAGTCCAAGCTGCCATTCTGGAGATGCCTGTAAAACTCCGTCTGGGCGATGACTCCACCATTGGACATCCGGCCATTCTTCCCCACGTCCACATACAGGAAGTCGTAATTAGCCGACACCACCGCCAACATCACAATACTATTGAACCCCTTGTAATTATAATAGTACGACCCCGAGTTGGGTGGTGGGACGATGTGGACGTGTTTCCCATCAATTGCCCCTCCGCAGTTAGGAAAGTCCCACCGCTGGGCAAAGTGGGAGGCCACAGTCTGCCATTCCTGTGGCGTCGAAGGAAACTGTTGAGGAAAAAAAAAAACTTAGTATTTTTGCACATAAACATGGAAAGCAGATTAGACACAAACATTCTTGGCCAACATCCAGATAACATTTATTAAGGGGAATTTTACAACACCAAAGTATAAGGTACACCTATCATATCCCCCCCCTCATGGGCCATTTCTAACATTATAGGGGGGGGATCTTGGACAGGTAACCCTCTCCACTTCATTGAGAGATGAATGCCTAAATACAGGGTATTACTTTGAATAGCCCCTCCTTAGTTACACTATTGGCAGCCCACTGGACAGGTAAGAAATGTCATAATACAAAGATATAAATAAACATTGTACACATTTGAGCACATTTGGACATTCTGCTATTACCTATCAAGATAATAATAGGATACAAAAACTTTAAACAGTACCATTTGAAAGTATACAGGCAGGCCCTTGCACTACATGCTTTGGGGAATTCATCCATAAATCTGCCCACAAAAGAGATGGGTATAGTGTGTATGGGTTTGGCAAAGTCAGCAGATAGATGATTGAGGATAGATAGAGAATTGGGATCAGCTGACTTAGCAGTTGAGGGGAGGGAGGGTTAATAAAAATGATTTGGGGACACTACAAAAAAAGCCTCTGGCACTCTGCCTGAATTTAAAGCACAAATCACATTTCTAAACATTTTAGGGCAGGGGTCTCAAACTGGCGGCCCTCCAGCTGTTGCAAAACTACAAGTCCCATCATGCCTCTGCCTGTGGGAGTCCTGCTTGTAACTCTCAGCCTTGCAATGCCTCATGGGACTTGTAGTTTCGCAACAGCTGGAGGGCCGCCAGTTTGAGACCCCTGTTTTAGGGGGTGTTTGGGGTAAAGCACTACTATGGAGCTGACAAAATACATTGTTAAGTAACTACATGAGGTGAATATAGGGCCAGGAGAGCATGCTGGGGAGGTAAGTGAAGGCAAATATGTATGAAGGACAAAAAAAATAATTACATAAAAATCCAGCATGCATGAGGACAAAGGGGACATTCACTGCATATTACAATCATGGTAATTATGGAATGATGAAAGAAATACAATATATTAGCAAACATTAAATACAATAAAATGTGATATTAAAGGATAAAAATCTTGCCTTCATATACTCCTTCTGCAGGACCTGGATGACGGCAGAACAGGTCTCTGGGATAATGATACCCAGAGCCTGGGGGGAGATGCCTGTGGAGAACTTAAGGTCCTGCAGGCTTCTCCCTGTTGCCAAGTACCGCAGGGTAGCGACGAGCCTCTGCTCCGGAGTGATAGCTTGCCTCATGCAGGTATCCTGCCTGCCGATATAGGGGGTCAGCGAAGCCAACAAACGGTGAAATACAGGGTCCGTCATCCTGAGAAAGTTCCTGAAATAATCAGGATTATTCTCACGGATCTCATGGAGCAAAGGCATATGAGAGAACTGGTCATGCTGAAGCAACCAATTCTTGGTCCATGAACTCCTCCCCACCCTGTTCATGGACTGGACTTGTGTCAAGGGCAGGACCCCAACACCAAGCCCCCGCACAGCACGAACTCTACGAGGAGTACATATACGCAACATGGCTAGAAACCGGTCGGCTGCTCAGAACGAAGTAACAGAACGCACTGAACAACAGCAAGGCCTGTGAAGAGCGACCTGAAAAACAGTAACGAACGAACAAGAACACAATGACTAATTAAAGTCACGCGTAGCTTGCTTGCACGCACTGAAGAGCAGATACAAACCCACAAGCACAAACTGAACCGCAGAAAACGATCTGAAAGCCACGAGTCTGAAAAAGCGCGAATCGTCTCTCCATCGTCCAAACTTTTACTAACACGAGATTAGCAAAAGGAGCCCAAAGGGTGCCGCGCTTGGTTCTAAACTGGCCTTTTCTAGTCTCGTCGTACGTGGTGTACGTGACCGCGTAGTTGGCGATCAAAAATTTCGTCAACTTTGTGCGACCGTGTGTACGCAAAACAAGTTTGAGCCAACATCCGTCGGAAAAAATCCTAGGATTTTGTTGTCGGAATGTCCGATTAATGTCCGATCCTGTGTACGGGGCATTAGAGAGGTTCAAGTTATTAAGTGCAACACAAATGCTCAGAGGGAAGAAATAGAACGCCTGGTAGGCGATATGGAGGCAGAATTCATTGCTGATCCGACAGATAACAATAGGGAGGCTTGGCTGTCGGCCCAGGAAACCTTTTACCGCACCACTGCTTCAGTTACACGAGAGATTTTTTTAGTAAATTGGCCTTCTATGAGGAGGGAGAACACACTGGTCGCCTGCTGGCAAAATTGACCTACTCACATCAAGTATCCCCATCCATTGGCGCGCTGCGAACGCATACCGGCGAGTGATTAACTCCCCAGACCAGATCATGGCAGAACTTGCAGATTATTACTCATCTCTCTATGTTTCTAAGAAAAGTTACTTGATGACATCCCTGAATGAATACCTGGAAGATGTTCATTTGCCTAATATGTCTGCTTCGTTCAGACAATTGGACGCCCCACTGACATTGGAGGAATTGCAGGTGGCTACCAGTTTGTTCCCCAATTCAAAGGCACCGGTGGATGATGGGATACCCATTGAGGTGTATAAGCAATACAAGGAATGCATTTTACCTAGACTCTTGAAGGTGTTCAATGAAGCGAGGGAACAACGTTCCCTCCCTCTATCTATGACCAGGGCCACTATTGTGCTGATATTGAAGCCAAACAAAGACCCTCTTGATCCTGGCTCATATAGGCCTATATCTCTCCTGCAAAATGATGTAAAGATGCTGGCCAAAGTTTTATGCTGCGTACACACGGTCAGAATTTCCGACAACAAATGTTGGATGTGAGCTTGTTGTCGGAAATTCCGACCGTGTGTAGGCTCCATCTGACATTTGTTGTCGGAATTTCCGACAACAAAAATTTGAGAGCTGGTTCTCAAATTTTCCGACAACAAAATCCGTTGTCGGAAATTCCGATCGTGTGTACACAATTCCAATGCACAAAATTCCACGCATGCTCAGAACCAAGCAGAAGAGCCGCACTGGCTATTGAACTTCATTTTTCTCGGTTCGTTGTATGTCTTGTACCTCACCGCATTCTTGACGTTCGGAATGTCCAACAACATTTTGCGACCGTGTGTATGCAGGACAAGTTTTAGCCAACATCCACCGGAAATAAATCCAGGAATGTTGTTGTCAGAATGTCCGATCGTGTGTATGCAGCATTAGCATTACGCCTCAACAAGGTAATTTCCTCTATTATCAATTCAGACCAATGAGGATTCAAGACTTTTTCTGAACATCCAGTCTCCAGCGGATAATATTGGATTTATTGCTTGGGTACAATTATTGTATTCCACCCCTGTAGTGCCCATTCAAGAGGGGGGGAAGGATTTCATTGAGTTTTACTTACATAGGGGCACAAGGCAGGGATGCCCCCATCCCCTTTTTTATTTGCCCTGGCCATTGATCCTCTGGCTGCTCTCGTCCATTCTAATATCCTAATACAAGGATTTCATTACAGACAACTTCATGAAAAAATTGATGATGTACACCGACGACACTCTGCTCTTCTTAGGAGATACATCTAGCTCCTTAAAGGAGGCTATGCTGGTTATTAAAAAATGTGGAGCGTATTCGGGCCTAGTCATAAATTGGACTCAGTCCTCTGTAATGTTAATGGATCAAACTCTAAGTCCCCTCATATTGACTATACAGGATATACCGATATCTACCTCCTTTAGATATTTGGGTATACAGGTCACACCCCCCCCCCCCCCGTCCATTAGATTATCTCAGACTCAATTTGTCACTTCTAATCAATCGTTGCCGAGATAAGGTCAATGTGCGGACCAGGATGAAATTGTCTCCAGTAGGTAGGATAAATCTTATCAAGATGATTTTGATGCCACAGTTACTTTATGTCCTGCACAATTCCCCTATGGTTGTCCCGTTAAAACAATTCCGAATTATCAACTAAATTTTCAGATCTCTCACATGGCATTCTAAACCTACTAGAAAAAAGCTGGAGCAATTACAGTGCCTGAAAGATACCGGAGGGTTGGCGTTGCCCAACCCCTGGCTTTATTATTTAGCCTCACAACTGTTACACATAGCGAGGGTTCTCCTCCCACTACAGGACCGAGAGATGAATTTACTAGACTCCTCCACTCGGCTTCTTAGTTTTACCACTGGGAGGGGGCTGGCTGGAGGACTGGAAACATTTTAGTAAGTCTAACAAACTGTACCCTACATATGCCCTTATGCAGAAAATTTGGAACAAGGCTAGGATGATGCAGGGGATTACGGGGTATACTCGATATAGCCCCATCTGGGATAATAAATATTTTACGGAATTAGCGAAGCTGCAATATGGTGAAAAATAGAAACAATATGTCCCACATTTTCCGTGACGGAAAATTAAGGACTTTTTTGGAGCTCCGCACGGATTTCAGAGTCCCCTTATCCATGCACTTCTATTATTTGCAACTTCAGTATGCAGTCAGGGCCCAGAGGGGAGCTGATCAATGGTCTATTTAGTCTACTCCTGTCTTTAATTACCTATTAGAGGTCACCACATATAAATGGTTTATATCGTGTTGCTACACCATGCTTCTCAATCTCTTCCTCCAGGGCTCCCCTCTCAGGGTGGTGTCTCAATGGGAACAAGATGTTAGGGCCTTTGAGGAGGAACAGAGGGAAGAAGCTCTACAGGCAGTCCTCCAGTGCTCCATGAATGTGGCCCAATGCCTATCCCAGCTTTGTATAATTTTGGGAGTAAATTACACTCCGGCTATATTGGCCCGCATGGGGGTGAGATTGGATCCCACCTGTACCAGATGCTGTAGGGATCATGGGAATTTGATACACCTTCTATGGAGATGCCCGAAGCTACACTTGTATTGGAGGCAGGTTATAGATACTCTTAATAGGGTCTTTCAGGTCCGGATTCCGAAAGACCCCAAACATTGCTTACTGGGTATTCTTGATATCCTCCCAATAGAGGAGATTCCTAAACAGGCTATTGCCAGGGCCCTCTTTCAAGCCCATAAAATGATTCTGAGGAACTGGAAGTCTACAGAACCTCCCACAATGAAAGAATGGATTACCCAAATGGGTGCAGGGCCGTTTGAAGGAATTTGGGGGCCCCAAGCAAAATGGACATGGAGGCCCCCCCAACCCCCACGCACGCACGCATGCAAAGCCCCCCTTACTACTCCCCCCGTGTTCTTTTTAACCCCCCTCCCTACCGCGTACCGCGCGGCAGGAGATTTAGTTTTCTGTTCCCGGCCGGCCGGACTGAAAGGAAGTGAGCACTCAGTGTGTGCACATCTTGTCAGTCCGGCCAGAAACAGGAAACTGAAGCTCCTGAGTCCTGTACCACGCGCACTGCAGGAGGAAGTAAGAGGAGCTCGGCCACGCTACAGGCTGCCAGCAGGTACAAAGGGGACCCTTGCTCTCTGTGGGGAAGCAGTGGTCTCCTTGCAGTGATCCAACATGCCCTCTTTGATGTCAGATCAATAGCTCTACAATCAACAAAGTTCATGGAATATCATCTACTCCTGGTTTATTTATTAAAGCAATCTGGTCGTCCTAATGCCGCGTACACGCGACCGGACTTTTCCGTCGGACAATTTGATCATGTGTGGGCTCCAGCAGGCTTTTTTTCTCCAAAAGTTTGACGGACCTAGAAATGAAACATGTTTCAAATCTTTCCAACGGACTCGAGTCCGTTTGAAAAGTCAGCTCGTCTGTATGCTAGTCCAACGAACAAAAACCGACGCTAGGGCAGCTATTGGCTACTAGCTGTAAACTTCCTTATTCTAGTCCGGTCGTACGTCATCACGCACAAATCTGTCGGACTTTGGCTGATCGTGTGTAGGCAAGTCCGTCCATTCGAAAGTCCGTCGTAAAGTCCGTCGAACAGTCCACCAGACCTAGTCCATCGAAAAGTCCGCAGCATTAGGAATATTGACAATCGAACATATCAAAGAATGAACACAAATCCAGAATCATCTGACCTTGGGGCTGTGGCTGATTTTAAAGAAAACAAATTGTAAGACTTTAAAAACCTTTTTTGTTTTGATGTGCCTGGAGTGTATTTAGATAATTTAACCACTTCAGCCCTGGAAGATTTTAACCCCTTCCTCGCCAGAGCACTTTTTACAATTTGGCACTGCGTCGCTTTAACTGACAATTGCGCAGTCATGCAATCCTGTACCCAAACAAAATTTGCGTCCTTTTTTTTCCACAAATAGAGCTTTCTTTTGGTGGTATTTGATCACCTCTGCCATTTTTATTTTTTGCGCTATAAACAAAAAAAGAGTGACAAATTTGAAAAAAAACAATATTTTGTACTTTTTGCTGTTAATAAATACCGGTAATCCCCAAATCAGTTTAGGCCAATATGTATTCTTCTACATATTTTTGGTAAAAAAAATTGCAATAAGCGTATATTGATTGGTTTGCGCAAAAGTTATAGCGTCAACAAACTATGGGAAATATTTATCGCATTTTTATTTATTTTATTTTATTTACTAGTAATGCCGGTGATCTGCGATTTTTAGCGGTATTGCGACAGACAGGTCGGAGACTTTTGACACCATTTTGGGACCATTGACATTTATAGAGCGATCAGTGCTATAAAAATGCACTGATTACTGTATAAATGTCACTGGCAGGGAAGGGGTTAAAACTATGGTGGGATCAAGGGGTTAACTGTGTGTTCCCTCACTGTGTTCTAACTGTGTGGGGATGGGACTAACTAGGAGAGATGACAGATCGCTGTGTAGGAACACACAATCTGTCTTCTCTCCTCTGACAGCACAGGGTGTGTTTACACACACAAATCCCTGTGCTGGCTCTCATGCACGCGATCACACAGGGGGCCGGCGGCGATCGTGCCTGCTGGCCACGCGTATCGGCTCCCTCCCTGTGCAGCGGGCGCATGCACGTGCCTCCGGTGGCGCTCGCGCGTCCTCTGGTGGCTCTCCTGGGCAAAGCCGTATACACAGTCAGGTCCATAAATATTGGGACATCGACACAATTCTAATATGTTTGCCTCTATACACCACCACAATGGATTTGAAATGAAACAAACAAGATGTGCTTTAACTGCATACTTTCAGCTTTAATTTGAGGGTATTTAAATCCAAATCAGGTGAACGGTGTAGGAATTACAACAGTTTGTATATGTGCCTCCCACTTTTAAACTTTCACTTTTTAATACTTGGTTGCAAATCCTTTGCAGTCAATTACAGCCTGAAGTCTGGAATGCATAGACATCACCAGACTCTGCTTTTAATCCCTAGTGATGCTCTGCCAGGCCTCTACTGCAACTGTCTTTAGTTCCTGCTTGTTCTTGGGGCATTTTCCTTTCAGTTTTGTCTTCAGCAAGTGAAATGCATGCTCAATTGGATTCAGGTCAGGTGATTGACTTGGCCATTGCATAACATTCTTTCCCTTAAAAAACTCTTTGGCTGCTTTCGCAGTATGCTTCGGGTCATTGTCCATCTGCACTGTGAAGCGCCGTCCAATGAGTTCTGAAGCATTTTGCTGAATATGAGCAGATATTATTGCCCGAAACACTTCAGAATTCATCCTGCTGCTTTTGTCAGCAATCACATCATCAATAAATACAAGAGAACCAGTTCCATTGGCAGCCATACATGCCCACGCCATGACACTACCACCACCATGCTTCACTGATGAGGTGGTATGCTTTGGATCATGAGCAGTTCCTTTCCTTCTCCATACTCTCCTCTTCCCATCACTCTGGTACAAGTTGATCTTGGTCTCATCTGTCCATAAGATGTTGTTCCAGAACTGTAAAGGCTTTTTTAGATGTTGTTTGGCAAACTCTAATCTGGCCTTCCTGTTTTTGAGGCTCACCAATGGTTTACATCTTGTGGTGAACCCTCTGTATTCACTCTGGTGAAGTCTTCTCTTTATTGTTGACTTTGACACACATACACCTACCTCCTGGAGAGTGTTCTTGATCTGGCCAACTGTTGAGAAGGGTGTTTTCTTCACCAGGGAAAGAATTCTTCGGTCATCCACCACAGTTGTTTTCCATGGTCTTCTGGGTCTTTTGGTGTTGCTGAGCTCACCGGTGCGTTCTTTCTTTTTAAGGATGTTCCAAACAGTTGATTTGGCCACACCTAATGTTTTTGCTATCTCTCTGATGGGTTTGTTTTGTTTTTTCAGCCTAATGATGGCTTGCTTCATTGATAGTGACTGCTCTTTGGATCTCATATTGAGAGTTGACAGCAACAGATTCCAAATGCAAATAGCACACTTGAAATGAACTCTGGACCTTTTATCTGCTCCTTGTAAATGGGATAATGAGGGAATAACACACATGGGCCATGGAACAGCTGAGCAGCCAATTGTCCCATTACTTTTGGTCCCTTAAAAAGTGGGAGGCACACATACAAACTGTTGTAATTCCTACACCGTTCACCTGATTTGGATGTAAATACCCACAAATTAAAGCTGAAAGTCTGCAGTTAAAGCATATCTTGTTTCTTTCATTTCAAATCCACTGTGTTGGCATATAGAGCTAAAAAGATTAGAATTGTGATGATGTCCCAATATTTATGGACTTGACTGTTTATACAGGATTTCGCCCAGAAGAGACATTCTGCCGCAGTATATCTGCGTGAGCCGGTCGGGAACCGGTTAAACTGAAGATAATTTAAACAGGCTTTAAATCACAAAAAAAGTCAAAATAAAATTAGTAAGGACCCTTTAAGAAATGGGAGCCACCGTACTTCGGCTTGGCTGTTAGATTGTCAGTTTAAAAGAAGTATAGATATAATTATTATTATGAGGCATATAATGAGGTATATAATGATATAATGAAGTGGGGTCAGCGAGGGGTGACAAAAAGGCGGACTGGTGTAGTGACAGCTATTTAAAAAACAAGAGATGCTCTCCCATGATGGAGAATAAGAAACATTTTTAGGGGAATACAGTTTTATGCCATGTTCTCTCAGAAAGAAGAGTTATATTCCATTTTAGAGTTGATGCTGATTGAAGTGGGACCCTAACTAGAGAAGTTATGCGAGAAAAGAATGAATGAGCATCATAGCCATTGCTTTGTAAAACGGGAAGATATGCAGCATTCTTCATTAGAAAGAGCCAACTTGAAATTATGCAATTCTTCTTTTTTTGTATTGCTATTTTTATTTGTCCTCAGAAAGTTTATATTGTTCCATCTTTAACAATGCCATGTAGACCTTCCATTATTTCTGCTGCAGGATGTCTGGGAGAACACATTGGTTTGTGGCACTGTTGGACATGTAAAGAGAAGTTCAAAGGCTCTGCTTGGGTGACAAAAGCAGTTGACTTGAAAAGGCATCTCAGGGTCTGTGAGTGACTTGAGGTACAGCTGGTAGAAACAATCCCTGTGTTGGGACTTAGGTGTCTCTAACCCCCTCAAACTGTGTTAGGAAGAAAGTTATGTTCTGCTTTGTGAGGATAACATTTCAGTGGGGTTAACCTTTTGTATTTGTCATTGTCAGCAGGATTGGGATTGCTGTCTTGAAGATGATTTTAACTTTGGAATTGGTGGCAATTGGTGGCTATTTATATGGTTCTAAACTGGAGGGAGGAATTGAAGTGGCACAGGTTGGATAAAGCCAATGCATTTCTGTCTGTAAGGAAAGTGTAATTATCTATGTGGGATAGGTTTCTGTAAACTGACTCTGCAATGGTGAGCTCAACAATCCAGTTCTTTTATAGGCCAAAGAAGGTTTGTGTTCAATACTAGTCTTACGCTTCAAATGAAAAGGGGCTATTCACTGTGTCCTTACAAGTGTTTGGAGCTTTTGCTACTGACATGGAAATTTATAGATAGGCAACTCCTATCCTCATATTGATTAGTAGTTCCAAATTAATAATAACTACTGCAGTAGTGTCAGGGCTGGGCTCAGCCCTTCCTTCTCTAAACTGGCCGCTCAGCTGTCAGCTAATTGCCAGTTCCTATCTCTCCACAGTGACTCACCTGTTGATAATATCCTGCTCGTCAGCCCTGCCTACTTAAGCTGTCCAGTCCAGATGATCTCTGCCTTTGCCTTGGTCGCATCTCTAGAGACGCTCTCCTGTGTTCCTGTTAAAGACTTGCTTGGCTGACATTCCTTCTGGCTCCAGATCCTGCTTGCTGTTCTACGCTGTTCTCTGGCTCTGGGAGCCTAGCCGCGTACGGGGCCCCGAAAACCAATCCCCGCCTTCAGGATTTCTAAGGGTGTAAATTTTTGATTTCACTCTTCACTGCCTATCACAGTTTCGGAGGCCATGGAATGCCCAGGTGGCACAAACCCCCCCCAAATGACCCCATTTTGGAAAGTAGACACCCCAAGCTATTTGCTGAGAGGCATGTTGAGTCCATGGAATATTTTATATTTTGACACAAGTTGCGGGAAAGTGACACTTTTTTTTATTTTTTTGCACAAAGTTGTCACTAAATGATATATTGCTCACACAGGCCATGGGTATATGTGGAATTGCACCCCAAAATACATTTAGCTGCTTTTCCTTAGTACGGGGATACCACATGTGTGGGACTTTTTGGGAGCCTAGCCGCGTACGGGGCCCCGAAAACAAATCACCGCCTTCAGGATTTCTAAGGGTGTAAATTTTTGATTTCACTCTTCACTGCCTATCACAGTTTCGGAGGCCATGGAATGCCCAGGTGGCACAAAACCCCCCCAAATGACCCCATTTTGGAAAGTAGACACCCCAAGCTATTTGCTGAGAGGCATGGTGAGTATTTTGCAGCTCTCATTTGTTTTTGAAAATGAAGAAAGACAAGAAAAAACATTTTTTTTTTCTTTTTTCAATTTTCAAAACTTTGTGACAAAAAGTGAGGTCTGCAAAATACTCACTATACCTCTCAGCAAATAGCTTTGGGTGTCTACTTTCCAAAATGGGGTCATTTGGGGGGGGGTTTGTGCCACCTGGGCATTCCATGGCCTCTGAAACTGTGATAGGCAGTGAAGAGTGAAATAAAAAATTCACGCCCTTAGAAAGCCTGAAGGCGGTGCTTGGTTTTCGGGGTCCCGTTCGCGGCTAGGCTCCCAAAAAGTCTCACACATGTGGTATCCCCGTACTCAGGAGAAGCAGCAGAATGTATTTTGGGGTGTAATTTCACATATTCCCATGGCATGTTTGAGCAATATATCATTTAGTGACAAGCCTTTCTTAATATTGTTAATATGTTCTCCAATCTGGTCTTCAAAGACCTTGGTGAAGATACTCCCGAAAAAACCAAGATTTATTTACAGAAAGGCCCCTAACCTGAGGAATCAGTTAGTACACAATGTGATTGACCCACCTAAAACGGTTAAATTGTTCCCCGAAATGAAAGGTTTCTATAGGTGCCAGAGGTGTCTGCCTTGTCGTGTGAGTAAAAGACAACCGAAGAGAAAGCTATCCTTCAAGTCAAGAGGAGGAAAAGAGTACCAAATCAGGGAATTGATCACTTGCGAAAGTACTCGCGCCACATACGTGATTGAATGTCCCTGTCGGCTACAGTATGTGGGAAGAACCACTAGGCCTCTCCGCGTTAGGATTGGAGAACATATTAACAATATTAAGAAAGGCTTTCCAAAGCACAACCTGTCTAGGCATTTTGATGAGGTCCACAATAGGAACCCCACAGGATTAATTTTTTACGGTATAGATCTGATTAAAGACCACTGGAGAGGAGGCAATAAAAGAATAAAAGTTTCTCAGAACGAAACTAAATGGATATACCGTTTGGGGAGTCTGGTTCCTAGAGGATTGAATGTGGACATCGATCTGAATTGCTTTTTAGCCAATTTTTAGATGGGTGCCCACATTCCACTATATTTTCTCACAATTGGTTTATTCTACTCCTAAAATCACTAATTTAATATATACATAATTTTTAAGATTTCTCTACCCTACTTCTAAAATCATTGTTAATAGGCTTCCTATTCAAATTCGAATAAGGTTTTTATATGCGTTCTCAACTTATTTTTGAGTCCCCTACACTACCTATTTTCCCTATGCCTTAATAATTTTAAAATTAAATGTATAGATTAATTTTTCCAATGGGCTGTAGGGGGGCTTTGTTTCTCATATACAAGTTGGATTACCCCCTTCCAGTTCATACTCACCTTGAACACATAATACTTACGTTTGGGATGTATAACGAGTACGGATAAAGAATTTTTAAAAAAAAATCTTTACGCATTAGGTCTTATTCCACTTTCAATCCTATTAATTACACATCTTAAACTGATTTACTTTCACATATTTCACATACTGATAATTTAATAAGTTTTTATGGAATAGGGTTTAGTCACATTCCCAACCCTATCAGCACATTTTTAAACTGATTTATATTTATGTATTTTTATTTTTATTTTTATATTATATTTTTATGTACAAAATTTCCTTCTCAAACCTAATTCCAACACATACCTCCCGAGGAAATGAGAATTAATATATTTATTTCACCTCTGTTTCATTTAAATGTGACGTAATATGCTGTAAAATAGTTTTACCGGCTAATATCTGGTTTGCAAAATACATTTTCCCATGGCCGCCATTCAATTATATATATATAATTTTTCCACTAGATGGCGCTCAAGGAGATGTCACCTGTTCATATACTGTTTTCCTTCGTTAAACGAGGTTGAAAACGAATAAGGTTTAACTTTCATCTCCGTAATTGAAGCGGTTTTTTAATTGGCCTTACACTCTGTCCGTCAAACGACACTTGACGTATGATTGGCCATGGGACGTACTGCACCCAGATATAAGGCGTTGAGAGGACCAAGATGGCAGCGCCTCCGATGACGTCCGTGTGACGAAACGCGTAAGGCGGGACTATCTTGGTACGCACAACGTCACTTCCTGCCGCTGTGGTTTCTGCTAGCTGACCGGTGGAACGCAAGCGGTAGTTGCGAACAACACTGCGTCCCGGGACAGCAAGGGGAGCCAGTGAGCTTGCACGCTCCTTATTTTTTCCCTTTTTTAAATTTATTCCTTGAAACAACTCCATTTTATCGGATTGTATGTTTTTATTACTTAATAAACTTTTTAAAAAGGAGTTACGCTATGTGGACACAAATTCTTTATTACATATAATACCCTTGGAGCGGATGTCCGGCTGGAGATAGGATCACACTAGGGGATCATCCACTTCCCCCGTCTCCCTGCTCTGCTGGAGAGGCTGATCTGGACTGGGAAATCAGAGGCGAGAGGCTACAAGGATTCGATCGACATCCGGATCTGATCGGCTGGAGTGGAAACATCTTATGCTTATACCCCTGCAGGGGTATAGCGTTCCGGTGAGTGGAATCACAACAGGGGGATTGTATCTTTAGAGAGTCTGGAAGTCGTCGGGTGGAAGATAATACATGAACTTTTTAACGATTTACTGGATTTTTACTCTTATTTTGCGTTTTCACATGTGATCTCATGCTGCTATTGAATTGTGCTATTATTAATTAATTTATTAATCACTACCCTAATCCTATATTCCACATTTAATATCACTTTAAAATATATCCTATATATATATATATTTATAAATCCTTTATACATTTGTTTGTATATTAATTCAATGTTTTAGCACTGCACTTTAGAGGGTTGTGGATACCCCCTCTTTTATTTAAATCACTTGTAGTTTATCCCAGCAGGGGCTGGAACACTTAATTGGATCGCACTTGACACGTTGGCACCTATTAATGCACATCATATAACACCATCAGAGATAATCAGCGGTTATTGGGTTATGGGATTAAGGCTATATTGAACACCTATTTGTATTCATACTTTCTTACTAGCACTTACCGATCCCCATGTGGGATACATATGTATATTTCTTCACATCTTTGTGTCGTTTTCCTTAATATGATTCATAGACACATAAATTATAATCAATAGACAATTATATATGCCAACTATTCCCTCATGCACAGCGCCACTCCCTGTATATATATATTTTTTAGATCTACTCTTTGAGGGTACACGTTGGTGTCCTCTGCCTACATAGGGGGGCTGCAGTTGCAAGTATAGCCTGTAGCGCGGATCTATTGTCTATAATAATATCATTCTGGTATAACCACTCAAAGTCGTGAATAGCGTACCTGAAGACAAAAAAATGGTTAACAATAAAACACAGTAAACAGTAAAGTATAAAAAAATTTCATAACTGAAAAGCAAACATGATAAAACATAATAACAATAAAACATTGCCGAATAGAATACAGTAAAAAACAGCAGAACAATAGAGAGAGAGAATAGAGAGAGAGAGAACAATAAAACAACAACTATTTTTTTTTTTTTTTTATATATATATATTTTTTTACACTTTTTTTGTAACTAACTTTTATAACTGTAACCGGTTCCAGGTTCGGGTCTCTCAAAATGCGATGGCATCTTGGGAGACCCTGTGAAAGTGTGCCTAGTCTGTGCAGTGCTGTACCCTATTAATACTAATACTCAACTAGTGTATGGTAGCGTTCAAAACATTCACCAATGCAAAGACCAGGATTGTCAGGACAGGAGGAACAATAATAGCGGGTGTCACGCCTATATCCACGCTTGCTGCAGACACAACATCTTTTTTTGGGGGGTTCATTGGGTAGGGGTACTCGGGAGGACATAAAGAAAATGCCTCTTATGCAGCTGACTGCATTTGGTTGGGGATGTGAATGGGGGAAGTACGGGCGCTGCAGAAGTGGTGGGTTCCCAATTAGGATTGGCGAATGCAGCAGGAAGGGCATTATGGGCACGACGGCCTGTGTTTGTCTTCTTGGTGGCAGCGGGACACTACTTGTGCTTGCCACCTCACCAGCTTGAACTGCACTTATGGGACTCGCCACGTCACCAAGTGTTACTGCAGTGCTGGTTTGACTACGACCGGGGTGTACTAGGCCACTGGTGCTTGCCAGTTCACCAAAACGCTACCAAAAAATCTGTTAGCGATCGCAGGGATCAGGCCTGACTCTGCGAACGCTGCAGTTATGCGTTTAGTGTTTTGTAAGTGACAGTGATCGATCGATACTGCACTTGGGTGGGCTGGGCTGGGCCGGGCGGAGGGGCAAAACGCAGGTGATAGCAGGTATCTGGGCTGATCCCACTAACACTGCTTTTTTGGGAACCCTAAACTGCTGGGGACGCTAGTATAGATCTGATCGGATCAGATATTGATCTGACAGATACTATACCACTAAGGGAGGTGTACGGTGCCTGCGTGGGTGTTAGCGGTACTGGGGCTAACCTGACGCTGCTTGGGGCTAGTGCTTGCCAGTTCACCAAAATGCTACCAAAAAAACTGTTAGCGATCGCAGGGATCAGGCCTGACTGTGCGAACGCTGCAGTTATGTGTTTAGTGTTTTGTAAGTGACAGTGATCGGGGGTCCCTGTCGCTATAAAACGCTGACGGCGAACCTAAATATTTACCTCCCTAACTAGCGTCACCAGCGACACTAATACAGCGATCAGAAAAATGATCGCTTAGCGACACTGGCGACAGGGGTGATCAAGGGGTTAAAACTTTATTAGGGGGGGTTAGGGGGGTATCCTAGACCTAAAGGGGGCTAACCCTAACTGCCCTAACACAGTAACTGTCACAAACTGACACATGCAGTAATCATAAAAAAAAAAAACTGCTTGGTGTCAGTTTGTGATCGGGGGGGCGATCGGGGGGGGGGGGATCGGGGGTGTTTTGTGTGCCTGGCATGTTCTACTGTGTGTGTAGTGTGTTTTCACTCACAGTGCAGTCTTCTCTCCTCGGCGCCGGAGCGGAAAATACCGAGCCGAGGAGAGATGACATCATTTCCTTTGCTGCTGTTTAGCATACAGCAGCAAAGGAATGTTGTGATTGGCCGGCGGCGATCGCGAGGGGGGGTCCACGAACGGATGGCCTCCCGCTCACCTCCGATCGCCGGGGGACAAAAGAGGACCGCCTCGGGCACCGGGGGGGTCCGATCGGACCCCCCACCCGCGGGAGGCAGATCACGTATATCTACGTGATTTTGCCTGCCCGTGCCATTCTGCCAACGTATATCGGCGTGAGGCGGTCCTAAGTGGTTAATACCAGAACAGGCCATTATGAGTAGCTCGTAATGCCTTTTGGCCTTTGTAAAGCCCCGGCAGTTTTCCAGGAATTTATTAACGGTATCCTCCGAGATTTGTTGCAGTTATGTGTGGTGATTTATCTCTACGATATACTCATATTTTCCAAGTCCCTGGAGAGCCACCACACAGATATCTGTCGTGTGCTTCGGAAACTAAGAGAGAACAATCTCTATTGTAAATTGGAGTGTGAATTCCATTGTGAACAGGTTAAATTCCTGGGTTATGTAATTTCCACTGCTGTTTTTTCGATGGACCCAGAGGAACTTTCAGCAGTCCTACAGTGGCCCAGACCCATGGGTTTACATCCTCTGCAGTGTTTTCTTGGCTTTGCCAACTATTATCAGAAGTTTATTCGTAACTTCTCATCTCTGGTCAAGCCCCTGACTGATATGACCAGAAAGGATGGTAATCCACAGAGTTGGTCTCCAGATTCCATTAAGGCCTTTGAGAGTCTCAAGCCTGCCTTTGTTTCTGCTCCTGTGTTGGCACATCCTGATCCTACGTTACCTTTTAACTGTGGTTGATGCTTCTGAGACTGGAGTTTGTGCCCTTCTGTCTCAATGTCCTACCTCTGAGAGCGCTATGCATCCTTATGGCTACTTTTCCAAGAAATTGTCACCTGCAAGGTGCAGTTACGAGATTGGTGACAAAGAGCTGTTAGCGATCATTTTAGCTCTGAAAGAATGGAGACTTCTCCTCGAAGGTACCACTGTGCCGGTTCTCATTCTTACTGACTATAAGAATCTCACATTCTTGTCTGAGGCTAAAAGCCTCTCTCCCAGAAGGGCGCGATGGGCTCTTTTCTTGTCTAGTTTCAATCACATTGTCTCATTCTTACCCGATACTAAGAATGTAAGGGCTGGCGCTTTGTCACATCAATTGTACTCCACATCCAAGATGGAGTCGGTTCCGGTTCCTGTAATTCCTCCTGATCGTATTCTGTCTATGGTTCGCACCAGTCTCACTTCTCCTTTGGGTGACAAAATTCTTGCTGCCCAGGTCCATGCTCCTCCTGAGAAACCTTGTGACCGCTGCTTTGTCCCAGAGAGTCTCCGTACTGCCGTGCTCCAGACTTACCATTCTACCAAGGCTGCTGGCCATCCTGGGAAGAATCAACTCTTTTGGGCCATTTTACAACAATTCTGGTGGCCTAGTCTACGTGCTGATGTAACCGCCTTTATAGCTGCCTGTTCCGTGTGTGCTCAGAGTAAAACTCCATGACACCCTCCAGTGGGCCTCCTACAACCCATACCCAATGGAGAGAGGCTCTGGACCCACCTGTCTTTGGATTTCATTGTGGAGTTACCCAACTCCCAGGGCAACACAGTTATCCTTATGGTGGTTGACCGACTCTCGAAAATGTCTCATTGTGTTCCACTTAAGAAGTTGCCCACTTCTAAGGAACTGACTTCCATTTTTTCTTGGGAGATTTGTCACTTACATTAGCTACCCAAAGTGATTGTCTCAGGCAGGGGTAGTCAGTTTGTGTCCCGGTTCTGGTGAGCCTTTTGTGCACAGTTGGGAATTCAGCTTGCTTTCTCCTCTGCGTATCATCTGCAGTCTAATGGGGCCGCAGAACGAGCCAATCAGTCCTTGAAGCAATTCTTACGATGCTATATTTCTGACCATAATAACAACTGGTCAGACCTCTTACGGTGGGCGGAGTACGATCACTATAGTGCATTGAACTCTGCTTTCCGATTGTCACCATTTATGGCGAACTATGGTTTCCAACCTTCCATGTTGCCTGATTCATTTGTTCCGCAGAGTTTTCCTACGTTAGAGGAGTACCTCCGAGGTCTTCGTTCCACTTGGGCACAAGTCCAGTAAGGTTTGCGACATGCTAATGATAGGTACAGACTCCATGCTGACCGCAGATGCCTGCCTGTGCCTTCCTACCAGGCTGGGGACAGGGCCTGTCTGTCATCTCGCAACCTCCAACTTCGTGTCCCCTCACTAAAGTTCGCACCTCGGTTTATTGGGCCTTTCTGTATTCTTCGCAAGATTAACTCAGTGGCTTACGCATTAGACCTTCCTTCTAATATTCATATCTCAAATGTATTTCATGTCTTCTCCTTATTAAAACCTTTGGTCTGCAACCACTATATCACCTTGGTGCCTCATCCTCAACCTGTACAGGTTGAAAACCATGAGGAGTATGAAGTACAGTCCATTGTTGACACCCGTAGGTTCCGTGGGTGCATACAGTACCCAGTGCATTGGAAAGGATATGGTCTGGAGGAACGCTCTTGGGTCACATCCTCGGACGTACATGTCCTTGTCCTCCTCTGTGATTTCCATAGATGTTTTCCCCTCAAGCCTGGTGGTCAAACGAGGGGGAAGGGTCATTGAGGTGGGGGTACTGTCAGGGCTGGGCTCAGCCCTTCCTTCTCTGAGCTGGCCGCTCAGCTCTCAGCTAATTGCCAGCTCCTATCTCTCCACAGTGAGTCACCTGTTGATGATATCCTGCTTGTCAGTCTTGCCTTCTTAAGCCGTTCAGTCCAGATGAACTCTGCCTTTGCCTTGGTTACATCTCTAGAGGCTCTCCTGTGTTCCTGTTAAAGACTTGCTTGGCTGACATTCTTTCTGGCTCCAAATTAGGGATGAGCTTCGAGTTCGAGTCGAACTCATGTTCAACTCGAACATTGGCTGTTCGCAAGTTCGCAGAACACCGAACAATTTGGGGTGTTCGCGGCAAATTCGAATGCCGCGGAACACCCTTTAAAAGTCTATGGGAGAAATCAAAAGTGCTAATTTTAAAGGCTTATATGCAAGTTATTGTCATAAAAAGTGTTTGGGGACCCGGGTTCTGCCCCAGGGGACATGGATCAATGCAAAAAAAAGTTTTAAAAACGGCCGTTTTTTCAGGAGCAGTGATTTTAATAATGCTTAAAGTCAAACAATAAAAGTGTAATATCCCTTTAAATTTCGTACCTGGGGGGTGTCTATAGTATGCCTGTAAAGGGGCGCATGTTTCCCGTGTTTAGAACAGTCTGACAGCAAAATGACATTTCGAAGGAAAAAAAAAACATTTAAAACTACCCACGGCTATTGCATTGCCGACAATACACATAGAAGTTCATTGATAAAAACGGCATGGGAATTCCCCACAGGGAAACCCCGAACCAAAATTTAAAAAAAAAATGATGTGGGAGTCCCCCTAAATTCCATACCAGGCCCTTCAGGTCTGGTATGGATATTAAGGGGAACCCCGGCCAAAATTTAAAAAAAAAATGACGTGGGGTTCCCCCTAAATTCCATACCAGACCCTTCAGGTCTGGTATGGATTTTAAGGGGAACCCCGCGCCAAAAAAAAACAAAAAAATACGGCGTGGGGTCCCCCCAAAAATCCATACCAGACCCTTATCCGAGCACGCAACCTGGCAGGCCGCAGGAAAAGAGAGGGGGACGAGAGTGCGCCCCCCCCCCTCCTGAACCGTACCAGGTCACATGCCCTCAACATTGGGAGGGTGCTTTGGGGTAGCCCCCCAAAACACCTTGTCCCCATGTTGATGAGGACAAGGGCCTCATCCCCACAACCATGGCCGGTGGTTGTGGGGGTCTGCGGGCGGGGGGCTTATCGGAATCTGGAAGCCCCCTTTAACAAGGGGACCCCCAGATCATGCCCCCCCCCTGTGTGAAATGGTAAGGGGGTACTTACCCCTACCATTTCACTAAAAAGTGTCAAAATAGTTAAAAATGACAAGAGACAGTTTTTGACAATTCCTTTATTTAAATGCTTCTTCTATCTTCCTTCATCTTCTTCTTCTTCTGGTTCTTCTGGCTCTTCTGGTTCTTCCTCCGGCGTTCTCGTCCAGCATCTCCTCCGCGGCGTCTTCTATCTTCTTCTCCTCGGGCCGCTCCGCACCCATGGCATTGGGGGGGAGGCTCCCGCTCTTCTCTTCATCTTCTTCTTCATCGTCTTCTCTTCTTCCTTCTTCTCTTCTGCTCTTCTTCTCTTCTTAATTTTCTTCTCCAGGCCGCTCCGCATCCATGCATGGAGGGAGGCTCCCGCTGTGTGACGGCGTCTCCTCATCTGACGGTTCTTAAATAATGGGGGGCGGGGCCACCCAGTGACCCCGCCCCCTCTGACGCACGGGACATGGCGGGACTTCCCTGTGGCATTCCCCGTGACGTCACAGGGAAGTCCCGTAAAGTCACCGTGCGTCAGAGGGGGGGGGGCACCGGGTGGCCACGCCCCCCATTATTTAAGAACCGTCAGATGAGGAGACGCCATCACACAGCGGGAGCCTCCCTCCATGCATGGATGCGGAGCGGCCCGGAGAAGAAAATTAAGAAGAGAAGAAGAGAAGAAGGAAGAAGAGAAGAGGATGAATGAGAAGATGAAGAGAAGAGCGGGAGCCTCCCCCCAATGCCATGGGTGCGGAGCGGCCCGAGGAGAAGAAGATAGAAGACGCCGCGGAGGAGATGCTGGACAAGAACGCCGGAGGAAGAACCAGAAGAGCCAGAAGAACCAGAAGAAGAAGAAAATGAAGGAAGATAGAAGAAGCATTTAAATAAAGGAATTGTCAAAAACTGTCTCTTGTCATTTTTAACTATTTTGACACTTTTTTAGTGAAATGGTAGGGGTAAGTACCCCCTTACCATTTCACACAGGGGGGGCCTGGGATCTGGGGGTCCCCTTGTTAAAGGGGGCTTCCAGATTCCGATAAGCCCCCCGCCCGCAGACCCCCACAACCACCGGCCACGGTTGTGGGGATGAGGCCCTTGTCCTCATCAACATGGGGACAAGGTGTTTTGGGGGGCTACCCCAAAGCACCCTCCCAATGTTGAGGGCATGTGGCCTGGTACGGTTCAGGAGGGGGGGGCCGCACTCTCGCCCCCCTCTCTTTTCCTGCGGCCTGCCAGGTTGCGTGCTCGGATAAGGGTCTGGTATGGAATTTAGGGGGAACCCCACGTCATTTTTTTTTAAATTTTGGCCGGGGTTCCCCTTAATATCCATACCAGACCTGAAGGGCCTGGCATGGAATTTAGGGGGACTCCCACTTCATTTTTTTTTTTTGTTTCGGGGTTTCCCTGTGGGGAATTCCCATGCCGTTTTTATCAATGAACTTCTATGTGTATTGTCGGCAATGCAATAGCCGCGGGTAGTTTTAAATGGCTTTTTTTCCTTCGAATGTCATTTTGCTGTCAGGCTGTTCTAAACACGGGAAACATGCGCCCCTTTACAGGCATACAATAGACACCCCCCAGGTATGAAATTTAAAGGGATATTACACTTTTATTGTTTGACTTTAAGCATTATTAAAATCACTGCTCCTGAAAAAACGGCCATTTTTAAAACTTTTTTTTGCATTGATCCATGTCCCCTGGGGCAGGACCCAGGTCCCCAAACACTTTTTATGACAATAACTTGCATATAAGCCTTTAAAATTAGCACTTTTGATTATTCATGTTCGTGTCCCATAGACTTTAACGGTGTTCGCGTGTTCGAGCGAACTTTTTTCCTGTTCGCATGTTCTGGTGCGAACCGAACAGGGGGGTGTTCGGCTCATCTCTACTCCAGATCCTGCTTGCTGTTCTACTATGCTGTTCTCTGGCTCCCTGACCTTTTGGCTTGTCTGACTATCCGTTCAGGTTCCTGAACTCTGGCTATGTTTTGACTATGTTTACTCTATTTACCTTTTTTTATTATTATTAAACAAGTGTGATTTAACTGTACTTCTGTCTCAGTCTGATTCATGGTTTCTGACAAGTAGGGAACCAAAGATACACTCCGCATCTTTCCAAATAACTGTTCTGCTTTATTATGACGCAATTGAATGTTTTTATACACTCGATTACATAGGTATCACATTAATATTATAGTTGTACATTTATGGTAACAAGGGGCGTAACATAGGCAGACTAATTCTAATCAGGACTCGAAAGAATGCAAACATGTAATGAAAACATTATTAGTGCCATGTGCACAGTGAGGGCAGTGTGCAATACATACAAAATAGAATACAATTATATACAGAACTTACAAATTTCCTTTGCAATCTCCTCTCTTTTGATCAATTTTTTGATCACTAACCATACCTGCTATCACCTTTAACCTGGAACCTCCACACGCTTAGGTGAAGGTAGTCTTGGCCGAAGAGGCAAATCTCCATTGTGGACAATATAATAGCTGAGCAGCTTTTTTCATTACAAATTACTTTTCATTGTGAAAATTAAATGATTGATTAGACATATTTACAGAGTACTGGCTGTACATTCCTGTGGCTAGAATGGCCTTCTAGCTTAATTGTTGGCATGCTGACTTATCACCATATGTAAACACAGACAATTCTACATAAAATGGAAGACGTATAAAAGACAAATATGACTTCAACATGGCTAAACTACTTTTAAAATCACATTTTATATATATAGAGATATATATATCTATCTATATATATCTATCTATATATATATATCTATCTATATATATATCTATATATATATATATCTATATATATATCTATATATATATATATCTATATATATATATATATATATATATATATATATATATATATATATATATATATATATATATATATATATATATATATATATATATATATAGATAGATAGATAGATAGATAGATATATGGATATATATATATATATATATATATATATATATATATAGATATATATATAGATAGATATATATATATATAGATATATGTATATCCCTTACAATTAGTATTTGAATAAATAGTACCCTAGACTGTGATTCCAAGAGGGAAACAAATCAAACACAGAGATTTCTTTAATTTAGTCATTTTTGCAGTGTCTGGTGTGGATCCAGGTGACTTTTCCTTCATGTTTTGCACAACTGTACATGCAATAGATGGTGTATTGAGTCTCCAAACATTTCCTTATATATAAATGTCCCTTAACATTTCACCTGGCTTTAGTTTTAGATCCTTCCAAACTTTTAAGATCTGGAATTGGGGAAAAAACACATAAATGAGTTTGTCAAAAACATTAAAAGATCATCAACATTCCCTGTGAGATCCAAATGGAGGCCTTCAGCTGCTGAGACAAAATATAAGCAAGTGAGTAACACACTCCCAAACAAAATCCCATAGGGAGAGAGTCCAACATCCCCTTAGGGGCTTGATAAAATATAAGAAAACATTCAGGTAAAAGTTTTGTAGTTTCTTACTCTACTTTTTCCACTACATTGTAGACAGTAGGGAGTGTAAAAATAAAACCTCAAAACTTCTAGTAAGGACTCTCCTATAAAATGATTTCCTCTGTTACTCTTTGTAGATTCTGCACTCTGTACTTACAAACTACTTCTGATAATACTTTTTACTGTGGCCTTTGCAGTAGCATTTGCCACTGGACATCCAGAAAACATGTTCATACAGACAAAATGCATACTTGTAAGATCCTGACTTGGGCATCTGGATATATATTTTTGTAATCTCTGGAAGGGATGTTCAGCTTTTGGTAACACCTTTGGTAACAGGTAAAACAAGAAGTGGTATGTTATAAGGAAACAACTGTGGAGAACCCTGGCTCTATCCCATGCTCATTTACTAAGACAGCCATAACTGCTTGTGACTGATGACACGGTTCATCTGTCAAGCTGGAGGGAAAAAAGAGTGACAGACATAAAAGATTACATTTTTCCAAAATCATGTTTCATAAGAAGTTGCCCCCTGTGGACCACTTGTTCTTCTCGTTCTGGGGTCCTTAAAGTTGAAGTATTAATCCCAGCTATACTGAGCCAGAACTAGGGTGGAATCTGTGACTTGCACAGACCCAGCAAGTGTCCGGGGCCGTAATGCAGCATCCTTAGTCACCTGGTCTGCTCACATGTGTGAATTTTAATGTTAGTATGGCTACCTCAGCAAGAACCTGGAAGGCTGAAAACAGCCAATCAAATTAACTTTGCATGCTTGGTTTACCTGCCAAAGTAAAAAAAAAACTTCTGGCCACTTTAAATGGAACTAAAAGCTCTCTATATCTCGACTATCTATATAAATATAAACTCTTTTAATAGCTCAGAGGCTTTTCTAAAACATGGAGCTCTGTTTTATGAGCTGGGGAAAAAGGATCCAATGACTCTGAATACAAAGTATCCTTCTGGGTGATAAACTGCATACTCAGTATGGGTATTGCCATGCTCAGTATAAAACCGGGATCAACTCTAAAAAAAATCAATATCTGGGTCTTCAGGGAGTGTGTCCTGCACTGGGCTCACAGCAGCTGATTCCTACGTCATCAATTTAACATATGTGGTTTTCTCCAGCCTCCTCCAATAGAGGCAATAAGGTGGCTGGATTCAAATGTATGCATTTTTCATTGTTAGATTTGTACATAAACAAAACAAATTCATATTTTGAACCTTTCATTAAACATTTAGTTAGCTGTATATTTGCTGTGCAGAATGTGGGACCAATAAAAAATAAATATTTGACCAAAATAATGTCTAACTTTGTCTAATATCACCTTTGCATAAAGCTACAGCTCTGATATATTGGGGTGAACCCTTCATTGCTGGGTCCAGCTTGCATAAATATATTACAATGGCTTGTTTGCTATCATGCTGTTTATGTAAGAACTCCAGTTTCATGTTTCAAAAAGACAACCTTTTCCTGGCAATATTATAAATTTCTCATTGCTTGCTCTGTTGTTAGTTTTAGCTAGATAACACAAGTCCTTAGTTTCCATCTGACATTATTTACCTGATGTCATAACATAATAAATGATAACAATACCCTGCAGTCATGCAGAGATGTCCAATAAATCCAAAGTATTCTTCTGCTTATACCACTGCACTTACAATGAAAATGGGCACATCATTTCACAATCCACACATTCTGCTTTGGATTTCAAAAATAAAAATAAATAAAAACAAAAGGACAAAATAGATGTATATAACAGAACAGAAAGCTCTCAGTCGGTTCAAAAACTAACTAACAACTGGCTGCAGGTGGGCTCTATCCTAACGTGGTGTGTGCACTTGATGTGATGGGTCTGTTATATTTAAATTGTATTTATTAGACATGTGCAATTTGTTTCATAACAAATCGAAATTTGGCCGAATTTTGCATCTTTTGGACATTCTAATACTAATAGAAAGAAATTATAGCGAATATAACAAATGAATTTGACATGATTCGGTAATTCGTTAAAGATCTAATGAAACAAAATGTCAACTCAAAGTAAACCTTACAGTCCAATCAGCTGATTAATTTTGTGCTGGAGGTTGGATTACTGGCAAAGTGCATTCCTGAGAACTGAGTGAGAAGGGTGTTGTATTGTATTTGAGCAGAGGAGAAGAGATATTGTCATTGTGTGTGTTAATAGATTCAATAAACAAACGACTTTCCAAACTATGAATCATTAGCACGAATCAATATACATACATAAATATTGAATTTCAACTAATACGAAAGAAATTATAGCGGATATAACGAATTAATTTGTCATGATTCGAGATTCAGTATAACAAATATCGACACTCTACAGAAATAACAAATTATCCGAAAACAAATTACAGTAACATAACGAGTATAACAGAACGAAATTATGTATCTTACGAATGACAGCGAACCGAAACTAAACAAAATTTTCCGTTGTGCACAAGTCTAGTATTTATTATTACTCTCACATCATGGGCCGCACATCAAGTTATTATCAGACCTTTAGATTTCATTTTTGTAGAAAAACTTCTTATGTATCCCATCCATCTTGGCTTTGTTAAATAATATGGCAGCTGTATTCCAATTAACAACCTCATCTTATTTTTTTCTCTCATAAATGTAAAATTACAAAATTGCGGTCTTAATCTAAACTAATCCCATTTTACAAATTTCCCCAATAACCTGGATTTCATTTCCAACCAAAGGTTGTCGAAACCAGTTACAATATATCTATATTATAATGAAAACATTATTAGTGCCGTGTGCACAGTGAGGGCAGTGTGCAATACATACAAAATAGAATACAATTATATACAGAACTTACAAATTTCCTTTACACTACCTGTCTGAGGGAGATGTGAGCAGGTTAAGTAAGAAACTAGGCCTTGGGGTTATTGGGGCTCATGTAAACAGTTACTGTTCCAGCTGTTTTCCTGAGCATGTGAAGTCCAGGGACCAGTTTGTAGCTTACCAGCTTGTAAGGAAAGACATTTGGAAAAGTTGAATCACTCCCCGTGGAGGCCCTTTCCAGTATATGAAAATCTTCTGGTCTGGTGGCTTTGATTACCCTAACTACTTTCCAGAGCTGCAGAAAAGCTTCCTCAACTGAAATGTTCCATTGAGGAATCATCTCTTGTGAAATAGAGCAATAATAGACTCTTATTCTGCAAATTTGATTGAAGGTCCCAATGCCTGTGCTGTCACCTCAGGGGTGTTTGAGGCTGCAGAGTATCTTCTTGGCTTGGAGGAGAGGATTGAGGTAGTGCCTCCGGAGGCCCTGGGTGTCAATGACCCTTCTTAGGGTAAACTGAACATAACACAATTATATATAGATATATATATATATATATTTATTTATTTATCTATATATACACCCCCCTGTTAAAATGTCCAAATTGGGCCCAATTAGCCATTTTTCCTCCTCGGTGTCATGTGACTCGTTAATGTTACAAGGTCTCAGGTGTGAATGGGGAGCAGGTGTATTAAATTTGGTGTTATCACTCTCACTCTCTCATGCTGGTCACTGGAAGTTCAACATGGCGCCTCATGGCAAAGAACTCTCTGAGGATCTGAAAAAAATAATTGTTTCTCTACATAAAGATGGCCTAGGCTATAAGAAGATTGCCACGACGCTGAAACTGAGCTGCACCTCATGACCAAGACCATACTGCAGTTTAACAGGATAGGTTTCACTCAGAACAGGACTCACCATGGTTGACCAAAGAAGTTGAGTGCACGTGCTCAGTGTCATATCCAGAGGTTGTCTCTGGGAAATAGATGTATGAGTGCTGCCAGCATTGCTGCAGAGGTTGAAGGTGGAGGGTTAACCTGTCAGTTCTCAGACCATATGCCGCACACTGCATCAAATTGGTCTGCATGGCTGTAATCCCAGAAGGAAGCCTCTTCTAAAGATGATGCACAAGAAAGCCTTGCTAAAGACAAGCAGACTAACAAATGGATTACTGGAACCATGCCCTGTGGTCTGACGAGACAAAGATAAGCTTATTTGTGTCAGATGGTGTCAACCGTATGTGGCAGTGAGGTGTACAAAGACAAGTGTGTCTTGTGTACAGTCAAGCATGGTGGTGGGAGTGTTATGGTCTGGAGCTGCATGAGTGCTGCTGGCACTGGGGAGCTACAGTTCATTGACGGAACCATGAATGCCAACATGTACTGTGACATACTGAAGCAGAGCATGATCCCCTTCCTTTCAGAGGCTGGGCTGCAGGGCAGTACTCCAACATGATAATGACCCCAAACCTCCAAATCGACCACTGTCTTGCTAAAGAAGCTGAGGGTAAAGGTGACAGACTGGCAAAGCATGTCTCCAGACCTAAACCCTATTGAGCATCTGTGGGGCATCCTCAAATGGAAGGTGGAGGAGGGCAAGGTCTCTAACCTCCACCAGCTCTGTGATGTCATCATGGAGGAGTGGAAGAGGACTCCAGTGACAACCTGTGAAGCTCTGGTGAACTCCATTCCCAATAGAGTTTAGGGCAACGAAAATATTGGTAGCCGCACAAAATATTTACACTTTGGGCCCAATTTGTACATTTTTACTTAAGGGTGTACTCACTTTTGTTGCCAGCGGGTTAGACATTAATGACTGTGTGTTGAGTTATTTTGAGGGGACAGCAGATTTACACTGTTCGACAAGCTGTACACTCACTACTTTACATTGTAGCAAAGTGTCATTTCTGTAGTGTTGTCACATGAAAAGATATAACACAATATTTACAAAAAATGTGAGGGCTGTACTCACTTTTGTGAGACACTGCATATATACAGTGCCTTGCAAAAGTATTCGGCCCCCTTGAACTTTTCAACCTTTTGCCACATTTCAGGCTTCAAACATAAAGATATAAAATTTTAATTTTTTGTGAAGAATCACCAACAAGTGGGACACAATTGTGAAGTGGAACGAAATCTATTGGATATTTTAAACTTTTTTAGCAAATAAAAAACTGAAAAGTGGTGCGTGCAAAATTATTCGGCCCCTTTACTTTCAGTGCAGAAAACTCACTCCAGAAGTTCAGCGAGGATCTCTGAATGATCCAATGTTGTCCTAAATGACTGATGGTGCTAAATAGAATCCACCTGTGTGTAATCAAGTCTCTGTATAAATGCACCTGCTCTGTGATAGTCTCAGGGTTCTGTTGAAAGCACAGAGAGCATCATGAAGACCAAGGAACACACCAGGCAGGTACGTAATACTGTTGTGGAGAAGTTTAAAGCCGGATTTGGATACAAAAAGATTTCCCAAGCTTTAAACATCCCAAGGAGCACTGTGCAAGCGATCATTTTGAAATGGAATGAGTATCAGATCACTGCAAATCTACCAAGACCTGGTTGTCCCTCTAAACTTTCAGCTCAGACAAGGAGAAGACTGATCAGAGATGCAGCCAAGAGGCCCATGATCACTCTGGATGAACTGCAGAGAACTACAGCTGAGGTGGGAGAGTCTGTCCATAGGACAACAATCAGTCGTACACTGCACAAATCTGCCCTTTATGGAAGAGTGGCAAGAAGAAAGCCATTTCTCAAAGATATCCATAAAAAGTCTCGTCTAAAGTTTGCCACAAGCCACCTGGGAGACACACCAAACATGTGGAAGAAGGTGCTCTGGTCCGATGAAACCAAAATCGAACTTTTTGGCCACAATACAAAACGATATGTTTGGCGTAAAAGCAACACAGCTCATCACACTCAACACACCATCCCCACCGTGAAACATGGTGGTGGCAGCATCATGGTTTGGGCCTGCTTTTCTTCAGCAGGGACAGGGAAGATGGTTAAAATTGAGGGGAAGATGGATGCAGCCAAATACAGGACCATTCTGGATGAAAACCTGTTGGAGTCTGCAAAAGACCTGAAACTGGGACGGAGATTTATCTTCCAACAAGACAATGATCCCAAACATACAGCAAAATCTACAAAGGAATGGTTCACAAATAAACGTATCCAGGTGTTAGAATGGCCAAGTCAAAGTCCAGACCTGAATCCAATCGAGAATCTGTGGAAAGAGCTGAAAACTGCTGTTCACAAACGCTCTCCATCCAACCTCACTGAGCTCGAGCTGTTTTGCAAGGAAGAATGGGCAAGAATTTCAGTCTCTCGATGTGCAAAACTGATAGAGACATACCCCAAGCGACTTGCAGCTGTAATCGCAGCAAAAGGTGGCTCTACAAAGTATTAACGCAAGGGAGCCGAATAATTTTGCACGCCCCACTTTTCATTTTTTTATTAGTTAAAAAAGTTTCAAAAATCCAAATGATTTCGTTCCACTTCACAATTGTGTCCCACTTGTTAGTGATTCTTCACAAAAAATAAAAATGTTATATCTTTATGTTTGAAGCCTGAAATGTGGCAAAAGGTTGAAAAGTTCAAGGGGGCCGAATACTTTCGCAAGGCACTGTATATATATATATATATATATATATATATATATATATATATATATAGGGTTTTGTAGTGACACATGTCTTCATGTTTAAAAGTTCTTCTATGATATGTGTAGAAGAGATATTTGTTTCACCAATCTTGGAAGTACACTGTCTTATGAAAGTTGTACAAATACAAATTGTATTTGTTTAAAAGGGACTTTAACTAAAAAAGTCCTGTAAAAGGAGATTAAACAAGCAACAAAACAAGCACTTTGTGAAACAGAAAGATAGGCAAGATTCTTCCTAATAATTAAGTATAAAATAAATAAATAAATTAACTATCCAATTCTTCTATCATAATTGTTATTTTTCTTTAGTAGAGATTATATTTTTCTATCTTCACCAACCGCACATAGACATCCCTAAAAGGTTGTAATTAATTGAATAACCAAAGAGCCAATAGAAAAAAAACAGATAAGAAAAGTAATAAATATTGTGATACGACAATAGCAGCTGCAGTGAAAATAAATTTGCTGTGCAAATCAATAACAAATGAAAAAGAAAAAAAAAAAGCACTCTTAAGCTATAGGTATATAAAACAACAACATAGACCGCATTGTGAAATGGCGACCTAAAGTCACAAAAAAAATTGCAAAGTCCCAATAAAGTGCTGGTGCTCATACTCAGATGACTTAAATTATTGAAAAGTGAAGATTCTAAGTCCCAGATTAAGTGCTCGTGATGAAAAATAGATGCGGGATTCTGTACTTGATATGTGCTCAGACAAGGTGCTTCCACATAGATGTAAACTCACCCCTCAAAATGGACCAACTATCACTAGTATGGTCAAACGCACATGTGGGACAGCCCTTGTAGATCTTCCTTAGACTGGCATTGCCTGGGATAAATATTTCTCATGTGGATAGATATGACAAGAAAAGCCTCATTGCGCAAATATCGTTTAAAAATGTATTAATTGATAAAACATTTTAGTCAACTCCCATGTAGGGGTGCCTTAAGCCTGGCACCTGGTGTGAATAGCAGGTAAGTAATCCGGGAAATCTTCCCATAGGCAATGGTAGACCTCTGCCGTGGTTGTGGTACGATTTCCAGAAATGACGTTAGGGTGGAAGTTGTCGCGATGATGCACATTAACCTCAACACGTTTCAGCCTATCGAATGGGCCGTCATCAGGAAGTTGTGGTTCCACCATTTTGGTTAAGGGCATAAATACCCTCACTTCGAATCCCATGTTTGATTTTATCCAATCAATATTGGTTACTTGCTATTTACTCTGGATTGCTCACAATCTACCTAATAGTGCCTTTATTAAAACAAATACATTACATCTCAGTATTAAACTTAAAACCCAACATGTAAAAATTATATAATATTATACTTGTTACTAGTGGTATGAATATTTGCAAAACCAGATTTAGCGATGTTACATAACTTTAATAGGAGAAATTTACGGGCCCTCTAGTGGTGGAAACTGGTCTCTGTTATTTGTACCAAGTGGACACTCTGGAGCCATCTAATGGTCAAAGTTATGCATTAAAACTCTAATGGCCTTATACCATATTACTACAACTCTGCTACACATGTGATTCGAAGTGAGGGTATTTATGCCCTCAACCAAAATGGCGGAACCACAACTTCCTGATGATGGCCTATTTGATAGCCTGAAATGTGTCGAGGTTAATTCCCCCTTATCGCGACAACTTCTGCCCTAATGTTCGTTTCCGGAAATCGACGACAACCGTGGCAGCGGTCCACCATTGCCTATGGGCAGATTTCCTGGATTACTTACCTGCTATTCACACCGGGTGCCAGGCTTAAGGCACCCCTACATGTGAGTTGACTAAAATGTTTTATCTTTTAATACATTTTTAAAAGATATTTGCGCAATGAGGCTTTTCTTGTCATATCTATCCACATGAGGAATATTTATCCCAGGCAACACCAGTCTAAAGAAGATCTACAGGGCCTGCACTACATTTGCGTTTGACCATACTAGTAATAGTTGGTCCATTTTGAGGGGTGAGTTTACATCTATGTGGGGGCACCTTGTCTGAGCACATATCAAGTATGGAATCCCACATCTATTTTTGATCACAAGCACTTAATCTGGGACTCAGAATCTTCACTGATCAATGATTTAAGTCATCTGAGTTTGAGCACCAGCACTTTATTGGGACTTTGCAATTTTTTTAGCGACTTTAGGTCGCCATTTCACAATGCGGTCTATGTTGTTGTTTTATATACCTAAAGCTTAAGAGCACATTTTTTTCTTTTTCTTTTTCATCCCTAAAAGGTTAATGTGTATCTATAGCCAACTCTTTTTTTTTAGCTATGGAGTGGGAAAGGGTTAAAACCCCTATCAGGTTTTACTTCTATTAAAGCTTTACCCTCACTTCCCATCTTGGGGACAATGTTTTACCAAACAGGAAGTAAGCGAAAATTAGGAATCAGAAAACAGATGTAGGGATTTGCTGCCCTCTACTGTCAGCTGCCAGTATCACACTGTAATGTACAATCATGTATGTCTCTTCTTGACTCTAGGGTTGTTGAGAAAAGATCCAAGAAGGAGGAATTCAAGATAGAGAAGGTCTTAGCCACATGTCCTGTCCATGTTACTAATACCAGATCAGAATAGATGATTATGCAATTATTTCTAATAGTTATAATAGTTTAACTGCAGCTGCCCATAGCTTCTTGAGTGTATTGCTTAAGTCTTGTGACAAACAGATTATCTATGTCTTATTACTTTCTCACAGGCACAGTACCAAATTACTAGGACTGCATTCCAGGTTGGTTGGGTAATGGCTGGAGGGTGTCCTCATCACTGCAGATCTTGTTTTCAGGTCTCCTGAAAAGTCCCAGAACTAGTGTTTAACTGTGCTCCTATTATCTAATTGAGGATGTGGTGTGATAAACTGTAGTTGCAGGCCCAAATGCATGTTTATATAGAGCTAAACATGAAGTGAGGAGAAATCGTTTCAACAAAGTCCTGATTAGCAGTATAAGTCAGGGGTTTTAACTCTTCCCCACTATATCCGGAAATGAAAGTAAAACAAAAAATGTCCTGGATATACACTTTGAAGTGTATGTAAAGCTAAAATCTTTCTTTTTTTAAATTTTGTTTTGGTTAGAGTGGGTAAGTGTTGGAAACTGTCTTTTTTTAATATAGATGTCTTTGTCCCCACAGATTACAGTACAGAAGATGATGGACAATTCCACATTTTAAGGTGATCACGAGAACAATAGGTGAAGAGAAATCTTCCAGGGGGGACACCTGTTCAGTTGACAATGCACTCATGTTGGACAGATTTTGTCTTACTTCCTATAGTGTCTCTGGGAATGATAGGAAGAAATTTCACTGATGGAAAAAAAATTAAAAGGGTCTCAGCTATTCTCTACTCAACTCTAAAGCTGACTTACATATTTAGCTGGTAAGGTAAATATCAGACAGTACTTAGCAAAGTTCTTCATCAAGCCTCACCTATATAAGGTAATAAAGTACAGTATATAATGGATGTTTAGTATCACTGTGATTTTTTGGGTTTTCTGAGCCTACAGTACTTTAATTTGTTTTAATTTCTCTCATACTAAAGTCATTTTCTCATATTTAAACAAATCCTACTTAGATAATAGCCTTGTGATTATTGCAGACAGATGGTAACAGCTCTGCCCAGAGAGAGCAATGATGACAAATAATAATTATTAAATACGTATTATAATGATCATTTCTTTCAAGCAGCAGAACCCTAAAGTTTAAATTTCAATTTACGCAAAATGAACTTATGATATTGCATAAACGAAAAACCTTGCAAGATAATACAAATAGCTAATTGTTAAGGAAATTTTACCCGCTGCCAGATGCCAAACGTTCATTTTGAACTTCAAATTCAGCACAGTTCCCAAACAACATTTACAATAATGTTCCTCGATGTCAGTTTGACCTTACTGTAACAATAGCCTGATAAAATGATTAATTGCCAAATGGAACAGGCCATTGATGTAGGAAATTACAAGATGTAAGTAATAATTGTAATCTTGTTTTGATTAGAAATGCTCATGAAAGGACCATGTCTAACAACAGCGGCTAAATGTTCTCCAGCTTGGCAACATATAGTAATATACTTTTTAAAGCAGAAACATTTATATAACTACTCTTAACACAAAAATGTTACTGTATAAAAAACATCCGATTAAAAAAACTTAACTTTAGAGCAGACAAATTGCTGCAAGAAAATAAAATCAATTTCAACTTGGGAAAAAAAGCTGTGTGTATAAGGAGGTAGAAAAACACATTAAGAAAAGGTTTCATTAAAAACAGATATTAGTGGATGTGTATGGATTATTTTCTGAGAGAAAGGATATTGTTTAGTGTCACTTTAAGGCACCCATGCACATAGCGTAGATGCCTCTCTATTTCACATTTCCTCATAAGATATGCTGTACTTTTCATATTACAACCCCCCTCATATGTCATGCTGTATATTCCATATTTTGGTATTCTTTACATTTCATATTCTGCACCCTTTTTTTAAATGGCATAGGGTCCCCCCGAAAAGCCATAACAGACCCTTATCTGAGCATTCAGCCTGGCAGGCTAGGAAAGGGAGGGACGAGTGAGTGTCCCCCTCCTGAACCATTACAGGCCATATGCCCTCAGCATGTGGGGGATGTTTTAGGGCAGGAAGGGCTCTGCCCCCCCCACCCCAAAGCATCTTGTCCCAATGTTGATGGGGACAAGGGCCTCTTCCCCACATGGCCAGTGGTTGTGGGGGTTGTACGTTGTATGGATTTGGGGGGCCCACACCACTTATTTTTAAATTTTGGTGTGGGGTTCCCCTTAAAAGCCATACCAGACCCAAATGACCTGGTATTAATTCAGTGGGACCCCCTCACCGTTTTTTATTTCTTAATTATTTTTTTGCTGGCAATGTTTTTTTCTTTCATTCAACTGTCAATGGACAACCCTGATGACAGCTGATGACTCATCCATTGTTAAGAACATGGTGGCCGGCTTCCCGGCCTGCTTTTTAACAACCAGCTATTGTTAAAGACACTGGTGGCTGCTGGCTCCAACAATTTACTTCTGAACCTCACCTACTTTGCAGCTGAACCGCTGAACAGCTGCTTTGGAAATTCTGAGGGGAAATTTGCATTGGACATGTGCGAACCTAGCCTAAAACCAGCCCTGGCTGAGCTATTGAGAGAACAACTTGAACAACTTATGCCCCATACACACGGTCGGATTTTCCGACGGAAAATGTGTGATAGGACCTTGTTGTCGGAAATTCTGACCGTGTGTAGGCTCTATCACACATTTTCCATCGGATTTTCCGACACACAAAGTTTGAGAGCAGGCTATAAAATTTTCCGACAACAAAATTTTGTTGTCGGAATTTCCAATCGTGTGTACACAAATCCAACGCACAAAGTGCCACGCATGCTCAGAATAAATAAAGAGATGAAAGCTATTGGCTACTGCCCTGTTTATAGTCCCGACGTACGTGTTTTACGTCACCGCGTTCAGAATGATCAGATTTTCCGACAACTTTGTGTGACCGTGTGTATGCAAGACAAGTTTGAGCCAACATCCGTCGGAAAAAATCCTAGGATTTTGTTGTCGGAATGTCCGATCAATGTCCGAAAGTGTGTACGGGGCATAAGAGTGGATGTAAATCCAATTCATGATATTTGAGCTGGCACATATATCTGTAGTGTTTTCTTATCTCTCTCCAAAGCATTGAATCCTATGGCTTTCTCCTGCTCTGTACCTCTGTTATCAGCATGATACATTCTCCGACACAGGAGATAAAAGCAGCCTGCAATTTGTGTCGTGGGAGGTTGCTATAAATAGATTAGCACAGTGCTGCCCAATTCACATGACAGCTCTGAGAGTCTTTGCCTATGTTGGGTGGGGGTCTGTGCCTTTCGTCCAATCAGCTGTCTTGGCTGTCTGTCAAGATTCCACTCCCAGTCCTGAACAGCAAGAGAAAATCTGTAACATGAGACAAGAATTCTAAAGAATATAGAAAGGGAAAGACAGCAGATATGCATGTAAAACTTATGTAGGGAAATTTGTTTCATCAAGTGCTTGTGGTGGAAATTAAGTTGTAAGTTGTAAATTAAGTATTTAAGTATGCATTGCACCATGGTGCTTTTAGTTATCGAGGTCAGTGAGGGTTTATTTTAAAGTGCATTTACTTATTGCAAGGAATATGAAAATACTTAAATGTCCATAGCCTAGCTGAGGCTCATTTTAATAGAAAAGAGATTTAAATAGGAAGTCTGCATAGCAACTGCATTAGTCTTTAAGTCTTTTTTACCAGTTGAAAGGGGTTATAGTGCTTCAGCTGCAACTTTCTGATGTTGTAGAATTTGAGATCATTGTATAAGGGCAAGTAAAAACAAGCATGGAAATTCAGAATATTTGAGCAGTAATCTAAAAACTTTGTTTTGCAGATAATTTGTCTGTCTAAGAAAAGATGTAGCCAGCAACACTAGAATCCTGTGAAAATCTTTATTTGCTACATAAAGGTCAAGATTAAAAACACTGACGCATTTCAATATAATTTGTCTGTCTTGCATTTTTTTTCTTTGAATTCCCCAGAAAGTAAATATGTAAAATCTGTACCTCTTATCAGCTCACACCTGTGACCTTGGGTCCACATTAAATAAAAAAAATTAAATCTGTAGATTTCATAAAAATATTATTTGGTGATCCTGCCTTGAAGTTACCTATTCAGGCAAAGAAAGACAACACCCTATCCCCATATCCCAATAGGGTTTCTGTACTGTCACCCTGCAGTCATCCAGAAACCCTCTCTAAGAAATGACATGCAGCCATTGCTGGAGTCAGTACCATGACAGGGTTGTCCAGCGCCCAGGGCAAGGATCCATAATTGCACCCCTCCTCCTCCACTATTAATACAGTGGATATAGAAAAGAATCACCCCCTTTAAAATATTCACATTGTGTTGCTTTGCAGCCTGAAATGAAGACAGGCACAGTTTTTTTTTTTTATCCAGCTGTATTTACTAGTGAAACATCCAAGTGAAAGATATAACACCAAAATGTCAAAAAACAAAAACAAAATCAAAAACAGAATCACTGATTTGGAAAAATAATCACCCCCTTTATGTCAGTATTTTGTTGGACTACATTTTGCCAAATTACAGCCTTTGGTCTGTTGGAATGTATCTGCAATATTTGCCCAGTCTTCTTTGCAACTGCTCAAGTTCAGTTCAATTTGATGGTGACCGTTTGTGGACTGCAGTCTTCACAGATTTTTAATGGGGTTTAAAGTGATTGTAAAGGCTCATTTTTTTCCTATAAAAATAGGAAACATGTTATACTTACCTGCTTTGTGCAATGGATTTGCACAGAGCAGCCCAGATCCTCCTCTTCTCAGGTTCCCTCTTCTGTGATCCTGGCCCCTTCCTCCTGTTCAATGCCCCCACAGCAAGCAGCTTGCTATGGGGGCACCTGAGCTGAGTCGCAGCTCCCTGTGTCCATTCAGACATGGAGCCCTGACAGCCACTGAAGCCAATGGCACTGCTGCTGTGTCTCAGCCAATCAGGAAGGAGAATCTCAGATGGCTGAGGCACTTGTTGACATCGCTGAACAGAGAGGGACTTCAGGTAAGTGTTAGGGGGGCTGGGGGGGGCTACTGCACAAAGAAGGCTTTTTATTTTAATGTATAGAATGCATTACGATAAAAAACCTTCTGCCTTTACAACCGCTTTAAGTCTGGGCTCTGACTAGGCCTTGCAAGGACATTCACCTTTTTCTCCCTCAACCAGTGTGATCATTTTTGCTGTGCGCTTTGGGTCACTGTCGTGTTGGAAGGTAAACCTTATTCCCATTGACAACTTTCTGGCAGAGGGCAGCAGATTTTCCTCAAGAATTTGATGGTATTTTGTCCCATCTGTTTTTCTTCTATCCTGACAATTGCTCCAGGCCCTGCTGCAAAGAAACACCCCCATAACAGGATATTACAACCTCCAAGCATTACTGTAGGAATGGTGTTATTTGGATTGTGAGCTGTATTGGATTTACCGCCAGACATATTGTTTGGTGTTGAGGCCCCATGAACCCCATTGAAAATCTGTGGAATGAGTTGATGACTGCAGTCCACAAACGGCCACAATCAAATTTAACTGAACTTGAGCAGTTGCAAAGAAGAGTGGGCAAATATTGCAAAGTCTAGATGTGCAAAGTTAGTAGAGACATATATCAACAGAATAAAGGCTGTAATTAAGCAAAAGGTGGTTCAACAAAATACTGTCATAAGGGGGTGATAATCCCATAGTGAATTGCATTGACAACCAGCCTCTGATGGAGCCGACAAGGATTGGTTAAACCAGTCAGGCCAGTATGGATCATCTCTGGACTACGTATTTTTGACCCATTCATGGTTTTACATACCTTGCAAGGATGCTGCTTTCAAAGACAAGGGAGAAATCTACCCCCAACCCTGGACCTGTGGGCTGTGGACTGAATCACAAGCTGATAAGTATCAATATATTTACCACTCTTTGGGAAGGACTATCATTTTCTGGAAAGGATTACATCTTCATATTGCTGTTTCATTTAGGGTTTGAGAGCGAGTCTGTATAGGGACTCTGATTGGTACAGTGAGAGGGAGGCCAAGGAGGACTATCTTTCTATGGTTCTAGCGAGCCACACAGTACCTTTTCGGTCATTCAGTTATCACTATTCCATTTGCATACCTCCTCTTGACCACTGTTACCCAGCAATGCTCCCCCACTTCATTACAGCCACCTTCTACCGTAATACAATCATCCACTTGTCCACAGTTCTTCAATGCAGTTCAGGAGAACTACTGATATCATCTCATAGCTTTTACTTCATGGTATGGCCACATCTACCCTCCCTTTTTGGAATAACAGTTTTACCTTGATTCAACACTTGGGTCACTTTTCATAGGTCGTTTAGACCTGAGGATATCATCCCAGCAGTATTACAGCATTCTCAGTGCTTCTACAACTTGAGTGGATTTTTACCACCTGTCCAGAGATGGTCCCTTTGTTTTTATAGCTTTGATGCTAATGTATGTATGATGTTTTTTAATGTCTTTTTCTTACCTTTGATATCAATAAATCTTTTTTGCTAATCATGTTTGTATGGTGAGTGAAGTTCCATAGATATGTGCTACCATAGGGTTGGTTGAGCTAACACAGGTTTTTATTTCAAATTTGCCCCTCCCCATAAGGGGGTGATCCTTTTTCTAACTCAGTGATTCTGTTTTCGATTTTTTTTTCTCTTTCTGACATGTTGGTGTTATATCTTTCACTTGGATGTTATACGTTGCACTGGTAAATACAGCTGGATAAAACAAGAACTGTGTCTGTCTCCATTTCAGGCTGAAAAGCAACAAAATGTGATTATTTTAAAGGGGATATTTATTTTCTATAACCACTGTACATGCTGTATTATAGGTGTACTACTCTGTGGCCATTTTTGCCTCTTTGCTTCACCTTGCCCAGGGCAGCTGCAACTGCAAAGAGGCTGCAAGTGATCAGAAGCAATGAGATTCATAAAAGGATGAAAAAAATTGAAAACAGTATATAATAAATAACATGATACGCAGTGCTTTAGCAAAATACATTTCCTTCTGTCGGGTAATATACCGTATATACTCGAGTATAAGTCAAGTTTTTCAGCACATTTTTTTGTGCTGAAAGTACCCCCCTCGACTTATACTCGAGTCAAGCACTTTTCTGCAGCAAAAAATTTCATTTTCCGAACCGACTTTGGGGCCCCGTATCTCAGGGCCACTTGGTGCTAGGAAACCCAAATTTGGTGTGCTAACCCAGTGGAACTGGGTCCACAACATATTCAAAGCCAAAATCGGTTTGGAAAATGTCATTCTCTGCTGCAGAAAAGTGCTTGACATTTTCTGAACCGATTTTCGGGGCCCTGTATCTCAGGGCCACTTGGTGCTAGAAACTCCAGCTTTGGATATTTTATGGTGCTAGTTCCACTGGGTTTGCACACCAAATTTGGGGTTCCTAGCACTAAGTGGCCCCGAGACACGGGGCCCCAAAGTCGGTCAACTGTGTCCATCTGCAGCAATGTCATTTCGGGACCCTTTGGGTTCAGAGACCCCAAATTTTGGCTGCGGCTAGGGGGCATCTAGGAACCCTTAACTACCGAGTTTGAAGTTCAGGGGACCTATGGCTGCAAATGGGCACAGTGAGGCATGCAAATGGGCACAGTGAGGCTGCAAATGGGCATTGTTGACCCTCTTTTCCACTTACAGTAGCTTTGCATTTCTCACGCTCGTCTTATACTCGGGTCAATAAGTTTTTCCCATTTTTTTGTGGTAAATTAGGGCCTCGACTTATACTCGGAACGACTTATACTCGAGTATATACGGTATATGTTGAAGGGATTGTAAAGGCAGAAGTTTTTTTTTTTTTTTATCTTAATGCATTCTATGCATTAAGATAAAAAAAACTTCTGTGTGCAGCAGCCCCCCTCAGCCACCCTAATACTTACCTGAGCCTGTATTTATCCAGCGATGTTGCAGGAGTGTTTCAGCTGCCGGGACTCCCCTCCTCATTGGCTGAGATAATCAAAATCAGTCATCCAATCAGGAGAGAAAGGGGGTAATGTCCGATAGCGGCTCCGTGTCTGAATCCACTCTCTGTGACTCGGCTCAGGTTCCCCCATAGCAAGCTTCTTGCTGTGGGGGCACTCGCCAGGAGCACCGAAGGGCGACCCGAGAGGAGGAAGACCGGGGCTGCTCTGTGCAATATCAACTGCATATGGCAGGTAAAGTACTGAACTAGATTACAGTGCCCTTAGGTGGCAATCAAACACCTAGTATAATATATGCCACATCCTGAATAATCTAGATATTGTGGAAATGGGAATAATGGACTTCATAGGCAGATCTAAAAGTAATTTTAAATTTCAATAGTTCACATAAAAATCACAACATATACAGACAATAATATATGATAAAAATGCATAGGACTCAAAGTGGTTCCCCTGGAGGATATTATAGAATATACTTCCTGTGTGGCGATACTGGAAATACCGAAAATATGCCCACACTGATATGTATATGTTCCTCTCAGATTGGTTTCCACATGTCCTCTTGAATTAAAAAATTCTGATCTAGATGTTTCCCAAACTGAACTTCTTCAGGAGCTTGAATTTGACTAGAAACACTTTGAGTCCTATGTATTTTTTCATCATATATTATTGTCTATATATGTTGTGATTTTTATGTGAACTATTACAATTTAAAATTACTTTTATAAAGTCTTTTATGCCTATAAAGTCTATTATTCCCATTTCCACAATACCTGCATATGGCAGGTAAGTATAACATATTTTTTATTTTATTTTTTAAAAACAGACTTTACAATCCTTTTAAATTGCTGACAATAGGCAAAGCAGGATTCCTCATCAATTGTTAATCATTACAATCAATTACATATGTAGCTAACCATAAAAGGAAGTAGTACAGTATACTTTATTATAGGGTAAATCATGTAATTACATCAACGTTATTCCATAAATATGTCATTATATGTATTGCATCACTAGGCTAAAACATGACTAGACAACTTTCATAGGTAAAAGCATCATATTGCTCAAAACTGACAAATTCAGTTTAAGGGGTTAGTGTATCAGTTTACTTGGTGAATTAGGCACATTTTGAATCCTGGCTATCCATAAACAAGCGTCTCTTATTTTTTAGTAAAATACTAATTTTTACATTTTCTTCATTCTTGTGCTTTTTTGTAGTGCTCCTGATCTCCTGTAGCCTGTTTGCAGACACTTTAAAGGGAGGATTTACTAAAACGGGGGCTTCTATGTCACATCAGGGTGATTTGACATGTCAAATTGCATGCCAAATCGCAACCTATTGCCAGCAATGGCACCGCCCTTAATCGGTGTGATGCCAACTTTGCGGCTCCACACCGATTCCAAAAATAGTTTCTGCACTACTTTTGGCGACTTCAGGGGTGTATGCAATAGACATCTGTGCATTAACGCACAGATGTCTGTCAATTCGCCCCTGAACTTGCAATGAAATGTGGGGGTGAATTAATTTCAAACCTGCCTCCAATATGAACTGGGGCTTGATGTCAAAGCCTTATTGAACAAGCTAAAGTTAGACGCTGACTGGTTATTATGCACAGCTGCACCGGATTCTGTGTGCACCAGTTTTAGTAAATCTCCCCCTATCTGTCCACATGTGTTCCAGCAATGGCTGGGAGCAACTGGGAGAAACAACCAAAGCTTTGACTCTAAATACAGGAAATGCTTGAACAAGGACCTTCCTGGCAGGACAACATAGATTATTTCAATGAAAGCAGCAGATTTAACAATATTGACAAAGACTTATAATATTCAAAGTTGCTATTAGGATTTGCCACTTTAGTGCAACTTTCTTAGTATTAATTTCTGTTTTTTTTTTTTTCTGTTTGTTTACAGACAAATGAAAATTCATAGAAACTAATGCTTTATCTCGCTATGCTTGAATTGCTATACTTACGCTTTGCCTGAATATGATTTTAATATTTTATCCTGATGGCAGCGTCCTGGCCAGTGATGTTAATTTCACCCACAATATATGCACATGAATAGAATACTCCAGCAGCTCTATTGCAGCCCCAGGACTGAGCAGTAAGTTTTGGCCACAGCCCCACAGAATGAAGCTCTTTCTCTTATTTATACTTTAATTACTATGTCTAAAATACATTTTTAATGACTAGTAAACAAAAAACAAAATGTAACTATTTGTAAAAAAAATACGAATAACATTCACGAATATGAATTAAAAGAAGTTTATGCACCAGCATGGAAAATTTGATATTAGAAATGTATAAAACTTTGATATGTAGACTATTGCCAGTCCAAATCTGTGTACAACCAGCAAAAGCCCTTCTAGATATGATAGAACTGGTAGAACTTAAGAACTGAAAAAATTCAACCATTGTCAGGCAGACTTAAGCCTTAGACACATGGGTCAAATATTGGCCGGTATCAGATGGTTCAACAAAAACGGTCCGACCTTCAGCCCATGTGTACACCAGCCTGTCTGACAAGCTGGGTTGAGCGAAAAAAACAAAACGAATAGTTTATACTATGCAATATGAGTAAAGTCAGCGGAGACCAGCTAAAATTCAAACAATGTACGGGCAGGCTGATTGTACCCCTTTCGATCCATCGATCATCTTGGGTACAAGCAGTATGTTGGATTTTTAGGAAGCAATTATTGCCAGCAGCTATAGCCTCTAGCAAGAATCACTGTGTTCTCCCCGCAGAGACAGCTCCCCATGCCTCCCACCGGGAGAGCACAATAACTCTACGGGAGGGACTCCCCCATCAACATCGATTGTGTTTATGGGGGAATCAAGCAAATTTCTTTCCTGCAACCCATAGTTGTAGGAACAAAATTGTATAATCTATGGCCTACCTAACTGAATACCCCCCAAATTTCCCTTTCCATTAGGCAAGTTGGTCCACCCCACCCCTGGAGGTTTACGTGTAACTAAAGGCAAAACTTTTATTTTTATTTTGAATAGAGTAAGAGAGGATTATAACTCCTGTCAGATTTCTATTTTTTTTTTTGCTATCCCATTGGGGAGATTTCCCTTCACTTCCTGTCCCATAGCCAAAACAAGAAGCGAGAGGAAATCCCCCTAAAATTAGGAAATCCTGGTCTGTCACCACTGGAAGATTTTTTTAAAAAAAGGTTTGCAATATACCTGTGCATATATATATATATATATATATATATATATATATATATATATATATATATATATATATATATATATATATATACACAGTGTCTCACAAAAGTGAGTACACACCTCACATTTTTGTAAATATTTTATTATGTATTTTCATGTGACAACACTGCAGAAATGAAACTTTGCTACAATGTAAACTAGTGAGTGTACAGCTTGTATAACAGCGTAAATGTGCTGTCCACTCAAAATAACTCAACACACAGTCATTAACATCTAAACCACTGGCAACAAAAGTGAGTACACCCCTAAGTGAAAATGTCCAAATTGGGCCCAAAGTGTCAATATTTTGTGCGGCTACCATTATTTTCCAGAACTGCCTTAACCCTCTTGGGCATGGAGTTTACCAGAGCTTCAGAGATTGTCACTGGAGTCCTCTTTCACTCCTCCATGACGAAATCACAGAGCTAGTTCATGTTAGAGACCTTGTGCTCTTCCACCTTCTGTTTGAGGATGCCCCACAGATGCTCAATAGGGTTTAGGTCTGGAAACATGCTTGGCCAGTTCATCACCTTTACCCTCAGCTTCTTTAACAAGGCAGTGGTCATCTTGGAGGTGTGTTTGGACTTGTTATCATGTTGGAATACTGCCCTGCGGCCCAATATTCAAAGGGAGGGGATCATGCTCTGCTTCAGTATGTCACAGTACATGTTGGCATTCATGGTTCCCTCAATGAACTGTAGCTCCCCAGTGCCGGCAGCACTCATGCAGCCCCAGACCATGACACTCCCACTGCCATGCTTGACTATAGGCAAGACACACTTGTCTTTGTACTCCTCACCTGGTTGCTGCCACACACGCTTGACACCATCTGAACCAAATACGTTTATCTTGGTCTCATCAGACCACAGGACATGGTTCCAATAATCTATGTCTTTAGTCTGCTTGTCTTCAGCAAACTGTTTGCAGATGTTTCTTGTGCATCATCTTTAGAAGAGGCTTTCTTTTGGGACAACAGCCATGCAGACCTTGTAACACTAAAGAGTTACATGACACCGGGGAGGGAAAATGGCTAATTGGGCCAAATTTGGACATTTGTACTTAGGGGTGTACTCACTTTTGTTGCCAGTGGTTTAGACATGAATGGCTGTGTGTTGAGTTATTTTGAGGGGACAGCAATTTTGCACTGTTATACAAGCTGTACACTCACTACTTTACATTGTAGCAAAGTGTCATTTCTTCAGTGTTGTCACACGAAAAGATATAATAAAATATTTACAAAAATGTGAGGAGTGTACTCACTTTTGTGAGATACTCTATATACACAATGATCACTACCATAGGCGTGCGCAGGGGGTGGGCCGAAAGTGCCTGGGCACACCCTAATCACCCTGTGTGGCGCAGATTCCCCCTTCTGTCTGGTACTGATATTTACCCAAAGCCGCCCAATGGGGCTCCCAATAAAATTGGAAAAAAAAATTGTAAAAAATAAATAAAAAATATTGTAAAAAAAAAAAAATTATATATATATATATATACAGTGGGGACGGAAAGTATTCAGACCCCCTTAAATTTTTCACTCTTTGTTATATTGCAGTCATTTGCTAAAATCATTTAAGTTCATTTTTTTCCTCATTAACCACTTCAGCCCCGGAAGGATTTACCCCCTTCCTGACCAGAGCACTTTTTACAATTCGGCACTGCGTCGCTTTAACTGCTAATTGCGCGGTCATGCAATGCTCTACCCAAACGAAATTTGCGTCCTTTTCTTCCCACAAATAGAGCTTTCTTTTGATGGTATTTGATCACCTCTGCCGTTTTTATTTTTTGCGCTATAAACGGAAAAAGACTGAAAATTTTGAAAAAAAATGATATTTTCTACAAATGTATTCGGCCACATGTCTTTGGTAAAAAAAATGTCAATAAGCGTATATTTATTGGTTTGCGCAAAAGTTATAGCGTCTACAAACTAGGGTACATTTTCTGGAATTTACACAGCTTTTAGTTTATGACTGCCTATGTCATTTCTTGAGGTGCTAAAATGGCAGGGCAGTACAAAACCCCCCCAAATGACCCCATTTTGGAAAGTAGACACCCCAAGGAAATTGCTGAGAGGCATGTTGAGCCCATTGAATATTTATTTTTTTGTCCCAAGTGATTGAATAATGACAAAAAAAAAAAAAAATTTACAAAAAGTTGTCACTAAATGATATATTGCTCACACAGGCCATGGGCATATGTGGAATTGCACCCCAAAATACATTCAGCTGCTTCTCCTGAGTACGGGGATACCACATGTGTGGCACTTTTTGGGAGCCTAGCCGCGTACAGGGCCCCGAAAACCCAGCACCACCTTCAGGATTTCTAAGGGCATACATTTTTGATTTTACTCCTCACTACCTATCACAGTTTTGACGGCCATAAAATGCCAAGATGGCACAAACCCCCCCCCAAATGACCCCATTTTGGAAAGTAGACACCCCAAGCTATTTGCTGAGAGGCATGGTGAGTATTTTGCAGCTCTCATTTGTTTTTGAAAATGAAGAAAGACCAGAAAAAAAATTTTTTTTTTCTTTTTTCAAATTTCAAAACTTTGTGACAAAAAGTGAGGTCTGCAAAATACTCACTATACCTCTCAGCAAATAGCTTGGGGTGTATACTTTCCAAAATGGGGTCATTTGGGGGGGGGGTTTGTGCCACCTGGGCATTCCATGGCCTCCGAAACTGTGATAGGCAGTGAAGAGTGAAATCAAAAATTTACGGCCTTAGAAAGCCTGAAGGCGGTGCTTGGTTTTCGGGGTCCCGTGCGCGGCTAGGCTCCCAAAAAGTCCCACACATGTGGTATCCCCGTACTCAGGAGAAGCAACAGAATTTATTTTGGGGTGTAATTTCACATATTCCCATGGCATGTTTGAGCAATATAACATTTAGTGACAACTTTGTGCAAAAAAAAAAATTTGTCTCTTTCCCGCTACTTGTGTCACAATATAAAATATTCCATGGACTCGACATGCCTCTCAGCAAATAGCTTGGGGTGTCTACTTTCCAAAATGGGGTAATTTGGGGGGTTTGAACTGTCCTGGCATTTTATGCACAACATTTAGAAGCTTATGTCACACATCACCCACTCTTCTAACCACTTGAAGACAAAGCCCTTTCTGACACTTTTTGATTACATGAAAAAATTATTTTTTTTTGCAAGAAAATTACTTTGAACCCCCAAATATTATATATTATTTTAAAGCAAATGCCCTACAGATTAAAATGGTGGGTGTTTCATTTTTTTTTTTCACACAGTATTTGCGCAGCGATTTTCAAACGCATTTTTTGGGGAAAAAACACACTTTTTTAAATTTTAATGCACTAAAACACACTATATTGCCCAAATGTTTCATGAAATAAAAAAGATAATCTTAGGCCGAGTACATGGATACCAAACATGACATGCTTTAAAATTGCGCACAAACGTGCAGTGGCAACAAAATTAATACATTTTTAAAAGCCTTTAAAAGCCTTTACAGGTTACCACTTTAGATTTACAGAAAAGGTCTACTGCTAAAATTACTGCCCTCGATCTGACCTTCGCGGTGATACCTCACATGCATGGTGCAATTGCTGTTTACATTTGACGCCAGACCGCCGTTTGCGTTCGCCTTAGCGCGAGAGCAGGGGGGACAGGGGTGCTTTTTATTTATTTATTTTTTTCTTTATTTTTTTTTGCTTTTTTATCTTATTTTTAAACTGTTCCTTTCATTTTTTTTTTTAAATCATTTTTATTGTTATCTCAGGGAATGTAAATATCCCCTATGATAGCAATAGGTAGTGACAGGTACTCTTTTTTGAAAAAATTGGGGTCTATTAGACCCTAGATCTCTCCTCTGCCCTCAAAGCATCTGACCACACCAAGATCGGTGTGATAAAATGCTTCCCCAATTTCCCAATGGCGCTGTTTACATCCGGCGAAATCTAAGTCATAAAATGCTCGTAGCTTCCGGTTTCTTAGGCCATAGAGATGTTTGGAGCCACTCTGGTCTCTGATCAGCTCTATGGTCAGCTGGCTGAATCACCGGCTGCATTCTCAGGTTCCCTGTTGAGACAGGAGAGCCAGAGAAAAACACGGAAGACGGTGGGGGGGGGGGCATTCCCTCCCACTGCTTGTAAAAGCAGTCTAGAGGCTAATTAGCCGCTAGGATTGCTTTTACATGAAAGCCGACCGCTGGCTAAAAAGAATGATACCAAGATGATACCTAAACCTGCAGGCATCATTCTGGTATAACCACTCAAAGTCGTGAATGGCGTACCTGCAGACAAAAAAATGGTTAACAATAAAGCACAGTAAACGGTAAAGTATAAAAAATTGCATACCTGAAAAGCAAACATGATAAAACATAATAACAATAAAACATTGCAGAATAGAATACAGTAAAAAAGAGCAGAACAATAGAGAGAGAATAGAGAGAGAGAGAACAATAAAACGACAACTATTTTTTTTTATTTTTGTTTGTGTTTTTTTTTTTACACTTTTTTTTTGTAACTGTAACTTTTATAAGTGTAACCGGTTCCAGGTTCGGGTCTCTCAAAATGCGATGGCATCTTGGGAGACCCTGTGAAAGTGTGTCCTAGTCTGTGGAATGCTGTACCCTACGCTAATACTCAACTAGTGAATGGTAGCGTTCAAAACATTCACCAATGCAAAGACCAGGATTGTCAGGACAGGAGGGACAATAATAGCGGGTGTCACGCCTATATCCGTGCTTGCTGCAGACACATCTTTTTTTGGGGGGGGGGTTCGTTGGGTAGGGGTACTCGGGAGGACATAAAGAAAATGCTTCTCATGCAGCCGACTGCATTTGGTTGGGGATGTGAATGGGGGAAGTACGGGCGCTGCAGAAGCGGTGGGTTCCCAATTAGGATTGGCGAATGCAGCAGGAAGGGCACTATGGGCACGACGGGCCTGTGTTTGTCTTTTTGGTGGCAGCGGGACACTACTTGTGCTTGCCACCTTACCAACTTGAACTGCACTTATGGGACTCGCCACGTCACCAGCAGTGCTGGTTTGACTACGACCGGGGTGTACTAGGGCGCTGGTGCTTGCCAGTTCACCAAAACGCTACAAAAAAAAGTGACAGTGATCGATCGATACTGCACTTGGGTGGGCTGGACTGGGCTGGGCCGGGCGGAGGGGCAAAACGCAGGTGCTAGCAGGTATCTGGGCTGATCCCGCTAACACTGCGTTTTTGGGAACCCTAAACTGCTGGGGACGCTAGTATAGATCTGATCGGATCAGATATTGATGCGTTCAGATACTATACCACTAAGGGAGGTGTACGGTGCGTGTACGGTGCGTGCGTGGGTGTTCGCGGTACTGGCGCTAATCTGACGCTGCCTAGGGCGACGCATATCACCGCCGGGCGATCAGGGGGCTAAACCTTTTTTCGGTAATAAACGGCGGGTGCCCTGACACTATAAAAAATAAACAAACTAACCAGCGTCACCCGTAACGGTTATACGGTGATCAGTGGTGAAAGGGTTAACTAGGGGGCCATCAAGGGGTTAAAACATTTATTAGATAGTATATGGGGGTCCCTGTCGCTATAAAACACTGACGGCGAACCTAAATATTTACGTCCCTAACTAGCGTCACCAGCGACACTAATACAGCGATCAGAAAAATGATCGCTTAGCGACACTGGTGACAGGGGGTGATCAAGGGGTTAAAACTTTATTAGGGGGGGTAAGGGGGGTACCCTAGACCTACAGGGGGCTAAACCTTTATTCGGTAATAAACGGCGGGTGCCCTGACACTATAAAAAATAAACGAACTAACCAGCGTCACCCGTAACGGTTATATGGTGATCAGTGGTGAAAGGGTTAACTAGGGGGCAATCAAGGGGTTAAAACATTTATTAGGTAGTATATGGGGGTCCCTGTCGCTATAAAACACTGACGGCGAACCTAAATATTTACGTCCCTAACTAGCGTCACCAGCGACACTAATACAGCGATCAGAAAAATGATCGCTTAGCGACACTGGTGAGGGGGGGTGATCAAGGGGTTAAAACTTTATTAGGGGGGGTAAGGGGGGTACACTAGACCTACAGGGGGGTAACACTCACTGTCCTACCACTGCTAACTGTCACAAACTGACACTATGCAGTAATCAGGAAAAAAAAAAAAAAAAACCTGCTTGGTGTCAGTTTGTGACAGGGGGGGTGATTGGGGGGGGATCGGGGGGCGATCGGGGGGGGATCGGGGGTGTAATGTATGCCTGGCATGTTCTACTGTGTGTGTGTTTGGTGCACTTACATGTCATCTCTCCTCGGCGCTGGAACGGAAACTGGCCAGCCGAGGAGAGATGACATCACATCCACTGCCTCTGTGTACTATACAGAGGCAGGGGATGTTTCTCATTGGCTGGGAGCGATCGCGAGGGGGGGGCCACGATCGGATGGCCTCCCCCTCGTCTCTCAATGCTCCCAGCCAAATGCCGACCGCAGCTGGCACCGGGGGGGGGGTCCAATCGGACCCCCCACCCGCGGGAAGGCAATCACGTTTCAGGTACGTGATTTTGCCTGCCCGTGCCGCTCTGCTCACGTATATAGGCGTGAGGCGGTCGGCAAGTGGTTAATGTACACACAGCACCCCATATTGACAGAAAAACACAGAATAGTTGACATTTTTGCAGATTTATTAAAAAAGAAAAACTGAAATATCACATGATCCTAAGTATTCAGACCCTTTGCTCAGTATTTAGTAGAAGCACCCTTTTGATCTAATACAGCCATGAGTCTTTTTGGGAAAGATGCAACAAGTTTTTCACACCTGGATTTGGAGATCCTCTGCCATTCCTCCTTGCAGATCCTCTCCAATTCTGTCAGGTTGGATAGTAAACATTGATAGTAAACATTGGTGGACCGCCATTTTTAGGTCTCTCCAGAGATGCTCAATTGGGTTTAAGTCAGGACTCTGGCTGGGCCATTCAAGAGCAGTCACAGAGTTGTTGTGAAGCCACTCCTTCATTATTTTAGCTGTGTGCTTAGGGTCATTGTCTTATTGGAAGGTAAACCTTCGGCCCAGTCTGAGGTCCTGAGCACTCTAGAGAAGGTTTTCGTCCAGGATATTCCTGCACTTGGCCGCATTCATCTTTCCCTCAATTGCAACCAGTCGTCCTGTTCCTGCAGCTGAAAAGCACCTCCACTCCTGCTGCACAATCAATACTTCCCTCTTTTAACTCAGCTACTATAGAGAAAGTCACTAAACTTTTTTCTAACGCCCACCTAACCTCCTGCCCCCTGGTCCCTGTTCCTTCTCAAATACTACGGTCACTATCTGGCTCTATCCTACACTCTTTAATTCATATTTTCAAACTCTCACTCTCTACTGGCATCTTCCCCAACCCTCTAAAACATGCGCTAGTCACTCCCATACCAAAAAAGGCCTCACTAGACCCCACTAATCTTAACAACCTAAGACCCATCTCTTCACTCCCTTTTTCCTCCAAACTCCTTTAACATTTAGGCTAATTTGCCCAAAAAGAGGGGGGAGGGGAAAAGATTTTCCCCAGGGACTTTTAAGGTGCTGTTTAAATCGATAATATAGTCCAAAATTCAAAAAATCTGTACAATCATATTGAATAAAATTACTGTTTTATTGAATCAAGATTAAAATATCTATGCCTCACATAGAAAATGAGACATGATTGTAAAAACAATTTGACATAGGCAATTTCACCCAAATTCATTCACATTGAACAATGCAACATAAAGCAACTACTTAAAGGTGCCATGACAATCTGCCGCTCGACATGTTTCGCTCTAATACGAGCTTCTTCAGGAGTTTAAAGGCAATGATTGTGGTGGACTCTAAATGGAAAAGTAGACAATAATCAATACATAAGTAGTTTAAACATATATAGAATACAACTGATAATGTTGGATTCAATTGACAACGTGGAGATTGGTACAGAGCATTTAAATGCATACCCATAAGTTTAGAAATCAAACAATTCAACCAAATATACATAGAAGATTTGAGTTTACACTTCTTACCAGGCTGTAGTGCATCAATGTGACACAAACACTTCAATAGAATGACAAACTGCTGTTAATTTCAAACCGGGGAGTTCTCATATATGAGGGACATCGCTGCCATAGTGTGACCACAGGGGAATATAAAGTATTAAAACGGCCCTTTAAAAAACAGGATAGATTAAAAATTAGAAAAGAGGGATCGCATCCAATAAACCTCCCATTTAGTTTGGGGAGTATATTACCTTTGGTAGAACCAATCATGGATTCTTGCCTAGAACCTGAAGGTCTCACGGCATGTACATATATATGTGAATAGGGATGGCACCATGGTCTAGTAAACTAGTCAGAGATGACTGCACAATGGGGAACGATCACCATCAGGGCTGTTTTCTAGATAGAAAAAGGGGAATGCAATAAAAGGGACCATTAGAGTTCAAAAAGTGCAGCTTACTGTCAGTTAATGGCAGGGCTGCAGAGAGAGAACTTACTTGAAGATAGTAATCCGGCACACAGGCTTGAGAAAGCTTCACGCTGCCTCTGTGGAACAGCGCCGGTAGCAGAACTGTGAGCGGTGTATGACCGCCTTTATATACCCCCATCACGGCGGCGTCTGGCCTCGCCGCCGGGATGCGGACGCTTGATGGGACTAGCTACGTCATGACGTGGGGGGATGTGGCGGCGTCGTTCTGACGTCAACAACGTTCCTGGGGCTTAGTGCGCATGTCGGTGTAGTGTTAGAGCCTGTAAAGCATCTAGGCGCCAGAGGCGCCATCTTAGCTAAGGGAAAAAGTCAGGGAAATGAATATAGCTGGAAGCATTATGCCTATCTTTAAATACTGTTGCTGTTCTAACATTGGAAGAATGTTCCCAAGGGTACATAATGAAGGCTCATATGTATCACTGTTTGGTATCAAGCCCCTACCATGACATGACCGGACCCGATTAAATAGGGCCACCACCGTGGGGGCGATTGGTTCTTCACCTCCAATGGTGGGTGCCCCGGGCGTCCGTGTGGTCTAAATTGACAGAGATGGTCCCAATATGAAAATATTTAAATATTTCCGGGGAGTTGTTGCCACATATAGGAGATAGAAGCAAAACCTATAGGTATATGTTTGCAACCACAGCCTGCAAGATGTAAATAGCAACATCTCAGTGGAGGTTCGATGACATACAAAATGCATATGGTCATATTACAAATATTTCTATCTATTTTGTGGCTCATTCATACATATGATGCCAAATCAGTTCAGAATTAAGAATACTGAATATTGTTAATGACCTGAAAAGAAAAAGAGAGGACAGGGAAAAGGGGAAAGAGCAAGGGGAGGGGGTTAAAAAAGGAACACAAAAAAAGCAAAAGAAACCGGGGAATGAGAAAAGAGGGACAAGGCCAAACCAAGGCTAGGGATGCTTCAGTTTTCAAAGAAATGGCTTAAAACTGAACGCATCGTTCATGCCTGGATGCTGGAGAGCCGACAACTCGTGTATCCAACGTGCCTCTTTTTGAAGGAGGAGCTTATCGTAATCTCCCCCTCTATCGCCAGGGGGAATATGTTCCAAAGCAAAAAAATGTAAGCAATTAGCGTCAAAGTTGTGCTGCAGGCCAGCATGGCGGCTGATAGGGGTCTCCATTCTTTTTTTCTGTATCAGGGAGACATGATCCCTGATTCGACAGAAAAAGGGTCTCTTAGTCTTCCCGATATAGAACATCTTACATTCGCATAGCATAATGTACACTATACCAATGGATTGACACGTTACTGCAAATCTTGGTTTGAATAGATGCCCATTGGGCAATAAAAGACTTCGGGTCGCCAAAATATATCTGCAATAGGAGCAATGATGGCAGGGTCTGCTGCCCCTGTCAGCCTCTTTAATTTTGACAGTGTGGCTCTCATAATGGCTATGTACCAACGAATCCCTCAGAGATCGACATCGTCTGAAAGTAATCTCCGGATATGGATTTAAATGTTTGGCCACTTTCTCGTCTCCCATTAATAAGTACCAATACTTCTTAAGGATGTCACGTGTTTGTTTATGTTGACTAGAGTAAGTAGTGATGAGTCTGACTCCAGGATTCGCTTTTTTGGATCTGGTGTTGTGTAAAAGAGAGGCTCTATTTTGATTTTTAGCTCTAAGGTATGCTTTTTTAAGGCATTTTTTGCTATATCCTCGATTCAGGAAGCATAGACGTAAACATTTAGCTTCCTTTTCAAAGTCAGACTCATCACTACAGTTGCGCTTTGCTCGCAAGTATTGCCCATAGGGCACACTAGTAATAAGGGGAACTGGGTGGGAACTGGTGGCATGCAGCAGGGAGTTTCCTGTGGAAGGTTTACGGTATAGGGTTGTTCTGATGCTGCCATCAGATTTAATTGTGATTTGGGTATCCAAAAAAGTCAGACTGGATTGACTGAATTCGACCGTGAACTTGAGGTTGAACCTATTGATTTTTAAGCTTTCCAAAAAGGACAGAAGAAGATCTTTGGGGCCCACCCATATGAAAAAGATGTCGTCAATAAATCTCCTCCATAGGGGGATTTGTTCCATATACTGCTGCATATCGTCTCTGGAAAATAGTTCCCGTTCCCACCCCCCCAGATACAGGTTGGCGTAGGAGGGGGCACATTTGGTCCCCATAGCCACTCCCTGTATCTGGAGGTAGTGGGATCCCCCAAATAGGAAGATGTTATTAGAGAGGGCAAACAGCAATAAATTCAAAATGAATCCATTGTATTGAGAGGATATCTCATGATTTTGAAGGAGAAAGTCTTTGACAATCTCCACCCCCAGCTGGTGGGGAATGGAGTTGTATAAGGCCTCCACGTCGAGGGCTACCAGCCACGCATCCTCGGAAAGGGAAACCCCATCGAGGGCGCATAGCAGGTCATTGGTGTCCTGGAGATAGGACACCAAACCCTCGACGTGGGGCCTAAGAAAGTCATCAATTAGTTGACTGGCTGTCTCAGTAAGACTGCCATTACCAGAAACTATCGGGCGGCCCGGGGGTTTAGTCTGACTTTTATGGATTTTAGGGAGAGCGTACAGTGTGGGTATTCATGGAGATGTAACATTTAAGAATTCTCAAGTGGACTTATTGATAAGACCACTGCGGTAGGCTGAGCCAATTAGATGTTGGTAACGGTTGATTGTTAAAGTAACATGAGTTAGTGATACTTTGCGGTACCATTCATGGTTCTGGACAATGGCCAGTACCATGGATTCGTACTGGCCCCTGTCCATCACCACTAGGTTGCCGCCCTTATCAGCAGGCTTAATTACAATATTTTGATTTGATTGTAAAGATTTTAAGGCCTTGGCTTGGGAGGGGGTCAGATTGGTTTCGGAAGTGTTTCTCCATTTAGTTTCCATAATCTCCTTGGTAACTTGGTTAGTAAATGCCCATACGGTGGGATTGCCTTGCAAGGCCGGGAATTTAGAAGATTTAAGTTTGTAATTGCGGGGTGTAGCAGTGGTCGAGAGGTGAGGATGGGCCAATGGGGGTGGGGGAGGGGGCGGGGGGTCAACAGCCGTTTCAAGGGCAAGGGCCTCGAGCAGGTCTGTTTCATTGATCCCCCCCTCCTCCCACAGCTCCATTAGGTCCTCCATGGCCTTAATGTCATTAATGGACATATCCTTCCAAAGAGGATTGTCCAGAGAAGAACTCTGGATAGATGGAGGTGGCCTGTCATAAAGGATTTTAAACATGAGTTTCCTCGAGAATAGATTAAGGTCTTTTATCAATTCAAAAGGGTCCACCTTTCGCGTGGGGCAAAAGGTGAGACCCAGTTTTAACACGGAAATTTGTTCTGCCGAAAGGGGACAGGAGGAGATGTTAATCACCTCGAGTTGAGTTTCTGGGGTTTGGGATTCCCCAAGTCCGAGCTCATGGTTCTCTTGGGGTCCGACATCATCTGTGTGAAAATCGGGGCTGGGCGAAAATCCTGCTGCGAAGGAAAAGTGTTAACATTACTTACCAAAGTGCTCGGACCCGTTGTAAGTGCGCAAGTGGTCGTGCAGGTGTTAAGAAGAGGTTCAGGGTGTACCGGTGCGCTAGTGAGTGAACTTTTGTTCGCACCCGCTCGATGGACCATAGGTGTCTTAGGGTTGGGAGTGCGTCTAACTGTACCCGCAGGTACATTTTCTCTAGAGTGTTTTGAATTCAATGAGTCTTGAGTTCTTGTGAGTCGCGTGAATTCTTGTGCCTGTAGTGAAGAAACAGAGGAGACGGATGAGTCAGAGTCACTGGGTTCACTATTCGCCTGTTTGGTTTGGCGTGTTTGGTTATTGCGTTTTTTTCTTTTGTAGTTATTTTGTGACCAATTGTACGCTTGTTTGTTATCATACGCTAATTTATCTCTAATATATTTTTTTTCCTTTGTTTTCAAAATTTCTGTTACATAAATTTCTAAATTCGTTTTGAGTTCAGTTTCACGTGAAGGAAAAAGACAATCTGTTATGATTACTGAATTATCATGATATAACTTCTCAATTTCTTTATCGACAAGGGACAATTCAGCAGTGTAGTATTTGCATAGGAGCTCCATCATTTTTTTGGAGCAACTCTGCAGATTCTCCTCCCATTCAAGTTTAAATTCTGGCTCTAATTGGGTGATGGTGGGGAAAATCTGAATTCTCAGACCCCAGGGAGAGATGTTCTCTTCAGTGCATTTCAAAAAATACCATTTATTCCAAAATAGTCTTGATTTCTTCTCAAGCATGCGTTGCAGTCTCGAGAAAAAACGTTCCATGGACAAGCCTCCACTGGAGGTGTTTTGTGATTTGTGAATGTGGTCCATTAAGCCATCAAAGGCATTTCCACAGTAGTTGGCCATAATTAAAGGTTGATGGGTCTCAAAAATCAGCCCCAATGAGGCGGACAGAGGAAAACACAACACAGAAACAAACCCACAGGCTAACCGCTACCTACCAAAAATGTATAATGTGTACTGATTAAGGAAGAACAAGGAAGGTGAGAGAGATAAGGGAGAAAGAAAGAATTATCATCAAACAACAAATTCCACTGAATATCTATTGCTAATCAAATCCGAAAAATTGGATAATCCAGTGACTATATCTGTCCAAAAAGGATGAAGGGTGGGTAACACCCCAAATTACAATAATAGGATTTAGGAAGGACAGAGATAGTCAACTGAAAGCACCACATCCCATAGTTAATTATAAACTGGAAAATAAAGGCTAATTTGCCCAAAAAGAGGGGGGAGGGGAAAAGATTTTCCCCAGGGACTTTTAAGGTGCTGTTTAAATCGATAATATAGTCCAAAATTCAAAAAATCTGTACAATCATATTGAATAAAATTACTGTTTTATTGAATCAAGATTAAAATATCTATGCCTCACATAGAAAATGAGACATGATTGTAAAAACAATTTGACATAGGCAATTTCACCCAAATTCATTCACATTGAACAATGCAACATAAAGCAACTACTTAAAGGTGCCATGACAATCTGCCGCTCGACATGTTTCGCTCTAATACGAGCTTCTTCAGGAGTTTAAAGGCAATGATTGTGGTGGACTCTAAATGGAAAAGTAGACAATAATCAATACATAAGTAGTTTAAACATATATAGAATACAACTGATAATGTTGGATTCAATTGACAACGTGGAGATTGGTACAGAGCATTTAAATGCATACACATAAGTTTAGAAATCAAACAATTCAACCAAATATACATAGAAGATTTGAGTTTACACATCTTACCAGGCTGTAGTGCATCAATGTGACACAAACACTTCAATAGAATGACAAACTGCTGTTAATTTCAAACCGGGGAGTTCTCATATATGAGGGACATCGCTGCCATAGTGTGACCACAGGGGAATATAAAGTATTAAAACGGCCCTTTAAAAAACAGGATAGATTAAAAATTAGAAAAGAGGGATCGCATCCAATAAACCTCCCATTTAGTTTGGGGAGTATATTACCTTTGGTAGAACCAATCATGGATTCTTGCCTAGAACCTGAAGGTCTCACGGCATGTACATATATATGTGAATAGGGATGGCACCATGGTCTAGTAAACTAGTCAGAGATGACTGCACAATGGGGAACGATCATCATCAGGGCTGTTTTCTAGATAGAAAAAGGGGAATGCAATAAAAGGGACCATTAGAGTTCAAAAAGTGCAGCTTACTGTCAGTTAATGGCAGGGCTGCAGAGAGAGAACTTACTTGAAGATAGTAATCCGGCACACAGGCTTGAGAAAGCTTCACGCTGCCTCTGTGGAACAGCGCCGGTAGCAGAACTGTGAGCGGTGTATGACCGCCTTTATATACCCCCATCACGGCGGCGTCTGGCCTCGCCGCCGGGATGCGGACGCTTGATGGGACTAGCTACGTCATGACGTGGGGGGACGTGGCGGCGTCGTTCTGACGTCAACAACGTTCCTGGGGCTTAGTGCGCATGTCGGTGTAGTGTTAGAGCCTGTAAAGCATCTAGGCGCCAGAGGCGCCATCTTAGCTAAGGGAAAAAGTCAGGGAAATGAATATAGCTGGAAGCATTATGCCTATCTTTAAATACTGTAGCTGTTCTAACATTGGAAGAATGTTCCCAAGGGTACATAATGAAGGCTCATATGTATCACTGTTTGGTATCAAGCCCCTACCATGACATGACCGGACCCAATTAAATAGGGCCACCACCGTGGGGGCGATTGGTTCTTCACCTCCAATGGTGGGTGCCCCGGGCGTCCGTGTGGTCTAAATTGACAGAGATGGTCCCAATATGAAAATATTTAAATATTTCCGGGGAGTTGTTGCCAAATATAGGAGATAGAAGCAAAACCTATAGGTATATGTTTGCAACCACAGCCTGCAAGATGTAAATGTAAAGATAGGCATAATGCTTCCAGCTATATTCATTTCCCTGACTTTTTCCCTTAGCTAAGATGGCGCCTCTGGCGCCTAGATGCTTTACAGGCTCTAACACTACACCGACATGCGCTCTAAGCCCCAGGAACGTTGTTGACGTCAGAACGACGCCGCCACGTCCCCCCACGTCATGACGTAGCTAGTCCCATCAAGTGTCCGCATCCCGGCGGCGAGGCCAGACGCCGCCGTGATGGGGGTATATAAAGGCGGTCATACACCGCTCACAGTTCTGCTACCGGCGCTGTTCCACAGAGGCAGCGTGAAGCTTTCTCAAGCCTGTGTGCCGGATTACTATCTTCAAGTAAGTTCTCTCTCTGCAGCCCTGCCATTAACTGACAGTAAGCTGCACTTTTTGAACTCTAATGGTCCCTTTTATTGCATTCCCCTTTTTCTATCTAGAAAACAGCCCTGATGATGATCGTTCCCCATTGTGCAGTCATCTCTGACTAGTTTACTAGACCATGGTGCCATCCCTATTCACATATATATGTACATGCCGTGAGACCTTCAGGTTCTAGGCAAGAATCCATGATTGGTTCTACCAAAGGTAATATACTCCCCAAACTAAATGGGAGGTTTATTGGATGCGATCCCTCTTTTCTAATTTTTAATCTATCCTGTTTTTTAAAGGGCCGTTTTAATACTTTATATTCCCCTGTGGTCACACTATGGCAGCGATGTCCCTCATATATGAGAACTCCCCGGTTTGAAATTAACAGCAGTTTGTCATTCTATTGAAGTGTTTGTGTCACATTGATGCACTACAGCCTGGTAAGATGTGTAAACTCAAATCTTCTATGTATATTTGGTTGAATTGTTTGATTTCTAAACTTATGTGTATGCATTTAAATGCTCTGTACCAATCTCCACGTTGTCAATTGAATCCAACATTATCAGTTGTATTCTATATATGTTTAAACTACTTATGTATTGATTATTGTCTACTTTTCCATTTAGAGTCCACCACAATCATTGCCTTTAAACTCCTGAAGAAGCTCGTATTAGAGCGAAACATGTCGAGCGGCAGATTGTCATGGCACCTTTAAGTAGTTGCTTTATGTTGCATTGTTCAATGTGAATGAATTTGGGTGAAATTGCCTATGTCAAATTGTTTTTACAATCATGTCTCATTTTCTATGTGAGGCATAGATATTTTAATCTTGATTCAATAAAACAGTAATTTTATTCAATATGATTGTACAGATTTTTTGAATTTTGGACTATATTATCGATTTAAACAGCACCTTAAAAGTCCCTGGGGAAAATCTTTTCCCCTCCCCCCTCTTTTTGGGCAAATTAGCCTTTATTTTCCAGTTTATAATTAACTATGGGATGTGGTGCTTTCAGTTGACTATCTCTGTCCTTCCTAAATCCTTTAACGTTTAGTCTACAACCGACTGAGCGACCACCTCATTGAGAATAATCTTCTTGATCCCCTTCAGTCTGGATTTCCCCTACAGCACTCCACACTGCCCTCCTAAAGCTCACAAACGACTTACTAACAGCCAAAACCAACGGTCATTATTCCATACTCTTACTCTTGGACCTTTCCTCTGCCTTTGATACAGTTGACCACCCCTCCTTCTCAAAAAACTCAACTTGCTTGGTCTCCATGGCTGCGCTCTCTGTTGGTTCGAATTTTACCTATCTCATTGCGCCTTCAGTGTCACTTATAACTCCACTTCCTCCTCTCCAACTCCTCTTACCGTTGGGGTCACCCAAAGTTCTGTACTTGGACCTCTACTATTCTTGATCTACACATCATCCCTAGGTCAGCTGATAGCCCCCCATGTCTTCCACTACCATTTATATGCTGATGACACCCAAATCTATTTCTCTGCTCCTCAGCTCACCCCATCAGTCTCCTCACACATCACTAATTTCCTAACAGACATAAAAGCCTGGATGTCAAACCACTAAAACTGAGCTTTTAATATTTCCTCCCCCACGTGCCCCTTCCCCTGAATTCTCTGTCAAGATCAAAGGCACATCTATCAGTCTGCCCCCACATGCCAGAGTGCTAGGGGTAACCTTAGTCTCTGAACTGTCCTTTCAGGCCTACATCCAATCCCTGTGCAAATCATGCCGCTTTAGCCAGAATACGCCCCTTTTTAACTAATGACACCCCTAAACTTCTAATTCACTCCCTTCTTATCTCTTGCCTAGACTACTGCAACTCCCTCCTCTTTGGATTATCTTTACATAGACTATCCCCCCTAAGTCCATAATGAATGCCGCTGCAAGACTCATCCACCTTACCAACCATTCAGTGTCCTCCACCCCTCTCTGCCAATCCCTCCACTGGCTTCCACCCAACGAATAAAATTCAAAGTACTAACAATAATTTACAAAACACATCCATAACTCTGCCCCCAGCTACATCACTAACCTAGTCCCAAAATATCAACCAAGCCACTCTGTTCGGTTCTCCCAAGACCTCCTGCTCTCTAGCTCCCTTGTCACCTCCTGCCATGCTCGCCTCCAGGATTTCTCCAGAGCTTCTCCCATCCTTTGGAACTCACTACCCCAATCTATCCGACTGTCCCCTAATCTATCCACCTTTAGACGATCCCTGAAAACCCTTCTCTTTAACCACTTCCCGCTCGGCCAATAAGAAAATGATGGCTGGGCGGTGGTTCAGTTATCCTGACTGGGAGTCATATGACGTCCTGCAGGATAACAGCCGCAGCGCGCCTGTGGGGGCGCGCATCATGGTTATTGGTGATGCAGTGTGTCAGTCTGACACACTGCTACACCGATCTCAGTAAAGAGCCTCCAACGGCGGTTCTTTACCACGTGATCAGCCGTGTCAAATCAAGGCTGATCACGATGTAAACAGGAAGAGCCGTTGATCGGCTTTTCCTCACTCGCGTTTGACAGACGCGAGTAGAGAAGAGCCAATCGGCGGCTCTCCTGACAGGGGGGATCTGTGCTGATTGTTAATCAGCGCAGCCCCACTCGGATGCCCACACTGGACCACCAGGGAAGCCGCCAGGACCACCAGGGAAGCCCCTAGCATGTGGATGGCCAGGTACATCCCCCATGGCCATCCACATGTGCAAATTAATGCCCAATATATGACAATCAGTGCCCACAAATGGGTGCTGACTGGCACCTCTTTGGCACAAATAAAATTAGTGATGCCCAGCAATGCCACCCATCAGTGTCATCAGTGCCACCCATCAGTGTCCATCAGTGCCACCTATCAGTGCCCATCAGTGCCGACCTATCAGTGCCCATTAGTGGCCATACGTGCCACCTATCAGTGCCACCCATAAGTACCCATCAGTGCCACCCATAAGTACCCATCAGTGCCACCTACAAGTGCCCATCAGTGACACCTATTAGTGCCCATCAGTGCCACCTACAAGTGCCCATCAGTCTCGCATACTAGTGCCACCTATCAGTGTCACATATCAGTGCCCATCATCAGTGCCCATTAGTGCCACCTAGGGATGAGCCGAACACCCCCCTGTTCGGTTCGCACCAGAACATGCGAACAGGAAAAAAGTTCGCTCGAACACGCGAACACCGTTAAAGTCTATGGGACACGAACATGAATAATCAAAAGTGCTAATTTTAAAGGTTTATATGCAAGTTATTGTCATAAAAAGTGTTTGGGGACCTGGGTCCTGCCCCAGGGGACATGGATCAATGCAAAAAAAAGTTTTAAAAACGGCCGTTTTTTCTGGAGCAGTGATTTTAATAATGCTTAAAGTCAAACAATAAAAGTGTAATATCCCTTTAAATTTCGTACCTGGGGGGTGTCTATAGTATGCCTGTAAAGGGGCGCATGTTTCCCGTGTTTAGAACAGCCTGACAGCAAAATGACATTTCGAAGGAAAAAAAGCCATTTAAAACTACCCGCGGCTATTGCATTGCCGACAATACACATAGAAGTTCATTGATAAAAACGGCATGGGAATTTCCCACAGGGAAACCCCGAACCAAAATTAAAAAAAAAAAAAATGAAGTGGAAGTCCCCCTAAATTCCATACCAGGCCCTTCAGGTCTGGTATGGATATTAAGGGGAACCCCGGACAAAATGTAAAAAAAAAAATGACGTGGGGTTCCCCCTAAATTCCATACCAGACCCTTCAGGTCTGGTATGGATTTTAAGGGGAACCCCGCGCCAAAAAAAAACCAAAAAAAAACGGCGTACGGTTCCCCCAAAAATCCATACCAGACCCTTATCCGAGCACGCAACCTGGCAGGCCGCAGGAAAAGAGGGGGGACGAGAGTGCGGCCCCCCCCTCCTGAACCGTACCAGGCCACATGCCCTCAACATTGGGAGAGTGCTTTGGGGTAGCCCCCCAAAACACTTTGTCCCCATGTTGATGAGGACAAGGGCCTCATCCCCACAACCGTGGCCGGTGGTTGTGGGGGTCTGCGGGCGGGGGGCTTATCGGAATCTGGAAGCCCCCTTTAACAAGGGGACCCCCAGATCCCGGCCCCCCCCCTGTGTGAAATGGTAAGGGGATACTTACCCCTAGCATTTAACTAAAAAAGTGTCAAAATAGTTAAAAATGACAAGAGACAGTTTTTGACAATTCCTTTATTTAAATGCTTCTTCTATCTTCCTTCATCTTCTTCTTCTTCTGATTCTTCTGGCTCTTCTGGTTCTTCCTCCGGCGTTCTCGTCCAGCATCTCCTCCGCGGCGTCTTCTATCTTCTTCTCCTCGGGCCGCTCCGCACCCATGGCATTGGGGGGAGGCTCCCGCTCTTCTCTTCATCTTCTTCTTCATCCTCTTCTCTTCTTCCTTCTTCTCTTCTTCTCTTCTTCTCTTCTTCTGCGGGCCGCTCCGCATCCATGCATGGAGGGAGGCTCCCGCTGTGTGACGGCGTCTCCTCATCTGACGGTTCTTAAATAACGGGGGGCGGGGCCACCCGGTGACCCCGCCCCCCTCTGACGCACGGTGACTTGACGGGACTTCCCTGTGACATCACGGGGAATGCCACAGGGAAGTCCCATCATGTCCCGTGCGTCAGAGGGGGCGGGGTCACCGGGTGGCCCTGCCCCCCGTTATTTAAGAACCGTCAGATGAGGAGACGCCGTCACACAGCGGGAGCCTCCCTCCATGCATGGATGCGGAGCGGCCCGGAGAAGAAGAGAAGAAGAGAAGAAGAGAAGAAGGAAGAAGAGAAGAGGATGAAGAAGAAGATGAAGAGAAGAGCGGGAGCCTCCCCCCAATGCCATGGGTGTGGAGCGGCCCGAGGAGAAGAAGATAGAAGACGCCGCGGAGGAGATGCTGGACGAGAACGCCGGAGGAAGAACCAGAAGAGCCAGAAGAACCAGAAGAAGAAGAAGATGAAGGAAGAAAGACGAAGCATTTAAATAAAGGAATTGTCAAAAACTGTCTCTTGTCATTTTTAACTATTTTGACACTTTTTTAGTGAAATGGTAGGGGTAAGTACCCCCTTACCATTTCACACAGGGGGGGGGGCGGGATCTGGGGGTCCCCTTGTTAAAGGGGGCTTCCAGATTCCGATAAGCCCCCCGCCCGCAGACCCCCACAACCACCGGCCACGGTTGTGGGGATGAGGCCCTTGTCCTCATCAACATGGGGACAAGGTGTTTTGGGGGGCTACCCCAAAGCACCCTCCCAATGTTGAGGGCATGTGGCCTGGTACGGTTCAGGAGGGGGGCCGCACTCTCGTCCCCCCCCTCTTTTCCTGCGGCCTGCCAGGTTGCGTGCTCGGATAAGGGTCTGGTATGGATTTTTGGGGGAACCCCACGCCGTTTTTTTTTTTTGGCGCGGGGTTCCCCTTAAAATCCATACCAGACCTGAAGGGTCTGGTATGGAATTTAGGGGGAACCCCACGTCATTTTTTTTTTTAAATTTTGGCCGGGGTTCCCCTTAATATCCATACCAGACCTGAAGGGCCTGGTATGGAATTTAGGGGGACTCCCACTTCATTTTTTTTTTTTTTAATTTTGGTTCGGGGTTTCCCTGTGGGGAATTCCCATGCCGTTTTTATCAATGAACTTCTATGTGTATTGACGGCAATGCAATAGCCGCGGGTAGTTTTAAATGAGTTTTTTCCTTCGAAATGTCATTTTGCTGCCAGACTGTTCTAAACACGGGAAACATGCGCCCCTTTACAGGCATACTATAGACACCCCCCAGGTACGAAATTTAAAGGGATATTACACTTTAATTGTTTGGTTTTAAGCATTATTAAAATCACTGCTCCTGAAAAAACGGCCGTTTTTAAAACTTTTTTTTGCATTGATCCATGTCCTCTGGGGCAGGACCCAGGTCCCCAAACACTTTTTATGACAATAACTTGCATATAAGCCTTTAAAATTAGCACTTTTGATTTCTCCCATAGACTTTTAAAGGGTGTTCCGCGGCATTTGAATTTGCCGCGAACACCCCAAATTGTTCGGTGTTCGGCGAACTTGCGAACAGCCAATGTTCGAGTCGAACATGAGTTCGACTCAAACTCGAAGCTCATCCCTAGTGCCACCTCATTGGTGCCCATCAGTGCCGCCTTATCAGTGCCCGTCAGTGCAGTCATATCAGTGCCCATCATTGAAGAAGAAAACATACTTATTTACAAAAACTTTTAACAGAAACAAAGAAAAACTTTTTTTAATTTAAAATTTCATTTTATTTGTTGCGCAAAAACTAAAAATTGCAGAAAGTTCTATTTGTGGGAACAAAATGATAAAAAATTTGTTTGGGTACAGTGTGGCATGACCGCGCAAATGTCATTCAAATTGCGACAGCTCTGTAGGCTGAAAATTGGCTTGGGCAGGAAGGTATATAAGTGCCTGGTATTGAAGTGGTTAAAGAAGCCTATCCTGCTTCTAATACACTGTTTTACTTCCTCCATCAGCTCATCCCCCACAGCTATTACCTTTTGTATCAATTGACCCTCCCTTTTTAGATTGTAAGCAGGGCACTCTGAATCCTCTTGTACCAAATTGTAACGTAACTGTAATGTCTGCCTTTATTTTGTTAAGCGTGGCGCAAACTGTTGGTGCTATATAAATCCTGTATAGTAATAAAAATATAATAAAGATGATGCACAAGAAAGCCAGCTAACAGTTTGCTGAAGAGTGAAGACAAGCAGACTAAGGAAATGGATTGCTGGAACCATGTCCTGTGGTCTGATGAGACCAAGATAAACTTATTTGGTTCAGATGGTATCAAGAATGTGTCGTGGCAACCAGGTGAGTCCAAAGACAAGTGTTACATAGTTACATAGTAGGTGAGGTTGAAAAAAAAAGTCCATCAAGTCCAACCTATGTGTGTGATTATATGTCAGTATTATATTGTATATCCCTGTTTGTTGTGGTCATTCAGGTGCTTATCTAATAGTTTTTTGAAACTATCGATACTCCCCGTTGAGACCACCGCCTGTGGAAGGGAATTCCACATCCTTGCCGCTCTTATGGTAAAGAACCCTCTATGTAGTTTAAGGTTAAACCTCTTTTCTTCTAATTTTAGTGAGTGGCCATGCATCTTGTTAAACTCCCTTCCGCGAAAAAGTTTTATCCCTATTGTGGGGTCACTAGTAAAGATGAGCCGAACACCCCCCTGTTCGGTTCGCACCAGAACATGCGAACAGGCAAAAAATGTGTTCGAACACGCGAACACCGTTAAAGTCTATGGGACACGAACATGAATAATCAAAAGTGCTAATTTTAAAGGCTTATATGCAAGTAATTGTCATAAAAAGTGTTTGGGGACCTGTGTCCTGCCCCAGGAGACATGGATCAATGCAAAAAACGTTTAAAAATGGCAATTTTTTCGGGAGCAGTGATTTTAATAATGCTTAAAGTGAAACAATAAAAGTGTAATATTCCTTTAAATTTCGTACTTGGGGGGTGTCTATAGTATGCCTGTAAAGGGGAGCATGTATCCCGTTTTTAGAACAGGTGTCCCCGCCCCCCCTTTGACGTCACGTGGAATGCCACAGGGAAGTCCCCGTCAAGTCCCTGTGCGTCAGAGGGGGGCGGGGTCACCGGGTGGCCCCACCCTCCATTATTTAAGAACCATCAGAAGACGAGAAGCGTCACACAGCGGGAGCCTCCCATCATGGATGTGGAGCGGCCTGCGAAGAAGAAGGGAAGAAGATGCAGCGGAGGAAGATGTCGGACGAGAACACCAGAGGAAGAACCAGAAGAACCAGAAGAAGATGAAGGAAGAAACCGAAGGAAGATAGAAGATAGAAGATAGAAGAAAGAAGATAGAAGATAGAAGAAAGAAGAAGCATTTAAATAAAGGAATTGTCAAAAACTGTCTCTTGTTATTTTTAACATTTTTGACACTTTTTTTGTGAAATGGTAGGGGTACTTTTGTACCCACCTACCATTTCACACAGGGGGGGCTGGGATCTGGGGGTCCCCTTGTTAAAGGGGGCTTCCAGATCCTCATAAGCCCCCCGCCCGCAGACCCCCACAACCACCAGGCAAAGGTTGTGGGGATGAGGCCCTTGTCCCCCCAAAGCACCCTCCCAATGTTGAGGGCATGTGGCCTGGTACGGTTCAGGAGGGGGGGACGCTCTCTCGTCCCCCCTCTTTTCCTGCAGCCTGCCAGGTTGCGTGCTCGGAAAAGGGTCTGGTATGGATTTTTAGGGGGACCCCACGCCATTTTTTTTTTTTACATTATGGCACGGGGTTCCCCTTAAAATCCATACCAGACCTGAAGGGTCTAGTATAGATTTTGAGGGGGACCCCACGCCATTAAAAAAATAAAATTTGGCCGGGGTTTCCTTAATATCCATACCAGACCTGAAGGGCCTGGTATGGAATTTAGGGGGACCCCACACCATTTTTAAAAAAAAATTTGGTTCGGGGTTCCCCTGTGGGAATTCCCATGCCGTTTTTATCAATGAACTTTTATGTGTATTGTCGGACCGGCAATTCATTAATAGCCGCAAGTAGTTTTAAATGACTTTCTTTCCTTTGAAATGTCATTTTGCTGTCAGACTTTTCTAAACACGGGAAACATGCACCCCTTTACAGGCATACTATAGACACCCCCAGGTACGAAATTTAAAGGAATATTACACTTTTATTGTTTCACTATAAGCATTATTAAAATCACTGCTCCCGAAAAAACAGCCATTTTTAAAACTTTTTTTACATTGATCCATGTCCCCTGGGGCAGGACCCAGGTCCCCAAACACTTTTTATTATAATACCATGCATATAAGCCTTTAAAATTAGCACTTTTGATTTCTCCCATAGACTTTTAAAGGGTGTTCTGCGACTTTCGAATTTGCCACGAACACCCCAAATTGTTCGCTGTTCGGCAAACTGGCGAACAGCCAATGTTGGAGTCGAACATGAGTTCAACTCGAACTCGAAGCTCATCCCTAGTCACAAGTATGGTATTTGTAAATTGAAATCATATCCCCCTCAAGCGTCTCTTCTTCAGAGAGAATAAGTTCAGTGCTTGCAACATTTCCTGATAACTTATATCCTCCAGACCCTTTATTAGCTTTGTTTCCCTTCTTTTTACTCACTCCATTTCCAGTACATCCTTCCTGAGGACTGGTGCCCAGAACTGGACAGCATACTCCAGGTGCGGCCGGACCAGAGTCCTGTAGAGCGGGAGAATTATTGTTTTACCTCTGGAGTTAATCCCCTTTTTAATGCACGCCAATATTCTGTTTGCTTTGTTAGCAGCAGCTTGGCATTATCTTGTGTGTCTTGCCTACAGTCAAGCATGGTGGTGGAAGTGTCATGGTCTGGGGTTGCATGAGTACTGTCGGCACTGCGGAGCTACAGTTCATTGAGGGAACCATGAATAGAAACATGTACTGTGACATACTGAAGCAGAGCATGACCCCCTCCCTTCAGAGTCTGGGCTGCAGTATTCCAACAGGATAACATCCCCAAACACACCTCCAAGACGAGCACTGCCTTGCTAAAATGCTGAGGGTAAAGATGATGGACTGGCCAAGCATGTCTCTAGACCTAAACTCTATTGAGCATCTGTGGGGCATCTTCAAACGGAAGGTGGAGGAGCGCAAGGTCTCTGACATCCACCAGCTCCGTGATGTCATCATGGAGGAGTGAAAGAGGACTCCAGTGGTAACCTGTAAAGCTCTGGTGAAACACCATGCCCAAGAGGGTTAAGGTAGTGCTGGAAAATAATGGTGGCCACACAAAATATTGACTCTTTGGGCCCAACTTGGACATTTTCACTCAGGGGTGTACTCACTTTTTTTGCTAGCGGTTTAGCCATTATTGTCTGTGTGTTAAGTTATTTTGAGGGGACAGTAAATTTACACTGTTATACAAGTTGTAGACTCAACACTTTACATTGTAGCAAAGTGTAATTTCTTTAGTGAAATAAAATCCTGCGCTTAACAAAACCTACTTAAGCTGCGACTAAAAGGTAGTAAACAGCATAATCTGTATATAAGAAAGTCGCGCTAAAAATTGTGAAAAAAGGCCAGAATCGAGTGCCTATAGCCTGGAGGGGTATGTGAACCTAAGTGGTAATCACTGTACCTAAAAATTAAAGTAGTGAAACACAAGAATTGCTCCTATGTCTGCAAAAAATAAATGGACGGTGTTGTATAGTGATACAAGTGACAAATAAATGCCTCAAAACAATCTAACGAAAATGTGGCAAACAAAAATCACTGTGACAAATAAATATCTCAGAAGAACCATGAAAAAAAAGTGAATAAAAAATTATGTAAAAATGAAATAATAAGAACAAATCTTCAGAGTGCAAATAATCTCTAATGACAGTACATAAAGCAAGATTGGTAATAGTCCAAAAGCTAAATGAGAAAAAACAGAATAAATATCCCCAGGTGACAGGTGAATATTGATAATCTTGCTGCAGTGAATAGGGTGCGTTGATAAACCTCCACCTTCAAAAACTGCTGCCTCTTACCAAAAGATGTTGGTCTCTTAGTGATAGAAGACCTTACTGGGCGGATGGCTGTAACCCCAGCCCGGGATCTGTGTGACAGGCACTAGATGTCATCCGGTCTGCAAAAAACCTATCCTAACCACCCTGGTGCGGCCGGCTGAGGAGGTTTTTTGCAGACCGGATGACATCTAGTGCCTGTCACACAGATCCTGGGCTGGGGTTACAGCCATCCGCCCAGTAAGGTCTCCTATCACTAAGAGACCAACATCTTTTGGTAAGAGGCAGCAGTTTTTGAAGGTGGAGGTTTATCAGCGCACCCTATTCACTGCAGCAAGATTATCAATATTCACCTGTCACCTGGGGATATTTATTCCGTTTTTTCTCATTTAGCTTTTGGACTATTACCAATCTTGCTTTATGTACTGTCATTAGAGATTATTTGCACTCTGAAGATTTGTTCTTATTATTTCATTTTTACACAATTTTTTATTCACTTTTTTTTCATGGTTCTTCTGAGATATTTATTTGTCACAGTGATTTTTGTTTGCCACATTTTCGTTAGATTGTTTTGAGGCATTTATTTGTCACTTGTATACAACACCGTCCATTTATTTTTTGCAGACATAGGAGCAATTCTTGTGTTTCACTACTTTAATTTTTAGGTACAGTGATTACCACTTAGGTTCACATACCCCTCCAGGCTATAGGCACTCGATTCTGGCCTTTTTTCACAATTTTTAGCGCCACTTTCTTATATACTAATTTCTTTAGTGTTGTAACATGAAAAGGTATAATAAAATATTTACAAAAATGTGAGGAGTGTATTTACTTTTGTGACTTATATACATACATACATACACACACACACACACACACACACAAACACACTCACACGTAGGTTTGAAATTTGGGGTGCACACCCTAATGCAATAGGCTGCGCACACCCATGATCACTACTAATCACCAAAATAATCTCTAAAATGTATTGAATAAAGGATACAATCAAATACACACCAAAAATAATATACTGGCGTTCTAAATCTATAACTACATTTTAAATAGTCTTGACATATATATTTCTGTATTCATTGTTTGCAAATAATTGTAAGCTGTACTAATAAATAATAAAATAAATTATCATTTAAAAACTGCATTTTGGATTTACTCGGGTTATCTTTGTGTAATATTAAAATTGGATCAATTAAGTGTGACAAGTATGCAAAAGAAATGTAAAAAATCAGGAACGGGGAAAATACCTTTTCACAACACTGAACCTAAAGCTACTAGCAGGGAAGTCTGCTAATCTGTATAGATTCATTCTCCCAAATACAGAAAATATGCGCTGAAAAATGTGAGCTTCGACAACCACATAAAAAATAACTTTCTTGAAAACTTTTACAATAATTTAAATTTGCACTTTTTTAAAAGACTCAAGCTGCTGGGCCATCCCACTCAGTTTTAAAAGCCTACTAAGAACTTACAGTTTAGACAGCATAGAAAACACGCACCATTAAACTTTGAGAAGTCAGCTTTGTCTTGTTGTAAGCCATACATTATTTTATGTTCCGTCTTAGAGTAGAGCACAGTAAATTGACAAATTAAAAGCATTCAGTATGCTTCTACATTTAGAGCTGTGATAAGCGAACAGAGCCAAACAACTGATCAGAAATGGTTAGGCACAGCATGGCATCTTTTAATTTCAGTGTTTGGAGTAAGATTAGCAGATGGCGCCCGGTCACCGAGGACACATTGAGCCAGCTTAGGTTTTGTAACACCCACCCCGCTGGACTCGAAGATATAGCAATTCAAAGACTTGGTTTCTCAAGGCAAATTTATGGAAAACTAAACTGCAAGCTAAAACAAGACCCAGATGTTTTGCTGCCATCTGGAAACCATAGTTGAAGATGGAGAATAAAGTTTGTTTTTGTTTGATTTTTACTAACAATATAGTCTAAGGGTTAATTCACCTTTAACCTTTTGCTGCCCACAAAACACATATGTGTGACAGTAAAAAAGTGGGCTTTAATGCCCACACACCACACATGCAGTATGTGTTGCTGGAAGGCTGATGTTTCTGTGCTTAAAGTGCACTCACTGCACGCTCCCAGCACAGAGACTGAGCTGTGAAAGGCAGCTCTTGTTCCCCACTAATGATCAGTAGCTGGTGGGGCTGGCTCCTAAACACTTAACCACTGTGACTGCCTATCACAGTGATATCATGATCGGTCGATTTTTCTTGCCACAAGGCTCCCCCCGACGTTCAGAACTTTTTAAAGGGATGCTGGGGCAGGCGGGAAAGGGTTAATGACATTTGCAAAAAATGTCGTATGCATTATAGCATCCTCAGAACATTAATATACAGTCCTTTATTTTGTAAAATAACACTTATTTTTCAAGCTGCTTATTCCTTCACTCTCCTCGCCCTGTCCTGTCGAGGTGACAGGACCTACCGAGCATTGGATATGTGACTCCTGGCAGGTCATCCAGGGCTGTCTTAATGAGTGGGAACACCTGGGCACTGCCCAGGGGCCCCAGCTGCATGGGGGGGCCCCTGCACTTTCCCCAAAGCCGCTGGTCCTTGAGCCCCCGCTGCCCCAAAATGAGGGGCCCCATGATGCCACTGAGAGTGATGGATACACAGGGGAGGCACGCTGGCAGCGGTGCGCTGTGCAGAACGATACCTATTATTTCCCAGCCAGCAGGAAGGGGCAGGGCCGCAGTGCCAGTGATGCTCTGACCCCACCCCATGCAGCTTGAATGCTCGGGACTCGAAGGCTGGTGGGAGCTGCTGAGTCGGCAGCACCGAGAGCCCACCTGTTGAAGTAGCATTGTGGATAATGTCATGGTGAGCCCAGCTGTCCAGCACTGTTTGCACCGAAGGGCTTGCTTCCTCCTTTCCCCTCCTTCTGCCTGCTTGATTGGTATAGGTGAGTCCAGTGCTGGAGGTGGGCACATAGCCAAAAGTTTACATGTACTGTATCACCACTGGAAAAGGGGGTACTACATGGATGGAATAATGGTGCTGGGGGATATCAAGGGTGCATGGGGGAAAACAAACAATGCTGGGGGGGGGGTCTGGGGTGTATAGGGGGTAGCAATGCTTGGGGTAGTGTCATGGTTATGCAGTAATCTTTGTCTGTCTGCTTACGTCTCTTCCATGTGTTCACCTTTAGAGGCCAGCCACCCTCACCTGACTGCTTATATAGTCTTCCCTCAGTATAGCTCCACCTCAGCCTCTAATTAGGAACACTATATTAACCTGTGCATTGCAAGTCAACCTTGCTGATCAACCATTGTGCGTTTAGCTTTCTTGTGCTACTTGCTGTGTTTCCTACGTCTGATTCCAGTTACAGATCTTGGCCTGTTTTCAAGTATCCCTGTCTGCTTGTGACCCTGACCTTTGGCATGTTCTATGTTTATCCTTGTCTGCTAGTCGCCCCAACCTTGGCTTATCCCTTTACTATCCTTGTTGTTCCAGCCTGCTGCTTCCTTCCTCTTTCTCCTGTAGTGTACCGTGAGCACGAGCCGTGAGACCCTGGGGGCTGCAACATGGAGCCAGACTGCAGTGCAGTCCATCCTCACCACTAGAGGCTCTGGTGAACACCTGCTGGCTCTTAGACTCCACGCCCTGGGGAATCTACGCTCAAGCTCCCAGTGGGATCTGTGTTGATACTTCAGTAGACCTGCTTCCTGAACCTCCCTGAGTTCAGTCCGTAGCAGTCAGTCCTAGGGTTCACTACCTTAGCGGTGCACTCCTGACTCCTACAGAGTGCATCTGTCACCTGGACTCAGTTGACCTGACAGGTAGCTTGGGTGTCTATAGTGCTAGAGGTATCAGGGATGTAGAGAGGCCACAGTGTAGGGGGTATCGGGGATGTAGTGGGGTCACAATACAAGGGGTATCTTATGGTTTATGGTAACAGTGCTGGGGGGATATCTGGGGTGGAGAGGGGTCAAAGAGCTAGGGGGATAGCTAAGGTGTAGAGGGGTCAGAGTGCTTGGGGGATATCTGGGATGTAGAGGGGTCAGAGTGCTGGGGGGATATGTGGCGTGTAGAGGGGTCAGAGTGCTGGGGGGATATCTAGGGTGTAGAGGGTCAGAGTGCTGGGGGGGATATCTGGGATGTAGAGAGGTCAGAGTGCTGGGGGGATATCTGGGATGTAGAGGGGTCAGAGTGCTGGGGGGATATGTGGGGTGTAGAGGGGTCAGAGTGCGGGGGGGATATCTAGGGTGTAGAGGGTCAGAGAGCTGGGGGGATATCTGGGGTGTAGAGAGGTCAGAGTGCTGGGGGGATATCTGGGATGTAGAGGGGTCAGAGTGCTGGGGGGATATGTGGGGTGTAGAGGGGTCAGAGTGCTGGGGGGATATCTAGGGTGTAGAGGGGCCATAGCGCTGGGGAGGCATCAATCTAGCAGATATATTATATGCACAGGACAGCTTTGTTACTTTATGTATGTAGTATTTTTCCCACTGTTTCTTTTCTGTATAGAATGATTGTTCATGTAGTTACTGCAAAGCTCCATCCAAAAGGGGAAGCTCTGCTTGTCTGCCTCATACCTACTTGATGTCTGTTTACCTGCGCTGTCTCCATTGTAGGGGCCCCGGAGCATTACTTTGCCCAGGGGCCCATGATGCTATTAAGACGGCCCTGAAGTCAAGTACGAGCATAAGGCTTGCTTCCACTTGTGTCTGCTCTCTTTCACTCTGGCAGAACGCAGCACTACAAGAGAGAGCGGACTGCAGATGTGTGGGTAGGGAATGAAGTTGAGTGCTCTTTTGAATTTTCCATTTTCTAACATGTTCCATTTTTACATGTACTATTTTTTAATGGTATGCTGGAGTCCACCACAGCACACTGATTCACATAACATACATTGACTCAATGTAACAATGGGAATGTGGTCTAAGAAAACTTTAAAAAAACTGTTTTTAAAAGTTTCCTTTCCCCTCACCCCTTCCCCTTCCCCTGGGGATCTGTAAACCACCTTTCCCCTTCTCAGCTGTATACTTGCTAAGTGAGAGGGAAAGTGTTGGGTGTCGGCGCCACAAAACAAAAAAACACATTTGTTGATATTATACCAATGCTGCATCTAAAATTAGTGGAGAACTAATAACAATAAAAAAATATATATATAAAGGGCGCAAAGGAAACAATACAAAAATAAAATATCAAATTAATAATAAACACTGTGTATCTAATTAATAAAGTGCACAATAAAATAAACCATCAGAAATGTCCATAATAATCATATGTTAACAAATCTTCTTGTGTATGCTCCAACACCGTGAAAAATAAAATGCACACATGCTTCAGTAAACTTGCTTAACCACTTCAATACAGGGCACTTATACACCTTCCTGCCCAGACCAATTTTAAGCTTTCAGCGCTGTCGCAGTTTGAATGACAATTGCGCGGTCATGCTACACTGTACCCAAACTAAGTTTTTATCAATTTGATCCCACAAATAGAGCTTTCTTTTGGTGGTATTTGATCACCTCTGCGGTTTTTATTTTTTACTAAACAAATATAAAAAAAGACCAAAAATTTTGAAAAAAATAAAAGTTTTGCTCTTGTTTCTGTTAAAAAAATTTGTAAATAAGTAAGCTTTCTCTTTCACTGATGAGCACTGATAAGGCGGCACTGACAGGCACTGATACGGCGGCAACAATGAGGTGGCACCAATGAGCGGGCACTGACGATGGGCACTGATATGCGGCACTGATGGGCACTGGTAGGCGGCACTGATGGGTGGCACAGATATGCAGCACTGATGGGCATTGATAGGGGGCACTGATGGGCACTCATGGGTGGCACTGGGTGGCACTGGTGGGCACTGATGGGCACTGATAGGCAACACTGATGGGCACTGAAAGGCGGCACTGATAGGCACTGATACGCGGCACTGATATGAGGCACTGATAGGCATCCCTGGTGGCACTGGCAGTGGTAGGCATTGGAGTGGGCACTTATTGGCAGCTGCCTGGGCACAGATTGGCAGCTGCCTGGGCACAGATTGGTATTTCCCTGGGGGTCTAGGGGGCATACCTGGTGGTCCAGTGTGGTGGCCATCCAGGTGGTCCTGGGCGGCTTCCCTGGTGGCCCTGGGTGGCATCTGAGGGGGGGCTGTGCTATAAACAATCAGCACAGACCCCCCTGTCAGGAGAGCAGCCGATCGTCTCTCCTCTACTCGCGTCTGTCAGACGCAAGTGAGGAAAAGCCGATCACCGGCTCTTCCTATTTACATCGTGATCAGCCGTAATTGAACACGGCTGATCACGTGTTAAAGAGTCTCCGTCAGAGACTCTTTACCTAGATCGGAGTTGGGGTGTGTCAGACTGACACACCGCAACAACGATCGCCGTGATGCGCGCCCCCGGGAGCGCGCAGCGGCTTAATGTCCTGATCACTTCATATGATGTCCGGTCAGGATATTGAAACCACTTTGCCGCCGTCATTTTGCTATATGGCGGGCGGCAAGTGGTTAAAGTGCTTCACCCGAAGTGATAACAAATGCACTCACCAGAACGCCTCGGCCACACAGTGACCTCAAAGCATGACTAATGGGAAGGACTCCTTAGTTCAGTGCTGTAGCTCTTTTATGCATCCCATTCAAATCAAGCAATCATATATGGAGGAAAAGCTGGATCCCAATCCACTTTGCAGGTATACAAGTGTAGGTATCTTCACCTTATAACATCTCTCCACTGCATCTATCAACTTGCATCAAGTAGGTCTGTGAAATAGCTCCCCAACAAAGAGCCACAGAAGGTAGGATATAGTGTAATACCGCTTTTATGTTTTATTCCTTAAAAGAGCACTTACATAGTCCATCATGAAATCAGGGGGAAGCAGAAACCGGTCCGGCACCAATTTGAAACTCGCAATGTGTGTGGTGCATCTCAGCTGTGCAAGCAATAGTATAGAGCTCCTATATTTGTAAGCGTCAGGCCTCACCTCTTTGCATTTCATGCTATTCTTGGTAGGGGAACCCAGCAGTGATGCCTTTCGAGCACTTTTGAGTGGAACTCCGCTTTAAGTAAACCTGTTACTTTTCCCTGCAAGTACCAATCACAGCCTTACTTTGGTGATAAACATAACAAAATATGCATCTGTTTTCCATTTAAGGTGTTAAAAGGGTTTTTAAACTCCTAGGGAAGCCAAAACATTTCTCTCTCTTTATATTTTTCTTCCATACAACAGTTACAGATGGTCTAAACTGTAATGCCGCGTACACACGGTCGTACTTTTCGTCTACAAAAGTCGGACAGCCTGTCGGACAGACTTCCGGCAGACTTTCGGTGGACTTGCCGCGGACTTGCGGCCTACTTTCTAACGACCGGACTTGCCTACACACGACCACACAAAAGTCGGTCGGATTCGTACGTGATGACGTACACCGGACTAAAATAAGGAAGTTCATAGCCAGTAGCCAATAGGTGCCCTAGCGTGGCTTTTTGTCCGTCGGACTAGCACACAGACGAGCGGATTTCGGGGTCCGTCGTAGGTACGAAGTAAAAGTTTTGAAGCATGTTTCAAATCTAAAGTACGTCGTATTTGAGGCTAAAAAAGTCGGTTGAAAGTCCGGAGAAGCCCACACACGATCGGATTACCAGCCAGCTTTAGTCCATCAGCGTCTGTTGGACTTTTGTAGACGAAAAGTACGACCGTGTGTACGCGGCATAAGTGTTATAAATCACCTTTCTCCTCTCATCAACTATGCAATTGCATTTTTCACATGATTTTGATGTTTTTTATGAATAATCAAATTAGTGTGAATTACGTATAATTAGTTGTTGTATCCACTTTTTTGGAAGCTTGTTTATATTTTGCATGCTTTACCTTATTTATATCTGTTGCTTCTAAATTTGACTGATGAGGAATCAATTAAAGTATGTGTAAAGTGAGTTTTTTTGAGTTTTTGATAACATAAGGTTAAAACCCCCATCAATGTAATTTTTTTACTTTCCCTTGCCCTGTTGGATTTTCTATTCACTTCCTGTGCCAAAGATGCAAAAGGAAATAACAGAAAAGCTTTACAAAGTGAGGGAAATTTCCTTCCTGGATAGTTGCCATGAAAAACAGAATTGTTACCTTTACCTTTTAAAAATACTAAAATTTTGGATAACACTTTCTGTTTTGGTGATAACGGTCACCAAGATGAACAGACATGGCCAATCTCTAGTGGGGATGCAGACAACAATAAAAACTTGTTTTTAAGCCTTCCCTACACTATCCAAAATAAAACAAAAATAAATAAAAAACAAGCTTTGACAAGAAAACCTCCTACCTCATTCAACGTGCACTTTGTCTTTTTATTCATGGCATGTTACTTTTGAGCAGGAGGATAAGGGTGCCTAATAAGATTAGATGACTGTCTCCAGATCTAGCCATTTTTCTCATTGACACCAGATGAAGGGGGGGGGGGGGGGTGTCTGTTAATACTCTCAACAGTGCTGCGGGAGTTATGGGAGGTCTGTTATTATTGTGGGGATTTGGTGGGGGGGGGGGGTTAATTTTTATTTAGTAACACTAGTTCTGGGGGGGTCTAATATTACTGACAGCAACATCCAGGGAGATTGTATACTATTACTTCCACTGACCACTGATACAGGGACATGTTTTACTACCCCTGACTAATGACATAGAGGCATTTGCTATACCTACTGAACAATGACACATAGGGCATGTTTTACTACCAGGGCCATCTTTACCACAGGGCAAACGGGGCATCTGCCCAGGGCCCCGCCATTGTTTAGGGGCCTAAAGCAGCTGCCCCTGGAGCCGGTGCTGCCCACCGGCTTTTTTTCAGCCAGAGTTCCTCAACCTCTGAGATCCGGCACTGGTTGCTGAGCTGCCCGCTATTGTCACTTGTAAATACAGGAGTGCTGCTTCTGTATTTACAAGTGACAGCGCTCTCCTCTCAGCTGCCGTTCACATCCCTCCCTGCTCTGCAAAACATATCCTCGATCTCTATGAGAGAGCAAAGAGAACAGAGGAGGGAGGGGGCAGGGGATGTACACAGGCAGAAGCTGCTCCAAGCCACGGACATGCAGTAAGTTACAGTTGCTCTTCTGCAGCCCCACTCTGATGTTATTTTAGCTGGTGAGAACTCGGAATGTGCTCAGTATTGAAAGGTGATACCAGAGGAATACTGTGTATTGACAGGGGTGAGCTCCTAACTGGAAACTCGGGGGAGGAGAACTCTGTACTTGGGAGGGGGAGGGGGACTTGGATGCACAACACACCCTTAAATGCTGCACTCTGTACACAGATCACCCCTAAATCCTGCACTCAGTACACAGATCCCCCCAAATCCTACACTCCGTACACAGATCACCCTTAAATCCTGCACTCTGTACACAGATCCCCCCTAAATCCTTCACTCTGTACACAGATCCCTCCTAAATCCTGCACTCCGAACACAGATCACCCCTCAATCCTTCACTCTGTACACAGCTCACCCCTAAATCCTGCACTCTGTACACAGCTCACCCCTCAATCCTGCACTCTGTACACAGCTCACCCCTAAATCCTGCACTCTGTACACAGATCACCCCTCAATCCTGCACTCTTTACACAGATCACCCCTCAATCCTGCACTCTTTACACAGATCACCCCTCAATCCTGCACTCTGTACACACCTCACCCCTCAATCCTACACACTGTACACAGATCATCCCTCAATCCTGCACTCCGTACACAGATCACCCCTCAATCCTACACTCTGTACACAGATCATCCCTCAATTCTGCACTCTGTACACAGCTCACCCCTCAATCCTACACTCTGTACACAGATCATCCCTCAATCCTGCACTCCGTACACAGCACACCCCGACATCCTGCACTCCGTACACAGATCCCCCTAAATCCTGTACTCTGTACACAAATCACCCCTAAATTCAGCACTCCATACACAGCTCACCCCTATATCCTGCACTCTGTACACAGCTCACCCCTCAGTCCTGCATTCTGTACACAGATCACCCCTAAATCCTTCACTCCGTACACAGATCACCCCTAAATCATGCACTCCGTTCACAGCTCACCCCTAAATCCTGTACTCTGTACGTAGCTCACCCCTACCCACTGCTCTACTGCAGGTGGCATAACTAGTAGCAGCCTGTCCTCAGGGATACTGCTCCTATTGGGCTCTGTTCCTATCTGCACTCAGTTAACCTTCATAGCTTGGTGTGCTCTGCTCATTGTTAATAGCAAGTTCTAGGACCTTTCTGTCTATTGGCGGGTCCCCTCACCTCTCCAGTCCATGGTGTGCAGGCAGTGAGGAAATGATGTGCTGTAACCTTCAGCAACCAAACAGTGAGCTGTATTGATGTGCTGTGACCTCTAGCAACCAAGTAAGTGGTAACCTCTAGCAACCAATGAGTGAGTGGTAAACATTTAACCTCCAACAACCAATGAGTGAGCTGTAAACATGTAACCTCTAGTAACCAATCAGTGAGCGGTGAGGATGTGCAGTAGCCTCTAGCAACCAATCGGTTAGAAGAAATGATGTGCTGTAATGTCTAGCAACCAATCTCAATTGCTGCCTGACCTGATTTTGAGTCAGGGGGAGGAGGGGCCCAAAGGCAATGTTTGCCCAGGGTCCAATCATTATTAAAGATGGCCAAGTTTACTACCACTGACTACTAGGGATGAGCCGAACACCCCCCGGTTCGGTTCGCACCAGAACCCGCGAACGGACCGCAAGTTCGCACGAACGTTAGAGCCCCATTGACGTCTATGGGACTCGAACGTTCGAAATCAAAAGTGCTCATTTTAAAGGCTAATTTGCATGGTATTGTCCTAAAAAGGGTTTGGGGACCCGGGTCCTACCCCAGGGGACATGTATCAATGCAAAAAAAACTTTTAAAAACGGCCGTTTTTTCGGGAGCAGTGATTTTAATGATGCTTAAAGTAAAAAAAAAAAAAGTGAAATATTCCTTTAAATATCGTACCTGGGGGGTGTCTATAGTATGCCTGTAAAGTGACGCGTGTTTCCCATGTTTAGAACAGTCCCTGCACCAAATGTCATTTTTAAAGGAAAAAATCTCATTTAAAACTGCTTGCGGGTTTAATGTCATGTCGGGTCCTGGCAATATGGATGAAAATCAGTGAGACAAACGGCATGGGTACCCCCCAGTCCATTACCAGGCCCTTTGGGTCTTGTATGGATATTAAGGGGAACCCCGCACCCAAATTAAAATAAGGAAAGGTCCCTATATACTCTGAACAGCAGTATACAGGCGGTGCAAACAAGACAGGGACTGTAGGTTTGTTGTTAAGTAGAATCTCTTTGTAATTTTGAACATTTTTAATGTGTTTAGCTCCAGCCAAAAAATCTTTTCTAAGCTTTTTGGAAAACATAGGGAAGGGTTATCACCCCTGTGACATTTGTTTTGCGTCTTTCCTCCTCTTCAGAAGATTTCACCTCACTTTTTTGTCCCAATGAAAAATGTTTTTTGAAAATTTGGGTTTTTTTGTGGAACAAGGATTGGAAAGCATCAGTGGAAAGGAGAAATTGTTTTCCCATATTAACTCTTACATGAGAGAATTTCCCTTCCTATGGGTAGATTTCATCTCACTTCCTGTTGTCTCCTTCCGTTTGCAAGTAGGAGTCGTTTGTAAGTTAGATGTTTGAAAGTAGGGTCCTGCCCTATATACTCAGCAGAAATTTGGGCCTTAGGTGTTGCTGTGGCCAAAACACTGTAAGCCCTCACAGGGCCCTGCTGTGAAATATTAGATCAAGAATTGTAATTACATGCCCCTGTTGAACAGGAGCTGAAAAATTAGGCCTTAGGCACTGGTGCTGGTGCCACAACACTGCAACCCCTCACAGACACTCTAGTTGGAACGCAGGAACGAGCACTGCTGCAAAGTATTGCATCAAAAATTGTAATTACACGCCCCTGTTAGACAGGGGCAGAAAAATTGGGCCTTAGGCACTGGTGCTGGTGCCACAACACTGCAACCCCTCACAGACACTCTAGTTGGAACGCAGGAACGAGCACTGCTGCAAAGTATTGCATCAAAAATTGTAATTACACGCCCCTGTTAGACAGGGGCAGAAAAATTGGGCCTTAGGCACTGGTGCTGGTGCCACAACACTGCAACCCCTCACAGACACTCTAGTTGGAACGCAGGAACGAGCACTGCTGCAAAGTATTGCATCAAAAATTGTAATTACACGCCCCTGTTAGACAGGGGCAGAAAAATTGGGCCTTAGGCACTGGTGCTGGTGCCACAACACTGCAACCCCTCACAGACACTCTAGTTGGAACGCAGGAACGAGCACTGCTGCAAAGTATTGCATCAAAAATTGTAATTACACGCCCCTGTTAGACAGGGGCAGAAAAATTGGGCCTTAGGCACTGGTGCTGGTGCCACAACACTGCAACCCCTCACAGACACTCTAGTTGGAACGCAGGAACGAGCACTGCTGCAAAGTATTGCATCAAAAATTGTAATTACACGCCCCTGTTAGACAGGGGCAGAAAAATTGGGCCTTAGGCACTGGTGCTGGTGCCACAACACTGCAACCCCTCACAGACACTCTAGTTGGAACGCAGGAACGAGCACTGCTGCAAAGTATTGCATCAAAAATTGTAATTACGCCCCTGTTAGACAGGGGCAGAAAAATTGGGCCTTAGGCACTGGTGCTGGTGCCACAACACTGCAACCCCTCACAGACACTCTAGTTGGAATGCAGGAACGAGCCGTGCTGCAAAGTATTACATCAAAAATTGTAATTACACGCCCCTGTTATACAGGGGCTGAAAAATTGTGCCTTAGGCACTGGTGGTGGCGCCCAGAACCAAAAATGTTCTTACAAGCTATCAGCGTGATGATTGAGGAGGAAGAGGATAATTACTCAGGGATAATCACTCAGCATCAGCATAGGCAGTCTTTGAAGGGATCTGAAAAAAATTATTCAGTTACATCAGCATCAGGTGCTTGGTAGCTGGTGGTGATCCAAGACTGATTCATTTTTATGAAGGTCAGCCCGATCGACCGAGTCAGTGGACAGACGCACCCTGTGATCGGTTACCACGCCTCCAGCAGCACTGAATGTACGTTCCGAAAGAACGCTGGATGCAGGACAGGCCAGTAGCTCAATTGCATACTGTGCAAGCTCTGGCCAGTGATCCATCCTCAAGACCCAGTAACCCAGAGGATTTTCGGTGGGAAAGGTGTCCAAGTCTGATCTTGCCCCTAGGTATTCCTGCACCATGTAAAACAGACGCTGGCGATGGTTGCTGGAACCGATCATACCTTGGGGCTGCGGACCAAAAAATTGTCTGAACGCATCGGTCAGACGGCCACCTTCTCCACCGCTCCTTCTTTGACTGACCGAAGCCTCAGCAACACGTTGTCCAGAAACAGGAGTTTGTAACCTCCCAGTCTCTGGGAACGCGTTGCACAGACCTTTCTGCAAGGCCTCCCGAAGATGTTTCATCCTCTGCTCCCTCTGCGATGGCAAGATAAGGTCCGCAACCTTACCCTTGTAACGTGGATCAAGGAGGGTTGCCAGCCAGTATTGGTCCTTCTCCTTGATACCATGAATACGAGGATCCTTACGCAGGCTTTGCAGGATCAGGGAGGCCATGCAGCGTAGGTTTGCTGAGGCATTCGGTCCGGAGTCCTCTGGGTCACTAAGGACAACAACGTCCGCAGCCACCTCCTCCCAGCCACGTACAAGTCCATGTGTTCCTTGGGACTGATCCCTTAAAGACTGCTGATGCTGAGTGCCAGGCTCCACCTCCATACTGACACAATCTTCCTCCTCCTCCTCCTCCTCCTCCTCGTCCTCTTCCTGTGTGATCGGCGGGCACGCAGGAACACTGTCTGGATAAAGGGGGCCTTGAGAGCTAAGGAAGTCCTCCTCTTCCTGCCTCTGTTCTGCCTCAAGTGCCCTGTCCATTATTCCACGCAGCGTGTGCTCCAACAGGTGGACAAGGGGGACAGTGTCACTGATGCATGCACTGTCAGTGCTCACCATCCTCGTGGCCTCCTCGAATGGTGACAGGACAGTGCATGCATCCCTGATCATGGCCCACTGGCGTGGGGAAAAAAAACCAAGGTCCCCTGACCCTGTCCTGGTGCCATAGTCGCACAGGTACTCATTGATGGCCCTCTGCTGCGTGTGCAGCCGCTGCAGCATGGCCAACGTCGAGTTCCACCTGGTGGGCATGTCACAGATTAGGCGGTTCTTGGGCAGGTTAAACTCCTTTTGGAGGTCCGTCAGCCGAGCACTGGCATTATATGACCGGCGGAAATGCACACAGACTTTCCTGGCCTGCCTCAGGACATCCTGTAAGCCCGGGTACCTGCCCAAGAACCGCTGCACCACCAAGTTAAGGACGTGAGCCAAACAGGGCACATGGGTCAGTTGTCCCTGTCGGAGGGCAGAGAGGAGGTTGGTGCCATTGTCGCAAACCACCATTCCTGCCTTAAGTTGGCGTGGCGTCAACCACCTCTGAACCTGCCCCTGCAGAGCTGACAGAACCTCTGCCCCAGTGTGGCTCCTGTCCCCCAAGCACACCAGCTCAAGCACCGCATGGCATCTTTTGGCCTGCGTACTTGCGTAGCCCCTTGAACGCCTACGGAGCACCGCTGGTTCCGAGGAAGAGGCCATGGAGGAAGAAGAAGAGGAGGGGGTGGAGGAGAGAGGTGTGTCACAATCAGCATTTTGGGAGGCGTGGTGGCGGAACAACCTCCAACACTACTGCACCTTGTCCTGCATCCTTCCCAGCTGCCAGCAGAGTCACCCAATGCGCCGTGAAACTTAAGTAACGTCCCTGTCCATGCCTGCTGGACCATGAGTCAGCGGTAATATGCACCTTACCGCTGACCGCCCTGTCCAGCGAGGCATGGACATTGCCTTCCACATGCCGGTAGAGAGCCGGAATCGCCTTCCGTGAGAAAAAGTGGCGTTTGGGTACCTGCCACTGAGGAACCGCACATTCCACAAACTCACGGAAGGGGGCAGAGTCTACCAACTGAAAAGGCAGCAGTTGAAGTGCTAGCAATTTTGCCAAGCTAGCATTCAACCGCTGGGCATGTGGATGGCTGGGAGCAAACTTCTTTCGGCGGTGCAGCAGCTGGGGCAGGGAAATTTGCCTGGTACAATCTGACGTCGGTGTACCAAAAGCAGATTGCCCACAAGTACTTGGCTGTGACACACCTAATTCTACACCTTCATTCCTCTCACTGCAGGTCTCAGAGAGGACTGAAGGTCTAGTGGGGTTGGAAATCTCAGCTGATGAGGAGCAAGGAGAGATCCTCTTTGTTCTTTGGTGTGGGTCTTTCAGATACGCTTGCCAACGAACTGCATGGCAGGTCAACATATGTCTGGTCAAGCATGTGGTACCCAAGCGGGAGATGTTTTGGCCACGCGAGATACGCTTGAGACATATGTTGCAAATAGCAGCGGTGCGATCTGATGCACTCGTCTCAAAAAAGGCCCACACCAAAGAACTTTTTGAATAACGCGCAGAGACTGCAGCGCCCTGCACATGTGGAGCTTTGGGGTGTGATGCAGTCAATGTGCTGCCCTTAGGCTGGCCCCTGGAGGGCATCCTGCCTCGTTGGTGATGTGCCGCCTCCTCCTCCTCCTCCTCCTCCTCTCTCCTATCAGGCACCCACGTTGAGTCAGTGACCTCATCATCCCCTCCCTCCTCATCACTGGAGCAAACCTGGCAGTATGCTGCAGCAGGGGGAGCATGACTGCCAGATTGCTGTCCTTCTTGGGCACCCCCTCTGTCCGTGCTCATGTTACTGCCTTCATCGAGCTCAGTATCATCATCAGAGCCTTCCAAACGCTGGGCATCCTCCTGGAGCATGTACCCAACACTGTGGTCAAACAGTTCGAGGGAATCCTCATGAGGACATGGTGGAGCTAGGGAAGGAGTCACTGATGACATTGAGCTGAGGGAAGAGGCCGCTGCTTTGCCAGACAAAGCACCCTGGGCATGGGTGAGAGAGGATGAGGAGGATGAGGACGGCTTGGTCATCCACTCGACCAAGTCTTCCGCATGTTGCGGCTCAACACGGCCAGCTGCCGAAAAAAAGGCCAAGCGTGTCCCATGGCCACGTGCTGATGAGGATGCACCGTCTCCACGACCAGCACTAGACACAGAGCCTGCTTGCCCTCTCTTATTGGCTTGTGACTGTCTGCCTCTCCTTCTTGGCCTTCCAGACATACTAATGGCCTGTAGCTGCACTAAGCTGGGATAGAACACCTGTAATTTTCTTCAGGTAGCTTTATATACTGTAACCAGACAAGCCTGCCTGTCAGTAGGAAGATAACAGGAACGGATCTAGCTGAACACTGTGAGCAGGACACACTGTACTAAATGTAAATAGTCTAGCTGCCTGACCGTGGTACTAATAGGATCAAAAAGAACACCTGTAATTTTCTTCAGGTAGCTTTATATACTGTAACCAGACAAGCCTGCCTGTCAGTAGGAAGATAACAGGAACGGATCTAGCTGAACACTGTGAGCAGGACGCACTGCACTGAATGTAAATAGCAGGAACGGATCTAGCTGAACACTGTGAGCAGGACGCACTGCACTGAATGTAAATAGCAGGAACGGATCTAGCTGAACACTGTGAGCAGGACGCACTGCACTGAATGTAAATAGCAGGAACGGATCTAGCTGAACACTGTGAGCAGGACGCACTGCACTGAATGTAAATAGCAGGAACGGATCTAGCTGAACACTGTGAGCAGGACGCACTGCACTGAATGTAAATAGCAGGAACGGATCTAGCTGAACACTGTGAGCAGGACGCACTGCACTGAATGTAAATAGCAGGAACGGATCTAGCTGAACACTGTGAGCAGGACGCACTGCACTGAATGTAAATAGCAGGAACGGATCTAGCTGAACACTGTGAGCAGGACGCACTGCACTGAATGTAAATAGCAGGAACGGATCTAGCTGAACACTGTGAGCAGGACGCACTGCACTGAATGTAAATAGCAGGAACGGATCTAGCTGAACACTGTGAGCAGGACGCACTGCACTGAATGTAAATAGCAGGAACGGATCTAGCTGAACACTGTGAGCAGGACGCACTGCACTGAATGTAAATAGCAGGAACGGATCTAGCTGAACACTGTGAGCAGGACGCACTGCACTGAATGTAAATAGCAGGAACGGATCTAGCTGAACACTGTGAGCAGGACGCACTGCACTGAATGTAAATAGCAGGAACGGATCTAGCTGAACACTGTGAGCAGGACGCACTGCACTGAATGTAAATAGCAGGAACGGATCTAGCTGAACACTGTGAGCAGGACGCACTGCACTGAATGTAAATAGCAGGAACGGATCTAGCTGAACACTGTGAGCAGGACGCACTGCACTGAATGTAAATAGCAGGAACGGATCTAGCTGAACACTGTGAGCAGGACGCACTGCACTGAATGTAAATAGCAGGAACGGATCTAGCTGAACACTGTGAGCAGGACGCACTGCACTGAATGTAAATAGCAGGAACGGATCTAGCTGAACACTGTGAGCAGGACGCACTGCACTGAATGTAAATAGCAGGAACGGATCTAGCTGAACACTGTGAGCAGGACACACTGCACTAAATAGTCTAGATAGAAGATAACAGGAACGGATCTAGCTAAACTGAATACAGTGTATATATATATATGCAACACCTGGGATGCATATATATACACAATACACTGTAAGTGCAGCTAACTGACTGACTGTTCTGCCTAATCTATCTAACTCAAATCAAATGACACTGTCTCTCTCTCTCTCTCTATCTCTCAGCACACCGGAACACACACTACACAGGGCCGCCGTGCAGGCGGCCTTATATAGTGTGGGGTGTGTACTAAATCCCCTGAGCCATAATTGGCCAAAGCCACCCTGGCTTTGGCCAATTACAGCTCTCTCTACTGACGGCGCTGTGATTGGCCAAGCATGCGGGTCATAGTGCATGCTTGGCCAATCATCAGCCAGCAATGCACTGCGATGCCGCAGTGAATTATGGGCCGTGACGCGCCACACGAATTTGGCGCGAACGGCCCATATCGTTCGCAATTCGACGGACGGTCGAACAGCCGATGTTCGAGTCGAACATGGGTTCGACTCGAACACGAAGCTCATCCCTACTGACTACTGACAAGAAATTATTAGTTTGGCTGACCACTGACACAGGGATATGTTTTACTACCGCTGGCCATGGTCAATTGGAACATCCCCTCATCAGGGATGCCTCAATGATGTCCATACCGAGGCAAAACTTGTAGGATTGATCCTGACCAGTGATGTAATCATGGCTGTCGGCTGCATCGCAGCAGTGTTTTGTGAGTCCTGTCTTTCTCAAGCTTTGTGAGTGCCATTAATTTTATAAATCTCATGAGGTTTTAAAGTGCCATACTATGTGGATTCCCCATTTGTTTTTCTCAATGGCATTTGTGAGTCTTTGTGCTGAGTACTGATGTTGCCAATTGATTCATGTGAAGTACAGGCTGTGGTTTTGCCCATTTCCCATGCACTGCTGATGTCTTATAAACTGGAGATCTATTGTATGCGGTAAGGAATTTTGACACATTGATTGTTGTTACACACTGAAGCAGGCACCTCTGTGAAATGGATTTTAGCACATTATATCCCTATGCTTATACAGAATATTTCAAGATTCACCTATGGAGGGAGGGGCGTGGCGTCCGAGCCCGAAGATGGCTGCTTATCTCCCGAGCTCCGCCACACCACCGGGGGAATCCACCGCCATCGGAGCGATCGAAAGTGCCATCCGCCGCCATCTGACCCATCAGAGTCCCGTATGCAAGCAAGGATGCCGCGGAGACGAAAAGACCCTCCGCCGCAGCTCAGCAAGCTGCCGGAGTATTTCGCTGCCTCAGCACGGCCTATCCAAAATGGCGCCCAGTCGAAACGAAAGCAGCAGCAGGCCGCATCCACGAGCTGTCCACCTGGCCTAACCAGCGCCGATCCACGGACCCAGCATAGCGGATCGTCCTCAGCGGCATCCACCCCCACTACAAGAAGCCCTGTTAAGTCCAGACAGAGGACGGCTTCTCCTCAGGGGAATCAACAGCAACAAGCTATGGAGGTGAGATCACATACCCCTTCACATGCCCAGGCCTCACCCGCATCAGATCCAATAGAGGGATTCCCCACCACAGGGCAACCTATATCAGACATTGTCCTTAAAGAGATGCTAATGTCCCTGAGGTCATCCCTGCATCAAGACATGCTGATGACAGTACAAAAGTGTCAAGCTGAAGTACAAGCTCTGGGAGGGAGGGTAGATCACATTGAGAATACCCTAGCCTCTCATGGGTCCTCTTTCAACAAAATGGTGGATGCTCACACCATTCACTCTGATGACATCTCCTGGATCAAAGATAAATTATCTGACCTTGAAGACCAATCCAGGAGAAATAACCTCAAAATAAGAGGCATTCCTGAATCTATCTCTGCACTGCAATTACCGCAATATGTCCAAGATCTTTTCATGGCACTGCTCCCTGCAGCATCTGCATTGGAGCCCACAGTGGATAGGGTACATAGAATACCGAAACCGTCCTTTTTACCCGATGATGTACCCAGAGATGTTCTACTGAGGCTCCATTTCTATAAAACGAAAGAAACCATCTTGGCTTCATTCCGCAACCCCCGATCAGCGCCCGCCTCAGTATGCATCTCTTCAGCTACTCCCTGACTTGTCAAGGCATACCCTCCAGAAACGCCGTAATTTAGCCACTATTACTAAGGCGCTCCGTAACCATCGCATATTACACAGGTGGAAGTATCCGGCTACGCTCTCAATTACCCATAACGGCACGACCACCACGGTCTCCACTATGGAAGACGGTCTGCACATCCTCAGGCAATGGGGAATCTTGATGGAAGCATCTCCAACTCCTATACAGGTTGACCCTCCTCAATACATGCAGGCAGAATGGCAGGTGGTGAAAAGGAAAAAAAGCGACAAGAAACACGCTTAAATGGCTGATCGCTCCTACTCATTTTACTAAATCTTTACGTCTACACTCCCCCAGTGCAGGCACACTTGGAAATTTTTCCAAAACCCCTCAACCTTATTGAACAGTGCTTATGGATCAAGAATCCCACTGTGGATTCTCCTATCACCCTGTAACCTTTCTTTTTTTTCCCTCTAACTTGTTTAGTTCTTTGTTTTTTGCTGTTTTTATGGATCAACAACTCTCTACAGAACCACGCTCACCTGCGACATCATGGAAAGTAACCTACAACACCTGCACTCCAATTGTCCGCCTCAAGGGATATTCTAAAGGAAAAACCAGCCTGGCACCGCAATCACTCATCGGCCGTGAGTACTGTAACAACTTGACGTTTAGCATACCCTCCAACATGCCTCATGCCAGTTAAAATATTTTCCATCAATGCCCATGGCTTAAATCATCCAGCCAAAAGAGCATCTCTTTGGAAAGAAGTCGACTCTTCCCAATGTGATATTCTATGTGCTCAAGAGACACACTTCCACCAAGCAGCCCCACCTTACTGCTCTCACAGAAACTTCCAACACTACTTCTTCTCCAGTATGAAAGCGAAAAAGAGAGGTGTTATGGTGGCCATTAGGGACTCTATATCGTTTCAACTTCACTCCGAAATATCTGACGATGCGGGCCGATACCTCATACTTGTATGCAATATTAATTCCACCCGTTATACTCTGGTGAATGTGTATGTTCCGAATACCAAACAAATTCACTTCCTCAATAGTTTGATGAAAAAGGTTAAAAAAATTCAACAAGGTTCCCTTATAATTTGTGGAGACTTTAATATTACTCCCGACCCACACATGGACTCTACCTCGACCTGTTCACGAAAATCTCCTTCTCTACATGCTTTCCTACGATCGCATGACTTATTCGATTGCTGGAGATGCATGCATGCTAGTGAACGAGATTTCACATTTTATTCTCATAGACATTGTGTTTATTCGAGGATTGATCTGGTCTTGATGGACAAGTGGTTGCTACAAAAAATATCTCAAATTCAAATAAATAACATTACGTGGTCGGACCACGCCTCTATCCTCCTGACACTTGGGGATAAATACCCTACTAATGGAGCATACCTTTGGCGCGCAAATCCCCAAGTAATACAATCACCAACCACCAAAAAAATATTAGAGAACCACTTGTCTGATTACTTCCAGATCAATCACTCTTCCACTAATGATCCGTTTGTTTTATGGAATGCTCACAAGGCATACATTAGAGGTATATTTATTCAATTAGCCTCAAAACTTAAGAGACAGAGACAGCAGCGGCTTGACACCATACTTGCAGATATCAAATCCCTGGAGGAACTAGATAAAAAACATCCTACACGCCAGAGTAGTAAAAGACTAACTATTCTCCGCCATGATCTCAGACTAGAACTACTTCACTCCTTTGAACAAAAAGAACGACGACTCAAAATGTCATACTATTCGACCAGTAACAAAGCTGGAAAAGCATTGGCTCGCAAATTACAAGGTCAACGCTACAAAACTAAAATACCTTACATCCTAAGCCCCTCCTCCAAACAAAAAGTGATTGACCCTCAAAGCATCGCCAATGCTTTTAGTGAATACTATAGTTCCCTATACAATTTAAATCAAGACAATCTCCTTAACCAACCGTCACAAACCGCCATAAATGATTTCCTAAAAAACATTGATCTACCGAGTCTATCCACTTCTCAAATCCAAAACTTGAATTCCCCCTTCTCGCTATCTGAGTTACTGAAAGTTATTGACACCCTGCCTACTAATAAATCACCAGGACCGGATAGCCTGACAGGGGAATACTATAGGAATTTCAAACAATGTCTAGGTCCTCATCTTCTCAGGGTGTTTGAAACCACTGCTGTCTCCTCTTCTTTTCCTTCTGAGATGTTAGAGGCTTTGATAGTCACGCTGCCTAAACCAGGGAAGACACTGGATGTTCCTCAAAATTTTAGACCGATTTCATTACTGAATACTGACCTGAAGCTTTACGCCAAAATGATAGCGCTAAGGCTCATTGACATTCTCCCCACCATAATTGACCCTGACCAATGTGGATTCACCAAAGGCAGACAAACATCTGACGCTACCAGAAGATTAATAAATGTGATTCATATGGCTAAGAAAACAGGGACGCCTTCTCTGCTTCTTGCTCTGGATGCAGAGAAGGCGTTCGACAGAGTACATTGGACATATCTCGCGAGCACCTTGGAAAAATTTGGTTTTAAAGGTCACATACTATCTGCCATACTATCCCTCTATTCTACACCATCAGCCAGAGTATACACTTCAGGTATGCTATCTAAACCTTTTAAAATCACAAATGGCACCCGCCAGGGGTGTCCCCTTTCCCCACTCATTTTCAACCTCTTAATGGAACCACTAGCGTCCAGCATCAGACAAAACCCTAATATTCAAGGCTTTCCTATTAATCATCGCAAACATGTCATCAGTCTCTTCGCAGACGATGTAATCCTCATGTTAACAAATCCGGTGTCTTCTCTGCAACACGTGTCTCAATTATTACACGAATATGGCTTAATATCATATTACAAAGTGAACAAAACCAAATCTTACATATTGGATCTTGGTGTACAAGCAAACGATAGATTACATTTGCAAAACAAATACCCGTATATCTGGGAATCCCATGAAATAACTTATCTAGGTATTAAGCTAACGTCCCGCCCTACGCAATTGTTTCATGCTAACTACCTTCCTTTGCTACGCTCTTTAAATACGAACCTAAAATCCATAAGCAAACACACATTGTCTTGGTCCGGTAGGTTGGCCGCCTTTAAGATGCAACTTCTGCCACAAATACTCTATATATTTCGTACGGTTCCTATTCCAGTTCCTCGACAGCACTTTAAAACTTTACAATCCACACTCTCTAGATACTTATGGGAAGGTAAAAAAGCCAGAAGCGCGCTAATCAATCTACGTAAAACCAAAACAGCAGGAGGCGTCGGCCTACCGATTTTTGCTGACTACCACTTAGCTGCAATCCTAGCACAATTAAGAGGGTGGTTTCCCCACCACCAAACACCGCTTTGGAGTGCTATTGAACGCTCCATGATACCAGGTGGTAACCTTTATGACTATTTGCTGGCTTTTGTGCATCTTAAATCCAAACCTCATGACCTCTCTCTCCCGATTCTAGCGACACTTAGCTCATGGAAGACATTGATAACCACCAAATCTAGATCATCCCCCAACATATCCCTGTCAATCCCTCTATCAAACACTGGCTTTGTTGATCCCAGATATACCTGTGACCAATTGGATAGAGAAAGGAATACAATGGGTCTCAGATGTGCACTCTGGCCTTAATGCTAGATCGTTTGATGATCTACAAAAATCCTATGACCTACCTACTTCAGACAGATTTCAACACTTCAGAATTGCCTCTTATCTCAAAACACATGACATCCAATACAAACTATTCTGGCAAATTCATGTGTACTTAACTGCCAAGCTACCTCGTAAGGGAGGTATTTCATTATTTTATACTTATCTTCATGATAAAAATTTATTTACCAAAACAAACTCCATGTTAGCATGGGAAAGAGATCTCAATGACTCCTTTTCCCCACAACAATGGCACAAGGCCTTACAACATACCCACTCAGCCACCAAATGCACCAATCTCTGGGAACTCTCTCATAAGATCACACAACGATGGTATTTAACACCCTATAGATTGACAGCTCCACACCTTCCACTTGTTGGAGGAATTGTGGGCAACCAGGCACTATCTACTGCATCCTATGGGATTGTAAACACCTGACCTCATATTGGTCCCACGTCTTCAACATCCTACGTCAAACTACAAATCTCAACATAACTAACACATCTTCATTGGCCATCTTAAATATAGGCATAGAACACATACCACCATTGTATAGACAATTCACTACCCACTTATTCCTAGCTGCGAAATTAGTGATCCTAAGGAAATGGAGATCATTGGATCCACCGGACATAGAAGAAACGGTAAATACCTTATCTTTGCATTACACGTATGAAAGGATGCTAGCATCAATTAGTGGAAAGTACGATACTTTTCTCCCACGCTGGCAACACTGGATTAATTGGTACAACACCCATCGCAATCCAACTTGAAGCTACTTACTACTACTAGAATGCATAACATCAAACTTATCTGGCTCACTTAGAACCTTAGCCTTCCCTTTCCATATGGTTTCTGAATTGATCCTGTATAATCTACATATGAGTTACTTTTATCTAGTTGTGAGCTATACGCTCTTGTTATAGAAATACTAACAGATATAAAATGATTAACACTGATGTGGCCATATAAACATGAAGGGGCTATGCCTCCGCTGTGCCACAGTTAGTTCCCAATGGGGTGGCTGGCGGAGATACATGGTCTCTCCCGCCGTGATCTATTCCTCATAATTAGCTTACAGTACTGAATAACAAAATATATGTATCTGTTAACATCTATTATTTGGTTTTATTTCCTTTTATTTTCTTATTCTCTTTTATTAACCCAGTTTACGATATCTCCTGTAACTTGTAAACGCACTGTATTTCTTTGTAAACTGACAAAATTCTGAATAAAATCTATTTAAAAAAAAAAAAAAAGATTCACCTATGTATTTTTCTTTGCATTTTCTATTTTGTTTGTGCTTTGTGTTGATTTGAATTGTGGATATGTTTATTGACACAAATATGTTTGTTTTTATATTTTGATCACATCTCACTAATTTATTTATTTTATTTATTTCAGGTACTTATATAGCGCCGTCAATTTACGCAGCGCTTTACATATACATTGTACATTCACTTCGGTCCCTACCCTCAAGGAGCTTACAATCTAAGGTCCCTAACTCACATTCATACATACTAGGGACAATTTAGACAGGATCCAATTAACCTACCAGCATGTCTTTGGAGTGTGGGAGGAAACCCACGCAGGCACTGGGAGAACATGCAAACTCCAGGCAGGTAGTGTCATGGCTGGGATTTGAACCAGCGACCCTTCTTACTGCTAGGCGAAAGTGCTATCCACTACACCACTGTGCCGCCCATGTTTAAAGGGAAACATGCACCTTTTATTTGTCCCTCTGTAATTCTATTTTGTATTTAGATATTTAGTGTTCTGCCTTTCTGTTTATATTAACACATTAAGCCCAGGTTCTTTCACATTTATACATGTATCTCTCCCATTGACCACCTATGTAGGGACATCTTTTTATTCTCCTTAACCTCTGTTGGGGCATCTTCTGGGGCATTTTTTTACTCCCACTTTTTAAAAAGTTATGGAGACTCCTGGACTAGAGTTTGATTTCAAACCATATCTGAAAGACTTAGTAAAATGGTCAAATTGTATATACCCATGTAAATGTTCACAGATGTCTATAGCTAGAATAACTCTACAAGTGAACATAAAAGATGCGGGAAGTCTAATTTCCATCATATGCTGCCCCTGACATTACCAAAGGACCAGTGAACCATAATGTTCATTGTATGTATTGCTTTAGAAGACTGTCAGAAACTGCAGACACACTGGGGTATTTTCTGGTTGGAGACTGGAAGCATGCTGCAGAAGACAGAGGGAGACTGGAGATGTGTTACAGGAGACTAGTAGAGATCACTGCTAAAACCCCCTTTACAGTTCAATGTTCCCACTCCATCTACAGATTGTTGGAGTCCAAGGACAGCACAACTAGGGCCAAAAAGCTGCGTGCAGCCCTCAGGTCTCAGATAGGCAGCAGGGTTTTGCAGAATTTGCTTTTATGAGTGATTACTGCAGCTATTCCCAACCAGGGTTCCATGGAACCCTAGGGTTTCATTGGAGGTTGCTATGGGTTTTTTGAGATGTAGCTGATTGACCACCAATTTGCTGGTTCCTGCAAAGTGCCAGATTAAATGCTACTTGACAGAGTCAACTGTAAGACAACAATGACCTTTTTAGCTGTCTGTATTGGGGCATTCTGACCATCACTATACAGTTCAGTGGGACATTTTTCCCACTGAACTCCAAAGAATTGTTTTTAAGAGGAGTTTCTCAATATCTGAAAACTATTTCTGGAAAACAGAAAGTTGAGAAAAGCTGGGTTAGTGTGTCACCTCCCAACTGATGTTTACAGCCCAAGTTCATGCTCCCTCATAGTCTAGTAACAAACGGTATCTCTGCTGCTACACTCAATACTTCTGCCATTCCCGGTAATGTTACATGAAACCTATAACTTCTTGGTATGTAGAATCATTTGAATGAGAAGTGGAACAAATAATATTTCAACTGTAGGAACTCTTCTTTGTATTTATACGCAAAGAAAATTATATTAGGGAAGGTATAGCATGCATTCTAACATGTGGATATATTTCAAATTTGGATAAAAGAGGGAAGTTAATTAAGCATATTTTATGATTTAAATGATTTATTTTTCAAATCAATATCTTGCTTTTCCATCATACCGTGTTAAATGGGACTGTAAATAACAAATCTGACAGATTACAGAAAGAAAAAAAATCTAAATGTGTCCTGTATATGAAAAGAAGAAAGCAGGTTAGCAGAGTGTTAAATCATTTTTGCCATGATGCAAAGAAGGACTCATAGTCCTGTGTATCAGTAGCCTCTTTTCTTCCAGCATCATTTTCACTTATGGTTAAGGCAAGTGACCGTGAAGAGAGCAGTGTGCTACATCCTGACGTACTGCTACCACTGGGACTGACAACTGCAGGTGACAGCCTGGCCTTAGGCAACCTGCCTTAGTGTGCAGGGTCAAATAACGTGTAACAGGGATGATGGTTGTGGAACCTGTCTATCTTTTCTTTTCTAATGCCAATATGCTTAAGGCCGTAACAGGGAAAATATTGTATTCTAGTAAATGTATGGTTTAATACCCGTAACTGTAGTATTCAGTATGTGAATGCCTTCTTTTTTTTACACATCTTTATCAATTTTTCCACATTTAAATGCAGACCACATCGTTTTAATTTCCCTGTTACATCTACAGGAGAGAAAGTAAAAGGACATCTTCTCAATAGGACACAGATAAAACAAAAAAAACATTTGTAAAGTGTAACTAAACACACAACTTTTTATTTATTTTAACCATCTGTGTCCTAATGGGGAGATATCACTTCACTTCCTGTCCTATAGCCATAGTGAGAGGAAATCCCTCCAAAGTAAGGGAATGTCGGGGTGACACTAGGATCACCAGAATTATTATCGTCATTGGAAGATTTCTCTTCCATTACTGTTCAGGTGCCAAAATTTGTGATTTTCTTTTACTTTTGATGACAATGGTAAACAGGACAAATAGAGGGGGTGAATCTCCCAAATGGGGCAAAGCAGCAATAAACTGACAAGCGTTCTAATCCCTCCCCATGCTATCCAAAACAAAAGAATCTTTGTCTTTATTTACACTTTAAGTATTTCCTACTCAAAAATTATATAAAAAAAAAAAATGGCTTCAGATATACAAAGACGCTTACTGGTCATCAGGCCTTTTTTTTTGAGTAGAACTTTACTGTACTGTTTATTGCCACATTTCCTTTCGCTGGCATAGTTTCCAAGTATTCTCATTCGGTTGGAGAATTTTTGGATTTTGTACCCTATCCCACAGTGTTCATGTCCCATGCCCTGTCCTGCACAAACCAGGACACCTAGACTTTGCAATGTAGCAGTGGAGTGCCAGGTGCTAAAACAGTCTCTGTGGTCCAGGACCAGCACATGACACCCTGGGATTGATTTACTAAAACTGCAGAGTGTGAAATCTGGTGAAGCTCTGCAAAGAAACCAATCAGCTTCCAGGTTTTATTGTCAAGGCTTAATTGAACAAGGTGACGTTTAAAGCTGATTGGCTACCATGCACAGCGGCACCAGATTTTGCACTCTTAATTTTTAGTAAAACAACCTCCACATTACTGATATTGTCCGGTGGAGTGTTCTTCACCCAACAGTACAACTGAGGTCCGGGCCTGACCTCATCCTGGATAGAGTATACAACACAGGAGCAGGTACTCACTGACCACCAGTGAAGTGAGTTACATTTCACTGTTGCTGGCCACCAATGGAGGGGGTTCAATTTCACTGCCACTGACCACCAATGCCGGGGGGTTATTTTTTAAAGCCACTTACCCCTATTGGAGGAGTTTAAACATAATTGCTACTGAACAGCAACACCAGAAGTAGTTAAATAGTAATGCCTCTGACACAATCATTACTGGTAAATGACCAATTCTGAGGGTACTCATTTCACCCACTGACACCAATGATGGGGCTTATTTAACTCCCACTTTCTCTTCAAGACCTATTATGTCTAAAATAAAGCAAAGAAAGAGGTGTTAGATGCAACAATACCAGCCATATGCCTTGAACACCCACTTGATTGACAATGCCAATTTTTTTTTTTTATACCCACAAGTGTTTGGGGAGTGAAGGTGAATACCTGCACCCATTCTCTGACACAAGCTGGTCATAGCTGTTCAGTGCTGTCTGCTGGGGTATTTCAATTAAAATTTGTTTGGAGCCCTCCCACTAGACCACATTTGGTCTAGGGGGCATGCAACTGGCCTTGTTCCTTGCTTCTGCAGACTTATTCTGATGACCAGCTCTACAAAGCCGTTCCTCTTCGCTGGTCATGAGGTCATCCCCTTGCCAATGTCATGCATTGTGGGCATTGAGAGACATTCAGAGGCTGAAACTGGAGTGGAAAAGAATGTTGGCTGTCAGGATAGCAAGGATTAATATAAGTTTCTCTTTGTTATTTTCCCCCACACTAAGGCCTGGTTTACACCTATGCAGGTTGCAGTTTGCATATTCCAGGTGCATTTGTGTTTTTCAATACACATTTTTGATCCATTAAAGTCTATGGAACCAAAAACCAGAAAAAAGTCCCTGGCCCTTTCCATAAAATGCATAGATGTGAACGTGACCCATAGGAAACCATGTTAAATGGACTGTAGAGTGTTTCTGCAAAACTGAAAATGCACTAAAAAAAATGCATAGCTGTGAACCAGGTCTAAGATCCCTTTCACACTGAAGCATTTTCATCACTCTCAACCCTTCCTTCCACCCCAGCTGAGGCTTCTGATGTCCAACCTGGGACTTCCACCCAGAAAGAAGATGTGGAGGAGCCCAGCTTGAGTCAGGTATAGCATTGTTCAACATATTTCTCAAAATGTGTGTGATTGATGAACAATAAACTAAAACTATGTCCCTTTTTTATACACAGGGAAGCCTCAGCCAGGAGAAGGCTGTGAAAAGTGGCAGCCAGGAGGTGGCAGGGGAAAGTGGCAGCCAGAAGGTGGCAGGGGAAAGTGGCAGCCAGGAGGTGACAGGGGAAAGTGGCAGCCAGAACGTGGCGGGGGTATATGGAAGCCAGGAGATGGCCGGGCCCAGTAGCCTGACCAAATCCCAGGTCCCTCCCCTCCGCCTTCAAGAAAAAAGGCCCAGGAAGAGGAGGAACGTGGAGGAGTCAGCACTTGGGTTAATTCGGCAGGCTTCTAAGACCCTCAGAACTCCCCCAGTCTTCTTGAGGCCTATGCCTGCATGGCTGCCAACAAAATGCAGGAAATGGAGGTGGGCCAACGCCTCTTTTGTGAGGAAGTGATATATATGGCCCTAAATAAGGGTTTGAGGAGCAAAATCACAAGCAAAACCCACCTGTGTGAGTTGGACCACCCTCCTCCTCCACCACCTCCACCTCCTGCCACAATGCCAACACCAGAGCCACAGCCTGGAAGCAAGCGTGGAAGCAAGCGTGGAAGTAAGACAAGAAAGTGATGGGCTGGGTTCAGTCTGGTCTGGCAAAAGATGCAGGCTGTTGTATGACCACAGCCTGGGGACATATATGTCATCTGCTGCTGTTCCTGATCTCTCGGAGTCCTGGACTGGATTGTGCTCCCTATTAAATGGACCCCTCAGGCTACCAATTTTGCATGTCAAATAGTTGATGTGTGCCCTGGGGTACAAAGGCTTCGCTAATTTCACCAGTTTATCCAGCGTTGCCTTCCATTTTGTTATGACCCCTTAAACAATGTATATTTTTTTTGCACAAATCATTGGCTATGTGTTTGAATTAAAAAAGGACAGTTTGTTTGTGAGTAGGCAGGTACATTTCCAAAATACAATGTCAAATTAACAAGAGACACAAAGCCAACCAACCTTCTTGAGGTTAAAAAATACAAGATAATAGTGGTGTTGTGGTAACTTGACACACAAAACGAAACAAAAATATTATGGAGATCACTATAAAAAAAAAAAAAGAGATCTTCATAAAAAACAAAAAAAAAGTAGATAACTATAAAAAACAAATAAAAATAAAATAAAATGGAGATCTTCATATAAAAAAAAAAAAGATCACTATAAAAATAAATTCTAAACATTATTATGGAGATCTGACGAAAAAAAATATTATTCAGGAGACCACGAGAAATAATAAAGAAATCAGTTTTTGAGAACTCTGTGTGAATATCAGCAGCAAAACAACTTCATAATTCTAGCATTATAAAGAAGAAGAGAATGCGCTGCATTGAAAGATTAAAAAAATTGCAGCGTGACGAATGTGCTATCTCCATTACGAACGCTAGTTTTACCAGACCGAGCGCTTCCGTCTCGTACTTGATTCAGAGCATGCGTGGAATTTTGTGCATCGGAATTGTATGCACACGCTCAGAATTTACCGGAACAGATTTTGTTATCGGAAAATTTGAGAACCAGCTCTCAAATTTTTGTTGTCGGAAATTCTGACAAAAGATGTCCGAAGGAGCCTACACACGGTCGGAATTTCTGACAACAAGCTCCTTTTGAACATTTGTTGTCGGAATGCCCGATCGTGTGTACGCGGCATACCTCTCCCCACACCCTGCTTAATTAATGGGAGTAAATAAGAACATAAGGTTAAAGTCCCCATCTCCTCTGTATTTGATAGGTGTATGTCAGGACAGGATATAAGGGTAAATCTCCCCACCTTCTTTTTATTTGAGAAGAGTCAGACAATACACAATGTCAGGCAGGATGGGATGTAAGGGTAACTCTCCCCATGTCCTGCTTATTTAGTGGCAGTCAAACAGAACATGAGGGTACATCTCTCTAACCTCTGTGTATTTGTTGTCAGAAAGAACAGGATATAAACACCTGTATATTTGATGGGAAACAGACAGGACAGGAAGTTTGGAGCAAAAAGAGTGGGCATAGTCCAGCACTCTTGATGAGAAACAGCTCCTCAGTTATATTAATCCCTGCTACACCAAAAGATTACGGAGGTTTGGGGGGTCATTGGAGAAGAAAGATTAATACGGAATTAGCACAGATAGAACAAGAAACACATCATACTGAAGTTATGTCCCTTATGCTTATTGTGTATTTTATTTTGGTAAAATTAGGCTTTAATGCTTATATGAGATTTCATTTATTTGATTTACATCTACTTTAATTAGCTAGTAGACTTGGGTATTACTTAGATGTATATATTGTGGACAACTGGCAAATAAAATGAGTAGAGATATAAACTAGTATTGCATAGATAGAAATTCATATTACAGAAACTTCTGGAATTTTATTTCATCATCACATCCCTGGGTACTTCATGTAAATCTACATTGTTACTTTATGCTATTACTTTTACATTGAGGTAAAATCAAATGATATATGACCTGAACCCTGAGGCTCTTTGGGGAACTATTTGATGCAATGTTCCACAAGAGGACTTTTGTCATTTTTAGTGACAATGTCATGCTGTACATGTTCATTGACAGGAGCCTGCAATTCCCATTGTGATTTTTTGCGCATTATCATGCCTAATAGCACAGAAACACAGAACATATACCGATAATTTAGAATAGGTATATGCCAATGCTTTTGTGAAAAATTATTTTTCATTTCAGTATGCTCCAGATTGTGTAGTCAAATACTCAATGGTATCATATCCTTAACTTTTTACTTGTAAAATATTCTTCCAACCTATTTTTAAACAGACATACTTTAGAGCTGAACTCCAAAAACAATATCTTTTATTTAAATATATTCCTCAATAACCTCAAAAGACAGAAATCCACTCTTTGGCCATCAAAGACCTCTGCAAACCTAAATATTACCCTGAAAAAGTAGCAGCGTTATCAACACTGGACTGTACATAGTTTATGCAGAGAGCAGAGATGTGGGAGGAAGCCAATATGCCCCACCCACTGCAGGCTGCCTGAAAACTACAGAGGGGGTGGAGACAAGACCAGTCACCCTGCACAAGGAGAGAGAGCACCCGTGACCGGTCTTTATTGCAGGGGCTCAGCTCTGCTTACCAACCAAATTAACCTGTCCAACAGTTTGCATTAAAAACAGGGGTTTAGTTAGCACACATTTGCAAATGCATGCGTAAGCTGCAAGGCCTCTTCACGGCACCCTGTATCGATTGAAGTCCTAACACAATTAAATTTATGAGCGTCTCCACAGTGGAAGCAAATACATTTTAATGGATAGATAAGGGGCAGGTGGGCCTGGAGGTAGCCCAGTCCTCCTAAAGGCACAGGGGCACATTGGACACCCAGCACATAGCAGAATGGCAGCAAAGGTGTCCAGTGTGTCCCCTGACCAAATTTACACCAGTAAAAAAGAGATGGCCCCTGCCACCACTTACAACTTGCCTTTAAAGCAATGAGCACGCATGAAAGACAAAACCAGAGGAAAATCCCAGCTCAACTCACCAACCAGTCTACTTACCAAGATGAGACCCGATGAGACCCTCCAGTCTCCTCCATGGAGAGGCGGGTGTAAACGGACATGTGTCCGTTTACACCCACCGACATCTGATCTGATCCTATCTGCTGAAGACAGACGGATGGGGATCCATTCCTGATCCATCTGGTGGATCAGATCGGATGGCAGTCAGATGTAAACAGACAGAAGGTCCGTTTACAACTAACTGCTCATAGGGAGAGAGGGCTGTGTCTGTGTCCGCTCTGCCTAAGTGGAGCTGACACAGACCAGCCATCCGCCTGTTCAGTAGGGACCAGCAGCAGGATTCCCTGTGAGCAGGCAAACTCCAACGAAGCCCGCCCTTTGTGGAAGGGCCCTAATAGTTTGTTTTCTTCAGAAAGCCTGAAGAGACAAGTCTGTCCCCTGCCAACATGCTTTTGGAAAGCATTATTCTCTCTGCGGAGGTCTGATACACCCAATGCTGAGTCAGAGCCAGAGCTCTTCCATCAGTGGAGGGCATGAGCTTTGCTGATCACAGTACTCTAGGCCTAACTTAATAGGGGTGTGTCAGACCTCTGCAGAGAGACCAAAGTTTCCATACAGAGAGACCAGGGTCCCATTCTGCTTCTGTAAGATATTGAAAACCTTTTGTTTTGATGGTCCTTGAATATAATTAGCTGATTTAAACCGTGAATTAGGCTACTTTCACACTGGGATGTTGGGGGTGTCAGCGGTAAAGCAGCGCTTTACTGTCATTTTTGCGCAGGTTTTCGTCAACTAGCGGGGAGCTTTTAACCCCCGCTAGTGGCCGAAAAAGGGTTAAAATGGCTCGCAAAGCGCCACTGCAGCGGCGCTATGTCGGCTGTTCGGCGGCCTGCCCATTGATTTCAATGGGCAGGGGCGCTTTAGGAGCGGTGCATACACCGCTCCTACAGCGCCTCAAAGATGCGGCTTGCAGGACTTTTTTTGGTGTCCTGCCAGTGCACCGATCCAGTGTGAAAGCATTCAGGCTTTCATACTGGAGTGAGAGGAGAGGCTCTTTACAGGCACTATTTTTAGCGCTATAGCACCTGTAAAGTGCCTCAGTGTGAAAGCAGCCTTAAGTTAGGTTTTAAGAATACTGAAAGTTACTGACATGTATAAATAACAGACAGTTTCTGCATATGCTGTACCTGTAGTAGCTTTCAGTATAATCTTTCACCCAAATGCCCAGGCAGTCTGATTGAGCAAAGTTTTGATCTAAGTCCTATGGGCCCATCAATATGATGGGTTGCCTCACAGGCTGGTAGGAATGTATTAAAAGGTAGGAGAGGGAACAAGCGTCATGTGGAATTGCTGAAACTTTGCTCAATAAAGATACTCAGAATACTGAAGGCCATTTCAGCTTTTCCTAAAGTTACTAATTCTCTTTAAAGATTCCTACAAACTAATAGGTGGATCCTTTTCTCTAAACTTTAGTGTCAAATCCTCTGCTTTGTTCAAAAAAAGAATTTCAATTTAGCTTTCAAAAAATGTTTTGAAGTTACATTAATATACTCTTGTTAACACTAATGTCCCGTACACACGGTCGGATTTTCCGATGGAAAATGTGTGATAGGACCTTGTTGTTGGAAATTCCGACCATGTGTGGGCTCCATCACACATTTTCCATCGGAATTTCCGACACAAAAAGTTTGAGAGCTTGCTATAACCAAAAGGAAACAAATAAAGTTAGCAATGATCAATGATAGCAATGATCAATCACTAAATTGATGACTGCAAGCTAGCATTAGAGACATATAAGGAATCAGCCTCCTTTGGTGCGCTAACAAAACAATTAAACAAAGTATTGGAACAGAAAGATTTGGAAATCAAACAAAGGAAAAAGAGAAAGTATCTGAGAGATACTAATGATTATCAGTTGCAACAAACATTTAAATGGCAAATACAGCTGAAACAAGGAAGAGCTGGGTCAACAGTGTCATCCCCAGAAAGGGAGGTAAGAATTGTATCCCCAAGAAGAGACCCCAGAGGAAGATCCCTAGAAAGGGATGGTAGAATAAGATCACCAGGGAGTGATCATAGTCAAAGATCCCCCCAATTAATATACAGATCCCCTGAACCATACAGATTTGAAAGAGGGCATATAAATGGACAAGATAGAACCCAAAGAGAAAAAAACACTGGACCAAGAACCCCCGAAACCGTGGTGGAAAAACAAAAATAAAAATAAATCACCGAGACAGCCATATTGGAAGAACACGGGAAATAGAAATAATAAAAAGCCATATAATCAATCAAATAATCAATATGGATATTCAGGAAATGGTGAACAAGACCACTATGGTCATAGTTACAATCAGAATAATAACAGTAGGAGAGATTATCCACAATATCAAAACCAACGATGCCAACAATATGACAGGGGTGATCATTATGACCAGTATCAGTATGACTCTAGGAGGAGCCCGATCCATACCTATAATAAATATGAAGCTCTAAGGGATTATAGGGATCAGGATCAGGAAAGGTCTTTTTTGGATTATCGCAGGAGCGAGAGAACCCCACCACGATACGAGCAAAAAACAAATGCAAGGAGCCCAAACAAAAGAAGGGATTGTAGAGGAGGACGCAAGACACAAAAGAAAAAGAGAGTGATCGGGGAAGGTATTTACAACTTAAGCCGAATGGAATTGACAAGAACTGAATTATTGACTCTGGATAAGGGATTTAAGTATGCCCCCAAACACAATTTAAACAAATTTGAAACGTATGTGGACATACAGAAGTTCAAATGAAAATTGAACATACAAAAATATATGATGAATCAGACTCCAATTACTAGGTATTAACAGTAGATACACCTGGGAGAATCATACATAGTCAACTAAGAAATAAATCATTGTTCAATCCACCAATCTCAAATAATGAACATATAGAAGTTTTCAACCGGATGGTCACACAGGATTTGGAAAAACTGAAAATCAGAAGAAAAAGTGATCCCCGAAGTATTAAAAAAGGAATCGAGGAACTGGAAGAAAATAAACAAATTATAATCAGACCTGCGGACAAAGGGGGAGCAATCGTGGTACTGTCCAAAGATTATTACTATAAGGAATTGCAAGATCAATTGAATGATGTTAATAACTATATTAAATTAAAGAGTAATCCAACCAAGGAATATAAGAAAGAACTATCAGAGCTAATAGCCAAGGGATGTATGAAAAATATCTTAACCAAAAAGGAAGCAAAATATTTGGTACCTGAAACATGCAGGATCCCAATAATTTACACTGTTCCAAAGATTCATAAAAATCAAACACACCCCCCAGGAAGACCCATCATAAATGGGATCCAATCCATAAACGCAAGAATAGGTCAGTATGTGGATAAATTCCTACAACCCTTAGTACCTCAAACAGTCTCATATTTGAGGGACACCAAACATCTAATACAGATATTAAACAATGTGGAATTGAGATCAGAATGTAAATATATTATAGCTACAGCTGATGTATCATCACTGTACACTATAATAAATCACAAAGATGCTATCGTGGCCACAAAATGTGCCACAAAATTAGTATCCTATGGATAAATATAGCAGCCTTATCTCCAAACAAAAACGGTTTATCCTAAGGTGCTTAGCGTATGGACTACAGCATAACTACTTCTGGAATAATGATGAATACTATAGGCAACTAAACGGAATAGGAATGGGTGCCTAATATGCACCTAGTGTTGCCAATATATTCATGGCCAAATGGGAGGAGCAAGCGATTTATTTGTATGTACCAGAAGATCTAATCCTGTATAGAAGATTCATAGATGATTGCATCTTGATATGGAAAGGAGATGAAAATAGCCTGATTAGATTTTTTGACAAATTAAATAATAATCAGAATAACATCAAACTGACCTATGAGATTAGTAATAACATGATACACTTTCTGGATCTAACAATACAATTGGAGGAGAACTCCATAAATACAAAAACCTTCTTTAAACCAGTGGAAAGAAACAGCTATATCCCAGTGGATAGCTATCACCATGACCCATGGCTAATAAACATACCGAAGGGCCAAATGGTACGTCTTAGAAGGAATTGTTCAGATGATAGCACCTATTTGGAACAGGCCAAAGCATTGGAGAAAAGATTCATAATGAAAGGTTACAATGAAGATTTCATTGAAGAGAAAATAAAAGAAGTATACCGAATCCCAAGGAATACACTGATCCAAGATAAAGAAAAGGAAAAGGAAACCTCTAAATTTTGTGCCATCCCTCTTATATTCAATTACAATACTCAGCATAAAGAAGTGGAACAGATCATCACCAAGCATTGGGCACTTCTTAAGGCGGATAAACATCTGAATACTATATTACCTGATAGGCCTTATTTTGTTTACAGAAAGGCATCTACCCTTAGGGACAAGATAGCCAAAAACATCATGGCCCCCCCAAAAAGATCAAATGAATTATCTTTCTTTTAGGGAAAGGGATTTTTTCCCTGTAAAAGATGTTTCGCGTGTCAAAACACAAACTTCGGAGGGCAGAAATGTACCAGTTTTTTATCAACTAGCACAGATAAGGAGTATAAGATTCAAGATTGTATTTCCTGCAGAACTGAAGGGGTAGTATATATGTTGCAATGCTCATGTTCATTGCAATATGTAGGGAGGACCAAATGCCCCATGTGGAAGCGATTAAGAGAACATATACAGAACATTAAGAATGGCTTCCCAAAACACAGTGTATCACGTCACTTCACCTCCCACCATAATAAGGACCCCATGTCGCTTAAATTTTGGGCCATAGACAGATATAAGCCTCACTGGAGGGGAAGCAATAAAGTAAGAGAACTCAGTAAAAGCGAATCCAGATAGATATTTGAGATAGATACTCTCACCCCCAAAGGCTTAAGCATCGACTTTGATCTTAATTGTTTTATTTCTGATTTTTAATATTTTATAATACATTTTAATAGTTAAAGGTATTTTTTACTAAAATATATTTTCACATATTAAATAATTTTAAATCTTTTTATTTTTTTATTATATATATATATATATTTTATTAATTTCATTGTATACCTAGATTCATAGAAAAATAATTGGAATCATCAGATGCTCTCTAATAAGGAACATATGGTAATATTAACAAATATGTGGCAATGCTTTATCTATATCTATATATGTAACTGCAATCTAGTTTGTGACCACTGGAGGGAGAAAGAAAGAAACATACTATTGTTACTAATGGGTGATGCAGTATTTTATTTTATTTTGGATATACCAATATTTTAAAATTATACAGATAGGTTCTTATTGTTCCATTGATTATTAAATAAACTTGATGTGAGTTGCTTTATGTAATAAAGTAAAAGCGCAGAATCAGTATGATATTCCGATGACCACCGAAGTCACTATGGCAACCGGCACGCTGTAAACACTATGGAGTCTGGCTGTCACATGGCTACCCTTGATAAAGTCACGTGACATGTGACGCAACGCATCGGGAGGAGCCAGTGACGTCATATGATGTGCCTGATTGGTACTCACAGCACGGTGCGAGGAAAGAGATCGCGGTGAGCGGCTGACTGCTCTATGCGCTGATGTTTGTAGCATACAAGTGAGTGCATTTAACTTGATTCGGCAAGGGAGATTATTAGAATGGTATGGTTCATTGCGCAATGATATCCTTTCTTTTGATTGCATGAATGAAACTAAATGCTGTAAAAGTGCATAAACCGATCATTTGGTGAATCAGTGAACAAACTAGGGGGAAGTTACAACATTTATTGAACCAAGTCCAATGAGGAAGATAATCACTCTGTGACGTTTTTTTTCATTCACTCCAGTTCCTTTTACTTATGCCACCACAATATGTGGACTTGATGCATATATCCATCCAGGACTATCACATGCCTTTTTGTATTAATCTATACCGTTTAAGGTCTAAATGGTGTGACTCCGTTATCTGCCTTAATTAATTAATTACTAGTACACAATAGATAGTTTATTTAGCACACTTATTTCACTATAGCAATACTAATTTTACTTGAGTGGTATCAGAACACGTACACATAGGTTTATTATTAATTTTAGGAGTTTTTTAGTATCCTTTGAAACATCACATAGAAATTGGAGCATGTTTTTTCTCACATAAGTCTACAACATTCGAATCATCACATTTATCCTATTAGCGCTTTAGTTCATTGCTATTCATCCCAAAAAATTATTTTCTAGCAGAAGAGAACATAATGTATGACAGAAATGTTTGGAGCACCGCTGTGCAATCACGTGACCTCCCTCCATTTTAATTCCCCGATCTAAGGAGAGCAGCGGGAGGGGCTAAGATTCCCCTCTGATGTATGCCAGTCAGCAGAAGAAGGTCACACGACCACACAGTGAAGCTGTGCAAGAATGTATTTAGGATTATAATTTAAAAAAAACTGAAACACAGTACTTTATATGTTGCTACAGAGGGCATTCCAGTTATTTATAAATATTACTTTATAGCCACAGGTGAATAGCAGCAAGAGGGGAGGGGTGGGTCAGGTTTGGAGATCGGCTTTCACACACAGACTAGGAAATGATAGGCAGGGAGGAGGAGAGGGAGAGACTGTGTACACACAGCGTGATGTCGGAGGAGCGTAAACGGACCGCGCTAATAAAGGTTGCTTATCCATGATATCATGGTCCGTTTACACGGCTCCATCATCACTCTGTGTGTACACAGTCTCTCCCTCTCCCTGCCTGTCATTTCCTAGTCTGTGCGTGAAAGCCAATCTCCAAACCTGACACATGGAGGAAAAAAGGAACAGGCAGGATCAACCAGGTATTTTAGAACGTAGAATTGGACAAATTACACTGCAGAAGCACCGTGGTATTGATCATGCTTTAAAGGAACCAAAGCTTTTTTTTTTTTTTTTTTTTTTTTTTTTTAGGGTTACAACCACTTGAAAGATTGAATTGAAAAGATGTAAAAAGAGAACCAATTCATAAATCCATGTGTACAGAGGACCCCATATCAAACTTAAACAGATCAAACTACTTACAACATATAGATGGACAGTAAACAGCACAGCAAGATAAGATATGTCTTGTGACATCGCTGAAGATGACCATTTCTGTTTTTTTCATAGATTTGGGGGTATAAGGTAGATTTTCTATTGGGGGGGAACCCCCCTTGTATTTTGAATTGTGTTTTCCAACGCATCCTGGTCTTCCTCTTCTGGCCTCTTGGAACGCAAGCCAGCTTCCAAGATAGCCACTACGTGCCACCGTTGCAAAGTGTATGTGACGTCACTTTGGCCATTTTGGTTGTGTTTTGCCATTTGGCGCATGAACAGCAGGGAATCCACAGGAGAGTGTTTATGTCACCTTCCTGAGTAGACATGCTGTCGGGGTAGGTGTGGCCAGTAGACTGTATGTACAGTGCCTTGCAAAAGTTTTCACCCCCCCCCCCCTTGGCTTTTTACCTATTTTGTTACATTACAGCCTTTAGTTCAATGTTTTTTTTAATCTGAATTATATGTGATGGATCAGAACACAATAGTCTAAGTTGGTGAAGTAAAATTAGAAAAATACATAAAAAAAAATATTTTTCAGAAATAAAAAACTGATAATTGACATGTGCGTATGTATTCACCCCCTTTGTTATAAAGCCCATAAAAAGCTCTGGTGCAACCAATTACCTTCAGAAGTCACAGAATTAGTAAAATGATGTCCACCTCTGTGCAATATAAGTGTCACATGATCTGGTATTACATATACACACCTTTTTGAAAGGCCCCAGAGGCTGCAACACCTAAGCAAGAGGCACCACTAACCAAACACTGCCATGAAGACCAAGAAACTCTCCAAATAAGTAAGGAACAATGTTGTTGAGAATTACAAGTCAGGGTTAGGTTATAAAAAAATATCCAAATCTTTGATGATCCCTAGGAGCACCATCAAATCTATCATAACCAAACGGAAAGAACATGGCACAACAGCAAACCTGCCAAGAGACAGGCACACGACAAAACTCACGGACCGGGCAAGGAGGGCATTAATCAGAGAGGCAGCACAGAGACCTAAGGTAACCCTGGAGGAGCTGCAGAGTTCCACAGCAGAGACTGGAGTATCTGTACATAGGATGACAATAAGCCGTACGCTCCATAGAGTTGGACTTTATGGCAGAGTGGCCAGAAGAAAGCCATTACTTTCAGCAAAAAACAAAATGGCACATTTTGAATTTGTGAAAAGGCAGGTGGGAGACTCCCAAAATATATGGAGGAAGGTGCTCTGGTCTGATGAGACTAATGCCCTGTACACACGGTCGGACTTTCCGACAAAATATATGCGATCGGAGCTTGTTGTCGGAAATTCCGACCGTGTGTGGGCTCCATCGGACTTTTTCCACCGGAATTTCGGACACACAAAGTTTGAGAGTAGGCTATAAAATTTTCCGACAACAAAATCGGTTTGCGTAAATTCTGACCGTGTGTGGAGAATTCCGACGCACAAAGTGCCACGCATGCTCAGAATAAATTAAGAGACAAAAGCTATTGGCTACTGCCCTGTTTATAGTCCCAACGTACGTGTTTTATGTCACCGCATTCAGAACGATCGGATTTTCCGACAACTTTGTGCAACCTTGTGTATACAAAACAAGTTTGAGCCAACATCCGTTGGAAAAAAATCCATGGATTTTTTTTTTCTGAATGTCCGATTAATGTCCGATCGTGTGTACAGGGCATAAGATTGAACTTTTTGGCCATCAAAGAAAAATGTCTGGATCAAACCCAACACATCACATCACCCAAAGAACACCATCCCCACAGTGAAACATGGTGGTGGCAGCATCATGCTGTGGGGATGTTTTTCAGCAGTCAGGACTGAGAAACTGGTCAGAGTTGAGGGAAAGATGGATGGTGCTAAATACAGCGATATTCTTGAGCAAAACCTGTACCACTCTGTGTGTGATTTGAGGCTAGGACAGAGATTCACCTTCCAGCAGAACAATGACCCCAAACACACTGCTAAAGCAACACTTGAGTGGTTTAAGGGGAAACATGTAAATGTGTTGGAATGGCCTAGTCAAAGCCCAGACCTCAATCCAGTAGAAAATCTGTAGTCAGACTTAAAGATTGATGTCCACAAGTGCAAACCATCCAACTTGAAGGAGTGGGAGTGGTAAGATGTGGCAAGCTCATAGAGACTTATCCAAAGCGACTTGGAGCTGTGATAGCAGCAAAAGGTGGCTCTACAAAGTATCGACTTTAGGGGGGTGAATAGTTATGCACATTGACTTTTTCTGTTATTTTGTCCTATTTGTTGTTTGCTTCACAATAAAAAAAAAAACATCTTCAAAGTTGTGGGCATGTTCTATAAATTAAATGTTGCAAATCCTCAAACAATCCATGTTAATTCCAGGTTGTGAGGCAACAAAACACGAAAAATGCCAAGGGGCTGAATACTTTTGCAAGGCACTGTATTTGGTGATGTGAGCTCTGCCGGCAGCCTTCACCTTAATGTGTGGGGATATATAAGGAGGCCACGGCGGCATGACTGACACTGCTCACTCCGTCGTCCATGCTGCTGGATTGATTCCATTGCTACCTACTTAAAGTCAGTTTGTTTTTGTTTTCTTGTATACACTTATCGTATGGATTTTTTTATGCTGATATGGACAATCCTTTTTTTTCTTCTCATGGGTAGCTTGATTTGGTTTATATGTATTGTTTTTTTTGCCGTTTCTGGGATCTCTAGAATCAGACAAAAATCAGACAGAAATTTGACTTTAATACCCACCTTCAAGCTGGAGTTGTCCCTAGCTGCCACAGTATGTCCATCTTTCAGAAGATTGATCACATGCTGTGAGAGAGGATGTCATGGCCCTTCCCCTTCATTGTCCTGGCACAGAGACTGGGACTGATGCCATCACTTCAGCACTGCTCTCTGCACCAATGAGAACCGCCCAGCCCAGAAAAGAGGTGAAGAAAAAGAAGAAGAAGACCCTGTGACTGGCCTCAAGATTTCGGAAAAGGAGAGCATTAAAACACAAAAAACAAAGAATACAGCCAATAGAGACCAAAAGAAAGGGCTGTCTTTTCAAGAAGCATGGAGACTGAAGTTTGGCTTTAAATGGCTGAATGGTGTTTGCTAATGGTTTCTATCTTTTAAACTTCCAAGTTCTCAATACAGACTTTAGTATCTTGGCTACTCTGACATTAATAAAAACCCAAACACACTGATTTTTTTTTTTTAATAATGTTACAATTTTCTCACTCTCCTTCATTTAAAAAGGTGCTAATTATCAGCTCCAGCGTAATGTAAAAATGCTATGTAATTATCGCAGCCATGTATTCACCAAAAATTATTTAACATGAGAGCTTTACACGATCCTCGCCAAAGAATAGGTTACAGCAGTGTGTGGCTGTTTGACAAAATGAATTTTCCCCATGTGGTTCCCTTCACAGGTTGTAATGGGCTGTATCACAGAGACATTAAGGATTCTCATTATAGTGGGGAGAACTGTAATGAGCTGTCTAGATTGAAAGCAGTATTTTTTTTTCCAAAAGGCTTCAGTTTGACACAATCAAGATTATGCAATTATAACCAGAAAAGTGATCATACTGTGGGGAAATTAGCCAGTAATATTATATTCATTTGACAAATACAGATGCTGAATATTATAACTGCACGACATTCAATTTATTATCTAGGTCAGGTAGAACAAAGCTTTGCTTTTCTCCTAAACATATAGAGAGGTGAATAAAATCTATCTAGTAGAAAAAAAATGTCAAAACGATGGTGAAGACAGACAAGTCTGCTGAGTGGCTGACATTAATTTGAGTGGGCCCCTTTACCATATATAATTAGGACCCGTCTTCACTCACTATGCCGTGCATCACCCTTATGCCATATGGCTCCAGGTGGTCTTCTTTAAGAGCTTACAAATCGCCTGCATTGGGGGAGATTTACTAAAACTGGTGCACACAGAATCTGGTGCAGCTGTGTATAGTAACCACTTAGCTTCTAACTTCAACTTATATAGTTAAGCTTTGACAATGCAACATGGAAGCTGATTGGTTACTAAGAGAAGGTACCCACTAACATGGGTGAATAATATTTTTTTTTTGCAGAGTTGATGTAGGGGGTTGATATAAAAATAAAATTATGCACAATATAATTGCTTGACCAGTGATTATTTTCATTTGTGTGTATTGATTTATACATATATATATCAGTGTTGTCATATGAAAAGATATAATACAATTTTAACAAAAATGTGAGGGTGTACTCACTTTTGTGAGATACTGTATAGAATAAGTAGTGCAAACAAGTCCCTGCACTATGGAGGTGAAATAAACAATTGTGTGAAAACAACCAAATGTTGTCCACCAGTATTTATACTCTCAATTTATGTGTAGTGCTCACTGCTGCCACCTTTAAACAAATACAAATATATAGGGCTTTTTTTCAGTGGGAAAGCAGGGGAACGCAGTTCCGGCACCTCCAGCACTGAGTGTATGTAATAGCATGGGGTATGGGGTGTGCTGGAGGGTCTATTGATGTTGGCTGCTGGGGGGATCTATTGTCACTGGTGGGGATCTGATTTTGTGTGAGGGTCTATTGTTGCTGATGAGGAATCTATTGTTGCTGGGGGGTCTTATGTTGCTGGAAGGGATCTACTGTTGAGGGAGAGGTCTATTTTTACTGGCTGCTGGAGGATCTATTGATGCTGGCTGCTGGGAGATCTGTTGTTGCTGCTGGGGCGGGGTCTAATGTTGCTTGGGTGGATATTTTGTTACTGGGTGTGATATTTTATTGTGGGTAGTTCACTGTTGTTGCGGGGAATCTATTGTTGTTGGGGTGGAGTCCATTGTTGCTGGGGGAGTCTATTGTTGTGTGGGGATCTATTACTGGGTTTCTATTGTTGATGACTGCAGGGGATCTATTTTACTGCTTTTCTTTTTATCATCAACATGTTCCATACAAATGATTTAGCACCACAAAACAATACTTGGTTCTGTATTCTCTAAAAGGGGCAGTACTGGTAGGTGGGTAGGGGGTGGAATCAAGGGACGGTGGTCAGAGGTGGGTAGGGGGCAGAGACAAGGGGTGACTCAGACGAGGGAGTTCCTGCACCTATTCTCCGAGAAGAAAAGCCCTGCAAATATAACATTATTTTAAAGTATAAATACGTTATCACTGTAAACAGTAGCGCTGTGATTCAAGATACAATTATACATACCATCTGAACCAAAAAAGTTTATCTTGGTCTCATAAGACCACAGGACATGGTTCCAGTAAACCCTTTTTCTTAGTCTGCTTGTCTTCAGCAAACTGTTTGCGGGCTTTCTCGTGCATCATCTTTAGAAGAGGCTTCCTTTTGATAAGACAGCCATGCAGACCAATTTGATGCAGTGTGTGGCGTATGGTCTGAGCACTGACAGGCTGACCCACCACCCCTTCAACCTCTGTAGCAATGCTGGCAACACTCATACGTCTATTTCCAAAGACAACCTCTGGATATGATGCTGGGCACGTGCACTCAACTTCTTTGGTTGACCATGGCAAGGCCTGTTCTGAGTGGAAGGTGTCCTGTTAAACTGCTGTATGGTCTTGGCCACCGTGCTGCAGCTCAGTTTCAGGGTCTTTGCAATCTTCTTATAGCCTAGGCCATCTTTATGTAGAGCAACAATTCTTTTTTTCAGATCCTCAGAGAGTTCTTTGCCATGAGGTGCCATGTTGAACAGTGATCAGTATGAGAGAGTGAGAGCGATAACACCAAATTTAACACACCTTCTCCCCATTCACACCGGAGACCTTGTAACACTAATGAGTCACATGACACCGGGGAGGGAAAATGGCTAATTGGGCCCAATTTGTACATTTTACCTTAGGGGTGTACTCAATTTTGTTGCCAGCGGTTTAGACATTAATAGCTGTGTGTTGGGTTATTTTGAGGGGGCAGCAAATTTACACTGTTATACAAACTGTATACTCACTACTTTTCATTGTAGCAAAGTGTCATTTCTTCAGTGTTGTCACATGAAAAAATATAATAAAATATTTACAAAAATGTGAGGGGTGTACTCACTTTTGTGAGATACTATATTATAATTTCAGAATACGTTTATTAGGACGTCAGTTTTTCATACCTACTACAGCATATTTCCACATATTTACCTTTGGGAATAAGCCACGTTGTGGGTAATTTATTATCACACAGATGCACAATGTTTGTAGTAGGGATGACCCGGACACCCCCCGGTTCGGTTCGCACCCGAACATGCGAGCAGACAAAAAATTTGTGCGAACATGCGAACACTGTTAAAGTCTATGGGACACGAATGTGAAAAATCAAAAGTGTTAATTTTAAAGGCTTATTTGTACATAAAAAGTGTTTGGGTACTGCCCCAGGGGACATGTGTCAATGTAAAAAAAAGTTTTTTAAAACGGACGTTTTTTCAGGAGCAGTGATTTTAATAATGCTTAAAGTGAAACAATAAAAATGAAATATTCCTTTAAAAATCATGCCTGGGGGGTCCCCTTAGTCTACCTGTAAAGTGGCGCATCTCTCTCATGTGTTTTATTGCGGCGCAGCAAAATTACATTTCCAAAGGAAAAAAATTCACCAAAAATTGCTTGCGGCTGTAATGTATTGTCAGCTCCCAGTAATATAGATGAAAAATCTATAAAAAAAATGGCGTGCGGTCCCCCTCCTCCAGTCCATACCAGATGCTTCAAGTCTGGTATGGATATTAAGGGGAACTCCACGCCAAAATTAAAAAAAAATCTTGTGGGGGTACCCCCAAAATCCATACCAGACCCTTATCCAAGCAAGCAGGCATGGCAGGTCAGGAAAGGAGGGGACGAGCGAACGCTCCCCCCTCCTGTACCATACCAGACAGCTTGTCCTCAACATGGGGAGGGTGCTTTGGGGTCCCCCCCAAAGTACCTTGTTCCCATGTTGATGGGGACAAGGGCCTCATCCCCACAACCCTTGCCCAGTGGTTGTGGGGGTCTGCGAGCGGGGGGCTTATCGTAATCTGGAAGCCCCCTTTAACCCCAGATCCCAACTCCCCTCTATGTGAATGGGTACGGGGTACATTGTACCCCTCCCCATTCACCAAAAAAAGTGTCAAAAAAATAAAAAAAGATGTCTATCCATCTTCAATCACGGCACCTGACGGACCCAAAAAATAGAAAAAAAAAAAGCTCTACCTCAATGGGAGGTGTCCCCCTGGCTGCTGTCTCTTGGCTGTGACAGCTGTAATATAGGCAAGGGCGGGGCCACCCGGTTATGTAGCCAGGTGACCCCGCCCCCACTGACGTCATGTGATGTCAGAAGAGGGTGGGGTCACCCGGGGGGGGCCCATGCCATTTTTTTCTTAATTCTCTCATAGAGTTCCCCTTAACCACTTCAGTACAGTATATTATATAGTGTACACTGCACTATAAACCCTGCACTGTATTATATATACTACACTGACTGCACTATATACTCTGAACTGCAGTATATATATACTATACGGACTGTACTATGTACTCTGAACTGCAGTATATATACTATACGGACTTCACTATATACTCTGCAGAAAAATTGGGCCTTAGGTGTTGGTGGTGCCAGAACACCGTAACTCCTCACAGTTACTCTTGTTGGGCGCAGGAACAGGCTCTGCGGTTGAATATTATTTTAAAAAAAATAATTACATGACCCTGTTAAACAGGGGCAGAAAAATTGGGCCTTGGGTGTTGGTGGTGCCCTAAACCAAAAATATTGTTGAAAGCTAGCATCAACAAGATTCAGGAGGAATAGGATAGGCAGCATAGGCAGTCTTCAAGGGATCCCAGATCCAAAGAAAATTCAGTTACATCAGCATCAGGGGCTTGATAGCTGTTGATCCAGGACTAATTCATTTTTAAAAATTTGAGCCTATCAAAGGAGTCTGTGGACAGGCGCACGCTTTGATTCATTACAAACCCTTCAGCATCACCGAATGTGCGTTCAGAAAGCATGCTGGATGCAGGACAGGCAAGTAGCTCGATTGCAT